>OZ020612.1:60579347-62016097 GCA_963971575.1 Liopterus haemorrhoidalis | reverse complement strand
TCCTCCTCCTTGAGAGAGATATTCTTCTCAGCTGGACTTGAGAATTCGATCACAAACATCTGTTTGGTCTCGATATCCAGAAGGGTTATGTCCGGCTTAGTGGCTGTCAGTAACCTCGAGGTGGGGAAGGAGTAATTCCAATAAATTCGGCACTTGGAATTTTCCACCACCGATTCTATGTCAGAAGGGACGTACGGTATAACCGGTATTTGGTCAATACCATAGGCATGTCTAAGATGATAGTAATAATAATAAATTATTATTATTATTATTATTATTATTAATATTACAAAAAAATATTTTTGTCATATAGTAATATAATGATTTGCAAATGACCTGAAAATGAAAGAGAACAGAGTATTAAAGATGATAGTACTCCAGAAATTGAATAATTTTTGAAATTTAGGTTAAAACCCGAAGGCAAAGTTCACTTTGATCATTAAACCTGCCAACTGATTGATCTATTATATATGTACTGCTGTGTGCTGTTTATATAACAGAACAAACAAACTATTAACATTTATATGTTCTGACAGCTTTGTAAAACGGTTCATTAGCGCTGTATTTGTGTTCATTACATCCATTTTAACTTCAGATTAAATTTATTAACAACTTGTGCAATCGAGATTAAGTTAACAAAACGTGATTTTAACTGAAAATTAATTTTAAACTTCACAAAGCTTATTGTGAATACAATTTTTAATAACACTAGCATTTGACAAGCTCCGAAACATTTCCAAGAGCAATATCCCATTATGCCTTATGCCGGGTTTACATTGGTAGAGTAAAAGAGCTAGTAACTAACGCAAGTAACTAGCAACTAGATACTATCCCTGTGTAAACAGTTGACATTGTGACTAGTAGAGTACTAGCTGCCAGTAGTTGGGCTAGGATAGCAGCTAGCTCGTCGACGTATTTACTAGCAACTGTCTTTTCCCCCACTACGCAAAATTGATTCATTTCAAATTGGCGGCAAGCGGTAACCTGTCATAACAAATAGAAAAAAACTCATATCAGGTAAGTTACAATTTATTTACATAAATTGCGTAACATTGATTTATTAATTGATGATTTTTGAAATCATCTGTGAAATAACTGGCTTTGATACACGAAAAAGATGTAGACCAGTGTTTCTCGACCAAAAACGCACCGTGGTCCAGAATAATATATAATTTTCTAACGCGGACTACTAATAATAATTGTTGGTTTATTTTTTGTATGAAAACAAATATATTTAATGTGCTACTAAACACATTTATTTTATTTGTAGAAAATCACAGAAAGTTTACAGAAAATAAACAAAATATAAACTATTCACATAAAAAATGTGCAAAATAAATTAAAAATAAAACTGCAAAAAACACAAAAAAATTTCGCGGACCACTAAAATTTTTCTAGGGACCTCTGGTGGTCCGCGGACCACCTGTTGAGAAACACTGTTGTAGACTACAATAACTATTTCCTGTGGATAGGAAATAAAGCGTTAATTTCAATTTTATTTTTGCTGGAATCGCATCCCTTATTAGTGTATCAGTTCGTTGTATTAATGGACTAACTAAATTTAATAGCCTATTAAAATCATCTGGTGTCATTCTTAAACACAGTCTGTACTCTTTTTGATCTTCCACGGCTAATTCACGAAATAGAAGGACTGATGCGCCATGGGTAGTTCTTTTATCAATCCATTTTTTAACCCATGTTTGTTTAGGCTTATATTCTGTAACGAATACTTCAATAAGACAATCAATTATTTCCTCCACAAGAAATTATGTAATTCAAAATACCACTTCTTTAATGGCATCACGTCGGCGACGATGTATATCCACATTCATAAACTATTTTTTGCAAAAAGATTACACTATAAAATCACAGTGAAGATGTCAAATGTGTTTTGACACTTACTATCCAGAAAATAAGATATGTATGTCAATTGCGTATGAACACCTACTATCCTGAAAATAAGATAGTAGAGTAAACCGCGTAGTACTTGCGCTAGTTACTAGCTCTTTTACTCTACCAATGTAAACCCGGCATTAAAAGGAAAGCTTTTGAACATGCGTCGCGCCTGTTCTGATTTACGGTGCTAAAACCCTAACTCTAACAAAAGCTTCAGCTGAAAAACTTCAAATAGCTCAAAGAGCCACGGAGCGAATCATGTTGGGCATCACCTTAAGAGACAGAATACCTAATGCAGAAATTCGCAGCAGAACTAAAGTATCATCCTTGTGAAAGTAACTACAATGAAATGGAGATGAGCAGGACACCTTGCCAGATTAAAAAATGGACGCTGGAATAAACGTATACTCCAATGGAGACCTTGGGCAGATAAACGGAGTCGAGGAAGACCACCTACTCGTAAGACTGACGACATTAAACGCATCGCTACGAATTGGATGCACGAAACCCAAGACCGAACAAGATGGGAAATACTAAGAGAGGCCTATCCAGCAGTGGATCGAAACGACTGGTTGATGATGGTGATGATGGCAGTAATATACATGAAGTTGATGTTATCGGCATGTGAGCATAAGGTTCAAGACCCCCTGGGGATAAGTGTGAAAAGTTAGTCTAAATTCATGAATTTTAAATATGTTCATTGTTTATTAACGAATTATTGTATATATATATATATACAGGCTTTTGGTAAACAGCATGATATTATCATTAATTATGCAATATTTATATTATAATTTGTTAATTAGATTAGGTTAGTCATTAAATAAAGTGACATCTAATTTTGTTATGTTATTCAAATCCTACAATCCGAATAGGTAAACAATAAACATTTACATTCCATCAGTATTAACCAAACTGTGTGTTTCCAATGTATACAGTACATACATTGAAATCAAAAGAATTTCTAATTGCATGTTCTGTACTCTACTGTGTACAGTTAATGAATAATGTGCTAAAAATATAAAAACTTTATTTGGAGGTATAAGGACCTCTCCTTTGGCCTGTCATCGTCATTGGTGCGACAGCCTGAGGTGAGCCTAGGCCTCCTGTTTCCAGGTTTTAATTCTGTATACATTCAGGAGTAATATGGTCAGATTTACGTCCATTTTTTTATCGTATACAGAAGGGTACCTACAGTTTATAGCCGGATGCAAACGACTAAGCAGAACCTGTAATTTGTATAAATATTTTTACACAAATTATTTGATATAAGCAGGAGTTGAACTTATGTCTGTGAACTTGCTTAGCGGATAAACAGCAGGTACAAGTGGTTTAACACTTGCGGCCACAGTTTTTCTCCCTTTGGCTTGTACTCGGGTCTATTCTCTAAGTAAGATGTTAAAATGTTGGTGTTTAGTTTGCAAAAATGGCTGATCCTATTTTAGTAAACGACATGTTATTAAAAGAAACTGACTATATTTTATTGAAAAACTTATTTTTTCGCAAAATTAATTTAAGATTCATAAATTATTATCTCTGTTGATAAAATCACAAATCATTTTGGGAGTTTACTATTAATTATATCAAACAAAGCGATGATTCGTTGTGAAATGTTTAAACTTTTCACTAAGTAGAAAGTTTGGAAGTAAACTGTAAGGAGAAGTTTTAGAAAAGGGCTTAAGATTGTGTATTCAGCGTCCAAGATCTTTCTACCTCAACAACTTTGAAGTTTAGAGGTGTTTTAAAGGGAAAGATGCATATATGCATAATATAGATAACTTTTGATTTACTAGCTGTCGCTACAATAATAGTTTATGTTCACCTCAAAATTCTGATTTCTAGTGAATAATTTATGATTGCATAACGATATTAAGGGGAGGGTAAAGTAAACAGTTCTCGAATGTTTCTTATGCAAAACTAATAATCTATACTAATATACAGGTCCATACTTATGTCCACTAATAAAAATTTATTTGATTATTTCCTTAATAAAAATTGATGTGAAGTGTGAATTTTCACACATTTCTGGGTTTTGCAGGTATTTAGTAACTGAACGATGATTATTTGGGATACCAAAACAAATTTTATATCAAAATATTTTTTTATGAATTTTAATTCGAATGCCTAATACCATTATTTAAGTTTCTAAATATATGCAGTATTTTTTTTATATAGCAAAGTTCATTAAGATTTTTAAAATTGCACCTATGGCTTCCATTGGTTGCTTACATCATAAGTCCCGCCCTTTGATTTCGTCAAACAGAATTAAATTATAATTTCAACACTTTCCACTGGTTAATAAATTTACGCTTTTAAAAATTAAATACAACATTTACCAAATATAACTAGAATTTTAACAAAATAATTTAAACAAAATAAAAATGCAAAAAAAAAAACAAAAAATAAAATCAACGGGATTCGAACCCAAGTTTGCAAGTTAAGTTATATTATTAAGCGTACGACAAATCCAACCACGCCACGAGAGCTACTGATCTGATATGTTACACAACGTATTAAATAGTTAACATATTTTAGTAAGAAACACAAAAAATGCGTTATTTTCCGAAAACATAATCTGATCAAAAATTCCTGTTGTACTATTCCGGTTCACACCAATGTACATTACTTGGAATTTTTTCAGATTTTTAGTTTAAACCATCTGGGCAACAGGGTGTGGAACACAAAATTTTTTGCACAATTTTGGCAAAAATCGCATCAAAATAATTTATTTTGCAAAAATAAAATTTTGATCGTTAATCCACGTACTAAGGGCTTTCATTTGATACCCTACTCAGAATTTAAAAAAAAATATTTTTTTTTCGATGAGCACATATTTGTTTATATTTTTAGAGGAATATGTTTTTTAGATGTTTTAGTATTTTTCCTATGTGCGGGTCAAAGAGTTGTATAAGCATGCCAAATTTCAACTCTCTAGGTTTAGCCGTTTGGCTACAATTTTTACCGAACAGACAGACAGACAGACAGACAGACAGACAGACAGACAGACAGACAGACAGACAGACAGACAGACAGACAGACAGACAGACAGACAGACAGACAGACAGACAGACAGACAGACAGACAGACAGACAGACAGACAGACAGACAGACGACAAAATAACGGTATAAGGGTTTTTGGTCATACCTACAAAACCCTAAAAAGAGTTATAAAAATATTCTTTAATTAAAACTTATTTGGAGCAATGGCAAAATAACTGCTTCAAATTACACATATTATTTTGCATATTAATATAGAACTTTTTTTCTCTATTCAAAGATGTGAAACTTGTATATTCCTACATAACAAAATTTTTGAGAAAATCACATTTTATGGCCTCCAAAATGACGACTTATTTGTTGGTAAATAATAGAAACAAATGCATGCAATTGTTTTTAATATATAGATTATTGTTATGAATCTTTTTATGGTTTTGACGACATGAGCCGGGCCATGCTTAAACTCATACACATCTAACCGAAAACAGTTTACCCAATTTAAAAGTAGCGTTTCTGAGTATCTTCCTTTGCATTTTGGTATTACCCAAGGTTCAGTTCTCGAACCGCTACTATTCTTAATATATGTTAACAACTTTCCTCTCACTATGACATCAAAATCAATCCTTTACGGTGACAATACAACATTAATAAATTGCAACCATGATCTAGATTCCCTTATTACGGAAAATGTTTCTCTGATGAACAGTGTAAACTCTTGGTTTACTAGTAATAAACCAATTTTAAATACAGATAAAACCCAAACCTTGCTACTGAGCACCAGAAAACATGATTTTGCCAATCCCCCTTTCGTTAAATTTCTTGGTATCCACGTTGATCCCTACCTTCGTTGGGATCAGCACGTGGATGTTCTTAGTCGTAAACTGAGATCGACCGCATATCTAATAAGGAATCTGAAGCATGAAGTCAGCATAGATGTATTAAAAGTCTATTTCTTCCTCTTTCAGTCTCACCTAACCTATGGGTTAATAATCTGGGGACATTCACCTGCAGCCAATAGAATTTTCAGCTTACAACGTAAAGTTGTAAGAATAATTTCCAGTGCTCCTTTTAGAGCGGATTGTTGAGATCTTTTTGTGAAGCTTAAAATAATGTCATTGCCATAACTATTTATTTATTGAACGTGTCTATTGTTTATACTTAAAAACTTACACAGTTATATCACTTTTAGTGAAACACACGAGCACAACACGCGTTTTAAAAATAACATCCGTGGTAAATATTTGCGTTTAAATAAATCCTGGAATTGTTCAAATTACTTTGCTGTGAAATTTTATAATTTTTTACCAGAGAGTATTACTACACTACCACTGGACAAATTCAAACTTAAACTTATACATATATTTATAAATAATACATTTTACACAATTGATGAGTTTAACTTGTATGACTTTTTCCTCTAATATTGTATTAATTAACTGAAAGCAGTTCTTTGTATTTGTTACTTGGTCAATAAAACTATTATTATTATTACCTTTAAACATTTCTGTGCATGCTTACACTTTACACTGTGATAACTCCGTTATTATTAATCTTTGATGTATTGTGTTAAACACATTACGATTCTACGTGAAATGCTCTAATTTGTTATTCTAAAATAATTGATACGTCCATTATAAAACTCCGATGTTATGCACCCACAAACTTAATAATACAAATACTATTACGTTTAAAAATAAAAAATTGCCCAAAACACTATATCGATGCATGATAGGTGTATACTATCCCGGACTTTTTTTTAGATCTAGTTAAGATCTACAATTTTTGTATACATTATATCGATATATCTCTTAAGGTTTAGCCTACGTTATCAATTTAAACTGCACGAAGAGTGAAAAATGATGGTTTCCCCGCATGCCGCCCCCTAGGGGGACATGCACGAAATTGGAACCCTCACTTAAACCTTCCTCGGATTATTTTACCCCCTTGTACTAAATTTGCTGAAAATCGGTCCATCCGTTTGGCTTTACATAAAACAAAAAAACAAACAGAAATTGATTTTTATATATAAAGATGATGAATGATTATAAATTTTCTTACTTTGTGAAAGGAAGTGGAAAAGATTGAGAAATTCTTGTATGTTATTTCCACAGGATTTACCCCAAACCCGTAACTAGACCGTTATTGTAGCACAAAATATGAAACTACGCAAATCTGTTTCGCTGTTAAATAAATGACCAGTTTAGCACAATAAATTATGCATTTAATTTTATAAATGCAAAACAGTTACAATTGTATTTTATACTTTTATTATACTTTAGGGAAAATGCAAATTTATGATTACTTGAATTAACATTAATTGTAAGAAACTGGGTAAAGCTTTCTGAACTTTCTAAAGAAATGAAATAAAAGGATTCTGTTTTTTAAATTTAGTTTAACTGTAAAAATATAAGTGCATAATTCAGATTTAAATTATTGTAGGCTCAAAACTTTTATAATTTGGAGAATTGTTAAAACTTGTTTCGTTTTTTATTATATTAGGAAAGTTTTAACTAGAACTTCATGAATTTAGTTAAAATGAAGTCTCCTGTCAACGACATAAAAAAGTTTTTTGAAGTTTACAAATAAAGAATAAGTAATTATTAAAATTATATTTCCTGTCATTTGTAAATACAGGTCAAATCTCATTGTGACCAGTGGCGGATTTAGGGGGAGGGCTGACTGGGCTGCAGCCAGGGGCTCCCAATAATTTAGTGGCCCCCAAATTTTGTAATTAAAAAATTGATGTGAAGTGTGAATTTTCACACATTTCAGGGTTTCGCAGGTATTTAGTAAGTGAATGATGATTATTTGGGATTCTAAAATTTTATGTTAAAATATTTGTTTTGTTAATTTTAATTCGAATGCCTAATACCATTATTATTAAGATTTTGAAAATTGCGCCTATGGCTTCCATTGGTTATTTTAAGTCATAACCCCGCCCCTCTGATTTCGTGCATTCAATTTCAACAATTTACACTGGTTATTAAATTTACGCTTTTATAAATTAAATGCAACATTTGCCCAAATATAACTAGAATTTTGAAAAATTAATTTAAACAAAATAAAAATGCAAAAAAAAAAAAACAGAAAAACAAAATTGCCTAGAGAGCAGAGCGAACTTTAGTTTGCATATTAGAACGCAAGAACACTAACCATTACACTATCAAAGCATGCTGGTTTGCAAAATAAATTATTTTGAAGCGATTTTTGTCTAAATTGTGCAAATTTAGGCAAATTTTGCGCCACACCGTGTAGCCCAGATGGTTTAAACTAAAAATCTGAAAAAATTCTAAAAAATGTACATTTGTGTGAACCGGAATAGTACAACAGGAATTTTTGATCAGATTATGTTTTCGGAAAATAACGCATTTTTTGTGTTTTTTGCCTGACCATGTAAAATATTTAATAGCTTATTACAGTAAACCAGCATGCTTTGATAGTGTAATGGTTAGTGTTCTCGCGTTCTAATTTGCAAACTAAGGTTCGGTCCAGTCTCTAATCAATTTTGTTTTTTCTGTTTTTTTTTTGCATTTTTATTTTGTTTAAATTATTTTTTCAAAATTCTAGTTATTTGGGCAAATGTTGCATTTAATTTTTAAAAGCGTAAAGTTAATAACCAGTGGAAATTGTTGAAATTGAATACACGAAATCAGAGGGGCGGTGTTATGACTTAAAACAACCAATGGAAGCCATAAGCACAATTTTCAAAATTTTAATGAACCTTGCTATATAAAAAAATACTGCACATATTTAGAAACCTAAATAATTGTATTAGGCATTCGAATTAAAATTAACAAAAAAAATATTTTAACATAAAATTTGTTTTGGCATCCCAAATCATCATTCACTTACTAAATACCTGCGAAACCCTGCAAAGTGTGAAAATTCACACTTCACATCAATTTTTAAATCTTACCCTCGTTTTCAGAGTTGCTTAAAAATGAAAATCCCCGTATGTGACGCCACAGTACTTCAACTACTACAATTTATCGCTATACTTGAAGAAAATTTTTATTTCACTGTCTTGAAACTTGTTTTTCGCGTGTGTGAGTTCAATCAGTAATTTTCACACTGTGCAATCTGCTATCATATTGCATACATAAATATTCGCTATTTTACCAAGAGGAAGGAAAACTTCATTTTCATGTTGAAGTTGCGCTTCACACGCTTCACCCCGAATTATTTACTTTATCGCATCTCACAATCTATTACTATCACATGCAGACGTAAATACCTCGAGGTAAGAAATTTACTATTAATTGCTGCTCATATTTTCTGGTTATGTGATTAATTAAGTTGGGTTATATTGGTTTTGTACGTGTTTAGATAGGTAATTAATAACTTAGTAAAGATTCGCTATTTTTCTCTAGAAGGCCATTGATCATTCTTTAGATTTATAATAATAGTAATAATAATAAATTTATTATCTTTCAATAATCAAACTTCATTGCTGTATTTTGTGATGTTCTTAACAATGATGTTAAAGATTATATGCTTATTTTGTTTCGATATACAGTAGACCCAAGCCGAACGACTATAATAGGGAATAGGCATGATTTTTTTAATTTTTTTTATTATATTCCTCTTGTTGCATATAAACATAAAAAACAGTTTTTTTTTTTTTTTTTTAATTTGAAGGCTTAAAAAATCATAAATGTATGTAGCGCGCGAAAACGACGTGTGACGTCATACCCTCCTAACTGACACATGACACTACTAGTCTACACAGCGTACATAGTCTGTTGTGAACTTATTTGTTTGTATAACTTTTATAGGTTATGTAAAGTTAGAGTGATTTTAATTAAAATAAAGTTTAATTCTATAAAAACAATTTATACATGTTTACCGAATTAAATTTTATATTAAAATATGGAAGATCCAGGCCCCAGTACTTCGAAACATAGTCGAAAATATTGTTTAGTACCAATGTGCACAAATAGTTCAATTAGAAATCCAAAAAAATAATTTATATCATTACCTGATGACGAAAAATAACAGAAAAGCTATGAGGCGAAATAAAACCGATATTTCAGAAAAAAGTAAACTTTATGTTTTGTCTGTATCTGTGACGTCAAACCCTTACAGTCTCAGTCGTATCTACTCGGCAACCTTCGCGGCGTGGTCGACTTATTTCAAATTTACAATATTTTAATTAAAAAATTTGGCTATAATATTAATTAAAATGTGATTTTTGTTGTGTTAGGTGACATAACTAACATTAAAATATCAAAAAAATGTAGTTTTAAGGAAATATAAATTTTATGCGTATCCCCTATTAGTGCAGATATATTAGTACAGGATTGACGGTCGTTATTTGAAACGGTCGTTGTATAAAACACTTAGAATATGCAAACCTAATTGGTACAAAGCTGCCAAAATCCGAACCGTAAAAGTGATCAGTCCTTGTTGGCATCGCTATTCGCGACTCCAAATAACAGTGAGACATCTGGTGGCGGTTTGGTGAATTAAACAGAACCGTATATTTGTATAATATTTGTAGTGTGTTGTGCTGCAGTTTATTTGAATTAAGACGTATTTTTAAATATAGTGACTTAAATACAGTGCTTTTTTGCCGAAATATTGTTTGAACAGATAAATATTAAGAAAAAACTTCTGACATATACGCTTCTCATCGGTCATACGCAGCTGTCGTACGCAGTGCCGCCAACGTTAGTTTGAGTCGCGAATTGTAAAAAGTCTATTGTTAATGAAAAAAAAATATGAAAATGGCTTTTGAAACTTAACGAAAGTGCTCTCCAATGTATATTCTTTAATATTCTGCAATGTTATCACGGAAAAATTATTATATAACAATTAATAATAAAAAAATGATGTGTGTGCCATCATACTCTCATATATTCAGTTTTGATGGAATACCAGATAAAGTTTGATGGGATGCGTAATGGTGAATAACGCCTACATATATTTCAAAAAAATTCACCTACAAATTATTTCGTCTATCTATTAATACTGGCATGCATGCTTTCTTCAGTATGGGAACAATTTTGGCATAACTGGCATTTAACCCAAAACATTTGGTTTGGATATTGGTTTTATTAAATTTTTATTGGGGTTATATTCAAGTATTGGGGTTAGCATAAGGTGCCATCAATACCAAAATTCTATCTAAATTTCGTATTATTCTATTATGATCAAAATATAACCTGACTGTATTGAATCTTTGAAAAATAAACTTAATTAACCTGCATTTTGTACGAAAATTATATTCAGTGTAAAGGCATAACAAATAAAGAAATTATTGAGTATTTATATACTTCTGGTGCGTGGCAGTAATAAAAAGAGAGATCTATCTTTAACAGTATACAAGTCATTGTAGACTATTTTTAGACAGGCAATATGAATTAAAGTTACCTGAAAAGACATCCAAATTATCTTGATGTACATTATATAAAAAGCACATGGTATACAGTGGTGAATTGCTCTAGATATTCGTATTGGTTTTGGGTATAAAAAATGTTTTATTTCTACGTGTGATTTTCGATCGACAGTGTAGATTTAATTGACTCAAAAGAACAGAATCATCAACTAAATTGTTCAATAATTTAAACAATATTAAATATTTTAATTATAGCTTAGAGATTAAAAAATATTAAAATTATAGGTAAAACATTAAGGCCCGGTCTTTCCACCCTCAGATAAAGTTCCAGGTAACTATCTGACAGATAAGGTTTTTTGTAACTTCACCGGCTGAGTAAATGTCATCCCTTCTTTCTATACAAATGTATCTATCGGATAGTTATCTAACAGATAATGAGACTGACGTATTGGATTCACTGACTGGTATTGCCATTTATACAGCAGATGAAGTTACAAAAAACCTTATCTGTCAGATAGTTACCTGGAACTTTATCTGAAGGTGGAAAGACCGGGCCTTAGTATAAGATCAATAGGGTGCGATTCGAATCGGTTACGACTTATTAAAAGAAAAATGCAAGACATTAAACATTTACATTCTGATGCATCAAATTGCTTAATTTCACTGCTGACATTCAACACCTAACACAAACTTGGGTAGCAGTTATAGGTTTCCAAAGAATAACTTTGAATATTGATTCTGTAATTAAAGTTAACAAACAATATCGTTTATTAATGTAGTACATACAATAATTTGTACATTAGTTTTAAAATAATTCTTGTAGTTACTATTTCGGAATCTCATTATAAGTTTGTTTAACTTTTTTATGATTTGGTTTCAGAGTACCAGTCGCTGATCTCTTGTTGATAATGGTGAGTTACGACATTCTACTTCTTTTATATTGTTTATTGTCCTTCTTCATATTGTTACGTGGTAACAATAAAATATAAGACGAATTGCATTGAGATTTTATTTATTACAATATTGCAAAAATACTCAAATATTGCACCTTCTCTTCCCATCTTTGCCCATATGTTATTATTTTATGCTATTGTTTTACTTAAATGTTGAATTTACACTAATTATATGAAAATAGTAACTAATGGATAACAGTAGTCACTATTAAACCATACGACAATTAAACCATAGCTAACTCTTCCCGGTATTTAACCGTGTACAGCAGACTAGTCCAGGTATTCTCTTAACTAAATCACTCAGTCACCGTACCGAATTCAACTAACTCAGTAACTGCAATAAACTCAGTTGCTTATTTAACTCAACTCTGAAGTTTGCTGTATGGAACTGAACAACCGTCAAGTCACAGCCAACTTACGTTGGGCTTGACGCTGGCCGGCGTTCGCTTCCGAGGCGGTATTCTTTTCACAAGTCAAAGGGGTTTGACTAACATTCGTGCAGACTTGCATATGCATGTCGCTATCGTACAAGCGACGCGTACACTCTTGTCATCACATCAGTCAAGAGTGTTGTGCTTAAAAGAAAGATTATAACCATTTTTGATTAACTATAAAGTATACTTAAAGTAAAACTAATTTTTTATACTTTTAATCTAATTTCAATATCAAAAGTAAGGTCTACTTTCATTACTAGGCACCATTTTACAAATGTTGGCCCATATTCGCTATTTTGCGCAGAGCAAAAGATGGCGCTTAAACGACACATCGTCTGTATGTCATACATATACAAATGTCCACTAATGCTACATGTTAGAATGTAGACGAAATTATTTAAATTATGAAAAAAGTGATGACCTACAAAAAAAAAAGATCTTCATCTCTATTATACAAGTTATGACCAAAACAAAAACGGCCCACCCTTCTAAAATATAAGTGATGACCTAAACAAAAAAGGTTCTCACCTCTAAAATACAAGTGATGACAAAAAAAGTCCTCATTTCTATTTTAACAAACACGCGTAAGAACCAAACTAACCACATGTTTTTGGAGCTCTTGGGGGGCTCAAGCCCGTGAGCCCCCTCCCCATGGGGGCGCGCTTGGTTCCAGCGTTGATCAATGTTAGACACATAGTCTGTAGGCAACTTTATATACCGATCCTAGTTCCGTCCATACGTTGCACTCGCTGAACTAAGTCGAAAATTAGGGGTTACTGTCCTGTTCCGAGGCTCCCGTCTTCTTTCGTAGGATAGGGTGACCATTTTCTTAAGAAGGCAATGCGGGACGGAACAAAAAAAGGTCCTCATCTCCCAATTCCAAGTGAAGAGCAAAAAAAAAGGTCTTCACCTCCCAAAATCCAAGTGAAGAGCAAAAAAAAGGTCCTCAATCCAAAATGTTAAAATGCGGGACAATGCGGAACAAAATGTTAAAATGCGGGACTTTTGCGGGACGCATCTTAATGCGGAACAAAATGTTAAAATGCGGGACGAATGGTCACCCTATTGTAGGACCGTATTCGTTACAATATTATATGTTGATGTGTAAATATTGGACCAACTTTTAGGAAAGTTGCCTGTTTGTCTTTTTTCTCTAATCTAATCAAAAGATTGAAGAATCAATGGTATTGTTTTTTGGTATTGTATTCATTGTTTTCTTCTTTGATTTTGGAACTACATCTACTATATTGCACTGTTTTCTTATATGTTTAGTATTTCCTTGTTGTTTTCTCGCTATGTTATGACATATATTGTACAGATTTCTGTCATCAATAGTTACATTTATTTTTGTAGTTGCATTAAGGATTGATCAAAAACTTGTAAAACTAAACTTGTGTTGAATGTTCAGTGTAGTGTTAGAACTTGTAACCTTTTAGTTGATGTTTGAGTTTGAGCACTTTGAGTAAGAGGTCGTAGGTCGTCCGTACACTTCAAACACATACTGCAATGTACAGACGTTACAGTTACGATGTATTATTTCTAAACTCATACTGAGTGCTTGAAAGCGTAGAAAACTTGGTTGTATAGTGCTGAAGATTCAAATTTAAGTTTTTATTTATTGACATAAACTTTTAGTTTCCCGTAACAAACTGAAACTATTACTACAAAGTAAATATACAGTGTTTTTATTAAGTTTTCGATAAATTTCAATATTATGTGCATTTCTTGGTAAGTCATAAATGCACTGAGATCGCCTTGCTTTGGATTCAATTGCATATTGAAGATGTTGAATGATAACTCTTGGTCTTAGTGGGTGTACTAGTTGTTTGTATCCGTTTCTTTTATAGGAAAATCTTCAACAATAAATAGCCGCCAACATATATAAGGGAGGTATTGTGATCATACCGATTTTGACGTTTCGAGATTTCGATGGATCTCCACGAATTGTGGTTAGTAGATAAGATAAGCTACCTCTGTGACACTCGATGACCACGGTCATCCGAAGCGGCCATAAGCAAGGGGGTCTCCCTTGGTCTTTATACTTCTTGCAAGGTCACGCTGAAGAAAGAGATAGACGAAACTCAACTTGGTTAATTGAATTTGCAGACAGACGTGCAGCAGTGTTCTTTCAAGGTCATCGCTGTAGCTGAAGACGCCGTTGAGAGATGACATCACCATAGCCACCTGAAGATCTTCTTCAAGGAGACGTGTTGGGCCTAGGCAGATGTGTTGCAGGCTAGCCTAAATTTTAGGCGCAAAACAGGAAAAAAAATCCTAAAATTTTGGTTTTGTCTTTACCTAACCCTCGAGATACCTCACCCTACAGGGTGCGATTACCTACATAACGTTTTGACTATTTTTAGCATGATGTCTGTCGGTCTGTCTGTCTGTCTGTCCGTCCGTCCGTCTGTCTGTCTGTGTACACGTGCAGAGCAAATTCGGCTGAAAGGATTTTTATGAAACTTCATATTTAAGCTTCTGCTATCAATGGTACGAGTTGATCAACTTTTGGTAAAAATCGGTTGACTAAAAATGGGAGTTTACTCGCGTCGATTTTAAGATTTTTGTGAATATTTCACAACAAAAAAATATTTCGAAAAAAATTATTGAACAAAAGTTGCTATAAAAGAAATAACTAATAACTTTTATTTGAGACGTTTTTTGATAAAACGAAAAATTTTGAATAATTCCTGTAAAATTTTTTAAAAGTTTTTCTAAGTTTCAATTTTTTCATACTTATATGTAACGTTTCCATGGTCATGATAAATAATATCTCTGTTAGAAAATATTAGGCCAAGTTATTTTTACTCTGCTGCTAGAATGTATTTTATATAAGTACTTTACGATGGCGGTCGGTCCTGTGGTGAACACAGCTGATTTTTTAAATCTGATTTGTCGTTTAGATCATAGGTTCTCAAACTTTTTTTTTTGAGTACCCTGTATGTCAATTCCAGAACAGGCGCGTACCCCCAAAAAGGTAAAAACAAATAGGAACAATTTGAAAATTGTTAAACAAAGCAGACTTGACTATGATGAAAAACGGGAGAACAGTAGATGAAACCTGAAAACGGTAGAAATTTCGCTTTAGCGGTAGATCTGGCAACACTGCGCACAAATATCAAGGGATGGCGCCAACATTAATGCACATTGGCGTAACAAAAAGTGCTAAATAAAAATACGCAATTAAAATTTTAAATAAAATATTAGAATCAATTTCCAATTTTGATAAATTAAAATAATACTTGTATATATGGCTTTATGAGTGTATGTTTATGTGAATGATCTCGCGTACCCCCAATAGATGCTTCGCGTACCCCCAGGGGTACGCGTACCCCAGTTTGAGAACCTATTGTTTAGATGATTAAACCTTATTTTGCAGGACTGAAAAATGCAACCCATTAAGAATCACCATCTTATTTGATAATTTTTTTGTACGTTCCAATGCGACTCTGTCAATTTCACACAAAATTTGTTCACAAACTTGTTTGGAAATATAAAGTACGTATTAAAAATTTATATTAATTAAAAATTTTCTCCAAGTTGAAAATGAGAATAAAAAGTAAATGCCAATCGAATTTTTATCTTTTATCTTGAGGTTCAGGAGACCGCTCTGAGCTAATTCCAACACTATTGCTTCTGGAGAATGGAGATAAAATCTTGGAAATGACAATACAGAGCTAATACTCGCTAGTTTACAATCCGGCTTAACAACTGTTTGTTACAGACTTTTCATTGTATAAATACAATGACTCAAGTAAAATACAGTAACAAGAAAAGCATTTGCAATTACTTAATAGTAATTCCGGTATAGAGAAAAGGTATAATAAAAATATTTTATTAGGTTGGAGGGAAAATTCTATCTTATTTAAATAAAAATATTTTAAGATAATAAAAAAAGTATACATATATAACATTATTCAATAATATAATTTCCATTATTTGTAACAACTTTTTGCCATCTTTCAGGTAACCTGTCAATTCCTCTTCTGTAAAAGTTCTCGTCCTTGGAATGAAAATAGTCAGAAACTGCCTTAGAAACGCTTTCAATAGAATTTTTTTTTTTTGATTAGATGAGTTACGTCCGTTAGTAATTATAGTTGAAGGTAATGGGATTCGGACCAGTCAGAAAATAAAAACAAAATTAACTTCGCTAACGTTTCGATTTAATTTAAATCTTCATCAGAGCTTAGTTAATAGTCACGATATAAAATAACAATTTTAAAATTAATAGAGAATACATCATATTGTCCGGTTATTGAACTCAGAGATAAGCATATGAATGCATTATGAATGCATATGAATGAGATAAGCATTTAGATAAATTGTTAGATAATTTTGCAGAGATCTGAATAGGTAGTACTCTGATGGTGCAATATCAGGTGAATATGGTGGGTGACTAAGAACCTCCCATCCAAACGCACTAAGTTTTTGTTGTGTCACCATTGCGGTATGCGGTCTTGCGTTATCTTGATGGAACACGATTCTTTTTCTGGACGCTAATTCGCGACTGCAAATAACAGTGAGACATCTGGTGTTGACTGGCTAAATTAAACAGAAGCGTATATTTGGATAATATTTGTAGCGTATTGTGCTGCAATTTATGTGAATTAAGAAGTATTTTCAAATATAGTGACTTAAATACAGTGCTTTATTGCCGAAATATTGTTTGAACAGATAAATATTAAGAAAAAACTTCTGATATATACGCTTCTCAGCCGCCATCAGCTGTTGTACGCAGCGCCGCCAACGTTAGTTTCAGTCGCGAATACTGTCCTTCTTTGCTTGATAGCTGCATGCAATTTATCGAGTTGGTTGCAGTACAGATCCGAAGTGACAGTTTGCCCCTGTTTTAGCAGCTCGTAATACACTGGACCTTTTCTATTCCACCACAAACAGAGCATTACTTTTTTTTATGAATATTTGGTTTTGAGTTGCTGACGATGTTCCAGGTTTGCAGTAAGCTTTTCTTCTCTTAATATTATCGTAAAGAATCCACTTTTCATCTCCAGTAATCCTGTCCAGAAATGGTTCTACATTGTGTCTAATGAGATGTGATGAGCATATTCTTACACGATCCGATAAATTCTTTTGGGTCAATTCATGGGGGATCCAAATGCTTTGCTTTAAGACAAAACCAAGAGATTTAATGGTCACCAACAGTTGTATGATGGATGCCGAACTCTTTTGCAATTTCTCTTGTTGTTAGATGTGGATTTTGCTCCAACATGGACCGCAAAACATTATTATCGATCTTGGATGGTCTTCCAGATCGAGTATCTTCTTTTAGGCTCAGATCTCCGGAACGATATTTTGTAAACCATCTTTGGCATGTACGAACATTTACAACATCTGTTCCAATTACTGCACATAAGTTTTCATACGCAACCGACGCGTTTCTTCCTCTTTCGAACTCATGCAACATAGAATGTCGTAAATGCACTTTATTCACTGACATTATGCTCACTCTAAATATGGTAAGATACTGATGAATTCTTGAAACAATTATTTTTATATTCAACAACAGATCAAAATCAGTTGTTTATTTAAAATACGACAGAACTTTCCCTCCAACCTAATATTTAACAAGCATATAATAGTGGCTCTTTTTCATGAGGTTGAAATTTACCACCCGGGTAGTGGGCGAGAGTGGTAATCATCCAAGTGAAATATAGTCATTATATTTGAATCAAATATAATATTTTATCTACAATTATATAGTTGTATCATTAAATATATAATAAGTGAAGGCGGCATGCTGAGTGTGTAGGACAAATTTTGCTTTGTAGTAACCACGACAAAATGAACGATATTGTTAAAATAATTTATCGTCTGTTAATCTCAGAGCTTTAAAAACAAATTTTATGTTAAAATATTTTTTTGTTAATTTTAATTCGAATACCTAATATCATTATTTAGGTTTCTAAATAAGTGCAGTATTTTTTTTATATAACAAGGTTCATTAAGATTTTGAAAATTGGGCCTATGGCTTTCATTGGTTGTCTTAAATCATACGCTCCGCCCCTCTGGCTTCGTATAAATGACACAGAATGAAAATATAATTCCAATTGGTTATTAAATTTACGCTCTTGAAAATTAAATTCAAAATGTGCTAAAATATAACTAGAATTTTAACAAATTAATTTAAACATAATAAATATGAAAAAAAAAAAACAAAAAATAAAATTGACTCCACAAGCTAGGAACGAACCTGTGTAGTGAATAACGATCCTGTGTGGTTGTCGAGCAACTGAGCCACTAGACCACCGGACGCTTATCAATTTAGTGTGTTATAAGAGTATAACATGTATGCATCGTCAACCAAAAAACACAAAAAATGCGTTATTTTCCGAAAACATAATCTGATCAAAAATTTCTGTTGTACTATTCCGGTTCACACCATTATACATTACTTAGAATTTTTTCACATTTTTAGTTTAAACCATCTGGGCTACAGGGTGTGGGACAAAAATTTTTTTGCACAATTTTGGCAAAAATCGCCTCAAAATAATTTATTTTGCAAAAATGAAATCTTGATCGTTAATCCACGTACTAAGGGCTTTCATTTGATACCCTACCAAGAATTTATAAAAAAAAAACTTTTTTTCGATGTGCACATATTTGTTTATATTTTTAGGGGGATATGTTTTTTAGATGTTTTAGTATTTTTCCTATGTGCGGGTCAAAAAGTTGTACAAGCATGCCAATTTTCAACTCTCTAGGTTTAGCCGTTTGGCTACAATTTTTACCGAACAGACAGACAGACAGACAGACAGACAGACAGACGACAAAATGACGGTATAAGGGTTTTTTGGTCATACCTACAAAACCCTAAAAATTAGTAACTTTAGTTTAAAAATACAGAAATTCTAACTCAGCTTCATTATCATCATAATTATCATATAAATAAATTTGATTTGCAATAGTTGATATTCCGTATTATTTTTACTTTAATTTAATTAACAATATTAGTTCTGTGAAATTATAACACTCGTAATTACTGTATTACAAAATTTCAGGAATTCTCATTACAATAATTACAATATTAGAATTCAATCAACATGCAAATAATATAAAATCGGACAAACAAAATTAATCAGAAATTATTTTGCACTAAAATAATGATCAAAACATTAACACTTAAACGTGACAATATTAAATTTCCAATTAACAATTAAATTCTTCAAAAACTGAATAGCAACTAATATTAAGTAAGATTATTGGATGATTAGAATGAATTTTATTCAAGTTGATGTGACGTGTTATTTTAATTGCTACGTGTTAGTGGTGAATTTCAAAATAATTGTCAGATTGTCAACATTTTTGGCAAAGATCGTGTTAAAATAAAAAAATTGATGTAAAGTGTGAATTTTCACACATTTCTGGGTTTTGCAGGTATTTAGTAACTGAACGATGATTATTTGGGATGCCAAAACAAATTTTATGTCAAAATATTTTTTTATGAATTTTAATTCGAATGCCTAATACCATTATTTGAGTTTCTAAATATATGCAGTATTTTTTTTATATAGCAAAGTTCATTAAGATTTTGAAAATTGCACCTATGGCTTCCATTGGTTGCTTACATCATAAGTCCCGCCCTTTGATTTCGTCAAACATAGAATTACATTATAATTTCAACACTTTCCACTGGTTATTAAATTTACGCTTTTAAAAATTAAATGCACTATTTATCAAATATAACTAGAATTTTAACAAAATAATTTAAACAATATAAAAATGCAAAAAAAAAATAAAAAATAAAATCAACAGGATTCGAACCCTAGTTTGCAAGTTAACTTACATTATTAAGCGCACGACGAAACCAACCACGCCACGAGAGTTACTGTTTTGATATGTTACACAACGTATTAAATAGTTAACATATTTTAGTTAAAAACACAAAAAATGCGTTATTTTCCGAAAACATAATCTGATATAAAATTCCTGTTGTACTATTCCGGTTCACACCAATGTACATTACTTAAAATTTTTTCAGATTTTTAGTTTAAACCATCTAGGCTACAGGGTGTGGGACAAAAATTTTTTTGCACAATTTTGGCAAAAATCGCATCAAAATAATTTATTTTGCAAAAATAAAATTTTGATCGTTAATCCACGTACTAAGGGCTTTCATTTGATACCCTACTATTAATTTTAAAATAATATAATTTTTTTCGATGAGCACATTTGTTTATATTTTTAGGGGGATATGTTTTTTAGATGTTTTAGTATTTTTCCTATGTACGGGTCAAAGAGTTGTATAAGCATGCCAAATTTCAACTCTCTAGGTTTAGCCGTTTGGCTACAATTTTGACCGAACAGACAGACAGACAGACAGACAGACAGACAGACAGACAGACGACAAAATGACGGTATAAGGGTTTTTTGGTCATACCTACAAAACCCTAAAAATTAAAAAACTACTTTTCGTTTCTTAATATACATCTTAAGAGAATCTAAATCTTCTTTGGAAATCAGACAAGAAATTAAAAAAAAAAAAAATACACAAGAAATCAATACTTTTCGAAAAGATAATCTCAGCAGGAATACTCGTTGAATTACTATCAATATACATTATTGAGATTTTTTTAAAAAGATTTTTAATCTAATCCTTTTGATAAGTTTTTGGCGAAAATCCCACACAAACATTTATTTTTCAAATATAGGTCGTTTACATTTTTTTTTTGTTTATCCATGCATTAAGAGGTTCGTTTAATATCACACTAAAAAAAAATAAAATAAAATAAATAAAAATTATTATTAATATTGAAATACATATTTGTTTACATTTTCTGGCGATGTGTTTTCTTGAACTCTCAATTATTTTCTTCTACGTGGGTCAAAGAGTAAAAGCATTTCAAATTTCAACTTTCTAGGTTCAGTTGTTTGGTCACAATTTCTATCAAGTAGACAGACAGACAGACACATGAGTGACATTGTATGGGTTTTTTATTTATATCTACTAAACCCTAAAAACGGAACAAAACAAAAAAACAGTACTGTTCCCTTTAAAACGAGACGTATGATGATAGTCCGCTAATTTTTAGGGTTTTGTAGGTATGATAAAAAAACCCTTATACCGTCATCTGTCTGTTCGGTAAAAATTGTAGCCAAACGGCTAAACCTAGAGAGTTGAAATTTGGCATGCTTATACAACTCTTTGACCCGCACATAGGAAAAATACTAAAACATCTAAAAAACATATCCCCCTAAAAATATAAACAAATATGTGCTCATCGAAAAAAAAAATATTTTTTTATAATTCTGAGTAGGGTATCAAATGAAAGCCCTTGGTACGTGGATTAACGATCAAATTTTTATTTTGCAAAATAAATTATTTTGAAGCGATTTTTGCCAAAATTGTGCAAAAATTTTTTTGTCCCACACCCTGTAGCCCTGATGGTTTAAACAAAAAATCTGAAAAAATTCTAAGTAATGTACATTGGTGTGAACCGGAATAGTTCAACAGGAATTTTTGATCAGATTAGGTTTTTGGAAAAAAACGCATTTTTTGTGATTTTTGGCTAATAATGTACACAAGTTATAGCTTTGTAACAAGCAACACTCTAACGTGTGTGCTGGTCTAGTGGTATTTGACGCTGACTTTTCACCCATGTAACCCGATCCGATAGGGATCGAACCCTGGAGAAGAGACTATATATATATAATTCCTTTTGTTGCTAATTATGACTGTATTAAAGAATATTGTTTGTCCATTTTGGTTTAATTTAAATGTTTTTCAGTTTACGAGTTTAGCACATATATTATTAACCGTACGTAATACAAAATGGAGTTCGCGCCATCTTGGTTTTGTTTTTCATATTTTGGTTTTATTGTTAGTTTTCTAGTTTTTCATTTTACTTTTACATTTCTTCATCACAAATATTCTTTCATACAAGACTAATAATTTCGATTTTGTTATATTTCAATGTGTATCCTTATTTTTAGACTGAGGATGATTGGATTACCAATCGAAACGTCTCGATAAATATTGTTTTAATAAATTTATGACGAGTATGACATAAGAATTTTATTTAATACCTATATATATATATATATATATTTTTTTTTTAATTTCTATATTGTTTAAATTATTTTTTCAAAATTCTAATTATATTTTGGCAAATGTTGCATTTAATTTTTAAAAGCGTAAATTTAATAGCCAGTGGAAATTGTTTAAATTATAATTTAATTCTGTTTCAATGTACACGAAATCAGAGGGGCGGAACTTATAACAACCAATGGAAGCCATAGGCGCAATTTTTGAAATTCTTAATGAACCTTGCTATATAAAAAAAAAAAATACTGCACATATTTAGAAACCTAAATAATGGTATTAGGCGTTCGAATTAAAATTAACAAAAAAATTTAATATAAAATTTGTTTTCGCATCCAAAATAATCATCATTCACTTACTAAATACCTGCAAAACCCTGAAATGTGTGAAAATTCACACTTCACATCAATATATTTTTTATAAAATGTACTACTGTGATTTTTGTAGGTTACGTTGAAAAATTTACTGCATAAAATTATCAATGCAAAGTAAAGTGAACGGTTGAACGACCTGCTTAACGACTGGAAGCAACGGAGTAATCTGTACTGAAAGTTATCCTGGGAAAAGCAGGATAAATTAATTCTACCGGTGTTCTGTAGAGGGCAGATTTTTCCAACAATAACAAGCTCATAGATCTAATAGATATATAACCTTACAATTACAGATGTTTTATGAATTCATAATCCTTCGCGAAAATAACATATTAAAAATTTCCGCAAATTTCATAAATTTTAAAAATCCAATTATATTTTTCGTTAAAAATAAACGTATTTACGTATTTATATTTTTACATTTCCACCCTAAAAAAAGTTTTTAAATTCTTAAATTTTTTATTATAAAATTTAATACTTCAAGTCGTTTCTCGTTTTACGTTTTTAAATTTAATAATCACGACGTTATTTATTTAGTGCCTATTCGCATCAATTATTTTTGTAATTCGAATTGGTCTGTTTGCTGTATGGGTAATCTAATAGAACTGACATATTGGTGTAAATCTTGTCATGGATATTCGTTTAAAAGTTTGAAATGTTGTACGCTGTAGTTCGAAATAGGCAATCCGCAATACATTGGTGTACTGTTGGCAACTGATAACATTAAAACAATTTTTGTTTTCCAATAGTCAGTTAATTTTGGGTATGACTAAAGTCCCTAGATAAAACTAGTAGCGCAAATCATTATTGTAAAATTTTTGCCCCAGTGTTTTATTGGGAACACTGATTTCCCTGTCTGATAACAAATTTTATTAGTTTAGGTTGGTCAATCTAAAGACTCATTTGCAACATAAAAAGGATAGCATCATTGAATAGGGGATAGGCATGATTTTTAAATTTTTTTTTATTATATTCCTCTTCTTGCACATAAACATAAAAAAACAATTTTTAATTTATTTTTTTTTTAATTTGAACGCTTAAAAAAATCATAAATGTATGTAGCGCGCGAAAACGACGTGTGACGCATACCCTTCTAACTGACACATGACACTACTAGTCTACCCAGCGTACATAGTCTGTTATGAACTTATTTGTTTGTATAACTTTTATAGGTTACGTAAAGTTAGAGTGATTTTAATTAAAATAAAGTTTAATTCTATAAAAACAATTTTTATCGTTTATGTATAATTTATGTTTACCGAATTAAATTTTATATTAAAATATATAAAATATGGAAGATCCAGGCCCCAGTACTTCGAAACATAGTCGAAAATATTGTTTAGTACCAATGTGCACAAATAGTTCAATTAGAAATCCAAAAAAATAATTTATATCATTACCTGATGACGAAAAACAACAGAAAAGCTATGAGGCGAAATAAAACCGATATTTCAGAAAAAAGTAAACTTTATGTTTGTGAAGACCATTTTAATGTGAGTACATATATTTTATAAATTATTTTAATTATAAATGCGTGAAAAATTGTTTAAAAACAAATACAAAACTCTCAAACAATACAATATAAACACGTAAACATTATGTTTTGTCTGTATCTGTGACGTCAAACCCTTACAGTCTCAGTCGTATCTACTCGGCAACCTTCGCGGCGTGGTCGGCTTATTTCAAATTTACAATATTTTAATTAAAAAATTTGGCTATAATATTAATTAAAATGTGATTTTTGTTGTGTTAGGTGACATAACTAACATTAAAATATCAAAAAAAAATTAGTTTTAAGGAAATATAAATTTTATGCGTATCCCCTATTAAAAGACTAAAGGAAGGAGGCTTACATGCTAATTGGACAAACCAGGATGGTATTTCAAAATGGCGGACAATAGTTTTTTTACTAAAATAATTGTTATCGGTACAAAAAGAAAAAATACAAATCTTGATATTTTTAAAAGAAGCTAAAAATAGGAAATATTAGGTGTACAACTTTGCTTCCGTCGTTTTCCTATAGATGGCTTTAGCGGTAAGTAGTGTTCGAAATAAATAGATCATAGACGTCATGCAATAAACTTGGGCATCTGTCAACATAATCCCATAAAAACATTAGTCGATTTGTGTCTGCCTCATAAAGTTATTCTTGATTGAAAATGTCAGTTTACGATCCAAATTCTCGTCATTTGCGGGAAGTTTTAATTTTCTGCTTCAATATGAAGAAATCTGCGGCTGAGGCTCATCAAAGGCTTTCAAATACTTATGGTGAGGCCGCTATTAGTGAAAAAACATGAGTGGTTTCAACGCTTCAAGAACGGTGATTTTCACGTCGAAGACCGGCATGGTATACCGACAATGCTCGACCCCATGTTGCAAAAGTGAAAGACATACCTGGAAACGTTGAAATGGGAAGTCCTACCCCACCCGCCGTATTCTCTAGACGTTGCTCCCTCTGACCATCACTTGTTTCAATCAATGGCACACGGCCTGGCTGACCAGCACTTCCGGTCTTAACAAGAAGTAAAAAATTGTATCGATTCGTGGATCGCTTTAAAGGATGACCAGTTTTTTCAACGCGGGATTCGTATGTTGCCCGAAAGATGGGAGAAAGTAATGGCTGGCGACGGACAATACTTTGAATCATAAATTTATAACCAGTTTTTTACAATAAATCCTCGAATTTCGGAATAAAACGGCGGAAGCAAAGTTGTACACCTAAATAAATAAATACATACTGAACTTATAGTAGAAAATCAGACGATTTTTATAAAAACTGGTACTTTATCCTACCGACTGCGCCATGTTTTATATATTTTATTAAGTAAATAGTATACAAGTTACATTTTAGACACCTTATTCATAACTGTGTTTACCGACCTTGTGTGGCTATCCCCACCACTTATAACTCATGACATTCTGTTCTAAAACTAAATATTCTAATAATTATATATATCTAAATATATATTACATAGTATACATGTAAAACTACTGCATTAAATCAAAGCTTTCTTAACTGACCTATTTTTTTAGGTCAAAGTTGGCAACATGTTATCGGAACAACGGCCTGTACTTAGTTACTTAGTGGTGTTTCATAAGGATCAGTACTTGGACCCTTGATTTTCTTAATTTGGTGGACCGTGCATCTCTTTTCCCTGTAGCATATACGCAGATGAAACCAAACTCACAATGTTTCGCATAACTTGTAGACAGTACAGAATGACATTAATTTTATTTTATTGTGGTCTAATGATTGGCTTCTGTCTTTCAATGTACAGAAAACTACCGTCTTACAATGCGTTCGCAATAATCCTAAATATTGCTACAAATTAAATACTGTTCCAATTAAACAAGTCACTGAACAAATTGATTGATTGATTGAAATAAAATGATTGCCGGCCTTGGTGTTGACCTTGCTTCGCGTTCTAATTGTTCCATATTCGAATCTCGGTACGGGCATGGATACTTGTATTCATCCTTAACACCTCATCCTCTTTAATAATAACCTTAAAAAATAAACAACTCCAGACTAAACGTGAAAATATGAAGGTCCAATTAAAAAATGAAAAAATATATTTAGATTAATGAACGGAAAACAATATGAAAAGTTTCTTAATTTGGATACGAAGAGAACAAAAAAAAAATGATGTGAAGTGTGAATATTCAGACATTAGTTCGCATGTATTTAGGACGATGGTAAGTGGCTGGAAAGAAGCCAGTTACTATCAGATATCACAGACTAAAATAAATAACGTATTTAAATAAAAAAGCGGGTTTTATAAAAAGTTTTATATTCCTTTAGAATCATTACGAGATATTTCCCACTAACATCAATTAATATAACAATTAACAAGTATCCGATCAGTTCCGATCAGTTAGAATACTTCAAGTGAATCTGAAATGTTGAATTTTTTCCTTTTTTTAATAAAACTTTTATTGAATTCATCCCCATTGTCTATGAGACAGTATATAGCTTTTTGTCTGATCTGTCAAAAGAAAGAAATCTTTACCACACACAAAAAATTCCTGCATGTTACAAAAAAAAAAAAAAAACTCACGTAAGAGAAATAGTTTTAATACATATCAACTGTCTTTCAGTCTGTTAGCGTCATTTTGTTTTTGTAGATATTTTTGTATTTCAACCCTCCTTTTGTTTCTTATAAAAATTTAAATATATATATATATATATATATTCGAAATTTTATAAGAAGAACATCACGTTACCGAGCAATGAGACATGTTATTATATTTGTTATTATATTAACATGGTGTTATATTTTAGTGGACCCAGCAAATATCTCGCTTATTTATTAAGTTAGTAATTTATTTCATATAACATGATTGATACAGCAACATGTAAGCTACTTGATGACGGATGTACATTCATGATACCACTTCCGGTTTATTAGTAATTAATATCAACTTTGAAATTTCAAACGGAACATACTACATTTTTTTCCAAATTTGAAAAGTACATCAAATTTGCTTTACAATCATGTAAAATAATCCATATGTTACATTATTAAAAAGTAAAATGGCGGGCACTTTTTTGTACACCTAGTCGAAAAAAGAATAGTGAGCCTAGACTAAAAATTAGATTAAATAATTAGAAAATATTCTTAAAATTTTATTTATAGTGAAAGAAAGAAAATAAGAACAGTTTTAATTACATTTTAATGCATTGGAGGGTTAAAATAAAAATACAAAATAATTTAAGGATTAAATGGTCGTTTGTAAGATCTTCTGGAGTGCACCATTCTCGATAAGTCTCTTTTAATACTCCAACAGTAGTCAGCCATCATGTGAGTATCCGACCTTCCTTGATAATGTCTCTCCATCTCATTTAAATCCTGATGGAAACGTTCACCCTGTTCATCACTAACTTCTCCAAGAGTGACAGGAAATTTGTCAAGATGACTGTTTAAAAAATGAAGTTTCACACTTATGTTGCACCCTAGATATAATAATAATAATAATAATTCATTTATTTACCATATTAATTACAGTTAAGAAAAAAAAATATATATAATTATCGACCGTAAATAGATGTACTTAAATTTAAATTCTAATAATATAGGAGTACAGTTTTATTTTATTACGTTGGCATTACTAAGCTAGGCTTGTCGTGATGCCAAGGTAATATAACATGTATTATATACAAAATTATATATACAAAAACAAAAAAAAAAAAATTTTTTTTTTTTTTTTTTTCACTAACATACATTGATACATTATAATAATCTAAATCATATACATATGTATTTTCAAAGTAAATCTGGTTTTATGTATGATGAAACGTAAGAGAAATTATTTGTCTGTCGACTGAGTAAATAATTTTTTTGATAGTCTTGATATATGCATGGTAGCTAAGAATGACAATACTTTCAAAATTCGTGTACTTTGTTAACAAATTGTATATTAAAGGAATGTAGTACAAAAAATAGATTCGACCAATGACTTTTCTTGAATCAAATGAGTAACTGAGATTCTGAGATTTAATTCTTGTTGAATATGTATGATTCGGGAAACGCAATAAATTGATGATAATTTTCAACAAGAACGAAGTTGAAATTAAAGTAGACGTATATCAGAACGTGAAAAGGTGAAAAAAGTCAAAATACGATAGAACAAAAATTTAACGTGATAGGCAGAAACTGTTAACATTTTTGAAATCAGCACCCCAAAATTAGTTAAAAACAAGTATCAGATCTAAGTCAGCAAAAAAAAGTTTAAATTTGTTGACCAGTGTTATCATACCAAATTATGTGAAAATATGTCGAGCTGTTTTTGTATGAACCTGGCAGACAGACAGACAGAAAGACAAACCGAAAGTCAGACAGAGAGAAAGATAGACAGACAGAGAGACAAACCGACAGACAAAAATTGATATTTTTACGGATATTGACTTACAATCATCTAGAACAGCGCTGGGCAAACTTTTGGAACCGTGGGCCACATTGACCTTACAACAGGATGGCGCAGCCCACACAAAATATTTTGGTGTCCTCTACATATGAAAGTGAAGAGCAAAAACAACGGTCTCACGTCTATTTTTAGCTGTTTGCGGATATTGGCGGGTCGCATAAAATGCCTACAAGAGCCACATGCACCCCGCGGGCCTCGGTTTGCTCATCTAGAACGTGTAAAAACAAAATATGAGGCCGAAGAAATATAAAAAAAGTTTTTAGCATCTAATTTTATTAATATAGATGTAAACGTAATAGGCAATTATTCTTATAAAAATTTAACTATAAAGTCTGTATTACATTATCGTACTGTAGTCCTTCACAGTAATTGTTTCCGGAAATGTCCGAAGATTGACGACAGTACAAGCACTTGTATATTATCATGCAATGGTAGTTACGTAGTTTCAAGGATATTATTAATAATTCATATGCACGTAATGGCTTTAGTCAGGGATATGGCATTTATCTTATAGATTACAACATTAAGCTTGCAAGTATGATTGCTACTCATAACTACATTACGGAAAATTGTTCTAGTGTACACTAGCAACTGGTAACGACAAAATAAAAATACGGTTTCTCCATTTACTATTAATTTTGAAGAATCTAAAGATGCGACATAGTACTTTTTTCTAAAACTACTGGGTCAAAAAAGTATTACCACTCAAATGGTATTTTATTATTGATTTAATAATTTATGACTAACTCCTCAACATGAGATCTTCCGTTTTCAATAAAAATTGATGTGAAGTGTGAATTTTCACACATTCCAGGGTTTCGCAGGTATTTAGTAAGTGAATGATGATTATTTGGGATGCCAAAACAAATTTAATGTTAAAATAGTTTTTTGTTAATTTTAATTCGAATGCCTAATACCATTATTTAGGTTTCAAAATATGTGCAGTATTTTTTTTTATATAGCAAGGTTCATTAAGATTTTGAAAATTGCGCCTATGGCTTCCATTGGTTGTTTAAGTCTCTGATTTCGTATACATTCAAAGATAGAATTAAATTATAATATCAACACTTTCCACTAGTTATTAAATTTACACTTTTAAAAATTAAAAAATAATTACTTTTACAAAATAATTTAAACAAAATAAAAATACAAAAAAAAACAGAAAAAATAAAATTGACAGGAATCGAACTGTAGTTTTCAACTTAGGAAGCGAGAACTTTAACCATTAGACTACGAACGTTCACTTGTTTACTCTGTTACATAGCGAATTAAATATTTTACATATTTTAGTTAAAAACACAAAAAATGCGTTATTTTCCGAAAACATAGTCTGATCAAAAATTCCTGTTGTACTATTCCGGTTCACACCAATGTACATTACTTAGAATTTTTTCAGATTTTTAGTTCAAATCATCTGGACTACAGGTGTGTAACAATTTTTTTTTGCACAATTTTGGCAAAATTCGCATCAAAATAATTTGTTTTGAGAAAATAAAAATTAGATCGGTAATCCACGTACTTAGGGCTTTCATTTAATACTCTACTCAGAATATTAATAAAATATATATTTTTTTTTTCGATGAACACACATATTTGTTTATATTTTTAGGGGGTTATGTTTTTTAGATGTTTTTGTATTTTTCGTATGTGCGGGTCAAAGAGTTGTATAAGCATGCCAAAATTCAACTCTCTAGGTTTAGCCGTTTGGCTACAATTTTTACCGAACAGACAGACAGACAGACAGACAGACGACCAATCTGGATCAAACAGTTTGCACAGTTACTCTTGGGTGACCATTTTCTTAAGAAGGCAATGCGGTATGGAGCAAAAAAAAAGTCCTCATCTCCCAAATCCAAGTGAAGAGCAAAAAAGGTCCTCACCTCCCAAATCTAAGTAAAGAGCAAAAAAAAAGGTCTTCACCTCCCAAATCCAAGTGAAGAGCAAAAAAAAGGTCCTCATCTCCCAAAATCCAAGTGAAGAGCAAAAAAAAGGACCTCATCTCCAAAATCCAAAATGCGGGACAAAATGTTAAAATGCGGGACGAATGGTCACCCTACTTTTGGACCCTGCGGAAGTAATGGCGCATAGTGGACTAATATCATCTAATATTTATATTAACAAATAAATAAAATAAATAAATAACTAATTATTCGCCATGTAATGCTGTGTTAAAGCTACAATGCAATAGCAATACATGGTGGTAGATTTACTCCCATGGCTGTAATTTATCATGATGCTCTGGAATTTTATGGTTAAAACTCTCTCAAGGGTTTTATTATTTAACTTTTTTTTTCTTCCAAATATCCAACAGTAATATAATATTCCGTATAATATTCTATTAACGGTATTCGCATACTTTGTCTTATTGGTAGTTCTTAACCTACTCTTAGAGCTATTTCTCAATCATACTAATCTACTTACTTCTTGAACTTCCGCGCCATTAACCTTAGAAACCTTTATACTTCGTGGAATGAATATCTAAACGTCCCAGACGTTCAGTGACATTAGATTTAAGAATAAACTTTCAGATGCTTTTAAATTCAAACAATCAACCCTTTAAAAATAACTCTAAAGCCTTTCACAGCTCTTTAAGAGTAAAAGTGGATTAGTGTTACTTTGATAATTAGATTGGAACATTTAACCCTGGTTGTAAACTGATTTAGAATCAGTTTTAAGTCTTAAAAACATATTAATTACACATTAAGCTTTATATGTCTATTTATATTTTGTATCTGGCGCTCCAAAACAGCGCTACAAAGACAAGATAAAAAAATGACCTAAAATTATAGCAGCTGCATCATATATTTAATACTATATAGCACAAGTCTATCTCATTTCCCTGATAAAATGTTTGGCGACGAAGTAAGACCGAAGAAATATCCATAATAATCGATTAAAAATGATAAACTCCAAATAATCAACGCGTTATATGGCAGTCGGCGTATCAGTGCAGTTGCGTCACTGGAAACGTCACATGTTTTTGTGACGTCATGTTTAGTACGTCTACATAGCATCCATTTAACGAATGTAATATTCGTACGCTGTCATTTGTATCGTAATTAAATGAAAATATAACTGAGTGTATACAGTTCGAGGATGTCAGGGAGAGGTTAGGCCTGTGCTATGACCTGTCAGTTGCTTTAGGTGACGACAGGGTACTCATGGACAGGCTGATACTCTTCCTGAGAGAATCGAACTTATTGTTTTATGTGTGAAGTCTTGCACCTTATTTTAATGTGTTTCTAGTTATTGACTGTGATATTCGATGGTAATTAGCCCCTTTACAGCCTCTTACCATCACTCTGAGTCTGTTCATATTTTCGAACAGACTTTTTATATTATTTATTTGTGTTTGTCAGTGCAAGATTTCTTTTATTGAGTACGCGTATTTTCAATGATTTTATTTATTTATTTATTGTCTAATGTATTGTTTTTAATATATAGTTTAGTCATTTAGACGGGCTGCGTTAGGTGCAAATAGCCTTTGTTGCTGGGCACCAAAAAATTTAACTAACTAACTAACTAACTAACTGAAATGAAAATATAAGAATAAGAACAGAATAGAAACAAATAAACTATTCTAATAGGCTAAGGAGTCCTAAAAAGGGTTAAGGTGATCCAAAAATATGATCAAAGAAAAGAAAATAGAAATACGTTGAATTTAGCGATACCAATACAAATGTCCCTATATTAAAAAAACACTTTTAAAATTTGTAAATCTTCAAAATTACTATCGAATACAAACTAAATATGACTTCAAAAGGAATGTTTTAGTAAAATAAAAGAGTGAAGAGCAATATTAGTCTATAATTCACATGTAAAAAAAAATCGATTTAGTTATTTTTTCGGCACTAAGTCATTGAAGTTATGACGCAAAATGACTAACTGCGTTGTTTAAACGTCTGTCTGTCTGTCTGTTTGTCTGTCTGTCCGTCTGTCAAATTCGGCTAAAAGGATTTTTGTGAAACTTCATATTTAAGCTTCTGACATCAATAGCACAAGTTGATCAATTTTTGGTAAAAATCGGTTGACTAGAAATGGGAGTTTCCTGGTGTCGATTTTAAGATTTTTTCGAATATTTGACAACAGAAAAATATTTCGAAAAAAATTGTACAACAACAGTTGCTATAAATGCAATAAAAAATAACTTTTATTTGAGATATTTTTTGATAAAACGAAAGATTTTATAAAAATTTTTCGATATTTTTTCTAATTATCTATTTTTTCATACTTATATGTAACGTTTCCATAATCATGATAAATAATATCTCTGTTAGAAAATATTAGGCCAAGTTATTTCTACCCTGCTGCTAGAATGTATTTTATACAAGTACTTTGTGATGGCGGTCGATCCTGTGGTGGCCACAGCTGATTTTTTCTTAGATTAAGGTGAAGGTAGTTTGCAGAGTAATACTTGTAAAATTTTAAAATAAAATGTGTCATTTAGGGCTCCCACATAAGATATGCTACAGGCCCCGCAAAATCTTTATCCGACACTAAGTAATTCACAATAAATTTTTTAGATGTCACCTTTGTATTTTATTGTGCTTCCTGTAATTTAATTTCAAGCATAATCTTAAGTGCTTGAGCATCTATTTTGCACATTGTTAATTATGAAGTGAATAGGAAACCTCCTATTGTCCGATATTATACATTACAGTGTTCTCTGCTTTGCGAACACCTAACACGAGATGAAATTCAACGCTGAAACTTAAAAGGATGCATCTTACATCCTTTTGTAAAATAAGGAAAATAAAATAACACGAATGTCTTATGCAAGCATGTCAGTGTTCGGTTCGAAAACTGCATTCTGTCTACGAATGCAATATTGTGCAATATGTATGGAAATTTTTATGATATATTGAGTTATGCATCATTTAAAATTAACTACGAAAATAAAATCAATTTAATATTAATTTAGGTTTAGAATGTTAAGAATTTATAAAAGTTATTTTTTGTGGCTTGTGCTTATGAACTTTTCTCAAATTTCGATGAAGTATCTATACAGTGAATTTCCATTTAATGCGAGATTAATTTTAAGAAATGGCGTACAAAACACTCAATCTCAACAAAATTCTTGTACTAGGAATAAATTTTAGGCTTAAAGTTTCCTTGTGATACTAATGCCCAGCACGCTAGTGACATAGAGATATACGACATTGGACAGCGTTCACAATTTCTCGATATGCTATTAGATGACACTAATATCGCACAGAATACATACAGCGTCACATACCCTTTTCACACTAGATCTTTAAGATCGGATGTTTAAGTGAATGGATCTTTAAACGCTAATGTGAAACCGTACGGCCTCGTCTAAACACGACCGATGTTTAAGACAGAGATCTGCGTCTTAAACTTCGCCCGCAGTGCCAACTTAATTCCCATTATAAAAAAATACTCGTTGAATTTGTGCTTCTCTTCTTTTATCTATGTTCAGCTGTTATCATTTTATATATCGAGGTTATGAGAAGATTATTTGCGTTATTATTTAAATAAATATAAAAAATAAACTTCTCCTAACCTCGATATACAAAATAATGACAGAATAAATTCAAACGATATGAAATTATGTTGGCAATACATACTAGCTTTACATGGAGATTTCTTCTTCAAATTAAACATCAAGTGTGAAAGCAAACCGATATTAAACATCGATGAAGCTTAAGTTCAATCGTCTTAAAGATCTAGTGTGAAAAGGGTAACAGTTTCAATATTCAGTCACTTGAGTTTTGAATTCTGAGTGTGTTTTGAGTTTTGAACTCTGTTTTTTTTAAATTCCGTGACAGTTAATTGATATAGACAACTATATTAGTTAAATTTGAGTGAAATATTAAGTTTTAATTCAAACATATTGTGTTTTTGCAAAAATTGTTTATAATAAGAAAACAAATCTTATTTATTCTGTGCGTTTTTTCACTTGGATGAAAATTTAGGGAGTTATGGCGGAACATCCTAAAACTAAACTTTCCAAATATCTCCCATATTAATGAATTAACAGAAAAAGGTATACGGCAAAAATTGTTAATAATAAGAAAATGTTACTAATTTTACTGTTTTGTTGTATATTTTTGTTGGTGTAGTATGTAGATATAAAATAAAATAAAAATATGAAAAATATTTTATATTTAGTTTTATTTGCTGTACATTTAATCACCAGTACAGTTAAACATGCACATTTTTTCTTAGACATAAATTTTTTGGATCTGTTTAGCAAAATTTTATGCTAAACAAGAAATGTGTACATATTTAACAAATGTAGAATTCTTACTAAGAATAAAAAGTACATGATGATGCATTCAAATTTCGCGGTTCCACGGTTTTAGTTACCGATGTTTTGGCAGAGTGCAGCTCGTACGGTCAAAATTTTTAACCTGGGTATGTCGCCTCTTGAGTCTTCCCTTCTGTGATGCCCAGTAACGCAATTCGTTGCCAAGCAATTTTGTATTTCACATCAAGTTTTAGCTTACATCTAGTTTTAAGATTTTTATGCAACCGGGCGTAAGTGTGAAAATTCATTTGAACTTGTGAAGTAACCTTGTTTCTTTAAACCAAAACACACAATGAGCAAGCTCTGCGCTTGTGAAATTTTCCATCTTAATCGCCGCTGCGTGGGAACTCTCGCGGTGGCAGTAACGCTCGCAGTGGCAATTAGGTAGCACTGTAACCGACACTTACGTGCATCAAATACACATCAAATTTGAACTAATTTGTTACATTCAAACCCTTCAAAACTGTCAAATATAAAGCGAAGTTTTCCAAAACCTCTTTATTTAGTTAAAATATTTCTAAGGTACATACGTGTTACACAAGTTATGCATGCAAGTTATTTTTCTGCATAGTTTGCTTGAACCTCTAAACCAAGGATGAAAGGGTGGGAAGGACCTGCGACCTAACCTGTGGCCTTGCGGCCAAATGCTGCCATAAATAATTTTCTGTGGCCTCCTGAATGAATTCAAATTTTGCAGAACAATTCGTTTTATTTTTATTAATATGTTTTACTTCGCCTTTTGTTATATTTATCTTAAAATGACGTATTTAAAATACTAATGTGTAATTAATGATTCAATGAAATAATCCTCCGCAACTGATGGCCAAAAATAAAACATAAATTAGTCATAAGGGTAATTATGACACCTGCTTTGCTCATGATTTAGTTCTATTGCAGAATAAATTAGCATTTAGTAGGTATAGGGATGATTGGGCCTGGGAAATTTTTAATATATGTATGTACGTTGCTCTTCTCTGTGCTTAAATCAGCAAAATATATTCCCTTGTTCATAATTTCACAACATACTTTTAACCATAAGGTTCAAAAGTTAAAATGTTACTTTTTAACCATCATTTTTAACCAAATCTTTTTAACCACAAGAGATACAGAATAGACCCGAAGAGGTTCTAATAGCCTCAAATGTTTAAAACAAATTTCGACATACGCACATATCTCTTATGACCCCAAAAGCTTAGGAAAAAACTAGCAAAGAACTTTTTATATTTTTAGATTTTCTTGGCTACTCTTCTTCCTTATGAATCTTTTACTTCATCCCATTTTTTACCCCAGTTCTTTTAGATGAAAACTTGTAATAAACTATCATGTTATCCTGATACCGAAGTACACATCGTAAAGATTAATAAATGTAGGATATAACCTAAGTTTAAAGTTCCAGTTTTAATCTCGAGTGATTTAAAAGATGAACGTATTACGTCATAATATCTTAGACATCATCTAGTAAATTCCGGTTAAAATGTTGGTAATATGAAAGGATCTTATCTAGTGTACTGATTACTATAATAATTTATATCTATTGTTGACTATCACAAAAGATTTTTCTTAAAAAGAAAACTTATCCACAAAGAAAAGTCTATTCAATATAAAGTAAAATTATAACATAACAAAAAAATAATTACTTTTAAGGGTAATATATTTTCTTATAAAAACAGAATTCTGTCAGTTAATTAATTTTCACACTTGGCCATTTCTTCAAAATAAAACACCGATATTTGTGTCTAAACTATAGTACGCTATTAGGTCGTCAAGGATGAAATTTGTAGAAAAAAAGGCAAAGTTGGTTGATAACTTACAAATATAAGAATTATTTTATTCATCAAAGTATGCACCCATATTGTCTATTCATTTTTGCCATTTAAGCGGTAGGTTGTTTAGGCCGGTGGAATAAAATCCTGGTGGACGAAAGTCAATGAATTCCTGGAAGGCCAGTTTTACAGCATTGTGGGAATTAAACTGTTTTCCTATTAAAAAGTTGTCCAAATTGCGAAATAAGTGGTAGTCAGTGGGAGCTAGGACTGGTGAGTATGGAGGATGATGAAGAAGTTCCAACTCCAATTCCTGTAGTTTTGCCACAGTCATTTGTGCAGTGTGGGGTCTAGCGTTATTATTTAATAAGATAGGAGTCGATCTGTTGACCAATCTAGGCTGTTTTTCTTTAAGTTTTGCATCCGGTTGGTTGTATGTAATACGGTGCAGGGGTGAATTATTAGCAGAATTAGTTTTGTTAATAGACAGGGAGAAAATATCATTACTTCTTGTATTGTACGAAGATATTCGAAAAAATAACTTTTCTAGAAGGTCCAAACAATCAATTTTGTTATTTAATATTTTGTAAATAAAGTTTATTTCCATAATAGTTCGTCTGTTTTCTAGAGATAACAGTGTCAATTGAAAGTTTGGAAATCTGTAATTAATATTTTTAATAAATCTATTTTGTATATTTTCTAACTGTTTTACATAAATAAAATATTGAGGAAACCAACATATAGTGCAAAATTCTAACTGACTAATGAGTAATACAGTGAAAGAAGAGCTTTATGGCATTTGAAATCTTTACTTATTCGATATATGAAACCCAGCATTCTATATGTCTTTTTGATAATTAGATCCATATGCATATCAAATATTAACTTCTGATCGAAAGTAATTCCTAAATCCTTTATGAACGTAACGGAAGAAATGTTTTCATCGTTGAGGTAGTAACTCAAATTGATAGAGGTCCTGTTTCTTGTGAAAGAAATTGTTGAGCATTTGGAAATATTTACATTTAATTTGTTGACTTTGAGATAGTTTTCTAACCTATTTAAATCAGATTGTATATTACGGCAATTTTGTAGAGAAACTATTTGTTGAAAGATTTTTAAATCATCGGTGTAGAGAAGAAATCGAGAATTATGAAAGCAGGCACTTATATCGTTTATAAAGATATTGAAAAGCAAGGGTCCTAAGTGCCTTCCCTGCGGAACACCGGAAGTAATATTTTTAACTTGCGATTTACACCCATTTACTACAATACTTTGCGTCCTTTCAGTCAAATATGATAAAAACCATTTTAACATATTACCATGTATCCCTATTAAATTCATTTTTTTATATCATAATATATAAATATAATCATATAAATATCATATAGAATAATATATTTAATAAAATTGCTTATCTGTTAACAATCATCAAAGTTCACAAAATTATATCACCATAGTCCTAGTGACTGACTTTGCCTAGATCTTCCATAATAATCGATTGATACTGACATATAGATCAACCGCAAACATTATGACATTTTAATGTGTTTCTAGTTATTGACTGTGATATTCGATGGTAATTGGCCCCTTTACAGCCTCTTACCATCACCCTGAGTCTGTTCAAATTTTCGAACAGACTTTTTATATTATTTATTTGAGTCTGTCAGTGCAAGATTTCTTTATTGAGTATGCGTGTTTTTAATGATTTTAGCTATTTATTTATTGTTTAATATATTGTTTTTAAAATATAGTCTAGTCATTTAAATGGGCTGCGTTAGGCGCAAACAGCCTTTGTTGCTGTGCGCCAAAAATTTTAACTAACTAACTAACAAACATTATGACAAATGGCAACTCTCTCATGAATCCAATTAAGAATCCAACGAAGAAATCCAATTAGTACCCTTTCTCACAACAGTGTATTATATTTGCATATATAAAATACAGTTAAAAAATATTGTATTTCTTGTCTGTCGAATAATTTACTTTCATTTCTCTACTAAATAAACCTTTATATTTCTTATAAAAACACTGTAGATTAGTATTTGCTTTTGTAATGAATCCTATTGTATGTATAATTCAGATTAAAAACGTCGGTGGCAGCACTATACAGTCTAGACGCAACACCCTTGTTTTCTGTCAATTACTATCTAGGACTCAGAAATACGCCCACTTAGATTTGAAATTAAGATTTAGGGCATTCAACTAAATCTAATAAAACATAGGAAAGGATAAGACACAGAATTAGAATAACCTAATCATCAAATGAATTAAGATATATGTTGTTTTGTAAATACCAGTGCCGTGGAGCAGAGCCGCAGTAAGGAAAACTTGCGCTAGGGGCAGAGTCGAGTTTTGGCGCCCTTAGTAAATAAATACAAGGTTCTAACCTCTCAAAATTTAAGTGATGAGCAAAAAAAAGGTCCTCACCTCCCAAAATCCAAGTAACATCGTTAGCACCCTTTTCCTTAGTGCGCCCAGGGCCGTCACCCCCTCCGCCGCCCCCCTTACTGCGGCTCTGCCGTGGAGTCAGCAAGTCGTATTTAAAGAATATATGCATTTAAAATAACACAGTTGTTTTTAGGTTAGCTGTTAAATACAGAAACGTAGCAATGTTTTTGGCGTCCTTCGCAAATAAATTAATTAAACCTAAAATAGCGCCGTTTTTATCTTTTTTCATGTTATTTAAGGAGGGCACGTTGTTATTTTAATAGACAGGTGAAAATACAAGTGATGACCTAAAAACTAAACCTCGTCACTTCTAAAATGTAAGTGATGACCAAAAACAAATAAAAAAAAACAATGGCGCCCCTCAGACCTCGCGCCCCTGGTACTTGCCCCGATGCCAGGGCGTTGCTACGGCTCTGAATGCGATGCTTTCCATCAAATTATCAAATTATTTTCCTCCCAACACTAGGTTGAAGAACTGCGTATCAATGGAAACGAAATTATATCTCTTTCTCAGTCTCAGAACAAAGTAAAACCATCCTTTTGAAAATTTGAATTTTATTGGTATTATCTCTCGACTTGAACCATACGTTCTTCTTAACAGTCACCGGCCAAGTTAAATCTCCTCAGCTTTTTATAAATTTTGTTGGCTAAAACTTAAATGAAATAAGTTGGGGTCGGAATTGGGAGCTTTGTACCGACTCCAACTCCGACTCCACTAAAAAGGAACCGATTTCTCGAATACGATCTCCGCTTCCGACTTCACAGCTCTGGTTAAAACTACCGTTAAGTAGTACGGAAGTATAGTGAGATCATTAATTCTTGGGCGTTACATAACGATAAACAATGGGTTTAAAAATATCAAAACTGTATTCTAATTCACAGCTAAAAATCCCAACTTAAGAAAGAACCAATCAGATTACTTCGTTGGCCCGAACTCACCCGAGCAACAACGAAAATCCGTTGCTAACTTATCATCTGTTATCAACTCATTGGCGTGTAGATAAAAACAGTGTTCATTTAATAATTAATTCGTATATGGTAATAAAAATCGAAACTACGCCTATCTGTACATGTCCTTGGAAATAAATTTGATAACTAAATGCAAAAGTATTTGCCTATGACTAAATGTTTCTGTCAAATATTACATAACGCTCAAGAATTAATGCTCAAGAATGTACTACTCCTTGGCTTTGTACAAATAAAACCACAATTTTTAATTTAAGTTGGTTTTACACAGTTCAATTAATTGATCAAGTTTTTTGTCAATTAAATGAAAAATTTATTGGTAACCTTGGAAATAGAAGCATCGCTTTACCCACATCCATTTATTTATCAATTTTTTTGAAAACTTTTACATTACCATTTGTAAAACATGTTGACATATTTATCAGAATGAAAATATTGAAAAAACCTTCACAAATTTACGAGCTGTGAACAATAACAAAAGAAATAACCTAGATAATGGTAAATTAGAAGGTTCGAAGTCCTGCCACATTTGAAACCGAAACACAAACAATATATTTCGAGGTTATGCTACAAGTAAACAATTGGCAATATCTTAACAGATAAAAATATACCTAGAATTCCCTAAAAAATTGTTGAAAAATTAATGAAAAATAGAACTTGTTCTATTTTCAAAATAAATTGATCAATTTTGTCTATTAATTGATCAATTAATTGACGAAATTTTTACACTTTACACACATCAATTAATTGAATGTCAACATTTTCAATTAATTGATCAATAAATTGAATCGTGTAAAACCCACTTTATATCTGCCAACCGGCGTAGCGTAATGGTAACACACGTGCCTTGCTGTTAAGGTCTCGGTTTCGAATCCTGTTCAGGCGTGGAATTTTCAAAATGAAATAATTAGAATTATCCTGGATAATTGCTTTAAGTTGCAGAGGCCATAAATGAAATAAATAAAAAAAAACTTATTTCGATAAATTTATCTATACTCATCAAAATTAATGAAAAATGTGTGTAGTAAATAAAAGAATTTATTTATGAAATATCGAAGTTTTGAACGTAAAATAAATGCCATAAATTTTATTTCAGAATTATTTATGTTTTAAATGATATATCGGTGAAATTTTTGTAATAAGAAAACTGGAAAGAATTGATTTATCAACAATATTAAAGTTAAAAATATTATATTTTATTTTGTCTTTTATGAAATTTTTATTTTCTTAAGTAGTTTCTTTTCCCACATACTTTTAAGTTTGAGTAATTTATAAAGTGTAAAGTTCTTGTTAAGTTTTATAAGTTCTTTATATAGAGGAAAACTTTGTAAATATTATAAGTATCTTACAAACAGCGTCATAATCTTCAACTTTACAAAATGAGCATAATGACATTCTATTTATATCGAATAAGAACTTCTATTAGATCAATGTTTCCCAAATTGTGGTCCGCGGACACCTGGTAATTTTTACCAGGTATTTAATCACCTGACGTTTTTCCTTTATATTTGTGTTTATAAGTGTTGTATCGTCGCACATTATTTAAACTAAAAACGACAGTTTTTGTTTTGCTGAAGTTGAAACTCAGACCATTATAAGTAAACCACTCTAATGGTGCGATTATGGTCCAACATGTAAATCTTACAGAATTTAAGGCTAAATGAATCTTTAACTTCGACTGTTAAATTATTTAAAATTTTGCTATTATGGTCATCTAAATTTAAATACTTCAGCTACAGAATTGTGACCTTGTTAGAGGCTAACTAAGTAACGTTCAACTGAGCATTGTCTGTCTTTGTCTGTGCGCATTGAATAAAGAGAGAAAGCAATAGTAAAGACATGTTAATTTAGTGTTTTTAGTGCTGGCTGTCAGAACATATAACGTGATAGAACACCAAAAATTAAAATCTTTATTTATTGAAGAAAAAACAAAAAAATACATAGCAAAATGAATTCAAAGTACATGATTTATTAAACCATGTTTACAATATTTACCCAAAAATAATAAATAGTAAAAGTATAATTTTAAGATAAAAATGTATGTTCATAGGAAATTTTCATACAAAATAACACACATGGCTTAAGCGATTCGTAATGAGCCTTTTGCTTAAACTACTCTGGCTCATGCAATTAAATATGGAGTTCCCCACAGCTTTTTGGTCAGAACCAGTTGCCAAAAAGTTGATAGTTCCTAACACTTTGAGATATAGTGGAAATTCGTCTTGCCTTGCAGATTGTCCATTATGTAGTGGTTGCAAAATTTCGTAGCAAATAATTTCATTTAACAGCTGAAAAAAAAATCTAAAATTCTCATTAACCATTTCAAATGATTTTTCTGTGTCTCTTATAAATCTTCGTTCTATGCGAAGATTGTTCCTAAAAATACAAAGTACATATTTTCGATAATTTATAATGTTTATAAATTTATCTTTTATTACTTGTTGTCATCTTCCTCGGCAATTAAATGAAATAAAACATGGATCAATTGCATTTTCTTGTAATTAAAAATGTTTAACTTTAAATACAATTTCGGGAAACGTCACAATATGATCCAGTGTAAAACACAACCTCAAATTTAGCGCTATGGAGAGATATATCTGGCTGTAGCTTAAAGAAAAATTTTAAGGATTTATTTAACGTTAAATGGTGACCGTAATTGCACTTCACGCTAAAGCCTGTGACCTTCACATTTAAAGAGCTTAAATATTTAACTGAAATGACCATAATCGCACCATAAAGCTTGCTTATGACTTACATTTACTGTTCTTTGAACATGTGCACAATCTGTACCTTCATCAATAAACGAGGAATCGTCAGCAAAAAGTATAGTCATAGAAAGCAATTTTATAGTAGGCTTAAGTATGGAATATGCTTCTGGGGATCATCAACTATAGCAGACAGTGGCGCAGCCAAGGGGGGCCAACGGGCCTGGGCCCCTCCCAAGACCAGCAGATTACACGGCGCTGCTCGGAGAGTTGAAGATAAAATTTGTTAACCACAACAGTAGTTAATTTTTAAATTACTTCATTGTAAACAATATTGGAATTTTTTATTTATTATTTTTTTTTTCGTATAAATAAACGTTTTTTAACATTGCCTACTCTTGATAGGGGCCGTTATTGTTCAAGTGAAAATACATCACTTACCAAATATGCTTCAACGAATTATATGAAGGAGAGCGTTGATCCTTTTTCCCCCTGACACATCGACTAAACATGCGCCCAGTCAAATCATAAAACTGTATTAAACAACTAATTACTCGATTCAGATAAGATAAAGTAGAAATATGACTTCGGTATAACCTTCACACGAGTCTGTTCGTTCTGTATAAATTGTGGCCAAGCGGCTGATTTAGAAAACTGAACATAAGTAAGAAAAATATTGAGACTTCAAAAATATATCCCGCGAAAAATATAAATTAATATGTATTTATCGAAGAAAAAATCAAGTGAAAGTTTTGATACATGGATTAACAATTACATTTTTTTATCAACAAATAATAGAATTATTATTTGATATAAACATCAATATCCAACAGCAGGAGTATCGAACTGATTTGGGTCGCAGTCTATTTTACATACAAAATGATAAGCAGTGACGGAACTTTAAATATCCCGAAGGGTTTCTTGACATTTTTTTTATAAACAGAAAAGGGGAAGAGAGTATATTTTACATTTTTAAATATATTTTTCCTCTAAATAAGCTCAACTGATTTTGATTACTGCTTCAGGTGCCACAAAAAATAAGGTTGATGCGGCCCGCGTGTCCTCGAAATTTGATTCGGCCCTCCCCAAGACAAAATCCTGGCTGCGTCACTGATGGCATATGACATATTTATTTCCCAGAAAAGAATAATACGTTGTATAGCAAACAAAAGACGCACTGAATCATGCAGACCTCTTTTTGTAAAATACAAATTATTAACAGTTCCTGGTATTTACATCTATGTATTTAAAAATCAAATATACTTTGCTAGCCATTTGAACCAGCATTCATATAACACTAGAGGAAAAGATTGTTTCAGAACTCCAGCAAACATGCTGGAACTGACAAAAAATCACCAAAAACTTTGGTGGTATTAAAACTTGTTGGTATTAAATTATTTAATTCACTGCCATTCCATGTCAGAAATGAAACGCAGTTTGCTGATTTAAGCGGAAGATTAAGGTATTTCTTATAGAGCATTGTGTATACTCAATGAATGAATTCTTGAAATTTTGTAAGGACTGGTGTAGTCATGCCAATGGGGACCATGGGAAACAGGATTTTGGGTAATTTAATGTATGATTTTATTGTTTTATCAATTGTATAACTTGTTTTACTAATCAAAATCTGTGTAAAATTATAAATTCATGTACTGACATATCCTACATGCAGTCCTGTATTTAAAGGATTAATAAATATTATTATTATTTGGCAGGTCGTTAATGTATATAAGAAATACTGGCTAATTGTCTAAGTAGCAAAGGCCCTTAAAAAAAGAAGTATATAAAAAATAGGAATGGTCCTAAGACAAATACATAAATTTATACTTTTTTCAGACTGTTTAATATTTTTGAAATGTACATATTGTTTTCTGTTCATTAAGAAGTCCATTAGAAAATCTAATGCAACCATAACCCATAATATAATTTCTCATATAAAATTGGTGGCATACGCAATCAGTTGCTATTAAAGATTGCAGAACGAGCCCACAACATGAAAAACGTTAATACCGCCTGAAATTTCACTATCGGTAAATCGGTTTTATTTATTTTCAATACCGTTATTTTATATAGCAATAGATAAAAATAAATAAAACACCATCGTATAATAAAATTACTTGGCGTTACCTTAATAGGGCCAGATGTTTCACTAGTAAGGTTATGTTCAACCGTTATAAATTTCGTGGTCCCATGTGTGCAGTTAAAGGCGTTACGTTATCGCAAACATTAGAATATTTATTTACTAGTGTATTTTATTTCTTTCCAGGGTACGTATGTTAAACAAGGGTAGGAACATGTGAAAATACATTATTTTGGGTGTAGAAATGTCAAGAAGAGTAATCGTTGTTGTTTTATATTCCCGTATCTTGTTAACCTTGAATTTTTATGCTGATGTAATCAAGTAGACACTTTATTTAAAAGGTAAATTAAATGGAGTTGTAAAAAATTGATGTATTAAAAAAGAAGCAAAATTGGAATCATAATGAGGAGAGTCATCATCAGAGCAAAAGAAAAGTTAGGAGATCAAGAAAAGTTTGGGATGTATATAAGAAAAAACGGAGCCAAATAAAATTCCTAGAGATGCGTACCAGATGAAGAAATTTCAGGATCCATTATGCAAGAAGTTACTTTACCCAGTGCACAATTTTTATGTTATTGAAAATAGGGTATAACATTATATTTGAAAGTGGTTTGATACTAAATGATCTACAACAGTGTTTCTCAACCTTTTCTGGCATGGGACCCCCCAAAATAACTTAAATATTGTCTGCGGCCCCCCTATATATATATATATTTATAATTATTTTATTTATTGTACCAGTACAACAAATATTTTTAAGAGCAGGTTCTAACTTATAAATTGTTGTTGCTATACCAATATAATTCAATATTCATTTAGTCAATAATCGGGATTTATGAAAATGATTTAAAAAATAGTTTTGTTTCTCTAGTTATAGCCGATTGTATATGCATGTATGTGTTTCTATATTGTCCATAGTAGCACAATCTACATAACAATGACTTACATTATAAAATTAACAAAAATTTCTACAAATACCTTTCCAGTCGCTCCAATTTTGGTCTGCATGGTGTCCAAACACTAAATTCTACACTATAACACACTATTTCAAGTATTATCTGCACTTTTATCACTTAAAAATAACTAAAAACGTCAGAAAAAAATGAAGACGCCACTTGCAAAAATCACGTATCACTACATATCAAGATTGTTAATCCTGATAAAGCTCATTAAGGAATATAGTCATTAACAATGAATAAATAAGGGACAGAATTGCTTAAAATAATTCTTTATGAGAATAAATACATATATTAATATTTTATCAATAGTATACAGGTGGTTGAAATTGAACTACCGGGCCCAATACACTATTTTTTTATTTTTATTGAAGATGAGGTATAACGTTAAATTGGAAAGTTACTTGGTACTACATGATCTAAAATAGTTTATATTTTGTTACTTTGTATTTTTATATAAATAGTTATACATTTTGATTGAGGATTTATTAAAATTTCGGAGCTATAGCGTTGGAGACACGGCCTATGGGAGGACAGAGGTGATAATAGGATGACTTTTGGGCTATCAATGATAATTCTGAGATCTCAGAAAGGGATGAAAATTACTATTGGAAGTATAATGGAGTTATCTCTCGAGAATTTTATACAGGTTAATTTTTTTATTTACGGGTTCATTTGGAGGGCTAAGGTAACCCCTCCGAGCATTATGACCATAAGGCCCGGTCTTTCCACCTTCATTTAAACCACTAGGTAACTATCCGACAGATAATGTTATCTGGAACTTTATCTTCTGAATAAATGTCATTACCAAGCAGTGAATTCAATACATCAGTTTCATTATCCATTAGATAACTATCCGATAGATACATTTGTATTCAAAGACGGGATGACATTTATTCAGCACAGAAAGTATCATATAACCTTATCTGTCAGATAGTTACCTGAAGCAGTGTTTCCCAACCGCCGGTCCTGTATATATATATATATATATATATATATGTAAATAAATAAATATAGAGAGAAAGGGGGGGGGGGTGAGCGAGGGAGGGATCTCAAGGTGTATCAAGATAGAGGAAATACGATTTTTCTCGAAAAGACGATGTGTGAGCAAGTTGGGAAAAAAATTTGGTGACCAGAGTTTACCCAAATAATTGGATGGTAGTATTTAAATTTTCGGAATAAACCGGAAGTACAGGATATCAAGGACAACTTTGATTTTTTATATAGGAACGTATGACGTTGGGTATAATTGGATAAAACTTTTGAAAAAAAAACAACCTTTACATAAACATGCTTTTAATATCTGTTCCAAGTTGCTTTCCATTTTGAACACTTTCGCATCCTTACTCTTTAGCTAACAGTAGCTCGGAGCATGACAAAAAATATTGCAAGTTCAAGTCGTACCTACTTGAAAGTACTTGAAGTACCTCCAACGCGAACCGTTTTAATTTGTTTAAATTAGTTGTCAAAATAAGTATAATTTATTTTATTTAAGTTTAAAAGGTATATTTTAATGAATATAAATGTCATATATTTATGAATATATCTTGCAAAATTGAGCGTTTTTCTATTATAAATTCATACTTCGATTTTATATGACCTCGCGGCCCCCCGACGAAGCTTTCACGGCCCCCGGTTGAGAAACGCTGATCTACAATATGTTTTAAAAAAAGCGTCTAGTAGGTTTTTAATTTAAATTTATTAAAATGTTAGCGCTATTATTATCCCAAATAATAGCGCTAGTGCTAGGCCTAATAGTGTCCCAAGGGTTTATAAAGGGTATTTGAATAAGGACGCTCGATTTTAAAATGTAAATAAAACAAATTGTGTGTGAGACACCCACTCATTTTTTATTTATTTTTTTTCATTTGAAAATATATTTTCACCTTCCAACTGCTCCAGAGCCCAATCAGCGAATACACGGCGTTGTCTATGGTCGTTTACCTTAAGTTCCTGGGTTAGTTTGATTTTATACGGGTGCAGACCCAAGTCCCGACACAAAATTCGCCAAGTTGTAGTCACAGAAAGGCCAAGTCTTGTGAACGACGAGAAATAGACTGTCTTGGGTTTTCCCGTACCCTTTCACGCACAGCAGCGAAGTTTTCAGCAGATCTTGCGTTTCGGTGACGTACTGGTGTTGGCTGATTATTTACCGAACCGGATTTCGAGCGTCATTATTGAAAGACCCTTTATCTCTGAGAACTCTTAGTTTTATTATTATATTTTTGGTTAGTGACTAATTTTATGGAGCATTCATGAGTGCTGGTAGATTGTGGCTGAAATTGGTTATTTAATTAGTTCCCATAAGTGTATTACTGATGTTGTTTGGTCAAATGGTTCGACAGATTCATTACAGCCATTTGTTTTTGAATAGATCAATTTTGTATTTCGATTGTTAATTTCCAACGTGCATCTCATTTGATAATTTTACCTACTGTTTCATTTCAGGTGCTGTAGCTTTTGGAGGAGAAGTGAGGGTGGATATGGCGGGAGAATTTGAACTGCGACTGGATAGAAGATAGGATCCAAAATGGTGTTTAATACTATTGTGTGAGTGAGGGACAATATGGGGGCCAATCAGAGTGATCGGAGGATAGAGGCTACGACGTTTGGAGATGAAGGTAAGTCAAAAACTCTAGAAAACAGTTTTTTATCACTATCACTAATATATGTATAGTATATATGTGTGTGTATGTATCTAAACGTTCAAGTGGAACTAAAGAGGATTTTTATTTTATTAAGTCGTGACGAGCTCATTTTTTAACGATTGAATTAGACAAAATGGTCAAGAGTCCCATTCAATCGTTAAAAGTTACTAGATTTTAAAATCTAGTTCAGCTTACACCAAAGAAACTTATGGCTACTGTCAGTACTATCGATTTTAACCCAGTTAAAACCAAACGGTAGCAAACGACCATAACAGAGAATCAGCCGAAATGGTCGTTTTCGCACCATGTCTAAAATCTAGTAAAATAAATAAATTTTTATATTTTAAATACAGTAAAATCTGTTTGGTTTATTTATTACACATATTGTGAAAAAATCTAAATTATAAGAAAAAATAATTACGGGCACTAAAGAGTACCAAACCTTTAAAAATAGTGGGCTTAAATGAGTTAAAATGGATATCGTCTATCATGTCCGGCCTAACGAAAACTTTCCCGGTGTTTTTTTTTTCTTTTTGTAAGTAGCCTAATAAAGAAGCAATTTTTCAGAAATCACAAACGAGAATATTTCGTGTTGTTGGAACATAAAAAAGAATCATTACAGATACGGCAGAAAGCTCTAATTACAACCCATTCGTTCCTTCTATCTCTTTTATTTTCTTTTTGCTTTTACATTTAGGTTTTATCTGAAGAAACTGAAAGACGATAATCAGAATAATTTTACCGAGACAACATTAAACATTTGTTTAGAAATGTAACAAGAAATTTGAACATGAGGAAAGAAAATGAGGTTTCATTTTCACAAAGTCAGATTTTTACAATTGAATTGTTAGGATTTTGTTCACAATAATTTACTGACTCCACAGAAAATTTAAAATACAAGGTGTCTCAAAAGAAATTTTATATTTATTTAGCTTACTGCGTGAACGCAACGTATCCGAGGGGCGCGGGGGTTATGTCAATCGGTAGCCTGGCTTTTGTGAATTCAGTCGCAATGGAGCGTTTCTCGGGAGCAGACCGCGCGTTATGCGTGCGAGAGTTTTACAAAAACGGTGATTTGGCGACTGTAGCGCGTAGAAAATTCTGCAGTATTCGAGGTTTTCGCCACTTAAATGATGCGCCAAGCATTCCTCTCATTCGACATTGGGTTAAAAAGTTTGAAGAGACTGGTACAACGCTGGATAAATCAAAATCCGGGCGACCTAGGTCATCAAGAACGGTAGAAAACGTGGAGAATGTTAATCAGTCTGTTCGTGACGACCCGAACCTTTCAATTCGGAAGCGCGCAAGTGCTTTAAATGTGCATAGATCATCATTACATCGCATTATGCACAAAGACCTAAAGCTGCACCCCTACAAAATTCAATTGGTGCAAGAATTAAAGCCCCAAGATGCCAGTCAATGCCAGTCAAGAGACTTAATTTCGTAAATCAGGTGATTGAGCGATTTTCAACGTTTACCAACATTTTGTTTTCGGATGAAGCTCATTTTCATCTTAATGGCCACGTAAATAAGCAGAACTGCCGCTACTGGAGTGCAACGAATCCGAAACGCAAACATCAGAAACCCCTACATTCGCCTAAAGTGACCGTATGGGCTGCGATGTCGACGCGAGGAATTATCGGCCCTTACTTTTTGGAAGACGAAAGGGGGCGTGCAGTTACAGTGAATTCAGATCGTTATGTGGAGATGTTAGACAACTTCTTGGTACCTGAACTGTAAAACTTTCCTGGCTATAACCAAAGAACATGGTTCCAACAGGACGGAGCAACTTCACACACGTCCAATATGTCTCTGCCAGGTGTTCGTGAAATTTTCTCAGGCAAATTGATCTTCCGGAGAGGTGACATAAATTGGCCTCCACGCAGTCCAGATTTAACCCCTATGGACTTTTTCCTATGGGGTTATCTTAAATCTAAAGTTTACGCCAATAAACCGACTTCACTGGCGCATTTGAAAGAAAATATCCGTCACGAAATGGCAGCCATCCCTGAGTCCACCTGCCGAGACGTCATAAGTAATTTTACTGTTCGATTAAATGAGTGCCGAGAACGCGCGGTTCTACATTTAGACTATATTATTTTTAAGAAATAAATCCCCAAAAAGTGTATTTTAATAATTAATAAACATTTTTTCTATATACGGCTTAGTTTTTTTTTTAATCGATCCACTAAATATAAAATTTCTTTTGAGACACCTTGTATAATTCAAAAGCTAATTAACTGATTTTCAACCAATATGCTGTTAAAAAAAACCTGGTGTTTCTTCAGACATTAATGTAGAAATAAAACAAAAAAACATTTAAAAATAATGATCAACATTATTTTTAAAAATAAGACAACAAAGACCGCAGTAAGGAAAACTTGCGCTAGGGGCAAAACAGTGTTTTGGCGCCCATGGCAAAAAAAGGTGGTCCTCACCTCCCAAAATCCAAGTGATGAGCAAAAAAAAAGATCCTCACCTTCGCAATGTGGCGCCCCTTAGTCAAGCTCGTTGGTGCCCTTTTCCTTAGTGCGCTAGAAGCCGTCGCCCCGTCCGCCCCCCCCTTACTGCGGCTCTGATTGAAATTTCCTCATCCTTAAGTTATAAACCCATAGTTTGGTTTGGTTTACAGCTTTTCCCCATGCTTCCTTGTTCTTAGTCAGTGTCTTTTTGTGCCACGTATGTGTTGCAATTCATGTCTTCCCTTATCTGTTTCATCTACTCTAGGCTTGGTCTACCACTACTGTTCTTTCCCTCAACTGTTCCTTCCTGTATCGTCTTTACCAGGCCTTCGTGTCTTATGATATGTACAATCCAAATATCTTTTCTCTTCTGCAACATTCTCCACAGACATGGTTCCTCTTCCCTTTGTCGCAATTCTTCTTCGTTTGTCACTCTTCCCGTAGAATTTTAAACATTCTTCGATAGTACCATATTTCGAATGCTTTTATCCTCTCTTTTTCTGTCATTCCTAGTGTCCAAGTTTCACTTCCGTTCAGTAACGTTTTACGCAGGCTTTTTCTTAGTCTTTTGTTTATGTTGTTAGATGTGAATATATTTCTTTTTTTATTAAATGCCACTTTTGCTTGATTTATTCGACTCATCAATTCTCTTTTCTATCTTGCATCCTAAGTAAGTGAACTCTTTAACATTTTCGAGCTGTTTACAGTCCAGAAATATTTGAGCCTGAGTTCTGTATTTGCTTATCACCATTATTTTCGTTTTAATTTTGTTTATATTCATACCGTATTGGGTATTAAGGGTGTTCTCCATTTCCGCCAGTACTGCTATCAGTTCTTCTTCGCTCGTTTCTAACATCGCAATGTCGTCCTCAAAACGAAGCATTACCGCTCTCTCTCCCTGTATCATTACGCCTCCAGTTATGTTTAACTTTTCTTTCACCTCATCTAGTCTTCTTTGAATATAAGCGTTAAATAAAATGGGCGACAGTGAGCATCCCTGTCTAACTCCCTGCTTGATCTTCGATTGAAATTTAAGTAAGTATAATTTTGAAACACATTTTATATCCGAGGGAGTTGAAACTAAAGTGGCACATTTTATTTGTTCCGAAAAACGACAAAAAAAAGTTTGAGGTTTGGTAGGCCCCTAAATGCCTTGCCCCCACCCTTGGTTGCAGGCGCAACGGGTCCATATTTACGCCCCTGACCGAGAGTTCATTATAGTTCTAGTTTTATATCATGTAACTTTATCTATTTACTTTTTATTTTTTAAACTACATTAAAATCGGTTTTAATATTTTTTACCATTGGAGTTTCCCGATTAAACCAGTTAATTAAACGGAATCAGAACGCAATCGAATACGCGACGTGAAAATAAAACCGTTGCAATTTTACAGCTCGGATTTCATTTGTATATTAAAAACTTTGGGTTCATTTCAAATAGTTCAAATATTAGTTTAAATTAGTTAGATAATGAAGTATTTACTTTTCATATATTTCTTTAATGTTAATGAGTGTAATATCCTAGAATAGAAAATTTGCATTTTCACTCAGAAATCAGTTGAATTTTGAATCCATACCAAATTTTCTTCGCGTATTTCAACATCTTAAAATAATAATTATAAAACTTCGTTATTATTAATCTTTGATGTATAAATGTAAAATACGTTATGATTCTACGTGAAATGCTCTAATTTATTATTCTAAAATAACTGATACATTATTATAAAATAACTCCGATGTTATGCACCCACAAACTTTACAATACAAAAACTATTACGTTTAAAAACAGAAAATTGACCAATACATGTTATCGGTGCATGATAGGTATATGCTCTCGCGGAATTTTTATTAGATCTAGTTAAGATCAACATTTTTTGTCTACATTAAATTCTGCAGTATTCGAGGTTTTCGCCACTTAAATGATGCGCCAAGCATTCCTCTCATTCGACATTGGGTTAAAAAGTTTGAAGAGACTGGTACAACGCTGGATAAATCAAAATCCGGGCGACCTAGGTCATCAAGAACGGTAGAAAACGTGGAGAATGTTAATCAGTCTGTTCGTGACGACCCGAACCTTTCAATTCGGAAGCGCGCAAGTGCTTTAAATGTGCATAGATCATCATTACATCGCATTATGCACAAAGACCTAAAGCTGCACCCCTACAAAATTCAATTGGTGCAAGAATTAAAGCCCCAAGATGCCAGTCAGAGGCTTAATTTAGTAAATCAGGTGATTGAGCGATTTTCAACGTTTACCAACATTTTGTTTTCGGATGAAGCTCATTTTCATCTTAATGGCCACGTAAATAAGCAGAACTGCCGCTACTGGAGTGCAACGAATCCGAAACGCAAACATCAGAAACCCCTACATTCGCCTAAAGTGACCGTATGGGCTGCGATGTCGGCGCGAGGAACTATCGGCCTTTATTTTTTGAAGACGAAAGGAGGCATGCAGTTACAGTGAATTCAGAGCGTTATGTGGAGATGTTAGACAACTTCTTGGTACCTGAACTGCAAAACTTTCCTGGCTATAACCAAAGAACATGGTTCCAACAGGACGGAGCAACTTCACACACGTCCAATATGTCTCTGCCACGTGTTCGTGAAATTTTCTCAGGCAAATTGATCTCCCGGAGAGGTGACATAAATTGGCCTCCACGCAGTCCAGATTTAACCCCTATGGACTTTTCCCTATGGGGTTATCTTAAATCTAAAGTTTACGCCAATAAACCGACTTCAGTGGCGCATTTGAAAGAAAATATCCGTCACGAAATGGCAGCCATCCCTGACTCCACCTGCCGAGACGTCATAAGTAATTTTACTGTTCGATTAAATGAGTGCCGAGAACGCGAGGGTCTACATTTAGACGATATTATTTTTAAGAAATAAATCCCCAAAAAGTGTATTTTAATAATTAATAAACATTTTTTCTATATACGGCTTACTTTTTTTTTAATCGATCCACTAAATATAAAATTTCTTTTGAGACACCTTGTATAAAGATAGATATGTATGTTAGTGGTTAGGTTAATCGACTGGCGATTAATTAGTATTGGACGATAAGGCAAGGCTGATTAATCGGTAATCGGTAAATCGGCCAATTTGTTTATGGATGATTTGAATTCTGGATCTATAAACCTTAATTATAGTGATGAATTGCAATAAATTTACTCAATTTTTCTAGGCACAGTAACCATCTATTGGTCAAATTCTAAACTAAATTAATCTTAAATGGTGCTTTTATGTCTTGTAACAGTAATACATTTTATTTTTTTATCGTTATCAACATCACAATCTTTTATTCTATAGTGTCACGTTAGAACTGGTCCAGCAAGTGAGATTAATTGACTAAATGTGTAATATATGTTTCGGAAAAAATGCCCTATCCGATCTGACCCTTGCTAACAGAAATACTACCCTAAGGCCAGTCGATGATCAGATAAATTGATTAGTAGATAACGGAAACCCGAATCAAGTTACAAACTTCAATAAAAACTTGTTAAAGGGACATATACAATTTGTAGATATACACAGAACTTTTGTAGCAAACTTTTGATCAAAATTATTTCATTAGTTTATGCACAGCTTTTAGTTTTGGGTAGTTACAGACAGATAAATAGTTTTAAACACTCAAAAAAAGCGTGTGTTGAATGCTTTTAATGAACATATTTGAGTTTTCATTCCTTCTTGAGTTTTTGAGCTTATGAGGATTTTTGTATGGGTCCTTACATGTATTTTAGAAGCGAGGACTTTTTTTTTTGTCATCACTTGCATTTTGGAAGTGTTGTATCCCGAAGGATAGTGATAAGTCGAATAATAGAAATAAAGCAGTCTTAGTTGAATCTCGTCTTCTGATATCTTCTCGAAAAGGTACGCCGACTTCAGTAGTCGTGGAAATTCAAAAATTGGTGTCCTAAGTTTTTGAACAAACTGTTTCAAACGGTTAACTGTTAAACAAAGCACAAAATAGTCGCTGCCACCAGAAATGTTGTCCAGAAGGATAGTAAGAAGTCGAGATTCAACTAAGACTGATATATTTTTATTATTTTTTAATATATATATAACATATTTAAAATTGTCGAGTTGCATTTGTAATTGATAATATGGAATGCGTAGTGTGTGCAATTTTTAAGAAAAATTCGCAATATAGAGCACTTTGTCGCTTAATGAATGTGCTAAGACAAAATACAATGGACTACAATTGCAACAGAAGCGAGGACCTTTTTTTGTCATCACTTGTATAGAACATACCATATAACTTTTGAAGATCGACATAAAACAATTATCCCATATAACAATAATCACATTGTTAAACTACAAAAGAACTAGGGTTCATGTCCACAACCACGATGTAAACCAATGGTTCTCAAACTTATTTGGCCTACCGCCCTCTTTTCAGAAAAAAAATTACTCAGCGCCCCCTGGAAATCTACATTCTTTAAGCGAATAAACAGAAAGATATAGGTATCTATATTTCTACCTACGTTTTAAATTATAGTAAAAAAAGATGTTGCAAATAAGACAACTTGAAGCTTGAAAGTAAAAATTATTTATTAAAATCATATTCTCATCTAATGAGAAGGATGAACCTGGTGCGCTGCAATCAATGTATCAATCCTCGGCTCTATTTTTGTCAGTAGTATTCTTAAATCACCGCGATTAGCTATTTGCAGTCGGTTTCTTTTTTTGTTAATAGATTTGTGACCGCACTGAACCCACGTTCCACTAAATATGACGAAGGAAATGCAACTTTTGTATTATAGCCCATAACCCAGGATAAGCTGTAGGAATCTGCTTATTTATGACCCCTTATTTTTACTCAACGCCCCCCAAATGCACTCTAGACTACTATCGCCCCCCTGGATCGTTCCAGCGCCCCCCAGGGGGCGGTATCTCCCACTTTGAGAATCACTGTTATAAACAGTCAACGGTCAGTGGCGCATACATACGTTTAAGTACTAACTATAAATAAGTATACTTGTTTTTGTTAATCCTTTAAGTAAGATGCGTAATGTGAAAAACTAATCCCTACGGCTATGGGTTGACACGCCTAGGTATAACACTTCTATTGTAATTTTATGAGTTCCTTAACTTTTATTATTTTATTGCGATCTTCAAAACTAATTTGGTACGGACTTTATATTGAAAGTCCCTTTAATTTTTGGTCAGCACTCGTGTTTAGACAGATGCGCAGGTCGTGTTAGAATGAGCCGGTCGGGTCACTAATTTCGCGATAAAAATGTAGGTCCCAGTCCATCTCCGCCTTTGTAAAACAATTTTGTCTTCTAAGTCCCACCTCCAAAGAAAAAATCCTGGGTGTGCACAGTGGCGGATCTAGCTTTTTGGGGGCCCAGGGTTTAAAAATGCCAAGGGGCCCTACACATGCTTTTCACTTATGTTGAATATTTTTATAAGTGAAGAGCAAAAGAAAAGTTCCTCACCTCCCAAATCTAAGTGAAGAGCAAAAAATAAAGGTCCTCACCTCCATAATCTAAGTGAAGAGCAAGTAAAGATCCTCACCACCCAAATGTAAGTGCAGAGCAAACAAGAAGGTATCTGCTCGAGAGGTTGGGGGCCCTTGCGGATCCGGGGCCCAGGGCTTAAGCCCTATTAGCCCGTATGTAGATCCGCCTCTGGGTGTGCACCTACGTATATACATACGAAATTGTAACAAAAATTTAATAAAACTACAATGTAAAGTTTACTCTAACCAAGATCAATAACTTATAAATAAATTTAAAAAAATAAAACAGTTACTCGAAGCTGAGATTATTCTATTTTTCAATAACTAACGTAAAAGTACTTTTATTTTTCACTTAGTGTTCCATCATACATCACGCCAGACATGTTGTATTATTCATTTTTATGATTGATTTGTTTTCATATTTCAAATTAATTCATATTTTAAATTCATTTCAGCGAACTTATGAAAAATAGAATATATAAGTGAAGTTTTTCAAATAAGTTTTTAAGTTTTGACATAAAAGTTGCAAAATAATTTCGTAGTGTAATTGAATTTGAAAGCACGTATTCAATATGCTCTTTTCTAGGTTATCTAGTCAACAGTTTTCCATGCTCTTTATCTTGTAAACGTGACTTTAAAATTAGAATATGTTTTCTTAAAATGCTTTCAGGTCATGTAGCTAATCGCTTTTAATAATAAAGTTATTATTAGAGTTACCTTTAAGCCAGATTATTAGTAAAAATTAATGTAAAATTGGCCAGAATTATTTAATATACTTCAAATGAGTATATGTGTATAAAAGGATAAAAGAACCGGTTGAAACACTGATCACGTTGCTTACATTTCAAAGGTTACCTTTTATGTTTTTACAAACGACCAGTAGATGGCAATATTGAAATGAGTCATTACTATATTCGACAGTGAGCGTTTAAAAAAAACAAGTTTGTCAAAAAATGGATATTACTCGTGAAGGTTTTCGTTGGATGATTTTTAACGATTTTAGTAAAGGCTTAACTCAACAGCAATGCATAGATTCGCTTCGTTTAACTTGTGGTAATGAAGCAACATAAAAAAATACTGTTTATATTAGGTTCGCAGAATTTCGGCGACCAAAATCAGTTGTGATTCAAAAAACATCGATGATTGCGCAAAATGATTAAAGAAGATCGGCATGTGACTTGCTATGAGATAGAGGTATCCTTTGGCATATCGCAGACTGCAATACATTCGATTTTGCATGAACATTTAGCTTTGAAAAAGATCGGTTCTCGATGGATTCCGCATAATTTGAAGCTCAAAAAAGGCTCGTGGTGATTGGAAAATTCAGCCTAGGCACTGCAAAATCCGTATACAACATCGTTATATGCACCTCACAATAAATTTATTCTCTAAAAAAAAAATTATTTTAATATGCAACTATTCGCCTTATAGGTTATAACCTACTTAATTTTGAGATGAAAATCTCGGTCCTTAATCTGTTAATTGCTTAAGTAATAATTAGTTTCTTTTTTCACCAATTTTATTTGATTTTTCATTTGTTTTTGTTTGTGTTTGTAATCAGTGCAATAAAAAATATAAAACTTTTGCGATACACATTACATTCTAAACTTGCCGGTCCGCGATTTTTTTTAGATTGCTTGCCGGTCCACCTTGAATAAAGGTTGGGAAACTCTGAGCTAGAGGTCTAGAAATTGAGAACCTACCTTCTATGCCCTTATATGCCATTTAGGCGTTGAGAACATATTGTAATTACATTATTTGGAAATATTTGTAATGAAATCGCAATCACAAAAGAATAATGCGCACTTGCGTCATCCTCCAACCTGTCAGGTATTACTTCCAAGAACGCAGCTCATAATTTAGATCACTGCAACTCAATATTAATTTTATACAAATGTTTCCATAGCCAAACAAAACACGAGTTGTCTTTAAATCTAAAATTAACGATCTCTTCTCTTTCTATACATTTGCTAATGAGATATTTTACTAAAATAACATCGGTTTAAAACGTAATTTAAACTGAATATCACAAAGAAGATTATTTCAATACCATAAAAGTATTTAGCCATACATCATTCATATTCAGTTAAATCGCTTTTAAAATTAAACCATTTAAATTTGAATTATTTATATGAAAATAATGAATAAAATTAACGGAAAATTTAAATATTTATTAACATTTCCATATTATAATACAGTGGTGTAACATTTAGGACCTTATTAACCATAACTCACTTAGGCGATCAATCAATGCATATCAATTGTTTTCCAGATTGCTTAAAATTAGCATCAGTTATCCTCCCTTTCAAAAATGGAGATCAAAAGGATCCTAATAACTACCTTCCATCTCTGTTTTACCTACTCTGTCTAGAGTTCTAGAAAAAGCTCTATTTTTACAAATAGCAGCCTACTTTGAAGATAATAATTTGTTTAATTCTTCACAATTTGTCTTTAGATAAAACAAATCAACAGTAGAGGCAATTTTACATTTTTTAAACAAAGTTTCTGTTGCTTTAGAAAAGGGTGAATTCCAGTGGCGTAGCCTTATCTGCATGTAGGCAAATAAATTCTCAAAAATTTCTCGAGAAGGGACGACTGTACTCAGTGGCGTATCTAGAACTTTTACCGCCCGGGGCGGTCTCCAATTTGCCGCCCTTTCTAAGTCAATCAAATGATGGTTTTCATAAATTAATAAACATAAATAAATAATTGTAGACAAACTATAGGTGGGGAACTATTTTACTATTGGATACAATTTTTAAATTAGGCAGTAATAAAGGAGGTCGCATAAGTTGATATACCTATAAATGCAACTTTTATAAAAATACAAGATACTTTCTTAAGGGCTACAAGAAACTTATGGAGTACAGTGATTGTATAAAGACAGTGAGACAAATGAGACCATACGATGGTCTCATTTTCTATTGGTCGGGCATGAAGTAAGCCATTTTTCTTCCAACTTTGTTACAGATTACATATGGTTTACATGTGTTTAGCTTGTGTTTCAGCAGATTTAAGTGATATTTTCCAATAATATACGTATATTTAGCCATTTTAGACGTTTAATAGTGAACATTGTTGTATTGTGTGCTATTTTTTTTAAATTGAGAATGTTAATATTCTCAATTAAAAACGATCGTAAATCAAAATTACGATCGTTTCATCAACTTTAAATCTAGTACTACAAAATTGGCCCGAAGGGCCCTTTTTGTAATCACTTTTAAAGTAACGTTAGTAATTTATTCCAATGTTATGTAAATGGGGGAGGGGGTAGATTTTTTAGTTAATATAAATTCACTTTTCTCTTTCACAGCTCACATATTGATAGATGTCTATCTATTTTTTTATAAAATGAAGTAAATAATCAAAATACACCCAGATTATTCAAACAAAAATGCATCTCACCGATCACATTCCAGCTAATCATAGTCATAAACCGGCTAGAGCAGTAGTGAATTAAATTGCTTGGGGGCCCTGGGCGGTAAAATTAAAATGGGCCCTTTATTATTTTAAATAGAATGTAAATATTTGTATATAGACTTCGGTAGGCTCCACGGCTTCGTGGGCCCCGGGTGGGCGCCCAGTCCGCCCACCGCTTAATTCGCCTCTGGGCTAAGCAGAACCTAATTTATATAAATATGTTTATACAAATCATTTGACATAGGCAAGAGTTAGCAACCAAACGACAACAGTAGATAATTTAGCGCTTGCAGCCACAGGCTTGCCTACCCACAATTTGTTATCCCTTACTAAATACCTACAAACTTCTGAAATGTGTAAAAATTCACACTTCATATCAATTTTTACATTCTACAGACATCTATTGATACATTTTTGAACTATAGTAGCCAACATCTATAAATTAGACTAATGGCAATACACAAGCTAATTTGCTTGCTTAATCAACCAATATGTTAGATTGGCAGGTAAACGTGATTCATACATTGATTATGCATACATCCATTCATACATGAACTAAGGTGTTATTGTTTCCGTTTCTCTAAGGAACATGTACGTATTAATTTACGGCTTAATTAGAGTCTGGTAACACTAAATATACGTCTAGAAACAAAGAGCTGTACATGCTACGTTAATAGAGTGTTATAACGGGAAATAATAGCCGAGAATCAGAGCTGGCCAAACTTACAGTAAAAGTAGTTTATTAACAACTAACTACTTTCCAGAAATGTAACTAAGTTAGTAGGTAGTTGGTCTAATGTTTATTAAAAGTAGTTTACCAACTATTTTGTACTTGTATTTGTATTAACAAGCTACTTTTTAATTTTGAAATGATTTTATATAAGGATATAAATTAATATTAATAACAAGTGAAAACTCTTATTATTAACATTCAAATTAATTACCTAGAACAGGGGAGGCGAACTTATAACACGTGTGCCACGTGTCATAAGGTCGCGATAAGTGATTGCACGCAAGAAATTTTTGTTGGTACGCATGCGATATGGAAAACGAAATTATTTTAATTTTAATTAGTTAAGTACTGGTTCCGAACGGTATGTTTTTTTGTTCTCAGTTCTTGATATATTTTCCATATCCTAAAAAATATTATATAGTCAACGGTTGAAGAGAGAAGAGGTCGTGGAAGACCAAGGATCTCCTGGCACGATAACCTGAGGGTGGTTCGGAGTTACATCTGTAGAAGTATTATGGATAGTAGCGAGTTGTATGCTAGCCAATATTTGGAATAGATGCGGCAAATGAAGAAGAAGATAGGCACGGCGTCACTTATAGCAATGTTTCTTAACCTTTTCTGGTATGGGACCCCCAAAATTATGTAAATATTGTCTGCGACCCCCTATATATACAGTGAATTTATTCTTTTATGCAACATGTATAATGGCATTACCATGGATACAGTTTTTGACAGCAATATAAATCGTGTTTATTTTCATTTGCAACATAGAAAAAACCCTATTTACTAGCAAAATCAAAATATTTTATTGAAAATACAAATTAAAAAAATAATAATAATAATAAATAAATAACTAATAAAAACTTATAATAAATGTTCAAAAGTTTCTCCGTTTACTTGCATACAAAATGTTAAGCGATCATAAAAATGATTCAAAACATTCAGCAATTGCTCTTGAGGTATATTGTTGGATGCTTAAACAATTATGTCTTGCAGTTCAGCAACATCCCTAAGTTCTCCATTATATACTTTGGCCTTTAAATATCCTCAATAAAAAATATCATTGGGTGCCAAATCCGGAGATCTCGCTGGCCAATTCATTGATCCTTCTCTTCCAATCCAGCTTTTTGGGAAAGTTCTATGTAAATATTCTTTAACTATTCTAGAATAATGGACTTGTGCGCCATCATGTTGAAACCATACTTGTCCATTAATATTCTGGTTTCGCAACGCAGGTAATATTTGGTTTTGCAAAATGGCTAGATATTTTGCGGCATTAAGGTTACCGTCAATAAAAAAGGCCCTATAATATTGGTTCCTATTATCCCTGCCCAAACATTTAATTTTTGCGGATTTTAAGTTCGGGAAGAATGAAACAAATGTAAATTTTCTCGATTCCAGTACCTAAAATTTTGTCTGTGCACTTCACCATTTAGAGTAAACGTTGTTTCGTCTGTAAATAAAATTCTTTGAAGCATTGTTGGGTCGGAATTAATTTTTTCAAACATTTCAAAACAAAAATCCATACGTACTGCTGCGTCCCTTTCTAACAATTCTTGATGATTTTGAAATTTGTATGATCGAAACTTTTCTTTTTTTAAGAAGTTAAAAACAGATCCAGTACTGACACCAACGGTTTGTGCAATTGATCTTAAAGTATTTTGATTTTTTTCTTCCACATGTAATAATATTTCCAACTGCTTCTCTTCTGTAAGCACGTGGGATGTTGTTCTTTTTTTTATTACGTTTTGACTTAAGAGATCCTTCGCGATGAAATTTATTAACTAGTCTTGAAATTGTAGAGGGATTTGGTATTGGCCGATCTGGATAAGTTGCACTAAATACAGCAAAAACTTCTCTTAAACTCATTTGGGAATTATACCAAGTTACCATCATTAATTTTTCTTCATCAGTATATACATGTTGATTAATTTTTAAATCAGTAATGAGCGAAAGTATACACACTAATTGTCTATGTTGCAAATGAAAATGAACATGAACATGATTTATATTGCTGTCAAAAACTGTATCCATGGTAATGACATAGTACATGTTGCATAAAAGAATAAATTTACTGTATATTTGGTGTATCAAGATAAAAGGAATACGATTTATCTCGAAAAGGGGACGTGTGAGCAAGTTGGGAAAAACTTTCTCTTTGTTTCTCATTAACGCTTCAGGGGCCACAAAAAAATATGTTGCGGACGTAAGTGGCCCGGGAGCCGCAAGTTTGCTCCCTCCCGTCTTACAGATAACATCATAACTGTGTCCCCCAACCATGAGTTCTGTAAACGCCACTGCTTGAGACAGATGTATTAAAATATAGGCTATTCCAAACCTTTAAGTGGAACCAAATGGAATTTATATTTTCTTAAATTGTCACAAGCTATTTTTATATATTAAAGTTGGCTTTTCCTAAACAAAATTATCAAAAGCTTCAATCAATCGGTAAAAGACCTAAATGATTGGAATAGGCTTTAAATGACAACAATACTTTAAAATTACACTGTATTCTCATTTGTTTTATTTTAAAAAATAATAATAGTCATAAAAATTCAGTTGTAGGTCTTTAAAAACAATTTCTTAAAATTGTTGTGTTGCAATAAAAGTAGGAATTTTTATTTGAGACTATAAAGCTACCCTGACGCAAGGTTCGCAGTTGTAAGCTCATATGATTAAACAGAAAACCGTGTATGTCTTCTGAAGTGGAAGGAAATAGCACGCTGTACGAATATGTGAAGCGTACTGGCTTTACCAAACAACGGAAAATGCTCTGAATCGTAATCATACTTGCAATTCTTGAAAAATACAAATATCAATTTTATATCTTTCATTTTATTATGTTGCATGTGTTATGTTCTCAAATCTTATAATAATTTTCAAAAATATATTATTGGAAATATTTAATATTATTTCAATTTCAAAAATTTGTTACAAATAAAATTATAAAATATACTGAATTATAGATAAAGTTGTTCTTTAGCAGTAGCGGTTCGTGTTTTAATTGTGAGGGTTGCTTTAAAAGCAGGGATGGGGAGTCGGGAGTCGGAGTCGAGGAGTCGAAACTTTTTGGAGGAGTCGGAGTCGGGAGTCGGAAAAAGTTATCGACACCCGACTCTTTAGTTTAATTTTTATCACGGATAAAAACAAACCGAAAACGAAAGCTAAAGCTAAAATAAAAATATTATCAAAATTTTTTAAAGCACGAAAACAAGGACGACAGTTTGTTCTCTGTTTAAGAACAAAAATGAAATTAAAAATATTTAATATCGGTTTTATCCGGTTTCCTTCATGCTTTCCAATTTAAAATTTAATTAATACTGCTCGCATTAACAGATTCTGACATACGAACAAAAGTTTGAAATTGTCCACTAACCTCTTGCATTTGCAGTTCTGCCTGCAAACTTGGACCATTGTATATATCCCTGCTTCTATATCAGCACCTCAGAGGTAAATTGTATTAAGTCGCAAATGATAAATAGCTCAGAAAATACGATTTAAGATTGTTTATCTTCTTGCGTTGATCGACTAGATACAGTTTTAAAGCAACGTATATTGAAACTGGCTAGAGCTATAGTTACAAATTATTTTTCACTCGACAGACTATAAAGTATCGAGTCACTTGGCACTAAAATGTCATTTTTGATAAAAATGTGACTTGATACAGTTTACCTCTTAGGTGCTGATATAGTTGTGTCATCCACCACCGTTTGTTTTGTTTTTCTTTTTTTTTACCAAGTATACTATGGCTGCATTCAGCAGACTCACCAGTGAGTTACCGGTTGGTAATTTTTTTCCTGTATGCATAGGTTGATCTACCGGTGAGTTACCGTACTTACTCACCGGTCGCTATTTTATTAACCGGATTTCAATTACGGTTAGTTGCTCACCGGTGGATATTTTTACAGTTACCTATCAGATCAATTCTGTAAAAAGTTACTGTGTAGTAGCGTTACTACAAGATAAAATATTATAAAAGTATAATGACTTTCATTCATGATAGTAACTGACCTTGCTCATAGAGACAAATTTAGTTACTATGATCATAGTAACTGAGTTACAGAATTGGTCTGTATATGTATAGTAACAAAGAATCGAGCACAAAGCAAGTAAAAAAATATGGAATTGACTGTTAAGTCAGTTTACTTAGATGGAGGAGACGTATATAAAGCACATGTACTTTTAAAATTTCTGTAAAAGCTTACATTCAAAATTTACTGTCATTACAATAAAATGAACTATTTATTGATTGTTTTTGAAATAATCATTACAAAATTACTTTTCAAACATAAAAAGATTGTTAATAGTATTTTATTATCAAATATAGATGAGAATTGTAATTGAATTATACGTATGGGTATAATTTTTTTTGTTGCATTTCCTGATGCGTTATCAACTGCATTTTTTGTTAATTAAGCGCCAACTGAAAAAAAAAAAAAATCGCAACAGCGTATTTATACAAGGTACACAATTTTTTTAATGGTACTTTTCCAATATCATTATGAAAATAAAAACTTAGTTGTATGAATAAATAATATACTTCCAACATGGTAAATATAAAATTACTGTTTGTAAACTTATTTAATCAGCATTTCTTTTTACAAAAACTAAAAGTAATTTTCTACAATTGGTAGAAAATAGAAATTATTATTTATATAACAGAAAATAATAAACTTTGAGAACAGCCGAAGTAAACGTAAAGCTACATTCACAGCGCTTTAAATTAGTTAACTGTTCACTGTGCGTTGTGGATATGTTTAGAAGATAGTTTTAACGCTCAAGACAGTGTTTACAGCTCTGGAAATTAGTGCGTTACGAATAGTGCGACATCTATGACTCTTTAAACCAACTACGGCGGCTTCGTGAAATATTTTTTTATCTATTATCGTGTTCCTAATTCTGCTGTCCTAGATTTTTACTAACTAAACATAACTTTACCTAAATTGATCATATTTACTGTTCGTCTTTGCAATTTTTGGACGAGATTTGTTGTAATCGGCGCGATGTCATTTTGTTTGGTTATGTAATGGCATGCAATGTAAACGTTCTTTCCAATGTAGACTGAGATAGCCAATGTGTTTATAGGTCTGTCTCAGTAAAACAACTCACTAACTATAAGTATGGAAAACTATCGGCAATCGACAACGTATAACGTATTAAATTTAGAGCTCTGAACGATTACTCGCGTTACCATATGACAATATACTCTAAGAATTCAACAATTCGAGATATTTTTGCGAACCGGACTGAATACTTCTGATTCCAAAAGAATCAAAAAGACTGGTGTTTATATAAGAGTTCTGATAGCATTTCCTGGAATGAAAGTCTAAAATTGTCAAGTGTATTTCACTGTTCAAATTCATTAGGCAATAACTTTGAATAAAAGTCATTTTGAACAATAAAATGTATAAAATAATTTTGAATTTACGTTTACTGGCGTTACTTTATGACAAAATCAACAGTGCACAGGACATAGCCTATAGTCAACTAATTTAAGAGCTCTTGTTAAATATTATCAGTTATTATTTAGTTTATAAAGAGATTACATAAATCTGTATTAATATTTCATATAACATTTATTTTGTCATTCATTTATACAATTGTTTTTTTTTTAGTAAAACATAGGAGGCTCTTATAATGTCAAAATATTATATTTATATTTTATTATTTATATTTTAAATATTCAACAGCTCTAAACGCAGTAAAATAACGATTTAAGGATTGCTTAAAAAATAAGGAAAGCTGAAATTTCTATCATAAGGGGCTAGCGATATCAATTATTAAGGTTAGCTTCTCGCGTTTTAATAAGTGTCACAATTAAGGGTCTGACTTCTTCTTCATGTACTATTTATGGATTTTAAGACAACGGTTTTAGATAAGTTTAGGATGCTCTTTTAGAACTAGATTTTTACTTTAGTATTTTATCATACATTTTATTATTGTCAATTTTAAAATAAGGTTGAAACAGAACCTTTTTCCCCTTACAGAGCTTTTTACATACTTAACAATTTTCTTTCTTTCTTTTTTATTTCAAGGTATTAATCTATAAATTCCCTTCCGTATTTCTAGGGAAAAGGCACGTTTTTCATTCCACTTTCATTTGAAATCGAATCCATTTGTTTGTTGGACAATCGTTCCACTTCATACCATCAATCTTTGTAGAAGTACATTACACGTTTGGCCATTAACCTTAAAGCTCTCTTAGCAAAATTAAATCACTTTCGCAGAATTAAGCTCTTTCTCATTTGTAGTTTAACGTTATAATACATAATTAATGGAAGTAAATAAATCGATAGTCGATCTTGCAAAGTAGAAGCGTCTAGAGTCTAGACTTTGTACACACGTGCCTGCAAATATACTTGACACTTTAACTCAAACAATTTTTTGTCGCATTGTTTAACAAGGAGACGAAATTGAATATATGTGCAAATAACGAACAGTGGTGTACTTAATGGGGTGTTATGGGAGTTAGAATGTCTCATATTAGTCACACGAGTACTTACCAATATAAAGGCAAGTCTGCACGTCTGTACAGACCAAAATCAACTGTTCACGAGCAGTTAAACCATGAACAACTGACGAAATATGTAAGTGTGTACTAGAGATCGCGAGCAGCTCGAGTTCGATTTGTTGTTCGGGTGAAATTCACCATATGAGTGGTAACAAAAGTTCGCGATTTTCAATAAAATTTAAAATTAGTTATCCAAACTAACTTAAATTAATAGATGAAATCTCATCATTACTACATATCAGGACTGCCCAACCAGTCGAACGTGATCTACCGGTCGATCGCGTAGTGATTTTAAGTAGATCTTTAGTTTTCTCTCGTTTCCATGTACTTAAAAAATACATTTTATAAATATAAAGTAAAAATTAAAAGAGCTTCTTGCCTTTTATATGAACAGCTTTAAAATTACAATATGCAATGAATTTCTTCAAAATTTTCTTCCCGAGGGGAGGCCTCCTCAACCAAGAGAGCACTTCATAACCACCCGGTGGCCGACAACGCGTTCTGGTCTATCGTGGTAACAATATATATAAAAAAGTAGATCCCAAATACAAAAAGGTTGAACAGCCCTGCTATAGATGGAGTAGTTACTTATTTTTTTTGTCTCTTTTTAAAAATACAAGGTGTCTCAAAAGAAATTTTATATTTAGTGAATCGATTAAAAAAAAAGTAAACCGTATATAGAAAAAATGTTTATTAATTATTAAAATACACTTTTTGGGGATTTATTTCTTAAAAATAATATCGTCTAAATGTAGACCCTCGCGTTCTCGGCACTCATTTAATCGAACAGTAAAATTACTTATGACGTCTCGGCAGGTGGACTCAGGGATGGCTGCCATTTCGTGACGGATATTTTCTTTCAAATGCGCCAGTGAAGTCGGTTTATTGGCGTAAACTTTAGATTTAAGATAACCCCATAGGAAAAAGTCCATAGGGGTTAAATCTGGACTGCGTGGAGGCCAATTTATGTCACCTCTCCGGGAGATCAATTTGCCTGAGAAAATTTCACGAACACGTGGCAGAGACATATTGGACGTGTGTGAAGTTGCTCCGTCCTGTTGGAACCATGTTCTTTGGTTATAGCCAGGAAAGTTTTGCAGTTCAGGTACCAAGAAGTTGTCTAACATCTCCACATAACGCTCTGAATTCACTGTAACTGCACGCCCCCTTTCGTCTTCAAAAAAGTAAGGGCCGATAATTCCTCGCGCCGACATTGCAGCCCATACGGTCACATTAGGGGTTTCTGATGTTTGTGTTTCGGATTCGTTGCACTCCAGTAGCGGCAGTTCTACTTATTTACGTGGCCATTAAGATGAAAATGAGCTTCATCCGAAAACAAAATGTTGGTAAACGTTGAAAATCGCTCAATCACCTGATTTACGAAATTAAGCCTCTGACTGGCATCTTGGGGCTTTAATTCTTGCACCAATTGAATTTTGTAGGGGTGCAGCTTTAAGTCTTTGTGCATAATGCGATGTAATGATGAGCTATGCACATTTAAAGCACTTGCGCGCTTCCGAATTGAAAGGTTCGGGTCGTCACGAACAGACTGATTAACATTCTCCACGTTTTCTACCGTTCTTGATGACCTAGGTCGCCCGGATTTTGATTTATCTAGCGTTGTACCAGTCTCTTCAAACTTTTTAACCCAATGTCGAATGAGAGGAATGCTTGGCGCATCATTTAAGTGGCGAAAACCTCGAATACTGCAGAATTTTCTACGCGCTACAGTCGCCGAATCACCGTTTTTGTAAAACTCTCGCACGCACAACGCGCGGTCTGCTCCCGAGAAACGCTCCATAGCGACTGAATTCCCAAGAGCCAGGCTACCGATTGACATAACCCCCGCGCCCCTCGGATACGTTGCGTTCACGCAGTAAGCTAAATAAATATAAAATTTCTTTTGAGACACCTTGACCTACGGTGTATTCATTCACTCGTCAGTAAGGCTGTTGTAAAATTTTATTATCATGTAGTTATCATGAATTATTTAGAGTAGTGGCTAAACGGTGAAGTGGCAGTTGAATGCGATCACTGTTCCTGGTGTTATAATTATGTATATAATTGTTTTAATAAGTTTACCAATCTCTTTGTGGAGTTCACACGCACTAACAATTGTAACTTTTGGCAGTTGACAGTCGACAGACTTATATAACGACTGTAAGAATTTGAAATTTAATAAAATACGGTTTACAGTGATCACGTCGACCAATTTTAGCCAAAATGCTAATGGCAGCATTTTGAATTATCAAGACCAGGGTCGCTTAATTGACAGTCCTCTATAGCTCCAAACCATAGGATAAGTGCGAGTGGAAAAGTGTGTAGAATGCAGTTAAAAGGATGTCATGAGAAACGTGGTGGTCTTTTCAGAGGAAAGAGAGATGTAGAAAACTTTTTTAAGACACCCCAAAGTGGATTGTGTAAGAAAGTTTTGAATCTAGAATAAATCCTAATAGTTTCACCACATTTGTTTCAGAGGAAAGGATTGGATTAGAAGAAAATAGGGTTTTCTAGATTTTTGCTACATTAATTGAAAGCAAATTGGAATTGAACCAATCAGAGGTTTTAGTTAGAAAATATTCGGCAGATTTAATTGGTAAATCCACATCACTGTTTCCACTGATAAGAGTTGTATCATCTACAAAAAGTAAACAATCATTTTGTCCTATGTAAGAAAGAAGATCATTGATATATATGATGGAGAGAAGGAGGCCAAAAACACTGCCTTGAGAAACACCATAAGATAGCGTTCTTCTGACTTAGCATTTTAGCTTATCACATAAAATTAGATGACAAACGCAGTCAAATGCTTTTTTAGGGTTTTGTAGGTATGACCAAAAAACCCTTATACCGTCATTTTGTCGTCTATCTGTCTGTCTGTCTGTCTCTTCGGTAAAAATTGTAGCCAAACGGTTAAAACTTGAAATTTGGCATGTTTATACAACTCTTTGACCCGCACATAGGAAAAATACTAAAACATCTCCCCCTAAAAATATAAAAAAATATGTGCTCATCGAAAATAATTTTTTTTTTTTAAATTCTGAGTAGGGTATCAAATGAAAGCCCTTGGTACGTGGATTAACGATCAAATTTTTATTTTTGCAAAATAAATTATTTTGAAGCGATTATTGTCAAAATTGTGCAAAAAATTTTTTGTCCCACACCCTGTAGCCCAGATGGTTTAAACTAAATATCTGAAAAAATTCTAAGTAATGTACATTGGTGTGAACCGGAATAGTACAACAGGAATTTTTGATCAGATTATGTTTTTGGAAAAAAAGCATTTTTTGTGTTTTTTTGGTATTAATGTTGAAAACTTATAGTTATATAACACACTAAACTGTAACGTGTATCTTGGTGCAATGGTTACGGACTAGCGTTCTGCCCAAGAAAATGAGTTCGAATCCCACGAGAGAAGACAATATTATTTTTTATTTTATTTTTTGAATTTTTATTTTGATTAAATTATTTTTTCAAAATTCTAGTTATATTTTGGCAAATGTTGCATTTAATTTTTAAAAACGTAAATTTAATAACCAGTGGAAATTGTTTAAATTATAATTTAATTCTGTTTCAATGTACACGAAATCAGAGGGGCGGAACTTACAATAACCAATGGAAGCCATAGGCGCAATTTTTAAAATTCTTAATGAACCTTGCTATATAAAAAAATACTGCACATATTTAGAAACCTAAATAATGGTATTAGGCGTTCGAATTAAAATTAACAAAAAAAATATTTTAATATAAAATTTGTTTTCGCATCATCATTCACTTACTTAATACCTGCAAAATCCTGAAATGTGTGAAAATTCACACTTCACATCAATTTTTTTAAGATCACATATTATTAAGTAAAGCTCGTGAGTCCCTTTCTCTGGTTGCGCGTCTGGTCCTTGATATGATGTATTTCTGGTTTGTTTCGGAAAAACTTGACATATTCAGGGGCATCACATATTTTTTTCCCAATTGCTCCCATTGCTCACACGTCACTTTTTCGAGAAAAATCGTGTTCTCTCTTTCTTGATAACCCTGTAGAAGTGCATAAGAAGTTCACGACAAAAATTTAAAATACTATTTATTATATTTGTGATTTCCTGTGCTAAATTTTAAATTTAATTTTTGCGTCGATTCCAGTACAGTGAAAGCGTTAAATACATATCGCCAAAGAATAAATCGTAGGAAAACATTTGAATGAGATGATGGTTCTAACATCTCCAATTGGCGGATATACTCAAAGCAAGTAGTGTTCCGGAAGAAACACGAATGCACGATACAACCATTAAACTTCAATAGAAAGCCATGCTTCACATCCTTTAGGCGAAACGTTTGAAGGTGAGCAATGTTAGCATTCAATAAAAGCACACACAGCTCTCTAGTAATTAGTATATGTTACTCAAATAATTATAAAACTACAATTAATTGCATACCTATAATTTTAAACAACATAGCAACGCTTTAAAGCTTTCGTTAATTATAAAAAATACTTTCAAAAGTCTAGTAAGAAATATCTTTGGCGACCATATCAAAAACAGATCTTTTTAGGGTTTTGACCAAAAAACCATTATACCGTCATTTTGTCGTGTGTCTGTCTGGGTATCAAATGAAATACGTGGATTAACGATCAAAATTTTATTTTTGCAAAATAAATTATTTTGAAGCGATTTTTGCCAAAATTGTGCAAAAAAAAATTTGTCCCACACCCTGTAGCCCAGATGGTTTAAACTAAAAATCAGAAAACATTCTAAGTAATGTACATTGGTGCGAACCGGAATAGTACAACAGGAATTTTTGATCAGATTATCTTTTCGGAAAATAACGCATTTTTTGTGTTTATTTTGTTGACGATGCACAAAAGTTATAGTTATGTAACACACTATATTAGAAAGCGTATCCTGGTCTATTGGTTAGCTTGCTCGCTTACTACCCAGCATACTAGGGTTCGCTCCCGGGCAGAGAAGACAATTTTGTTTTTTGTATTTTTTTTTCATTTTTATTTTGTTTAAATTATTTTGTCAAAATTCTAGTCATATTTTGGCAAATGTTAACATTTAATTTTTAAGAGCGTAAATTTAATAACCAGTTGGAATTGTTGAAATGGAAAGTTTGCAAAATTGTCGGCCTCTATTCTATTTTTCCATATGGGTAACTTAGCCAGGAATTGCTTGCAATATTTCAGTAGCATCCATAATAGTGACTTCTCGTCCTTGAAGGGCAAGATTTATATTATTCATATGATCAAAAATATCTGCCAGATAATCCAAACCATAAATAAAAAATTTTCTTGACGATGTTCAGAGAGTGAACTTTCTCTATCTACCAGAAAAATTGAAACTCCTGTCCTTAATTCAAAGGTGCGTTTCAAGATTTGTCCTTTAGAAAGACATCTCACTTCTGTGTGGTAGAGAAGCACGCGAATTTTTCTTAAGTTACAGTGGTTTTAATGTAGGTGACTGATTCTATTAAAAAAAAAAAACAAATAAAATAATATTTAATATCGGTTCCCGAATTTGAAGCTGAAGCATTTTATTATCCTATAAAAATGTTTGATAAGTTTTATTCTGCATGTTCGGCATTAATACATTAACATATCACTTTCTTGAAATATACAAGGTGTCTCAAAAGAAATTTTATATTTAGTGGATCGATTAAAAAAAAAGTAAGCCGTATATAGAAACAATGTTTATTAATTATTAAAATACACTTTTTGGGGATTTATTTGTTAAAAATAATATCGTCTAAATGTAGACCCTCGCGTTCTCGGCACTCATTTAATCGAACAGTAAAATTACTTATGACGTCTCGGCAGGTGGACTCAGGGATGGCTGCCATTTCGTGACGGATATTTTCTTTCAAATGCGCCAGTGAAGTCGGTGTATTGGCGTAAACTTTAGATTTAAGACAACCCCATAGGAAAAAGTCCATAGGGGTTAAATCTGGACTGCGTGGAGGCCAATTTATGTCACCTCTCCGGGAGATCAATTTGCCTGAGAAAATTTCATGAACACGTGGCAGAGACATATTGGACGTGTGTGAAGTTGCTCCGTCCTGTTGGAACCATGTTCTTTGGTTATAGCCACGAAAGTTTTGCAGTTCAGGTACCAAGAAGTTGTCTAACATCTCCACATAACGCTATGAATTCATTGTAACTGCTTGCCCCTTTTCGTCTTCAAAAAAGTAAGGGCCGATAATTCCTCGCGCCGACATCGCAGCCCATACGGTCACTTTAGGCGAATGTAGGGGTTTCTGATGTTTGCGTTTCGGATTCGTTGCACTCCAGTAGCGGCAGTTCTGCTTATTTACGTGGCCATTAAGATGAAAATGAGCTTCATCCGAAAACAAAATGTTGGTAAACGTTGGAAATCGCTCAATCACCTGATTTACGAAATTAAGCCTCTGACTGGCATCTTGGGGCTTTAATTCTTGCACCAATTGAATTTTGTAGGGGTGCAGCTTTAGGTCTTTGTGCATAATGCGATGTAATGATGATCTATGCACATTTAAAGCACTTGCGCGCTTCCGAATTGAAAGGTTCGGGTCGTCACGAACAGACTGATTAACATTCTCCACGTTTTCTACCGTTCTTGATGACCTAGGTCGCCCGGATTTTGATTTATCCAGCGTTGTACCAGTCTCTTCAAACTTTTTAACCCAATGTCGAATGAGAGGAATGCTTGGCGCATCATTTAAGTGGCGAAAACCTCGAATACTGCAGAATTTTCTACGCGCTACAGTCGCCGAATCACCGTTTTTGTAAAACTCTCGCACGCATAACGCGCGGTCTGCTCCCGAGAAACGCTCCATAGCGACTGAATTCCCAAGAGCCAGGCTACCGATTGACATAACCCCCGCGCCCCTCGGATTCGTTGCGTTCACGCAGTAAGCTAAATAAATATAAAATTTCTTTTGAGACACCCCCAAGGGGTCCGTGGATCCCAGTTTAAGAACCCCTGCACTATAGGTATCGCGTGATGTATATGTGTTCCACCACTGCTCTTCAGCAGCAAAGTATTTTTGTACTTAACTTCTGATCGTGTTTGCCAGATTGCTCAGCTTCCTTCGAAATAATGCATTATTTAGTTAAAGTATCAGCGCAAGTTTTAGTATAAAAATTCAAATATTAAAGCGATTATCCTAAAAGGCATTTTCAGCAAAAATCCTTTTGGAATATCGTGGTTTAAATAAAGATTAAAGTTTAACACATTTCAGAGTAAAATTCTAAATAAAAACAAAAGCCTTACTATCGTCACGAAAATTAATAACAAACACTTTTGTTGTCAAATTGCTTTGATATAAACTTCAAAGGTTTTGAAAATAAACTGGTTTAAGTTTTGGGGTTGTTTTGAAATGGTTCAAACGATTATGATTATGTATATTGTAAAAGTTGAAGATAATCTATGTTTTGTTGTTTTTAAGGGAGGTGTGAAATTTAAAAACCATTAAAAATTCTTTTTTTATTCAAATTAAGATTAGTTAAATATTAATGAAAATTATTATGCACATATTTTATTCACTAATTGAGGGCTGTCAGGGGTTAAGAATAATAAATTTTGATTAAAAATAATCAGAGAATTTTCATAATAAGTGAGAAAACAAAATTGTAAATAGGTTCTGGAATAGTCTTCCTTATTGCACTCGCACAAGTAATATTGTCACGGGGTGAATTCAAGAACGGAATTTTTTGTCTAGTGTTGGTGACAGGCTGGGCTGGTCCTTGAGCAACGTGCTTACAAGAATGGCTACTACTTGACTACCAAGAATGACTAACTACGACTCTATTCCCTAAGACCATTTTATAACTGTTAACCAGGACACTATGACGTCAGGTCCTACATCAATTGTTTTGGAAACATTATTCATTTGTGTAATTGTTGACAGCATAGTCATCACAATTGAATAATGTTTATGAACACATTAGAATGTAGTTCAAAACTTATGTTGACAAACACGCAACACTCTGCACATTCTTTAAATCCCAAAACCGTACGTCAGCAACCATGACCTACACAGCCTAAAAGCCGCTCAAGGAATTGGGACATTAGAACACAATTATGTGCAGTCAAGTGTCAGGTCTTTCTAGAGATTTTGTATCCCAAATTTGATTGAAAATAATCTAAGACTTTTCATAATAGGTGAGAATGATGAAGTTTGGTGAACCTCTTTGTGTTCATATAAGGCGCGCACCTAGGATGGAGGGTTCATGGGCTTGAGCCCTTCACGTATGGAGTGCCTACTGCTTGTAGGCCCCACTTGACGACTTTCCAGTCTTCTGCTTTCACTCTTCTATATTAATAAAATTTGAGGCTATATCTGTTTATTATTTTTTTATGTTTTGGCTTCTTATTTGGTTTTTACAAGTTTCAGATGATTATAAGACGATATCTGCAAAAAAAACAATTTTTGTCTGTGTGTCCAAAATTCACGCAAAAAGGCTGGATATATTTTCACGAAATTTCATAAGATGGTATAGTAAAAACAGAATTCGAACTTAGGATACGTGGCATCCAAAAATTTTTATTCTAAAGGGGTTTTTCACGATTAAAACTTACTAAAAAATTTAAAATACATCCCTAACATGTGCTAAAAATTTCTTGTTCCGCCCACTTTTACCCAAAAAGGTTAAACCAAAAATCTGAAAAAAATATAGGTGATATATATTGACCTGAGCCGGAAACGTACGAGAGAAATTTTTGATCCGATTGCGTTTTTGAAAAATATTGCAGTTTTTGTGTTTTTCACAATTAATTATTTTTTTAATTCATGGCTAAATTATGGCAAATATTGTAATGGATTTTTTGTATTTATGGCTAAGATAGTGTGTGTCTTTTTTGAAATAAAAAATATAATAAAAAATATTTAACAGCTGAGGACCGAATTTTGAACACCACACTAGACTAGTAATGAAATACTTCAAATAACACATTATTAATAGTTTAAGGAGGATATAGGCTTCTAAAATTAAAAAAATGAAGCCTTTTATCAATACATTTCTTATAAGATTAATGAAAAAAACACTTGGTAAGTTTCACAAATATAAGTTTAATGTTACTCTATACGTATTTCGGCAGTGACGCCATCTAGAGGAGTTCAAATTACAAACTAATATATTTCTTATTAATCTAATGAAGACTTGAATACGAAGCAAACAGAAAAAAAAATCTGGGATTTTGGCAAATTATTTAAATTTTGTTTAAAAAAATTAAGTGGAAGCTCTTAGTACTCAAATAAAGAATAAAAATCAGCTGTGGCCACCACATGATCGACCGTCATCACGAAGTACTTGTATAAAATACATTCTAGTAGCAAAAAATATCTCAAATAAAAGTTGTCAGTTATTGCTTTTATAGCAACTTTTGTTAAATAATGTTTTTCGAAATATTTTTCTGTTATAAAATATTTGCAAAAATCTTAAAATCGACGCGAGTAAACTCTAGTCAACCGATTTTTACCAAAAGTTGATCAACTCGTGCCATTGATGTCAAAAGCTTAAATATGAAGTATCATAAAAATCCTTTTAGCCGAATTTGCTCTGCACGTGTACAGAGAGAGATGGGCAGATAGACAGACGGACAGACAGACAGACGGGCAGACAGACAGACATCATGACAAACATCATGCTAAAAATAGTCAAAACGTTAGGCATGGACCTCAATTCGTGGAGATCCATCGAAATCACGAAATGTCAAAAACGGTATGATCACAATACCTCCCTTATATATGTTGGCGGTCGGTAAAAATGATTATCAAAAATCTGTTGATTTTGATGTGATTATAGAACAAATATTCCTAGACATCCAGTATTATGTTGCCTTCTTACACTTATTAAATACCTACAAAACCCTGAAATGTGTGTAAATTCACACTTCACATGCATTTTTAGGGTTTTGTAGGTATGACCAAAAAACCCTTATACCGTCATTTTGTCGTCTGTCTGTCTGTCTGTCTGTCTGTCTGTCTGTCTGTCTGTCTGTCTGTCTGTCTGTCTGTCTGTCTGTCTGTTCGGTAAAAATTGTAGTCAAACGGCTAAACCTAGAGAGTTGAAATTTGGCATGATTATGCAACTTTTTGACCCGCACATAGGAAAAATACTACAACATCTAAAAAACATATCCCCCTAAAAATATAAACAAATATGTGCTCATCGAAAAAAAAAATATTTTTTTTAAATTCTGAGTAGGGTATCAAATGAAAGCCCTTAGTACGTGGATTAACGATCAAAATTTTATTTATGCAAAATAAATTATTTTGACGAGTTTTTTGCCAAAATTGTGCAAAAAATTTTTTGTCCCACACCCTGTAGCCCAGATGGATTAAACTAAAAATGTGAAAAAATTCTAAGTAATGTATATTGGTGTGAACCGGAATAGTACAACAGGAATTTTTGATCAGATTATGTTTTCGGAAAATAATGCATTTTTTGTGTTTTTAACCAAAATATGTTAAATATTTAATTCGCTATGTAACCAAGTTCAGACGTCAGCGCTGATAGCGATGTGTGTTTAGTCATTGGTTTTCTAATTTGCTAAACACAGTTAACTTGCAAACTAGAGTTCGAATCCTGTCAATTTTAATTTTTTTTTTTTTTTTTGCAGTTTTCTTTTGTTTAAATTATTTAATATTAAAAATTAAAAAATTTAACAGTAAAAATTCTAGCTATATTTTGGCAAATGTTGCATATAATTTTTAAAAACGTAAATTTAATAACCAGTGGGAAGTGTTGAAATTATAATTTAATTCTGTTTGATGTATACGAAATCAGAGGGCGTGGCTAATGATTTAAGCAACCAATAGAAGCCATAGGCGCAATTTTCAAAATCTTAATGAACCTTGCTATGTAAAAAAAAAAATACTGCACATATTTAGAAACTTAAATAATGGTATTAGGCATTCGAATTAAAATTCATAAAAAAATATTTTGACATAAAATTTGTTTTGGCATCCCAAATAATCATCATTCAGTTATTAAATACCTGCAAAACCCTGCAATGTGTGAAAATTCACACTTCACATCAATTTTTTAATAATGTGGTTTGTGTTGCATACTTTGAACAGTACTAAAGGAATTAGTCCGGATAACGTTATTTTTTGTCACTCGGTTTTTTGTCTATCTTGCTTTATAAATCGGCTTGCTTCAAGTATGCTGTGTGCTTCAGCTGTGTAGACACTTATTAAACTGGAGCAGATGGAATTTGTATATTTCGTCTCAAGGTTATCCAAGACATTTAAAAGTATAAATTTTCTCAAAGGTATAACTGTACTATTTTGCACCGTTTTCAATTGTGTAACTTTTTTCATGTTTAAAGAGTAATCCATTGTATTTTTCAAAATAATAGAATTCGATAATTGTGTTTTTGTGGAAAAAGAATGTATTTATTTTGGGTAATAACCATTACTGTTATGAGAACAGTGAGACCATACAAATTTCCCTTTGTAACTATCGCTGAAAACCTAAATGGAAAATGGAAAAATCATTCAAACAAATGAATGCGCTTTTCCCTATCACGTGAAAACTACCGTGATATATGTATGTCATTCCGAGAATTAATTTTTTTAAATAATATACCTATATAGTAACAATTCAATTAGTTAAATGAAAATATAAAATTGGATTGGATACAGAAATTTTATTTTAAATTTTCCGATTGACAAAACTTATTAATATAACCATGATGCCATTATTCTGTTACGGTACATAAATCGCAAGCTGGTGTACAAATAGTACGTCAAAAAATGCAAAAAAATATTTAGGTTTCCTTTATAGATATTAAGGAAATTTTTTTGGTCAGTAAAAATAAGGTTTATTAATGACAAATTAGATTTTAAGAACGACAGAAAAAGATGCTCAACAAATTATTCAGGTAATGACGAAATATTTAAATAACGACAAAATATGTGCCTAGATAAACGACATAATATTCAAGTGAACGACAAAGTTTGGTATGCTATCTGTATAGTATGCCATAGAGATATAGAGAGAAAGTAAACTTAAAGTCCAGTGATGTTTAAGATCAGTTTGCATCCACACTCGATGTTTAAATCGTCTGTGCCGCCATCTTCTATGATAATTTTATTATTAAGTTGGTTAATGCGGTCAGAGCCGTAGTAAGGGGGGGCGGAGGGGGCCCCTAGCGCACTAATGAAAAGGGCGCCGACGAGCTTGACTAAGGGGCGCCACATTGCGAAGGTGAGGACCTTTTTTGCCCCTAGCGCAAGTTTTCCTTACTGCGGCTCTGAATGCGGTAATGGGTTTATGGCAGTAATCTTAAGACATTGCTGTAAAAAGAATATAAGGGGTATTAAGGGAATTTTAAATTTAAATCGAATAGATGCAACACTAGTTCAATTGAAGTTTCCTAAAAATCATTAAGGATATTTTCCAAATTTATAATCCTATTGTTTCTAAATTTTAGGGGTTGTTATACTTGTTTGTTAGTTAATTTTCAACGTTCATAGCGTGCATACATTAACAACATGGCTCTTTGGCGACCATTTGATTTAGTGACAAAGTGAATCTGTGCAAGGTGATTTGGAGTGCGAAAATGTGGACGTTGACGTGGAATGCGAAAATGTGGACGTGCATACTAAAGAAAAATGTCATTTGTCAGAAGATTGCAAAGTTCTGATATTGAACGTTTATAAAAAGTTAGTTTCAGAAGATAATAAGCAAACCTATACTTAGAACTGCGGAATTAACTAGTGTTCCATACAGAACAATTCATTGTTCGTGTTTTAAAGCCTATAGAACTAATATGGAGGCAATTAAAAGGTAATGTGCGCCGGAAAAATACAACACCGACAGAAAGTGACACTGTAGTACAGTTAATTAAAGACGAAACAAGTGCAATAAGTAGTGATTTGTGGAAAAACTGTGTAAAATATGTAAAGACAATTGATTTTTTTTTTATAAATCCACCAAATAAATCGTCAACAATTATTAATTTAAATTACAGTGGTAGTGACACAAACTCTCATAGTGATTTAAACAATGATAATAGTAATAATGATTAATATTTTAATAATTTTAAATTACCATAAATTGACAAGTTCAAAAAAAGAATGATTTTTCTTTTTGCATATTTGAAGTATTTAATATAAAGACTCTAAAACAAAACGATTTTTAAACATGCCTATATTTATAATTCAAATATAGCCAGTCTTAAGCCAGATAAAAATGTGAAGGAATGACATATGAGTATATACGGTTCATTCTAAACAGCATATTAGAAAACACGTTTATTTTAAATAATTATTACGGTCCTGGCAACTATTATAATAAACTATGAAGATAAAGAGTCGATATATTATACACTATATTAACACACAAAGTACAATTGTTTATACATAAAATAAAGGTATTGAATTAAAAAAAAAAACACTAAAAAAATTGTCTGGAATGTATACCCTACATAAGAATCATAAAGAAAACAAGTATGTTTTGACCAAAAACAAGATAACGCTCAGTGTAACAGATGCATAATATCCAATATGTTTTGGGTATAAGGTCATGCTATGATGATTCTCTCTTATCCCGATGTTAACCGCACAACATCCGTCATTTGACTGAATACTGTGTATATATTTATTGCTATTTTTTTATTGCTCAGTGTCGTCATTTTCGTTATTTAAAAATCCGACTGTATAAAAGTATGTACTAATTTTGTACAATCTGGCACGCTCAAGGCTATAGGATAAAGCAGAAATAAATATCAAAAATTTAATCCTTCGAGGGTTTTAAATAACAACACAAACGAAGACATAACAAAAGATTAATGTAATATCTACTCAAATTAAATATACTATGCTTTAAATGTGATACAGTTGTGGACTTCGGTGTTTAATAATATACTTTTCAATGGTTTAATTGATCTCTAAAGGCAATTATAAGGTACTAAATTACAAATGAAGGTGCAATGTAACTAATACTAAACTAAAATGATCGATTTAACATAGCTACAGTATCGGATTCATAATGCGACATACTCTATTGCTGTTGTGCAGTTCACATTTTGGAATTTGTGTTAAATGTTTATTGATTACAAACAGTGACGTATCTTAAGGGATAATTATCATTACTATTTTCATACTGAAGGATTCCAGGATATTTCTAGAAGCTTTATTTTTTTTTGTATATTACATAATTTACCTTGAGTAATGAAATTGTTCGTTAAGTCAATCAATTTATTATTATTATTATTATTGCCTTTCGGCTCTGAATAAGAGATACAGATACATTTTTTTTACAATACTTGCCTGTAATATTTCATGCAAAATAAATAAACAAACAAACAATGAATAACAAATAACATATCATAAATGAGGCAACTAACAAATGTAGTTATAGGGAAATCGGCGAAACAGTGCAGTTGCGTCACTTGAGACGTCACAAAAAAATGTGACGTCAGGTTTAGTACGTTTACATTCATATATTTAACGAATGTAATATTTGTACGCTGTTACTTGTATCGAAATGAAATGAAAATATAAGAATAAAAATAGAATAGAAACAAATAAACTATTCTAATAGGCTAAGTAGTCCTAAAAAGGGCTGATCTGATCCAAAAATATGATCAAAGAAAATAAAATAAAAATAAGTTGAATATAATGTAAAAACTATGCATTACACACAAAATCTAATAAGAAAATCTATAAGAAAATATATAACTAAACACAAAACTGCTAAATAAACAACAAACTGAATAAAAAAGGTTTTTAGAAATTACTATAAGTTAGATATTTGAACACAAGTCAGTATCAAAACACAACAGACGTATTATTAAATGACAAATGTAAACATCGTTTTATTCAGGGATACCAATACAAATGTCTCTATATTAAATAAACACCTTTAAAATTTGTAATTCAAAATGACTATCGAACACAAACTAAATATGTCATTGAAGTTATGACGCAAAATGACGAACTGCGTTGTTTCAGCGACTGAGCTATATTTAGTTAGTTACTAACTAACAAATTTAAGCAAATTTAAAACAGACGAATATAATAAATAAAATAAATAAAATAGATAAAATAATTAAAATAATAAAATAAACAAAATAAAATAAATAAATAAATAAATAAATAAATAAATAAATTAATTAATTAATTAATTAATAGATAAATAAATAAATAAATAAGTCAATAAGTAAATAAGTAAATAAATAAATAAATAAATAGAATTAAATTCAAAACCTTTCCTTTTATCTTACTTTACTTTGGCTACCCCAAATTTATTTTGGAATAGCGGGTTCGATTTCTTTTCTTCTTTTTAAGACCTTCTTCATCCAATCTATCCCTCCGCCAGTATCGTCCAGTATTTTTTCCAAAGGAAAAGTTTCTTCTTCTATTTCACGACAGTTTTTCAGATGTTCAATTGTTTCTGCCTGCTCTCTACATGTTCTGTTATCCTTTTCTTCTTGTGTCCTCCAGCATTGGTTCCTTGGGAGGTTCCTGTGAGGTACCTTGGGATTGATTGGGTCTGGATTTTTTTGTAAATCGTACTGTACCTTGATCTGTCGATTCTGTTTTGCCGTTTTTGATTTTGTACCTCTTTGTCCCTCCCCATCAATATGGGAGCGAGTTCCTCTCCTGCTTCCTGCTTCCTTCTTATCTTTTCTGGTCCATAGCCATTCCTTTCGTAGAATTACCTCCTTTCATTTCCCCAGGTTGTTTGTTTGATTAATATATATATATATATATATATATACCTATTTTTTTTTTGTAAATAACTAGCGTTCATTTCACTGGGCTTGTCGCATATGTTTCAAAGAATAAACAAATAAATAAATAAATGGTTTGGAGTTGCATCCACACAATTATGCATTGTGGATTGCAGCGAACAAGATGCGTATTTTCATAATAATAGCCAACGTTAGGATCGGATAATGCAAAAGAGGAATAAATAATTTAATTTAAAATTTATCTTGTTTACTATCTAGTGTCTATTTCAGTGTAGACGCATTTATAATTCATGTGATTCTCATTACGCTGATCCAGTTCATAATGAATGAAAGTTGTAGGTGTCTGTCAATAGTTAGCGGAGTTTATCATCTGTCAGGCCGATATAATTTACTGGGAGTTATCAGCTAGTGTGCTCCCTACGTTGGCTAGCTACAGCTGATGTTTAAACTATTAACGTGCCCATTAGCTTAGCGGCGTTGCATTAATGATTTCACTCAATTTCGCATACCAGAAACTAGTTCAGTTTAGTTACATGTAACATCTAGTAGATAACAGCACGGCGGAGTGGATGGTACGTTTCAAACCGTAATGTAGATACAGTAATACCTCGATTTACGTTACCTTTGTAAAGGATACTTCGCTATAAGGTAACCGACTAAAACCAAAATTTAATCAAATTAATGTTGTATATAAATTATGTTGATGGCAATCAATGGTAACCTAGCAAACATTTTTATACGGGCCAGTACTGTTGAAGCACATACTCCCCGGCATTGAAAGTAATAGACCAGTACCCCGTTGTCTCCGTGGCCGTTAGCTGGCCCATTGGTTTATCAATTGCTGGCCCAGCAGCGGTAAAGTGCAAAATAATCGCATTAGTTGCGAAATTTTTGACAGACCAGTACTTATATTATACCCTCTCTAGTATATCAAATGTAACATATGTATATTTACCTTATACTTATTCAGTATTAAAATAAATTAATGGTTAGGTGCAAAATAGATACTCATTTGGCTATTTCACCATCGTTGAATAAATTTATTTAACAAATAAAGTTGACAATATCGCATCGGTTTTAAACTATTAATGAAGTAATTAACGTTGCTGTCAATAGAATGATGCGATATTGTCAACTTTATTCGTTGAATAAATTTATTCAACGATGGTGAAACAAAAGTAAAATGTAACATATCAAAAATAAGGACTGCTCATAAAATGCTGGTAAAGTACTTCGTATAGGAGGAGTGCGAAATACAAATGTAAAGTACATTATTAATACTGGCGTTGCACAAATTTTAGTGCTAGCAGTTTACCAACAGAAAAAGCAGTTTGCTGGCATTCGGCCGATGGTTGAATGTTTGCTGGGAATCAATTCTGCAAAGGTACAAAATAATGACTGTTATCACTAACATTTAGGAAAAATGGGAAAAACATTGTCTTAACTCGGGTTTTCATTTTATAAGATTAATATTTTCGAAGTTTTATGTTTTTGATACAGGCCCCTGCATTTTGTAGCTTAGTACAAAGTATTAATACATATGTGCAAAATTTCAGCTCCGTCTTTTTTTTTGGAAACTTTCCCACTTTCCAGACACCATTATCTCTAACTTATCCTTCATATTTTTTGTGCTACACAACTTGAATAATTATTTGAGACTAAATACGACAAAATCGATTTAACAATACTAATTCTGCAGCGGTTTTAGTCGCGGAATTGAGTAGTGCTACGTTTAGTGTAAGGCAATAATGAGAAACACGGTATCTGTTAAAATCGGTGTATCATTTTTTTTTAAAGATATTTTTTTAGGGGTGCTTCAACTGCTTGGTTATTAGCACCGCGGGATATATGTCTTACAAATTTAGTATAATTACATAATCAATATGATATATAAATATTTATTATAATAAATTTAGATTATTAGAAACTATGTGAAATTTTATGTTTTCGAGTAGGTTTGTATCTTCTAGAAATTTTAAAATGTTTTTTCATACGTATTGGTTGAAATTTGTAGTGCATCTGTTGGAATTTTGTGCTTAATTCTTTGTACTGTATATTGTGGACAAGAAGTACGTGTTTCACCGTATATATCTATTGATGTGTGAGTCGTGTGTGTCCAATTTTGATTCTTGTTAGAATTATTTGTTCCTGTCTTGTTGTATACTTTTGCGGACTTTGAATTTTGTGGCGAATGTTGTTCCATTCTTGCAGTTTTCTTTTCAAAAAACTCTTCGCATCATAATCATCTTCATCGTGGGCGTGGATTAATCTTGGAATGTAAGTCTTCCAATGTGGGCGCTTCAAAATGCGATGAATGCTCGATTTTGAAATGCCGGTTGCCGAACAGATTTTCTTGAAGTTTCGCGATAAGTTTCCAGTAGTTCTTCTTCTCCTGCGGAGCTTGTGGATGTCCGTGGTCTCCCAGAACGCTGTTTGTGGACATTTTGAACAGTCCCGTCTCTTTCAAACTTATCCCTGATGCGAGTAATGGTGAATCTCGTAGGTGAATCAATCTGAAACCGTCTTTGCACTTCCAATACGTTTTCACACTTATGGTATCACTTTAAAATAAATTTACGTTTCTCAAAATCTAGTCTAACACCAGCCATTATTTTAAATGGGTTGCACCGAAAAGAAAAGAAAAAATAAATTAGAAAGAATGAAGTATTAAAGTGTGTATAAATTTTTTTGGGATTGAAATTGTATACCAACATTCGTGGTATTGTCAGTCGATTTTCTAACTTTTCTTTTTATAAGCTTGTTTATAACAAAATCGTAACTTCATTTAAAAAAGGGAAGACTTAAAAACATCTTGCAATTAAATTTTAAAGGCATTTAATAAAATTATAGTCGTTCCTGTTCTTAAGGATTGTTTACCTGAATATTAAACATTCTGAAATTAATTAATTTTAAGAACAGTAAAGTTGTATAACTGCATTGCTACAATGTTTATCACAGGCGTCTGACTTTAACGCCAATAGGGACAAAATAATAAACCTTAATAAAATTTACAAAATATTACAAGTAATATTTACGAGTGTTTATTTTTCATTAATATTTTTGTACAAATGGGCACGTTACCTTCAATATCAAAATCGAATTTCCTTTTTTCGGAGCGACGGAGAAATGAAAGTTAAACGGGAATGGATTCGGGGGGTTTTTCTTTATCGATCCAAAGTCATTTTATCTATCTGGGGGACGAGATCATGTTTTATTACATTGACTCTATATCAACGCGTAGTCTACATTTATACGCTAAGATCGTCGAATTCTCTTCTTCTTCAGTAGAAAATGGTATTAGGTGAAATGTAAAACCAGTTTTCTTCGTATATTGAATATTAAGGCCCGGTCTTTCCACCTTCAGTTAAAGTCCCAGGTAACTATCTGACAGATAAGGTTATTTGTAACTTCATCTGCTGAATAAATGTCAATACCAGTCAGTGAATCCAATACGTCAGTCTCATTATCCGTTAGATAACTATCCGATAGATACATTTGTATAGAAAGAAGGGATGACATTTACTCAGCAGATGAAGTTACAAATAACCTTATCTGTCAGATAGTTATCTGGGACTTTATCTGAAGGTGGAAAGACCGGGCCTAAATGTTATTTGAGACATGTAAAAAATTATTTTAAGTTGCGAATAGATTTCGATTACTTAATCGACATGATTTTTCAATCTATTGATATAATAAAATTAACACTATTCTATTGATCTTCAGAGTTTAAGAGACAGGTGAAAAGGAAATTAGTTTTTTATTGATTACAAAATATTGTTTTAAATCGTTTTTCAGGCATCAAAAATTGTTTTTAAGGTATTTTAGACTTTTGATTAGTTATGCGAGCCCGTTTTGGATAAGTTGTAAGTCCTAAGTTCAAGGCCTTCAGGCTATTCCAAACCTTTAGGCGAAACTAAATGGAATTTAAATTTTCTCAAGTTGTCACTAGCTATTTGTTTTTATATATTGAAGCAGGCTTTTCCTGAACAAAATGATCAAAAGATTCAATCAATCGGTAAAATTTACTAGATTTGAAAATCTACAGTCTGTTCCAAACGGTTAGGCGGAACTAGATTTTGCAATCTAGTTACTTTCATCGTTTAAATCATGCTTTTCGACCGTTTTGTTTAAGCTTTGTAAATCATACTTACAATAATCATTTTTTGGTTAAGGTTAATATCATTTTAAAATGTCATTTTCTTTATATTTTGATTTTTTGTGTCATTCTTAATACAAATTACCCATTTATTTATTTTTTTTGTCAATGAAATAAGTAAAAAAAAATATTAAATTTTGACATATTTCATTCGTTTCCATGGTTTCATTGATGGAATTTTAAATTTTGACATTCCAACATGAAAAATGAAATAACCCAAGCAAGGTCCCTTCTCGTGACAACCTAAAAGAACGAAATTCACATTTAGTTCCGCCTAACCGTTTGGAACAGACTGTAGTTCAGCCTAAACCAAAGAAACCATCTATATATATATATATTCGCCGTAAGAAATGGCAATAAAATTACAACAAAATGAAATTTGGGAGATGCAAAATACGATTTTAGAGCATTATAATTTATTTTCTAAGTAGTCAAGGCGATTTTGAATTATCAAATTTTATAAAAAACAAAACGTCAAATGTCATATTTTACATTTTTCATTTTAATTAATAATTTCTTTGTCTAACTACTAATAGTATATTATGTAACGAGCATGGAATAATGCTTTTCCACGACTATAACTTTTTACTTATTTAATTTTTATTCAGTTCTCTTTAAAAACTAACAATAATTTGAGAGTTGCGTTCAACCTATTTATTACATTGCCTAGCAACGGTCATGTACGTTTCATACGGAATGTAAATTCAATTGAAACAACAATACTTTCGTTAGCTGATTAACTGACTGACCAAGACCAACTATATTAAAAAATATATTCGACAACTTTAACTATATTATTTAATTTCAATCCGGTTTCCTTTACAAACTAACAATAATTTGACATGTGCTTTCAACCTATTTATTACGTTGCCTAGCAACGGTTGACCATTTCTGCTTGAACCTGTTGTGTAATGCTCAATTTGTTACGTAATGAGCTCATTACGTAACAGGTCAGTGGTGTGTAAAAAGGAGTGTGTAACGTGCTACATTTACTAATCACTGACACGCCTGTAATGAACGTATATCTATATAGTCTTGGATAAAAGTATTTTTTTATCATAGCATATAGGTCATATTTTCTGGCAGTGAAAAGAATAATTTGATTACAATTTTCATAAAATCAAATCAATGTTTGTCGGTAATGATGTTTACACCAGCGCCAACTTTTAACAAAATAATTAACTACTGGAACTGAATTATTGACTGATTCAAATTTAGGCGGGAAGAATAAGTAATATTCATTAATTTTTACAGTAAATAAATTCTTCTTATTATTACGATTAAAATATTGCATTATGGTAAACTTCTATTTTGTTAATTAAATAATATTGATGTAGATTACATCGTATGACATAATTAATTTATATATTTAATACTTGTAACGTTGTAAACAGGAATAAACTAACACTACAACAACAACATTGATTACAAAATAGAAATACAATGGTTAATATTTAATAAGTGCAATATTGATACAAAAGTTATATAAAGTAGATAGATCGATAGAAAAAATAAAAAATATATTAAGGTCCGGTCTTTCGACCTTCAGGTAAGCCTCTAGGTTAGGGTGACCATTCGTCCCGCATTTTGATTTGGTGTCCCCAAGGCCGAATTTTGCTCTGTACTTATATTTGGGAGGTGAAGACCTTTTTTTTGCTCTTTACATATATTTGGGAGGTGAGGACCTTTTTTTTGTTTGCTCTTCACTTATATTTCGAAAGTGACGACCTTTTTTTTGCTCCGTCCCGCATTGCCTTCTCCAAGAAAATGGTCACCCTACTCTAGGTATCGATCTGACAGATAAGGTTATGTGATACTTTCTGTGCTGAATAAATGTTATCCCGTTTTCATTACAAATTTATTTATCGGACAGTTATCTAACGGATAATGACACTGACGTATTGAATTCACTGATTGGTATTGACATTTATTCAGCAGATGGAGTTTGAGATAACCTTATCTGTCAGATAGTTACCTAGAGGTTTACCTGAAAGTGAAAACACTGGGCCTAAGTATTATAAGAGAGTAATCTAGCAAGGTTTCGCACATAAACAAGTATTTGTTTCCGCCATAGACTTTAGACTTAATATAGTCGGATCAATTTGATAGTCTCGTGAACTATATAGCCTGTTTTTTGGTTTAAGCAGAACTAGATTTTGAATTTTAGTATCTTTTACTGTTTAAGTGAGGCTCTTGATCATTTTGTTTAACAAAAACCTTCTTCAAACCTTAAAAGGAGAGCTCATAACTTAAAAAAATGAAAAAAACAGTTAGTTCCGCTTAAACTTTTAGAATAACCTATACCTCAGCATAACAAAACACATTTCCAAAATTTCCATCGTCAACTACGTCTTTTTTTCAGTTGTCATATTGTCTACGCCACTGGTGAATATTAATATAAAATATCCCTAAACATGAAGTAGGAACAAAGAGAAGTTAATGTTGGCAAAGACGTAATTTATGTTTTACAACTTCATAAAAATTTAAGAAATAATTAAAAGTCTTTCATTGTAAACTTAGATTTTTTTGAGTGCAAATATCTGACAAAAAATCTACATAAAAAATTCGATTTTACTTCTCGCAATAAAACTGAGAACAAATATTACTCGGATTTTGTTTGACAGAAGTTCTTAAGTATGAAACTTGAATGGTCGAAGAGATATATGATTGTACGAATGAATGCACACGAAAAATGATACAGGTCTTGTATGTAAAAATAGTACAAGAAAATACCACTATCTTTTGACAAAAGATCTTAATATTGCACTCTAAAATATATTGGAATATCTGTCTCTGTCATAAGAGAGTCTTTTTCAATATACAAGAATTGCACAAGTATTACAAAGTAGTGTCTGTTTTCAATAAATTTTCATTGTGATCGGTAACTTCACACATTCGAGGAAATAGATGCATGCTGTGACCTGGAAAACTTCGGTTTCCTAGAATTTCGCTAAACGAAATATGGCTAGACTGGGTCTTTATTAGTGATATGTCGGATATCCGTATCCGTATCCGTGGATGATACGCAAAAAAATAAAATCTGTATCCTTTTTTCTAAGGCGGTTCTTAAACGAACATGCCATAGATAAATTTAAATTAGTTTTCGTATACGCTTGCGTTTAAAAACACTCAAGGTGGTGTAAATTTTACTCTGACGTTTAAAATGATGACTAATCGAGCAGCACATTTCTTGCCGGTAGTTTTCGAATGGTCTAGATCAGTGGTCTTCAACCTTCTTACATCTGCGGAACCCTACAGTTTAAATGCTATTTCTTTGGAACGCCAAGGCAAAAAGCCACAATAGGCTGTCTTTGTTTAATTTTAAGGTCAAACGTTTTAAAATAATAATTTAGATGTTTATTATTGAATTTAGTCTTGATCAAAATTGATATTTTATAGTTGACTATATTTCTATATTTTTTAAATGTAGGTATACTATTTTACTTTTTGAATAATGCAAAACCTACCTAATATCAATTTTAATGCAAATTATAAATAAAAATAGAACCGAATAATTAGCGATATGCTGTTTTGAATCTTATTTATTTATTATAAACATTTAGTAGCAATCATTATAGACATAAAATCAAAGTAATATAGTAATTTATTAACATAAAATCCAATAATATAGTACAAAGTACATATTTAAATGGTAGGTGATATAAGAAGTAAATAACAATCACTACTCAACAAATTTGAACTTTTTGTCGAGTAAAATTAGCTGTTTTGGAATAAATATGAATTACTGATGACGAAAATGGTGACGAAATTTATGGCACTCTTATATTTAAAGTTATTCAATTTTCAAAATTTACTAAAATTATTGTATTCAAGCAGTCATTAAAAAAAAAAAAAAAAAAACAGAACAAAACCATTTAATTAAATATTACTGGAGGTTATTTTTCCGGGATTTTGCCTACACAAAGTCCAAATTGCTACATAAGCCCAAACTTGATATGCAAGGATGGAAATATAATTTTCTCTCTCGCAACCAAATCGTTCGTTGACAACGTTTTGTTTTTCTTGAATTATGACATTTCTTAATGGAAATCACCCAATTTCTGTTAACCCAGTGCGGATCCTTAGCTCTGCTGTCCCAAAGACATAAAAAATAGGGATATTTTGTATATCCACTTTGCTGTCCAAGGAGGAAGTTTACTGTATTTAGATAAAAAACTAAAATCAATTAGTCTGTATTTCAAAAACTAGAGCTGCTACGAAAAAGAGTAAGGTAGTTTTGGAATCAGCACATCAAAAATATCCAAAATCAGTTCATACTTTTCCGGAACCAAGATAAAAAAAAATATTTTGTTGGGCAATGTTATTATTCACAAACAAAACAAAACAAAAAACAAAAACGCAGGACCACAAACGTGCACTACAAATGACACCGACCGACTCGATTAAAAAATGGCTCGGACGTGAACGGCCCCCTATTTTGGACTGAGCTTGAATGGACTCGGGCCAAATGGACTCTGGCCGTATGGCTCGCCCCTGTATGGGTGCCTTAAGTAGCTGTTTCTTCAAAACCCGTTTACTGAGCCAGCTCAATAATCTGAAAGACAACCTCTAGTTCCGTGACCGGTGGAGCAAAGGAACACAAAGGACGCTTGTTTGTTCATGTCGATCATGCCGACCAGCAGACAAGTAAATTTGAAACATTATTTTCCAGTTCACAAGAAGCAGTTGACTTTGGAACTGTTTATTCTGAAGATTTTATAAACACCAATAATTAATACAAAGAGTTTAACTTTGTAATAATAATTATTATTTTTGTTATTATCCTTCATTATACATGCATGACTCTTTAGCTAGTTTACTTTTCATTTCCTGTATTTGCGTGATACAATATTTATTTTTGCAAAATATTGCTTTAAACGCTGTGTTGTATATTTTAGGAAAATATTTTGTTCTCAAGGGATAGAAAGTTAGAGGTTGAAACGGTACTGTATCGGTGCCAGTAACGGAAGAAGCCGACCGGAAACATCTCGCATAATATTTGAAAGCCTTTATTACCAGCGATACGATCAACATAAGCTATGAAATTTTAGGGTATTAATTTAATAAATAATATTTAATTAGACATCGATTCTACGTTTATTTACATTTACAAGGCTGTAGTTTACCGTGAAACATGAATACAGTATTTCTAAAACTGTTAAGAAAATCTCTTTGGATTATATTTATAGGAGAGAGTGGCGTTATACCACTCGACGATTTCTCGAGGACTTCAAAATAGGCCTCTGTTTCAGCGATGACCTCCTCATTCGACCCAAATCTCTTTCTACCGAGCCATTTCTTCAAGTTTGTAAATAAATAATAGTCGCAGGGGGGCAAATATTGCGAATATGGTAGATGAGGAACCAATTCGTAGCGTAATTCATCAAGAGTTTTGCCATTGCGACTGCGTACTTGTTGATCGATGCGCTATTCTAGTCGAACAGCACTTTTTTCTTTGCCAAATGCGGACGTTTTTGCTTCAAATCGGCGTGGAATCAGTTCAACAGCTCTGCATAATCGTTTTGCTCTTTTCCAGGTAGTCGACGTGAATGATACCGTGCGCATCCCAAAAAAAATGTGCCCTTCTTCGGCTTCGATTCGGCATGAACAGTCCACTGTTTCCACTGTTCCTTGGTCTCTGGTGTGTTGTGCTGCATCCGTGTTTTGTCTTGTTCGTACTGTTACGAAACGGCGTAAAAAGTCTTTCTTATCGCTGTTGAACATCGCCAAACAATCCTTCGAAATGGTCATCTGGCAGAGAGCTTCCTCATTCCCAAATATTCATGCAAAATGTTGAGCACCCATTCAGTTGAGATGCCCGAAGCTTCAGATATCTCGCGCTTAGTCACTCGTAGATCGTCGATTATCATTCCATGGATTTTATTAATCATTACTGGTGTGGGGACCTCGTATGGACGGGCTGGTCGCTCATCATCAAAAATGCTCTTACGACCGCGTTTAAATACTACTGTTCAATATTTAATTGTTGATATCGAAGGTGCAGAGTCCCCATAAACATCGTTCACTTCGGTGTTGCTCTCATCGTTCGTTTTCTTTTTCAAAAACAAGTATCTAATATCTGTATGATATTCGATTTTATTCATTTTTTGTAAAAATGCAAAAGTTGTTCGCTGTCAGTGACTGACTGACATACGTGTGAACGATGGTTTCGGCGTTTCAAAAGTGGTGACTTTGATCTTACAGACAAAGAACATGGAAAACCTCCAAAAAAATATGAAGATACAAAATTGGAAACATTGCTACAGGAAGACGATAGTCAATCACAAAAACAACTAGCAGAGAAGTTAGGCGTTAGTTAACAAGCTGTTTCCAATCGCCTACGAGAGATGGATAAGATCCAGAAAGTCGGCAGATGGGTTCCACATGCATTGAATGAGAGGCAGATGGAAAAACGCAAAAACACTTGTGAAATTTTGCTTGCACGATACAAAACAAAGTCTTTTTTGCATCGTATCATTACTGGCGATGAAAAATTGATTTATTTTGAAAATCCCAAACGCAAAAAATCATGGGTGAACCCAGGCTCACCATCCACATCAACTGCAAGACCGAATCGCTTTGTCAAAAAGACAATTCTCTGTACTTGGTGGGACCAAAAGGGTGTGGTCTATTATGAATTGTTAAAACCTGGTGAAACAGTTAATACCCAACGCTACCAACAACAACTGATCGAATTGAACCATTCGCTGCTCATAAAACGACCAGAATACGAAAGAAGACAGCAAAAGGTAACTTTCTTCACGATAACGCTCCATCACATAAGGCAAAAGCAGTTTGCAACACATTGGAGGCACTCAAGTGGGAAGTGCTACCCCATGCCGCTTACTCACCAGACTTGGCCCCTTCAGATTACCACTTGTTCGCATCGATGGGTCACGCACTTGCCGAGCAGCACTTTTGTTCATATGAAAATGTGAAAGAATGGCTAGATGAATGGTTTGCGGGGAAAGGGGAAGAGTTCTACTGGCGAGGTATTCACAAATTGCCTGAAAGATGGGAAAAATGTATAACTTCTAATGGAGCATACTTTGAATAAATAAACTTTTACCGTTCTTTTGAGTTTAATGTGTTTTATTTTTAAAAAAAATCCGCATTTCATACTTGTAGACCTGGTAAGTAAAAGTCAATTCAAAAAAATCGTAGAAAGAAATCGTTTAAGGAAAGAAAAGCACATACACTGCGAAACTTTATCATACCGGTCCCGGCCCACCAGGAAACTCAAACCGTTCCTGCGTACAATCAACGACAAAGAGGTCATTACAATACTGTGGAGGGACTTTTTGTACCCCTTGTTTACTTCGTAAATCATTAACGCTTTACTAGGAACTATATTTGTTTAATTTCACAAACTATAAAGTTTGGCCAACTGTTTCTACGGTAGTCACACCTACATTTCAGTATTGTATTGTTATTGTTTTCAGCAAAACAATTAGAGAAAGCCGCAAATTTGAAAAGCCATCTAAACTTGCATATATTAGTTTAGAAGTTATTGTGTTCGATATATCTTTGTTTAGGAGGCAAGATTGTGTAATTACTAAAATTATTACCAGTAGATGTTAATACTTGGTGAGAAACACAGTTGATCATGAAATTTCACAGAGTATTCAAAGGACCAATATTAGCAACTACTATTAATAAAGCTGCGTTCAGAGCTGTTTAAATTAGTTGACTTTGAACTATGCGTTATGGATATGTTTAATAGATTGTTTTAACGTTCGAGGTAGCGTTTACATCTTAAGGAAATTAGCGTTACGAAAACTGAGTTACGAATAGTGCGACATCTATGTGTCTTGAAACAAAATAGAGTGGCTTCGTAAAATGTTTATTATCTATTATCGTTTTCCTAATTCTGCTGTCCTAGATTTTTACTAACTAAACCTAACCTAATTACCTAAAAAGGAAACAGATACAAATAATCGCTGAATACTAATTGTATGGTGGGCACAAAATTGCATCTTTGCATTTAAACGTAATTTGCCTTTAATTTAAAAAGTTAATCAACTGATAGTGCTCCAAAAAAGAAATTTAACAGCTACCATCTGCGATTTAAACTGTTTCTCCATGCGTAACTGTTACGTTTATAACCTAATTAAATAAAAATTGCTTTATTTTCAGACCTAAAATTTTCAAATTGAATTTCATGGCATTATTTCCGGATAAGTACAACTGACCTAAAAGGTATTTCATGTAATACATAATAAATCGTTATTTTACGTATTCAGTCAATGTATAACGCATGTCTGAAAAAAAAGTGCCAGCTTTTGACAAATTCTTAATCAATACTAAAGTACCGCATTACAAATGAACTTGTCATTTTTTCACTTCACTTTAAATAAATTTAAATACGGTATTTAGTACTGCAAAACGATCGATTATTTTAACCAAGAAAATTCTTAATTACAATAAAGTAAAAACAGTCTGGGACTTGGCCGGTCGATGGTTCGAGCCTCCTTCGTTGGTGATATCATTCGGGCGAGAATAATATGTTTACATTAGAGATGGGTCGTTCATGAACGAACCGGCTCACTGAGCCGGCTCAGTACACTGACCGAAGTGACACGGTTCACCAAATTGAAATGAGCCGGCTCACGGCTCACTGTATAGTTTCAAGTTTCAAGGATACGATTGGTCGGGCGATTGTAAACAGTGACCGGAGTGATCCGGATCTGGATCGATGTCATGTTGAACTTCGCGAGAACTTGGCTTGTAATGTATTATCATAAAGTGTATTTTGTCATCAATTTGTAGGGCAGTTTATTTCAAACTAATAGGGTTAGTCTGTATTTTCTTACAACCATACTATATAAAAATATTAAAAATATTGCCCAAATCCCAGATGTCCGATTTATAAGGGCAATAAACATCGCCATAAACTAAACACATCTGGTTTAAAATACAGTAGCTACATAAAGTGAATTGCTTGTTTCAAAAATGTTAGATAAGAGTCGGGGCTAAGCGACGTTCTACCTACAACCGGACGACCGGCAACTGACTGACCTGTGTCTCGGGATCATGTTTAAAAGAACCGGCTCTAAGCAAGAGTCGGCTCTAAGCGACGTTCTACCTCTAAGCTCTAAGCGACGTTCTACCGAACGACCGACCGACCTGTGTCTCGGGATCATGTTTACAAGAACCGGCTCTGAGCAAGAGTCGGTTCTAAGCGACGTTCTACCTACGACCGAACGACCGACCGACCTGCGTCTCGGGATCATGTTTACAGTTCATATATTGCAAGAATCGGCTCTAAGCAAGAGCCAGCTGTAAACGACGTTCTACCTACGACCGAACAACAGACCGACCTGTGTCTCGGGATCATATTTACAGTTTATATATTGCAAGAACCGGCTCTAAGCGACTTTCTACCTACGAACTAACGACCGTCCTGTGTTTCGGAGACATGTTTACTTAACCGGATCACTGAGCCGGATCAATGAACCGGCTCAACAAACTGAACGACCTCCACTGATCCGGTTCCGCAAACTGAGCCGAAATTCCCATCTCTCATTTCACAATCATTCACCTCTCATCCAGGTGTAGGAGCTCGCCCCCTGGCATCGTAATAGGCCGATGTAAAATAAATAAATAAATAAATACAATAAAGTAGATCCCAGTGGCAGCTGGGGAGGCAAAGGCGGCACTGCCCCTTTATTTTTATTTTTTTAGTAAATATACGTTTTTTAGGGTTTTGTAGGTATGACCACCAAAAAACGCTTATAACGTCACTCATGTGTCTGTCTGTCGGTCTGTACGAAATTGTAGCCAAACGGCTTAACATAGAAAGTTGACATTTGGTATGCTTATACAACTCTTTGACCCACATATAAGAAAAATACTGAGCGTTCAAAAAACACATCTCGAGATAAATATAAATAATTATGTATTTAATAAAAAAAATATATATTTTTTTTAACATTTTGTGTGGCATGCCAAATGAAACCTCTTAATGTGTGGATGAACAGGCATTTTTTTTTTCAAAAACCATTTGTTTTTGGGTTTTTTGTCAAAAATATGTCAAAATTTTTTTGTCCGCTCTCAGAGGGGTTGATCTAAAAATCTGAAAAAATCTCCATAATAAACATTGATGGGAACCGGAATAGGAATTTTTGATCAGATTAGTTTTTGAAAAATGTCGATTTTTTGTGTTGTTGATAAAAAAATATTTAAAAGAAATTTATTGTGTGGTATCAAAAGAAAGCTCTTAGGGCGTAGAAGGAAAGAAAAAGAGTTTTTTTAAATTCGTTTTTTTAAACACAATTTTAACCAAAAATGTGCTAAAAACGTTCTTGTGCCGCCCTCTTTTGCCCAAAGAGGTTAAACTAAAAATCTGAAAAAATTATAGGTAATGTACATTTATCCAAGCCGGAAACGTATAAGAGGAATTTTTGATCCGATTGCGTTTCTGAAAAATATTGCACTTTTTGTGTTTTTGACAAAATTATTTTTTTAATGCATGTCTAAATTATGGCTAATAATGTTATGGATTTTTTGTAATTATGGATAAGACAGTGTGTCTTTTTATGAAATTTAAAATATAATAAAAAATTTTTAACAGCTGAGGACCGAGTTTTGAACACCACACCAACACATTTTTAATAAAACAAATATTCGTAGACATACAGTATTATGTTAACATGAAGTTAATCTCAATGTAATAAGACGTAACATTAACTCATATTTTTCACAAAATGGACTTATCTCACTTTCAAAATCAACCGCTCATATGTACCCGGACCGCCTGAGAATATTTTAAAAGTGTTTTCTTTATATAACATTTAATAAACTCTTGTAAAACATTTTATGGCTTGAACATAAAAACTTTTATAAACTAGTAACATCCAAGTATTAGTTTTACTAAATTACAAAGTCTTTATTTTAAAGAAAAAGTTTTGAAAAGGCATAAAATTTTGAGGACTTTTAAGAACTTGTAAACAAAAGTCTTAAAATATTATTTTATATAACTAGATTATGTTGTTTGAAAAATATTTACTTTTTTAGTGAATTTTTAATAAGAATCCTATGGGAATATTTATATTTCACTCCCCGACTCTTGTATCAGTTAATGTTAAAATTATAAAATTAGTTAAAATGTTATTTTTTATTCTAAACCATTCTTTTGTATATATCACGTAGAAAACAAATAAGAGGCCGAAGAAATAAAAAAAAAAAAAAAAAATAGCCTTCAATTTTATTAATATATTAGGTATAGCTTAGGTAGTCCATATTTACCGCACGTATTCTGTTTGTTAATATATATTTTAAATTCTTATTTTTCTCCGATATATATGTTCATCCCATGTTACACCATAAATAAATTTCAGTTATCTTCAATAATTTTACGTGACCGAATATACATTTAAATTTAAATTATCTGTAAAACTCATTCGAACATATTTCATGACCTAAATATACTTGTCGTCCGTTCTAGCCCATATTTTAACCAATACTTTACTGCCTTCATTGCGGTAGTTCGTTAATAAACGCCAATAAGAATAGCTATTAAGCGGAAATGGCAACGTGAGAAAATTTTGCTTAGATTGTAAATTTAGAATTTGAATATAAATGAACACGCGAAGTCTTATTAATCATCGATAAGTTCATGTCATAAATATTCCGTCAACTATTGTAGAAGAAGATTACTCCCAGTGGCGTAATTTTATATTTAGCACCCAGATTTTGGGCTTCCCGTCAGAATTTTCTATGGGTAACTTTTTATTTATCCACAACTTTTAGAAAAAACTGTATACTCAGATTAAGAGAGTAAGTTTTAACACGTATCTTGATTAAAATGGAACAAAATCTTGTACTTTAATTATTTCTCAAATGTTGTTAAAACACAAAACTGAGCGTGCATTAATTTCAAGATTGTCAATTTCTGGCAACCACTTCGTTGTAAGTTCTCGTTAAATTTCTGCTGACTTATGTATAAAGTTCAACTTGACATAATCAACTACTTTGGTAAACTTGTGAATAATGTACGACTAACAACGTTTAACTAATTATTTAAGATTTCATTTAATTAAGTAATCGCTTATGTAAACTTGAGACTTTTTCCATAAGAAAGAATCGGTGAATTAAAATAACATTGAAAAATTGATTTGAAGTGTGAATTTTCATACATTTCAGGGTTTTTCTTTGTACCGTGCGTACCAAATTTCAACCTATTTCACATTTAAACATTGAATAGTTTGATAATTTTACTCCAGTTTGAATGTTAATGTCCTAAAAAAACCGTCCATAGCTTAATTTCTAAGCAAGCTAGTCCAGCAAGTTTTTCTCTCCATACTATAAACCTTAATCCACGGAGATTCCATTTTTCCACTATCTCTAATACTATTTACTTAACCAGTTCTACATGGCTCGCATGTCGATGTATAATTTTATATTTCTACATCTTCCGATGGCCATAAACATTTCAACGTTTGCTCCTTTTGATTCACGTGATATTTTGATGCTATTGGTGTGTAGAATCACTCAGCATTGGTCCACTCGTATTCTAATATAATAAGCAAATGAGAAGGTACGAGCGTTGCCTTTTAGATTTCGTGTTTTGAGATCAATCAATGGAGTTGGGGAAGTCTTCGGTTCAGCCCGTGTTGGCCAGGATCGACTTGGACCTATCTCCGAGGCGGGGGCTACCCATCCGGGAGTCGAGGAGCCTGGAGAAGTCTTCTCCCACTCACATGGTGACTACGTGCTTGGCTCACCAGCGGTACAAGTATCTGGCGTCAGTGTCTTGATCGTCACCGTGTGAACTTATACAAGTAGAGGAGTTGGCTATGTTCCTCTGCCTCCATATTCTGTGACATCCATCCTTTTGTACCGATGGTTAACCAAGTTCCAATATTCATTCGTCATGACAAATATTTCCTCATTACGAAAATGCGGTGTATGCATTTCGTAATCAGGACACATACGTCAGACGCTGACAAATAGTTTTTTAATCAGACAGCTGACCGTCACAATGTCTAGATGTCGTAACCCTGACCTAGGATTACCTATGTGACAATATTTTCCATGAAAATCAATACACTTTTGCATGCGTTTGAACCAATTTTCGAAGCACTTTTTCCACTCCGATTAAGGCTTTTTCCACTGCGATTGTTAAATTATGAGAACAAATCTTTTTGAAGGCCAAATGTTCATGCAATATTGAATGTATGCTGGTCACACTTATACCCAAGGGTTCCTCAATCTCACGATAAGTCACATGACGATCTTGCAATATCAGTTCACGCACAGCATCAATGTTTTCCGGAACAACAACCGATTTTGGACGACCTTGTGGTGGTATGACAAACTAAGATCACTAGTGTTAATGAAAATGATAATTGATAATGAGCGTTTTGTATTTAAAGAGGCCTCATAACTAAAATATGAGGCCCTTTAGATTGTGAGGCCCTAAGCTTATGGGTAAATTCATTACTGGCTGGAATATATGATTAATTGATTATTTATATTGTTTAGTACCGTGTCTAAGGTTTCAACTGCTATGCTATTAGCCAAATTTGAATAAGAAGCCCGATGTTACGATGGAACGTGTGTTGTAGGAAACATAATTTATAAGTAATTATATTTAAAATGCCTGTACTTGACTTCAAGCGGCAGTACCACCTGGTGATAATTACAAAATCTAAATATAAATATCCGAAATGAATTTTTTAATAACTTTATTTCAATGAAAAAAATTTTCAATATATTTAATTCACGAATACACATAAAAAATTAAATTGTCACATTAAAAGATTCTGAAAGCAAGCAAAAATCTCTGGATGTAATTTATTTCGTATATAAAATTTAAATTAATTTTGATTCCATGTATATTGTCATCATGATTTCTATTTGAAATAACTAAATTGATTTCAATCTGACATTTGCAGTACTGCATCACCAGTGGTGTAGTAAAATATTAGTATCTTCTGTTGAACACCACTGCAATACAGTATAAATATATGACAGCAATTATATAAATTAATACAATTATAAATTATATAAATAATAGTACCTATCTTGTGTAACAAGCGCAGAAAGTATACATTTGCTGATTGAGAAAGATATACGAGAGTGCAGCGAGACCGGCAATCTTTCGAAATCGGCAAATGTACTTTCTGCGCGTGTCACATATACTATTTTTTCTACGAACATCTATTTTAAAAAATTCAAAAAATAAAAAATAGAAATCATTATGTATGTTAGATTTATATACATAAAAGGTGGCTTGTCGTTGCTACGATGTTCATAAACAATTTAACGAATGTCAAAATAATTATTTTAAAACTAGTGCACCCGTTGCCAAATGTGTTGGCAAACAAATCATTACCTTAATGTGGAACTTGCTCGACACCTCAGACTTGCTTCTCTATCCATACGCCTAACTTCATTCAATTCAAATTGAATCAACTCTTCGCGTATTATTAAAAACTGGACAAATAATGAGTGTGGGGTAGATTTACAATATCCCACTGAACACTGCGCATGCGTCACACACACGTCCTTTGTTCAATATACAGAGATTCTAAACAGGTGGGACTGTGCAGAACTTTTAAAACACAATTTATTTTTAGGTGGTTTATAAAAAAATAAATAAACAGTTATCAACCATAACGAATATAGTGCTTTTAAGGTGAATCACTGTCCCTGGCCCTACACATAACAGTTAAAATACAATTTATTTTTAGGTGGTTTATAAAAAAAATAAAAATAAACAGTTTTCAACCATGACCTAAGATAGTGCTTTTAAGGTGAATCCAACCTAATCTAAAAGGTAAATCATATTTTAATGTGATAAATAAACAGAAACCATTGTTTTAGAACCACTGATAACTCTTAAATTATTTAGGGTAGTCGTTATGTGCTGCCATCTGTATAGAGTTTGCAGTGGGATATTGTAAATCTTGTCCTAGAAATCGAAGAAACAGTGCCGGCTCAGAGGTCGGGACTTCGGGGATTTTCCCGAGGCCCCGCGCTTAGTGGGATATTTCTAACAATTATTAGTAGCTAGGGCAAGTTTTTGACACCAAATGCATTATTTTCCCGAGGCCCCGCAAAACCCACAGCCGGCACTGCGTAGAAATAAAATAATAATAAAGCTTTGAAAAAATAATAATAAAAAAAAATAGTCACATTTTTCTTACTTACTTTCATCAAAACCAAATATTTTTTAAAATAATTATTTTTCTGCTAATAATAATTTTAATCAAAAATGTCGAATATCACGGAAGGATAACGTTTTTCTGTGATTGGTTTCGTAAAAAAAAACGAACCGTGTATTTCACAACTAAATTAATAATTGTGAAGTGATTTTTTAATGAAAACCACAACTGTCATTTTTACTAATTTATTGTCAACACGCAAAACAAAAATTCACAGCGCAATACTGGCCAATACATAAATTAATATATAATAATCGTTACATTTCGGTACCTCGCTCAATTGTTTCAGACAACTTCCACGCACCCACGCAGCCAAGGACACAGGTTGGCGTATTATATTATAGATACATTGGTATTTGTACGTTTGTTAAATAATAATGTATGAAGATGAAGTAAGCAGCGAAGTACACACCTCAGCAAACACCAATTTTCCACTTGGCTATGGCAAGAGTAAACGATAGCTTTCTGATAGAAAGGGTAGAAAAAAATTATTTTTAAAATTTGCCCTATGTTTTCTCCTGATAAGACCACCTCTGGTTATACACTTCTGGATTCCAGTTCTCTATTTTCACCTATTAATGAAATGAATTGTGTAATTGCTGTGCCAATGTTGTAGTAGAAAAATAAAAATCAATCCTACACGAATCCAATCTATTCTGAATGAGAAATGTTGATGTCATCTCGAGATTATACTGGAGCTCAGGATTTGTGCAAATACTGATAAGTATTCGGTCTGACACGAACATTCCTGAACGCAATGACAGCTCGAACAAAGCCTTATAATTTGGTTAAATTGGTATATATTTGCAATGATAGATAATCCTGCAACCTCTATTCACTCGCAATCATCTTGTTGCACATGCTGGTAACTAGTTTTGTATAATTACATTATTGTCCGCAAATTAGGACAGAGTCTCTCTGAAATCAACCAGCAAATATCATGATCTTTCATTATACCAGTTTTTTAGGAAATGTAGCATTTTGTCTTTTTATAGTCTTTTTGTTTATACTTGTTTGGTATACGTTAAAGAAAACCCGAACAGATATGTAACCGTATCCTCTAGACATGTCTACAATATTCGTTCTGCTGGCAACATCAGACTACCAAGACTTAGATTGTCTAAATCTAGGAATGGTATTTTTTTTGGCAGCCACTTTCTTTAACTACTTACCAGTTTCTTTAAAAAAATTGTCAATTAGATTGTTTAAGTTCAAAATAAAAAAAATTCTTATTGAGAATTGTCTCTACAATTCGGACGATTTTTTCAAAATTAATTTCAGTTCCTACATCTAACATGTAAGCTGTTGTTTTTTTTGCTCTACCATTGTTAATTTTATATATATTTTTTTCCCTCTCTTTTCTATATTATTTAATATTGTATTTCATTTTTCAATGTTTTCAAATACTTTCTACTTTTGTTCATTGAATTTATCATATATGTACTGACAAATGTAAACGTCGTAAGATGTCTAGCATGAAATAAATATTATTATTATTATTATTATTATATTATTCCACTGATGTACTTAGATCTGTAGTTCATGCTTATTAATAAAAAATTGATGTGAAGTGTGAATTTTCACACATTTCAGGGTTTTGCAGGTATTTAGTAACTGAATGATGATTATTTGGGATGCCAAAACAAATTTTATATTAAAATATTTTTTTTGTTAATTTTAATTCGAACGCCTAATACCATTATTTAGGTTTCTAAATATGTGCAGTATTTTTTTTTATATAGCAAGGTTCATTAAGCATTTTAAAAATTGCGCCTATGGCTTCCATTGGCTGTTATAAGTTCCGCCCCTCTTATTTCGTGTACATTGAAACATAATTAAATTATAATTTAAACAATTTCCACTGGTTATTAAATTTACGCTTTTAAAAATTAAATGCAACATTTGCCAAAATATAACTAGAATTTTGAAAAAATAATTTAAACAATATAAAAATTAAAAAAAAAAAACAAAAAATAATATTTTCTCTTCTCGCAGGGTTCTATCCCTTTCGGATCGAGTTACTTGGGTGAAACGCCAGCGTCAAAACCACTACACCAGCATACACGTTCCATTGTAGCGTGTTACAAAGCTATAACTTGTGTACATTATTAGCAAAAAATCACAAAAAATGCGTTTTTTTCCAAAAACGTAATCTGATCAAAAATTCCTGTTGTACTATTCCGGTTCACACCAATGTACATTACTTAGAATTTTTTCAGATTTTTAGTTTAAACCATCTGGGCTACAGGTGTGGGACTAATTTTTTTTTGCAAAATTTTGGCAAAAATTGCTTCAAAATAATTTATTCTGCAAAAATAAAAATTTGATCGTTAAACCACGTACCAAGGGCTTTCATTTGATATCCTACTCAGAATTATAAAAAAATATATTTTTTTTCTATGAGCACATATTTGTTTATATTTTTAGGGGGATATGTTTTTTAGATGTTTTAGTAATTTACCTATGTGCGGGTCAAAGAGTTGTATAAGCATGCCAAATTTCAACTCTCTAGGTTTAGCCGTTTGGCTACAATTTTTACCGAACAGACAGACAGACAGACAGACAGACAGACGACAAAATGCCGGTATAAGGGTTTTTTGGTCATACCTAAAAAACCCTAAAAATGTATACACCAATTCATTAAATTGTTATTTAGAGAATTCTACACTGTACACAAAAGGAAATCACTGTATTTGTAAAGAATTCATAAAGGCTTACGAATTTAGTAAAAATAATACAACAGAATCAACAAATAATATAGGATCCTTACATACATTTTTATTAGATTTTGATTAGGGTTGCCACCTAACGGCTCACTCAGACCCGGGGCAAGAAAAAGTTGTGTTTTAATTAGAGATGTGCCGGATCACATAAAAGCCAGATCTGCGGATACAGATACGGATTGGGATTATTTGTTTTCTGATCCGTGGATACGGATACGGATCTTCCATGTAAGTACAGAGACTTTGAAGCGATAGTTTGATATATCGCGCTGTTCCTACAGACCCTTCAATTATTAGAATGCAGTACAGGTTAAATGCAGTTTCGAAAACCACCAGCAAATTATGTGTTGCTCAACTTAACATCAGTCTAAATGCCAAAATAAAATTTGCTCCATCTAGGGCATTTTTAGGTGCAAGCTTGTATGCAAGCCATACATTTTTTTTTGTTTTGTTGCATAAAATTTGGCTTTATAAAATAATGACATTCTTCCAATCTTATTTGATTATTTTTTATGTTCAATTAATATACTTGAACATATTATCAACTCATATTAAATAAAATCTGTTAAATAGGAAAAACTCTATTTTTTCATATTTTATTTTCACATGTCTAGTTATTTTTCGTGGCTACCAACAAAACTGCCACCCTACCATAGCCTATTCAGATAAAGAAACATCGTACTCAGCCATCTCTAAAATCTTGAAATTAATTGTAAATTAAAAATGTCGATTAGATACTTTAATAAAAAAGTTAAGGATGGATAGCACGAAAAGGTCAAATGTTAATTATTTCATTCATTTAATTACAAGTTAATTAATCTGTTCTTGGGTTAAAGTGTGAGATTACTATCTTGAAAAAGAACTCACGAAGATCATTATGGAAAGAATTCGGAAATTGGGTTGATAGTGCTGAAACATATATCTTCGTGGAAAAAACAAAGGTATTTTCATATATTATCATGAAATAAAGATTAGGAGGAGCGGAAAATTGCCTACATTATTCAGAATTCAAAATTGGATTACGTAAAAAGATTGATAGAAAAAAATTGATGAAAAGTGTGAATTTTCACACATTTCAGGGTTTTGCAGGTATTTAATAGGTATACGAAACAAACATAATACTGGATGTCTAGGTATATTTATTTGAGAACTAAGAGCTTTCATTTAATTTTTTTAAACAAATTTAAATATTTTGCCAAACATCCCAGCGTTTTTTTCTGCATTTAGTTCGTATTCAAGTCTTCATTAGACTAATAAGAAATATTTTACAGTGTAGAGTGTAGTGTGGTGTGGTGTGGGTAACTTAGTTCGCAACTATCAAAAAAATATATTATTATTTAATATTTTTAATTAAAAAAAAAAAGAAATACACGCACTATCTTAGCTATAAATACAGAAATCCATAACATTACTAGCCATAATTTAACCATGTCAAAAACACAAAAACTGCCATATTTTTCAAAAACATCATCTAATCAAAAATTCCTCTCGTACGTTTCCGGCTCAGATCAATATACATTGCGGGACAAGAACTTTTGCATATTTTTGCAAATTCGTGTTAAAAGAAATGTATTTCAAAAAACTATCTATCGTTCCGTAATCTACGTTTTAAGAGCTTTCTTTTAATACCACACAATAATTTTTTTTTAAACATCTTTTTTTAACAACGACAAAAAAGACATTTTTCGAAAAATTTCTCTGACCAAAAATTCCTGTTGAACTATTTCAGTTGCCATCAATTTTCATTACGGAGGCTTTTTTTAAATTTTTAGATCCCTTTGGGAGATAGGGTGGGAGACAAAAGTTTTTGGCAAAGATACAATAAAAAAAAAAAAGATTTTTCAAAAATAAAAATTTGTTGATCCACGCATTAAGAGGTGTCATTTGCTATGCCAACCGAAATTTAAAAAAAATATATATTTTTTTATTAAATACATATCTGACTCCCGCGCTGTATTTTTGAACTCTCTATAGTTTTCCTATATGTGGGTCAAAAAGTTGTAGAAGTATGCAAAATTTCAACTTTCTATGTTCAGCTGTTTGGCTACAATTTCTACCGTACAGACAGACACATGAGTGACGTTATAAGGGTTTGGTCATACCTACAAAACCCTAAAAATTGATGTGAAGTATGAATTTTCACTCATTTTAGGATTTTGTAGGTATTTAGTAGGATTGTGATGGATAGTGCTTTTGCTGAATCACCGAATTTTCGATTTGGAGCGATTCCGAATATTAAGTAAGTATTCGGTTAACATTTTTGCCGAATATCGAATAATAAATAAATGCATGCGCTTTTTGGAAAAGGATTATACAAATTTGAATTCGATGCATAAAGATTTATTAAATCTAATAAAAAAATAGTCTTTTGTATGAAGCAAGATTAAAAAACATTGAAAAATCAAGGATTTAAAGTTATTGCTACTGTACTCGATTTACGCTATAAAATGACTTGTTTTTCAGTAAATAATTTATCAGAAGCAAGAAATCGTGTGCTTTTAGAACAACCGAGACAAATCTGTGATGATGACGAAGACGATAACGAAAACGATGACGAAGACGATGACGAAGACGATGACGAAGACGATGACGAAGACGATGCCGAAGACGATGACGAAGACGATGACGAAGACGATGACGAAGACGATGACGAAGACGATGACGAAGACGATGACGAAGACGATGACGAAGACGATGACGAAGACGATGACGAAGACGATGACGAAGACGATGACGAAGACGATGACGAAGACGATGACGAAGACGATGACGAAGACGATGACGAAGACGATGACGAAGACGATGACGAAGACGATGACGAAGACGATGACGAAGACGATGACGAAGACGATGACGAAGACGATGACGAAGACGATGACGAAGACGATGACGAAGACGATGACGAAGACGATGACGAAGACGATGACGAAGACGATGACGAAGACGATGACGAAGACGATGACGAAGACGATGACGAAGACGATGACGAAGACGATGACGAAGACGATGACGAAGACGATGACGAAGACGATGACGAAGACGATGACGAAGACGATGACGAAGACGATGACGAAGACGATGACGAAGACGATGACGAAGACGATGACGAAGACGATGACGAAGACGATGACGAAGACGATGACGAAGACGACGACGAAGACGATGACGATGACGAAGACGAAGACGATGACGACAAAAGTTCAGCTTTCAATGATGAGAATAGCTCTGAACCGGAGAAGAAGGCTCGAAAAGATTCTTCATTTTGGAATTGTTTTGAAGAAATAAAAGACCAACAGCTAAACAAACACCTTCCTGCCCCTCTCTCTGTACCTAGTATACTGTCTAACCCGTCCATCAAAATATGCTTCTTAATTTTTGAATTCCTAACTTCCATTAAACAAAACGTCTAACATCCTCACATCATCCTCGTATTGCTAAGCGTTGGCGGACCGGCCTTTAGTCGAGGCTAACTAATTGAAAAGAAGAAGAAGAAATAAAAGCCAGAGATCCTTGTTTTGAGGAAATAAAAGCTGGAGACCGGCAACAAACCAACCCAATCTCAACAGAATTGGACACTTATTTGGCATTACCATTAGAATTTTTGTTTTCTAATGGTAATGCCAAGTAATCAGATTGTTAGCTTTGTATAAGAAACTTGCAAAAATTATAGGGTTGTGCGGCCGCTTAAGAAGTCATGTGCCCATCACGTTTTCTATTGTTCCAAATTCTGTTCAAATAAATTCCATGATTTTTTTTTAGTTATACTGTATTGAAAACTTTGAAGGTTATTTTAATACAGAACCGGTATAAATATATCTAGTTTTTAAAAATTTCCATTCTTTATATCCATTCTTCCGAAGTTAAATGTCAAGGTTACATGAGTAATATTACTATAGAAACAAACATGTCGGGTAAACAAGTGCTGCCCTAATGGATATTCAAGTCTATAACGGAAGGAAACTTTTGATAATTTGTAACTAGTTTCAAAAGAAGATAGGAAACGTATTAGCCAAGTTTATTAGGAAAAAAACTTTTCAACTATTTCGAGAACGTAATACGATTTTTTTAAAGGTTTGTTTGGAATCTTTTATGAGGTCTCACTCAAGCTGGCGGATAAAAGAACATATAGTGGTAAAATTTCATCACCCTGCTATTTTACGTCTGTCAAATATTTTTGTTGTTGCTGCAAATATATAGTCATTGGAGCGACAGCCCGAAATGAACCTTGACCCCTGTTTCTAGGTTTCATGATCATTATTTCAATCTGTGTACATTCAGGAGTAATATGTTTAATATTAAATGCTCTCTCCGTTCCAAAATAAGTGTCCGATTTTAGTATTTTAATGGCCGGTATTATAAAAACATCACTAAAGACCCATTTAACTAGTTGTAAACTAAATTTAGTTGATAACTAATATAACAAGTTATTTAATTTCGGTATTATAAATCAGAACAGCCAACTAACTAACTAGTTCACAACTAAAATAATTTAGTCTCAAGATTTACCGACTGAATGTTAGTATACAACTGACCGGTAGATGCCTATACTATATTTCGCGGTTTTTCTGTTGTAGCTTTAACAGTTTAACGTTTATAACCTATAATTTTGACAGTGAAAAAGAATTAGTAGAAGTTAAAAAGTATTTCAATTGGAAAAAAAACGGGATAGAGGCAAAATTTATACAGAAATTGAAAAAGAACAATTAATAGATATAGTGCATAAATATAAGTTAAGGATTTTATTTAATTATCAATTAATTCAAAAATTGATAAAACAGTATCTTTTGAAATCCGAAATCTGTGTTTAAATTGTTCATCATCATAATAATTAAAGGAGTGTATTCTTTCAAGAAACTCTCTAGGCTGACGTATTCTTGAATTTTCATCATTATCACTGTCAGAAATACTGTTTACGGATGGTGATGATACACTACTGACAGATGATACTGATGATCTATCCTGTAAATTTTGTGTTGTTTATATATATAAATCTATTCATATGTATTTTTTTATGTACAATATTATTACTTACTTTATAACTACACAACTGGATTAATATGAAAAATAAAAAAAAAAGTCATTGGATTTCAAAATTTGGGGCATCTTTTTGTTTGTTTATTTTTGGACGAAATTCACATTATAGAGAAAATTGGTAAAGGAAAAATCGATTGCATTCTGCGTCGCCATGCTGTCTTTTAAATTGTGCCGGACATTTACCTAACACCCTGTATATAACGGGTGTTTTTTTTAGAGGTATAGAACTTTAAATTGCAATAAAACAACGATGGATTATTCGATTGACATGAATTTTTTTTTATTCGAAAGATAATCTTGTGGCATTACATTAAATCATACCAACAAGACGGCGCAACATGTCACACAGCTCGTGCCACAATCGATTTATTGAAAGACACGTTTGGTGACCGCCTAATTTCACGTTTTGGACCTGTGAATTGGCCTCCAAGATCTTGTGATTTAACACCGCTGGACTACTTTCTGTGGGGCTATGTAAAGTCATTGGTCTATGCGGATAAGCCACAAACGCTTGACCATTTGGAAGACAACATTCGCCGTGTTATTGCCGATATACGGCCACAAATGTTGGAAAAAGTCATCGAAAATTGGACGTCCAGATTGGACTACATCCGAGCCAGCCGTGGCGGTCATATGCCAGAAATCATATTTAAAATGTAATGCCACAAGATTATCTTTCGAATAAAAAAAAATTCATGTCAATCGAATAATCCATCGTTGTTTTATTGCAATTTAAAGTTCTATACCTCTAAAAAAAACACCCATTATTTTTTATACTGTATTGCAGTTCATAACTCGTTCTTAGTTCGCGGTGTTACCTACTGCATTCTTATTGGAATTGGACAATAAATGGACATTTTTCGAAATTTTGTTGAAATAATAAGCTTTTCAGTAAATCGATAGATCAGATGCAAAATCGGTAGATCTACTGAAAAATCGGTGGAAGCGGCTAAACTGCGTGAAACTACTTTCGCCTAGAAATCGACTATAAATCAGTTAAGAATTCAGTTAATAAATATTTTTGATATATATATATATATATATATACATACACAGGGTGTTTGTTTGAAACGGGGCACCCCGAAAATCTCCTTTATTTGTAAAGATACACAAAATCTTCAGAACAAAAGTTAAACTAGACAAAAAGGCCCATCTAAAGGTTACTATAAGAATTCTGAGGCACTTCCGGTTTCACCGGAAATGATGTCAACTTTTGATCTAGCATAGGGAATCGATAATTTTGTATTTTTTTCCTAAAAGTACATTAAATTAGCTTTACAATGACACCAAAAAGTCAAATTTTTATGTTAACCATTTCAAAATGGCGACCATTTATTTACAAAATAGTAATCAACATAAGTTTTACAAAGTTGAACGTAGCAAGCTTTGAAAACAATAAAAAAAGAAAGAAAATATCTCTAAAATAAACTATTTGACTATTTAGAAAAAAAAAAAGCTATTACTTTTTACAATTATTTAAAAAAAAAAAAAAAATTACAAATGTTCGATCAAACCACCATTATTGTCCACACATTTTCTCATTCTTAATAAAAACTCTTCCATCGCCTTTATAAGAGTAAACTTTGTAAAACTTATGTTGATTATTATTTTGTAAATAAATGGTCGCCATTTTGAAATGGTTAACATAAAAATATGACTTTTTGGTGTCATTGTAAAGCTAATTTAATGTACTTTTAGGAAAAATATACAAAATTATCGATTCCCTATGCTAGATCAAAAGTTGACATCATTTCCGGTGAAACCGGAAGTGCTTTAGAATTCTTATAGTAACCTTTAGATGGGCCTTTTTGTCTAGTTTAACTTTTATTCTGAAGAATTTTTTATATCTCTTAAAGTAAAGGAGTTATTCGAGGTGCCCCGTTTCAAACAAACACCCTGTATATATATTTACATATAAATATGCCATGAGCAGGATACCATGGAATATTGAAGAAGTGTTCCTTATATCATCAACTAGCAATAAAAATCATTACTAATCATAACCAAATATTTGTTTACTCTCTTATATTTACGGTACATTCTATCAATTTTAATTTTTGAAGAGCACTTAAATTCACTTACCTACACCTACAACCAGTCCTCAACCTTCACCTTAACCTTAACTTCTCACCTGAAAAGAAAGATAATATATAGTGCAGCAACTTCTATCGTAATAATAATAAAGATACATTGATAAATAAATCTTTTGCAGTTCATATGGACATTACTTACTTGTTAAATTTAATAACATTTTTTTATAAAATAAAAATATGTATCTATGCTTTGTGTGTCACAAAATTTATTGTCTCAAATTTATTGCATATTAAATTTAATGCATGCCATTTTGGGGGCCTCCTAAATCAAGGGCCCAGGTGCATTGTCTCTAGTGCACCGCCCACCCTGCTGAGAGACCTACAAAATGACAGACTTATAAATATTTATGAATATCTTTGACTAAACTATTTTCCATTAGGAGTGAAGATAGTAAGTTTATAAACTTTGAACAAAAGATTTTAATACAGAGCCTCGTTACTAAACAAAGAGAAAAACAACCCGAAACTTTCATCCATATTTTAATATTTAACCTGAATCTTTGCAGAACTATTTAATAACCATCTAAACTATGCAAACTGTTTCAACAAATTTAGCGCTTACTGTTTCATAAAAACTTGTCTTTTTCAATTTCTTTTATGTTAATCTAGTTCTCTTTTTATTTGACAAAACTGTTGAAGCTTACGTAAAAAAGAGATCTCTGTTTATATTATTGAAATGACTGTGTAGGAAAAAATTGTATGCTACGGATCGGTATGAAGTGTAGTCATAGAGAATATCAATTTTTTGTCTCGCTTTAAGGAACGCGAAATGCTTTCTTATGAGTTCTAAATGGGATATTTTAGAATGACATGTAATTATAATCGAAACAGAAATATTTCGAATAAATTGGAGGGAAAAACATATTCTACAGTTGAGAATTTGGAGGGTAGTGAATTTTGTTTGAAGGTTGGTTTTTTACTCTCCCTCTGTTCTTGTGTACTATATTTTTAGTTGACTATAACCTTACTTACAAAAGTACTTGAGATTATCAGACAAATCAACAAAAAGATAAACGGACAGGGGACAGGGTAGCAAACATCCAGACAAACAGAAAGCGATAACAATCAACGAGCAATCTGACAGACAACAAGATGAATAGACAGACAGGTGAACAAACAGAAAAACAAACAGATAGACAGTTAAACAGATAGACAGACATAGAGACAAATTAATAGACATACGGGTCTATTCTGTATCTTTTGTGGTTAAAAAGATTTGGTTAAAAATGATGGTATAAGTAACATTTTAACTAGGCGTTAAAATTTTAACCTTGTTTCTTATTCTGTACTTCAGGTTATAACCCAAGCGTTAAGTTCTAACTTTTTAACCTTATGGTTAAAAGTATGTTGTGAAATTATCTACAAGGGACGTATTTTGCTTGTGTAAGTCAGGGGTATGAAACTCATATACACGGCCTTGAAACGGTTTTAAGTTATATTCCATCCACCGACAGCGTTGTTTTTACCAACATTTTGAGAACACTTCACTATCGGCAATTTGCGGCAATTGTTTTTGACGATCTAACGAAAGGTGACAGTAAATTGTGATTGTGACAGCGATGAATTTTATAAGAATTTTTTAAATATTAGCACCACATTTTTTATTTTCAAATGGTGTAGTGTAATTAATAATATTTTAAATGGTAAATGGAAAAAAAATATAAATAGTGTAATAAAAAAAAAAAAATGGCACAGACTAAATTTAATATGTACAATAAATATAAAAGTAAAAAATAAATACTTGTTTATTTATTTCATATGCTTTCTTGCAAATAAAATAATAAAACTTAATGCTTACTGAAGTATTAACTTTTAACAATTGTAATTAAATTAAATTTTAGGAGAGTTGTAAATAAATTAATCATAATTTGCGGTTCAATGCAATCTTTAATTTTCTACCAAAATTACATTTTATTTTTCAATTTTGGTAGAAAATTAATGATCGCGCGATTCATAGCAATTTAAAATATAAAAATATATTTGTGTGCACTGCGGGTTGCATACTACCTAATCCTAGTTCATATTACAACCACGAATGTCGCAACTATCGCTGTCCAAAGCCGTAACGTGGGAGTCCGCTATCTTCCTTGTTTTATAATTTGTGGTGTAAGTGTGGATTTAATGTAAACAAGAGTTATGGTGCAGAAATAAAATAATATAATATTACCATAACATGCAAATGTATCAATATTTTCTTATCTTTCTTCTATAAGATACTTTTATTTTTAGGTTATATTTACCTTATTTTTATTTTTAAACAAACAGAGAAATCAAAATTTATATATGTAACATAATTTTAAAGTTTTAAATATTTACTTGCAATATATTGGGAAATCTTTTGGTTTTTTTCGGATTTTCAAAAAAAAGAGAACATTTGTAACTCGAGATATTCCATAGAAGTTTTAGACAAATGAAAGTATTTTATAATGTTTCTTCAGATAAATCACTCATATCAGTCAGTTGCTTTTATATAATTCAAACTGATCTCCTGAAAAGCATTTGTATATATTTTTTATTCAGCTATATTAATTTTTCACTTATTAACTTCTTTATCTTAAATTTGTTCGTGTAATAATTGGTTTAAAATAAACAGACTTGCCATGATTAATTCTAAAAATGATTTTTTTCTGACTATTTGACGTTTAGAGGTTAGAATTACAGTTGGTTAAAAGTTAACATCATGTATTTGGCTGGAGTTAATATTCCAAATATAACCTACTGAATTAACCACACTGAGGTTACAATTTTAACGCCATAGAGTTACAGAATAACAAAATATTGTAAAGCGTGGTTAAATTTTTTTAACTTAGACCTTGAGGTTAATTTTTAACTTTTTAAGATACAGAATAGACCCGATAAGCACACACAGAAAAAACAAAGTAGAAATATCATATATTCTGATGTAGATGAAAATACACTATTGGGGCAACAAAAAAAGATATTTTGGCTGTATGAAAAACAATATGAACATGACATGTAACTAATTATATAATTTAAAATTAATATTTAACAATAGAGAATAAGTTTCACGCTACTGAATATAAATTATAAATTAAATAATTTGCAGAAAATTAAACAAGAATTATTTAGTTTTTACATGAATTTATAATGCGACAAAAGTGTTAATATTTTTCCTACAAAAACTTATTATACATTTATTATTAAAGCTTGTTTTATATGAATTAATCAGTCCATATAAATTCTGCTATATCTGTCTCCGAACATCTATTAGTCCGAAAATACAAATAATTTTAAAATTACTTCGTCTGGTAATGGACTGTCACCACCTAAATTGAGAACTGTGGCAGATTTAAAACAGCGGCAAAAATAGACCACTAAGTACAATAAATATAAGTAGTTATCACAATAAAATAAAATAGCCAAAAACATATTTACGGAATTAAAAGTAATTTTAGCTTTATCTACAATTTTCCGCATCGTATGCAAATATGCGTCAAAAGATTTACAAGATGGCATCTATAATGCAATTTGTTTATTTAAAATTGTTACTAATTTTATTTCAAATTGTTAGTTTTTGTGTAAGAAACTATATTTTTATTCAATACATTTTTTATGTAACCGATCGAGGAAGATCGGTTGTCCCAAGTAAGTAGTTTTACACACATTATTCATAAATATGTTAGTTTTATATATAATATTTTAATTTGTGAACAATTATTGTAAAATAATTTTTCTTCTTCTTATTTTTCCTCAGAAATACTGAAGAAGACTATAATGTCGAAACCGGTCTATTCAAAAATATGATTATTTAGTTATTTTATTATGACCTAATATCCCGAGAAGCTATTACACATTTCAAATCCAAATGGATTCTGTATACACATTTTTCAGTAAAGCTTTTAACAAAATCAACCATAATCTTTTAATAAATAAACTCTTAGAAATGGGTATTCATGTGGATTCACTGAAATGGTTTACCTCTTATATCAAGAACCGAAGTCAAGCAGTCAAAATTAATCAATTTACGTCAAAGTTTGTGAAAATTACATCTGGTCTCCCTCAAGGGTCACATTTGAAACCATTACTCTTTCAACTTTTTGTAAACGACGCCACTAACTATTTGCTTATGATAGGAAAATGTGCTTCAAAATAACTTCAGTTTCTGACGCAATATTGCTCCAAAATGACCTTGACAAATTTAAAGATGCGAATTTTTTTCCGTTAGGGGAATTTTGTAGAGAGCGGGACAAATGGTAGTCGGAGCATATGGTCCAGACATCGCACCATTCGTCTACCATTTGTTCTGCTTTCAACAAAATTCCTTTAACGGAAAAAATTCGCATCTGTGAACAATATCAAAATTTACCTAAACAGATTTTTCGAGAGCAAAGACGGAACCTTCTGGAGAGACGGCATTATGAAATTGCCTGAGCGTTTGTCCAAAGTGATAGAAATGGACTGTACATAAAAAATTGTTAATAATACTGTTGATAGTAAAAGTTTTTTTTAGAATGTATATTTTATTGAATAAAGGGTGAAAAAAAAAAAAACGAACGGACTTATGTAACAACCCAATAGAACCAAATTTAAAAGGACCGATTCAAAATACTATATTTCTGATTTTCGATTATTAGAATCGCCGCTTAATCAATATTCAGTTCACAATTGTGGTCACAATAAATGATACTTACTATACTTAAATCGATCTTTCTATGTTGGCTTTATTCACATTTACTTTGTCCTGTTATGTGCCAGGTTTTTCTAGTATTTTGTATACCAATACTCTTTCTGTTAGCTGATTTCTTTATCTTTTGCAAGGTCTTCTTATTAACCTTGATATTACTCCTATTTTTAACATGCTACAACAGTTTTTCCAACTGTTTCCAAAAATATTATTCTCTGCCGAGTTTATCTTTAAAATGATGGAGTTATTAAAGGGGAACTTCCTTTGAAATCAGGTAAAACATAAAATATTTACGATTCCCTTGTCGCTTCTTAAAATACCGACAGTCCTTTAATGACTATATAAATGTCAATGGGGTAACACCGAATTTACGACTGCTATTTTGTTGGTATTTTTTTCTGTATTCCAGATCGTAATAAATGTTTCAGAAGATTGAAAAAGTGATACAGACCAAAATGTATAATTTATTAGCTGGCGGGATGAAATTACACAATTATAACTACGTAAAACTTGACTTGAAAATGTTTAGGGAGTTTCAATAGATAATTCATGGCAATTTTTAAATATTATATGCTGGTTTTACAATATCTTTTAATGGCCTCCGGTTAATTTACCCACGCTAATCAGTCGAGTTTCGTGGAGTCAGATTTCGTTTCAATATAGAAGTGCTCCGGAATCGGTGTGTCGCAGCCATAAAGATATATTGAGAAAATTTGAGGTATTATAGGCCTGGTAAGTGTAGCAGAGTTCGGCGGGAGAAACAGGATTAATGTTAAAATATTAAAAGTAACACAGACAGATTCATAATTTTCATAAGGGGTGTATGTTTTATAGCAAAGGTATTTTAAAGCTTTAATCTGAATTCTTTTAATTTTATTTACATACTTATATTATTGGGGGTTCCAAATAACGGATGCAAAATTTAGTAAACTATGAACAAAGGAACCTTCACAATATCCGTCCTATATAATATATTCCCATTTAATTTATAATGAAATTTAAACTTATTAGTACTTCTAGAAAATGAGTCAATTTGGCATTTTGGAGCAATAATATTGCGTTAGAAATTGAAGTAATTTTAAAGAACATTTTCATATCATCAGCAAATAGTTAGTGACATCGTTTACAATAAGTAGAAAGAGTAATGGTCTGACATGCGACCCTTGAGGGACACCAGATGTAATTATCACCAACTTTGACGTAAATTGATTGATTTTGAATATTTAAATTTGGGCTTTAATGAAATCTGTGTATACAGAATACACTTGGATTTGTTTATATAAACGTTTTAGCAAATATTAGGCATAAAAAAGGTATTGAATAAAAAAAACACTAAAAAAATTGTCTCAGATGTAGATACTATATAAGAACCATATAGGAAACATGTAATGTTTTGACCAAGTACGAGAACGCCAAGTGAAACAGAAATTACCAACCCAATTCGTTTAAGAGATAAGGTCATGTTATGTTTCTCTCTATTCTCTATGTTTCTCTCTATTATATCCATGGCTGCGGCACCCCAATAGTCGGCCGTACATGGACGGACTTTACAGCAGATCTGGTGCGACAAGGCGGATTCTGCGGTCCGTGACAGAACTGATGCGATTTTAAGGAAGCGAAATACACATTATGTTTAATTAAACATAGTATAATATATTTAATGCTTGGTATTAAGCTTTTGAATATATTTTTTTAAAAAACTTTTTGTGTCGTAACTTAATTAGTTAGTTACGCAAAGATATTGGAACGCAGTCTATGGAGTGATCAGACTAGCGAATGTCGTCTTGGTAGATAAAAGAGTTCAATATACAGAATTTTTGTTTGTTTCAGTGAATTTCGACCACTTTCAAATATTGCGAGCCATCGGAAAAGGAAGCTTTGGCAAAGTAAGTAAATTTACCATTGATTCTAGAAATTTAATGTAGCCTATATAGACATGAATGCGTATTGACCTATTAAAAACAATTGATCTGAAGTGTGAATTTTCACACATTTCAGGGTTTTGCAGGTATTTAGTAAGTGAATGATGATTATTTTGGATGTGAAAACAAATTTTATATTAAAATATTTTTTTTGTTAATTTTAATTCGAACGCCTAATACCATTATTTAAGTTTCTAAATATGTGCAGTATTTTTTTTTTATATAGCAAGGTTCATTAAGAATTTTAAAAATTGCGCCTATGGCTTCCATTGGTTGTTATAAGTTCCGTCCCTCTGATTTCGTGTACATTGAAACAGAATTAAAATATAATTTAAACAATTTCCACTGGTTATTAAATTTACGCTTTTAAAAATTAAATGCAACATTTGCCAAAATATAAGTAGAATTTTGAAAAAATAATTAAAACAATATAAAAATTTAAAAAAAAAAACAAAAAATAATATAGTCTCTCTTCTCACAGGGTTCGATCCCTTTCGGATTGGGTTACTTGGTTGAAAAATCAGCGACTTATACCACTACACCAGCATGCACGTTCTAGTGTGGCGTGTTACAAAGCTATAACTTGTATACATTATTAGCCAAAAATCACAAAAAATGCGTTTTTCTCAAAAAACATAATCTGATCAAAAATTCCTGTTGTACTATTCCGGTTCACACCAATGTACATTACTTAGAATTTTTTCAGATTTTTAGTTTAAACCATCTGGGCTACAGGGTGTGGGACAAAAAAATTTTTGCACAATTTTGGCAATAATCGCTTCTAAATAATTTATTTTGCAAAAATAAAAATTTGATCGTTAATCCACGTACCAAGGGCTTTCATTTGATACCCTACTCAGAATTATAAAAAAAAAATTTCTTTTTTCGATGAGCACATATTTGTTTATATTTTTAGGGGGATATATTTTTTAGATGTTTTAGTATTTTTCCTATGTGCGGGTCAAAGAGTTGTATAAGCATGCCAAATTTCAACTCTCTAGGTTTAGCCGTTTGGCTACAATTTTAACCGAACAGACAGAGAGACAGACAGACAGACAGACAGACAGACAGACAGACAGACAGACAGACGACAAAATGACGGTATAAGGGTTTTTTGGTCATACCTACAAAACCCTAAAAAAGATTCCAAGTACACTCGAGTGGCCAAAATCATTGTTATGCGGTATCTGATGCGTCGATTGCCGATAATATTACAATTTTCGTGGTCAACAAATACCATTTAGCTCAGTATTCCAAAATATCTAACCGAAGCTCTCTATCTCAGAGATATTCAGTTTTTGGAACAAGGTTATTTGAAAAGTTGCTGCATTTTCTATAAATATAATAACTGAAAGTACAATAAAGATGTCCTATGTATGTCGTGTTGTAAATACAATATTAAAATAACAACAAAGGTATTCTTTATATGTCGTGCTTTAAATAACTCAAATAAATACAATTTTATACCCATTCAATTTACTTTATAAATAGAACGTTCCAACAATGAATCGTTTCAGAATTATCTACTTTGTTTGATCGTATTGTGCCCATTAGCAACTGACAATAACAAAATAAAATGCTATCGTAAATCATATTTATTCAAATGTTGGCAATACTTCAATAGCCGGAAGTGGATTGACGTTGTTTACAATGGTTGTTTACAGCTAAGCTCATTATAGAGATGGTTACCAGAGTTACAGAATTGGTTGTAAACAGGTTATTGTGAATTTGGTACGCAAGGGTCTTCGATCACCCAATCAATACGAGGGCTACAATCTAGTTATTAGAACTGAGAACACTTGATATTATCCTTAGAAATTGAAACTGATGAACGATTATACGCATGGAAACTGGTCAAACAAAACTTTCCCACCAGCACTCCTAATATCAGTTTCTTCCTTTACACTGTTCGCAGGGACGTCGCGTGTTGGTGTTCAGACTGTCCCGCACACGAGCGGCATATGTGGGTTGGTTCTGGTATAATCCTTCTAGTAGAGGGTGGTCTTAAGTAAGTTTGATCCACACCATGGCCATGATTTGATTCGATTTAAGTAGAGGTGGTCTTTTGAATATTTGTGTGTACGGGTGATACACACGCAGCTGCCCTGTCTTTGTGATAAAAAAATCGGTCACTCACAAATGGTCTTGATGAAATTTATTGATGATATTATACAGCATCAGATGCATACCCAGAATTTTTGTTAATTTAGAAAAAAAGAAATTTATATTTCAATAGATTTAACTTATCTTCATTATGTGGAAAATTATAAATCATGGAATGAAAGTCTGAAATTATGTATATTTTTAATTATTAGAATGTCAAGAAAAGGAAGCTTTCCATTTTGTCAGTTTCATGGTTGAATTTAATGGTGCCAAATATGGAATTAATTTCATTCAAAAAGTCATTAATGTTATTATTAGAATAAGGCTGCCGTAATTGTCGGACTACCGACCGGGATACCCCCCCCCCAAAAAAAAAACAACTTAAAAAAAACTTTTATCGACAATAATACCTTTATTATAAAAAATTGCACAATATTTTAAAAAAATAAAAAATTTTAAAAACAAAAAAAAATAATTAAAGTAGAGATTGATAATAGGTATTCCAAGAGCAAAACGTTGGGATCAATGGTGAATCATTTTGGAACACTCAGTTCGTTTGGAAAAATTTGATGTTTTTTTTTTGTGGATGCGTCTTTATCAAATCTAAAATAATATAATATAAATTAATGGGCGTTTAAATTTAATAAAACCAAATAGAACCTTACATTCCATTCTTCTCTTGCCTTTACTCTCCCCCTTCCCCGACTTCGGTGGCTTCTTTATCATCGCTCTTCTTTGCCCAATCATACTTCTCCGATGTTTTCGTTTTTTGGAGCAGTTCTTTTTCCCCTTTTATATAATTATAGAATTCAATGCATGACATTTTATAATTTAAAACACATTGAATTATGCTTTTCACGGTGTCAATAGAAATCGATTAGACACTAGCTGACTGGTACTCGGCATTACTCCGGAACATTTCGGACCTCGAATCTGTTATATAATTTATATATAGTATGTATATATGTATATGTACAATATTATCGAAAAATAATTTTTTAATATGCGTAAATTTTAAATCGACCGGGACAAATGACTCTTGGACCGGGACACTGAGACACAAACCTCAAAACCGGGACATGTCCCGGTGTACCGGGACGTATGGCAGCCCTATATTAGAAGTATCATAATTGGCGAAAAAAATTATGATTTTTTAAATTGTATAAAATAATGTTAAAAATATTATTTGACGTGTGAATTTTCACACATTTCAGGGTTTTGTAGGTATTTAATAACATCAAAATCAACAGATTTTTTATAGTCATTTTTATTCGTTATTTGAGTACAAAAAATAAACTAAAAGTTTATTTTTTTAACTAAATTAAAATAATTTGCGAAAAATTTAAATTAAAAAATCTTAGCAATTTTTTCTGCATTGGCTTCGTATCTAAGCCTTCATTAAATTAATAAGAAATCTTTAGATAAATGGATTTATTTTTTTCAATTTCAGAAACGTATTTCTCTCTATTCACAATGTGTTAATTCATTTATAAAAATTTCGCTACTGTAAATGCTTTATTCTTCTTTCAACCTTGAAAACAAAAAACTAAAATAATTCAAATAATGACTGGAATCATGACATAAATATTAGGTGGAGCTTAATCACATGAATTTGATTTTCAGCACTTAAAAAAAAATCTTATATTTTTAATTTCAAAAGAAAACATACCACCTTAGCCATAAATTTATAAAACCCATAACATTATCAGCTATAATTTAACCATGAATTGAAAAAATATTTAATTTTGCCACAAACACAAAAACTGTAATATATTCCAAAAACTCCTTTTGTACGTTTCCGGCTCAGATCAATGTACATTACCTAGAATTTTGTCAGATTTTTAGTTTAACCCCTTTGGGTTAAAGGTGCGGGATACTATTTTTTAAGAACATTTATGGAAAAAACCTTAAAATAAATTTTAAATAACTACTTTTTCCTCAGTCTACGTCTTAAGAGCTTTCTTTTGATACCACACAATAAATTTTAGAAAAATAATTATTTTTTCAACGGCACAAAAAATCTATATTTTTGTAAAAACTATTCTGATCAAAAAATCCTGTTGGACTATTCCGGTTCCCATCAATGTACATCATTGAGATTTTTTTCAGATTTTTAGATCTATCCCTTTGGGAAATTTCACACATTTATGGCGAAAATTCAATTTTTTTAAAATAAAAAATTTGTTGGTGAATTAAGAGGTTTCATTTCACATTCCACTCAAAATTTAAAAAAGATGTATTTATTTTTTCATTGAATATATATTTGTCATATTTATCTATCTGTGTGTTTTTTGGATTCCCTATATTTTTCCTATATATGGGTCAAAGAGTTGTAACGGGTGTTTTTTTTTAGAGGTATAGAACTTTAAATTGCAATAAAACAACGATGGATTATTCGATTGACATGAATTTTTTTTTATTCGAAAGATAATCTTGTGGCATTACATTAAATCATACCAACAAGACGGCGCAACATGTCACACAGCTCGTGCCACAATCGATTTATTGAAAGACACGTTTGGTGACCGCCTAATTTCACGTTTTGGACCTGTGAATTGGCCTCCAAGATCTTGTGATTTAACACCGCTGGACTACTTTCTGTGGGGCTATGTAAAGTCATTGGTCTATGCGGATAAGCCACAAACGCTTGACCATTTGGAAGACAACATTCGCCGTGTTATTGCCGATATACGGCCACAAATGTTGGAAAAAGTCATCGAAAATTGGACGTCCAGATTGGACTACATCCGAGCCAGCCGTGGCGGTCATATGCCAGAAATCATATTTAAAATGTAATGCCACAAGATTATCTTTCGAATAAAAAAAAATTCATGTCAATCGAATAATCCATCGTTGTTTTATTGCAATTTAAAGTTCTATACCTCTAAAAAAAACACCCATTACAAGTATGAAAAACTTCAACTTTCTATGTTCAGCCGTTTGGCTACAATTTCTATTGTATAGAGAGACAGACACATGCCGTTATAAAGGTTTTTTTGTTGTCATACTTATACAACTATAAAAATGTAAGTGTTAGTTGTTTTTGTCGGTACAGTGCATTAAGTTTCAATAGAATTTTTGTATTCTAAACCTGCAAGGTAACAAGAAATGTAATAATACGTTCTAAGTGGTTATTCTAATGGTTATTTAACCACTGTATAATACCACAAATTCAACTTTAAATGCATTTGAAAACGTGTTTCGTATACCGATTTTTCTACCTTCACAGATCGACGTTCGAACATGAATCCTTAAAGAATTGGGGTCTGGTTGGAACATGAAAAACTTCCTTTGACATATGAATGAAAAGAACGTGAGGTTTGCTTTTAAACTGTGACATGTAGGGTGTAAATTTGCACAGGATACGTAAAAAAGGGAATGGAAGAGAGAATCAAAGTGAGAAATGATTACGGATATAAATAAAATAGAACAGGTTGAATTTTTTATACGCGTAAATTTAAACCAATCGTAAATTATTAAAAGACAGAAATACGAGGTAGGCATCAAAGGTTTCCAGCTTAATTATGTTTCAGGGGTGATATAAATAAATCGAGAGTTGTGTCAGTTAATGCTATCTATGAATGGACGAATACAAAAGTTTCTTCCGCCAATTAACGCTAGTCGCTCGGAAACACATTGTATTCACCCGACTTTTATTCTCAGGGGGTTTATTCTGCAAGCTTTTCGGCAATCGTTTTTACAGTATCCTGTTTAAAGTTCCGATTTTCAACATCTTGTGTTGTTATTCTGTAATCTTTCGATAGGGTCAATCATGAGATTCTTCTAAGTAAACTTGAAATTTTGGGACTGCGCGGCAAAGCTTTTGATTGGCTCTCGTCATATTTAGATAATAGAATGCAATATGTTCAGATATACAACACAAAATCAAGTTATTTACGAGTATCAGGGTGTAGCGCAGGGAAGTGTACTTGGGCCACTTCTATATGTTTCATATGTAAATGACATTGCAGGAGGTACTCTGAGCTCAGAATTTGTAGCCTGCGCTGACGACACCACGATAATGGGTTCTGATCCTGGTAGTCAAAATCATGTTCAAAAATTAACAACGATTTTAAAATTCTGTACAATTGGCTTGTGTCAAATGATCTAATTATTAATGAAAGTAAATGTAACTTTATTACATTTTCTAAACGTAAAAAAGAACGCGACACAAGTCAATTAATTATTATAAATAATTCGATTGAACAAATCCAGTCTACCAAAATACTTGGAATTTATATAGACGAATGTTAAACTGGGATGTGCATATAATTAATCTTTTCAAGAAAATATCGCAGGAATGCTAAAAAGTAAAAAACATTGCAAAATGTTGTAGTCAGAGCGTATTACTTTGGTCACATTTATTTAATTTTGTCGTATGGTTTATTATGCTGGGGTACAAGTTCAGAGTTCAACATGCTACCGAGTTTCTCAACCAAAAATGTTTAGGAAGTTCGTCCGACTCCGGTGACGGTTTACTCACGACTCCCCATCTGTCACAAGATTTTTCCAGCCCTTTTCTTAAAACTAATAATATGATCTCTAAACCAAATTTTTTGCGGTTGTAAAAATAATCAGCTTTCCAATTAACAACAAAAACCTTTTAACTTATCTTAAAGACTCATATTTCTATTCCCAATAATTCATAAACCCAAATAATTAATTTTAACTCTAATTACCTAAATACCTAATATTTTCTATCACTGAAAATATATGGTCGCATATCAGCATCTGTGTAAACATTCAACCATGTACTTGAGATAACGTTGACAACATTTTAACAAATCATATAATATACGACCGTAAATCTACCCTTGTCTCTCAACATTTAACTAAATAATTTTATGATAGCTCAACTAATCTTTGAGGATGTTTTTCTTAAAATAGATTAGTGTTTATATTTAAATAATTTGAAGATATTATCTAATTGAATAATTTTATTTTAAATAATAATGAAATTTTATTTCTGAAATTACCGCTCCCACAATAATTTTATTAGTAAATGTCAGATTTAATACATAGTTTCTAAAAAATATGCCTGGTGCGTTTTATCAACCAGTGTGATAATATCAATCTTCCCCTGTTTCAATTATTTTTTGTTGTGTATTGTTAGAATTCCCAATTTTTCAAAACGTTCCTATTATACATGTTCCATTGTTCGACAAACTTACACTTCACGGAGGGATCTCCATCCGTACTATAATTTCAGCACGCAACGTAAATTGGTATGCAGTCGACAGTTCCATTATGCAACACCACACACATATTCACACATGGTATCTCACTCTGAAGGGCAATTAGGGGAAGATTTCCCTCTCGCTCCTGCACAAATTCATGTCACATATACATATAATAATGCAAGTAACGTTTGCAACTACTGTGCAGATTTAACTACATGTGACAATTGTAAACACGGCGTTCAACACCTTAGATTAAGAGCAAATCATGTAAAGGAAATGGACAGTGGCGTAACTATACTATATTCACTGAGATCATGAAGTATTAAGCTGGCCATACACTATCGCTCCATTCGGATGTGTTCCATTTGCATGACATCCGAATATCAGGTCTGGAAAAAAGTTCGTGGCATTTTTGCCGATAGAAGGCGCCAATTGCAAATAACTCAGGAAACACAGATCGCAGCGACACCACTAAGCGCTCGTTAGAAAGGAGACAATTCGAGCGGTACTTTGAGTGTCTAAAAATCAAAATTTGTGCAGTGGTTGGAAAGTTGTTTGCGTTTGAAAATGGAGAAAAGTAATGAAAAATTACGCTATACTTTGCAATATTATTACGACAAAGGGAAGAATTCTGCGCAGGCTTGTGATAAAAATTGTGCTGTGTACGGTGAAGATACTTTCTCAAAATCTACTGCGCGGAAATGGTTCGCTCGCTTTCGTTCTGGTAATTTTAATGTGAAAGTTGACTCACGCTCTGGTTGTCCAATCAGTGAAAAAGCTGATGAAATTCTTGAAAAAGTCCAGAAAGATAGGCATATCAGCAGTGTTGATATTGGTATGGAGCTAGGCATTGACCACAAAACAGTTTTGAACCATTTACGGAAAGCTGGCTACAAAAAGAAGCTGGATATATGAGTTGAGCGCGAAAAACATTATAGACCGAATTATCATCTGCGATGCGCTGCTGAAACACAATGAAATCGAACCATTTCTGAAACGTGCCATAGCCGGTGATGAAAAATGAATCACATACGACAATCGGAAGCGTAAAAGATCACGGACAAGGGGTGGTGGGTCGTCACAAGCTTTCGCGAAGCGAAGATTGACGCCGAACAAGGTGATGCTGTGTGTGTGGTGGGACTGGAAGGGAATCGTCCACCATGAGCTACTTTCAGTTGGTCCGACGATTGATTCTCAACTCTACTGGGGACAACTAGAGAGATTACGTTAGGCAATTGAAAGAAAACGAATTGAATAATAGGAAAGGAGTTGTCTTTCATCATGACAACGTAAGACCACACACTTTTTGGATGACCCGTCAAAAATTGCGAGAGCTTGGTCGGGAAATTTTGTTGCATTCACCGTATAGTCCAGACATATCACCCTCTGACTATCACCTATTCCGATATCTGCAGAGTTCTCTCAATGGAATTAAGCTGGTTTTAAAAGAAGCTTGTGGAAAACCACTTGATTCAGTTTTTCAACCAGAAACCACAGAAGTTCTATACCGATGGCATCACGGCCTCTACCCGAAAAATGGAGCATATTTGGTTTAAATAAATTCATTTTCACACTATAACAAAACCAGTTGAATTTTACTAAAAAAACGCCACGAACTTTTTCCCAGACCTGATAGATGACATCCAAAAACCTAGCATATACATCATCACTTCAATTATCCACGCAGTCTAGTTTCCATTTTCAATGGATGAAGAAGAATTTCTTTTGGCTGCTGCCGCCTGCTTAATTTTGAAAAAGAAAAACAATAGGACTAAATGGTCAAAAGATTGGTTACTGAAGAGGAAGCGGTTTTCTCATGTGAACCTAGTGAGAGAACTTTAGAGCCAACAGATTGGCGTAATTATCTTCGATTGGATGAAGACAGTTATTTTCATTTATTAGAAGTGATGACTCCAATTATTAAAAGGCAAGACACTGTGTTGAGGCACAATAACACCCCTCATGAAAGATTGACGGTGACTATTCGATTTTGGCTTCAAGTTGCACCTATGCACCTATATAATTTTTTTCAGGACTGTTTCCCTGTTTGCTTTAATGTCTTCTAAATTACACTAATAATTGGTCAATAGCCAAATTCATTTTTATTTTATCGTGATAATCTGCGTTACTTGTCATAAACATGGCAAATCTTGATATTTTTTAATCACTTCTAGCACAAATTCGTATCTAGTCGTCATTATATATATCGTATTAAAAAATTTATGTGAAGTGTGAATCTTCACACATTTCTGGGTTTTGCAGGTATTTAGTAACTGAATGATGATTATTTGGGATGCCAAAACAAATTTTATGTCAAAATATTTTTTTATGAATTTTAATTCGAATGCCTAATACCATTATTTAAGTTTCTAAATATGTACAGTATTTTATTTATACAGCAAGGTTCAGTAAGATTTTTAAAATTGCGCCTATGGCTTCCATTGGTTGCTTATATCATAAGTACCGCCCTCTGATTTCGTCAAACATAATTAAATTATAATTTCAACACTTCCCACTGGTTATTAAATTTACGCTTTTAAAAAATAAATGCAACATTTATCAAAATATAACTAGAATTTTGACAAAATAATTTAAACAAAATAGAAATGCAAAAAAAAAAAAACAGAAAAAAATAAAATTAACAGGATTCGAACTCTGCAACGTTCGCACTGCAATTTACAAAGTGCGTTACGAAACCATCTGAGCTACCAGAGTTTCTTATCTGAAGTGTTACATAGCGAATTAAATATTTAACATATTTTAGTTAAAAACACAAAAAATGCGTTATTTTCCGAAAACATAATCTGATCAAAAATTCCTGTTGTACTATTCCGGTTCACACCAATGTACATTACTTAGAATTTTTTCAGATTTTTAGTTTAAACCATCTGGGCTACAGGGTGTGGGACAAAAAAATTTTTGCACAATTTTGGCAAAAATCGCATCAAAATAATTTATTTTGCAAATATAAAATTTTGATCGTTAATCCACGTACTAAGGGCTTTCATTTGATACCCTACTCAGAATTTAAAAAAAAAATATTTTTTTTTGATGAGCACATTTTTGTTTATATTTTTAGGGGGATATGTTTTTTAGATGTTTTAGTATTTTTCCTATGTGTGGGTCAAAGAGTTGTATAAGCATGCCAAATTTCAACTCTCTAGGTTTAGCCGTTTGGCTACAATTTTTACCGAACAGACAGACAGACAGACAGACAGACAGACAGACAGACAGACAGACAGACAGACAGACAGACAGACAGACAGACAGACAGACAGACAGACAGACAGACAGACAGACAGACAGACAGACAGGCAGGCAGACAGACAGACAGACAGACAGACAGACAGACAGACAGACAGACAGACAGACAGACAGACAGACAGACAGACAGACAGACCTACAGGTCATACCTACAAAACCCTAAAAATATTGAAAACTATTTAATAAATGAATTAAAAATAAATTTAATAATATAAATATTAAAATAAAAAGGTTGCAAATAAAAAACTATGTTCTGCAATCACAAGTTAAAATGGTTGACGATGTTAATGGCTTGGCGGCGACCGACAGAATGGGACCTGTTTGGACCATGTTATCACCAGACACCATACGATTGTAGCGATGGCTTGATGTCACTCCGCGTGGTTTTACCCACACACCATCAGTTGGATTGAATGGATGATGGTTCAAACAAATGGATTTTGAACTGATTGGGTATCCAACTCATCCTGTCACTCCACATAGTTCACCTGGTCACCATTTGGACAGATGGAGCAATAGTGTATGGCCAGCTTTAGAACTACATTTGGATGCGACTGGACGAATAGACATAAAAAGTGATTTAAATGTTTTTCGTCCTTAGTTATGACTTAAATTATTCTAATGATTTCCATACAATTTCTTGATTTTAGAATTTTTGACCCATATTAGAACCTTCTCCTCTACCATTTATTCTACTATTAATCTTAACATCTGGAGTACGGAAGTATGTTTCTCTTTAAATTTTCAAAATCGAAGTTTTCACTTCTATATTTACATATATATAAAATGTGATTATAGGAATGAAATTCGGAACTTGTATATTTTTTCTATAAAGTTCAAAGCTCTTTGAAGATATGACGTCTATCTTGAACACTTTATTTTCTTGGTGTTGTTTCACAAATTAAGTGAAGGCATGTCAAAAACTTCAGCATGTTAAAAATATGTCTACGTCAGAAATTTTCAAACATAAAGAGAACAAGATGAAAATGTATCAGATTTCTTAAAAATATATTTTTAAGTAAAATTACACAAACAAAATTTTGTATATAAATATGTACATATTACACATTTTTCTAATGAATTTTAATAAAATAATATCCAGGAAAAACCTGACAATTAATACAATAATATGTGCCCAGCAAACATTCAACCATCGGCCGATACCGGCAAACTGATTTTTCTGTTGGTAAATTGCTGGCACTATTGTGCAATATACTTCACATTTGTATTTCGCACTCCTCCTATACGAAGTACTTTACCAGCATTTTATGATCACTCCTTATTTTTGTTAATATGTTACATTTTCCTTTTGTTTCACCATCTTTGAATAAATTTATTCAACGAATAAAGTTTACAATATCGCATCATTCTATTGACAGCAACGTTAATTTCTTCATTAATAGTTTAAAACCGATGCGATATTGTCAACTTTATTTGTTAAATAAATTTATTCAATGATGGTGAAATGGCCAAATGAGTATTTATTTTGCACCTAACCATTAATTTATTTTAATACTGGGTAGGTATAAGGTAAATATACATATGTTACATTTGAAATACTAGAGAGTGGGTATAATATAAGCACTGGTCCGTCAGAAATAAATCTTGCATTTAATGCGATTATTTTGCACTTTACCAGTGCTGGGCCGGCAATTGATACCTCAATGGACCAGCTAACGGCCACGGGGACACCAGGGTACTGGCCCATTACTTTCAATGCCGGGGAGTATGTGCATCAACAGTACTGGCCCGTATAAAAATGTTTGCTGGGTGGGTTCGTTTATTCTCCACAGTGTATGCATTACATCAAATAGTAGTCGGTTATTTTTTGTTGTCGAATAATTCAGGTTAAACTACTTTTGTATTGCTTTTTTCCAATGAAAATTTATTAATTTTCACATATTTTCAAACTATTTTATAAATGTAGAGAATTTCTATCTACATATATTTTTTTTAAAATATGCGCAAATAAGAACATATCTGCATCTGGTAATATCGCGAGCTTACTTTTTCTTATTACGTTTTATCATTATTATATTCATTCTCATACACTAGATGAAAATTTTTCAAATATTTCACAGAAAAACTATATTAAAAATCACTTATTAAACAATATTGCTACCGAGAAAATATTTTCTCTCAAATGTTCAAAATAAATTCTTATTAAATTTTAAATTATATTATTAATAATTAAACGGCAGTTTGTCTCGCGGAATCTTCTGCTCTAATATATGTATATATTTTCGTAATGTAAGTTAATCTGTTCATTATGAAGGTGTCATAGTAAACCGAAATACATATTAATGCAATATATTAATTTTTTTGTACAAATGTATAATGTATATGTCTATATCCCAGCAAACATTTTTATACGGGCCAGTACTGGTAAAGCACATACTCCCCGGCATTGAAAGTAATGGGCCAGTACCCCGGTGTCCCCGTGGCCGTTACTGGCCCATTGATGTATCAGTTGCCGGCCCAGCAACGGTAAAGTGCAAAATAATCGCATTAGTTGCAAGATTTATTTCTGATGGTTTTAAGTAAAAAGTATAAGTGAAGAAGAGTGCTTATAAAATGCTGGTAAAGTACTTCGTATAGGCGGAATGCGAAATACAAATGTGATGTACATTATTAATACTGGCGTTGCACTTACTTTTGGTGCCAGTAATTTACCAGCATAAAAGCAGTTTGCCAGCATTCGGCCGTTTGTTGAATGTTTGCTGGGATGCTAAATAAATAAAATAGGTTTTTTTTTAAACATTAAGTTGTTGATGTGTACTTTCCATTTCACTGATGGTCTTCCTCTTCTTCTGTTTCTTCTTGGAGATCATTTCAGGATATTCGTTAGCCACCTTTCTTTCTTTATCGTTTCAACATGCCCGCACCATCTTTTAATAAAACTTTAAAGTCTACACATAGATTAAATCTTTAATTAAGCAGAAGAAGTACCATTATAAAAAGTTCAAAAATTATTTCGGAGTTGTGTACTATCACAAGAATAGGTTTTTCAGTTGTGGAAAATCTTTAAAGAAATTTTTAAGGAGATAATATCAGACATATTTGAATGAAATGGAGGAAAATATCTGATTTCACAAAATTCTGAACATTTGCAGAAAGTAATAAGAATTCTGCGATAATCTGTATAACGAATATAATTAGAGGGGAACCTGCGTAGCTCGAACGTTGCTAGTTCGAATTTACCTTTAAATCGAACTTTTTTGTTGATCTCGCGAATTTCTTTTCAAAACAGTATAAAGGAAATATGGATATTTCGAAATATATGTGTTTAATTTAAAATTATTGTTAACGAAAAGTTAGTTAGTTAGTTAAAATGTTTGGCGTACAGCAACAAAGGCTATTTGCGCCTAACGCAGCCCATCTAAATGACTAGATCGTTGACGAAAATGTTGAAAATTGGACAGTGCAGACTTTGATTTTGTACCCCTCAATTATGTGTAAATATTTAGTGTAATTATGTACTTCATTCAGAATCAATAAATAATTAGTTATAGTTATATATCAATAAACATTTAGTTATACGAGGGTTGCCTTTTATATTTCGGGATTTGAGATCAAAAATAATTATTTATCAACAAAAATGGCTTTATTGTTTTTCAAAATATTCTCCATGAAGATCAATACACTTTTGCATGCGTTTGAACCAATTTTCGCAGAACTTTTTCCACTCCGATTGAGGCTTTTTCCACTGCGATTGTCAAATTATGTGGTTCCAACGCAAACAAATCTTTTTGACGGCCAAATGTTTATGCAATAGTGTATGTATGCTGGTTCCACTAATGCCCAAGGATACCTCAATCTCACGATAAGTCACAAGACAATCTTGCCGGATCAGTTCAGGCACAGCATTAATGTTTTCCGGAACAACAACCGATTTTGGACGACCTTCATGAAATTCATCCTTGAGCGAACTACGGCCACGATTGAAGTCGGCAAACAATCGATAGATAGTAGTCCTTGATGGTGCTTCATCTCCAAAAGTCGAATTAAGTTCATCGATGCACTGTTGTTGGGTTAATCCAAAAATATCAAACTTTACGATAAAAGTGTCAGGTGCCAGATGGCAGCACTAGTTTAGCGCAATCCCGAAATATAAGAGGCAACCCTCGTAAGTATATTCTTATGTTTACTTAATACCCCTCAATTTCTATCCTACATATTTTCTTAATTCGATTTTTTGGATTATTCGAGTTTTTCGGGTGGTCTTTTCTAGATACCCAAGTTCCACTGTATCCAGTGGCGCACCCAGGCAGGAAGTACGCCCCCCCCCCCTAAGAAGGAAGGAAATAAAAATAAAGACACAAAAACACTAGAAAATTTTTAAAATAGAGACAAGGACTTTTTTTTAGGTCGTCACTTGTATTTTAGAAGTGAGGACCTTTTTTTGCAGGTCATCACTTTATATTTTCATAATTTAAATAATTTTGTCTTCTGCCCCCCCCCCGCAAAAAATCATAAATGTATGTAGCGCGCGAAAACGACGTGTGACGTCATACCCTTCTAACTGACACATGACACTACTAGTCTACCCAGCGTACATAGTCCGTTGTGAACTTATTTGCTTGTATAACTTTTATAGGTTATGTAAAGTTTGATTGATTTTAATTAAAATAAAGTTTAATTCTATAAAAACAATTTATACATGTTTACCGAATTAAATTTTATATTAAAATATATAAAATATGGAAGATCCAGGCCCCAGTACTTCGAAACATAGTCGAAAATATTGTTTAGTACCAATGTGCACAAATAGTTCAATTAGAAATCCAAAAAAATAATTTATATCATTATCTGATGACGAAAAACAACAGAAAAGCTATGAGGCGAAATAAAACCGATATTTCAGAAAAAAGTAAACTTTATGTTTGTGAAGACCATTTTAATGTGAGTACATATATTTTATAAATTATTTTAATAATAAATGCGTGAAAAATTGTTTAAAAACAAATACAAAACTCTCAAACAATACAATATAAACACGTAAACATTATGTTTTGTCTGTATCTGTGACGTCAAACCCTTACAGTCTCAGTCGTATTTACTCGGCAACCTTCGCGGCGTGGTCGGCTTATTTCAAATTTACAATATTTTAATTAAAAAATTTGGCTATAATATTAATTAAAATGTGATTTTTGTTGTGTTAGGTGACATAACTAACATTAAAATATCAAAAAAATGTAGTTTTAAGGAAATATAAATGTTATGCGTATCCCCTATTGCTGGAAAGGCAAGATTTAAGTATTCCATACGTAATATTGTGTTTATATACATTTTCTAGTAGTTTTCATTTAGTTGGTGTGGATAAGGCAACAGGTTAATAGGTACCATTTAGTGTGAAACGTAGCTGTGAGAACTTCGCAAAGATAAGTTTATTTTTTACTCTGACTCCATTTAAAACTGGTGGTTTTCACAAAAAAGTTACAGAAAATACTACCTGACGTGATGTATTATGTTGTCAAGTTTTTTGTTTGTTTTTATTTTGTCGTAATAAGTTAGTTAAGGGATTATTTGGAAGACTAAGATAAATTTACAAATGGATGGAAGATCTACTAGCTCGCTGCAACAAACAAGCACCAACACTAGAGTTAACTAAACCTAATTTATATAGGTCACGTTCTCAGGAGAGAACTAAACAATCTTGCAAGATTAGTATTTGAGTGGAATCCACAAGGAAAACGCTAATCGATCGTCTAAAAGCCATTTAGTAACATTTTCACATGTTTTGTTTATCGGCCCGTACAACTATTTGTAACCAGCTGATTTAGGCTCTATTTTTAGACTAACTAATATATGAAGAGTCAAAAAATTCAAATTGCAGATAGCTGCAAATACAATTTGTTATGGGTAGAGAAGAGGTACGTAAATTTATTTTGCAAATATCGACTAGGAAAATAAATAAATAACTGGCCGGTAGCTGGGATTCCATTTCTAGCAGAGAATCTGTTAGTTTTTCATATAGTCGCAATATAAACAATGTCTCTGTAGGCGTTGTGCTCTTGCGTGATAAAATATCGCCCGCAGTGTTACCAGGTCTGGATTTGAATGATATTTTTGTAATTATACAAAAAAATTGATGTGAAGTGTGAATATTCACACATTTCAGGGTTTCGCAGGTATATAATAAGTGAAGGCGGTATGCTGAGTGTGTAGGACAAATTTTACTTTACAGTAATCACGGCAAAATGAACGATATTTTTAAAATAATTTATCGTCTGTTAATCATATAATAAGACTGGTTATTAAATTTACGCTCTTAAAAATTAAATACAACATTTATTAAAATATAACTAGAATTTTGACAAAATAATTTCAACATAATAAAAATGCAAAAAAAAAAACAGAAAAAATAAAACTCACTCCGTCCGTACTCGAACTCGAAACCCTTCGTTTTCCAGAGAATTTTAGCTTCCGACACCAAGCTCTAACCCGTTGCGCCATCGGACGCTTTGCATATGAGTGTCTTACATTGGTATAACTTTTGTACTTTGTGAACCAAAAACCACAAAAAATGCGTTATTTTCCGAAAACATAATCTGATCAAAAATTCCTGTTGTACTATTTCAGTTCACACCAATATACATTACTTGGAATTTTTTTAGATTTTTAGTTTAAACCATCTGGGCTACAGGGTGTGGGACAAAAATTTTTTTGCACAATTTTGGCAAAAATCGCATCAAAATAATTTATTTTGCAGAAATAAAAATTTGATTGTTAATCCACGTACTAAGGGCTTTCATTTGATACCCTACTCAGAATTAAAAAAAAAATATTTTTGTTTTCGATGAGCACATATTTGTTTATATTTTTAGGGGGGTATGTTTTTTAGATGTTTTAGTATTTTTCCTATGTGCGGGTCAAAGAGTTGTATAAGCATGCCAAATTTCAACTCTCTAGGTTTAGCCGTTTGGCTACAATTTTAACCGAACAGACAGACAGACGACAAAATGACGGTATAAGGGTTTTTTGGTCATACCTACAAAACCCTAAAAAAGCGTTAAAATATATATTATGGTATTATTAGAGATATATGAGTTCTAGTGTAATTAATACACGGTAGAAAAAATCTGACTGCAACCTTCTTGTCGGGCCTATTGTGTTATGTATTCGTGTCTATTGTGTTATTATAAAACGCATAGAAAAAATTCAAAATAGATTAAAAAATAGATAGATAGATAGATTTAAAAATTATTTACAATATAAATTTCCCGATTTTAACTTGAAATTTGTTTCCTTGGAAAATAGAAGAATATTATTGGACCTTAATTTGTTATACAAAATATTTAATAACATAATAGACAGTCCAGAATTATTAAATCTTTTTTCATTCCGAATTCCAACATACAACACTCGCACTAATGAATTTTTAACAATAAATTTTAATCGAACCAATTCAGCATCTATATCTCCTATCAATCGTATTTCTTCTGCATTAAATAATTTGTCTGATCAGGATAACTTTCCTGATATATATTCAACCAATCTTCAGTCATTTAAAAGATCTATAAATTTTCTTTTCATAGTATGTTTTATGTGTAAACATATTGTTATGTGTGTACTTATGTCATTATTATTTCTTAATATAAGTATAATGTGTAAGTTTCATATTACTGTATGTAAACTAATATTTTAAAAACTATTAGTGCCTCACTGTAATTGGGGCTTCTAATAATCATCATTCACTAACTAAATACCTACAAAACCCTGAAATGTGTGACAATTCACACCACATCAATTTTTCATTCTTCAAGTGATTTCTGAATTCCCACTTTCGGTCCTTATAATTTTCTGAATTTCCAAAACCTCATTTTCAAGAGATTTTATGAATTTTACTCCATTTGTTCTCAAGTGTTTTGCTTAACACAATCCAGCCCGTGAAACATATTTAGCATTAAATATGGCCTCACTATCAAAAAAGGTTGACTACTACTGATATATATATACATATAAAAAATTTACTTTGTATACACCTACTGCATATATTTATATATATGTACATATATGTGTGTGTTTCCATATTGTACATGGAAGCACATCATACATAACAATGACTTGCATCATAAATTTATAAAAATGTTTACAAATACCTTTCCAATCGCTCCAGTTTTGGTCTTGATGAAATCCAAACACCAAAGTTCACACTATGACACACCTTTTCAAGTACACTCTACACTTTTAACACTTGAAAATAACTAAAACGCCAGAAAAAATGCAAACGCTACTTGTAAAAATCTCGTGTCACTACGTATCAAGATGGCTAATCTTGATAAAGCTCATTAAGGAATATAGTCATTAAAAATTAATAAATAAGAAACAGAATTGTTTAAAATCATTATTAATGAGTTTAAACACATGCATAAATATTTTATCAAGAGTATACAGGATGGGTCAAGTTACATTATCTAATGCACAACATTTTTATTATTGACGATATGGTATTTATAACGTTAAATTTGAAAGTTGCTTGTAACTACATGAACTGACTATCAAGTACGAAAAATATTCGATCATATATGAAAAATTTAAATAGAACAGCCTATATATTTTTATTTAATTTGAAAGGCACATAAATTAGGTATATATCCATGTCACATAAATGTCATTTTGATGTAAAATAAATACTCAAATAATAAACAAATAAATTTACGACTTTTTAAAACCAGATAATAAAAACAATTAAACAATTATTCTTTTTTTTCCTCAAATTTATTTATTTTTATATTTGTATATTTTATATTATAACTATTTTTATTTTGTCTATTTTATATTTTCTATCAAATCTTAAATGTTAGTTCATGTGGTTTTATTCGTTTCAAGTTTTCATTAAGATTCTTCGCAACAGTAGAGCACCTCTGGCCTCGGAAAGGGTTAAAAGAAGCGTCGGAAAAGGGTCCGGGTCCCGGAAGGACAATAATCCCTCCCCATCTCCCGGAAAACGATAATTACGGGTTGTTTATTTTAGAGATATTTTGTTTCTTTTTTTATTGTTTTCAAAGCTTGCTACGTTCAACTTTGTAAAACTTATGTTGATTATTATTTTGTAAATAAATGGTCACCATTTTGAAATAGTTAACATAAAAATATGACTTTTTGGTGTCATTGTAAAGCTAATTTAATGTACTTTTAGGAAAAAAATATAAAATTATCGATTCCCTATGCTAGATCAAAAGTTGACATCATTTCCAGTGAAACCGGAAGTGCCTCAGAATTCTTCTAGTAACCTTTAGATGGGCCTTTTTGTCTAGTTTAACTTTTGTTCTGAAGATTTTTTGTATCTTTACAAATAAAGGAGATTTTCGGGGTGCCCCGTTTCAAACAAACACCCTGTATACAACAAAATAGATTTGATTTCTTATTATAAATAATTTTTTTTAAATACATTTTTGTTAAGTCAATAATAAGGTAGATTTTATTGTAAGGTTTAACTTTACGGTGTCCCCCTATAACTCCCCAAATGTTCATCTAAATGAAAAAATGCCTAGAAATAAAAGATTTATTTTCTTATTATAAACTATTTTTGTCAGATATGATTTTTCTGTTAAGTCAATAATAAGGGCGATACAATAATAATAATAATATATTTATTTCGCGGCTCAAGAGCCAAAAAAACACATATTTACAAAAAAAAAATCCACAAAATACATAACTGAAACAGGAAACCGAATATACAGTTAACAGAAAACAAGCAATTACAAGAATAACAAACATGGTTTGAATTTGTAGTAAATTTTGGAAATATGGTCCCAACTCGTAGGAGAGACCGCTCATTCATAAAAAGTTAATGAATGAGTTGTAGTGCTTAGTGCGTTAGAAAATTCTTACCGCTATCTAAACAGCACCGTACAAGCTCGTAATATTTTATGTTTTTTAAACTGTTTTAACCCATAAACACCCCCAGAGTAAAAATTTTGAAATCCCTTCTAGCCTATGTTCGAATCCTGGTTTTACTCTATAATTATAACAAATTTCGTAAAAATATGTTCAGTCGTTTTTGCGTGAACCTCGGACAGACAAACAAACAGACAAACAGACAAAACAAAATCTTTTTGCGGATATTGGTTTATAATCATCTGAAACGTTTAGAAACCAAATATGAGGCAGAAAAACTAAAAAGAAGCAATTATAGCCAATTTTATTCATTAGTAAATATTTTCAAGAATAATCCATCATATTCAGCGGCGGATTAAGTTGCTTGGGAGCCTTGGGCGGTAAAATTAAAATGGGCCCTCTATTATTTTAAATAGAATGGGAATTTTTTTTATATAGGCTTCGGTAGGCCCCTCGGCTTCGTGGGCCCCGGGCGGCCGCCCAGTCCGCCCACTGCTTAATTCGCCTCTGATTATATTTTACACCCGTTCTTGGAAAAAAATCAGCAGCCATGACTGTGCCTATGTATATAGCTTACCAACTTTACATATCTGTTTAACGAGTAGCTTAAATGACCTAAACTGGAGAACGAGTAAACGAGGAGAAATCTTCTAATAGGATTATTTTAATCTGCTCCCTAAGAACGTTATTGATTTCTTCAGTTCACAAGAGCTCTAGTGTAAATCTTCTTGTAAACGATTTATATACTTATAACTAAATGAAGATTTATGCTTACGAAGCTAAAAGAAGGGAAGCGTTTTAACTGCAAAATGCCTAAATAAATTAAACAAAATGATTTCGGGTTGGGGGGATTTTTAAATATGTTTTATCTTTATTTTCCTCATTATTATGGTTATACCTTTATTGATTCCAGAAGGGGGAAAAAGAACTTTTGACAACAAAGTTCTAAACAAAGTTTGCAGATATAAAAATAAAATTTTAATTGAATTGTCGGTAAAGTAATTTAGAAGTAACATTTAAGGTTAAAGTTTAATCAATAGAATTCTCTAATGAAAATTAATTTTTCATTAACGAAGGATAGATTTCTCGGAAAAAATGTAAAGTTTGAATTTTCACATACTTCAGGGTTTTGTACTTATTTTATAAGTGATATTAAATCCTGTGTGTTGTAAATCATAAATTTTAATAAATTTTGAAAGAATACAGCACGTCTTCTACTTAAAGACTAGATCTAGTTATTTAGATAAATATTATGGGCTGTAAAAAATTCGATAACTGACGAAATAATTGTCAAATAAAAAATTCCTGTTGCACTATTCTGGTTCATATTAATGTGCATTTGTCAGAAAATTATCAGATTTTTAGTATAACTCCCCTGGGCTAAAGGGTGTGGGACAAGAGTTTTTTTAGCACATATTTTTGGCAAAAATCTTATTAAAATTTAAAAAAAATCTACTCTTTGTTACCTAATATATAGACCGGGAGCTCATGACAGTTTTTGGTCTCCGATTTCATACAGCATGCCTTTTGGAGGAGAGAATATTTACCCTGTGACAACAAAAAAGGGATGGTATTAAACCCCTGCACGCTTTCCGGTCATACGGAAAATTGCATTTCCACTTAAACACAAAATTTTTGTGCTTTTCTCTGATTTAATATTGCTTGCCCTTTTGTCAAAAGAAAGTTATAACAAATTTAAAGTCTTTTAAATATATGCATGCGATTCGGAGGGTCCCAAAGGGCTCAAACGGTCATGGGATCTTGTAATAAAAAAATATGATTTTCCGCGTTTTCATACAGCATGCCTATAATTAAAAGACTTTAAATTTGTTATAACTTTCTTTTGACAAAAGGGCAAGCAATATTAAATCAGAGAAAAACACAAAAATTTTGTGCAAGTGGAAATGCAATTTTCCTTATGACCGGAAAGCGTGCAGGGGTTTAGTACCATCCCTTTCTTGTTGTCACAGGGTAAATATTCTCTCCTCCAAAAGGCATGCTGTATGAAATCGGAGACCAAAAATGTCATGAGCTCCCGGTCTAATACGTTTCAGGAGCTTTATTTTGATACCACAAAAAAATCTACTTTTTTGAAAAAATAATTGATTAAAAATTCCTATTGAACTATTCCGGTTACTATCAACTCATTATATTTAGATCAACCCTTCTGGGAAATAGGGTGGGGGACAAAATGATTTCGACACATTTTTGGCGAAAATCACTTAAACAAACTTAATTTTTAAGAGGTTTAATTTAATTCTAATATTCTCATATAAAGATATATACAGGGTGTTTGTTTGAAACGGGGCACCCCGAAAATCTCCTTTGTTTGTAAAGATACAAAAAATATTCAGAACAAGAGTTAAACTGGACAAAAAGGCCCATCTAAAGGTTACTATAAGAATTCTGAGGCACTTCCGGTTTCACCGGAAATGATGTCAACTTTTGATCTAGCATAGGGAATCGATAATTTTATATTTTTTTCCTAAAAGTACATTAAATTAGCTTTACAATGACACCAAAAAATCATATTTTTATGTTAACCACTTCAAAATGGCGACCATTTATTTACAAAATAATAATCAACATAAGTTTTACAAAGTTGAACGTAGCAAGCTTTGAAAATAATAAAAAAAGAAACTATTTGACTATTTAGAAAAAAAAAACTATTACTTTTTACAATTATTTTACAAAAAAAAAAAAAAAATACAAATGTTCGATCAAACCACCATTATTGTCCACACATTTTCTCATTCTTAATAACTAGTTATAACAGTTTATTTTAGAGATATTTTGTTTCTTTTTTTATTGTTTTCAAAGCTTGCTACGTTCAACTTTGTAAAACTTATGTTGATTATTATTTTGTAAATAAATGGTCGCCATTTTGAAATGGTTAACATAAAAATATGACTTTTTGGTGTCATTGTAAAGCTAATTTAATGTACTTTTAGGAAAAAAATATAAAAATATCGATTCCCTATGCTAGATTAAAAGTTGACATCATTTCCGGTGAAACCGGAAGTGCCTCAGAATTCTTATAGTAACCTTTAGATGGGCCTTTTTGTCTAGTTTAACTTTTGTTCTGAAGATATTTTGTATCTTTACAAATAAAGGAGATTTTCGGGGTGCCCCGTTTCAAACAAACACCTTGTATATCAAGAATATTTCGTTTTGAATTGCATGGACGTGAAAACTAAATTAATTCACACGTAAAATTTTTTTGACACGATATTCTAAAAACAACCCATATTATTATAAAAATTCCTGACAATCGATTAAGTATTTAATCGTGAACAATATTAATAATATATAAATAGAAAATACCTACATGACAAAAATCAGGTCTAGATTTCTCGATATTAACAAGCTCTTGATAAATAACAAGATTAATTTCAAAGTTCAAATTCAGCCTCAAGTGGACTTGCTACTGACGAGAACTGACTTTCAGGCCGAACTGTTTCATTCAGTATTAATATAAACACACTAATTGAAAGAAAGTTTCAGTTTCATTATTTAACAGAATATATTTGCAACTTGATATTATTAATGTTATATTTCTTAAAGAGAAATAATTCAGCCCGTTCCCTACTTATCAGACTCAGTAAGTGACTTCCCAAGCAACGAAACTATTTATTATTTACCAATATGCTACAGTTACAAACTTGTTTAATCCATAAATGTCTTGTACTCGTTGGATATTCAAAATGACAATACAGAAAAGCTCAAACTACGTTCTTAGCTACTTATTTATTAATTTAATACCATCACATATATTAAATAACTTTTAACAGACTCCATAAAGCTCACAGTTAATTGAAGCGTTTAATTTAATTTCTTACTTAGTTTCAATCTAATTATTCACCAACTTCAAATAAAATATAAAATAAGTGCTAATCAAAATAATGTACTTTAAAACTATAAGTGGATATTAACTTTCCTCGGCAATGATAAAAATCGAATATGAAAATAGAAAAGATTGAAATACGAGGGGGTGTTTGATAAGTTGGTGACTTTCATAAGAGATGACGCTCAGATCGCAAGTTTGATACTATTTCTGTCATTCGCCATTCTTTGTAGACGTACATACTAAATTTCAAGTAGATCTGGGAAATAGTACACTTTTAACAGCGTTTAGAAGCGGATAAGTTTGTGTTTATTTGCTTCAATGGAAAAAAGTGAATTCCATGATTGATAAAGCACTATTTTTTGCGTAAAAAAAACCATTAAGTATAATGGGAACTCTGCTGTTTCGATTGGAATGGTTCACTGAATTGGTCGTACGAGAACGAATAATGCTAAGCACCTGAGACGTCCAAAGAAGGTCACATCTGAAGAGTCAGTAAAATACTTGATATTGTCACGTGTGTGGTTTGATTGAAAGACAACTCCTGGTTTCAACAATACACTTTATCAAATATATATCACATTTACAATATTTTATTATTGTCAATGTAATTGTATGAATCTCTGTATGAAGTTGGGGATGTTCTCGGTCCACCCCATGTTGGTCATACCCATCAAGGAGCCTGGAGAAGCCTTCTCCCACTCACATGGTACTGCTTGCTTGACTCACCAGCTGTACGAGTATCTGGAGTCGGTGTCTCAGTCGTCACCGTATAAACTGGTACATGTAGAGGAGTTGGCTAGGTTCCCCTGCCCCGATACCGTGCGACATCTATGTATTTGTACTAATTGTTGACCTAGTTTCAATATTCACTCGTCATGACTAATATTTCCTTATTACGAAAATGCGGCGTATGCATTTCATAATCAGGTAACATATGTTAGACGCTGTTAAATAGTTTTTTAATCAAACAGCTGAACGTCACAGTACCTAGATGTCACAATCCTGACCTAGGATTTCCTTTGTGACAATATCGTGTTGGTCTAACGCCGAGTGAAGATATGTGAGATAGCCAAAATGGTGTGGTTCATATCCTGCACGAACATTTGGGCATGAAAAAACTATCGGCAAAATGGGTGATGCATCTTCTCACAGTGAACTAAAAACGAAATCGTGTTACCAATGCAATAATTGGACATGTTGGACACACAAGATGGATCCATCAGTGCACACTACAAATGAAAGGACAGTTAAAACAGTGAATTTATCCTGGCAAACGTTCTCTCTAGTTCCCCCAGGGTTCCTCCGGAAAAGGGTTCCCTCAGCTGGAAATCTCATGGCCAAGATTTTCTGGAATTCACAAGACATAATCTTCATCTATCTGGAAAAGGAAAAAATGATCGCAGGACAGTATTATGCGGCTTTATTGGATCGATTACAGGCTGAAATTATGAAGAGGCGGTCCCATCTGGCGACGAAAACAGTTCTGTTCCACCATGACAATGGATCATCACATTCGTCCGCAATTGCAACAGCCAAACTGGTCGAATTGCGTACGAATTGCTCCTTCATCTACTATTCTCCAGATTTGTCCCTCTGTGACTTTATTTTGCCAAACATAATGAAATGGCTCGCTGTAAAAATATTCGGATCGAACGAGATCATTAATAAAACACAGACCAATTTTGCCGAGTTCGAGAAATCGTACTTTTTGGAAAGCTTGAAGAAGTTGGAATATCGTTGGACAAAATGTGTAGAGCTAAAAGGAGACTAAAAAAAATCATTTCGAAGTCACTGACTTATCAAACACTCCTCATAATACTTTTTAGTCCCTCCAGTTGAAATGTTGAAATTCTAAATCAGTGTTTCATCCACGTTACATCAAAGTTATTCTCAGAATTTCGCACACCAAAATTATTTTCAAAATTTGTGGCACACCACAAGTCACTAATTTAAAAAACAAATTGTTTTTATAAGCAGATGTCCTCCTTGGTCTCCTATAACTTCATTTAGTATTTTTTGTATCTCTAATATTAAAGAAAATAATTGGGGTGTTCCGTTTTGCTGTTATAACCTGTACACAGCTACAAAGTTAAAACGACATATTAAAATACATCTTGGGAACATCGGGACATAAAGATTTCTGCACTTATTTTAAGGATGGTTAAAATTTTGAGACTTCCTGATATTATTTTACAGCCTACAGTGTTAAAATATTACCTACGAAAATATACTCCGAGAAACATTTGTTATGGATGTGGAAACTAAGTTAACATTTCGTTTAGGTATAGTTGTAGGCAATTTGCTAAATGAAACGTGGGAAATGTTTCTCTGTAATAGACAGTAGCCGCAAGCTTTACTTTAGTATCACTCCTCTGTTGTACTAATGAATGATTGAAAGGTGATAGGTTACACAGAGAGGAAGATACTGAACATTGTAAAGTTTCATTAATAAATATGAAACAAAAGTATCTTCATCTAAGTTGCATTGTGCGGTAGTATCCTCTCTTGTTTACTTGGTGAATGCAAAAAAAAAGAGGTTTATGTATTACAGTCTACTTTTATCTATCTAGTCTATTTTCTATCTGAGCCAGTCTTTTCCCATAGACAATTATATGTTGCTTTGCCAAAACAAAAAAAAAAAAAATTGATTTTCAGTGTGAATTTTCACATATTTCAGAGTTTTGTAAGTATTTAATAAGTGCAAGAAATCAACAGAATTCTGGATGTCATGGGTTTTACACGATTCAATTTATTAATCAATTAACTGAAAAAGTTGACCTTCAATTTATTGTATTGTATAAAGTGTTCAAATTTTATTAATAAATTGAACAATTAATTGATGAAAAAATTAATCAATTTATTTTGGAAATAGAACAAGTTCTATTTTTCATCAAATTTATTTAGGAAATTCTAGAAATATTTTTGTGTTTAGTTTTCATTTTCAAATGTGACAGAACCTCAAACGTTCTAATTTACCATCATCTAGGTTATTTCTTTTGTTTTTGTTCACAGTTCGTAATTTTGTGAAGATATTTTCAATATTTTCATTTAGATAAATATGTCAACATGTTTTACAGTTGGTAATGTAAAAGTTTTCAAAAAACTGATAAATAAATTGATGTGTGTAAAATGATCCTTTTATTTTCGAGGTTACCAATAAATTTTTTAATTAATTGACAAAAAACTTGATCAATTTATTGATCAATAAATAAATTAATATAATAATAACAAATAAATAAACTGTGTAGAACCAACTTAAGACAAAAATTTTATTCACATCAAAATCAACAGATAATCATTTTTATTCGATATTTGAGTACTAAGAGTTACCATTTAATTTGTTTAAACTAAGTTTAAAAAAATTGCGAAAATTACGTCATAAAAAAATATAAATTAAAAAATCCTAGCGAATTTTTTCTACATTTGCTTTGTATCTAAGCCTTCATTAAATTAATAAGAAATATATTGATAAATGGCTTCTATATCAGGTTCATATTTCATATACGTTCACTATAAATATGTAAGTTAATTTTATTATTCGACCACTCACAAATTACAGAAAATGATAAATATATATTGATTTAGATTTAACTAAATAACAATTTTGGTTATAAAGTAATGCGCCATATTCGAAAGCTCAACGGTCTCTTAAGTCACATTAGCTGAGTGATAATACTGACGTAGATCATGTTCAGGAGAAGTGCTTGCCTTCCGCGGCAAAATATAGTCCTGTTACACTTCATATTTATTTAATTTCAGAAACGTATTTCTCACTATTAATAATGTGGTATTTGTTTTATAAGTATTTCACTACTATAAATGATTTATTCCTCTTTGATACATTAAAAACAAGACGAATAACAGTAGGTGGAGCTATTACACATGAACTCGATTCTCAACTGTTATTTTTAAAAAATATTTTTAGTTAAAAAAAAACACAATATCAGCCATAAATAAAAAAAAATCCGTAACATTAATAGCCATTAAAAATAATTATTGTTTTGACAGACACATGTTGTGACAGACAGTGAAGTTATAAGGGTTTTTTGGTGGTTATACCTAGAAAACCTTAAAAATAAAATTACATTGCTTGATTTATTATATAAATATATAATATATAATAATAAATAATTTTACAGTCTTCATTTATTTGCCTTAGATGTGCGATATGCATGTATATATTCAATATACGTTATTGCTAGAAGCGTTGTGATATATGTTGAGGAGTAATTTAACAGTTTTAATTGTCAACTTTATTTGCCCAGCTATATTAGTACCTGTGTCTATAATTACAGAATGATTTTCATTACAAATGCAAGCAACAGTTCTCTCTCACATGCAAATACAATGAAATAGATCTTCTATTGATCAAAACTTGACAAAAGAGAGTTACAGTCGTGTTGTCAACAAATACAATTATCTGCTGCATAGCGAACGCATAGAATATGTCAACTCAAGCAGAACAGAAAAATAGAAATACGAAAGAATGTGTTTTACAGTATTTTTATTAAAGTCACTGGCATGACTTAGTGACAGCAATACAAATAAAGGTAAAAGATTATGTGAAAAATTTGAATTTGCGATTAGTGGACGCTTTTCAAGACCTGACAAACTCCATATAATATTGTTTATTGTTTATTTAAATTATAAGTTACTTAAAACTAAAGTTTTCGAACTCATCGAAGTTATACATGGGGTTTATAGTCAGAATAGGTTTGATTTGTTCGTGGAAATTTTTGGTGGTAGTTCTCTAATTTCCACAGGTATAAGGTTAAAAAATTTAATTGAAAAATAATTGAGTTCCTCAATTTGTTAAGGCGTAAGAAGTAACGAATATTGTTTTTTAACCGAGTATTATTGTAGTGGGTTTTACTGCAGGTTGGGAAATTTTTTAGATTTTGTTGAATATGGAGTACACAGCAAAAGATGAAAAGGGAAGGGAAATATTATACTGAGTTTTACAAAAAGATTTCGAGAGTCGGCTTGAAAAGTAGCAAAAGCAATAATTCTGACAACCTTACGCTATAGGGCAAAAATTCTTTTGACAGCTGGTGAATGTCCCCAGATTAACTGGGAATGAAAAAGGTAAAAGTAAGCTTTTAGAACCACATCTATAATCACCTCTAGTTTTAGGTTTCTAATTAGATATATGGTAGATCTTAGTTTACGGCTCAGAAACTCTGTATGTTGGTCCCATCTTAGATGAGGAATACCAAGGAAACTTACATACGGGGTATTGTCATAGTCATGTGTCTACGTGGTTATGAGTAAGCTATGGAACTTGGCAGTGTTCAAGGATAGTTTATTGCTGGTGAACCAGGAATTAGTTCTGTCAATTAGTGAGAGATTTTCAGATAGAAGTCTGTTTAAATTAGAGTTTGTAGTCAATATGGTTGTATCATCTGCAAAAAGTATTGATTTAGAATCCATGAAGGAGGAGAAGTCAATAATATATATAAGAAATAGTAGTGGGCCAAGTACTGAGCCTTGGAGAACGCCGAGAAGAAGAGGAATTTTGGATTATTTCCGAACGCACCACATATGTCTTGTATATTCCAGTTAAGATCAATTAAATCAAACCTGGCAGAAATCGTTAATTTTAACAGATGTGTTATCAATAGAACTTTTCTTTGTTATTGACATCTTAACTTCTAATTAATTTACACTTATTTAACTAATAAATCGGATGTATCTGAACGCTGTTGTTTATTTTCGTTTCACCAAATAATACGTTATTTGTTAGTCTGAAAATTCCTTTACTTTAGTATTCGTTTCAATGAATTTTACCTGTGCAACGTCAAATTCTTGGTGTTTATTAATGGTGCTATCATTCTTGAAATAACTTTTATTAAGTCAAAGTAATTTTATCCTTTTAGAATGCGATAGAGGACAAAATACTAATACAAAGGTAAATTATTCTGTTAAGAAAGACTTTGAAAGTTGCAAGGGTAAAATTAATGATTTTGTCTGCGATTGAGAAAGATCAAATGCTCTCAAGTGGCATGCTTTAGATGTAGTTTAGATTTGTTTGAATTGAAAAGAGCAATAGAGGAAATTACAAGAAGAAGAGAAGTAAGAGAAAGAATAAGAATTATTCAGAACAAATGACTATGCAGCATGAAAGAATTGACAATTGCCTTGTTTCATGATAAGAGTATACTTTTATGTACATTAAATAAATTATTAAATGAAAAACATGAAATTTCAGGATTTTTATTTTTATTCGTTTTCAAAGCAATGTGTGAAAGTCAAAACTAGTAAACACTTTTTTAAATAAAAAAATAAAAAGTGTAAATTCACAATGGTTATTAAATATCAAACATTCTTTTTTCGACGTTGTATTTATTACATTTTATATACATGGTGGACTATAAGCATTGGGGTTAAAATTAAAAAATTATTTTTTAAATTGGAAGTATGCAGTATTGGGTAGAGTTTTTGAAAAGAAATAAATTTTACGTAAATATTTTAAGGCAAAATTGGAAATATTCTCTGTATTCTGTATTCTTTATAATAACTTGAAAATAAAAAATTTGATTTGCAAGTGTTCAAAGTGCCTTCCATTTCGCGTGAAACACTTTCGTATCCTTACTCTTGAGTTATTTGTAGCTCGGATGCATTAGCTCATTCGTTTGCAATTTCAACAGCCAAACTGGTCGAATTGTTGTACGAACTGTTATCGGAGCGTAATGCTTGGAGCATAATAAAAATAAAAATAATTAATAATATGTACCGACTTGAAAACCTTCTCAAAACTCATGTCACCACACAGTATTTAAACAAAATACTTTCTAACAGAGAAATTATTATTGACAAAAATAATAATGTGTTATATTACGTTGAAAATTTCATGATACGTATTCATAATTTTCCATAATCATGGAAACGTACCTAAATGTCAAAATAGATACTTAAAATAAATATCGCAAAAATATTAAAAGATATAAAGTAAATTCTAGAGTTGTCCACCGAACCAGAGCCGTAGCAATATTTTTGGTGCCCTTGGCAAATAAAGTAAATTGATAAAATCCAAGTGATGAGCAAAAAAGGTCTTCGCTCCCCAAATCCAAATGATGAGCAAAAAAAAGGTCCAAATATACACAATAGCGCCCCTCGTCAAAACTCGCGCCCCTCGTCAAAACTCGCGCCCCTGGCAACTGCCCCGATGCCAACCTGTTGCTACGGCTCTGTACCGAACTAACGTTCTTGTTTCTTAAGTCGGCAGGTTTGATATCGGAAACGGAAGGTTTTATGTTTGCGTGTCAGGATGGTGTTATAAATACTTTGGCGTACAAGGTCCAAATACTTCAAATGGCGGAGTCTATACTCTGTAGATTGTGCTACCACCATCCTGAAACCATTATGCACATTCTGTCTGCTTGTCCATCTCTTGCAGCGGTGAGCTACGTATCTGGACATAATGCTGTCCTTCACGAGTTCTAATACCGTTTTAGACATGTCTATGGTGTTGACCCAATACTGGTTATACCGTACGTCTCTTCTGACATAGAATCGGTGGTGGAAAATTTCCACTGACGCATTTGTTGGAATAATTCCTTTCTCACTTCGAGGTTACTGATGCCCCTAAGCTGGGCATAACCCTCCTGGATTTCGATACCAAACAGATGTTTGTGATCTTCAAGTCTTGCTGAGAAAAATATCTCTCTCAAGGAGGAGGAAGAGAGGTCTAATTATATGGATCTCTTGTCCGAGCTTAGAAAGTTATATCCAGGGTATAAAGTTAAGCTTGTAGTCCTGATAGTTGGTATTTTGGATAGAATGAAAACCTGCCGAAAGGAAATCTAGTCCAAACCCGCTTGAAGATCAACTGCCACCTCTTTGATCTGTAGGATGCAGAAAGCAGTGTTGCTCGGATCACTCCGCATTGTACGGGCACTGAATCTAGCGTAATTTCCATGTCTGCATATCGCCAGAGTTTGAGATGCAGCCGTGTTTATTTAAGTCCATAGTATGACGTGGCTCAAAGGGTTACTGAAGTTTGCGACTAGTGGACGCTTTTCAAGATCTGGAAAACCTCAAATAATAATAATAATAAAGTTATTAAGACTAGATGTTTAATATTTTATCCATCTTACTACAATAGGTGGCTATGAAACATGGAGATTATATTATTTTATTCGGGAAATACTTGTTTAATCAAGTCTATTTTAATATTGTATTTAAGAGTGATAACTTATTTATTAATGTAGAAATAACTTGTTAATTTGATGATCAGTTGTTTTTCCAATTTACTATTAATATTTGTAAATGTGGAGTTGGTCGTGCCCGTAAATGGATATGTATGGAAAAGATTGTACGGGTTACGGACTTAAATAAGGCAACTAGATCTAGCTAGATCTAGTTGCTTTATTTATTGCCACAACCCGTACAACCTTTTCCACACTTATTTGTAAAGTAAAATAATTTATCTTTCGTAATTGAACCCCCTTCGTATCGTTTATAATAACAAAGTTAGCAATGCTTAAATATTTCCCAAAAACATCCTGTATAACTTGTAATTTTTCCTGCAGTGTCATTTTTGTCCTCATATTTTATAGCATCCTGTATCCTGTGACTGAAAGCTTTCGCCCGATTTAATAACTACCCAGTAAGCAAACTCTCAACCCCTACCCTTTGGTTTCGTGTGTTTGCCGTTCTGTATCCTATACTTTAGCGAGCACGTCGGAATGATTTTGGCTGAAACGTTCGCAATAGATCATATGACGTACCCATATCTCTTCCAGTTGATATCATATGCTTTTCGCAATAATATACATCCATTTGTTCATGCTTGTATCACAGGCTTAACTCCATACATATAGACAGGGTTAGGACCCATTGATTATTCTGTCAACGTATTGAGCATTGTAATATGGACTTTATATTTGCGTTTTGATTTTTAGTAAAATTACACAAAAATACTTGATGTACAGTAGTAGAAAAAAGTATTCCAACAACCCACTGATTTTACGTTTATTAAATATTTTTGTTGTTTTTACAGGCACTTCAAATATTTCTTTGTATAATATTATTTACCACAACATTAGAAATATTCCTAGTTACCTTTCCAGAAAGTTGCCGTGTAATTATCTAACATTTAACAGACTAATAGTTTCTGATATTAGAAAATTATTAATCGGTACTACTATTAACCGAAACGCAGTACATAGCAGTTTAACATGAGATTTGAAATAAGTAAGTGTAGTTTGACATATTATTTTAAGTAGGTATTTACCTGTCTAAATTATTACCAATAAACTGTCATATAAGTTTTGAGTTATACCAGATGGCCACGTCACGGAGTATAACATGACTTTCCAGTTGGGCGATATAAGTTTCTCGGGGTAGTTCAGTTTAGACAGTCATGAGTTTAATATAAGTTTAAGGGGTGTCAGATTTTGTACATGATGCGTTAGTGACATTTAGAGCATTAAGTAGAGTCAAGTTAATAGCAACAATGTAGTTCCGTAAGATAATTAGTAAACCCGTAGACGTAAATAGGTAATTAAAATATCAAGTTTAATACAATAACCCTTAAATCCATCCTAAAAATCCATGCAACCAGTCAGCGAACCCAGGAGAGTTCATATCCGAAACCACTGGCTGATTTTTAATTAATTATGTGGAAGGCTTAAGTTTGAAGGATATACAGAGTAAGTACAAATCAAGTATTAATATTATATTCAAAAGACAGTCAACCGTAACTTTTATTTATAATAATAATAATAATAACAATAGTAATGTTTATTGACAAAAATTACACGTACAGAACATGTTTTTAGTCAATGAGGTACAATATATAAATAGTAACTTATAACTACTGAAGTGGAAAGCAATGTAAAATATTCTAAAACAAGAATAAAATAGAAAAAAATACAAAATACAAAATACTTGGAGTCAACAGTTCCAGTTCACGCTATTTACATTGAATTTTAAAAATTCTTCAAATGAATAAAACGGATAAGATTCCAAGAAATCCTTGACTTTAGCCTGAAATTTATTTAATCTGAGAGATTTAATATTCCCGAGTAATATATTTAAAAATTTAATTGCAAAGAAGTTATAATTTCTAGTTTTCAGTAATCTTGTAAACCCTAAATAGAAATTAGTTTTATTGCGAATGTCATACAGTTACATAACAGTAAACAATGAGTTTAAAAATATTAAAACTGTATTCAAATTCACAGCTGAAAATCCCAATTTAACAAATAACCAATAAGATTACTTCGTTTGCCCGAACTCACCCGAGAAACAAGGAAAATATATGTTGCTAACTTAATATCTGTTATCAACTCATTGGCATGTAGAGAAAAATAGTGTTCATTTAATAATCAATTCGTGTAAGGTAATAAAAATTGAATGTACGCCTATGTCTACATATCCTTGGAAATAAGTTTGATAACAAAATGTTTCTGTCAAGTATTGCATAACTGTAGGGAGACCATTTTCTTAAGAAGGCAATGCGGGACGAAGCAAATAAAGCTCATCTCCCAAATCCAAGTGAAGAGCAAAAAAAAGGTCCTCACCTCCAAAATGTTAAAATGCGGGACTTTTGCGGGACGCATCTTAATGCGGGACAAAATGTTAAAATGAGTCCCGCAAAATGGGGGACGAATGGTCCCCCTACATAACGGTCAAGATTTGATAATCGCTATGTACTTGTTCCACAGTTTTATAATGCTCCTTATTTCCGTATCCGAAAATTAAACACTAGTAAATATAACAAGATGGCAGTCATAATTTTTAAATCTCTGAAAGCATGCTTACAATCCTCCCTGTAAGTTCCAGAAATGATTCTAACAACTAGTCTTTGTAAGGTAAAAATTAGTTTTGCTGAAGCACTATGGTCCCACGCAAGCAGGGCGTAAGAGATGTAGGATTGAAATAGAACATAGTAGGTCATTTTTAAAACATTGACAGATACTCAGTCAACAAGTTTTCGAATTAAATATATGGGCAAGTCCCCACAAAAAGCTGCATAGGACTTCGAAACTGAAATTTAATAGAGCAAGCTAGTTGAATTGTGTGGGTGAATTCAAAAGTCAATCCAACTAACTGGTCCCAAAAAGAGATAAAAGAGATCTGTCAGATATTTTAATATAAACTCTGATATTTTACGTTTTAAGCTGCAGTTCCCGTTCTGTCAGTTGCAGATGAATGTTTCCATCTCTCACTTCAAGATTAAAATTTTAATTAGTTAAAATTACTGCTGAGTGCTTTATGAAATTTGCTTTAATAGATAAATTATAGCAATAAAAAGACAAAATGTATGGAAACTAAATTACAATTTAATTTAGTCGACAGTTGCTTCAAAAATAAACGTAAATAAATGTTAAATAGTGGATTCGTTTAGAAAATTAAAGTTTCTTGAAAAATGATTTAATCAATTCAAGTATTACATATATTTCACTTATACGTGTTTGATAAGCGATTTCGAAATGAAATATTTTTTTAGCAAAATGCCACTTAATATAGTTGATGACCTACACCAGTGTTTCTCAACCTTTTCTGGCATGGGGCCCCCAAAATAACTTAAGTCTTACAAAAGAAATATGCAGATGGTCTGCTGCAGCAGAAAGTTAATTATTTTATTTATTGTACCAGTACAACAAATATTTTTAAGAGCAGGTTCTAACTTATAAATTGTTGCTGCTATACCAATATAATTCAATATTCATTTAGTCAATAATCGGGATTTATGAAAATGATTTAAAAAATAGTTTTGTTTCTCTAGTTACAGCCGATAGTGTATGCATGTATATGTTTCTATATTGTCCATAGAAGCACATTCTACATAACAATGACTTACATTATAAAATTAACAAAAATTTCTACAAATACCTTTCCAGTCGCTCCAATTTTGATCTGCATGGAGTCCAAACACTAAAGTCCACACTATAACACAATATTTCAAGTATTTTCTGCACTTTTATCACGTAAAAATAACTAAAAACGTCAGAAAAAAATAAAGACGCCACTTGCAAAAATCACGTATCACTACATATCAAGATGGCTAATCATGATAAAGCTCATTAAGGAATATAGTCATTAACAATTAATATATAAGGAACAGAATTGCTTAAAATAATTCTTTATGAGAATAAACACATATATTAATATTTTATCAATAGTATACAGGTGGTTGAAATTGAACTACCGGGCCCAATACACTATTTTTTATTATTGAAGATGAGGTATAACGTTAAATTTGAAAGTTACTTGGTACTACATGATCTAAAATAGTTTATATTTTGTTACTTTGTATCTTTATATAAATAGTTATACATTTTGATTGAGGATTTATTAAAATTTCAGAGCTCCGAATTACGCGCACAGTATAAAAATAAATGAAAAAAGTAAAACTACTTCGATTTGAATGTAAAAACGAGTGCATTGAATCATAATTCAATGTTCATTTTAATAATCAAATAAAAATTTAATTTGATCATTCTGCCGCATTGAATTTAAGGTTGACGAGATTTTGAATTTAATTTTTTATTACATTTAGTCTCTAGGGTATTTGTCAGAATTCCGGTAAGGCGTCTTTTCTAACCTCTTCTTTTATCAATATCCGTTTTATCGTCTTCCGGTGTCGGAAATTAAATGATTCAAATTCCGGAATAAGATGGCTAAAATTATTTTTGGAGAAAAATAACTTCACACTGCAAAATTGTAAAAATAAAATATTTAAGGAATTCTTAAAAAATTTAGAAATTTTTTAATCGTTTTTCGTGCATTTTTTAGGATTTTGTAGGTATGACCAAAAAAGCTCTTATACCGTCAACTTTTTATCTGTCCATCTGTCTATCTGTTCGGTAGAAATTGTGGTCAGACGGCTGGACTTAGAAAGTTGAAATTTGGCATGCTTATACAACTATTTAACCCAGATATAGGAAACTGCCGACCTCGGTAGCGATCCTGTTGTTCGTACTAAAGGTCTCAATTTATTGGTCAATAAATCAAGTTTTTTGCCAATTAATTGAACAATTTATTGGTAACCTTGAAAATAAAAAGATTACTTTACACAGATCAATTTATTTATGATTTTTTTTTTTTGAAAAATTTTTACATTACCAACTGTAAAACATTTTGACATATTTATCAAAATGGAAATATTGAAAAAATCTTCACAAAATTACGATCTGTGAATAAAAACAAAAGAAATAACCTAGATGATGGTGAATTAGAATGTTTGCGGTTCTGTCAAATTTGAAAACACATAACCTATACATTTGTTGGTTATGTTACAATTAAACAGTTGGCAATAACGAAACAGATAAAAATATACCTAGAAATCCCTGAAAAATTGATGAAAAATAGAACTGTTCTATTTTCAAAATAAATTGATCCATTTTTTCGTCAATAAATTGTTCAATTTATTGGTTTTTGTTTTATTTTGAGAAATGTAATTTTTTTCACGAGATATGTAAATTTATCTCTACGCCATGTTAAACGCATTGTGCTTTTAAAAACCTATTTTAAAAAAATATAATGTTTAATGAGTCACTGATAATTTAATTTTGATAAAATTTGTCTTCTGTCTCCCGTAACGCAACTGTGGCAACAGATAAGAAGCGATTTATAATATTTAGTAAATTAACATTTATTGTTACAATATTTTATTTTAATTTAGTGTATTATTTATTATAATCAATTACATTTAATTTTTTGTTCAGTTTAAAACTGTTATGTAAAAGATTACCTACAAATTAAATAAAATAATTATTACTATTATTATTAATTTCTTAATTTTTTGAAAATTTCTCTATACATATGTATTTTCAATTAATATGCAATTACGTGCCGTTTTCGTAATCATTTTTAAAGTCCCGTTATCCATTTGTTCTAATGTTATTTAAATGAATACTTTAGTACTTTAAAGTTGACTATAATTTTAACATGTTTTTATCCTCTACAATATTATGAACATTAAAAAAGATATATATTCTAATAATTATTTTTCTCGAGAAAATAAGTCTAATTTTGCATTTCTCGAGAAATGAAAAATGTTGAGAAATCAGAAACACTATGTGTGCTGGAATAGCTCAAAAGAAATTTTTGATTTGATTATTTTATCGATTTTTTTTGCAATAGCGTGTTAATATAGTTGACCTTCACTCAGTAATTTGTCCATTGTCCAAATTACCAAACCCATTTTAATTTAATGATATCTTTAACAATATGATATTCTTATATCTAATCTTTAAAATTTAAATCTTTTAGTTCAACCCTGTCTATTTAACATCTTTGTAAGATTTTGTAAGAGAACTTTGTACTAAAATAAGTTTTCCTTTAGAAGTGAAGAAGGAACTAATTATTTACGTAATTAGTTCTGACATTAAAATACCTTTAGTAAACTCCATGTGCCAGAGCACCTGTAGGTGTGTGGAACTGTAATCTAATTTTAAGTTTGGGTATTGCCAAGAGCTTATTATGTTGTGCATCTGCATATTCATGCATATAAACTAGCTAGCCGCAATGGCAAACTTCAAGTATTTATTTTATTTAATTTTACCACTACCAACTTTTATCCTACGGAAGATCAGGGTTTAAATGTTAATAACACTGCAGCAGAGAATTTATATGCTTGGAGTTGGTACTACAATTCAAAAATTAATTATTTTCTGCAGTTCTAGAAACCTATTAAAATAATGCGCAATGCAGGGTGGATCTAAAGGGACTTAACTTTCAAAGAGTATAAATAACTATTCAGAGGCATACTGTCTCGTTTTGAATATCAACTTATTTTTTTTTTTTTAATGTTAGTTTAGATAAAAATATATTTCTTTAGATACATTGTTTTCGTTCTAGTTAAACTTGCAGAAGTCGTAATTTACTATTACGACTCCCAGCTATAACTGCGGTATAGCAGCCCTCCTTGTTACTTCGGTTTGTCTTATGTTTAGAAACGTTGCAGTTTTTTATAATAGAGTTGAGATTAGTTCGTCATTGTTTTAAGACGTATTGTTCAATTCATGTTACGTGCGTATCAAGTTATTCGGTTGTACTAAACCTCTATTCATATATAACCTTTCTTTATAATTAAAGATAAGTATATTTAGTGATTTTATCACATATCAAAGTGTCTGGTGTGCTCTTCAATTACAAATGTTCCATTGGCGTCATCCAGAAGTTTCCTCAGTATCTTGGTACCCAGAAGACATCTATCCACGAGAACAAAGGTCAGTAACATTTGTTTGTTGAATAATCACATAAGACCCTGTAGTCAAACGTCCGTCGTGTCCACGAAATTATACTATAGCTCTGTGTGGTGCGCTCGAAATTCCACATCAGTTAGCGGTTTGCTTAGAGCCGAAACACATACATAGTGATAAATTTAATGCGAATATGATGTACGAAGTGTAGCGTACTTTGATACCCAATATTGCCACTGCGAACGGTTACTGCTGCCGTGAGTATTCCCACGCAGTTGAGCTAAATATGACTACTTTCAAAGATGCAGAGCGTGCTTGTTTGTTTTGGTTTGAAGTTACGAAGTCTGCTATATGCATCTTTATCTTGAGCTTTTATATACTACTGCTCCCAGCGATGTACTCGATATCAAGTCAGCATTTGTGGTTTTTACACGTTTCTTTTATCAAGTGTGGGCTCCAATGAACTGTCTGTCCACCTAGTTGAGTCCTCTCTTGCTACGTATCCCGATTAGTTCCATTTTCAGTTCGCAATGTAGCGTATTAAGTCAAGAAGAAGAAATTTTGCTGGGGACCAATTTCTTTTTTCTGGATTTTGTCTCACGAGCTTACGCCAAGCGTGCTACGATTCATTGTCTTTTGTATACTTCTTAGTTTGGAAACATTTTTGCCTGCTAACGTTATCGTTTCTAATTCGTAAGTGGCAATAGGTAGGAGGTATGAATTGTAAACTTTGGCTGTCAGTGATATTGGAATCTCGGGAATTTTAAAAATGAATCTTAATATCTCACATAAAAATTAAATTAGTTAATTGTATGAATACAAAATTTTAGACACATTCAATATAATATTTATCACTTTTGTGCTTTTATTTGGTATTTTAAAATAGGTCCCATTTAATTCCATTCCCCGGTCAACCCGAGAAAATAAGGTTTATAAATGACATATAAGGTTTTAAGTACGACAGAAATTGAAAACAAATTCGAGACAAAATATAAAATTATTTTGCTCCTGTTCAACATTTTTGAGTCTAAGAGCACGAATAAGTAAAAAGATTGTTATCTCCGCCTATAAACGCAAGATTGTTACTGGTGTCAGTTTATTGAAATTTCTTGATTAAAAGTTCGTACAGTTGCCCCTTCTGTCGAACAAATTCATAACAAATTATATATTCTACCGATAAGTAATTGTAAATGTCGAGAATGCCCAAAGATCGATGGATTCAAAAGTAAACAAAAGTATGTGACGCCATCAAAATAATTGGACAAAGAAGATTCTAGATTGGAGACCCAGAGATACCAACAGAAGCAGAGGAAGACCCGGAACTAGGTGAACGGATGACGTAAAGAGAGTTGCAGGGAACTGGAAATCCAAAGAACAAGATCGTTCCGAATGGAAAAAGAATGGGGAAGCCTGCGTTCAGCAGTGGACAAGAAAGGCTGATTAATGATGATATTGATGTCCAGAAGTGAATTGCAGGGGCTAATTGATGATGATCATGTCGATGATGATGATGTTACTGTTTAGATTTAATTAAATACTAACTTCAATTTCCCTCGGCATACATACTAACGAGTACAATATTTGTAGTTCAAGTGTCTTCTATTGCCGTGCAATCTACCTATTTTATTGGCAAGTAATTTGTCGCTCGATGCACATATTTTGTGGTGTGGTTGTGTTTTCCTTTTTAAAATGTATCAATGCCGTGACATCAAATAAAATAGTTTTTTATTTTAATAAGTGTTAGTATTTTTGCTTTTCTCATTTAACAAATATATTCACGTAAAACTGGTGTATAATCTCCGTTAGTAAATCCAACATGTAATTTTCATAGGTACGCGCTCTTTTATCCTCGATATGAATGTTTTTACAAGTAACGTAAGCTCTCAGGGTATACGTAACATGCTAACGTAACACAGTAACGCTGAATCCGTAAGAAACTCGTGACTCGCTTCCCTAATGCCCTGCTATGAAAGTCAACAGGAGATGAAGTTTGCTCACGCCATTGGGACAACTAAGCTGTGTCAGGCACAATGTATTTTTTAGGATAATATAAGGTCTAGGAAGATTTTATATAAAGGTTACAAAAAATTGTGATTTTGCATCGTGACTTTGGTATTTATTAATATCCCGGCGTAGTATTGTTAATCGGCTTTAGTTTATATGTTACCAACATCAGAGCTGGGAATATTTGAAAAAGTATTTCAGTTAAGTAAAAGTACAAGGTGTCTCAAAAGAAATTTGATATTTATTTAGCTTACTGCGTGAACGCAACGTATCCGAGGGGCGCGGGGGATATGTCAATCGGTAGCCTGGCTCTTGGGAATTCAGTCGCTATGGAGCGTTTCTCGGGAGCAGACCGCGCGTTATGCGTGCGAGAGTTTTACAAAAACGGTGATTCGGCGACTGTAGCGCGTAGAAAATTCTGCAGTATTCGAGGTTTTCGCCACTTAAATAATGCGCCAAGCATTCCTCTCATTCGACATTGGGTTAAGAAGTTTGAGGAGACTGGTACAACGCTGGACAAATCAAAATCCGGGCGACCTAGGTCATCAAGAACGGTAGAAAACGTGGAGAATGTTAATCAGTCTGTTCGTGACGACCCGAACCTTTCAATTCGGAAGCGCGCAAGTACTTTAAATGTGCATAGATCATCATTACATCGCATTATGCACAAAGACCTAAAGCTGCACCCCTACAAAATTCAATTGGTGCAAGAATTAAAGCCCCAAGATGCCAGTCAGAGGCTTAATTTCGTAAATTAGGTGATTGAGCGATTTTCAACGTTTACCAACATTTTGTTTTCGGATGAAGCTCATTTTCATCTTAATGGCCACGTAAATAAGCAGAACTGCCGCTACTGGAGTGCAACGAATCCGAAACGCAAACATCAGAAACCCCTACATTCGCCTAAAGTGACCGTATGGGCTGCGATTTCGGCGCGAGGAATTATCGGCCCTTACTTTTTTGAAGACGAAAGGGGGCGTGCAGTTACAGTGAATTCAGAGCGTTATGTGGAGATGTTAGACAACTTCTTGGTACCTGAACTGCAAAACTTTCCTGGCTATAACCAAAGAACATGGTTCCAACAGGACGGAGCAACTTCACACACGTCCAATATGTCTCTGCCACGTGTTCGTGAAATTTTCTCAGGCAAATTGATCTCCCGGAGAGGTGACATAAATTGGCCTCCACGCAGTCCAGATTTAACCCCTATGGACTTTTTCCTATGGGGTTATCTTAAATCTAAAGTTTACGCCAATAAACCGACTTCACTGGCGCATTTGAAAGAAAATATCCGTCACGAAATGGCAGCCATCCCTGAGTCCACCTGCCGAGACGTCATAAGTAATTTTACTGTTCGATTAAATGAGTGCCGAGAACGCGAGGGTCTATATTTAGACGATATTATTTTTAAGAAATAAATCCCCAAAAAGTGTATTTTAATAATTAATAAACATTTTTTCTATATACGGCTTACTTTTTTTTTAATCGATCCACTAAATATAAAATTTCTTTTGAGACACCTTGTATTTGATCGACAACACCTCATAGTTTTCGAAAATAAAATATTACGTCGAATCTTTAGTCCCATTCAAATTAATGTTAGTTAGTTAAAATTTTTGGCGCACACCAACGATGGCTGTTTGCGCCGAACGCAGCCTATCTAAATGACTACATTACATATTAAAAACAACAAATAAAACAATAAATAAATAAAATCTTATACGCATACTCAATAAAAGAAATCTTGCACGGACAAATACAAATAAATAAGATAAAAAGACTGTTCAAAAAATTGATCAGACACAGGGTGATGGTAAGAGGCTGTAAAGGAGCCAATTACCATCGAATATCACAGTCTAGAAATAGAACACATTAAAATATGGTTCAAATACATTTAAGTTATTTGAAATACATTATTTAGTACTACAAATACTACTGCTTACGTAATTGTCTCTCGTTAAAAGCTCAAGGCAGTCCCCAGTATCTAGAAGCACACTATACCACTCATTTCACTACCATGACTATTTTTTTTTATAATAGTAAAACTGAAAATTTCTTTTCGAACAATCTCAAAGGCTTTATTGTTCCTACTACGTATTTGTATCCAATAATGGTTCTTTGAGTTGGAAAATCTTCTTCTTAAACAACACATGAGGATTTACTTGTTTTTGTAAAAGAAAAGATTTCTTTTTGTTACAAAGAATGATTTAATGTTATATGTAAATTTTTCAATTTATTTTCCGTGAGCAATATATCTCTACGCAAACGATCTTAAAAGATTTTCATTGTGGAAATTGGGAAATCTGTTTGTTTTGCATAAACCCATTACAAAATACGTAGCAAGGTAAAGACAAAAAAAAAACCTATTGTCTGATTTGAATTTAGCGTCTTCTGATTGGGTAACAGGTAAATCGATTCCTATTGATTTATTTGAATTTAGATTATTCTATTGGTTATAAACTTACTCTATTTCTATTGGTTGAATGAATTTATACGATTTTGATTAGTTAACAGGTAAACCAATTCATATTGATTTAAATTAATACGGGTATAATATATCTAATTTTGTAATATAGGTACTCCAAACGAAACTAAATGGAACCAAAAAATATTTCTCAATAATATGGTCACAGATCCTTAGCTTTCGCCGTAATGGCCATTTGGTTCACAGGAACTCGATTTTAGAGAAATATGTTTTTTAATTTTCTCCAAATATGAATATCTAGTATATGAAGTATTATATTCAGTTTTTCATCTATTGTTAGAGTTTATGCAACTTTTTACTACTTTCTTACCTAGACGCTGATGAATGGACTCATGATTAATTATTTATTAATTATGATTACTCTATGCATTGATAGTAGAAAAGCTATGTACGTTCTGCCTCACTTCAAGGTCACATCGGCATGTACTTGCTCATTGTACTTTCTCATTTTCAACGTCATATTCTTCAGACCCCCGTGTGTAACCCGAGGAGAGTTACAACCCTAATTTCGCACCCCACCCCCAGCCTAGACATCAGGCAGGTGATGTACTTAAATTTGGTAATTAATATCGTTAGGATGTGGAGGCCATATTTAATTTTCATAAAAATGAAAATAATTCCGTTAAAAAGTTATATTACAATCCATTGTAACCTTATTATGCAATTGCATTACAGTACATTTATTGATCTAATTATTTGAAAACATACATACAGTTTAAGGTTATTAAATAAAACACAGTTTATATATTTTCCACGTAAATTTATTGAAAACACAAAACATTGCAAACATAGTTTAAGGTTATTAGTGGGTTCCCATCACAAAGTATTGGCCGTAATTGTTGCATTATTAAGTAGCTATATTAAGCATTAGGGATTTAAAAGTACAGGCAATTCGATCAGACAACTGTGAAGTTGAATTGGGTATATCTAGCCATCAAATGAGTGCCTCCGAACTCTCGCAAGTTTAAAGAAACATAATAATAATAATAATAACAAATGAATAAAATTCCAAACATTTTATGTTAAACATGATAGCAAATTATTAATTACACAAAGAAATATTCTACACACTCATAAGATAGGAGCCAGGTTTTTAGTTGCTTACTGAATTTATGTTTGTTGAGCCTAATTTTTTTAATGCGAGTTGGTAAATTATTATAAAATATCGGAAAATTAAACACAAATGATCTGAAAATGAGAAAGTACAATGAGGAAGTACATGCCGCTGTGACCTTGAAGTGAGGCAGAACGTATATAGCTCTTCTACTGTTGATATTAAAAGTGATTCTTCTTAAATCATCATATAGGTGAAATAAATTAACTAATTCATGGGACGTTTCGCATTTTTATTTTAGTAAATGCATCTTCAGTTTGTAATTACATCTTAGAAATCGCTATAATACATATATCTACGAGAATAATATGAAAAAATATTATAAACTGAACAAGGACCAGAAACAAATAAACATTATGGCCCAAGCAATAGTAACAAAAAAGAAATAAATAAGAATAAATAAAAATAGCCGATGTGAGACTTAAACCAAAAAGTACCAGTCTAGCAATACATGCTACGACTTTGAATCATAATTTTGAATATTCAAATGTCGAAATCCTAGACGTAGAAATAAATACTCAAAAACGGCTCATTTCTGAAATGCTGCACATTCAGAACACATAAGATTAAAACGTTAATAAAAAGACACAGACGCACTAAAAAAAATTACTGTTCTTTACTTAGACCAGTTTCTCTGAAAGTTCAATGGCTCTTCGCTCTATCTAATTTTCTATATATTTAATCCTCGCGAGATTTTTTTCGCATACCCCTAGGGCAGGGATCGGTAACCTTTCGGTGACAAAGAGCCAAATCTATATTAAAAACAAAAACAATAACATGGAAGAGCCGCTAAAAAATATATGCTATATTTAAGAAAAAAACGTAAAAATTGTTTATTTGTTTTAAAATAATCAAGTATTACAATAAATTAATATTTACTTATACATTTAGTTTGTGATACCTATTACACTTGCCAGTATAAGATAATATAGTGTAAGATAAGACTTCAATATTTGGTGAATATTCAGTAATCTTTAACTTAAGGCAGCACTCAAGTTTCAGGTCAGTACGATTACTCAGCATATCTGCTTCATTTGATTTTATCAAAAAAGCTAGTGTGGCTTTATATTTTCTAAACTCTTTAAATCTTTCTCCAAAAGCTTCTTGTATGTTAACAATAGTTTGTGCAAAAAAGAAATGAATTAAAAACGTTGTTATTTCCCTTATGTTTTTGTAAATTAACAAAATGTAAACATGTTTCTGCACGTAAATCATTCACAAATACAGAAAACTTTTTTCGAAACAAATTACATTTTCTAAAAGGGAATATGCAGTAACTCGGGGAATTACCGGGCGTGAATCCTTAACAATACAGAACCTATATAGTACAGGCAGAAAGTTGCAAATTTAAAAATAAATTATATTAAAATAAAACTGGCCAATTTTCCTAGGGTACCCTGCTTTGACGACTACTGCTATATGGTATTACTGACCACTGGTATATTTTTTATTATTCTCGATTTGAAATCGAATAATTTGTACTAATAATAAGTTAATCAAATTTGCCGATATCATACAGGTTAATATATGAGGAATAATTCAATGTGTAAATCATATTTTAGTGATTACAGTGTCAGCTGTCATGATGAGATATCATAGCTCACTATTACTCGCTAACTAATTGTTGCAATCTGTGGCATTAGCATATAGAACCGATATATAATAGATCTAGTGCAACTTTAATTAATGGGTGCAAAAGTTAGACAATATCAAATAGATGAATAAAATTATTACAGGATATATTGAATGTTTGTGCAGTCAACTCTGGAGTACTGATACTTTGTATTGATAACAGAATAGTAATATCTGTATCGGATGAAAGTATCAATATTTCGTGGTATCGATTAATGTAACACTTCACTCAATAAGTCTCCGATATGACATATATATGGCAACACTGTTGACAGACCCATATGATTTCTGGATAGTACCAACCTTCAAACGATACGTCTGAAAATTTCATGACATTCTGACATTGAGTTTAGAGGTTACACTGGTTTTAGTGACTCCCGTTTTGTAATTTTCAAAAGAATGGATAAAAAAGAATTTGTTGTGTTGATTAAACACTGTGTTTTGATGGGAAAAAATACTGTTGAAGCCAAACAGTGGCTTGATAAGCGTTATAGAGACTCTGCACCAGGCAAATCAACTATTACTGATTGGTATGCTGAATTTAAATTAATTAATTAATTTTAATTTTTTTAATTTTAGGAGCGTTGGAATGAATATATCACTCTTGAAGGAGAGTATGTTGACGAATAAAGTTGAATTTTTAAAAATAAATAATTGTTTTTCTTAGTTAGACCTGAGACTTATTGAGCAACGTGGTATTAGTAAAAAAAACGAAACCATTTTTTTTTTCCACGACTATATAGATATACGTTCAATACAAGCGTGCCAGTGATTAGTAAATTTAGCACGTTCCCCACTCCTTTCTATTACACACCGCTGATCTGTTAAGTAATGACCTCATTACGTAACAAGTTTTGCTCATTACATAGCAGGTTCAAGCAGCAATGGCCGACCGTTGCTAAGCAACGTAATAAATATGTTGAAAGCATATGTCAAATTATAGTTAGTTTGTAAAGGAAACCGGAATAAAATGAAATAATATAGTTAAATTTCCAAATTTTCCAAATATATTTTTTGATAGACTTGGTCTTGGTCAGTCAGTTAATGAGATTCAAAATTTTTTATTTTAACTGAAATTTACATTCCGTAGGACACATACATGACTGTTGCTAGGCAATGAAATAAATAGGTTGTGTCAAATTATTGTTAGTTTTGAAAGAAAACTGAATAAAATTATTATATAATGCATTAGAAAATGTCGGTAAATGTAAACATTTACGTTTTAGTAAAATTTAGCGATACCAAGACAAATATCCCTATATTAAATAAAAACTTTTAAAATTTGTAAATCTTCAAAATGACTATCGAATATAAACTAAATATGGCTTCATAAAAAGGTAAAATAAAAAGTTAAGAGCAATATTAGTCTATAACAGCGTTTCCCAAATAGTGCGCCGCGGCGCCCTGGGGCGCCGCGAATACCTAGGATTTTTTTACAGGCCGCCAACATATATAAGGGAGGTATTGTGATCATACCGATTTTGACATTTCGAGATTTCGATGGATCTCCACGAATTGAGGTCCCTACATAACGTTTTAACTATTTTTCGCATGATGTCTGTGTGTCTGAATATTTCACAACAGAGAAATATTTTGAAAAAATTTATTTAACAAAAGTTTCTATAAAATCAATAACTAACAACTTTTATTTGAGACATTTTTCGATAAATCAGCATAAATTAAACAAGTAATTTGTGATGGCGGTCGGTCCTGGTCCTGGACAAGGTCCTGTGGTGGCCACAGCTGTTTTTTTTTGTGTGATCACTTTGTTGTTTAGATGTGAGGACCTTTTTTTAATAAAATAAAATGAAAAATTAAATGTATTGACTTGGGGCGCCACAGAAAAATTTAAATATATTAAGGGAGCCCGGAACCGAAAAAGTTTGGGAACCACTGGTCTATAATTCAAATGCAAAAAAAATCGATTTAGTTATTTTTTCGTCACTAAGTTTGTCATTTAAATTATGACGCAAAATGACGGAGTGCGTTAATTGACCGACTGGCCTATTCTTGTTTTTCAAAAGACAGATTTATAAATTTTTTAAATTTTGAATGACGTATCTTTGAAACTTGAAAAGAGTTCTGTGGTTGGAATTTTGGTGTTTCTTAGGTCCTAGCAGACCTAACTTGCAAAGAATTTTGTTGAATTCCAGAAAAAGCAATTCCAGAACATTTTTTTTTTTTGTGGAATGAATCTACAAAGCTACATTGTAGCTTTGAGAATGTTTAATACCGAAACTGCAGTCAAAAACTTTACCACGTTTTTTTAAAGAACATTTTACAACGTAACAAAATAACATGAATTAAATATTTATACAAATAAAATAAAAGCAAAACTGTATGAACCAAATTGTTTAAATATCACCAAAAGTTTATTTGAGGGAAATTTTAGCGAAAAATAAACTTGAAGGCATTAACCAAGCGCTATTTATAGTGTTAAATATTAAAGTAAATTTTGAATGTTACATTAGTCCAGGCAGTAGATTTTAACTAAAACATACCTACAAATAATTAACTCGTGCGTTATTCGTTTCTGTGTCTGTGAGTTAGAAAGTTGGCAAAACTGTAATTCGCGGAACACGCAACTTTTCCGACAGCCGCCTAATTCAATATCACATTTAACACGATCGTGACAACGACTTAGATTACATAGCACAAAGCACGGAAAAACCTTAGGGGAAAAAAGTTTTGCCAACTTTAAGCATGTGCTGCTTTATTTTCAGTTATTAGTGTAATTAAACTAGCATATAGTGCTATGACCCACAGCACGTAATAAAGTTTTTTCAAATATCTTGGTGTCATGAAAAATTAGAGAAACTAGGGGGCCGCGCGATGGCATGGAGCAATGGAGCGATCGCTCCAGACGCCAAGGCCACGAGGGCGCCTTTCAGATATCTCACATTTGTTTATTACCGACCGCCAACATATATAAGGGAGGTGCAGTCTGTTCCAAACGGTTAGGCGGAACTAAATGGGAATTTCGTTCTTTTAGGTTGTCACGAGAAAGGACCTTGCTTGGGTTATTTCATTTTTCATGTTGGAATGTCAAAATCTAAAATACCAACAATGAAACCATGGAAACGAATGACATATGTCAAAATTAAATTATTTTTTTTTACATATTTTAATGACAAAAATATAAATAAACGGGAAATTTGTATTAAGAATGACACAAAAAATATAAATATAAAGAAAATGACATTTTAAAATGATAATAACCTTAACCAAAAAATGTTTATTGTAAGTATGATTTACAAAGCTTAAACAAAACGGCCGAAAAGCACTATTTAAACGATGAAAGTAACTAGATTGTAAAATTTAGTTCGGCCTAACCGTTTGGAACAGAGTTTATTGTGATCATACCGATTTTGACATTTCGAGATTTCGATGGATCTCCACGAATTGACTTCCCTACATAACATTTTAGCTATTTTTAGCATGATGTCTGTCGGTCTGTCTGTCCATCCGTCTGTCTGTCTGTCTATCTGTCTGTCTGTCTGTCTGTCTATCTGTGACTGTCCGTCCGCCCGCTTGTCTGTGCACACGTGCAGAGCAAATTCGGCTAAAAGAATTTTTATGAAACTTCATATTTAAGCTTTTGACATCAATGGCATGAGTTGATCAACTTTTGGTGAAAATTGGTTAACTATAAATGGGAGTTTGCTCGTGTCGATTTTAAGATTTTTGCGAATATTTAGCAACAGAAAAATATTTCGAAAAAAATTATTTAACAAAAGCTGCTATAGAAGCAATAACTAACAACTTTTATTTGAGACATTTTTTGATAAAACGAAAAAATTTTGAAATTTTTTTTCGAATTTTTTAGTTTAGAAGTTTCATAAAAATCCTTTTACCCGAATTTGCTCTGCACGTGTACACAGACAGACAGACAGAAAGACAGAAAGACAGAAAGACAGAAAGACAGACAGACAGACAGACAGACAGACAGACAGACAGACATACAGCCAGACAGATAGACAGACAGACAGACAGACATCATGCTAAAAATAGTCAAAACGTTATGTAGGGATCTCAATTCGTGGAGATCCATCGAAATCTCGAAATGTCAGAATCGGTATGATCACAATACCTCCCTTGTATATGTTGGCGGTCGGTAAAAAATGGTGAGTAGAGGCTTTTATTGAGGGGGAGGGGGCATTGAATTCGTAATAAGTTGGCAGAATTTTATTCACCCACTTCTAAATTTATTCCGACCCGCGTCATACTAATTAAATTTTATTCGATCCTCTGCAGGAATAAATTGTCTCTTTGGTTTACATGCATATATGAAAAAGCGCGGTAACTAATGAAACGTATATACCATACTGAATATATAAATTTTTATTTGCGCATATACTAATATATTTTGACAAGATTCTATCTAAGTAGAGACATAAATAAAAATATCGTTGACACGATGAATATATATGCATGTAATATCAAACTAAAAGCAAACATAACCTTTTGATGTTCGCTGTAAAAATTCACGGTAACAGTTAAAAAGAATAATAGCGTTTGCATATGACTGGAACGCAGCAGATAATATTAAATTATTATAACATTCGCGGCCAAAACGGTTTGTGATAATGATAATTACTTGGCATCATTTGGCAGCTACACGTTACTAATAAATTTTCGTGTAACAGCACTTGAATCTATATTGCGGTTTTACGACTTTTTGCATTTTTAACTATCGCCATTAAAAACGAACTTTTTACAACATGATGTTACAGAAACTTTTACATTATTACTTGTACAAATATTAAATTAAATTATTTCATTTTCTATATTAGTCTAGACTTGTATTTTTCAACTAGTGTGTCGCGACGCTTTGGTGTGTTTTAATATAAGCTGGCAGTTCGCAGTTAGATGCGCAGTTAACTCAGTAGATAATACGGGACGGAGTGAAAATTCCGATTCGAAATGTGTAAAAATTCACACTTCACATCAATTTTTTTTACTATATTGCAGTGGCAAGCTTCTGTATACTGAATATGCTCAGATTGAAAAAATTTATGTGAAGTGTGAATTTACACACATTTCAGGGTTTCGCAGGTATTTAGTAAGTGAATGATGATTATTTGGGATGTCAAAACAAATTTTATGCTAAAATATTTTTTTGTTAATTTTAATTCGAATGCCTAATACCATTATTTAGGATATGTGCAGTATTTTAATTTAGGTTTGCCATTATTTAGGTTTCTAAATATGTGCAGTATATTATTTTATATAGCAAGGTTCATTAAGATTTTGAAAATTGCGCCTATAGCTTGTATTGGTTGTTTTAAGTCACAAGTTCCGTCCCTCTGATTTTGCATACATTGAAACATAGAATTAAATTATAATTTCAACACTTCCCACTGGTTATTAAATTTACGCTTTTAAAAATTAAATGCAACATTTTCCAAAATATAACTAGAATTTTGACAAAATGATTTAAACAAAATAAAAATAAAATTGCGACAGGAAGCGATCCGTAGTTTGTAACTTGGGTAGCGAGATGTCTAACCACTACATAATTTGTTTGGTTTATTATCTTACATAACATATTAAATATTTACATCGTCAATCAAAAAAACACAAAAAATGCGTTACATAGTCGGATCAAAAATTCCTGTTGTACTATTCCGATTCGCACAAATGTACATTACTTAGAATTTTTTCAGATTTTTAGTTTAAACCATCTGGGCTACAGGGTGTGTGATAATTTTTTTTTGCACAATTTGGCGAAATTCGCGTCAAAATAATTTATTTGCAAAAATAAAATGTTGATCGTTAATCCACGCCCTAGTACGTGGATTTCATTTTTATTTAAATTTTTTTTTTTTCAATGAGCACATATTTCTTTATATGTTTAGTGGGATATGTTTTTTAGATGTTTTAGTATTTTTTCTATGTGCGGGTAAAAGAGTTGTATAAGCATGCCAAATTTCAACTCTCTAGGTTAAGCCGTTTGGCTACAATTTTTACCGAACAGACAGACTGACAGACAGATAGACAGACGACAAAATGACGATATAAGGGTTTTTTGGTCATACCTACAAAACCCTAAAAATTGGTTAATTAAATTATTCCTTTTATTCTTTTTACTTTTTTGATATATTTATTAATTGTTCAGGTCTGCATGTATCTTACCCTTTTTTTTCGACGAGCAGATATTTGTTTATATTTTTAGATGTTTTAGTATTTTTCCTATGTGTGGGTCAAAAAGTTGTATAAGCATGCCAAATTTCAACTCTCTAGGTTAAGCCGTTTGGCTACAATTTTTACCGAACAGACAGACTGACAGACAGATAGACAGACGACAAAATGACGATATAAGGGTTTTTTGGTCATACCTACAAAACCCTAAAAATTGGTTAATTAAATTATTCCTTTTATTCTTTTTACTTTTTTGATATATTTATTAATTGTTCAGGTCTGCATGTATCTTACCCTTTTTTTTCGACGAGCAGATATTTGTTTATATTTTTAGATGTTTTAGTATTTTTCCTATGTGTGGGTCAAAAAGTTGTATAAGCATGCCATATTTCAACTCTCCAGGTTTAGCCGTTTGGCTACAATTTTTACCGAACAAACAGACAGACAGACAGACAGACAGACAGACAGACAGACAGACAGACGACAAAATGACGGTATAAGGGTTTTTTGGTCATACCTACAAAATCCTAAAAATGGTAATAAACAATATTTATAGAATTGATATAAAATAATAAAAAACATTTACCCTCGTACTAATACTTGTTAAATCTTCGGTTAGCTGATCTCTCCATCTCTTACGAGGTCTTCCCTTTAATCGACAGTTGTTCTAGTTCATTCTCACCACGTGTTCTATTGTATGCATACTATGTTACATTTATTATTTTAATTAAATATTTATTAGCAAAATTATAAACATTGCATCATAATAAATAACTAATTAATAGTTTTAACGGACATAATATTTAAATATGGCATATAGGAATTTTGACTGTTTAAAATTAATTAAAAACTGTTTATATTTTACATATGAAAATGAATAATGCATTCAGGCAATGCGCCTGAAGGGACTTCAAAATATGAAACATACAGGTTTTGGTAAATTTTTTAAAAAAATTATTTCATATTTCGTAAATAAATTGTGAAGAATGAAATATAATATTCTAAAAATAATTTTAACCAAAAATAGTTTAATGAAGGATAAAACCATAGGTTGGAAGAAGATATAAGCAAAAATCCTTCTTGTTTTGTTTTTCGGTCTGTGCAGGATTCGTAGGAATGACTAAGGCACCTTTATACCGTCATTCAGGTGTATGTAGCTATATAATTGTAACGTGATTCAAAAAAAAAAAAAAATTTAGCCATGGAATAGAAAGACGCAATATAAGGCACGTTTGAGATAATCGAGCAACAACAAAAACAAAACCTGTTTATTACTGCCTTTTTCTTGATAACTTAGCAAGTTTAAAGAATTTTGTTTAGTCATTTAGATTAATTAACAAAAGAATCAGAATCTTTATTGATAAAGGCGGTGGTTTCAATGTGTTCGAATCCTAGTTTTACTCTACCATCACACGCCATACACGCTGGTGAATCGTAAAAAAATGTTTTACCATAAAAGCACATTTCTGGTTGTCATTTACTGAGCGTTCTGGACAGTATCCAAGATCCAGATCCAGTGCATCCTCTTATACTTAAGATCCAGTTGCTTCTTCACGATCTGAATGCTCAGAATGTGAAGGTAAAGTTTTTTTGGATACCGGGACATGCTGGTATTAAAAGTAATAAAGCAGCTGACGGAGCTGCAAAAGCCGCCTCTCACAGACTTATGATTGATGTGAAATTCATATATCCAGTTGAAGCAAAGAGTCATCCGAAACATCTAGTGTTAGTAAAAAGGCAATATGATTGGCAATATGATACAAAATGAAAAGTTGAGACAGATTAAGTAGTAGTAGTAGAGTAGCGTTTGAACCTTCGTAGAGTGCGGACGTGTTGAAATACCTGCGATAATATTGCTAAGTTGGCAAATATGCAATTATTATAATAGCATTATACATGTGCAACAATATTTAAGATGTCGATGGCGACATGTGTAAAATGTAAAGCAGATGTGAAGAGAACTGATAAGTTGGTGATTTGTTCTCGGATATGTGAACGCACATTTCATTCTAAGTGCGCGAGTCTTCCAGATAATGAATGGAAATTCATAACGACGAATGCGTGCATTGGCTGGTTCTGTGGAGATTGCATCGATCGTAAGGGACGGTCCATGAAAAATCTGTTGGAAGCAATTCACGACAAGATATGTCAACAGGAAGAAGCTCTTAAAGTTGTGGATAGAAAAGTACAGAGGACCGAGGAGAATTTGGACAGGAAAACTGAAGCGACGGAAAAACTCATCGCAAAAATATCTGAAGATGTTCAAGCAAACAACGAGATGCGAAGTGAAGCTGTGTCATATGCTGACAAACTAAAATCTAAAGTTAAATCAGATCCTGTCCTAGTAATCAAACCGAAAAAATCCGACCAGAGAAGTGATATTACCAAAGAAGCCATTAAGAAAAACATTGACCCTCTATCAGCCTCAGTTCTAGGTGTAAGAAATATCAGCGAGGGTGGGATAGCAATTGAATGTAAAAACCAACAAGCAATAGACAACTTGAGAGAATCTGTTACCGAAAAGTTAGGCACAGACTATGTAGCAACCGTGCCAAAGAAGAAAGCTCCAAGGGTTAAAATATTCGGCCTATCTGAGAAACTAGAACCTGAAGACATAGAATACAAAATATTAGCTCAAAATGATTGTTTGAACAATAAAGCTACGGTAAAGGTTGTTCATATCGCTAAAGACAACCGAAACGATCATAAATTTATGGCGTACTTGGAAGTCGATGGTGAATCTTACTTCAGGCTGACCGAAGAGGGAAGAGTGAGAATCGGCTGGGATAGATGCAGAGTATATGGCGCCATAAATATTGAAAGATGTTTTAAATGTAACAAGTATGGACACAAAGCCCAGGTTTGTAGAAGCGATACTTCATGCCCGAAGTGTACTGGCAATCATGAATTGTCCAACTGTCGTTGTGAAGATGCAGAAATAAAGTGCAGTAACTGCGTATATGTAGTTAACAAATTAAAGATGAGACTTGATGTCAACCACCCCGTCTGGAGCTCTGAGTGTTCAGTTTATAAAAAGAAGTTGGAAACAGAAATGAAAAAAAATAATTTTTAATTGGATTGAATTTGGAAACCCGGACACATCACTCATTGGACCCATTAATATGTGAAGATAAGTCTCATCCGGCCCTACACTTCAAAATTAAGTATAGTTTTTCACAAGAAAAACTAACACGTAACAATTACAAATACAACTTCAAAATTGCTGACTTTGAAAAATTATATAGGGCACTTATTACAACTGACTGGAATGCGGAACTAACAAACCACAATATCGAAAATGCTGATGCAGGAGTTGACAACATTTATTGCATAATTTATACAATACTTGATGATTGCGTGCCAAAAACCAGGTCGCTGTCAACATCAAAATAAAAATAAGACACCTAGATTACCTAAAAGAATGTGAATCCAACATCTCCACAAACCCAAACATGTTTTCGTCGTACTATCAACACACTAAAACCAAGATCCTCATAGGGGAAGACCTTATTCCTAATATATAATCAAAGCCTGTGCACATGCCCTAGTGAAACCATTGCATTATTTATTCAATATATGTATATTACTATATAATAACATGTAATTATTATCATTGAGTCTGTTAATTGGTTCATTATTCTGTCCAGACATTGCGACAAGCTTCAGCTTAGTGATGCTGGACAGAATGATAAAAAAATAGTATATATAAATAAAATTGTCAATAAGTATAAAAATTAGGTCTAAGAAATTATAATAGGTTTTAAATATATTTCCTTATTTACATTTGTAACATAGGTCTATGTAAAAAATGTAAATAAAGTTATTATTATTATTATTATTATTAATAGATACGTTAAACCATAGGGTTTTTCCTGCAGGATTAACCGCTGGGAAGACACCACTTTCACACGCCATCGGTTAGGCCACTATTGATGGACACCTCCTTCGAAGTGAAAAGCCTCTTCTTTGTGAGACGTGTAACGCAGATTTGTCTGTGTCATACATTTTTACCCAGTGTGTATAGTTTGAGGATGTCATGGAGAGATTAGGCCTATGGTATAACCTGTCAGTAGCTTTAGGTGAAGACATGGTCATGGACAGACTGATACTCTTCCTGAGGAAATCGAACTTATTATTTTATGTGTGAAGTCTTTACTTATTTTAATGTGATTTATTATTTTCTGTGATATTCGATGGTAATTGGCTCCTTTACAGCCCGTTACCAACACCCTGCATTTGTTCAAATTTTCGAGGACTTTTATCCTATTTATTTGTGTTTGTTCATGCAAGGATTCTTTTATTGAGTTGTATAAGATTTTATTTGTTTCTTGTTTAATTAATTCTTCATTTAGATGGACTGCGTTATGAGTAAATAGCCTTTGCTGCTGTGCGCCAATTTTTTTTAACTAACTAACTAACTTTAATTAATGCTTTTTAACATATACTCTTGTCTTTTAGCTAGCTGGACAAATAGCTATCACTGCTTTGTGCCAAAAAATATTAACTAACTGTCATTTATAAAATACGTATGACCCGGAAATTATTTATAAAAAGTCACAGTTTCCATTCATTTTTCAGTCCTTTCAAATGTACGCCACTGTAATATGGTTGTGGAAAATGGTGTTCTCAACTAGGATTTCCTTTCTTAGTGGGATGAAGCTGTAGTGATATTCTATTTGTTATTGGTCTGTCTGCCTTTTGTGTTGACTAGAGGGACATATAGAAGCATCTCACTGTTTGTACATGTAAATACATTTGTGTGCTAAATTGAAACTATTGCGGACTGCTTTTGCCTGCGCAAGTATTATCGAGATTAACACTGAGTCCTTCGGCGACCATCGAACTAATAATGTTCGGGCGTTATCTACTAACAACATTAATTCATAGAAAAGTTAACAAAGGAAATGAACTAACAAGTGAAGGAGATATCGTCCGCTTACTGCAAAAACTAGATAACTCCTTAAATATAGTTTCGAGTAATAAGCATTTTAAGATTTGAAAAGAATTAATGCCGGTCGCTATGGCGTAATGGTCAACTCATTTGACTGCTAGCCATGGAGGCTCGGGTTCGAATCCCGGTGATGGCATAGATGTTTGTATTTGTTATAAAATTTCTAATGTATCCATAATAAAAATAAAAATATCCTGGTTAATGGCCATTGTAGCTAAGACCAAAAAATAAAAAAAAATAATAATAATACAGTTACCGTGGTACTGTGGTAAGACGGTTGTCTACGGAGTACAGGGACTCAGGTTCAAATCCCCCCACCTTCTTTTAATTTTTATCTTCGGAATTTGTGCAGTCAGCTCTGGTGTCGACTCAGCGTCAAGTATTTAATACTTAAAATGAGTACCTGTTTATAAAGAGATAATAGGACTGGTCGAACCGTCACACTGACCACATGGATTTCATATCTATGGCCGGTGGTCTAGAAGTAGAGAAACTTACCTTTTTTGTCTCTTATACGCCTATCTAGGCGTTGGGAGCTTATTATTTTATTTTAATAAATCATATATATATATATATATATATATATATATATATAAAGGCCCAAGTATCTGTATATCTATCTGTCATACCGTAACACTAAGTTCCTGGGTGCTAGCGGGTCTTGCGGCATCCGATTGGTTACGAACTGAGTGGTGGGGAACGACGTACTCCGACAAGCAGCTCGCTTACCGAGATCAGAGCTCTTCAGTCTGCAGTGATTACATATGGTGGCTTGATTCAAGAAAGTTGTGTCAAGGGCATGTTTTGTATGTTGAATTGATGTTACACAACATATAATAGCCCGCGGACCGTGTCCAGCTCAATACTAATTTTTAAACTTTAACCGACACGCATTAAGCGGCTTTTTAAGATTTCCTAGGTATAATCAGAAACAGCTATACCATTGATGTCCAGCATATGGCCTGCGGGCCGTATCCGGCCCGATACTAATTTTTAAACGACACGCATTAAGCGGCCTTTTAGGATTTTCTAGGTATAATCAAGAACCGTTTTTGTTTTGTTATTATACGTAGAATCATGCAAATTTTTATGTATTTTAAAGACAAATAAAATAAATAAATGGGAAATTTTTATTAAGAATGACAAAAAATTAAAATACAATGAAAAGGACATTTTATAATGACAATATCTAGAATGTTAGTATGATTTACAAAGCTTAAACAAAATGACCAAAAGTCCGACTTAATTGATAAAAATTACTAGATTTCAAAATCTAGTTCCGCCTAAACGTTTGGAATAGCCTATATATTACTTTATCGGCAGAAAAGTTTAGAATTAATCCTGTTATAAAATTTATCCCTTTTGAGGTGTTAACTAAAATAAAAATATCTCTTTGAAAACATAGAGAGCTAAATAAAAATGATAAATGTTTTTAACGAGAATCTGTCAACTATTTGGTTTAAATAAAGATATACTATACAAAGTAATTATTAAAATATATAAAACTAATTTGATAGATTATAATTATTGACTAAACAAATATAATTAAATGCTAAATATTATTAAATACCATATAAATGTGAATTTACATATTATGATTACTAAATTAATAATCCTATTTCATGTATACTGATTTGACATATTCATAAAATAGCAATGAATGAAAAAAATAATTTGTTGGATTAAAATTATTAATATAAGCTGTTTTAAAAAACTGTATGTAAATTTAACCAGGTTCGGATTAGAATAATTTTATTTATCCTTCTTCTTCAACAGGACAGTGCGAAGGAAATGCTGAGCATGGAGCAAAGCCTCTGGCGCTCCCTAACCCACAAAACGTTAGTTCTAGTGACGATATTAGCACCCTTCTATTTTTGGTGCCCGGGGCTGGTGCTCCCTTTGTCTCTCTACTCTTAAGGAACTTAACGTTTGGTTGAAGCAAAAGACAACTTCAAACATTAAAAATTTAGCTCGTGACAACTTAAGAAAATTCAAATTCCATTCGGTTCCGCTTAAATAAATAAAACGCTTAATAAAAAGCTTCCCGGTTTGGAATAGCCTAGTAGTCTTTCTAAGGCGTAAAAAGATATAATTCTGAGCGTCAGTTGTAAAAGTTCAGAACTTACGTTATTAACCCTTTAGTGCATGAATTTTTATTTTTGGCTGAAATAATTCATGGGCATTAGAAATTGGTTCTGATTGATAGAAAAATTAATTAAAAAATATATTTAAAATATTAATTATTATTTTTATGAAAAAATAATAATTAAAATAATAATTTAGGGTTTGTGCCATACATGGAACATTATGATTCTACATTATGTTACAAAAGAAAATGATTCCGTATTATTTGCTCGTCAATTGCTAGGTGTTCTTCATTAGGGATTAATAGCAGTCGCTTTCGAATTTTTGAAAGAAAAGGTCTTATCTTCTAGTTGTCCTTTCTTAATAAATTCAGAATTATCGTTGAAGTGCAAATTCCGCTTCATATCCTGAAATCTATTGCAGCCTATTACTTGAGATACTGCAGGATCCATTGCTGTGTATGTGGCATATATGAACATTCATGAAGTAACGTTCTGTTTCAGTTTTAAAAGTAAAATAAAAAATAAAAATCGGAATGTGCCATATATGGCACACTATGCGGTAAAGGGTTAAGATGGCTTACCGTGAGCTGATTATAATCTACAACAAATAACCCTTTAAAATTATTCTGTATAGTAAAGAAACATGGAGGATCATTATAAAAAAATCAGCTGTGGCCACCACAGGACCGACAGCCATAATAAAGTACTTATATAAATTACATTCTAGCAGCAGAGTAAAAATAACTTGACCTAATATTTTCTAACAGAGATATTATTTATCATGACCATGGAAACGTTACATATAAATATGAAAAAATTGAGACGAAAAATTATTTGAAATTTTTCGTTTTATCAAAAAACGTCTCAAATTAAAGTTATTAGTTATTGCTTTTATAGCAACTTTTGTTTAATACATTTTTTCGAGATATTTTTCTGTTGTGAAATATTCGCAAAAATGTAAAATCGACACGAGTGAACTCCCATTTTTAGTCAACCGATTTTTACCAAAAGTTGATCAACTCGTGCCATTGATGGCAGAAGCTTAAATATGAAGTTTCATAAAAATCCTTTCAGCCGAATTTACTCTGCACGTGTACACAGACAGACGGGCAGACTGACAGACAGACGGGCAGACAGACGGACAGACAGACAGACAGACGGACATTATGTAGGGACCTCAATTCGTAGAGATCTATCGAAATCTCGAAACGTCAAAATTGGTATGATCACAATACCTCCTTTATATATGTTGGCGGTCGGTAAAAATTATGTTAAGTTTTTAAGTATGTCTTTCAAGTATTCGAGTTTGTTCTTAAATTACCATTAAGTATATATGCCTTGTGATAATTTAGTGGAGTATTATTCGTCTTTGTTTGTACGCACGTAAATTAAACAGCGCGTCACATTGTGTTGTGTACAGGTACTAATTCCTATCTCGGGAAACAATACATATTTCTTGCTTAGTTAATGTTAGGAGTATACATTCAGTGTATTATTTGGAGCGCGAAGGTGTAGGTATTTCACTGAGATTTCTCGGGCTCAAGTACTTTGTATTTATTTTGGTGAAATGTCTGTACAGAGCTTTGTCATATGTCACCACACAAGTACAATTTGTCACTTTGGTTCAGATGTAAAATATCAGCTCTTGTACGTATGTATCTGACAGCTCGGGATTACATAAATTTAGACAGGATATGGAAGATTTTCACTTATTTTCAGTTGATGCTACCATATTTCAACAGTTATATATAATGTAATACATTTTTCTGACAACTTACAAAACTCACTGTACCATATATTCAGTATTAGAGTATTCTTAAAAGAAAATTTTAATTTAATTTGTAGCTGCTTGTGTTCCAACCACAATTATTATTTTAGAACTATTGCAATTTATGTTCTAGCAGCTTATTTTGTCTCTCAGTCCTTAAGAACTATAGTCTTATGTGGTAACAATAAAATAAAACACGAATTTTCTAGTGATTCTTGCGACAGTACTTAATTATTTTACATCATTTAAATAACAGCACTAGTTATAGTATTTCCAAAATGAGATGGCCACTCTCACTTGCTGTTTTCAATAATGATTGACAGTATAACCATTATACCTGCTGATTTTATGGTTCTTGAGGCTCCCGTTCCCAGCCTAAGTAAGGTAGAGTGCCCAGACAGTCACATAAATGGTTTTCGCGGCGGCGACTATGAAGGACCATCAGCAAAAGGATGGAATATAGAATTGAAAAACGAGATGTGACACGGAGATGCACCTGGGGAAGACACGGACGACCTAGAGGAAAGGGAAGGGAAGATAAACTCTTCTGCTCCTAGGGGCTGCTTTAGGAGACTAACACAAGGGAAATGGTAGCCCTAGCTGGGGTGTAGACGGGTAAAATCCTAGGCCCACAAGTAATGGCTATGGAGGAACCAAACCTAGAAAATTCCACGATGTCTCTGAAAACCCTAGCCAAGCGACAAACAATACGGAAAACGTTGCTCAATACGATGGGTGTATCACATAAATAAAATACAGTACCACAAAATACAATATTATAAAACTGATAAATAACAAAAAATATTAAAATTAAATTCAAAAAAATACAGAAAGTAATTTTAAATTCAAAATAAGACAGCACACGTGATCAAGAGACCAGCGTGTGCTTACCAAAATTAACAAGTTATAGCGCTGAAGCGATAACATTATATAATGTTACAAAAAATATTAATAAACACTAAAATTGAGTTGATGTAAAACTGGAATGGACTTACAATAGATGCTTTCCTCATAAATATGTAGAAAATTTATTTCCAACTTTACATCTGTGGCACTGGTGTCCCAAAAAACAGGTTCCTGGGTCCTCGGATGGTTTCTTGGCAGGTGTAGATGCACAAAAAATTAAATGATGACACCAAAAGGGAGTAAGGTCATTTAAACCGCGAAAGAGACGCGTAATTTAACTTTGAATCTATTAATAATATTTCGGCAGGCGTAGTATTCACTGATCAGGTCAGTATATGAATGATTAGGTGAAAAAATAATGTTTTAACCAGCAGGAGGCGGCTCTCAACATTTTTTAAAAACACCAAAAGTTTTTGTGTTGTTAAATTAAATTAAATAATTTTAATTTAATAACAATAAGGCACTACGGGCGCGACAGTTCTTTTAAAAATAGTTGCCAGAACCGTAATAATTATTTAAAATAAACGTGTTTTCTTATAGGCTATTTAGTTTGAACTGTATATACTCACATGATATTCCTTCACATTTTTATCAGGTTTAAGACTGGCTATATTTGAATTATAAATATAAGTATGTTTAAAAATCGTTTTGTTTTAAAGTATTTAAAGTCTATATTAATTACTTCAAATTTTCACAAACAAAAATCATTCTTTTTTGAACTTGTCAATTTATGGTAATTTAAAATTATTAAAATATTAATCATTATCACTATTATCATTGTTTATATCACTATCAGAGTTTGTGTCACTACCACTGTCATTTAAATTATTAATTATTGAAGATTTATTTGGTAGACTTATAAAAAATGTTTCAATTGTCTTTACATGTTATACACATTTTTCTACAAATCACTACTTATTGTACTTGTTTGGTATTTAAGAGGATCCTATACTCTTTGCGTTAGGGCATCTATCGTTCCCGCCTGCTCCCCCCAATTCAAGGAGGCGTGGACGATATCACTGACAGTACACTCAGAATCATAACACACATTACACACATATTTGTTATTTTTGTGTGTGTCAAGGACGGTGTGTCACAATGACGCTAGATGATGTTTATTGGTCTTTGTCATAAACATAGATTGTTGGAGCAAAAGAAAGCGATTGTTAAATGTGCTCTGCAAGTACATTGTTATATTTCAGAAATTCAATACCATTTTTACATTGCTAGAGTGATGATTAGTTTCTAGTTTTCTGGTACTCTGTTACAGTTATTAACTTTGTTAATCCTGTGCTTTGTAATTAATAAAACTTAAGACAATATAGAAAATAATTTTATAAATAAGATCGGAGTAAAATTATAAATTATATTAATTTATATAGCCTTAAGGGGATAAAATTATAAATTTATAATTATATAGCCTTAAGGGGATCCTACACTGTACACGCAAAGAAATCACTGTATTTATATTTCAGATAAAGGTTAATTATTATTTATGTGCATATGGTCTCAATACCTCTAATCTGTTAATTGATTTAGTTGTCGTCTGTTTAAGCCGTTTCTGTCAATCGCCCCATATTTTGGCTGCGCCCAACGCAAAGTGCCTCCCAAAACCGGCGCCCCATTATTGGCCGCGCCCGGGGGAAAACATCCTACAAAAGCGGCGCCCTATTCTTTGACTGCGCCCGAGGCAAAAGCGCCCCTACGAAAGTTGCGGTTGGTGGCACTGTATTCCAAACGGTGTCCCGAGTCAGAGCCGCTTCTTGGGATTTTGCCGCGGGCGCCGCTTTCGTAGAATGTTTTCCCCGGGCGCGGCCAAAATATGGGGCGCTAGTTTTGGGAGGCACTTTGCCTTATGGGGCGCCACTTAACCCCTTAAAATATAAAAAAAAATATTTATTTAAAAAAACACTAAAAATGACTTAGTTCCAACCCTTTAATGATTTTTTTTTTTGATTTATTCAAAGGAATACTAAAATTAACTTAATCCACCCCTTAAAATACAAAATTTTAAATTTATTTTAAAAAACTAATATGTATATAATCCAACTCTAAAATACATTTTTTATTTATTTATTCAAAAGAACACTTAAATTTACTTAAGCCAACCCTTAAAAAATATTTTTTATTTATATAGTCAAAAAAGCACTAAATTTTACTTAATATAACTCTTAAAATACAATTTCTTTTTAATCAAATAATCACGAAAATTTTCTTAAGCCAACCCTTAAAATACAATTTTTTTATTTATTCTAATTCCCACCAAAATGTACTTAATCCAACTCTTAAAATAATCATTTTTAATTTTAAACAAAAGAAGACTCTAGCTCTTATAGTTATGGCCCCAATTGTGAAAAGCCCCAATTGTGTACGGCCCGAATTGTCCATCGCCCCAGTTGTGAATGGCCCCAGTTGTCAAAAGCCCCAATGTTGTACGGCCCGAATTGTCCATTGCCCCAGTTGTTAATGGCCCCAGTTGTGAAAATCCCCAATTGTGAATGGCCCGAATTGTCTTACTGCCCCAGTTGTCTGGTTACCATTCTGATCTTAAAAATTAGGATAAATTAATTAAGAAGATTTAAAAAGACCGGTAAATAAATTATAAATGATTTTTTCCCTCTAAAATATTTTAAAATCTTCTGTTTATACTGAAATAATCTATGAAATAAATCTTCCGAAAGCTAATAATGAATGACCTTGGATAAGTTTTGTCACTTTTCTTACTTGACTGTACTTGGGGCGGAGTTTTATAGATTCATACTTCTGTCCGCTAGAGGCAGCATATTTTCAATTAAAAAAATTCATTTTGACTATTCGAATTTTGCAGTATTACTAACTAATATAAGTCACAGTTGTGTATGTATGTACAACCGACACATTAAACTTTGCTTCCATTGTGTATTTTTTTCATTTTTGTTTGTTTTTCTTTACTTTCAAATTGCTTACTTTGCAAGTGCAATTATTCATAAAGAGGAAGGAATTTAAGAAAAAACAATCAACAGGATCAAAGATTTATATATTATCTTTACATATGTTTTTGTTAAATTTTGATCAGTTGATTAGCGTAGGTAAAATCCGACAAGTCCTAACATGTGTTTTACGTTCCGCGCGGACCGAGTATAGGATCCTCTTAATTAATTATACTACAGTGTCACTTTCTGTCGGTGTAAATTTTTTAGGGGAGGCCTATATTTAGCAGTGGACTTAGACAAATTTGAAAAATTATGATAATGACGTAGCCCAAGACTAGGTACTTACTGAATAACTATCTCAACTAAAGTTATACGAATACCTACTGCATTCGTTACAGAAAAGCTGAATGTGTGCGATTTGACTCCAATGAGACAGCGTTGCAAAATTAGCTGCGCCTTGAATCAGAAGAATTGTTTTTGACAAGAATACGGAAGCTACCAAAGTTATGGGGCAAATGTAGATTTAAGGGTGGTTGTTACTTAAAAAAATTATGTATATATAATGGTAATTCAAAATTTATATCGACCAGAAAAAAATAAAATACCGGTCAAATTTGAAACCTCCTCTTATATACGTATTCATTATCCAGTAGCTGTTCAGTGAGATAAATAATATATTTTAATTCTTTATAAATTATTTGTGTTTTAACATTGTGATTTTTAATTAGCAGCATTAGCTATATGGTTTCGTTGGAAGCAATTTCTTGTTAGAGAAGCGTAAATATACAAAATGAACTCTGTCAAAATTAATACTGGTACTTTGTACGTTCAATCACAATCCATCTTCCTTATAAAGAAGCCAGTCTAGTATAATAGCCAGTCTCTTGTCCCAGTAGTTATATCTTATATTTACAGAATAAGGCTATTAAACAAGTGACAAAAATAAACCGCAATATAGAATAGATTTGGACCAATTTTAAGCTACAATTTCATTGGATGAACACAAGTTATATCCATTTTTAGGTCCAACTATATGTATGTATATGGTTTGCCTCATCATCATAAGCATATAAATTTGGACATACTGATGATTTTTTAAAAGGTTCATGGTCAATTGTGAATTGTATAAAATAATGCTAGAATTCTAAAACAAACTCCAAGTTAAAATAAATAATAAATTAAGTTGATAGACAAACTACGCACTTGAAATTCTTTTATTACACTGCCAATGTAATAATAGAGTAAAACCAGTAAAAACAGAGGCCATATAGCATCTCAAAATTCTCATTTTAAGGGAGTGTTTCGGAATTAAAACTGTTAACTTAAAAACTTAAAATATCTTTTTAACATATTTTTTTAATTGCACCCCGAAAGGAGTAAATTGCTATTTTTACTTGCCCGACCTTAATATATAAGGGGCAAGTATTGTAATCGCGAAAATTTTCGATGTCGAGATTTTGACTGATGACCACGTTTCATGGTCCAGGGAATCCAAAAAGCCTATTTTCGAAGTGCCGTCCGTATGTGTGTGTGTCTGTGTGTGTGTGTGTCTGTGTGTGTGTGTGTCTGTGTGTGTGTCTGTGTGTCTGTGTGTCTGTGTGTCTGTGTGTCTGTGTGTGTGTGTGTCTGTGTGTCTGTGTGTCTGTGGGGCTGTGTGTATACACGATAACTCAAAAACGGTTTAACTTAGAGTTCGTTCTGGTACTAAAAAATTCTCCTAATAATTGGGAAGAGCCCTATTGTTTTTTATTAAAATCCGAAACCGGAAACGGAAGTTATTAAACTTTAAAAATTTTAAAAATTCGTAACTAGTAAACCAAGCCTTGGACAAAAAATTGTATAGGACATAATTTGATGTATTTTTGAAGATTTACCTAAATATTTTTTAAATAAAAAAAAAAAAATTATGTATTTTTTGTAGTATTTTTTTTATGGGAGAGCAAGTCTAGCGGAGGTCTCCCTTCGCTACTGGTTTTTATGGGAGGGCAAGTCTAGCGGAGGTCTTCCTTCGCCACTGGTTTATTCTATATAACGTCCCTTGAACGTAGTCATGAAATTCGGAAAGCATATTCTCTCCATTATGTAAGCACCCACAAACAAAATATTTTTTGAAATTCGACCCCTAAGGGGGTGAAAAGGGGTGAAATATAATTTCAAGGATTCCTCAATATATATTGGAACTAATAAGATATCGACTTAGTTTTTGCTTAAGAGGATCCTATACTCTTTGCGTTAGGGCATCTATCGTTCCCGCCTGCTCCCCCCAATTCAAGGAGGCGTGGACGATATCACTGACAGTACACTCAGAATCATAACACACATTACACACATATTTGTTATTTTTGTGTGTGTCAAGGACGGTGTGTCACAATGACGCTAGATGATGTTTATTGGTCTTTGTCATAAACATAGATTGTTGGAGCAAAAGAAAGCGATTGTTAAATGTGCTCTGCAAGTACATTGTTATATTTCAGAAATTCAATACCATTTTTACATTGCTAGAGTGATGATTAGTTTCTAGTTTTCTGGTACTCTGTTACAGTTATTAACTTTGTTAATCCTGTGCTTTGTAATTAATAAAACTTAAGACAATATAGAAAATAATTTTATAAATAAGATCGGAGTAAAATTATAAATTATATTAATTTATATAGCCTTAAGGGGATAAAATTATAAATTTATAATTATATAGCCTTAAGGGGATCCTACACTGTACACGCAAAGAAATCACTGTATTTATATTTCAGATAAAGGTTAATTATTATTTATGTGCATATGGTCTCAATACCTCTAATCTGTTAATTGATTTAGTTGTCGTCTGTTTAAGCCGTTTCTGTCAATCGCCCCATATTTTGGCTGCGCCCAACGCAAAGTGCCTCCCAAAACCGGCGCCCCATTATTGGCCGCGCCCGGGGGAAAACATCCTACAAAAGCGGCGCCCTATTCTTTGACTGCGCCCGAGGCAAAAGCGCCCCTACGAAAGTTGCGGTTGGTGGCACTGTATTCCAAACGGTGTCCCGAGTCAGAGCCGCTTCTTGGGATTTTGCCGCGGGCGCCGCTTTCGTAGAATGTTTTCCCCGGGCGCGGCCAAAATATGGGGCGCTAGTTTTGGGAGGCACTTTGCCTTATGGGGCGCCACTTAACCCCTTAAAATATAAAAAAAAATATTTATTTAAAAAAACACTAAAAATGACTTAGTTCCAACCCTTTAATGATTTTTTTTTTTGATTTATTCAAAGGAATACTAAAATTAACTTAATCCACCCCTTAAAATACAAAATTTTAAATTTATTTTAAAAAACTAATATGTATATAATCCAACTCTAAAATACATTTTTTATTTATTTATTCAAAAGAACACTTAAATTTACTTAAGCCAACCCTTAAAAAATATTTTTTATTTATATAGTCAAAAAAGCACTAAATTTTACTTAATATAACTCTTAAAATACAATTTCTTTTTAATCAAATAATCACGAAAATTTTCTTAAGCCAACCCTTAAAATACAATTTTTTTATTTATTCTAATTCCCACCAAAATGTACTTAATCCAACTCTTAAAATAATCATTTTTAATTTTAAACAAAAGAAGACTCTAGCTCTTATAGTTATGGCCCCAATTGTGAAAAGCCCCAATTGTGTACGGCCCGAATTGTCCATCGCCCCAGTTGTGAATGGCCCCAGTTGTCAAAAGCCCCAATGTTGTACGGCCCGAATTGTCCATTGCCCCAGTTGTTAATGGCCCCAGTTGTGAAAATCCCCAATTGTGAATGGCCCGAATTGTCTTACTGCCCCAGTTGTCTGGTTACCATTCTGATCTTAAAAATTAGGATAAATTAATTAAGAAGATTTAAAAAGACCGGTAAATAAATTATAAATGATTTTTTCCCTCTAAAATATTTTAAAATCTTCTGTTTATACTGAAATAATCTATGAAATAAATCTTCCGAAAGCTAATAATGAATGACCTTGGATAAGTTTTGTCACTTTTCTTACTTGACTGTACTTGGGGCGGAGTTTTATAGATTCATACTTCTGTCCGCTAGAGGCAGCATATTTTCAATTAAAAAAATTCATTTTGACTATTCGAATTTTGCAGTATTACTAACTAATATAAGTCACAGTTGTGTATGTATGTACAACCGACACATTAAACTTTGCTTCCATTGTGTATTTTTTTCATTTTTGTTTGTTTTTCTTTACTTTCAAATTGCTTACTTTGCAAGTGCAATTATTCATAAAGAGGAAGGAATTTAAGAAAAAACAATCAACAGGATCAAAGATTTATATATTATCTTTACATATGTTTTTGTTAAATTTTGATCAGTTGATTAGCGTAGGTAAAATCCGACAAGTCCTAACATGTGTTTTACGTTCCGCGCGGACCGAGTATAGGATCCTCTTAAAGGTTATAAAGCTTATAAAGGTTACAAATATTTATGAACGAAATTCAGGATTTTGCTCTAAACAACCCTTAAATCTACATTCGGGGTCAATTGTACAACGCTTCGCATTTCCTATGTTTATTGAGATAACATTCCGTTTTGGTATATAAGTGTCTTTTTAAAATCTTTAGAAACTTTAGAGAGGAGTTTTTTTTTTTTAATAATTTCACCCCTTAAGTGTCAAAATGCTTTTTCACTGATTCCTCAATATCTCTTATGCCCAATGAGAGTTATAGACTTGGTTTTTGCTGATAGAGGTTACCCATACACATGTACAAAAATGTAATTTAGAATTTTACATTAATAACATTAAAATGCTATGGCGGTGAAACTATAAAAGATATACATATTCAATATATATATGAAGGACATGTAGGGTTTAATATTGCTAAAAATGTTCCCGAAGATATATATCCCAGATTTTTTATTTTCATTTTTCGATGAAAATTATAACATTAAATTTGCTGTTGAACAATTTCGTAGCCCCTAAAACTTTCATCGGTAGCAAGAGCATTTATTAACGGTAAAAAAGTGCTCTGACCTATATAGGTACGATTTATAGATCAGGAGTAATCACGGAATAATTATAATAAATATCATAACAAATAACTTCATAAGGTACAAGATAAAATGCTTCACGTGACCAGCGCCGCCTTGGGCGAAAAAAAGTGATTCTCACATGGGCAACTGTTTGTGGCATTTTCCTAGGTTAGCACAACGGGACACTTATACGTGTTGTTACCAAATGACTGTACTATCAATGTTTACAAAGAAGCCCTTACTACTTTTTCGGTAGCGAAGCAGCGGGTATACTGCTAGTCTAGTATATATAATCTTATTTTTCTAACAGGTCACAATTTGTCTCGTTCAACGACACCGAATCATCAACGAGAAATGTTGATTACGGAGTTTGTCAGGGCGGAATATTAGGACCTCTCTTCTTCATCGTTTTTATTAACGACCTTCCAAATATCTTTTTCGATAACTCCGCGGATGTAATACTTTATGCGGACGATACCACAATATTAACAAGTAATACATCAGTAAAAGAGTTACTCGACATTTCAGAAACTGCCCAAGGGAAAGAAAAAAACTGGTTTACCACAAACAAATTAACTCTTAATGCCAGCAAGACCCAGAAAATTATCTTTTCCCTAAACCGCAACACCGACGAAGTCTTTGATTACGGTGATCCTATTAAATTCCTAGGAATATATATAGACGGTCAACTCAGTTGGCACCACTACATTAGAAATTTGGCCATTTCCCTGAAGAAATCTATCTTCGCTTTTGTCAGGCTCAAAACTTCGGTCTCTTTCGAGACTTTACGTATTTTTTATTTTGCCGCTTTCCAGTCTCGTTTGTCTTACGGTATAGTCCATTGGGGAGTAAGCTCATCGATCAACCGCATTTTCAGAATCCAAAAAAGAGCTCTTAGAATTATGAATAATGTCCCCTCCAGAACCCACTGCCGGGAACTTTTAAAAAAATGTAGAATAATGTCAGTGTACAGCCTATTTGTATATATCTGCCTAGTGTATGTTAAAGAAAACGCAGCCCAGTTTGTCACCGTTTCCTCAAGTCATTCTTATAATGTCCGCTCTAAAGACAATATTTGTCTCCCTAAAATAAGACTTGAGAAGTCAAAAAACGGTCTTTACTCGGCTGCATGTTTCTTCAATTATTTGCCTTCTGCTATCAGAAATGTTAATAACAGGACCCTCAAGAAAAAACTTAGAGAGGTCTTTCTTGAAAACTGTCTGTACAGCACTGATGAGTACTACAGCATTGATTGGAGCAAATACTAAAAATCCTTTCTCCTTTTAAGTACCCTTCTGGCAATTGTATTGTAATTTTATAATTTATATTTCAATTTATATTTCTAATAATTATGTATGATCTTTGACTGGTGTAAACGTGTGAAAACTTGTACAAGCACTAAATAAAATTATTATTATTATTATATATTAATTCCGAGCTATTATATTAAATAGACTACCTATGATAACAGCCAAGATGGCACAGAAGATGAATTGTACTAGTTTACATAACCTAAAATGCATAGAATGCTTGAAATGTGCTCTGTAGTGGATTGTTTATTATTAATTTATTTTGTATCCGGTTAATGTCCTCTTCATCTTTTGTTTAATAATTTTTGTTATAAATACTAAAGCGCCCCGTAGAGTTAATTTTGGCAGCTATCAAAAATCTTTTATAAATGACACTGTGTCGTTTTAGTTATGAGCCGTTCGACAGATTCAATTTCCTGCAACTGAGAAGAGTATTGTAACTAAAAATATGTTTCAGACTCCGGCCTAGATAATTCTCTCCTTCTATATTACAGCTTATGCTTGACTAAATTTTGTGAAATACATTACTAGACCAGATAGGAGCATTCAGTGTAAATAATCCATGTTTAGGAACATGGCTATCGAGTTTTCATTTCATTTAATTTGAATTTAAGATTATCTTTTAAGGTATTTGAATTTTTAACTTTAGTTGACAAAAAAGATTATTTCCACTATGCGCGAACGACAGCCTACTAGTTTTTCTACTCATCAGAAAGCTATCGTTATCTGTTGCCATAGTAAAGTGGAAAAATGGTGTTTGCTGAGGAGTGTTTCGTATCCAAGGCAACCCAACCGGAAAATACTTTCCGCTCTAGCGCAGAAAGTATTTTCCGATTGGTCAATATAAATCAAATAATACTACACATTTAATTTTATTTTTTGTAATTAATTGTTGTTTGATAATTATTTACAGTATTAAAATTAATTCCTCCTTCGAACAAAGAGTTCGCTGTTGCACAATATACTATTATATATATTATTACCTTTCTCTTACTCTTTTGCGGCAAGAGTTCTAACACTGTTTTCTTAGTCGCTTCCTCTATCTCCTCGTCAGCCTCGCTGCTTACTTCATACATTATTATTTAACAAACGTACAAATCCCAATGTATTTTAGAATAATTATTTTGACTTTCGTTTAATTGTTTATGAACATCGTAGAAACGACAAGCCACCTATTATGTATATAAATATAACATACATAATGATTACTAAAGACTGTTCCTTTGGTTTAGGCGGAACTAGAATTTCAATTCTAGTTACTTTTACCGATTGATTGAAGCTTTTATTGATCATTTTGTTCAGGAAAAGCCAACATAAATTTATAAAAAATTGATGTGAAGTGTGAATTTTCACATATTCCAGGGTTTCACAGGTATTTAGTAACTGAATGATGATTATTTGGGATGCCAAAACAAATTTTATGACAAAATATTTTTTTATGAATTTTAATTCGAATGCCTAATACCATTATTTAAGTTTCTAAATATGTGCAGTTTTTTTTTTTTTTTTAATATAGCAAAGTTCATTAAGATTTTGAAAATTGCGCCCATGGCTTCCATTGGTTGCTTAAATCATAAGCCCCGACCTCTGATTTCGTATACATTCACACATAGAATTAAATTATAATTTCAACACTTCCGACTGGTTATTAAATTTACGCTTTTAAAAATTAAATGCAACATTTATCAAAATATAACTAGAATTTTGACAAAATAATTTAAACAAAATAAAACTGCAAAAAAAAATTAAAATTGATAGGAATCGAACTCTAGTTTGCAAATTACAAAAAAACGACGAAACAAACTACGCTACAAGTGCTTCCTTATCTACTGTGTTACATAGCGAATTAATAATTAACATATTTTAGTTAAAAACACAACAAAAATTCCGAAAACATAATCTGTTCTGTTCATAATCTGTTAATCGGTTCACACCAATGTACATTACTTAGAATTTTTTCAGATTTTTAGTTTAAACCATCTGAGCTACAGGGTGTGGGACAAAATTTTGTTTGCACAATTTTAGTAAATATCGCGCCAAAATAATTTATTTTGCAAAAATAAAATTTTGATCGTTAATCCACGTACTAAGGGCTTTCATTTGATACCCTACTCAGAGTTTAAAAAAAAAAAATTTTTTTTTCGATGTGCACATATTTGTTTATATTTTTAGGGGGATATGCTTTTTAGATGTTTTAGTATTTTTCCTATATATGGGTCAAAGAGTTGTATAAGCATGCCAAATTTCAACTCTCTAGGTTTAGCCGTTTGGCTACAATTTTTACCGAACAGACAGACAGACAGACAGACGACAAAATGACGGTATAAGGGTTTTTTGGTCATACCTACAAAACCCTAAAAACAGCTAATGACAACTTACAAAAATAAAAATTCCGGTTAGTTCCGCCTAATCGTTTGGAATAGATTGTATTTCTTATTTTCTGAATTTTTAAAATAGGTGTTCGTAGAAAAAATAGTATGTGTGACACGCGCAGAAAGTACATTTGCCAATGGAGTGGCCGAGCGCATTAAGTCGTGCAGTTTGGACTTGTGGAAACTGTCTGAATTGTGCGCTTGGTAGTTCGATTCTCCGTTGGCGATATTATTCGGGCGAGAATAATATGATTACATTACTCTCATTTCACAATCATTCACCCCTCATCCAGGTGTAGGAGCTCGCCCCCTGGCATCGACGATTAGCCTCGTTGCAGAAATAGGCCGATGTAAAATAAATAAAATAAAAAATAAAAAAGAAAGTACATTTGCCGATTTAAAAAAATATGGTCATGAAACTGGGAAACAGGAGGCCTAGGCTCATCTCGGGATGTTACGCGATTGATGATGATGGGACGCCTGTCAATCATTTATGAACGGTCTATAGAAGACATACAGTATTGGCCATAAAGATTGCAACTTTTAACATCTTTCAATTTTTCAAATTTTAATAATAATATTGGAAACTAAATACTCTTAATTCTATAATTTAATCATATTTTGTCTGGTACATCAATCAATAGTCAAATAATCTGACTTACAAATTAATAATAAATTATTGCTTCATTTTTGCTTGGACAAAAACATTGCAATTTCTTGAATTTTCTTGTTGTATGCAGGTTTTATCCATAAATAATATGTTGTGCACAAGTAATATTTCAGTTTATATTTGTCAATCATGGGTCGTAGTAAAACTGTTTCAAGTGAAATTATAAACTTCATAATTTCTGGTTTTAAAGACGGACTGCAAAATGTGATTTCACAAAATTTAAATGTTCATAAATCTACTGTGTCGCGAATTATAAAATGATTTCGAGAAGAAGGTACGTTTGAAGTTTCAAAAATCCCAGGACGGCCACGAAAAACTATAAAACGAACTGATAAAAAAATTATTTATTTATCTACCAATAACCCTTTTCTGTCATCGGAGAAAATTTTGGGCCTTTTGACACAAATGGATCAAGAAAACATCTCAACAAGAACTCTTCGCAGAAGATTAGTTAGTGGGGGTCTTTTTAGTCGCCGTCCTGCTAAAAAACCACTTCTATCCAAAAAGAATGTGAAGGCCCGATTAGAATTTGCTAATCATATGGACTGGACTGTGGATCAATGGAAAAAAGTTATTTTTAGTGATGAATCTAAGTTCAATTTGTTTAAAAGTGATGGTGTAAGTTACGTTAGGAGGCCTGCTAATAAAATATTAGTTCAAAAATACACCTTGCCAACAGTTAAACATGGGGGAGGTGGTGTGATGGTATGGGGCTGTTTCTCGGGATATGGTATGGGTCCTCTATACCACATTGAAGGAATAATGGATCAATTTAAATATATAGACATCCTTCAAAATGTTATGGAACCTTATTCTGATGAGTTCATGCCTTTAAAACATATTTTTCAGCATGATAATGACACAAAACATTCTTCGAAGTTGGTTAAAAAATGGTTCGAGGATTCAAAAATTAACGTAATGACTTGGCCGTCACAGTCACCCGATTTAAATCCAATAGAAAACCTTTGGGAGATTGTCGACAGAAAGATTTTCTATTGGAAACGAAACGCATTCAAATATTGAAGATTTGTTTAAAGCTTTGCAGGGTGCCTGGTCTAATATTGATAATGAAATGATCACGAAATTATTAGAATCAATGCCGAAAAGATGTCGGGAAGTTATAAATACTGGTGGTTACTATACAAAATATTAAAAATGATCAGTTAATAACAATACATTTTCTTAATTAATAAAAATAATAAAAAAAAAAGGTTTTTTTAGAGTAGTTGCTATCTTTATGTCTAGGTAAAAATTATAAATACTATAAAAAAAAATAGAATTTACTATTAAAATTTAATTTTTTACTATAATATATGTAGAGGATTGTTAAACGTAAGAATTACATTTTTTAATTTTAAAAATATTGAATAGAATAAAAATAAAAGAGGATTATCAAAAGTTGCTATCTTTATGGCCAATACTGTATATGGTTAGTAACTTGTAATTTATATAACTTATAATAATTCGTACCTATAAAAGTTTCAACCCTCAGATTTCTACAGCTCGAGCCGCCACTGAGTTATACAAATCTTTAATACATATTTAAAGTTCCTTGACTGCTTATAACTTGTTATTTTCGTAGGGTAACATTTTCCAGGTAAATGTCGTTCAAGAACATGTTTATATTAGTTTCTTAACTATATATTGTGGGGTGAAACTTTTCCTATTCAAAGATGGGGTAAAATGGTATCTATTTAAATATTCTCGTTGACATGTTGGGTACATGAGAAGATATAGTAAAGAAGGTTGTTTATCGTGAGGTTGGTATTTAGGTTACGTGAAAGTCTCATGAAATATGGATGACTACAATGCGAAAATGCGGCACAAGATGGAACTAAATTTAAATTGTTTTCAGTGAAAAGATTTTTTGCACTAACACCTGATTAATATGTTGGAATTTCTAATAAGAAACTTAAAATATAACTTTAAAAACTCTATATAATAGGGGATTCGCATAAAATTTGTATTTTCTTAAAACTACATTATTTTGATATGTTAATGTTAGTTATGTCACCTAACAAAACAAAAATTACATTTTAATTAATATTATAGCCAAATTTTTGAATTAAAATATTGTAAATTTGAAATAATCCGACCACGGAGCGAAGGTTGCCGAGTAAAAACGACTGAGTATGACATCAAACGATAGGGGTTTCACGTCACAGATACAGCTACAACATAATCTTTACACGTGTGTATATTGTATTGTTCGAGAGTTTTGTATTTGTTTTTAAACAATTTTTCACGCATTTATTATTAAAATGGCAGAAAAAGATTTTGTTAGGGTTCAGAGTGATAATTTACCCAACATTGATGCATTTATGCTCATGGAATATATGAAAAATAATGAATGCTATAGTGCTGAAGAAATACGTGGTGTCAAACCAGACCTGTAAGTAATTTTTATTTTATATTCTATAACTTTATGTAAACAAACGCTGCAACTCTGTAAAATGTAAATATTTATGTAATTTAGATGTCAGAATTTTACTACATTGTTTACATGAAGTTACAAAACGTTAGAGGCATAATTGAAATACTGCAATATAAGTTATCTATTTTAATATAAAATTTAATTCGGTAAACATGTATAAATTGTTTTTATAGAATTAAACTTAATTAAAATCACTCTAACTTTACATAACCTATAAAAGTTATACAAACAAATAAGTTCATAACAGACTATGTACGCCGGTAAGCTAGTAGTGTCATGCGTCAGTTAGAAGGGGTATGACGTCACACGTCGTTTTCGCGCGCTACATACATTTATGATTTTTTTAAGCCTTCAAATTACAAAAAAAAAAAATTAAAAACTGTTTTTATGTTTATATGCAACAAGAGGAATAAAATAAAAAAATTTAAAAAAATCATGCCTATCCCTTATTATTTAAAAAGAAAATAAAATTAAAGTTAGATGTAAATGATAATAGAGTGATAATAGATTTTTTTTTATTTATTCTAAATTTTGCTCATTGATACCTGTTTTAACATTTATAGGGCTGATCCCTTTATGCAGAAAGCCGTCCATTTGTTAAACAGCAGCAAGTATAAATATTGTCACAATTATGGTATAATTCTGTTCTAATGTCCCAATTCCTTGAGCGGCCTTTAGGCTGTGTAGGTCAAGGTTGCTGACGTACGGTTTTGGGAATTAAAAGATGTGCAGAGTGTTGCGTATTTGTCAACATAAGTGTTGAACTACATTCTAATGTGTTGATAAACATTATTCAATTGTGCTGACTATGGTCTTTAATTGCTGCCAACAATTACACAAATGAATAATGTTTACAAAACAATTGAGGTAGGACCTGACGTCATAGTGTTCTGGTTAACAGTTATAAAATGGTCTTAGGGAATAGAGTCAGGGTAGTCAAGTAGTAGTCATTCTTGTGACCAGTCATCACGCTTCCCAAAGACCAGCCCAGCTGTTGAAGTCATCAAAACGATATGTGAGTGTTGACTACAGGTATTCTCCACGTGTTCGCCTCGTGCGGATACCTGGGGTGGTTCGACCAATCCTGGAGAAGCCGGGGCAAGAACGAGTCTTTTTTCTTGGAACCAGAAGTTGTCAAAGTTTTAATACAATTTATTTTTCCATTTTTTGGTAGAGAATGAAATTCTTACACGTGTTTCAGTTCATTTAAAGTACCAACATAAATATATAATTCTTATCTTGTCAAGTGTTTATAACATAACTATTAGATTTGTAAAATTACTGATTTACGTACAAAACACAATTTATATATTCGCCTATTCAAACCAATGATCAACAAAACACTTTTAAACAGGTGGTAATACAAAATATTTACAAGCGTAATTTTAATGTTGGTACCGTTGTTAAAAGTGTCTACTGCGCATGCGCGGAGTTCAACTTGAAAATATTTTCTAGAAAAGTTTGTCCAAATCTAGTTTTGAATAAAGTTGACCTTGACTACATAAAGTGTTCTACACTGTACAATTTCACTGATTTATTTCTAGTACAAGTTCTAATCAAAGAAATAAGTATGAAAATTTGACGAGAATTGTATAATGTAGAACACGCTTTACATCAACTTCTAAACGGACAACACCAGCAGCCATTTTGACCAACAATTGTATTCTGATGTAAATTAATATTATATAATAAATTTTGTAGAAAAAATTCCGTTCTTGACTTCACCCAGTGACTTCATCAACGAAAGCAATTAATATGGTATTTTTTAGTATTTTTTTAGTAATTTTGATTTTTTTACCTCAATGACAAATAGTCTGTCAACACACATAAAAAATTCATTATTCTACAATACTATAAGCACTTTTACGGAAGGAAAAAAATTCTCATGTCAAACGCCTAGGGCCTACATTTCTTGTTAAACCATGTATTTCCGTTTTTATTTACCTAAATTTAAAATGACCTAGTTAAGCATTATTTTGTATACAGTTCAAATTCTACGCGCGTATTTTGAGAGTTATTTATATTCTTACCCGTAGTAATATTTGGGTTAATTTTAAAAATTTTTTATGTGAACTACACTAAAATTTTATAACATTGAATATAAAGTTTTATTTCATTTTTCTTCGCTTCTTAACTACTTTTCAAGCCTAAATAAACAAAAGTACGAAAGTAAAATATCATAACATTCTCTATATATCTTGGGGCGTCAAAAATTCCTCGACTGAAAAAAGCTGCCGTTAGCAATATAAAAAATGTACAAAAGGATAATACTGTACAGTGGCGCTTCTATGGGATTTAATAAGAGTTAAACTTTTTCAAATTCCAGCGGGGATTTAGATATACAGTTGACCCTTGAACTTCGAACACAATTCTTTTGAGTATGTCTATTTAAATGCTAATACTCTTTTCACACTAGATCTTTAAGATGAGTGAACTTAAAGTTCACCGATGTTTAAGATCGGTATGCTTTCACACTTGATGTTTAAATCTCTGGTGCTGTCATCAGCTACAGTAATTTTGTCCTTAAGTTACCGTCATGAAATTACCAGTTTTGAACTGTCTGCGCAGACGCACATTTTGAATTATTATAAACAATTAAGGATATTTCATTTCATTCTACAATAAAGGCACTACAATAAAGAATATATTACACCTCTATTAACATGTAAGTCAATACATTTTATCTCAATTATTGTAGCTCTGTATTTTATTACACATTATTAAAATAAATAATTTTATTATAACAATAAGTATAAACTTCTTATAACGTCGATATAATACAGTATTCTTGTTTATGATAATATAAAATGTTGACAGTACAAATTCAAGGAGTTTTTTTATAATAGAAATTAAGTTGGCAATGCGTACGAAGTTTAAGACGCAGATCTCTGTCTTAAACATCGCTTGTATTTAGACGAGGCCATACGGTTTCACATTAGCGTTTAAAGATACATTCACTTTAACATCTGATCTTAAAGATCTAGGGTGAAAAGGGTATAAGCGATCAAAGTTGTCGACTTTTCTCCCAAGGTTAGCGGCTGAAACTTTGAGAGACATCTTTTGAGTTAGTCAAGAACTAACAGAGATGACTTGTCAGCGACAGATACGGACTTGTTGATATGTGTCAGTCACTTAGTTCTGATTGGTGTATAGTTTGAAATAAGTCGCACTTTTTTCACTTGTTTATTTGAGTTTGCTGTGAACGTGAAGCGTCAATTTTTATATATTTGGGGTTGATAACTTATTAAAAATTTTCAAGTGATAACCCAGGAGGGAATCCCAATTTTCAAGTGATGACCATGGGGCGGAAATAATTTTTTTTAAAATGGTGATTTGAGGAAACAAGTAATACAACAGAATAACATATGTGCCGACCACAGCCGCAACAACAACCTACTGGCCCTCGGATAGCAAAGACCCACTGTTATTCCATCGATCCCTAGTTGACCCCAAACAATGTCATATCGACCCCTGGGTTCCATATCTACCACTTTGGGGACCCCTGGACTAAAATGACCGTTGATTTCTAACGTCTAGAATTGACACCCAGGAATTGATTTGACTTTCAAGTTGTTCGAATTGAATTAATCCGTTCCAGACCCTATTCAAAGGGTATTTCAAAATATTCAAATTTAAGTGCCTATTTCAAAAGATCATATCGGAAAATAATGATCAAAAAATTCAAAAATCAAATTCCCATCTTTACTGACGGGGCCGAATAGTACCTGTTCCAAGCTAGATTCAGCAAATAAAAAATAATAATAATAATCCATGTAGCCGATCAAGCAAGCGTTTCCACTGCTGAAGCCACGGCCGTGCGAAAGATAATCTGCGCCTGGGCAAAGCCTGAATTTGGTGTCCCTCCTAACCCTAAGTCCACCTTCTAACCCCCTAATTGACCGACGTAGTGACGATATTCGCGCCTCCTAGATTAGGCGCCTAGGGCTGGTACACTTGCTGTTCTACAGACCACCAAATAAATAAGACCAAAAATTCATAATACAGACTTTCAACCATCACAAGCATACACCAACTATTTACCAGAAACACCATAATCCAAAAAATGCAGGATAATCTACACTCCATAATACAAGGGAAAAAAGTTGCCATCTTTATGGGTTCCGTCACACCAGAGCATCCCAGGAAATGAGACAGCAGACGTAGTTGCAAAAGAAGCTATTATTGGAAAAAATTACCTCTAGCCACCTCAAATATACGACACAAAAACCACTTCCAGAACACAACAAAAGAAATATGGAACTATACTCGCATCCACATACATAGAAGTAACTTCCAGAATAACACTACCAAAAGAAAACAGATTGTACTAATCAGAATAAGAATCAGACAGACTTTATTAACAAACAGATACCTATCTACAACGACAAGCTCCACCAAACTGTCAGGCTTGTAACACGAGACTAACAGTAAGAAATATTATTACAGAATGCCCCAATACCATAGAGAAAGAAATGTGAACCAGTTACCAGCACATCCAGATGAAATATTCTCAAGAAACAACGAAATAAACATAATCTAGTTCCTGAGAGAAATCAACCTATACGCAAAAATTCAACACTATATACCATAATATAATGTAATATAATATAAACTACTGTATCTAAATGTAGCTAAACAAACATGTACCAAAATGGATATCTAAACCAATGTTACGAGGTGCTAATAACCGAGCTGTTAGAGCATATACCAGATAAAAAAATAAAATAAAAAAATTGTAATAGTTTCTTCAAGTTTGGAGCTATTTGTCTTTTTTTGGACACTGCCAGTTGATTTCATTTTTGTCCTCATAAAAGCCTCCAAGTTTGACTTCGTTTCATGTAAGAAAAATACAGGCAGAAGTTCGTGGTTCCCCTGCGCAAAAACTAAATTTCGTCCATTACGTTATCAGCAGTTAAACACATTTCAGTGACGTCACTTACTGTGATTTGCTTTTGACTACGCGTATTGTGCATTGTTGTTTGTTTATTTCAGTTATTATTATTTATTTCTCGTACGTTTTATACCATGTACTAATATGAGTAAAAATTTATTTGAAATACACAACAATTGTTTAAAACTCTTATGTACGTCAATGTGTTCATTTGTTTTCTTGTGCAGAATCTGATGACGTAATTTATGATATCCTGTTTCTTTCTTAAACGAACGACCTTTAAGTGTCTCCATACAGTATTAGGGCAGTGAAAATTCCCACTCTCCATATTTATTCAGGGAATATAAAAATAACGGTCACTTTTCTAGAAGTAGAAAAAATAATCATGGTGGCAATAAAATCTGAAATGACTGTGATAGCATTTTATTGGCGTGATAGAAGCCGGATTTGCGAAGTTATTTTTTTTTTTTCACGACGTTTTTAGATCTTTTTGTATCATCCTGTATAAACGCATCATACGCATCTTAAACTATAAACTTAAAGGCTTTCATCTTTAGCGCATATAGAGCTGAGAATTACTTGATAAATTATAGATCATAGTTTCACAAACTTTGTTGTTGTAAAGACTATAAGGGCTATATTAATTTTTTTAATATGGATTACAAGCTTATGAAATACAGCAGTGCTTACTAGCTTTTAGGTCTATGTGACCTTATAATTTATCATCCCGTCCATTATTAAAATATACCATATGAACAAAAAAAAAGTCGTCTAGCAGGCTATGAATCTTATTTTTAGAAATGTTGTTTTGGTAATCTATTCTGTTTATCATTTTTGATGTAAATTTCATGTCTGACAGTTAGAGCTTCACCTAATCTTGTAACAAAATGTTTAATCAGAATCACAAAATATTAATTCAGAGAAAATTGAAAATTTTCGAAGTGGTGTCAAGGCAACTGTTTTATAAAGCCACAGTCTCATGCTTATCAAGCCAATATTTTGTGGAATATTACCAAGTGAGTTATTTGCTATTTATTCAAGCCACAGTCATTCATATGTATATAATAATATATTATTGGTCCACCACTGCTATGAAAATCCTTTAAATCTATATTTTTTTCGTGGAAAATTGCCTTTATTTGAACTGAAAGTGTAACTGAGTAAGGATTCTTTTAAATTTCCAATGTGCGGAAGATCTCCTAAATCTTCTGCATAAAAGATTCTTCAAAAAGCAAATAAATAAAATACAAATCCTTTTGTTCAAAACAGATAATTTAAAAGGCAAAGAGAAACAAACAAAAAACGTGTTAAACAAGTAGGGATGGGTATAATGATATAGTGATATAGATGTGAAAAATATTAACTAACTTACAAACTAACATGATATCAACAAAAAACACTAAGTAGGTTTCACTAATATATTTATTTTATCAATACGTATTTCGGCTATTACGCCATTTTCAAGAGTTTACGAAAATTCAGTTATTTTGTAAACTCTCGAAAATTGCGTAATAGCCGAAATAAGTATCGAGAAAATAAATATATTAGTGAAACCTACCTACTGTTTTTTATTGAGTTTTTATTTATGTTTAACCTAGGCATGACGGAAAATTCCATCCAATCTAAGATATCAACCGCTGACACTAATGGTAACATCGGACATCGATATTGATTATCATACAAAAAACATTATTTACAACAGCGATATTTGTATAAAAATATTATTGATATACAAATAACCAAAAAAATAATAAAAATAATGCCATTGTTTTACGTAATGCACAAACATTTTTTTATAAGTTTTTTTTTTTTTTAGTTTTATAAGTTCTGAAGAGGGATGGTTTTCTTTCGAAACTGTGAATAAAATCATTGTTATGATGAAACGAAAAAGTTAAGACCTTCATTATTTTAAAAAACGACCCATAATATAGCTAGAAACTTCAACAAATAATATCTTTCAACAAAAAAGAACAATAACATCTATATTTGTATAACCAAGAATGGTAGGTACTAAAATAAATTTCGTGCGTCAAGAAAAGTAATTTTATCTTTTCCTGCAATTTTAAATAACTAAATAAAGTTAAATTGCAAAAATGTTTTAAGCAGTTTTGGAATTAAACCTGGAATTGACTGAATATATAAAAGTAGAAAAAAATAAAAAAATTCTTCTTCTTAAGCCTTCTACATCTATTTCTGAATATAGGCCTTCATCAACTCTTTCTATTTCACACTTTTTCCAGCTGTACGGATTCAGGCTTAACCAGCGGTTCTTTTCAAATCATCATACCAACGCATTGGTGGTCTTTCTCTTTCTCTTTTGTGCTCATAGGGACAGTTTAGAATTTTTCGACTCCAGCGTTTTGCATTACTTCTCACTTTGTGTCCAGTGTAGGTCCATTATAACGAAATAGCTCAAATGCCGACATCAGCCACTTTGTAATTACTGTCATCCTTTCATATCTGTGTTTGTCCCGTTTTATTATTCCAATTATTTCTTTCTTCATTTGTTTCTGTGCAACCCTCAGCATATCTACGTCGTTTTGTTTTTTTATTTCTAACAATAAATGAAAGCTTACCAAAGACTACCCCCAAGTCGTCTTTTTATCTCTTCTTTTTTTGTTCGAATTTCCCAATTCTTACGCTACCCTAGACGCATTTACTCATGAACGCGTTCTATTTCCTTGCTTACATGACCTTCGTTTTTTGTTCATTTTAAGACCAACTTTTCTGGACGCACAATGTAGGTCTTTTAGCATCTGTTGCAAATCTACCAAGTTTGCCGAGAATAGAACTATATCGTCAGGGTATCGTTAATTGGTAAGACGGATTCCATTTATATTCAGACCTTTATTAAACCCAGTTTATTCCCTTAAAAAAGTCCTGTAGGGCTAGTGTAAAACATAAAATTATATCAACCAAATTTTGTATTGAAACCTCCTTAATTTCCGTGTTTTTAGATTATACAGTATATTGAATAGTCGACAGTTTAACTTTGTGAAACTCACTTATAAATTAGAGCAGCAATTTCCAATCTGTGGGCCGCGGCGCCCTGCGGTGTCGTGACTGGGCTACAAGGGCACCGATATAGCTATTCTAGTCCGATATAGATATTTTAGATATCGATACTGATAGTCCGATAACATCGACCTAGCAATATTGATGTCAAAAACATCGATTAATCGGTACAAAACATAGATGTCTAAAAAATTCCTATAAACTAGATAACTTCTCTGAGAAATTGTGGAAATCTTATAATAATATCTCTTTCATTCTGGGCAGTGGTTTTGTTTTTTTCCTATATTTTTTCATATATATAAAATTCGTTCAATATGATTATAACGTAAATAAACAATGAGATCAGCTAAACTGGGTTAGACAATAATCCACTCAAACGATTCCATCTTTATCGAGATAAAACATTTTTCCTGTCTGCTCCTAAATCCCTCATTAAATTGACCGTTTATTTATCTAGAGACATTTGATATTCTTTAACTAGCACGAACTCATTAAAATCGGTGTCCATTTACCGGAAAGGGGATTTACATGTTATTATATATAATTCCCTTTTTCCCTTAATTCCCATTTTCTCATTTTCCATGGATATATTTTAGGGTGGTTATTGTTGAGTTTAAGCCTATAATGCCCTTTTCGAAAGTGAATTCTATCAATTATTAAAGAAAACACAATTTAAGGAAATTCAGACAAGGAATTTTTAATAATAGTACTAAAACAGAAGAATCATGCTATTATTATAGACATTTTTGTTCCTTGTCTTTCAAAAAAATTTATTATTACTTAACCCTTAACTGTACAGCTTCTTTGTTTTTGCTACTGCTGCTTGTTGGGTTCTTCTCGTTCTAAATAATCCTCAACATAGAGGCAGTGCCGTTTTAAGGGCTGGTTTTTGAAAGTTTAACCGAGTTTAATCTTTTGGTTAAACTTGGTTACAATATAACAATCTCATAAGTAACCATAGCAACCATTTTCTAACTATTTGGTTATAGTTAACTAAGCTTTCTGAAACCGGCCCTTTGTGTATACAGTTTTTGATTAACTGCATCCGTGGGTTGTTATTTTTGAATTTGAGATGAGCAAACAAAAAATTTTACCAATATTTTTTTGGCCTTGAAGCTTTTAAAAAACGTGTACAAAAGTGTATTGAACAGCAAGGTCATCATTTTGAACATTTAGTATAATAAGTAGATTAATGTTATGAGTCACTACTCATTTATTATTTTTAGGACCATAAAAAGCTTTTCTCAAAAATTTTGTTATGTAAGGATATAAAAGTTTTACACTGTTGAAAAGAGAGAGAAAAGAAGCTTTATAATATTGTGTTAAGTAATGTGTCTCTTGCAAAACAAATAAACAAAAAAAATTGTCTGATACCCCAAATAAGTTTTATTTGAACAATATTTTTATAACTGTTTTTATTAAGGAAAAAATCAAAATAAGTGTTGCTTCACCCTGTATATTGATGATACTAACATTCTTTTACATTTTTAAACTTTTTTATATGATAACAAATTCTTTTTTGCGTCTCAGAATTCCATTAGTATTCTACTTTAGCCGCAATATTTTCTGAATTATTGAACAAAATATGTCAAAGGAACTACAATGGCTATATAAGAATAATTGATGTTATCAATCTACTGGTACTATGCCATCACAGACGTTAAAAAAATATCTTCAAAGACACGAAGATTATACCGGTAAAAAGTGAAATGAAAAAGAATACATCAAAAATAATCCACAATGATTATATTTTACAAACGAAATAAAGCGAGAATAAGCAAATAAAAATAGATATATTATATGGATTTTAAATTGTTCCATGTGTTAAAGCGACTTGTAATCTTCAAAGATAAATTAAATAATATTGTTCGTTAAAAAAAAAAAACTGGCTACTTAAAAATAGATTTTTTGGTGTTGGTCGCAACCGGAAAACTGGGCCGAGACTGAACCTTGGAACCCCGAGAACCTCACTGGAATCACAAAAACTTAAGCGAAACCTTGAAGCTACGTTCAGAGCTCTTAAATTAGTAGCCTATAGAGCAGTGGTTCCCAACCGGGGGTCCCGGAATGCATTTTGAGGGGTGCGAGACGAATAATAATAATAAAAAATTATTTTTCAATAAGTATATTTTCTTTCTAATTTTACTAAGGTTAAGAACCGCTGAATGCTACATCAATTAATTCGATCAATTTTAAAGAAATATTCATGTGATTTCCTTTTTGCTCTTCACTTTTTATTTTGATCAATTTGACTCAACTGAAAAAATCTGAACACATTTTTATGGGGGTGCGGGACCTTATTTTCACATTCTAAGGGGTGCTCACCACACAAGGTTGGGAACCACTGCTATAGAGTCTACTATATAGTCTATAACAGTGGTTCCCAACCTTTTTTGTGGTGAGCACCCCTTAGAATGTGAAAATAAGCTCCCGCACCCCCATAAAAATGTGTTCAGATTTTTTCAGTTGAGTCAAAATAAAAAGTGAAGAGCAAAAAGGAAATCGCATGAATATTTCTTTAAAATTGATCAAATTAATTGATGTAGCATTCAGCGGTTCTTAACCTAATATAATTAGAATGAAAATATACTTATTGAAAAATAATTTTTTATTATTATTCGTCTCGCACCCCTCAAAATGCTTTCCCGCACACCTGGGGGTGCCGGCACCCCCGGTTGGGAACCACTGGTATAATATAGACCAGGGATGGCCAAGACGTCGACCGCAAAGTCTCTGGAAGTCGCCCGCGAATCTGTCTTGAACATTGACAAATTATAGTGATAAATTCAGAGCATATTTAAATTTAAAAAAAATAGTAATAATAAATAAGGTAAATTAAAAATTTAAAATTATTCTCTGAAATTAGTCTTTTTTTTTGTTAGGCTTTTGTAGGTATGACCAAAAAACCCTTATACCGTCATTTTGTCGTCTGTCTGTCTGTCTGTCTGTCTGTCTGTTCGGTAAAAATTGTAGCCAAACGGCTACACCTAGAGAGTTGCAATTTGGCATGCTTATACAACTCTTTGACCCGCACATAGGAAAAATACTAAAACATCTAAAAAACATACCCCCCATCTAAAAAAATATAAAAAATATAAAAAATATAAACAAATATGTGCTCATCGAAAACAAAAATATTTTTTTTAAATTCTGAGTAGGGTATCAAATGAAGGCCCTTAGTACGTGGATTAACGATCAAATTTTTATTTTTGCAAAATAAATTATTTTGATGCGATTTTTGCCAAAATTGTGCAAAAAAATTTTTGTCCCACACCCTTTAGTCCAGATGGTTTAAACTAAAAATCTAAAAAAATTCTAAGTAATGTATATTGGTGTGAACCGAAATAGTACAACAGGAATTTTTGATCAGATTATGTTTTCGGAAAATAACGCATTTTTTGTGGTTTTTGGTTCACAAAGTACAAAAGTTATACCAATGTAAGACACTCACATGCAAAGCGTGCGATAGCTTAATGGGTTAGAGCACTGCTAAAATGAGCTGGAAAACGAAGGGTTTCGAGTTCGACTACGGAGTGAATTTTATTTTTTCTGTTTTTTTTTTTTGTATTTTTATTATGTTGAAATTATTTTGTCAAAATTCTAGTTATATTTTGACAAATGTTGTATTTAATTTTTAAGAGCGTAAATTTAATAACCAGTCTTATTATATGATTAACAGACGATAAATTATTTTAAAAATATCGTTCATTTTGCCGAGATTACTACAAAGTAAAATTTGTTCTACACACTCAGCATACCGCCTTCACTTATTATATACCTGCGAAACCCTGAAATGTGTGAATATTCACACTTCACATCAATTTTTTTTTCCATAGCAACTTATTTCTTCAGAATACACAGCTAAAAAGTATGGTATCAAATGAGAACTTCAGGAAATTAATAAACAGGGATAAATATTCAAATATTTGGAGAGTTGTTGCATATTTTACTGCCTTTTTTGGTACAACATATTTAAGAGAATCAGCATTTTCCTGCATAAATGCGATTAAAACTAAAAATAGGACACAATTATCGTTTCTATATTTGGAATCGTGTTTAAGAATTAGTTTAAGTTCATATGAGCCAAATTTTGAAGAACTTGTCGAAACTATGTAATGCCAAGTGTCATCAAATTTTTTTTACTCTGTAATTTTTTTTTGTAAAATTTGTAATTAATTTTATTACAATTGTAAACAATAATTTTCTATTTTTTTCCAATATTTTTTCTTGATTTTTTTAAAATTCAGCAGTCATAGTGAATGTCTTCGTCATCAGTTCGTAAGTATCTAAAATTTCATAAAAAAAAGACACCAATTCGTAAATATCTTCCAAAAAAAAAAAAAAAATGTCGATATGTGAGTACCTAAAAAATCCTTAAAAATATCACTAATTCGTGAGTACCTTCTAAAAAAACGTAATCGCCCAAGGGAACACTTTCATCAAAAAAGTCGCCCCCAACGTCTAAAAGTTTGGCCACCCCTGATACCCCACACGTTTGTATGGTAAGGAGAGCAACCGTTCAGACCTCTAAATTTATTGCGTTATACATTGTCGATTGTGGATAATTTTCCAAACATTGTAGTTAGTGAGTTATTTTAATGAGACATATAAACACATTAGCTATCTCATTACATTTTTCTTTTTTCTAGGGTATTGTTGGAGTTTCCCCATCTTCATGAATCCTTCCGAAATAATAAGTATCGTCTCCAGTCACAATTTTTGAGAAAAATTGTTGTCCGCCAATATTTAAAAGTTTTAAAATTTTATGGTAAATTCTTACACGCTCTGATTTTTGAAAATGAGAAAGCTGTTGTGGCACAAAACGACTGAAAACGTTTTTTAAATTCAGGTGATTGTGTATGATTATGTTTATAGCTGAAGATCCAATCTTAAGTTGATGCTCCATTACCGCATTAGTGTCTTTATTGTCTTCTGCAATTATCTTCTTAACAGCAGCAATGTTTTTTTCGGTAGCAGCTGTACCTTTTGTACCAGAACACCCTGCTCCTTTTTAGTGTTGAAGAAAATTCTTTCCTGGTTCAAATTCTTTATGCCAGTAGTAAATTAATGATTTGAAAATGCGCTCTCGTTAATTCCGTATTTTGATTAATAATGGTACTAAATTAATTAACTAAGTTCTAACTAATCTAACTTTTACAACTTAACTTCAAATGGTAGGTATATAACCGCATAAATTATAGTGCTACTTTTGTATACCACGCCCTTTCTGAATTTCCTATTCTCAATAATACTTGCGTGACCTTCCTATTTATGTGTTAGAAACTCATGTTTTCCTTTTGTTATTTTAAAGTTATTTCGTTTGGTATCAAAATATCTCGAGTTTCTTTTTAATTCTTGAATTATATTTGGAAAACAGCTTGAAACGACAGTACATGTAACGCCATTGCCTTAGCTTTGTGTTTACGCAAGCCAACATATTATAGCAGCCTTTGAATAGTCCTTCTTTACCTAATACACTATTTATAGAAACACTCCTGATTTTAAATACCATGAACCCAAGTACGAACTCTTCGAGACTCCTGCAAACGACAGAACAGTTATAGTTTCTCTCTCCTTTACCAGAGAAATTAAAGCGTTTACTACGTACCTGATGTAGGTTATGACAGGTTATAATTTTATGAATGGTTAAAAGCTAAAGTTTCAGAAGAAACTTTTGCCGACAGTAATATTTAGTTTGGTTTGAATAACCGTCATAAGTAGAATCCGGATTGTATACAGTTTGCATATTTCATTATACGAGGTGTGTAAATTGAGTAACCGGACTGGTAACATAGCGTTTGATCTGGCAACATTTGGGACGCGGGATTTATTAGGGCAGCAGGTGAACATGTGATACGTCTCCAGTACGAATTTGATCTCACTAGAGTAATTTTATTGTCCGTAGCGATTTTTTTCGTGAAACAGTTTTTTCTAGTGCGTTCTAAAAATGAGTGACATCCATTTCGAACAACGGTGTGCTATCAGATTTTGCTTCAGACATGGGCACAGTGCAATGGAAACTTTTGCAAAACTTCAGCAGGCCTACGGAGACAGTGTTTTGTCAAGGACCCAGGCTTTTTGGTGGTTTAAAGAATTTTCAGAAGGAATAGAGTTGACTGAAGATGAATCACGCAGCAGCTGGCCTTCATCTTCAAAAACCGATGAAAATGATGGTAGAATCCGGGATCTTGTGTGTTCAGATCGTCGGTCGGCAGTCAGAATGATCGAGGAAGAGTTGAATATGACTCACACTACCGTTCATCAGATTTTGACCAATGAATTGGGGATGAGAAAAAACTGCGCAAAAATGGATGCAAAAAACCTTTTACAGGACCAAAAGGACACCAAGAAGTAAAGGTGTCTTGACATTTTGGAATCGATTGAAAATGATACCCATTTACTGGAACGTGTCATTACTGGTGACGAGATTTGGGATTAACGAGTTTTTGGCCAGTAAAAACATTTCTGTGGCTTCTGAGCCGCCTTATGTGACTTGAGTCTGACTGGAGTCTTTGTGACTTTTCCTCATCCCAAGATTGAAAAATCACCTCAAGGGACGTCATTTTGGGACACTCGAAAACATTCAAACGTCTCTAACCAACCAACTGAAAGCTATTCCAATATCCAAGTTCCAGCGCTGCTATGAGAATTGGAAGAACCGTCTCCAGCGCTGTGTGGCTTCCCAAGGAAGTTATTTTGAGACAATATTTAATTTTAATTCTATTCGAATAAAAAAATAAATAAATAAATAATAAGTCCGGTTACTTAATTTACACACCTCGTATATTGAAAAATATAATTTAATTTGAACTGAAAAATCTTTCACTTTGTGGCCGAGAATTAATTGGGCAGCCTTTGTACCGCGGCAGACTGGTTCTAAACTACTGCCTTAGATCAATATAAGCACCTTCATATTTGCAATTGTAAAGTTAATGCCCTGGGAAGTTTGAAACTTGAGTGTCAGCGTTGAATAACGTCAATAGTGTTGCATTCCTCGCATTTCCAAAGGATATTTGACATAACATGGACCTTATTCAAACAATTTTAATACAGACATATTTAATATCTCTGGTGAATAAAAGCTGTGAGTCAAGTTTCAGATATCTGTACACCTCGTTGATCTCTTTATTGGAATTAGTTATACTTCCCTGTGCATGAGAAAAAACTTATCGCTATGTAGATAACATTGCACTAGCTCATTGCTCGTTGTTCGTTACCGACAATATTTCCCGTAAATTATGAACATATTTTCTTAGTACAGCCATACGTAAATTTATAGCATTCGTTACAAATATTTCACTCGCGTCACAATACTTTTTAGATAATAAATGTGTGTACCACTTTGAGTGTGGACACCTTCAATTCATCTTGCGGGCCACCAGGGGTTCCACGGATCTCACAGTGAGTATCCCGGAGACCCGGAGTTAGAGCTTTATGAACCACCTGCCGAAATGCAGCGAGTTCAAGTAGATATTCAATTTTAGTCCTCAGATTTTCTTTCTTATTCTGTCCTTTTTCATTCTCATCACGTGTCCTATCCACTTTAATCAACTGTGTCTTTTTTCCAGTGTCATACTTGACTTTGAACGTGTAACGCTTGGATACCTGAATTTTGCTGATATTTTATCTGTTTTTATTTTATATTATGAGATAAGCTGCAAGGGATGTAATTTTGGTATAGTTTTAGAAATAAAATTTCATAATTAAATTCAATATAATTATTAGAGTGCGGTTAAGTTAGGTCATAATACGTTTTAATCCTACTTAACTGTCAAAAAACATTGTTCATATGGGATAATTTAATAGGATTAAAATGTATTAACACCTACATTGGCCGCTCTCTAATAATTATCCAATTAGATTAAAAATTAGAAAATATAAAATGGAAAAAAAAATCTATTTTTTAGAAAGGGACACATAAATGGAGACATTATTACGAGTCCCTAATATTATGAACATGGAACGGAAATGGTAAATCCTATATGAGTTTACAAAACCATCAAATTAAGAAATAGAAATTAGACGTATTTAGATCATGTGTGGAAAACAATTAATCTCTGTCTTGACTTAAACATTAGTTTCGGGTTCACTCAACACTTCAGTTCAGTTAGGAGAACTATTTTATACGCTGTGAATTAACCATTTTTTTAAATTACATAAGATATTTGTTTTTAAAGTATCAAACAGGAATAAATCATTTGTAGTAATAAATACTTATAAATCAAATAACACATTGTTAATAGTGAGAAATACGTTTCTGAAATTGTAAATATTAAGCCATTTATCAATATATTTCTTATTAAACTAATGAAGACGAATGCGAAGCAAATGCAGAAAAAACGCTGGGCTTTTTATAAAATAACGAAGAAAAGTGATTTTGATGTGATTATAGAACAAATGCTGTCCTAGACATCTAGTATTCTATTGGCTTCTTACAGTTATTAAATACCTACAAAACCCTGAAATGTGTGAAAATTCACAACTTTAATTTTCCAAATATCACAAACCTCTTAGTGATAGCGTGACCATTTTTTTGAGAAGGTAATGCAGGACGGAATTTGTATATAAGAGGGAAGGGGTACAAAAGATAACAAAAATATATTAAATGGTTCAATTTAACAATTGTGACTAATATAAACATTTTAATATCAAAATTCAAAAATTAAAACTATATTAAAATATAGAAAGAAAATAAACTATAGGAAAAGTAGAGCACTGATAGCTAAATAGATGTAAAGTTATAATTAAAAATGGAGGACATTTTGCGGGACATGTAATGGGGCGGGACATTGAATCAAAATGCAGGACTGTCCCGCAAAATGCGGACAATATGTGGACAAATGTGGACCCACAAAATGACGAATGGTCACCCTACTTATTGAGCAACTTCTGTAGATGGAAGATTGTTAATCAATTATTTGTACCATTTTAAAAGTTCATCAAAAAATAAAAAAGCGCATTTTTTCAACTGTTTTAATCTTTTTTATTTGTTCTTGTTCGCTTTTTGAATGGTATAGAATAAGTTATATAATTCAATGATTTTATTTTCTACATTTATCAAAGACTGATACCAATATTTCAATTTTGAATTTTGTGTGATAATTCACGATTTGAATGTAACCTCCTCATATAAGGAGGTTTTCCACAAAGCAAACATTTTGAGCGCCACGGGTAAATACCCATGTATGTAACTCGTGTAGGATTTACAATAAGCTCCAGGCTGTGTTTTGATCAGTTAACACTGCTGTACAACAATTTATGATTTTGCTGACAGTTAAAAATATTTGTAATTTAACGAAATTCCTCTGATATTTTCCGACAATTTGTTTTATTCAGTATGTAATAAATACGCGGTGTAACCTCGTGACATTTATTTGTGGATTTTTTTGTTGTTGTTGTTTTTAAACTAAACATGCCACGGAAATACAACATTTATTTAAATTGAGATAAATGAGCTTTAGTTTCAAAATTTAACCCAACTAAACAACAGTATAAATGTTACAGATTGTGCAGATTATTAAATAAACAAAAATAAATTATATGGTTAAATTTTCATAAAATTCATGGTTTCGTCGGTGTTTAGTAGTTGTTGGCATCAATATCCTATTAAATCGATCGAATAGGATTTAATCTTCTTGTTCAGCCAGTGGCGGAACAAGACTTGCGGCTTTGAATTTAATACGAAGGCTATTCAGAAAGTAACCTCCATACGGGTCTATTCTCTAAGCATGATGTTAAAATCTTAGCGTCAGAAACTGACGTTAATTTTTTTAACACCATTTTTAACCTAAATGCTATTTGCTAAACATATATGTGTTAAAATTATAGCGCGGCGGCGTTAAAGTAGCCAGTTAACGTTCTACAATAAGCGCCTGCCGAAACGGTGGCTTTAAAAGTTAACGCTAGTGTTAAGTTTGCAAAAATGGCTGATCCTATTTAAGTAAATGTCATGTTATTTAAAAAAATGAATAAAACACAAGACGGTAGGAATATTAATCAACTTTCTATTACTTTTTAAAGTGAATTCTTTACAATAGAGATAAGAATGACGCTTCATAATTTTTGTTATACAAGTAACCCAGACGCAAGTTCAAGTAATTGTATAGAAAGGAAGTATATGGAGTATTGGATAGCAGTTTTGGTTTTTGTTGAGACACAGAACTTAAAATTATAATCCTCTGAAAGCTACAAAACTTCACTTATGCCTCCGCCGTGTTTCAAAATATCGCAGTACATTTTAATGGTGTATTATTTGAAGAAACAATTGATGAGATTGATAATGACGATCACAACAGTGTTATCCCAGGATAGAAATAGCGTAATAAATCAAATTTAATAATTAATATCACCGAACACCTTTTTAAAAATAGAATGAGCATATAATTCACATATTAAAAAATTAGATAAACTATTATAATACAATTTCTGTTCCATTTTTAAAATAAATTTCGCCACTGAATATTTAATTCAACACCGAAATATTAGGTTAAGATTCTCTTGGCATTTGACTAAATAAATACTCCTAAATTCAACGTAACAGCGCATGCGCGTGCAGTTAATATTAGCCTCTCTACAGGGTGAGTTAGCGCCTCGCGTTAACAAATATTGTATTAACGCTTACCTTAACAAATGCTCTTACAGAATAGCATTTTTGGATAATGACGTTAGACATGGAGTTAAAATAAAAATATTAACCTGACGCTAATTTTAACGCATTTCTTACAGAATACACTCGGATACGTGCTTAAATTTAAATGGCGACTAGGTGGAAAAATAAAAAAAATATGTAGATTTAAGATGTATAAAATAAAATATTTGTATCTATGCTGGTTTTATTTTTATAGCCAAACAGAGGTTACTTTCCGAATAGCCCTCGTAATCATTTTCAGGCCCCTGAGTTAGAGTTTTTGTATATGCAGCCCTACTACGCTAGCTGTGATAAGAGCGACTGAAACAGTCGCTCATATTTCTATCTCAATACCCGAACGAATTACGTCGTTCAATTTTGATAACTTCCTTGGTTGAACCCTATGCTCTTTTTACCCGTTACTGGCTAACTAACTTCTCCTCAAATATGTGTCCATAAGACACTAACCAAAAGTACTAGCGGATAAATTTCGTGGAATCTACAGACGTTCAGTTTTACTGTTGATATGCGGGCCTCTAATCTTGTAGTTGCATGAATCGGATTTTCGTAAGACAATGTAACAGAATCTAACCAAAGTTAACCTAAGCCACAAATCTGTGGGTAAATATTTAGGGAAGTCTATAGACAGGGTTGGCGTCAACGTCAACTCTAATAACAATGTTACTTGATTACATCAGAATTGAACATGTCAACGTTATTATTAACTCCGTATAATCAACACCAAAATACACAGCATTCGTATCAAAATAAATGAGAATTTTAATTAACTACACATTATAGAGTTAATTAACCATATATCATGCAGTATTTGCATAAATTAAAAGCTCTCTTCAAGATAAGATTCTGTAGAAACACTAAGATTTGGCTATGTGAAATAAACACGAACAAGCAAAAATGAACTGAAATTAATAAAATTGGACGTTCATCAAAGATAAATTACTTTTGTTACCAACTTCACCTATCAAAATTATAGCAGTAATTTACTAGAGAGCACTATCACTCCCTACTACAGTTATCCTACCGACTGCGCCAAAATATTAATCGTTTCTGTAGGTATGTAGTTAGTTTAGTTTTAAGATATGACTCCATTAAACTATACTACGTCCTATAATAGGTTCATGTTTTAGAGTCATACATACTGTGCGTATACCTCTAGCAATGCAGGAAAAATTCCTGCAAAATAGAAGAGGGAAAATCTATTGGAAAAAAACTGTACTGAAATCAAACATGTTTCCAGGTATATGCCTATTTCAATGAAAAAGACCGGCCCGTGGTTTTGTGTGGCCTGAGGCGAGACATTAAAATTACCTGAAAAAAAAGAAAGACGGATCCAAGTAATGACCCAAAAAAAGGAATCATATTTAGAAGACTTCTATCATTTTAGACCTGAGGCCTGCCTCTAGTTCGTCACATCCAAGGGCCGGCCCTGTCACTGCATATAAATACATATAAAAAACATTGATACTCATAGATTTCCTAACACGTTTAGTTATCCTACCGACTGCGTCAATAAAATTAATCGTGACTAGTTGCTTTGAGGCCTTCTATTGCCTGAGGCCTTATGTCTGGGCTTATTTTTCCTCACACAAAGGCCAGCTCTCAAGGCCCTATGCTTCACATAGGAGCGATAGGAACTTTATATATATATAAGGGCCAGCCTTGTCATTGTATATAAACAAATAAGAAACATTAAAACGCATATATTCAGTAACATGTCTAGTTATCCTACCGACTGCGCCAATGATATTAACGTTTACTGGAAACAAACAGTTAGTTTAATTTTAAGATTTGTGTACCAGATAATTGGAAATAATTATAGCTGAGACTTGGGCTGCCACCACCTAGTTAATATTAAATCCTAGGAAAAAATTGGTATGAAAAAAAACAATAACCTAACTTAAAAACATATCATTATATATCTACTAACTTAAAACATATCATTTTATATATTAACATATAAAAATAATCGAACCAAACTAAAGGAATCGTGATTCACCCAAATTTTAAATATATCAGGTTCAGGTTAGAAAATCGGTGACGAAGTGATGTAATGTCTTTACAGCCCGGTACATAGCAATGTTTAACGTATTTAGAAACAGATTCCATATTTGTGAATTTGAAAAATGGAACACACTTTCCGTAAATGAAAAACTACTGTTGAACACTTCTAACAAGCAATGAACAAACAATAATGATCGACAGAAAGCATTATGCTAATATTTAAATTTCTAGACTGTAGCGCTTTGGTGGCCGTGCAGGTAAACTAATAGTGGTTACAGGTCGGATATATGAGTTAGACCACCATGACACAACCCAAATCTGTCGGTCTAGACAGCTGTAATTAATACAGAGGGCAGAGTATGAAGGAACTGGACCACTGCTTTCCGCACGACTGTTTTTTTTGTGGGCTCGGTCCACCACGTATCAAATACAGCAAAAAGTCCATTCGTGTTATCTTGCACTATATTTTTAAGAGCTTTATATTGTTTTCGTTTTGGCTGTATCTATTTTATGCCTTACTATGACTCAGAATATTTTCATATTGATCCCATATAGTAGTATTCTTGATATACGAGTACATGAAGAGCTTCGAATCCTTATCTTGTAACAATATTGATATTTCTTTTATTTATTTATTTTAAAATTCAATGTTGTAATATGAAAATTCAGAATTCAATCATATTTACATTGAAAAGTTATTTCCTTTCCCAACGAAAAATGAGTAAAAATATCCGTAACATTTGATATTGAACTTCACGAAGTATGGATCAAATTACTTTTAATATTATAATGTAGTATTGAAAGTTTCTTCCAAGTTTCTAATCAGGGGATTTAAAATTAAAAATAAATACGAGACTAAAAATAATCCTCATTTTCAACAAAGTTTAAGGTAGCGAGGGTGTTATGGTAAACGAAGGGACGATCATTTAACATCGAATATACCGTAGGATCAAATAAATTTATAATTAGAGTAGTTTGTGATTTGTGTTACGAAAGTGGTATCACTCTCCGACTTTAAGACATTTAAATTTGATTTGTCAAATAAAATCACCTTCAAAATGTTTGATTTAGAACATAAAATCTCTTTCACTAAAAATTATTTTAAAAAAATCTGATTAACAGGAAAATGGAGAGTTGTGTTACTCCATGAGACGCTGCATTGAAGATTTTTGAGAAGAGTTTCTCAATTTTCTTGCCCATTACAATGACTTAGTACAGCAAATAAATGTGTTATTTCTTAAAAATGTCTCTATAACCCGAAAACCAGGTAGTGGCTGTACAAGAAAATTCTCTCCTGATTTAAAAATTTTAGACACGGTGTATACAAATAATCTATACACACTGGAAGACCTACGAGATGCAATTACAAATGCATGTAACTCGGTAATTCCGCACTCATTACAAAAAGTTAAATACGAGTTATTAGTTGCATTGAAGGTGAAGAGGACATTTCGAATATTTGTGTTATTCTAGAACCATTGATTTTTTTTATATTTTATTTTATTTATATTACATCGGCTTATTTCTGCAACGAGGCTTATCGCCGATGCCAGGGAGCGAGCTCCTACACCTGGATGAAGGGTGAATGACTTTGAAAATGGGAGTAATGTTAACATATTATTCTCGCCCGAATAATACCATATCGTTGGCTAATGCAATTTTCGATTCCATTGCCTATGTCTGTGAAGGTCTAAAAAACAAAGGATTTAGCCTTGCTATTTTCCTAAATCTATTCAAAGAAAAAGTAACATTTTACGACTTTAACACAGAAAGTTGTTTTTAGAGTCATATCTCAAAAATAGTAAACTATTTGTAAAAACTGGTAATATTTCTTCTGATATTTCCACAACTAATTTTGGTGTACCTCAGGGATCGATTTTGGGACCACTGGCTTCTCCTGTCTTATTCACAGTAAAACAATACTTTTTGCTGATGATACGACCATCGCTACACGCTCTCTGTCGTTAAATAATGTCATTTTGGAAAGTGATGACTTACCAACAATTACAATTAAATACGAAAAAAATACAGATTTTATTAATATCTACCAGACCAAATGATTAACTCCATATTGTTAAATTCTTAGATGTACTTCTGGATCTTTTTTTCTATTTTCTAGTTTATATAAATATAAAGATCATTCAAAATATCTGAAACGCAAAGGCGATAATATATGTATATAATGCAGAAAGTAAATATCAAAATACTGCCTCACCGAGAATTGAACCCGTCACCCTAATAATTTCGCGTTCTTGTTCCAGGCCACTGGCATGTCCATATCTGCATTACTTGTGATAACAGTTTTAAATATTAAACGATCAGCTGTTCCTAAACAAATTTAGTCTGTCACCATATTGTTTTATAATATGATAATAATTTTATTTCGTGCTTTTCGGCTTTGAAAGTATTGGTTTCCATTCTACAATAATTATATATACAATTCTATGATACATAATAATTCATTTTATTCTTCTTTCCAAGACTCCTTTCATCTTGGCTAGGCCTCTCCGAGACGTCTAGTAGGTCTCCTGTTTCCGTGTTTCTAGCTGCATTCCTTCACAGTTTCTTAGGTGGTCTATTGTTTCTAGTTATTGTCTGCAGATTCTACATATTTTTTTCGTGTCTTCCATCCAATAATTGTTTGCCCTCTTCTCGTTGCCACATTTGAATCTTGCGATTACCTTCTGGTTCCTCGTTCCTTCTGCCAGGTATCTGGGTAATCCAATAGTGGTTATATTTTTGTAGACTTTGTTATATGTAGAATCTTGTATTCTGTTATACTGTTCTTGTAACTACACTTCCTTTTCTCTTTCTACTATTATATTTATCATCTGTTGATCTTCTCTTCTTCTTTTTGTGACGTCTTCTATGGAAAAACCGTACCGTTTGTTATATTTTTCACGTTTTATTTCCCATTTGCACACTTTTCCAGCACTCTTCTAATATTGTGTTTTCTGTCAATATAACTGGCTCTTCGTATTTCATGGCGTTACTCCCTGTTTGTACTCTTATTTATTGTTTTATAATAATGAATCTAACCCATAACTTAAGCTTGTCCATAACTACATTACCTGTGACAAAACTTTTAAACATGGAATGGTCAGTTGTTCTTAGACAAATTTAGTCTATCACCACATTATTGTATGATAAATCAACAAAAACGATATTTCTAATAATAATTTTATAGTATGATTGAGGACTAATTCAAACTCTTGTGTGTTCTTTCTTTTTTTTTGTTTTTGTTGATTTGTATATAGTTTATTTTGTTCAATTTATATGTATTTGTTTTTATTGGCCATAAGGCTGTTAATTATTTACAAACTTTATAAACTAAAATATTCTTTGTGTAAAAACATGTTATTAATTAGTCTTTTTTTTCAGGTAAGTCTACATGTACACCACCAAAATAAGGAATATCAGTAAGCCATATTTCATTCATTTATCCCAATTTAGATCTGTCAGATTTGTTTTGTCTTTTTTAGTACATTCATAATTTCGAATAATATATCGTCATAATCAATCAAATATTTTTAGTTTGACGTCAAATTTTTCAGATATATTAAAATGCTGTCGAACTATTTCATTATTTCTATAATTATGACGTATATTCAAAAATAAATTCTACACTTCCAGGTTATTGATATGAAAATAAAAAATTGATGTGAAATGTGAATTTTCACACATTGCAGGGTTTCGCAGGTATATAATAAGTGAAGGCGGCATGCTGAGTGTGTAGGACAAATTTTGCTTTGTAGTAACCACGGCAAAATGAACGATCTTTTTAAAATAGTTTATCGTCTGTTAATCTCAGAGCTTTAAAAACAAATTTTATGTTAAAATATTTTTTTTGTTAATTTTAATTCGAATACCTAATATCATTATTTAGGTTTCTAAATAAGTGCAGTATTTTTTTATATAACAAGGTTCATTAAGATTTTGAAAATTGGGCCTATGGCTTCCATTGGTTGTCTAAAATCATACGCTCCGCCCCTCTGGCTTCGTATAAATGACACAGAATGAAAATATAATTCCAATTGGTTATTAAATTTACCTCTTGAAAATTAAATTCAAAATGTGCTAAAATATAACTAGAATTTTAACAAATTAATTTAAACATAATAAATATGAAAAAAAAAAAAACAAAACATAAAATTGACTCCACAAGCCAGGCACGAACCTGTGTAGTGAATATCGATCCTGTGTGGCTGTCGAGCAACTGAGCCACTAGACCACCAAACGCTTATCAACTTAGTGCGTTATAAGAGTATAACATGTATGCATCGTCAACCAAAAAACACAAAAAATGCGTTATTTTCCGAAAACATAATCTGATCAAGAATTCCTGTTGTACTATTCCGGTTCACACCATTATACATTACTTAGAATTTTTTCACATTTTTAGTTTAAACCATCTGGGCTACAGAGTGTGGGACAAAAATTTTTTTGCACATTTTTGGCAAAAATTGCCTCAAAATAATTTATTTTGCAAAAATTAAATTTTGATCGTTAATCCACGTACTAAGGGATTTCATTTGATACCCTACTCAGAATTTTAAAAAAATATTTTTTTTTTCGATGAGCACATATTTGTTTATATTTTTAGGGGGGATATGTTTTTTAGATGTTTTAGTATTTTTCCTATGTGCGGGTCAAAAAGTTGTACAAGCATGCCAATTTTCAACTCTCTAGGTTTAGCCGTTTGGCTACAATTTTTACCGAACAGACAGACAGACAGACAGACAGACAGACAGACAGACAGACAGACGACAAAATGACGGTATAAGGGTTTTTTGGTCATACCTACAAACCCTAAAAACAGTTTGAAATATTCTAGGAATGATTTTAAAATAAAGCAAAATGCAAGGGTTTATATTTTTTCTCTTTGAACCTCTTTTAGAAAGATTACGAAATAATGGAAAACACACAAACATTTTCTTTGGTTTGAAACGAATATTGATTTATAGTATAGGGTGAAAATTTTACGATTTACGTCGCAAGAATAAAAATTCAATGGAGTATTATTTTTGAGAAAAATGAAATTGAAAATGTGGTTCTGTGATAAGATGTTGAATCATTATTGATTCCACTTGGAGCTTTCACTTTCTTATTCTACACAAATCAGTTCTGGGGTCGACTTTACTTAGAACAGATATTACTTAAAACATTAATGTGAAGTGTGAATTTTCACACATTTCAGGGTTTCACAGGTATTTAGTAAATGAATGATGATTATTTGGGATGCCAAAACTAATTTTATGTTAAAATATTTTTTTTCTGAATTTTAATTCGAATGCCTAATACCATTATTTAGGTTTCAAAATATATGCAGTATTTTTTTTTATATAGCAAGGTTCATTAAGATTTTGAAATTTGCGCCTATGGCTCCCATTGGTTGTTATAAGCTCCGCCCTTCTGGTTTCATGTACATTGAAACAGAATTAAATTATAAGTTCAACAATTTCCACTGGTTATTAAATTTACGCTTTTAAAAATTAAATGCAACATTTGCCAAAATATAACTAGAATTTTGAAAAAATAATTTAAACAAAAAATTTAAACAAAATAAAAATGCAAAAAAAAAACAAAAAACAATATTGTCTCCTATCGCAGGGATCGAACTGATTTAGCTTAGCGTGTTACATAACTATAAGTTGTGTACATTATTAGCCAAAATAACACAAAAAATGCGTTATTTTCCGAAAATATAAACTGATACATACACCCATCCACTGAGAGGAAGACGCCGCGCACGCGCAATTCAAGACTTGGACTTCCTCTGTCTTCTAGAGACAGGGGAAATATATCTCGATGTATTTGCTCAGACTTAAAGACCTAAGTTTTTTGTCATGCTATCACACACACAAGACTTCGATTCGAATGCAAAGACTTTAATTTTCCAAGTTTAGACTTGAATAATAAGTGTGATAAGGCCTTTACATAGCTATATTTTGTACATCGTCAACAAAAAAACACAAAAAATGTGTTATTTTCCGAAAACGTAATCTGATCAAAAATTCCTGTTGTACTATTCCGGTTCACACCAATATACATTACTTAATTTGTTTTGCACAATTTTGGTCAAAATAGCTTCAAAATAATTTATTTTGCAAAAATAAAAATTTGATCGTTAATCCACGCACCAAGGGCTTTCATTTGATACCCTACTCAGAATTTTAAAAAAATATATTTTTTTTTTCGATGAGCACATATTTATTTATATTTTTAGGGGGATATGTTTTTTAGATGTTTTAGTATTTTTACTATGTGCGGGTCAAAGAGTTGTATAAGCATGCCAAATTTCAACTCTCTAGGTTTAGCCGTTCGGCTATAATTTTTACCGAACAGACAGACAGGCAGAGAGACAAACAGACAGACAGATAGACAGACAGACAGATAGACAGACATACAGACAGACAGACAGACAGACAGACAGACAGACAGACAGACAGACAGACAGACAGACAGACAGACAGACAGACAGACAGACAGACAGACAGACAGACAGGTCATACCTACAAAACCCTAAAAATTATACTGAAGCATCCTTAATATTTTTTTAATATCCTTATTACGAATGGGCATTTTGGATAGTTCACGGAACCAGCTCAGGAAAAGAGTCCCTGAGAATCAGTTCGTAAGAACGTCAATCAGTTCGAGAAACAATCTTGAGACGCCATGGGTTTAGTAGGACTGTTATATATATGATATAGCATCCTATGTACGCCATTGATTATAAGAATTATTTCTGCTGACAAATCAATTAATCGAACATTTGTGTATTAATTTCTGATTCACCAATTCCATTCCGATCTGATAAATTGAATCCTGTTCCCTGTTTCTGTTCGAAACTAATATAATTTAGGGAAATTGCAACATGATGCTCCACGGTTCTTTAACTTAGATAAAGTTTTACGAACACTATAATAAATCACCACCTGTTCCCGAAAACCACCTGTAGAGAAAAGATGAAGGAAAAAATAAAATCATGATAATAAAAGTGAATAAATTTAGATACGACGATAAAATTTGGTTTTATATTCAAAAAATCAAGACGAAACTGAAACTCGAAGAAAGAATATGACATGACGCAGTCAGATGTTCTATTTTTACTCTGGCAGTTTTTAATTGTTTCGAAATGCAAATAGAATTACAGTATGATAGTAATTTCTGGGAAGTAAATGGAACATCGTATCCTTTATCGAATTAGAGCTAGCGCACTAGGTTGGTAACAGTAACGTAACTTTAGCCTCGCTAGATTATTTAATTATAGGCATTTTCTTAAGTGTAGAAGGATGCTGGCAATTTCTCTTTTCCAATATCGAATTATAAACCGTTTTATTGCTATTTATTTACTTCTGGTAAAATCAATATTGTTGCAGTCTTGGTTTAATATTAGGTTAAAACGTTTTCAGAGAGCAACTGTTGCCACCTTACTGGTTGTTACATGAATTATTTCTTCTTTTATATCTAAGGGTTTATTTATAACGTTTGTTTTTCCGCAATCGTGATTTTTAACCATCTTCCGGTTATCACATTCTTCAACCTCCCCTCTTTTTAATGGCCTTGTTCACTTCCTGCTCATATCTTGATCTTTCTTGTTTTCTTTTTACCACATTGTTCTATTCCACCTGTATTAGCCCTTTTGACCTACCAGTAGCTTTATTCCTCGTCATTATTGTGCCGGGCTTATATTAGGGTACTAAACGAGATAGCTACAAGATCTAGTAGCTAGTACGTTCTCTATACCAGCGTTTCTCAACAGGGGGCCGCGGCCCCCTGGGGGGTCGTGAAAGCTTCGTCGGGGGGCCGCGAAGTCATACAAGATCGAACAATTTTGCTCAAATGTGCTTAATTCATAAATATATTACATTTATATTCATAAAAATATACCTTCCATGACATAAATAAAATAAATTATACTTATTTTGATAACTAATTTAAATAATATCAATGTCAAATTAAGTGTATGTGTCGGCTAATGCGTTTCTGTGATAACGGTTCACGTTGGAGGTACTTCAAGTACTTGTAAGTTGTAGTTTCAAATGGGCACGACTTGAAAGTGCAATATTATTATTATTATTTATTATATGCCGAGCTACAGATAATTCAAGAGTAAAGAAGCGAAAGTGTTTAAATCAAAATGGAAAGCATTTTGAAGACTTGTAAATAAAAATACTTTCAAGTCATAGGGAATATAATTTTTCGTCAACCATAATTGATATTTAAAAAAAAAAAACTTTTAAAAAATTCTATCCAAGGTTAATATACGTTCCCATTTAAAAAATTGTCCTTGATATCTTGTACAGGTTAATTTCGGAGAATTTCAATAGGTACTACCATTCAATTCTTTGGATAAGATTTGGTCATCAAACATTTTTCCCAATTAGCTCGCATATCGCCTTTATTACCGTGCCGTCTTGCAAACATCATTTTATAAAACATACTGATGTAAATATTTATTTATGCCGTCTGTTAATGAAAAGAACTGAACTTTTAAAAACCACATTTTTTCATCGCGTTGTTTACAAGTGTATTTGTGTCGAGCTTGCTTTTATTTCTAAGTTTTTGAGTATTTCTACAAATACATAATCGTGTTATAAGCGTTTAAACTACGGCACAGACACAATAAAAACGCTGATGCCACGGTGCACCCTGTATATATGTATATATAGGGGGGCCGCAGACAATGTTTAAATAATTTTGGGGGGTCCCATGCCAGAAAAGGTTGAGAAACGCTGCTCTATACTATGCCGTAACTAGGATAGTAGGTGTTTACACACGACACGGTATTGTACTAATCCGTTGACACTACTATTTCAAAACCAGAATTACTTATACGGGTTGACCGATTATCAAAAACAAAATGGATCCAATATCCTCAGTGGTAAGACTAATTTTTATTTTCCCCCGACGTCAGGATGTTTGTTTTTTCAAGATTTTCTTTTTTCATAATTTTGTCCCGGTCACATTAGAGCAATGATTCCCAACCGGGGGTGCCGGCACCCCCAGGGGTGCGAGACGATTTATAGAAATTTATATAAAAAATTTAGTTTATTTAAATTTTAAATAGTCTAGATTTTTTAAGGTTATGAACCGCTGAATGCTACATCAATTAATTTGATCAATTTTAAAGAAATATTCATGCGATTTCCTTTTTTTTGCTCTTCACTTTTTATTTTGATCAATTTGACATATAAATATGAGTCAACTGAAAAAATCTGAACACATTTTTTATGGGGGTGCGGGAGATTATTTTCACATTCAAAGGGGTGCTCACCACAAAAAAGTTTGGGAACCACTGCATTAGAGGATGCAGTGAAGAATTTTATCCTCGGAGGTAGAAGACAACTCATCCAAAGGTGGCTCACTACTATTTTTCGGATTTTTCCTAACAGAGTGGTTTTAAGGTTTCTGTAAAATCGCAATTTTTTAATTTTTAGGGGGTGCATTGCGCAAATTAAATGTTCAGGGATAGAAGGAAGGCCATCAAAGGTTGTAAAATACTTTTTTCCCGATTTTCTCTACCACTTTGGGATAGTTTTGAATTTTCTGAGATGTGATTTTTACTGTTTTCTACAACAAAAAAACCTCCATTGCCTTCATCAGGGAGCACTTCAGACTAGTGATTTAGGGTATCTCTTCTAGAAAACCATGCATTAAACACGAACCAAGGCCTGAACTAGTGCTTCTGATTCCTCGACATTTTTCATTTTTCGAGAAATGTAAAATTAGACTTATTTTCTTGAGAAATCTCGATAAAATAATTATTAAAATCTATATCTTCTTTAATGTTGAAAATATTGTAGAGGATAAAAACACGATAAAATTATAGTCAACTTTAAAGTACTAGAGTATTCATTTAAATAACATTAAAACAAATGAATAACGGGGCTTTAAAAATGATTATGAAAACGGCACGTAATTGCATATTAATTGAAAATACATATGTATAGAGAAATTTTCAAGACATTAATAACAGTAGTACTTAATAATCATTTTATTTAACTTGTAGGTAATCTTTTACATGACAGTTTTAAACTGAACAAAAATTTAAATGTAATTGATTATAATAAATAATAAATGTAAATTAAAATAAAATATTGTAACAATAAATGCTAATTAGCTAAATATTATAAATCGCTTCTGATCTGTTGCCACAGTTGCATTGCGAGAGACAGACAAATTTTATCAAAATTAAATTATAATCAGTGACTCATTGAACATTATATATTTTTTAAATAGTTTTTTTAAAGCACAATGCGTTTAACGTGGTGTGGAGAAAATTTTACATTTCTCGAGGAATGAAAAATGAGAATTATATAACTTTTTTTAAATTAAAATATCTTTAAGCATCTTGTAGAATTTACTGAAAGCTTTGAAACAATATTTTTGGCAAGACTAGGAATATTTGGTTTATTTAATTTATTTTCCATTGTTTCCAGGTCTTCATACAAATTTAATAATATTGTCCTCTAAAATTTTCATATATTTCCATCTCAAAAATTTATATGGGCCGAACGCCTTGACAAATAAAGATATAGGATCCTGTCGAAGCCTGTTTTATATTCTTTGTTTACACTTCCACATATGTAAACATTGAAAATGCAGATATTGGAGCACTGCAGTATCCGTTCAAAGTTTAAATAAAATAGCCACTTGATTTTTTACGTGTTGTACAATGCTGAAATAACAAAATTAACATATACACACGTGACAATAAAACTGTTTTTACTGTTGGCACAAATTTTTTATCAGAGTAATGAATAATGGAATAACTCAATGTTGTATAGTTTAACTATTTATATAAAAAACTTTATTTATTTTTGTCACGTGAAAATTTAATTCAGTTTAAACAAAACCTAATAGAAACTCCAGTTTGTGTTGTGGATACGTTCTTGAAAATCGCGACACAAAGCGAAACGTACTTCGCCGTAGTAAATTATTAAATATGGAAGTTAGGCGACCGTTATAAAAATTATTAAAAATGTATATAAAGTTGATAAATTTTTAACAAAGATAGGGCAGAAAAATAGACGACTCCATGATCACAATTGTTGAAAAGCGAATTCTTTTACTACACAGCAAAAAAGTCATGGTGTAAAAGTCAATCTCAGTTTGGTTAAAATTATAGTGTTAAAATTTTCATTTAAATAAAGTAAAAATTATCTTATTTTTAACCAAATTACCGTGTAAATCTTCAGAATTTATTAGCTTTGCAATTGATACCTCTGGATAAGTAGATGTCGTGTATACCGATTTTCAAAAAACATTTGACAAAATTAATTATTACCATCTGGGTCAGAAATTAGCTGAAATCGATTTACACGGAAGCTTATTGAGGTGGCTCGACAGTTACATTAGGAATAGATCACAAGTTGCAGCAATTATTGGTGGCCAGTGGCGCAGACAAGGGGGGGCGACGGACTTGGGCCCCTCCTAGGACTAGCAGATTACACGGCGCTGCTCGGAGAGTTGAAGATAAAATTTGTTAACCACAACCAGTAGCGCAGCCAAGGGGGGGGTCTGGCCCCTTTCAGGACTATCAGATTACACGGTACTGCTCGGGGAGTTGCAGATAAAATTTGTTAACTACAACCAGTAGCGCAGCCAAGGGGGGGGCGACGGGCCTTGACCACTCCCAGGACTAGCAGATTACACGGCGCTGCTCGGGGAGTTGAAGATAGAATTTGTTAACCACAACTGTAGTTAATTTTTAAATTACTTCATTGTAAACAATACTGGCATTTTTTTTTCGTGTAAATAATATTTTTTTTAAGATTGCCTACTATTGATAAAGTGACATAAGTATTGTTCAAGAGAAAATATATAACTTTCCTAATATGCTCCAACGAATTATATGAACGGGAGCGTTGATCCTTTTCCCCCCTGATACATCGACTAAAATATTCGCCCAGTTAAATGATAAAACTATTTTAAACAACTAATTACTCGATTCAGATAAGATAAAATAAATGGAAATCTGACTTCGGTATAATCTTCAGAATGTAATTTTAAAATGACACCTCAAACGTGAAATAGAGTAGAAATAGTAGAAATATAATAAAGAGAGTAGTTTTGGAGACAATCGCGCTCTTAAAATCGGTATTTGGTTTTATTTTGTAGATAAATCTTCTTAGGTATTTTTGAAATCCTTATTCCGTCACGTGAGTCTGTTCGTTCGGTATAAATTGTGGCCATGTGGCTGATTTGGAGAACTGAATAAGTAAGAGAAATATTGAGACTTCAAAAATATATCCCGCGAAAAATATAAATAAATATGTATTTATCGATGAAAAAATTAAGTGAAAGTTTTTGATACATGGATTAACAATTACATTTTTTTATCAACAAATAATGGAATTATTATTTGATATAATCATCAATATCCAACAGCAGGGGTGTTGAACTGATTTGGGTTGCAGTCTATTTTACATACAAAAGCAGCGACGGAACTTTAAATATCTCGAAGGGTTTCTTGACATTTTTTTATAAACAGAGAAGGGGAAGAGAGTATATTTTACATTTTTAAATATATTTTTCCCCTAAATAAGCGCAAGTGATTTTGATTACCGCTTCAGGGGCCACAAAAAATTAGGTTGAGGGCCGTATGCGGCCCGCGTGCCCTCGAAATTTGATTCGGCCCTCCCCGAGACAAAATCCTGACTGCGCCACTGTTGGTGGCAAATTAAATTTAATAACTATAACATCCGCTGTACCCCAGGAATCAGAATTAGGGTTGTTTCTGTTCATCATTTATATTCAAAATATACGCACTGTAAAAATAAAATTAATTTTTTTGTTATTTGTTGACAACCTTGAAATCTTTAAGAAAAATCGTATAGCTAAGTTTGATCTATCTTATAGATCAATTTTATAGATAAGATTTATCTATCTTCATCTAAACTTTAAAAAAAAATTCACTAAACAATTTCCTATGAAATTTAAATATCAAATAAACAATACAACCCGGATTGAGGTTAATGCTATAAAAGGTTTGGATATTCATTTAGATACAAAATTTAAATTTATTCACATATAGAGTCAGTAACTCAGCGTTTCAACAACTTGACTTTATTATTCGCTCATGTAAACATTTTTCAAAATTTCAAAGTATGATTATTATATATAAATCATTAGTTTGTATTAAATTAGAATATAATTGTTTAATTTCGAATTCGTAATATGCTGTATACTCAAACAAATTTAAAAGCATTCAAAAGCGCTTTGTATGGTATTCAGATTAAAAATTTCATGAAAATACTACATCCAGTCACTATGTTCAGTTAAGCAGATATTATCTACATTCCTTTAACAACCGTCGAACTAAATTGGAAATTAATTTTGTCTATAAAATTGTAATATAATTGATTCTGAAAATATTTTGAGCTACATAAATTTTAATGTACAGTCTGTTCCAAATGGTTAAGCGGAACTAAATGGGATTTTCGTTCTTTTAGGTTGTCACGAGAAGGGACCTTGCTGGGGTTATTTCATTTTTCACGTTGGAATGTCAAAATTTAAAATTCCAACAATGAAACCATAGAAACGAATGACATGTCAAAATTCAATTATTTTTTTTTTACAAATTTTAATGACAAAAAAATAAATAAATGGGAAATTTGTATTAAGAATGCACAAAATATCAAAATATAAAGAAAATGACATTTTAAAATGATATTAACCTTAACCAAAAAATGTTAATTGTAAGTATGATTTACAAAGCTTAAACAAAACGACCGAAAAGCACGATTTAAGCGATGAAAGTAACTAGATTGCAAAATCTAGTTCCGCTTAACCGTTTGGAACAGACTGTACCAGATACAAGTCTGATACAAGGCAAATAAATACGTTTTACTCCCGCAACTATCATAAAAATAATAGCAAAAATTAACCTCTAAATAGAATTATGTGCCCACATATGAGGATCCTACACTGTATACGCAAGGAAACCACTGTATTTGTAAAGAATTTATAAAGAGTTACGAATTTAGAAAACAAAATACAGAATCAACAAATAATATATGATCTTTACTTATATTTTTGTTTAATTTTGATCAGTTGCATAGTATGGGCAAAAACTGCAAAAGCGAGATTTTATAACATATTTAATAATTAGACAGAATTTAGTCATATTATTCAATCGATCAAAATCTAATAAAAATTTATGTAAAGATCATTTATTATTTATTGATTCTGTTGTATTATTTTTTTCTAAATTCTTTATGAATTATTTACAAATACAGTGTTTTTCTTGCGTGTACAATGTAGGATTCACTTAGTGCTTACTTTAATACCTATGATATACAGCAGTGTTTCTCAATTGAAAACGTACCGCGGACCAGTCAAATATTTAATTTTCTACGGCGGACCCCTAAAAATAAATGTACTATTAAATTGTATATGTAAACTCTACATATATCTTAGTAATAAAAAATCACTGAAAAATGAACAAAATACAAAGAAAATGAACAAAAGATCATAAAAAAAAATTAACAAAAAAATTCAAAAATAATAATTTATAATCTTTTCGCAGACCACTAAAATTTTGCTAAGGACCAGCAGTGGTCCGCGGACCACCGGTTAGAAACACTGATATATAGCGGCGTACGCAGAAAAATATTTCGGTGGGGGGATTTTTCACAACATCGGAATTTATACGTATTGAAAAGGCGAGCAATCTTGAAATGCGATAATTATAATTTTAGTTTTATTTCGAATTTTCTGGAGGGAATTCATCCCCCTAATCCCCCTCTGCGAAAACCACTGGTGATATATTTTTCTTGTAATTTTCTAGCTGCCGATCCAACTCAATCCGGCCCGTAAAACATATCTAGCGTTAAATATGACCCCACTATGGGAAAATGTTGGATACCACTGGTCTACATATATATATAAAATATACCTACTGTATATAGTATAAACCAACATATACATATATATGTACATATGTATGTGCTTCCATATTGTACATACATACAAGCACATCGTACATAACAATGACTTGTATTATAAAATTAACAAAAATTTCTACAAATACCTTTCCAATCACTCCAATTTTGGTCTCCTAGAAGTCCAAACAACAAAGTCCACACTATGGCACGCCTTTTAAAGTACTTTCTGCACTTTTACCACTTAAAAATAACTAATAACGTCAGAAAAAATGCAAAAGCCACTTGCAAAAATCACATGTCAATACAAAACAAGATGGCGAACTCTGATAATGCTCATTAAGGAATATGCTCATTAAGAATTATTAGATAAGAAGCAGAATTGTTAAAAATAATTATAGAGACTAAACACATACATTCATATTTTAAATACACAATTTTTTTATTATAAAAGATAGGTTTTTTTTTGTTAAATTTGAAAGTTACTTGCTATTATATGATCTGGAATAGTCATTTAGAATAAAAATGAACTGTAAAATAACAGAAATATTCGATTATATTTTTACTTAATTTGAAAGGTACGTAAATTAGGTATCCAACCACGTCAAACAAATCTCATTTTGTTTTAAAATAAAGGCACAAATATATATATATATATATATATATATATATATATATTAAATAAAATTCTTATGTCATACTCGTCATGACGAGTATGACATAAGAATTTTATTTAATACCCATATTAATTTCGTCAAGAACTTTCTTTCGATTATATATATATATATATATATATATATATATATTCTGAGTTCCCTGTGGTTTGGAGGTTCTAAGTGGGCGCTTCTTGTGCCTGTACCTGCCACTGTTAAGCAAGGAGCCACGGCAGTTAGTTATTAAAGCTATCTATAACAAGTAACCTTTCTGACAGGAATAGATCAAGGATAAGTATTTAATTTTCACTTTATTGAAACTAGATACATCCATGTTATGTATTTGACCAATAGGATGTCATGGGTCGTAACGGGGTTAGCTTTGTTTTCATACATCGTACGGTACCTTTGTCTAGTGAAATGTTGATCAGGACGTGTCTGTACTCAAAGACTACTATTAATTTCAAAAGCAAGAGCCAACTGCATTGATAATAAGACCATTCAACTACTAAATGCGTTGCTGCATCTGATTATCAACGGATTATATTGCATATAACTTTAAAGCACCCGGTATATTGTATTAGTGGTAATATTAACGACACTTCAGAACTATTATTGGAATATAATAATGAAGATAAAATTATAGTACTCTATATGGAGGAAAAATTACACTACTAGACAAAACTGGAACTTTTCGTAACTTTGGTACTACTAAACCGATTTTATGAATTCTTTTAATTATGATTAGCATATAAATCGAGAATCAAGTTTGCCACTGAAGAAATATATGTTGGCACTGATAATTTCAAGAAAATGTGGAAAATATGAGATAAAAAAACATAAGATTAAAACTAAGACTAAAACTAAATGTTAACGAACCCACCATTACCCGGGAATATAAGAGGGTACTATTCTACAACTGCAAACCCACCAGGCAGTGTTCCCAACAATAGTAAAATTAAAACAAGTAAATTTAAATCTGGTTGGAAGTTGTACGGGTTTCGGATAGCAATGAAAACAACTAGATCAGCTGACAGTTTCGACAGTTGTGTGCAACGCGTCTTCTCTTGTTCCTTCTTTAAATTTCATTTCTCCACAATTCTTCATTATATGCTCCAAGGTCTCTTTTTCCTCTCCACACATCCTGCACATTCTTTGTTCATTCGTTATCCAGTACTCATTTTCTCTTTCCTCATTTCCGCACCTAAATCTTGATATTACCTTCTTTTTTAATCCATTACTATGGCTCTTGAGGTACTCGGGTATTTGCGTCTTCCAAGTTTTCTTGTATTTACTATTTTTTTTTTTTAAATCCAAATAGCAAATAAAACAAAATACATAGTAGAAAAAAAAATAATAGTAAAAATTAAAAAAAATACATAATAATTCAGGCAAAAATAAGTGATTTTATTTGGTTAATAAATGCGTTAAAAGACATGTTGAACAGATCTAGGGTATTGCTGTTATTTAAAGAATTATATGTTCTATTATACCTCGAATTTTTTAACCTCTCACTTCTTTCTTGTCTTTGGATATCTCTCATTCTATCAGTTATATCTAGTGTCACATCTTGTCCTTCCGACCTCTTTCTTGATATTTGCTTTCCATCTGGATTGCATCTTTCCTTGTATCTCTTTCCTCTCTATTTCTGTCCAGTACTGATACAGTAATTTTTTTTCTGGGTGTTTTATTATCCTTTCTTCGAATTTAATAGCTCTTTTGGTAGCTTCTATTGTAATGTTATCCAATTTCAATTCTTCTAATAAAATATTTTCTGGCGTGCATTTGTCGAGGCCCAAAATCCATTTAATGTATTTATTTTGCACTACCTCTAATTTTTCCTGGTCTTTCCACCCCCATATTTCAGCGCCTTACATCATTATGCTCTTGACTACGTTGAACATAAGCATCCTTATTTTGATGTCTCCTATAAATTTTCTCTCACCTATTCCCCACACTTGTGGCAGGGCTAACATTGCTTTCCTTGATAGAGTCCGAATATGTTCTTCTGGGCCCCCGCTGCTTTTAAACATGTATCCCAGGTATTTGTATTTCTTCGTTTGTTCTATCTCTTCTTCTTCTTCCCAATAGGGGATACGCATAAAATTTATATTTCCTTAAAACTACATTTTTTTGATATTTTAATGTTAGTTATGTCACCTAACACAACAAAAATCACATTTTAATTAATATTATAGCCAAATTTTTTAATTAAAATATTGTAAATTTGAAATAAGCCGACCACACCGCGAAGTTTGCCGAGTAGATACGACTGAGACTGTAAGGGTTTGACGTCACAGATACAGACAAAACATAATGTTTACGTGTTTATATTGTATTGTTTGAGAGTTTTGTATTTGTTTTTAAACAATTTTTCACGCATTTATTATTAAAATAATTTATAAAATATATGTACTCACATTAAAATGGTCTTCACAAACATAAAGTTTACTTTTTTCTGAAATATCGGTTTTATTTCGCCTCATAGCTTTTCTGTTGTTTTTCGTCATCAGGTAATGATATAAATTATTTTTTTGGATTTCTAATTGAACTATTTGTGCACATTGGTACTAAACAATATTTTCGACTATGTTTCGAAGTACTGGGGCCTGGTTCTTCCATATTTTATATATTTTAATATAAAATTTAATTCGGTAAACATGTATAAATTGTTTTTATAGAATTAAACTTTATTTTAATTAAAATCACTCTAACTTTACATAACCTATAAAAGTTATACAAACAAATAAGTTCACAACAGACTATGTACGGGTGTCAGGACAGAATTACACTGGACAAAATTACACGGGACAAAATTACACAGAAGAAAATTTTCGTATGTGTAAATTAAAGTAAATTAAATGTGTAATTTTGTCTTAGTGTAATTTTCGTATGTGTAATTTCGTCCTTGTGTAATTTCTTCCCTGTGTAATTCTGTCTATGTGTAATTTCTTCTGTGTAATTTTGTCCCGTGTAATTTTGTCCAGTGAAATTTCGTCATGTAACCCTATGTACGCTGGGTAGACTAGTAGTGTCATGTGTCAGTTAGAAGGGTATGACGTCACACGTCGTTTTCGCGCGCTACATACATTTATGATTTTTTTAAGCCTACAAATTAAAAAAAAAAAAAAATTAAAAACTGTTTTTTATGTTTATATGCAACAAGAGGAATATAATAAAAAAAAATTAAAAAATTATGCCTATCCCCTATTCCATTTGTAATGTGTAGGATATATATTACGAATTATTAACAATTTTATTGTTGTTTTTATTGCGGAACATTTTTATGCACAATGTTTATTTCTTTAATCGTTATTTATAACTAGGGTGACCAGATTTCAGTGAAGGAAAACCGGGACACAGGAAAAAAAAGGTCTTTGTTTCCTCCCAGACCCGAAAAGGTCCTCACCTCCCAAATTCAAAGTGAAGAGCAAAAAAAAAAAGTCCTCACCTCCCAAATCCAAAGTGAAGAGCAAAAAAAAAAGGTCCTCACCTCACAAATCCAAAGTGAAGAGCAAAAAAAAAGTCCTCACCTCTCAGATTCAAAGTGAAAAGCAAACAGATTCAAAAACCAGGACAATCCGGCGTCACGAGAACAGTTTTCGGGACACCGGGACAATTGACCAAAAACCGGGACGGATGGTCACCCTATCTATAACCAAAGATTTTGACTTTTGACGTTTCAAATATAATACCCTTTTCACACTAGAACTTTAAGACGAGTGAACTTAAAGTTCACCGATGTTTAACATCGGTATGCTTTCACACTTGATGTTTAAATCTCTGGTGCTGTCATCAGCTACAGTAATTTTGTCCTTAAGTTACCGTCATGAAATTACCAGTTTTGAACTGTCTGCGCAGACGCACATTTTGAATTATTATAAACAAATATGGATATTTCATTTCATTCTACAATAAAGACACTACAATAAAGAATATACCTACTACACCTGTATTAACATGTAAGTCGATACATTTTATCTCAATTATTGTAGCTCTGTATTTTATTAAACACATTATTAAAATAAATAATTTTATTATAACAATAAGTATAAACTTCTTACAACGTCGATATAAGACAGTATTCTTGTTTATGATAATATAAAATGTTGACAGCACAAATTCAAAGAGTATTTCTTTATAATAGAAATTATGTTGGCAATGCGGACGATGTTTAAGACGCAGATCTCTGTCTTAAACATCGCTTGTATTTAGACGAGGCCATACGGTTTCACATTAGCATTTAAAGACACATTCACTTTAACATCCGATCTTAAAGTTCTAGTGTGAAAAGGGTATTAGTTATAACAAGCTTTGTTCATCAACACTGAACGAGGACACTATGCGCATGCGTTAAACTTGGCGTTTCATTGGTTATTTGTTAAAACTAAATCATTGTATAAAGTCGTATTTATTTATTTACACAGACAAAAACTAACACTAACACTAAATCTAAAACTAAAGCTAAGACTAAGGCTAAGGGTTGACTAAAACCCACCATAACAATTATCAACATGTTTATAAATGAGTCGCAGTTTATAATCACCAAAATACTGGGAACGTGTATGACGAAGTCCTGGAAAACGATATACTGACTGTATTATCAAGAATATGGCTCAAAATGTACAGATATCTGCTCGCTTTCATCTCAAAAGTTCTTTTTCGATATATTTTTATGAATCTCGCACATATATTCCTTTAATATATGCCTCCATTATTGCCTTGTCAAACATAAACCTATTGAATCGCGAATTGGATGTAATATTGACATGTAAATATGGCGGATAATATATAATTTAGCGACATGCATCAATCAGGTTTCCCTAGTTATTGCCTCCTTCAATTACTGTGTAAATTATTCCTCATGTTCTGGCAGAGATCTTAGATAATAAATGGATTCAGCAGAGCTATTTCAGATGCATATTAGTATTAATGCAAATCACAGAACGCCAGATAACACAAATACGAGAATATAGTTTATGCTAATAATTAATCTTACATACAATAAGGTGGTAGCACTATAGAAATTTATATCGAAGTATTTATTATCTTTAGAATAGAGTTCAAGCACTTTGATTGCATTGATTCTTAAGGATAGATTTTAGGGAATTTACCTTCTAGTGCCCAACTCCGCCTCGAGGCAAGACGTGCAAATTTCATCGAAATGTCCATAGCCACTTACAGACGACTGCTCAATGAAACACTTACAAATGACGATTGAGCAAAATTGAGTGATATTGCTAAAAACAACCAGTTGAGATAAAAGTTGGAATATTACGGGTGTTCGCCTTGCATTATATACAGTTGATATCGTCTATAACGACGCTGGGGACCAATGAATTTCGATCGTTATAAGCGTAAGTATATCCAAACTAAATTTATAATTGTTAAAAACTATAAATTTATAGATATTGTTCTAAATATTTTTAAATCGTCGGCGTATAGAAAAGATTTGAGTAATGAAAACATTCGTTTATATCATTAATAAAAACAATAAAAAGTAATGGTACAAGGTGCGACCCTTGCGGAACACCGGACGTGGTATAAAAATATTTGGAAATAAATCCGTTTAGAGCAACAGCCTGAGATCTATTCCTTATGTAAGAGCACACACTGATTTCAACAGATCGCCATGTACACCAACTTTTGCCAACTTTGAAAGAAGAATATTATGATTTAGCTTATCAAAAGCTTTGGTAAAATTGGTGTACACGGAGTCCACCTGAAAACGAGAGTCCATTGCCTGAAAAATAAAATTCGAGTAGGTTAAAAAGTTGGATTCGACTGAGCGATCCTTAAAAAATCCGTGTTGTTCCACGGAATAATGACATTTTTCAGCGAATTAAACAAGTGATGGTATATGAAGTTTTACAATTGACGATCCGAATTTCTGTGTAATTAAATTAAATTTACTATTTTTCTAATGATATTATTAAAATCCTGCAAAAGTTACTTTCATTATAAAAAATCAGCTGTGACCACCACAGGACCGACCGCCATCATAAAGTTCTTATATAAAATAAAGTATTTATTTAGCAGCAGAGTAGAAATAACTTGGCCTAATATTTTCTTGGCGAGATATTATTTATCATGACCATGGAAACGTTACATATAAGTATGAAAAAATTGAGACAAAAAATTTCGAAAAATTTTACAAAAATTATTCGAAATTTTTCGTTTTATCAAAAAACGTCTCAAATAAAAGTTATTAATTATTGCTTTTATAGCAACTTTTGTTCAATAAATTTTTTCGAAATATTTTTCTGTTGTGAAATATTCACAAAAATCTTAAAATCGACACGAGTAAACTCCCATTTTTAGTCAACCGATTTTTACCAAAAGTTGATCAACTCGTGCCATTGATAGCAGAAGCTTAAATATAAAGTTTCATAAAAATCTTTTCAGTCGAATTTGCTCTGCACGTGTACACAGACAGACGGACAGACGGACAGACAGACGGACGGCCAGACAGACGGACAGACAGACGGACAGACAGACCGACAGACATCATGCTAAAAATAGTCTAAACGTCATGTAGGGACCTCAATTCGTGGAGATCCATCGAAATCTCGAAATGTCAAAATCGGTATGATCACAATACCTCCCTTATATATGTTGGCGGACGGTAAAAACTATATAATTGTGTGAGATGGGGGACGAAGAGGAGAGAGAGTGAGAGTTGGGGAGGAGGCAGAGAGAAGCAATTCGATGTACATATACTTTTTATTTAAAACTGTTACATTAATCTTTTGTGTAATTTCGTTTTCTTTTTCTTACTACGACGTTTTTTCATTATATTTGCCCCACGAACTAATTTATGACAGCTGAACGTGTCAGTACTAACAGATGTTACTAGGTGACATAAAACATCTTTCTTGCATTTGTTGTCGCATCTCTCTCCGTTCCTTATTACTGATGAACCGAACCTATAACTTAAATAAAACAAATTATGTCAAATATTTTACAGGCTACCCAGGTACATTCGACCCAAATTCAAACATAAAATAAATTGTTAATTGTTCAGTAGAGCACTGCAAATCTGCGGATTAATTAACATTTAAAACGTGCGGATGCGGATAAAATATCATATTTGCTTATCCGCAATCTCCGCGCTAACATAAAATCTTCGGTTAGACGCCTCTTCCCACGGAAGACGCGCTTCGGGCAACATTATTTACCGCTGTTGGGAATTCAGTCGCTATGGAGCGTTTCTCGAGAGCAGACCGCGCGTTATGCGTGCGAGAGTTTTACAAAAACGGTGATTCGGCGACTGTAGCGCGTAGAAAATTCTGCAGTATTCGAGGTTTTCGCCACTTAAATGATGCGCCAACGGTGACTTGTACAACGCTGGATAAATCAAAATCCAGGCGACCTAGGTCATCAAGAACGGTAGAAAACGTGGAGAATGTTAATCAGTCTGTTCGTGACGACCCGAACCTTTCAATTCGGAAGCGCGCAAGTGCTTTAAATGTGCATAGATCATCATTACATCGCATTATGCACAAAGACCTAAAGCTGCACCCCTACAAAATTCAATTGGTGCAAGAATTAAAGCTCCAAGATGCCAGTCAGAGGCTTAATTTCGTAAATCAGGTGATTGAGCGATTTTCAACGTTTACCAACATTTTGTTTTCGGATGAAGCTCATTTTCATCTTAATGGCCACGTAAATAAGCAGAACTGCCACTACTGGAGTGCAACGAATCCGAAACGCAAACATCAGAAACCCCTACATTCGCCTAAAGTGACCGTATGGGCTGCGATGTTGGCGCGAGGAATTATCGGCCTTTACTTTTTTGAAGACGAAAGGGGGCGTGCAGTTACAGTGAATTCAGAGCGTTATGTGGAGATGTTAGACAACTTCTTGGTACCTGAACTGCAAAACTTTCCTGGCTATAACCAAAGAACATGGTTCCAACAGGACGGAGCAACTTCACACACGTCCAATATGTCTCTGCCACGTGTTCGTGAAATTTTCTCAGGCAAATTGATCTCCCGGAGAGGTGACATAAATTGGCCTCCACGCAGTCCAGATTTAACCCCTATGGACTTTTTCCTATGGGGTTATCTTAAATCTAAAGTTTACGCCAATAAACCGACTTCACCGGCGCATTTGAAAGAAAATATCCGTCACGAAATGATAGCCATCCCTGAGTCCACCTGCCGACACGTCATAAGTAATTTTACTGTTCGATTAAATGAGTGCCGAGAACGCGAGGGTCTACATTTAGACGATATTATTTTTAATAAATAAATCCCCAAAAAGTGTAATTTAATAATTAATAAACATTTTTTCTATATACGGCTTACTTTTTTTTTAACCGATCCACTAAATATAAAATTTCTTTTGAGACACCTTGTATATTAGTACTTACTCATTATATTTTTGAAATAATGTAGCGTTATTAGCTATTCTGTGTACGACAGTATCATAATTTTGTATATCTGAGAGAGGTTCATATTCAGCAAAGGTATCTTTAAATCCATACAACTTGTACCATTTTGGATCATCTTGATCGCCCCTCTTATTAGCTTCAGCTAAATTGAAAACCCAGGATTCAAAATCCACGACTCGCTGAAAAATATTGCTTTATATAATATTTAAAATGATACAACAAAAATGGTCACAAGGGGTATATGTCATACGGGTTAGTGGTTCCTTTTTCGACCCAAAAAAATAAGGTTTATTAAACGACCTCCTTCGGAATTTTTCTCAAAGTTGTAAATTACGTACATAATTGAAATCAGAAAAAATTGTTCATTAGATATTGAAATTTGGAAAAGCGAAGAAAAAATGCACAATATGTAAGGAAAAAGAAGAAAAGGAATCAAGAAATATTATACAGATATTAGACGAAACAGGATCGAAAGAATAATTAATGAAGAAAATTCTCAAAAAAAAAAGAAATGAAAACAAAGTCATATAGTTCCATTCCGCTGTAGGGAGATAGATATATATATAGATAGATAGATAGATAGATAGATAGAGAGAGAGAGAGAGAGAGAGAGAGAGAGAGAGAGAGAGAGAGAGATAATTGAACAATTGACAATATCGTACCTTGTTTATTCCATGTACGTTGTATATTTTATAATTGGGATTCTTCCTGTCAAACGCTGTAAGAGACCCGCCGTTGAAACTCACACCTATAACTTTTGTTGGGTCATTAGGGTCGTATGTTAAAGTAAATTCGTCAGCATGTGTGTGCCCATTAAATTCTCCTACTATTACTTCTGAAAATCTAAAAAATAAATAAAACATTTTTCAACCACCGCGCGTAAAGTATGCACTTAACGCACGCATTATTAGAGAAGAGGCTTTGTCCTGGTTCGAGTCCTGTTTGTCCCGTAGAATCAAGCAGTCAAAATTCAGTCAGGTCAGTCTCATTCTGTTCTTTCGGATGTCACTGTTCTGAACACTGGAATTCCGCAAGGATCCATCACCGGACCATTCAGTTTTAAAATCTATGTTAACGATTTCCCCAAGATTCTTGATGCTCTTCCATTTCAGGTGGAATTAATGTCCTACACCGATGATAACATTTTTTTGATAACAATTAAAATATCCAACAATTTAAATTTAAATGATCACGCTGACTGATGTAAGTCAAAGTGGATTTCTTATCGGCTCTGCTGACAGATCTTTATTTAAATACATCTACACAATGTATTATGTTTTTATATTTATATTTATTTAATATCTTTGCGAAATAAAGATTATTATTATTATGTCAGCCAACTCTATACCTAAAACTAAAATATTGAAATATTTCACTTATTATTCTCTTTACATCAAAAAGGAATGTAAGAAAATTTATTTAGTACGAAGAAACATTCCTTTCGAAGAAAAAAGAAATTAAAACAAGTAGAAAATCAAAAAATAACTGATATTTTTAAATTTATAGCAAAAATCAAATTCCCATATATATAACATATACTATAAACCAAGACTGACGTCCCGTTAGCATACGGATGACGCGTAGCCTCTCTATTTACCCCCACCACTATAAGTTACAAGACAACCTTATACTTTAATTATCTTGTCTAAATGTATACATACGTTGCTATAAGCTATCGTTGCTGTGCGTCAGAAATTTTAACAAACTATAAACGTGTTAATGGGTAAACTTTACCTTTGTAATATCCTTCTGTGATCTTCCGCAATTCCAACCCATACATCGCTTGTACCAGGAACACAGTGTTCTAAAATATGCACTTTTTCATTTTTTGATTCAGCATAACGTAGGGTGTTAACAAGCCATTTCAATTGACCATATGGATCGTTATCATTGAGAGCTAACCAACTAAAAGGTAATTGTATATATTAAAATGTTGTCAGTTTAATTTCTTGTTTTAACTCTCTTATAAAAAACTGCAATGTTTCTAAATATAAGACAAAGTGACGTAACAGCGCGAGGAGGGCTGCTATACCGCAGTGATAGCTGCGAGTCGTGATAATAAATTACGACGTCTGCAAGTTTAACTAGTACGAAAACAATGAATCTAAAGAAAGATATTTTTAACTAAATATATTTAAAAAAAACAAAATTAAGTTGAAATTCAAAACGAAACAGGCGCCAAAAACATTGCTACGGCTCTGACAATAATCAACAGCGTCCTTAGTTACTTGAACTGTCTTCAGTTGTCTTTCTTTTGTTTCGGTCTCTCTTAGTTAGGTCTGGTTGATTTAATTGTGCGGGAATATAGGAAAATCTCACATATATACTTTTTTAGAATTTTGCAGTGGAACTGAGATATTTTAAAATAGATATTTTGTACAATTTTCTGAGTCTTTTCGTAGTTTCCGGCAGAAAAATTTAGTCGCAAAATGTGACACCACAAAACCTATTCATTCCATCAATTTCGAAAACTCCTGCAAAACTTTCTCCAAAACCACCAGAACACCAATTTTTTGAACTTGTTAGTATTCGATCATGCCTATTACACTGGTCAACAAATTTAAACTTTTTTTTTTTGCTGACTTAGATCTGATACTTGTTTTTAACTAATTTTGGGGTGCTGATTTAAAAAATGTTAACAGTTTTTGCCTATCATGTCAAATTTTTGTTCTATCGTATTTTGACTTTTTTCACCTTTTCACGTTCTGATATACGTCTACTTTAATTTCAACTTCGTTCTTGTTGTCCAATATATTTCGTAGGAACGCCTTACATGCAGGTACTTGTTATAGACCTTTTTACAACGGCGGGGGTTGCAAGGTCAAGGGTAAGGTACTTAGTATGACCGCTGCATCCATTAAATGTTCAGGTTTGTACTTGTTGTTCAATAAGTTTCCCAGAAAAGGCTTAGTTGCAGGTACTTGACAGCAACCTTTCATTATCATCATCTGAGGTGCAACATGAGCGTGAAACTTCATTTTTTAAATAGTCATATTGACAAATTTCCTGCCAATCATGGAGATGTTAGTGATGAACAGGGTGAACGTTTCCATCAGGATTTAAAAGAGATGGAGAGACGTTATCAAGGAAGGTGCGATACTCACATGATGGCTGACTACTGTTGGAGTATTAAAAGGGAATGGTGCACTTCAGAAGATCTTACAAACGACCATTTAATCCTTAAATTATTTTGTATTTTTATTTTAACACTCCAATGCATTAAAATGTAATTAAAACTGTTCTCATTTTCTTTCTTTCACTATAAATAAAATTTTAAGAATATTTTCTAATTATTTAGTCTTTATTGTTCGCCAAATTTGTACCAATTACAGTATCGACGTCTAAAATTAAACGATAGAAGCATTATTTGGCCGAAAATATGTATTTGTTGTAGAGCAAAAATCTGATGTGATACGCAAAAACTGATGTGATATTTGAGTTCAGCAGCACCAAATTAGTAAGAAACAAGGCTTAGATGTAAGTCAGCAAAAATTGTGTTGACCAGTGTAATCAATTTCAAATGATTAAATATTAATAAACATAAAGTACTTACAAATTGTATTTATATCCTATGTTGTTATTTAGGGCAATTATCCTAAATCCTGGTTTTACTAAAACTGTATAATACCCTCCAGCTCTAATTGTAGACATTGTGCTTTCTGGCAGCCAATGTGCCCATTCTTCGGCCAGCAAGTCATATAACCATTGTGTTGAAAAATTACCTGTTATGTGCTTTGGAGCGAAACTAAAAATTATGTATTATACATTATTATTAAATAAAAATAATTTGTTGATTTTAAATACGTTTTAACTATTTAGATAACAATATGACACAGTGGTTCCCAATCTTTATTCTATCACGAACCCTTCTCAATATACCGTATTAGCCCGAATATAACGCGATATTTTTTGACCAATTATTTTCTGTGAAAAAATTGACTCGCGCTAAATTCGACGTCTAGGTAATGGAATGTAATATTAACAACCCTTCTTATTAGTATGCCTATGCCTCCACACCACCATAAGAAAGGTGAAAAAACGGTCTTTGAAAGTTATTGAAGTCAACTGGTTACGATAAGTCCAGAATTACTGTTATGATTGCTGTTACTGCTGATGGACAGAAGCTTCAATCTTACCATATATTGAAACGTAAAGCAAATCCCAAAGAAAAGCTGCATCCAGGAATAATTTTTCGGGCCCAAGAAAAAGGTTGGATGACAGAAGAATTGGTATTAGACTGGTTAAATGGGATATGTAGAAAACGGCTCTCTCAGAAGAAGGTTCTCTCAGAAAACCTTACTCCTTGATGCATTTCGAGGCCACCTTACATCAGGTGTTAAGGAAAAAATTCAGGTATTTAATTCCGATAATACCAGGTGTTATGACACCTCAGTTGCAAGTCTTGGATGTGGTGGTCAATAAACTATTTAAAGACAACTTACGAAAAGAATACAACAATTGGTTATTAGCGAGAAATCACCCATTGACACCTTCAGGAAAAACAAAGAATTTCAATCGCGTTATATTGGGGCTAATATATATATATATATTTTCAATAATTTTGGAATACTAGGTATATACGTACACATTTATAGGTTGAGCTTCATGATTGCCAACTACAGGGTAAAAAGTCCCAGGGTCAAATGTTCTTTTGAAACGGTCATAGACCAATTTAATCGTTTCTATATTTTTTTGATGAGTCGTATCAAAAACGTGATGATCTACAATATCGCCCGTAAAATACACCAAGTCGTATGTCTACAACATAACATTAACATTTGAACTGTAAAATCTCACATTTCACATAAGTTTTTTGAAAACGAAATACTGTATGGCTAACTTAAGCTGGACGGTTGCGCAATAGCGAAAATAAGAGAAAGGAGTGTCGTTAGTATTCGTGTAGCAGTCGTGCGTACAGTCATACAAAAATTTATTTTCAGAACAGATTGGGAGAGCTCGTACGTATACAATGATAAATGCGTTTTTTTCCCGACTGTACTCGGGTGCCACAACTTATGTCTCACTCACTGATAATACTGTCGGACTCTGCGTAGTACAATGTCCCATCCACCAACTTAAAATAGCCCGACAGTAGTGATATTTTGTATATAATGAGGATTTTTAAAGTCTTGTACAAACGCGAAACCGTTAAAAAAAATTTAATTATTGAAAATTTTGTTTATACTTTCAACAATGTTACATAAAATTATATCTACACTATTATTACATATTTAAATTATAAATCGAAACGTTAGCGAAGATAAATTAATTTCTGACTAGTCCGAATCCCATTACTTCCTCATAATAATCTTTGAGATATGTCTGGAAAATTGAGTCAATTTGGAAATATTGAGAGATGTCGAAGTATTCCAGACAGATAATTCTTCTTATTCTCCTTATGGAAATATGAATCCACCCATATTTATATTTCCATAAGGCCTCTCTCTACTAGTAGAATTCTACTAGAATCTTAACCAAATTCCGTCCCTTTGAGCCGCTCGTGTGCGGTGCAATCTACTGCGCATCTAACTGCAAACAATAAGATTAAAACTGCTGTACTTGAATAATCATTTCATCCAAATTCATTTAACAGCATTTGATCCGAACCTAATATAAGTTTGGATATATAACTGCAACACCATACTGTACATGATACAGTGGCCTAAAAAAGTATTTATAAAATTTTTCTAATAATCGATATACAATAATTAAACCTGTTTAAATTTTTTCTAGATTGTAATTTTTATTTTATTTTTAATTTTCTTTTCTCTAAAGTAAAGAAAGTTAGAATTAAAAATGGAGGACATTTTGCGGGACATGTAATAGGGCGGGACATTGAATCAAAATGAAGGACTGTCCCCTGAATTCGAATAACGGACAGTCCACTGAATGGTCCCCTACTCATGAGTAGGGGACCATTTTTTATATAAAATAATTTATTATTTTATATAAAAAATAATGTTTTGGACAAAAGTTACTTGGTACACTTTCGATGTAATTCTTCCTACCTCTGATCTAATTCTGGCTTTTAAATTTAATAAACACTTTTTTTTACATAAAACCGATTACTAAGTTTTATTTAAATACCAACATTTACCTATATACATTTTTCTCGAAAATTTTATTATGTAACCTGCCAATTGTTTTATACCAAGTACCCGAAGTAAAAAAAGTCTTGCTGATTCCACGTTGCATTACTTTTTCCTCACCTTGGAAAAAGTAAAACTGATGTGAGATGTTAGTTGACATTAATATGATACTTGACAGTACTATCAACAGGTATTTCATAAGCAGCAGGCCATCGGCTCCGTACGAAAAAGGACGCTTAGGCCCCCCAAAATTTTTGTTTCTCTCTAGGTTTCAAAATTATTAGCGCATTTAGGCCCCAAAACTTTTGGCTCCACTTAGGTTAGTTTTAGTTTAAATACAAAAATTTTCAGTAGTGTTTTAGAGCAGCGATTACCAAATTAAGCGAAATATGTTAGTTCTTTCCAAACTGACAGCAAAACCTGTTGTGCGGATATTTTTGCGGATGTGGATCGGATGCGGATTTATTATTTACAAAAGCTGCGGATGCGGATCATGCATATGCGGATGCGTATACAGAAAAGCTTATCCGCGCAGGGCTCTACTCTACTCTACTTCATAGCGCTGTTGAGCCCAATAGCAAATGTAGATATAACACTGTATCCCACATTTTTATTCCCGGCTATGTGAATCGCATACGCATATCACGATCCACAAATCATTCTGTGCAACTACTTTAATTCTTTAAGTTTAAAATATTTAACTAGATAGACCAATTCTCATAATACTTTACTTGTTCTAAAGCTATATGATTCAATGTCGCCTCTAATGTATGAACTGGAATGTCACAAGATCTATAATCCCCCCAGTATCCAGCCTTCTTTTTAGGATCATTGGTGTGATATTGAGCTCCGCAACATATTATTTCTCCACAAACAGCGTTGCTATTAGGTGTATAACCCATGTCTATATGTATGTCTGTTATTTGCAAAACTCTAAATGCTACGTTGTCCAATTCACGTCTTTTTCTAGCAATAAGCTAAAAATAAAAATATGTTAAAATACATTTACTTTGTATTAAAAATAAATCGGTGGAAAACAGAGAAGTTCCCCCCCCCCCGTTCCGTGAGAAATGAGGACTTTTTATTTTACCGACCGCCAACATATACATTATGCCTCCCTTTATATAAGGGAGGTATTGTGATCATACCAATTTTGACGTTTCGAGATTTCGATGGATCTCCACGAATTGAGGTCCCTACATAACGTTTTGACTATTTTTAGCATGATGTCTGTTGGTCTGTCTGTCCGTCCGTCTGTCCGTTTGTCCGTCTGTCTGTCCGTCTGTCCGTCTGTCTGTGTACACGTGCAGAGCAAATTCGGCAGAAAGGATTTTTATGAAACTCCGTATTTAAGCTTTTGTCATCAATGGCACGAGTTGATCAACTTTTGATAAAAATCGGTTGACTAAGAATGAGAGTTTACTCGTGTCGATTTTAAGATATTTGCGAATATTTCACAACAGAAAAATATCTCGAAAAAATGTATTAAACAAAAGTTGCTATAGAAGCAATAACTAATAACTTTTATTTGAGACGTTTTTTGATAAAACGAAAAATTTCGAATAATTTCTGTAAAATTTTTCGAAATTTTTTCCAAGTCTCAATTTTTTCATATTTATATGTAACGTTTCCATTGGTCATGATAAATAATATCTCTGTTAGAAAATATTAGGTCAAGTTATTTCTACTCTGCTGCTAGAATGTAATTTATATAAGTACTTTATGATGGCGGTCGGTCCTTTGGTGGCCACAGCTGATTTTTTTTTTGCTCTTTTTACTTGATATTTAGAAGTGAGGACCTTTTTTTGCTCTTGAAATTGAAATTTTGTCCTGTGTTTATAAAAATTATGTATAATTGGACCCCCCCCAGTCAAAAATCTGTGTGCGCCCCTGACCTACAATACCCTAAAAAGGGCAAATACTATGAACGTACGTTACAGTAAGAAGCAGAAATACGTTCTTGACATCTTACATAAAACTGTGTGAAATAGAGATATATTTCTTTATCGGTTCTCAATCGATCAATCTGTTAAGTACATTCTCCTTTACTAGAACAAAATATTCCGAGTGAGAACATCTTTACAAACTGAAACATCTTAATAATTATTTAAAAATAGTAAACTAAAGATGGTTTATTACCTTAGGTCGTCTTGGAGGAATTGCCACTCTTGTATAATCATAATCAGGTTTTGTACAACGTTTTAATTGTGATATAACAGAACAAAACATATTGCTTTTAAATTCTTTATGATTAAAAATTCTGTCGATAACACCCTAAAAAAGATAATTTCGTCAAAATTCAGATTGCTGTGGAAATGAAAGCATAAAACAAAATTTTAATGTACAGGCTATTCCAAACGATTAGGCGGAACTAACTGGAATTTTGATTTTTGTAAGTTGTCATTAGCTATTTCTTTATACAGTACCTAGACAAAATATTATAACCACTTACAAAAACAACTGTTTATTAAAAATGCCGACATATAATCATATGCTACTTTATTTATTTCTTTAACATATCGTGTATTTATTAAAAGATAAGCTATTTTAAACATTTTCAACTCTGTATTTTTATTCTGAGACTGATTTGCAAGAACAAAAAGTACCGATTTTGTCCTGGCCAGGTAATTCGTCGGATATCAATCCTATCGAAAATGTTTGGAACCTCCTGAAAAGATTTGTTTATGATTTAAATAATACTAATAAACAAGTTTTAATAGATAATATTAAAAAAGTATGGCATGGCTCTCCAGAAATTGAAAATTGTATTAGGGCATGTATTGAGAGTATGCCTCGAAGAATTGCGGCAGTAATAAAAGCAAAGGGGGGAAACACAAAATATTCAAAATCATTTTATAAATGTACTAAAATAATTTGAAATAATAAAATATAAAATAAAAATAAAATTGGTGTATTACTATTTTGTTGATTTTGTGTAAAACAATGAATTTTAAAAAAGTCATAAGTGGTTATAATATTTTGTCTAGGTACTGTATATTGAAGTTGGCTTTTCCTGAACAAAATTATCAAAAGTTTCAATCAATCTGTAAAAATTACTAGATTTGAAAATCTAGTTCCGCCTAATTGTTTAGAATAGACTAATATTCTAATATCAACTCAGCATATCGTTCTAATATCTATCGTCCGAATATCAACTGTGCATGTATTTACGTATTTTTTTAATTTTATTTATTTTACATCAGCCTATTTCTGTAACGAGGCTAATCGCCGATGCCAGGGAGCGAGCTCCTACACTTGGATGAGGGGTGAATGATTGTGAAAATGGGAGTAATGTAAACATATTATTCTCGCCCGAATAATATCACCAATGAAGCAGGCTCGAACCACCGACCGCCCAGCCCAGACTGTTTCCACTAGTCTAAACCGCCCGACTCAATGCGCTCGGCCACTCCGTTGGCTCCGTGACGGTATTTAAAATGGTTAGCCCTATTACGATTTATTAATAAATTATGTCGGATCAGCAATAGACCATATTAGTGTGACGTCACATACATGTGCTGCCATCTGGCAACGGTTTCCTTTGGATTTTTTTGGGATATTTAAAATTTTATGAATATTTTCGATTTTGGAGCAAATAATTTATAACTTTGATAAGTAAATACTAGTATATACAGTTCAGATACCTTATAACAGCGTTTCTCAACCGGGGGGCCGTGAAGGCTTCATCGGGGGGCCGCGAAGTCATACAAGATCGAAACATGAAAATATAATAGCAATGCGCTCAATCTTGCAAGATATAAATTTTATATATATTTATAAATACGAGTCTTATATTTACATTCAGAAAAATATACCTTTCATAACATAAATAAAATAAATATTTTATTTATTATTCTGTCTAATTACTTATTTTGACAACTAATTTAAGCTACAGGCTATTTCAAACGTTTAAGCGGAACTAAATGAAGTATTATTTTTCTAAAGTTGTCACTAGCTAACTTTATAATGAGTAAAATGGACTTGCTAAACAAATTGATCAAAAACAATCAAAACTCAAGTTGTACTTTGAAGTAGGTACGACTTAAAAGTTCAATATTTTTTATTATATTTTTTTATTACTCTCCGAGCTACAGGTAACTCAAGAGTAAGGATGCGAATGTGTTTAAATCAAAATATAAAGCACTTTGAACACTTGTAAATAAAAATACTTTATTTTCAAGTCGTTATAGGGAATATAATAGTCATATATATTAAGTTTTTTGTCAACCGTAAAAGATACTGAAAAAATGTTTCTTTAAAAAGTAAAAGTTGTTTATTTTGAAAAGCTCTATCCAAAGATACTCAATATGACATACGTTCCCATATAACAATTCGAAATTGTCCTTAATATCCTGTACTTCCGGAAAATTTCAATTCTACCATTTAATGTTTTGTATAAATTTTAGTTCAAAATTTTTCCCAACTTGCTCACATGTTGGCTTTTCGAGAAAAATCTTGTTCCCTCTATCTTGATACACCATATATATATATAAAGGTTGCGCCAGAAAAGGTTGAGAAACACTGCCTTATATTATAGAATAATGTTTTTATAAACATATAAATAAGGATTGAAAGATATATTTATAGGTTACGTTTTTATTTAATTATAACTAAGTAAATATTATTATTTTGTTTCAGAATGCATAATAGTGTAATATATGGTAATCATTTGAATAACCCTCGATTACGGTAGATTGTTGTAGATTTTTTTATCAAAAATTCAGTGGTGCATATATGTGAAATTATTGGGAATCTACTGTAACTATTGTCTGGCAACACTGTATGGGGGTTTTACTTATATAAATAAACAAACACTTACCGTATATTGCTTAAAAAAACCGCGACAAGCAGATGGCTTCAACTCTGTACCCTCGAAATTATACCCCCAAAATTTTATGTATAAAGTGCAAACGGGTTCAGCTGCAAATTCCAAAAAAGAAGTTTTAATCTTTGTAGCTGCCGAACATACTTTGCAAAGAAATTCTTCTTGATCAGCTACAAGCGTGACAAATATTTGTCTCACTGTACTCTCCCCCCATAATTTTTTAACTGTATTGAATATCAGAGTTACTTTTTTCGTTATGCATGATTTTATCAGTTGTTTTATTTTTCCGAATACTGGACGTAAAATGCCTTTTTTCCTTGGGCTATCTCCTATAAAAAAAGAAATATATTGTGAATTACAATGTATAGTTTTTTTTTTTGAAGAAGTGGAAATAATGCAAGGAGTCCGTCAATGCTCCGTTCTGTCACCCTTACTCTTCAACATATACTCCGAAGAACTTTTCAGTGAGATTTTTCACGAAATTGAAGAGGGTATAGTATTAAATGGCAGGACGATTAATAACATCAGATACGCGGACGACACCCTTCTTATTGCTGCCACACCTAATGGGCTTCAGGAACTGCTTGATAGATTGGCAAATGCTGACGACGAATATGGTCTTAAAATCAACGTGGCTAAAACCAAATACATGGTAATCAGCAAAGGCGCCAATCCACCTGACATCGTCATGAACGAGGATTGGGACCACTCCGCAGAAATAAAGTATGGGATAGCAAGAGCTCGCAACACTTTTCAAAAGATGAGGCCAGTACTCTGCAGCCACAATCTGAGCCTGAACACTAAAGTCCGCATTCTGAAGGCGTACGTATTCCCTGTATTATTATGGAGGCATGGACCCTAACTGAGGTTACATCCAAAAGAATTCAGTCTTTTGAGATGTGGTCGTATCGTACGATACTGCGAATAAGCTGGGTCGACAGAGTTACAAATGCCGAAGTTGTCAAGAGGATGCAGAAAGAAGTTGAAGTCTTGAAGAACGTCAAGATCAGGAAGCTGGAATACCTAGGACACATTATGAGGAACCCAGTTAAATATCAGCTCCTCCAACTTGTTATTCAGGGGAAAATCGAAGCCAGTAGAGGGCCAGGTAGAAGAAGGACTTCGTGGCTGAAAAATTTACGACAGTGATATGGAAAAACTTCAATAGTGCTATTCCGTGCTGATGTCAATAAAACGATTATAGCCAGAATGATCTCCAACATTCGGTAGCGGATAAGGCACCAGAAAAACAAGAAGTTTTGTTGGTATGATAAAAAAATTGTGTGTGCTTAAGACATGATAGTAATGATACATATGTGAGAAAGAGAAAAGGAACTACTTGTTCCATATGAATCCTTTAGGTGTAACAGAAAAAATTACTATAGTTTATTTGAGATAGTAATAGATTATTATAGGGCTCTACAGCCATGAAAGATCTCATTCTCGGAAGAATTTATAGTAGCTATTTAGCTACTGCCGAAGCATCGTCATCGACTTTTGACGTGGTTGCATATACATATATAGAGTGTAATACGCTCCAACCATCTTCGTTCATGAACATATTAGTCTCATTTTGGAAGGTTCAGTTTTAAGCAAATAAATATTTTTACTAATTGATACTCGTTCATTGTTGATTTTGCGAAAGATCAATTTTGCGCCCAAATTGCTCTATTTATAGATTATGACTTAGGTGAAGACATCCAGGAGTTTGGTGGAACTCTAGATATTATTAAAATATGAGAGCTGCGAGGACGTGGCAGGAGCAGGACGGCCGAGTTAGAATAGCAAGTTGTTTTATTTTCTAGTTAAATTTGTAGATGCCGCGAGGACGCGGCAAGATCAGGATGGTCATGTAAGGATCAGATCTAGTTTTTGGACGTCCTTTGTAATATGTTACGTTAGCAACCATAATATAATGACATATATGCGACAGATTGTAAATAGACGTAGTAACAAATGCTTATATGTGCTTGGATTTTTGTGTTTTAATTGATTATCATAAACGCTATAAAGCGTTCTATCATATACATATATAAATATATAAATATATATATATTCTTAACTTCACTTTATAACAGACTGAGGTACATTTCAATATATATATATAGATATCAGCTATGATCACTCTGAAGATGGCTACATGGAAGTTGAAATGTACCTCAGTCTGTTATAAAGTGAAGTTAAGAATTTTAAACAATAGTTTTATTATATCTACTTTATTACTTCACGTTTTAATAAACATTATATAAATACCTTGAACTGGTTTTTTACGCCTGGGTCTGTTTATAATTGGTTTTTTACGCCTGGGTCTGTTAAAAATTGGTTTTTTACGCCTGGGTCTGTGGATAATTGGTGTTCTTTTCTTCCACTTCCGTGTTTCGGTAAAATTTCTTCCAGGAAAAGGATGATATATTTCAGTAATTAATTCATGGTCATCATCAAATACAGAACTGTCAAAATTTGATTCAGAATATACAGCATAAATTATTTCACCAACAATTACTGTAAGTATCAAAACGAACACAACCGAATTCATTGTAAATTAGGAAATTGTGTTACATGGTATATACGCCGGTTTTTTATATAAAAGAGTTCTATATGAATAATTCAATGAATATAAGTTGATTACAAACAATGCACTAATAATTATAATTTAAATGAATTTATTTTGTTATCAGTAAAGCGTATTATTGGAACAATAATACGAAATAACAATAAAACATCAATAATGGAAGTATACGAAATAAAATGTACGGTATCCAGGAGTTAAATAAACGGCCCACAGCAGTATCTCTACTGCTGGGTACAGATTAGCATGTCATCCTATAATGTACCACGTAATGTAACCAGGGACGGATCTAGCCAAAATTTCACCTGAGGCAGAAGGGTAAATTGCCCACCCCCCTATAAGATAAATATATAAATAAAAACTATGATTAATAGAACAACATAACAATTTTATTAATAGTGCACAAAATTGCACAGTTTATGTGATAGCAAGATTTAGATGTGGAAATGAGGAGAGGGACAATAATTTTTGGATGAAAGAGGAAGAAAGAACATGTAGAATGTGCAGGGAAGGTAAAGAGAAAATGGAACATTTGTTGGAAGAATGTGAAGAAATACGCTACAGAACGGAAACGAGAAAAGAAATTTTGGATGAAACAGGAAGGGGGTATGAATGGATAAAAGAAGTGAAAAACAGAAGGAAGGAAGTTAAAGAAAGGAGTCAACGAAGATATTAATTAAAGGAAAAAGAGAGTAGTTTTTAAGCCGAAAGGCGAAAATTATAATTATTATTAAGTGAAAGTTAATTAGTGTAAGATAAAGTGTAGTAAATAATATTTAATAATAAAAATATCTATCTACTAATTATTATTATTATTGTTATTTAAATTTTCTATGTGGTTAATAATTATTCTTTTGGACCCAACCCTGTTCATATAAACATTTTACACAATTTTATATTTCATTAACAGAACGCATTTAAATGTACCAAATAAACATTTAATTAATATTTTGGTATAGATTTTTTCCAGTTGAAATTTAATGATTTTAATTAATGAAATCATAAGTCGGATAGTTAGATAAGAGGTAACAAAACTTTAAAATAACAATTACTTTTATTGTGGAGAAAAAAGATCTCATACACTTATAGATTCTAATATCGAAATATTGTAATTTTTAGTAGTGGTTATTCCAAACTTTTAAGCGGAATTAGATTATAAAATCTGGTAACTTTTGCGATTGAATCCGAATGTAAAGACCTCGCAAGAGATGGACAGATCAGCCTTCCGAAGATTTAACAAGTATTGGTAGAACAGAAGGCAAATGGCAAGACCTGACAATGAACAGATCAAGATGGAGGACTTATGTGACTGAGGCCAAAAGTCAACCTGCTCGAACTGCCCAAAGAAGAAGAAGATTATGTTTATGAATTTTTCTTGATTTAATTAAACAAAAATTAGCTTTCTGTATAATTCAATGTCATTTTTTATAAATTGTTTGTCAATTCCCACAAATTTGTTAAAATGCTTTAGCGAATTTTGTAAGTGGGCTACTCATATGTCAATAAAAAAGTTATATATTGATTTTTGCAATTCTTTTCTAATTTTATGAAACCTATTAAATTTACGCCTGTAATTTTCTTTATTCCAACACTTCCCACCATTATTATAATAATACTAATAATTTTGAATTGTATTGCTAAATGGATTTTAATGGCTGTTAGCTGGTATCATAAATTTGAGATTGCAGTGTGATAACAGAAGCGCTAATGCAGAATAAACAGAGTTAGATGTGCTTGCACATTTGATTATACTGTAATATACGACCATATATCTGCTTCGGAACACCTCTGTACAAATACGCATTTGATTTCTGAGCTCAAATACAGATTAAATTAAGGCAGGCTTGTATCCGGCCTGGTGCAGAATATGTTAAGGTAACGATCAAACGTACGAAGGTGAAATGAAAAGCTGTGCGAAATTCTATGCGAGATGTCGCTGATAAAATTTGATATGTGACATTATTCTGTAACTATATTTTCAGCACCGCCGGCGTTACGCATAAGGCTACGGTTACAGTGGAAGAGTGTTCGCCTGAAATGTTCTACGCTCTTACTGGACCGCATTCAGTCGACTGATTCAAACTTGTAGAAGTACGCATGTGTGGTTACTGTAGAAGCTTATCAATCGTGCGAAACTACGCTCATACTCGACCGCATTCTGTTCGTGTTCGCCTGAAATGTTCTACGCTCGTACTCGACCGCATTCGGTCGACTGATTCAAGCGTGTAGAAGTACGCATGTGTGGTTACTGTAGAAGCTTATAAATCGCGCGAATAGCTGATCGCCGCTTCAAGTTCAAACTTGTTTGTTTTCTTCGCGCGACGTTAGCGTTCTCCATACAATTTTAATTTGTTTTTGTGAATTTGTGAAAGAAAAATGGATACTGAAAAATTAATAGTTTTAGTTTTTGACAGAAGATCACTGTTAGATCATAAATATCAATTTGAGATGAAACGGGACCTCTTGTCTCGTTAGGAAGTTCACGTGGGTAGCTACACAAGAGAAAAACATTAACATTAACTGTATTTATTACATCGTAAGATGTACACGTCAATCCTTAGTTATTTCATTGTAAAAAGGAGCGGAAAAATTGTAATTATTTAAAAACTCTAGTGCGGGAAATTGAAGTGAAGGTTCGTGGCTTATACTCGCTCTTATTGTCGCTATGTGAAGGAATCTTCAGATAGATTCCCGTAGTGGAACCGACAGGCAGTGCAAATACAAGTCGCTTGTAGTCGGGCTGGTGTCGGCAGTGGTTTAATCCTGGATGGACGGAAGATGGAGTGACCTGCTTGCTCGAGTACTGTGAAATCGTGGTGTGAGGCTATATCACGGCGAGTACACGGAGATTTCGTTGTAAATGAAGCCGGTTAATATGAAGCTACGTTGATGGCAAACGCCCGTTGAGGGCTCTCACCCATCACACTAACGTGGGGTAACGTTGTAAGTGAACCCCCATATACAGAATCTTGTAACGGCACCAGATAACCGCTTTCTGGCCGAAACTAAGATGGAGTGGCCCAAGAGTGTTACCGTCTGCCCAAACCGACTCTCGCCGGCGATGCTGACTACGTCAAAGTACCCTGGAAACATGAGCTCTGTAGAGTGCGTGCTCCAGGGCACCTCCGTCACCGGAAACTACCTGATTTAGTCGACCACCCATCTGTCGCAAAATACAATCTCGTGACTGCACTAGATAACCGCTTCTTGACCGGAACCAAGATTGAACGGTCGAAGAGTGTGACCGCATGCCCAAACCGACTCTCTCCGGCGATGCTGACTATGTAAAAAACCCAAGGAACACGGACTCCGAGGAGCGCGTATTCAGAGAAGTGTTTCAGGCACCGGACGGAGGTACCTTAGGGTATCTGAGCCCTAGAAACGCAGAACATACGATTCACCTCGTGATGGCACTAGATAACCGCTTCTTGGTCGAAACCAAGATTGAGCAGCTCAAGAGTGTGACCGTCTGCCCAAACCGACTCTCGTCAGCGACGCTGACTACGTCAAAACACCCAAGATACACGTACTTTCTGTAGCCCTAGTATCTTGTGAGATCATAAACAACAATAAGACGCAAAAAAATAAATAATTAATTAGATGAATTCCAAAAGTTGTAAGTATTCAGTAAAATAACAATCTATGAATGTTCTGTTAATCAGATACCTTTTTTTGCTCAAATATAAACGAATTCAGTAAACAATCTTCTGTTAACGGTAGTTATAAGCCCGACAGATCATAAGTTTCTTATAAAAACTAACAAATCTGAAGTAAAATTAGTAACAATCTATATATCAAATTTACCGCGATTTTTGATCTATCTAATAGAATATTTTTACTGTGGGAAAAGTTGTTGTAAAAATATTACAGCTCAATAATTTAATAATAGATATCAGACAACAATTTTCTGATCGGCGTGGATTACCAGATGACATGGTTCACAACGGTTTATGCAACTGGGCCATAGTTTACAAAACAACTAAATGAATTTTATTAACTCTATATAATCCTCCCTGGTTGAAAAGAAATGATCTCTTTTCAACAATGCGGCATATTTTGTGATGCATTTTTTCGGATGAATGCGCTTTCTAGATGTCCTATGCTCCAGTGCGGAATGACAAAGCCACAAGTTTTAAGGACTTGGTTCTGGAGACTGGTTCAACAACTCAAATTTATCTGACACTTGGTCTTCAAAATCATACACTTAATTCTTCATAGCTGGTTCAACATAAAATTTGTCTTACGTTTGGTCTGACGAATCATATATTTAATTCGGGACATCGATAGTAACATCCGATGTCTTACAATAGGACAAAAATCTTAATCCGTTCAATCCGTGTTTTGAAACACGTAATGAGGAACATTTGGAGAACATTTCCGCCAACTTAAAATTTTATGTTTATAGCTAAAGTTTACACAAACCGAAATTACCCACTGGGTTGAAATACATTGTTGAGCGGTCGCTGCAATAAGTGTTTACAAATGTTTCTGACATCAAATAATAAACAGTAATGTGATGGTAGAAAAGTAAATTATTATCCAAAGTTTTGGGTATATCTATATTATTTTTCTATAATTAAGTTTAATGATTTTGTTCTGTTATACTCAGTGACGTAACGAGAAGTTTTAGCGCTTATGGCGAGTAAAGAAAACTGCGCCCTAAATTAAGTAAAATTCGTCACTAAAATTGTTTTAAAATGTATAAGGATCTTTGACTAATTAATAAATTAAAACTATTTTAAATAATTTACATAAATTTCAATTAATGATATAATAAAATGTTTTAAGTTCTGCAAATATTTATTTTATGCGGACGACATGAAAATTTTTTACCCGATTAGACATACCGATGATCGTCATAAACTTCAATCTGATCTCGATAGACTCTATCAATATTGTTTAGATAATAATTTAACTTTAAACCTAAAAAAATGTCATAAGATTACATTTGGAAGGAATTGAAGCTTTTTTGATGTCAATTACCATATAGGGGGTACAGCTATTAACACTGTTAACAATATTAGAGATCTTGGTGTCATTCTGGACAGCAAGTTAATACTTGATTTACATATTAATACTGTAGTCAAAAAAGCATACAAAATAAGGTTTTCTTATAAGCTCATGCCGCTGTTTTCAGAATCCCCTGTGTGTTATGACACTCTATAAAACGCTGGTTAGAAGTCAGCTTGAATTTGCAACCATTTGTTGGTCTTCCCAGTATTTTGTCTATCTTAACCAAATTCAAGTTGTACAAAATAAATTTACTTATTTCATGAATAGAAAATTTCCTACTTTCAATGTTAATTTACAGCAACTTAAAAAATTGATGTGAAGTGTGAATTTTCACACATTGCAGGGTTTCGCAGGTATATAATAAGTGAAGGCGGCATACTGAGCGTGTAGGACAAATTTTGCTTTGTAGTAACCACGGCAAAATGAACAATCTTTTTAAAATAATTTATCGTCTGTTAATCTCAGAGCTTTAAAAACAAATTTTATGTTAAAATATTTTTTTGTTAATTTTAATTCGAATACCTAATATCATTATTTATTTTTCGAAATAAGTGCAGCATTTTTTTTATATAACAAGGTTCATTAAGATTTTGAAAATTGGGCCTATGGCTTTCATTGGTTGTCTTAAATCATACGCTCCGCCCCTCTGGCTTCGTATAAATGACACATAGAATGAAAATATAATTTCAATTGGTTATTAAATTTACGCTCTTGAAAATTAAATTCAAAATGTGCTAAAATATAATTAGAATTTTAACAAATTAATTTAAACAAAATAAATATGAAAAAAAAACAACAAATAAAATTGACTGCACAAGCCAGGAACGAACCTGTGTAGTGAATAACGATCCTGTGTAGTTGTCGCGCAACTAAGCCACTAGACCACCAAACGCTTATCAACTTAGTGTGTTATAAGAGTATAACATGTATGCATCGTCAACCAAAAAACACAAAAAAATGCGTTATTTTCCGAAAACATAATTTGATCAAAAATTCCTGTTGTACTATTCCGGTTCACACCAATATACATTACTTAGAATTTTTTCACATTTTTAGTTTAAACCATCTGGGCTACAGGGTGTGGGACAAAAATTTTTTTGCACAATTTTGGCAAAAATCGCCTCAAAATAATTTATTTTGCAAAAATTAAATTTTGATCGTTTATCCACGTACTAAGGGCTTTCATTTGATACCCTACTCAGAATTTTAAAAAAATATTTTTTTTTTCGATGAGCACTTATTTGTTTATATTTTTAGGGGGATATGCTTTTTAGATGTTTTAGTATTTTTCCTATATGCGGGTCAAAAAGTTGTACAAGCATGCCAAATTTCAACTCTCTAGGTTTAGCCGTTTGGCTACAATTTTTACCGAACAGACAGACAGACAGACAGACAGACAGACAGACGACAAAATGACGGTATAAGGGTTTTTTGGTCATACCTACAAAACCCTAAAAACGACGTAAAACAAGGGATCTAGTATTCTTGTACAAGATTATGAATGGTTTGATAGATTGTTCGGAACTAGTTCACAAAATCTCGTTAAGGGTACCTAACTACTCAATTAGAAATTTTGAAATTTTTTCTGTGGCACCAACTCGGACTAACTATTATTTAAACTCTAGTATGAATAGAGTATCTATTTTGCATAAATTTTACTCTGATCTTCCTGGTTTTCCATGGTATTTTAATTTGTCATGGTAACCATGTATTTGATGCTAACAACTAACAGCTAAATATATTTTTACAATTACATTTTACTTGAGGCATTTTCAGTAAAACAAGTGACGTACTAGTGTTCTTGATTTACCGTTTACCCTTTAGTTAATTGGACATAAAATACGTTTTATAAAGAGAGAAATTCATTTAGCTACCACTTTTCAAAAGAAATAAAAAGCGTACAGATTGAAAACGTCAGTACCTAATTTAACGTTTTAAGTTGAGATTTTATATTCTTTGTTTGGTTTTTATGTTTTTTTGTTGAATTTATTACGATTTAACTAGGAGAGAAAAATTAAAAGAATATTCTGCATTTTTTATTTTTATGTATAGAAATTTATTTAAAGAAAAATTTTTGCTAATGAGAGAGTTGCACATAAAAGAAAAATTAAAAACTGAAAAAAAAATTCTTTTACATTTCTGCCCTTAAGCATTTCAAGTTCATCATCATGATCATCAACGTTATTTTGTCCAGTACTGGGCGTATGAGTGAGAAAAATCAATAAGCTAAGATGGATAAGACACATGCAGACCTGAAAACCTAATAAATGTATTAAAAAAGTAGAAAGAATATAAGAAAAATTTTAATGAACCAATTTTTAGGGGTTTGTAGGTATGACCAAAAGACCCTTACACCGTCATTTTGTCGTCTATCTGTCTGTCTGTTCGGTAAAAATTGTAGCCAAACGGCTAAACCTAGAAAGTTGAAATTTGGTATAATTATACAACTCTTTGACCCGCACATAGGAAAAATACTAAAGTCTAAAAAACATATTCCCCTATAAATATGAACTCATCGAAAAAAATATATATTTTTTTTTAAATTCTGAGTAGGGTATCAAATGAAAGCCCTTAATACGTGGATTAATGATCAAATTTTTATTTTTTCAAAATAAATTATTTTGATGCGATTTTTTCCAAAATTGTGCAAAAAATTTTTTGTCCCACACCCTGTAGCCCAGATGGTTTAAACTAAAAATCTGATAAAATTCTGAGTAATGTACATTTGTGTGAACCGGAATAGTACAACAATTATTTTTGATCAGATTATGTTTTCGGAAAATAACGCATTTTATGTGTTTTTTGCTTGACCAAGTAAAATATTTATTAACTTATAAATATTTACACAAAATTATAATAAAACTAACACACTTTTACTAACACTAACACAATTATAAATAACACACTAAACCAGCATGCTTTGATAGTGTAATGGTTAGCGTTTTCGCGTTCTAATTTGCAAACTAAGGTTCGAGTCCAAGACAATTTTATTTTTTGTTTTTTTTTGCATTTTTATTTTGTTTAAATTATTTTTTCAAAAATCTAATTATATTTGGGTAAATGTTGCATTTAATTATTTTTAAATTGTTGAAATTGAATACACGAAATCAGAGGGGCGGAGTTATGACTTAAAACAACCAATGGAAGCCTTAGGTGCAATTTTCAAATTCTTAATGAACTTTGCTATATAAAACAAAAAATAATGCACAAAACCTAAATAATGGTATTAGGTATTCGAATTAAAATTAACGAAAAAAATATTTTAACATAAAATTTGTTTTGGCATCCCAAATTATCATCATTCACTTACTAAATACTTGCGAAACCCTGAAATGTGTGAGATATCACACTTGACATCAATTTTTTTAAAAGTCAATCAACTTTGCTTTTTTATTTGCTTTTAGTTATTAATGATATAAAATTCTACATCCTCCAAAATGTTAATAATAACGAATATTGATGTGTATTACTGCACTATACTAAAAATTCAAAAACAATGTTAACATAATAATAATAAAAATGACTTGAAAATTAAATTGATGTGAATGCAATATTATGCAAAAGTGTCTTGGGCCTACGACGATCCAAAAACAGCCCTGTTCATTAATTTTTATTTTTTCTTTCATATTTCCGAATGTAATGAAACATTCTGAATGGGATATCCACATTGTCTAAACTCTCGAAATAGCGTTCAAATTCCCGCAGATCAAATACAAATCGCTGGATCAAAGCAATATTACTGTAAACGTCATACATAGTAACCACAGATCATAGCATCAGGATATACATTCGCTGTACTCATTACCATTTCTCATGGAGAACACCGAGAATTACATTTGAACTGACCAATCGAACTCATTGCAATTAAAACAAAGGGTAGTAGAAACAATAACTTATGGAAGAGCGTCAAAGCCTGTCCTATTATCAGGCCTATAGTAGTAAAATCAGCAGAAGGTCTATTCTGTAAGCTTTTCGACAATATTTTACAGTATCCTGTTGAAAGTTCCGATTTTCAACACCTTGTATTGGTATTCTGTAACTAATTGATAGTGCACTTTTAATAGTGTTGTGTCGCTTTTGAGACGAGACCTACGAACGTGTCCTCTTTGAAAAGTGATATTGTTTTTTGACATTTGTACTTGTTGTTTAGATATGTTTCAGTATATTTGTAGGTTAGTGTGATTTAAAATGTGTTTTTTATATGGAAATATATATTTTTGTTGTTTTTTACGTAAAATGTTTTAGTTATGGCCCAGGGATATATGTTTTATGAATTTTTAGATGTACTTGAAGTGGAGATAAGACAGCTCGGTAATTTAATGAGAATATCATTTATATTTTATAATTTTTTTGTGTTCTCTAACTAATTTATATTAAATATATAAGATACTTGAGATGAGAATAGAGAGTGGCAAGATAGCAATGAGATATGAAGAGCGGTTAAGAAACATTCAGGAAGACACAGTTTTAAGAGAATGTTGGCGGGAAATGAGACAGAGAGAAAGGAATTTACAAAACAAGTCCAGGTGGGAGATAAATAGAAGAAAATATTATGAAAGAAATGGGTATTCCACAATCTATATAGAGATGATGCGAGAAAGAGGTGAAAATGTGATCAGCAAAATAGAGAATAGAGATAGAGATGTACAGAGTCAAGTACAGCATGACAGAATAAGAAACCCTACTTACTTCCCAATGTACCATCACATTGTCACTCTTGATAAGCCAAGATATCTACTGAACTCCAAAGCAGAAAGAATAAGAATAATTGCCAGATTTAGATGCGGTAATGAAAGCACGGAAAATAAAATATGGAAAAGAGCTGAGGAAAAAAAAATGCAGAATATGCGAAGAAAAAGAAGAAACAATGTGGCATTTGTTCTATGAATGCGAAAATGGAAAAGAGAGCAGAAGTATGGCAGAATTATTAGATGACCTGGGATCAGGAGAAGAAATAATGAGAAATATATTAAAAAGAATAAAGATCCAATGATAAAAGAAAGAAGATTGAATGTATATATGTATGGGTGTATGTGTGTATATATGTGCATGTTTATGTATATGTATGTATATATGTATGTATGTATATGTATATGTATGTATTTATTTATTTTTATTATTATTTTTTAAAGGGTATGGCAACAATATAATTTTTTGTTAAAAACATGTAAAACATACATAACTAAATTTTTATAAATTTTTGTAAAATACTATGTATAATTCGAAGCCTTAGGGCAAGAATAATAAAGTTCTATCTATCTATCTATCTATAAGATACTTCTAATAAAATTTAATCTAAATAATTCTAATTAATCTAAATGAGCTGTTTTGCGCAATTTATCCAACGGAATCTGCAATCCTCTCCATTGATCCCCAGTGACAACGTTATCTTACAGTCAACATTCTTGAAGGAATTCGACATATATCCGTAATTATTATTAATACTTTGTAAGACTTTGGCATTTCTATTCAAAATAATTCCCTGTTTGAAATTTATTCTGACTATCACAATAGGTGCTTTCCTTTTACCACTTTACTTAAGAAATCTAAGCTAAGCTAAGTTAATCTAAGTTGTAAGAGCGTTCCATTTATAAGACACTGGCTAAGATAAACTAAGTTTTTCCTCCCCCCTTTCCCTTGCTAAGACATTTGACTAACTTCTTAGCTTAGCCAAGCATTTTAACTTGTAAAAGGAAAGCAGCTAATATGTCAAAATTTCAAAATGGCGCTACTTATTTTCGATAATGCCATATACAAAACGACATCACAAAGGACAGTCTACGAAGACAGTGCAGTGTGCATAGATGACATGATACTGTGCATGTGACTGTCGAGAAGTTACAGAATAGACCCCCTGATAATATAATGTACATATATCGAAAAAATTAGAGGGTATACCGACAAAAATGTCAAACTTTATGATAAAAGCGTCAGTTGCCAGATGGCAGCACTAGTTTAGCGCAATCTCGAAATATATGAGTCAACCTTCGTAAACATCGACACCCCATAATTTAAAACAACGCCACGACGGGTTTCAGTGAACATTATGTCCAAAAAAATCATATGTTTAGAAAAGAAAATGTAACATTACTTAGATGTGAAAACAAAGGTACTATGTTAAATATTTGGGAATCCCTTGAAATTAAGAAAACCATTAAGTCAAGAAAAACGTGGTTAACCCTTTGAGTAGTGAGTTAATTCTGTATGATACACGTCACGGGAGTGAGTTAATTTTTAGGTTTTTATCCTTACATACAATACGGACTTGTGACCATAACTCCTCCTAGACGGATAATCCGATTTTGACGATTTAGGCATCAATGGATAGGGAATATTCTCTAGATTTGCAATAAGGTTCAATTTTGTCCCAACCGGCGGGGCGCGACCCCAAATTCAGTGTTTCTCAACATTTTACAAAAAGAAAGTTTCTCAAGAAAATATTTTTATAAATTTATTAGTGCTAGATTACAAAAATAAATGCAATATAAGTAGAAGTAAATCTTATGATATAAAATTACTTGAAATTTAAAAGAAAATCTGTTAGTTCAACAGTTTCTGCCTTGCTCTGTATGCATTTTTTTCTCACTAAAAAACGAATATTTTGTCATAACATGTAAAAATTATTGACAAATATATTCGTGTTATCTATAAATCATAATTTAATCGAAATTACATTACATGGCACAGAAAAATTTGAATAAATCCGTGGGGACGCACATACGCGGCGATACTCTATATGGGACGATCGTGGTGAACCAGGTGAAGGTATACACCGATTACTTTGAACTTTTAAGAAAAAGCTTAATTTAATCACCTTACTTTGAAACCTACTATGTGCATAAATACCTTCTATGTGCATACTGTTACTTTTGATAATTACCATCAAAGCATAATGCATTAAATTTAGAGCTGTAACGGTCGCTCGCGTTATGATATGACAAACTTGTTAGTGACAATCAACAGTGCCAAACTCATAGTCTATAGTCTAATAATTTAAGAGCTGTAAACGCAGATTTAGTATTTCATTTTAGAACCTTTTACTTTTTCTCTTAATATACTAATAACAAACGATTAATTAAAGAACAAAACAACGCACTACATAAATAAGTTTTATTTATCAGGGATTTAGTTTTCATAATAATACTTGGTTTCATTGTTTCGTTTTCTTTCTTAAGCTCTACTTACAACTATGCAACATTTCTTAATACGCGGTATTATTAAATTTCTTCTTTCTTGCATTGTGTGGGTAGAGTATAATAATACGAAATGGAATTAAACATTCACATTTTCATTCTCTAGAGTGGAATTAGGAAAACTGGAGGAAAAGAATGTTTAATACACTCTACAAGTATGTGTTCTCATTAATGAATTATGTTAAAGACTTTTCTGTGGATAACAATTATTGAGAAAAATTTTCTTAGTTAAAATTGTCCTCAATACTCCTGAAAAAAGGGATGAATTTAATAAAGATAAAAATAATTAAAGAAAATTTATTTAAATTAGTTTTAAGGACTTTACTTGTAGCGCTAATGAGATTGTCTAAAACAGTGCCCCTCAAACGGTGTGTCATCACACGCTGATGTGCCACGGGATGATGATAGATGTCCCGAGTCCAATTTAATGTATTATTTTGTAATCAATGTCCTGTCAAAGTAACCGTATTTAATTGAATTTTCTTGGGCTCCCCCTTTTTCAGAAAAATTCTAAGGACTCCTAATTGGGGTGGTCCTTATTCATAAGGTCAAAAATTAAAGTTAAGATTATCAAATGCAGGATCCCCCAACGATACTAATTCTGCAGCGTCTTTAGTCGCGGAATTGAGCGTGATAAGCATAGCGTAAGGTGACAATGAGAAACACGATATCTCTTATAATTGGTGTGAGTATTATTTACATTGGTTTTTATGTGAGATTAATGATTACTCACATTATTTTAAATATCTATACATTAACAACCACCCTTTCTTACCCTTTGGTAAGATTTTTATTTGCCGCTTAAATCAAAAAAGTAAAACTTCGAAAATAAGGACCAACTTTATCCTTATAATATTAAATTCTTCTTACAACAGCTCGGTTTTCGCTGATGCGTGCTTAATTTAGATCAGATAATCGTCATCAAGACAACTATTATTATTATAATCGCTAATCTTCGTATGAGGATGATATAATAAAAAAAAGAAGAAACCTCAAGAAATAAAGATCACGAACCGCGTTATTAAGTAATATTAATTAGAATTGTGGGTTGAAAAATTAATTAAAAATAATGTAATTACATGCAATTCAATATGTAATTATTAATAATTCGTAACATACACAGTATTATTAATTAATACTATTATTTCTAAATACTGTATTATTATTAAACAGCTATATTAAAAAAAAAATAGCAATCTAGAACAGTGGTTGTTAAATTTTTGGTCTCTCGACGATCCCCGTATCTGCTGACTGACAAAAAAGTGATTTTTCCAACCCGGGTGGTCACATGAATTTTTGCTGGCAACAATATTGGCTAATTCAATAACTAAAATATTATTTATAAGTCAGAATAAATAAAAGAACGAATAATAATATTTTAATCATTGTTCTACGTAACAAAAAGCTGATGGTTCGATAGCCATCTTGATATCCTGGGTTCTGAATTCCGTGTTTTTAAATTAAATTTACGAGTGTTTAAGATAAAACTATAAAGTTGTAAATAAAATATTTAGACTCACATTTAATGGCTGTATTACGCTCGGGTGATTAAAATTCTAGTTTACGGCTTGGGTGGTAAACTTCACTACTCTTCTACTCTACTACTCCTGCAATATAGCCTCCATTATATACTTGTTAAATAAAATACTATTGTAGTAATTTAAGTACTAGAAAATTAGTTGAAATATGATTATAAATATATATTTATTCCTCAAAATACAAATACAAAACCCAAATAAAAAAATATTTTAAATACAGTCCCAGCAAACATTTTTATACGGGCCAGTACTGGTAAAGCACATACTCCCCGGCATTGAAAGTAATGGGCCAGTACCCCGGTGTCCCCGTGGCCGTTACTGGCCCATTGATATACCATTTGCCGGCCCAGCAACGGTAAAGTGCAAAATAATCGCATTAGTTGCAAGATTTATTTCTGATGGTTTCATAAAATGCTGGTAAAGTACTTCGTATAGGCGGAATGCGAAATACAAATGTGAAGTACATTATTAATACTAGCGTTGCACTTACTTTTGGTGCCAGTAATTTACCAGCATAAAAGCAGTTTGCCAGCATTCGGCCGTTAGTTGAATGTTTGCTGGGGTATTTTAAATAATATTTTAAAATACAAGGTGTCTCAAAAGAAATTTTATATTTAGTGGATCGATTAAAAAAAAAGTAAGCCGTATATAGAAAAAATGTTTATTAATTATTAAAATACACTTTTTGGGGATTTATTTCTTGAAAATAATATCGTCTAAATGTAGACCCTGGCGTTCTCGGCACTCATTTAATCGAACAGTAAAATTACTTATGACGTCTCGGCAGGTGGACTCAGGGATGGCTGCCATTTCGTGACGGATATTTTCTTTCAAATGCGCCAGTGAAGTCGGTTTATTGGCGTAAACTTTAGATTTAAGATAACCCCATAGGAAAAAGTCCATAGGGGTTAAATCTGGACTGCGTGGGTGCCAATTTATGTCACCTCTCCGGGAGATCAATTTGCCTGAGAAAATTTCACGAACACGTGGCAGAGACATATTGGACGTGTGTGAAGTTGCTCCGTCCTGTTGGAACCATGTTCTTTGGTTATAGCCAGGAAAGTTTTGCAGTTCAGGTACCAAGAAGTTGTCTAACATCTCCACATAACGCTCTGAATTCACTGTAACTGCACGCTCCCTTTCGTCTTCAAAAAAGTAAGGGCCGACATCGCAGCCCATACGGTCACTTTAGGCGAATGTAGGGGTTTCTGATGTTTGCGTTTCGGATTCGTTGCACTCCAGTAGCGGCAGTTCTGCTTATTTACGTGGCCATTAAGATGAAAATGAGCTTCATCCGAAAACAAAATGTTGGTAAACGTTGAAAATCGCTCAATCACCTGATTTACGAAATTAAGCCTCTGACTGGCATCTTGGGGCTTTAATTCTTGCACCAATTGAATTTTGTCTCAGAGGAACTACTAGTAGAGAAGGCATAACCTAAAATTTTGTGTAATCTGAGGGATTGACAAGGAAACGATATAATCTGTCTCAAACTAAAGGTGACATGCGCAAAGAGCTCAGAGCAACCGATCTTATTGGTTCCTCCGAGACAGAATGACGTTTATTACCGTAGGTGACTTAAATTACCGACTGAAAACATGTTGCATGTGCGCATGTCGACTTTAGTTTGAGACTGGTTACGATATTTTACTTCAGTATGAATGCGCGATGCTCTCTCTATTAATAGTTCCTCTGAGCTTCCACTAGACATTTTTGATGGTTTTGAAATTTTTAAACCTAGCAACATAGGTTGTGATTCAGAAGAGATAAAGCTGTCAATTGAGGATAGAGAACTAGATAAAAATAGAAATTATATGGAAAACAAGTAATGAAAAAATAGATAAATGGAGGGTTCCAGAGTTAAAGTGAACCAAATCCATTTTTGCCAATAGGGGATAGGCATGATTTTTTTAATTTTTTTTATTATATTCCTCTTGTTGCATATAAACATAAAAAACAGTTTTTAATTTTTTTTTTTGTAATTTGAAGGCTTAAAAAAATCATAAATGTGTGTAGCGCGCGAAAACGACGTGTGACGTCATACCCTTCTAACTGACACATGACACTACTAGTCTACCCAGCGTACATAGGGTTACAGGACGAAATTTCACTGGACAAAATTACACGGGACAAAATTACACAGAAGAAATTACACATAGACAGAATTACACAGGGAAGAAATTACACAAGGACGAAATTACACATACAAAAATGACACTAAGACAAAATTACACATTTAATTTACTTTAATTTACACAAACGAAAATTTTCTTCTGTGTAATTTTGTCCCGTGTAATTCTGTCCTGACACCCGTACATAGTCTGTTGTGAACTTATTTGTTTGTATAACTTTTATAGGTTATGTAAAGTTAGAGTGATTTTAATTAAAATAAAGTTTAATTCTATAAAAACAATTTATACATGTTTACCGAATTAAATTTTATATTAAAATATATAAAATATGGAAGATCCAGGCCCCAGTACTTCGAAACATAGTCGAAAATATTGTTTAGTACCAATGTGCACAAATAGTTCAATTAGAAATCCAAAAAAATAATTTATATCATTACCTGATGACGAAAAACAACAGAAAAGCTATGAGGCGAAATAAAACCGATATTTCAGAAAAAAGTAAACTTTATGTTTGTGAAGACCATTTTAATGTGAGTACATATATTTTATAAATTAGTTTAATAATAAATGCGTGAAAAATTGTTTAAAAACAAATACAAAACTCTCAAACAATACAATATAAACACGTAAACATTATGTTTTGTCTGTATCTGTGACGTCAAACCCTTACAGTCTCAGTCGTATCTACTCGGCAACCTTCGCGGCGTGGTCGGCTTATTTCAAATTTATAATATTTTACTTAAAAAATTTGGCTATAATATTAATTAAAATGTGATTTTTGTTGTGTTAAGTGACATAACTAACATTAAAATATCAAAAAAATATAGTTTTAAGGAAATATAAATTTTATGCGTATCCCCTATTTCGTAATAATACTTCCATGGCACACTGCAAACATTATATTTTGAAGTGCAATAAATTTCTTGGACTTGGTTCACTTTAACACTGAACCCCTCAAATATTACTCTATATTTTGTTACGAAAATGTCAATAATCTTGAGGCCCGGGGGCCCCTCCGGGATCTTGAGACCCAGGCGGCCGCCTAGTCCACCCACCGTTTAATCCACCACTAATTTTTCATCAGCTGATTTTTTTTCCAAAGGAAGTCCAAGGAAGAGATGAACACAGGAACATTAATGATCAATGAAAATTATTTAAATTTAAATTTTTTGTTTTACTCAGATTTATTTAACCATAAATTTCGCGACATCCTTAACTACTGACTCATGACACACCCGATTGAAAAGCACAGCTTTGTATTAATAAACTAACATGATGTTATTTTTCTTATTTTTCATTTTCATTTATCAAAAATCTCCCCGCCTTTCACACATGTTTACGGTGTTTAATCACTGCTATTATTAATCATTATTATCGCGAATTCTTTTCCTGTACGCAGTACAATCAAGATTCTACCATAAAAATTAATCATTTTAATCCATTTATTGCTCAAAGTTGGCAGCCATAAAAGCACTAATGTTCTCTGTCATGCAACTCCTACTAAATTCTCAACACAAACAAAACATTAACTTATTGATGGCTGTGTGTGTATGTAAGTTATCTATGTGTGTAGGTTGTTTATGTGTGTAGATTCTCTGTGTGTGTGTGTATGTGTTTGTGTACTGTTTAATGGGTATTTGTTTGTTAAGCTGCATTCAGAGCCCTTTAAACTAGTAGACTGTTCACTGTGCGTTGTGGATATGTTTAGCAGATAGTTTTAACATTCAAGGCAGTGTTTACAACTAAAGAACTTAGTGCGTTACGAATAGTACATCTGTGTGTCTTTACCAACTACGGTGGCTTCGTAAAATGTTTATTATCTATTATCGTTTTCTTAATTCTGCTGTCCTAGATTTTTACTAACTATACCTAACCTGGATTTTGCAGAAGATAAATGTGAGTTGTCGCATAAGCATGGAGACATGCTGCGAAAACTGAATGACCTCACGATTGAATCTGCAAAAGTCGGATTAAAAATGAATAGCTCCAAGACGAAAGAAATGCGGATAAATGCAGAAACCGATAGACCTTTACTGCTCGGTAACCATCAAATCGAGCGTGTGGATGATTCCCAGTATTTGGGGAGTGTTGTGTCTGTGGACGGTGGCGCGGATATAGATGTGGAAAATAGAATACGCAAAGCGAGAGGCGCCTTCATTCCGTGTATGGAATTCTGAGATCTACGGTACTTCCACGAAATCTACCATATTCAGGGCATGCGTGACGTCAGTTCTTCTGTACGTCTGCGAGACTTGGTTCGTTACAGAAGCTATCTAGAGAAGAGTGCGAGTATTTGTAAATCGATGTCTTCGAAGAATCCTTCGCATTTATTGGCCACGTAGAATATTAAACGTAGAATTGGGGGAAAGAACTGGTCAAATAGACATTAATTTACAAATAAAAAGAAGAAAGTATGTTGGTTAGGGCACACTCTTCGAAGGGCTCCTAGCGAAGTGTGTCGCTATGCACTAGCATACAACCCTCAGGGCAGTAGGCGTAGAGGGCGACCCAAGAACACCTGGCGTCGCTCAACCCTGCTAGAAATAAATGCATGGAGCTCTCAAAACCAAGACAAAAGACTGTATAACAACATCACCGACTTGAAGCCTATGGCAGATAGACGAGTTAGATGGAGAAATTTTATTGACAGCCTATGCACTTTTTAGAGGCAGTCCAAAATCACCCGATGATGGACAAGGCTTGATGATGATGATGATGATACCTAACCTAATTACTTAAATTGATCATATTTACTGTTCGTCTTTGTAATTGTGTCATTTTATGGTAACAAAATGGTGACACCAGGTTAAAATTGATTTGTTCGGCGCAACAATATAGAGCATTTATTGGTGAACCAAAAAAGAAGTGTAAATAATTATGGATAGTTCTTCTGTCACGCAGACTTTGCATTTTGTAGAATTTTAAATTTTCATCGTACGAGCAAGTACGAGCAAGTACAAGTGTCTGTTAAACCTATAATTTAATTTATCAATAAATTTCTCTTGAACTTTTCAATTTGGTCAATATATATATATATATATTATATTGAGGATTCCAAATCGGGGTAGCATATTCTAGTGTGCTTCTAACTAAACTATTGAAAAGGAAAATAAGCGCCCGATGATTGGAAAACTCGCTTGTGACTCAAGCCCAAGTTCCTTGAAAATAAAGCCCAAGTTCCTGAGAGATTTCTTGGCAATAAAGTGGACGTGTTGATCAAAAGTTAATTTAGTATCCAAGATGATTCCAAGGTCCTTGACTTCTGATACCTGTTGCAGAGGCAAACCATTTAAAGTGAAGTTGTGTTTAAGAGGATTCTTGATTCTTGATTCTTGATTCTTGAGGTTGAGATAAAAAACGCTGCATCAAGGTGTCGCTGTACAACGGTTGGAAAACACTGCTATAGATCTTTATGTGTGTGTGAGTATGTTGGTGTGAAATTACGTTATCTCTCTAGAAGCACACAAATGTGTGCTGGTTGTGATGGTATATGTGTGTTATATGCGTCTGTATTTGTGTGAATCTATGTCTGTATGCAGTTGTATGTGTGTGTGGGTGTGTGTGTGTGTGTGTGTGTGAGTGCGGTTTGTGGAATCAGTTTGTTTTAGAAGGATTACAAACAATTGAACTGAAATAAATCAAGTGGAAAACTGAGTGGCTTCAATGCTTGGCTCTCAAAGTGGGATATGCAGTTCAGTATCCATCCATTTATCACAAACAATTAGAACAATTCAATATTTTAATGTCTACATTTAAAATTAATAATTTTGAAATGTAATTCGATTATATTAAGTTAAAACATGTACTATATTATATACAGCAGCGATTCCCAAACTGTGCACCGCGGTACCCTGGGGCGCCGTAGCTGGGCTACAGGGGCGCCGCGTAAACATTCCAATATTCCTCCAACTGCGTTAGTTAGATCAATGTTTTGGCTTAGGGCACCGCGGAAAAATTCTGATACATTAAAAAGTTTGGGAACCACTGATATACAGTATACTGATCGTGATTTTAAAGAAATCAAAGTCTTGTAATAGTATTTTATTTAAAAAGCATATAATAGAGGCTATATTTCACGAAAATGACGTTCACCGCCCGAGCCGTAGGCGATAATTCTGTGAACAGCTGGATCGACTGAATCAGAACTGGACTAGAAAACGGTCAGAAATTGTGAATAGAAGAGAGGTTATTCTTCAACACGACAATGCTCGAACTCATGCATAAAAAAATACAAGTGACACCCACCCTACACACAAGACATTGTACCCTCCGATTATCACTGATTTCACTATCTCCGATTGTCACTGGAACACTTTTTAAGAAACAAGACACTTATTATGAACCATGTTAAAATGTCCCTTAAATAATGTTTTTCTTCAAAAAATCAGGAATATTATAAATCGGAAATATTTTCTCTTCCTGATAGATGGCAGAGTGTTATAGATCACTATGGAAACTTACTCAATAAAGTACATTTTTACTTGCCCGACCTTAATATATAAGGGGCAAGTATTGTAATCGCGAAAATTTTTGATGTCGAGATTTTGACGGATGACCACGTTTCGTGGTCCAGGGAATCCAAAAAACTTATTTTCGAAGTGCCGTCCGTATGTGTGTGTGTCTGTGTGTCTGTGTGGATACACGATAACTCAAAAACGGTTTAACTTAAAGAGTTCGTTCTGGTACTAAAAAATTCTCCTAATAATTGGGAAGAACCCTATTGTTTTTTATTAAAATCCTAAACCGGAAACGGAAGTTATTAAACTTTAAAATTTAAAAAAAGTTCGTAACTAGTAAACCAAGCCTTGGACAAAAAATTGTATAGGACATAGTTTGATGTATTTTTGAAGATTTACCTAAATATTTTTTTAAATTAAAAAAAAATATGTATTTTTTTTATTATTATTATTTTTTTTATGGGAGGGCAAGTCTAGCGGAGGTCTTCCTTCGCCACTGGTTTGTTTTCGATTTGTTTTTATTTTAATTATACCAAATAAACGAAAATACTTTCCGGTATCCCTAATATAAATAATAGCAAATGTATGTTATTAATTAATTGCTTGCCGATCAGCGTAGCGTAGTGGTAACACATGTGCTCTGCGTTGCGAAGGTCTCGGGTTCGGATCCCGTTCAGGCATGGAAATTTTCTCAAATAAAAAATTGTCCTGGCTAATTGCCACAGCAGCAAAGGCCATTAAATTAAATTTAAAAAAAAAAATTAATTGTTTTGTCAAAGACTGATTAATTTGTCTTTGTAAGTTTTCTTGTGTCCGCTACTGGTAAGTACGAATCTATAAAATAATCTAATGAGCTGGAAATTTAAACGACTATCAATGATTTATGAACGCTCTGTATATATTTTTCAAACGATGAATTTTTTCGAAGTCTCATTAATTTTCCTAAATGTAAAGAATGTGAAATAATGTGTGTAAAAAATATTTATACAAATAATAGGCTCTGGTTAACTGTTCGCAATCGGCTACAAACTCTAGGTTCCTTTCTGTTTACGCTAAAAAATTAAAGTAATACTGACCATATTATTCCTGAATGTAAACAAATTAAAAATATGGTCCTGAAGCCTGGACACATGAGGACTAGGCTCACGTGGGTTAAGGGGGGGGGGTATGGTCAGAGCAGCACATTTTATACCCATTTTCAAGATTTTTTTTTAGAAAACTGTTAATAGTAACTTGATTGGGATAATACCTACAGTAAAGAACAACCTTTGAAGAGTATCCAAAAAAAAATTTATTGAAAAATATCGAAAATTAAGATCGTGACATGAATTTGAAATTTTCGTTCAGGACAAAGAGTTGATTTGCGGTGAGACACATAACTAAGGACTGGATCATCTAAAACAAAAAACCAAAAATATTTCGTTAGTTTATGAGTTTCTTGAGGTAACGCTGTCGAGTTTTTTCAAATATCTAGATTATTTAATTTTTGGTATAAGTTAAAAAACGAAAAATACGGATTTTTTTTTTCGAAATTTCTGTTTTCGGTTGTAAAAAATTCCATAAAAAAAAGCAAGAAAAAAAATATCTCGACAGCGTTACCTAGTAAATTGCCTACAGAAATAGTGTGCAAAATTTCAGAAAGATCGGTCGAGTAGTTTTCTAGTTACATGTCTCACCGACTTGAAAAATAAAATTCCTCAAAAAACGCGTTTTAAATTTTTTTTTTTTAAACATGTTAATTTTTCTTCATACTCACACGGAGTCATCAATTCCGGGTCCGTAAAGTGTAGGGCCATCGGCAAGGATGTCCAATGCATCTTTTTGCTGTTGTCTTCTTAAAACCCGAGCTTCTTTAGTAGCCTCTGCAGCTTTTTGATTAGCTCTGCTAATACGAAATTTATCCTCTTCGCGTGCCCATTCATGAGAGCTCGTCCCTACGCTTATGCCCATCTCTTCCATAAACGTTAGATATGCGAAATTGCCTTCATTGAAATAACTAGCTGCTACATCAGCTGCAATTTCAACAATTGTGGAGGTTCCACTCAGTATTTTTGGACTTATTTTCCAAATAAGTTGGTTCAAGCTCTCATTATTATTTTGAGTGAAACCTCCAACGCATCTTTCTAGCAGTGCATCGCTACTTAGATTATTATATAGCACAGACAGGTGTGGATAGAGTGGGAAAACTCTACTATTACGTATATGAGAGCTGCGCGCGGCTAATAAAGCAGCGTTCTGAAAGGAACGCTATAACACGCGATTTGCGCGAAAATATGAATTTGAGTTATTTGTATTGTTAAGCCGATAACTTCGTTAATTTTGCTCGGATCGACCTGAAATTTTGTACACTCCTGAATCACTATACAATCGATTAAAAAACGATTTTCTGACCATACCCCCCCCCCTTAAAGAACTGTAGAGGAATGCCAAATTTCAATCTTTATGTTGAAATATTCAACCACATTTTCTACCGTACAGACAGACATAAACTTAAGTGGACGGTATAAGGGTTTAATGTCGATGAAAAAAGCTCAAATATCTTAATCATGTTATGAGGAACAAGAACAAATATCAGATATCTTGCAGGAACGAATTGTTAAGCCGGAAGAAAAATCTCCTGGCTCGATAATTTGAGGAAATGGTTCCGTCATATTTACGGAACACTGTGAACTGCACTGAACTAAGTATTCCACGATAGTCAACCTCCAGATAAAGCAAAAGAAAATAAAAAAATTGTTAAGTAAACTATTTGTTGAATGTAGAAGTCTTTGGCTTTCAGTCCAATACGTGTGTTTTTTTATTTTTTTGAGGATTTCGCGGCATTTCCCGATACAAAAGCGTCTTTGCGGCATTAAATAAATCTACTGACACTAAACAAAGCATTCAATACAAACTTCTTCCCTCAGTTGATTTGATAGTTTTCCAATTGTTTGGAACAGCGAGATAAAAAGTAATTTTTTATTTTCTTAGTTGTACTAAGTGAGAAACGAAATAAAATTGTTCTAAACTAAAGCAATAATGATATTAGTTTGTAATTTACCAAGAAATAAAAACAAAGACGCTTTCTCAATCTAAATAACTTGAAGTATTTAATTCTGTAGTTACTTTTTACTAGTTTTTTTTTATTTTGATTATATAGGAAAAGATGTAGTATCATGGAAAAAGTTAATTAAGAAAACTTTTTCAATTTCTATACAAAGCAATAAAATATTATGAGCAAAAGAGATAGAGAATATAATTTATTTTTATGTGGCCAGCACATAATTTTACTGGCAATAAATCTTTCTTTTTCGTCCGAGTTTACTTTTGTCCTCACATTTCATATAATTGCTTCATTTTGCTCGAATAAAAAAAAAAAAAAACAGGGCAGTGTCGGGGATATATCTGCTACGTAATATACGTCAGTGTCGTTTTGTGGCAGTGTCGTTTGTGTGTAGTAATGAAAAGAGGATTAACAATTTATTTAATTTAGACATGAGGAGAGAATTTATTTAATTTAGACCTGCTATTCCGTCTTCTTCCAACTTTTTTATTAAAAGATGCTTAGTCGGCACTATATTTTTCGAATAAAAGTCGTGTATTTTATTTATTATTGTTTTACACATAAAACTATCTATTTTCTTGAAAACTTGTAAATCGGGTCGTTTTCGCTGCTGATTTTTGCCACGAACAATGATACGTTGAATTGTTCTGTATGGAAAACAAGTTAATTCCGCAGTTCTAAGTATAGGTTTGTCATTACCTTCCGAAACTAAATTTTTATGAACGGTCAGTACCAGAACTTTTCAATTTTCTGACAAATGACATTTTTCAGCAGCCACGTCCACATTTTCGCATTTTACGTCAACGTCCAAATTGTTGTACTCCAAATCACCTTGCACAGATTCACTATTTTCACTACAGAAATTAGAAATTTCTTCAAAACGGTCGCCAAAGAGCCATGTTGTTAATGTATGCACCCTATGAACGTTGAAAATTAACTAACAAACAAGTATAACAACCCCTAAAATTGGGAAACAATAGGATTATAAATTTGGAAAATATCCTCAATGGTTTTTAGGAAACTTCAATTGAACTAGTGTTACATCTATTCGATTTAAATTTAAAATTCCCTTAATACCTCTTATATTCTTTTTACTGCAACAAGTCTTGTATTACTGCCATTACCGCATTGTTAAGCTTGTTAACAAGAGTGGTCATTTCATTTTGGAAATACTATACCTTACTGCTCCTAATACGCCTATCTAGATGTTGGGAACGTTCTATTTTTTAATTTTTTTTTTTTATTTATTATAACCGTAATTACAGAAATTCTTTTTCGTTTCACGATTTCCGAAATTTATTGAAATTTGGGCGACAGTATTTTTTAGGTTATGTAAAGTGAGATAGCTAATGTGTGTTTATATGTCTGTCTCATTAAAACAGCGCACTAACTATAAAGTTTGGAAATCTGTCTATAGTTGACAACGCATAGTTTACTAAATTTAGAGCAATGAACGATCGCTTGCGTTACAGGCGGACAAACTTCTCGTGGCCGGGCGTGGCTTATGGTGCGCATAGAGAGGGCACTATGAAAGACAGAGACAGATACAGTGAACAGTCAAAGAAACAAGTTCACATTTTTACACGTGTACATTATATTTATCAGTTAGGTACGTGGGTTACGTACGTCTATAAACACAAGTTCCTCCCATCACAGTCGAACAACAAAACTATAGAAACTTAGCTGTTTGATTTAAGTGATAACTGCATTTGACGTTCACTTTGTCGACTTGTTTATTGGCCAGAGCACCCCCGTCCCGCTTCTTTTTCCAAACTCCAGCAATTTCAAGTAGATTGTAAATAATATAGGCTTACAAAAATCAAGAACATTGCTAAATATTTCTCGAATTTGACTATTAATAGCACGTCCACCTAGTTTGCTTTTTGTCTCCATGATTTTAAATATTTAATATATTGTGAATGTTGCGCTTATGCATTTGACATAGCGTGTTTAGGAAATAATGCAATTCGCCAAAGTTATAATCCCCACTACAAATTTCACGCGCATGTTTCACGCCCGGTCACGAGAAGTTTGTCCACCTGTACCATAAGACAAAATTGTTAGTGACAATCAACAGTGAACAACTCATAGAGTATAGTCTATTAATTTTAGAGCTGTGAATGTAACTTTACACAAAGTGAAGAAAGAGGGTGTTCCCAACACATAGGTGGCGCTCATTTTATTTACTGAACTTACTGGGTACATTATTTAGAGGCAAAAGTTTTTTAACAAACGACCTTATCGCACGCAACTGTGGTTAAAAATTATGTCTGCTTGATATAAAAAAAAACAAAAAGTTCGACCAACTAATAACTTCAAAAATAGGGTGAAATAAACGTAACAAATTGTACTTTGTACGAAATATGTCACAAAACACATAACGCAGGTTCGTACTGAGTTTATTCATTTGTGACATGCATTAATTCTGTATAACAGTTGTGACAAATATTCGTGTCCCTACATAATAATTAGTGGAGAATTTTACATGGAAACAACGTTGAAATATCGTAAATTTTAAAAATACCAGTCATGTTTTACCAGTACCTAACAACTTTTAACATATTTCATTGAAGATAAAACAGGAGTTTACTTGGAAAATATTTTCTATTAAACACGACAGTTATGAGTTATATTCGATAACATAATATTCGATATCAATATATCAAATTACAGTCTTACATCCATACTACCCATATTTGGAAAGTTATTTGAGCCTCTTATAGTGCTCTAGAACAGGGGTCGGCAACCTGCGACTCCAGAGCCGCATGCGGCTCTTTTAGAAAATTTTGTGGCGAAAACTGGCTGGTTTTTATTTTAATATAATTTATTTTTAAATGTGCAACTTTTTGCCTGTGCTGTATAGGTTCTGTATTGTTCAGGATGTTTTACGGTGTAGTTCACGCCCGGTGATTCCCCGAGTTACTGCATATTCCCTTTTAGAAGAAGTAATTTCTTTCGGAAAAAAGTTATCTGTATTTATGAATGATTTACGTGCAAAAACATTTTTACATTTTATTAATTTACAAAAACATAAGAGCAATAACAACGTCATTAATGCATTTTTTTTGCACAAACTGTTATTAACAGGCAAGAAGCTTTTGGAGAGATTTAAAAAATTTAGAAAATATAAAGCTACACTTGTTTGACAAAACCAAATGAAGCAGATATGCAGCAATTACATTTATCACAATTCCCATTGATTAATCAGGCATAATTTAAACTTCAATTATTGGATTTGAAATCCAAAGATTTATGGAATATAAAATTTAGTTCTGAACTGGAAAGTTTAGAAAGAGAAAAGTGCATTTTATCTTCCCAGCACAAGTGGATCGAAATTCACAATCTTCAAAATGCAGGTAAAGTTGTTTTCGAAGCTTGGAAAGGTTTTTCAAAATCGTTCAATCCTTTAAAAAAATATGCTTTTGGACTACTGACAATTTTCGGATCCACATATTACTGTGAGCAAGTCTTTTCACATATGAAATTAATAAAGAGTCAGCTTAGAAGTAATCGTACTGACCTGAAACTTGAGTGCTGCCTTAAGTTAAAGATTACTGAATATTCACCAAATATTGAAGTCTTATCTTACACTATTCAGGAGCAATCGTCCAATTAAAAAAAAAAATTATATTGTAATATACTGGCAAGTGCAATAGGTATCACAAACTGCATGTATAAGTAAATATTAATTAATTGTAATACTTCATTATTTTAAAACAAATAAACAATTTTCACGTTGTTTTTTTTTTTTTTAAATATAGCATATATTTTTTAGCGGCTCTTCCATGTTATTGTTTTTGTTTTCAATATAGATTTGGCTCTTTGTCCCCGAAAGGTTGCCCACCCCTGCCCTAGAACATATTCTAGGTAACATTATTATTCTCGAATAAAATGGTAAATCCATATTAAATAATCTAATTCCTTTCACCGATTTTCTTGTCAATAATATAGATGACAGAATACAAGTTGATGTACTTTATAACAACATACAATGATGACTTTAATAAGGTATTTGATAGAGAGAATTATAGTAAATTAATAAAGAAACTAGCGGAATATGGTATCCATGGATCATTACTGCGGTGGATTATTTCTTATATCAAGAATAGATCACAAATTGTTTGAATAAAGTCCATTTTCGTAAAATTTTTGTAACATCAGGAATCTCTCAGTGCTCCCATTTAGGGCCTCTCATATTCAATCTCTACATTATGTTACTTATCAATATTTTATATATAGCAATTTCTTATTATTTGCAAAAGTCTAAAGTTTTATAGAAAAATTAACTCTCTAAATGATTCTCACAAAGTCCAAGAAGAGAAGTGCAAAAAGAAGAGAGTGTTTTACAATCACAAGAATAATTATTATTTATAACTTTTAAAACTGAGGCTATTGCCAATTATTCTTCTTTCAACTAATTAGAATAATTATATAAAAAAATCCTAATTTAATTTTTTACAACCATAATTGTTCAGTTTTAATTAGCAATCATGCAAAAGAACTAAAAATCGGGAAAATCGTTTATGAAAATAATGCTACGGTTAGCGGTTACAATCAATGTAATGAATCGTAAAATATTGAATTTTATTTGACGAGCAAAACTGGATATATAAATAACTTCAAAAGCGGTAACTTGCATAAAAAAATAATGAAAATGGCGATCATTAATTTGATTTAATTAAACCATTCAATTTAATAGCACAGTTAAAAAATGTTTTTCGATTCGTCTGCAAAAAATAAGTTTTGCGTTTTAATTGTGTCTAATATAAAAAGAAATTAATTAAAGCTGGCAAGTCAGTTTATTTCGAGTCTGGTCCTATTTTAAAAACAAAACTCCCGTCTTGAAACATCAAGATCAGGCTGTATTTTTTTCAAATAATAAGTATAAGTTACTGACATTGTACCTAGTCTTGCCATAAATAGTGTTACAAAGTTTTCAGTGAAATTCCACAAGATGCTGAAGGATATTATAATTTTCTTTTAGTACATAATACATAGATTAGTGGCCCAGCCATTTTTTTGGAGGGGGCCCGGAAGATAGAATTATTTAAATCAGGGTTCGGCAACCTTTTTGTCAATAAGGGCGCAATATAAATTCAAATGTTATTGAGGGCTCATAAAAATGTTAAATATGTAAACACTGGTGGTTCGCAAGGTCGTCTAATCTAGCGCTGATCGCTCAAGTCGAATCACAAATAAATGCGATGTGGATATTGGGCGCATAAAAATCTCACCGAGGGCGCCGTGTTGCCGACCCCTGATTTAAATTATAAATAATGTTCTCATTTTTGATTCTCGCTTCTAAACAACAAAAATTCCTCACCTCCCCAAATTCAAGTGAAGAGCAAAGGTCTTCACCTCCCCAATTCAAGTGAAGAAAAAAAAAGGTCCTCGCCTCCCAAATTCAAACGAAGAGCAAACCAAAAAAGGTACACACCTTTCAAATTCAAGTGAAGAGCAAAAAAAAATAAGGTCCTCACCTCCAAAATCCAAATGATGACAAAAAAAAGGTCCTCACCTCTTCTTGGGGGGACCTGGACCTCCCCCCTTTGCTGCGCCACTGACATAGATGCATCTTAAACAAAAAAATACCAATTAGTTTTTAAAATGACCACTTCTGGCCGTTATATAGCGCTTAAGTCTGTGCGGCCACACGTATGTAGAATCACGAATTTCTCTCCACTGCCTTAATCAGAGAGTGCTTCAAGCTAGTGATTTAGGGTATATCTTGTTGCAAGCCCTTCGCACGGATGTCCTGAAGCACGGACCAAAATTTGTAGTACAAGAATTGACGTCAGAGCTGCTAGGCGACCAATCATCAAGAGACATAAATGAAATACATTGCTATGAAGCCACTGCTGTGCAGCCTTAGCATTATGGGCTGAAGCTGAATATAGCTGAAAGCTCCACTTGTGACCAGTGAAGAGGGATTTGTTCTGTTCTTTAACTATCGACCAACACGGTTTTCTAAAGGCTTTGACGTTTTTACACCTGTCTCGTAAAAATTAAGCTTAGTGGTATTTGGGGGCGTTTCTAGTAACGGGTGTTTTTTTTAGAGGTATAGAACTTTAAATTGCAATAAAACAACGATGGATTATTCGATTGACATGAATTTTTTTTTATTCGAAAGATAATCTTGTGGCATTACATTAAATCATACCAACAAGACGGCGCAACATGTCACACAGCTCGTGCCACAATCGATTTATTGAAAGACACGTTTGGTGACCGCCTAATTTCACGTTTTGGACCTGTGAATTGGCCTCCAAGATCTTGTGATTTAACACCGCTGGACTACTTTCTGTGGGGCTATGTAAAGTCATTGGTCTATGCGGATAAGCCACAAACGCTTGACCATTTGGAAGACAACATTCGCCGTGTTATTGCCGATATACGGCCACAAATGTTGGAAAAAGTCATCGAAAATTGGACGTCCAGATTGGACTACATCCGAGCCAGCCGTGGCGGTCATATGCCAGAAATCATATTTAAAATGTAATGCCACAAGATTATCTTTCGAATAAAAAAAAATTCATGTCAATCGAATAATCCATCGTTGTTTTATTGCAATTTAAAGTTCTATACCTCTAAAAAAAACACCCATTATTAGTAGAAACGTCACGGTTGGCTAATTGAATTTAAATATTTTCATTTGTACCTCATGGTACTTACTTTGAAAGGCCCTTCCACATAGTGGGTTTCCCAACTTGCGAGCGGATCAAGTCTGAAACATTAGAAGGTCCACTAGTCGCTTGCTATGATTCTTTATATATAAAGTTTATATTAGGTTTATATTATAAACCTGTCTGAATCAAAATCCGCATTTTACTTAATGTACGTTTAATGTTTGGATAATATTGAAATTAAAGAATACACTAGAACTTACAATTAAATGATGGCTTGAAATACCATGAGAGACACTCAACAAAACCACACAATCACAGTACACAAAAAAAGCTTCTTAAAACATCTCATTATTGCTCTTGAATACCTCACCACACTCACCGTGTTATATAATTCGTTATCGAGTTTCGTTTACTTCAATAAAACTGGTTTCCATTATTCCAGACTACATCTGGTTTACCCACTAGGCGATACCGGGTTTTTTAACCAAAAATGCTAGGGTGGTTCGTCCAACTACGGTGACGGTTTACTCACAACTTCCCGTGTCCTCAACACTACCAGACTACTTCTGGTTCACTACACGATACCGGGTTTCTCAACCAATAATGCTTGGGAGGTTCGTCCGACTCTGTTGATGGTTTACTCACGACTCTTTGTCTCCCACAAGATTTTCTCAGTCATTTTCTTAAAACTAATAATTTGAGCTCTGAACCCCACTTTTTGTCGTTGTAAAAATAATCAGCTCTCCACTTAGCTACAAAAACTTTTTAACTTATCTTGAAGACTATTATTTCTACTCCCAATAATTCTAAAACCTAAATAATTAATTTTGACTCTAATTACCTACGAAGTCTATATCACTGAAAATATATGGTCGTATATCAACATTTGACCATGTACTTGAGATAAACGGTGGCAACATTTTAAACAACTTTATGTCTTTCAACTTTAAGCTAAAAAATACCGTCGTTGATAACTCAACTAATCTCTGAGGATGTTTATCATAAAATAGATTCGTTTTTATATTTAAATAATTTGAATATATTTAACTAATTGATTAATTTTATTTTAAATAATAATGAAATTATATTTCTGAAATTACAGCTAATTACAAGAAACACTTAATAGTTTCTCGACAGAAACATGCAAGGGGATTTGCAATTAAATTATTTTTTTTAAAGATGTCTAACTTTATGATGAAAAATATACAGCAATACCCCGTTACTCGACTGCCTCTTAGCTCGACGTTTTCGCCACTCGACGTAAATATCGAGAGTGAGAGTCGACGGAAGCATTGCTATCCGACGCGTGATCGAGTACCGATCACGTGATACATATTTTGATAAACAAAGCAAAATGAACGCATGGCCAGCAGTTCGCGCCTATATATCTTAACGACAACAACTCAGATTTATTGCAGCTATGAATTTCTTGTTTTTTTGCTAAAATAAGTGATTTATATTTATAATTATGGGTCCAAAGGATAGAAATGCAAGCATAACTAAAAGGAAAACATATACATATATGTATTTCCTTATATGTATATGTATATATGTACATATGATTCCCTTTATTTCTTATGGAGAAATTCGACTCGCCACTCGACGTAATCGCTACTCGACGCTTTTTCAGAACGAATTAACGTCGAGTGGCGGGGTATTACTGTACCCACAATTTCTTCTCACTCTCTAAATACCTACAAATCCCTGAAATGTTTGAAAAGTCACACTTTACATAATTTTTTTTAAAGTATTATATACCTTTAAAGATATTTTGTAGATTAAACATTAATTTTCAATAAATTTCAGTACGTTGTTTCAAAGTATTCTCCGGCATTGACAAAAAAAAAAAAAAAAACACAATTTATGTGGATAACGAGTAATATAAGACACGTCAAAGAACATCCTTATTCATCTTATATTACAAAATAATTCCTTCTCGTTAATAGAATTACTGAATACGTCGGTATTATATTTCTTATTTCTTCTTATTCCCATATTCGCTGTGTTTAGCTTGTTTTATCCACATGATCCCTCAGACATCTATCACATTAATCCATTTTCTTTCTGACATAAATATATAACACTCAAATAATACTCTTATATTTCTAGAAAAACAAAAGAATTTTTGATTCGATTTACTGACTTTAAAATATGGAAAAGAAAATAAAAACTATTCTTTGTGTTTTCTTTGTTCGATTTTTGTTACCGGTTGAATTCTCCACGTTAAAATACATCTCTTGATTGTTTGTTTAACTAAATAAACATACAGATTGGCTACAGCTACTACGCTCATATGCAGTGTAGGTTTGGGCCCGATGCCTAGGAAACATTGCTATTTAGTTTAAATTAAAAGTTACATTTACCGCCATGAAACAATAAGACCTAATTTTATCCTCTTTTAAAAAGGGAAAGAAGTACATTCCGTTTGCACAGATATCTAGAAACCATTTAAATCAGTGGTTTCCAACTTTTCTGTACCTCCGCCCCCCCCCCCCCTTTTATAAAAAATTTGTTGGGCCTCCCTCAATTTTCGTAACAATCTAATTTCACAAATACACACCTGACATTGTAATTTATATAATGGGCTACAAGATAATATACCATATTATGTATAAATATACGAGGGATGTTTCCAAATTTCTGGGAATTTAGCTATAATTTTTATTATTTTGTTAATTTTCGTCAATATTACAATGTAGTTTTGTAGGGATAACTGAATACATTTATCCCAACGATAAACTATTTTTTTTCAGCCGTCTTTTTAAGTATCAGACCTATTGAGTTTCTGTTCTGGTCCCAACAGCCTTGGCCCCCAGCGCGGCGAAACCTTGCTAACGCCCAAACAATCATGCAAGATGTCATGAACTTGTCGTGTACCTATCCCTAGGCGCACACTAATTTGACGAATAGTCATTCGCCTGTCCTCTTTCAGTAGGTCTTCGACGGCAGCAATGTTTTTTTCGTTTACCGACGTGCTTGGGCTCCCACTGCGTGGATCGTCTTCTAGTGATGTTCTACCGGTTTTAAAACGATCGATCCACCGATAAGCAGTACTTTTGGATTCTGCAGACTCACCAAATACTCCTTGCAGATGCTGAATAATTTCTGATGTTTTCACACCTTCTTTTCACAAAAAGAAAATTATTGCTCTTTGAGATTTTCTTTTGCTGCGTCTTCCATGGTTACAAAAACAGTGCTATGAAAACGCGTCTATATCAGTCGAACACCTAAATCAGACTGAACAATATTGCACTAGATAGTTGCATAAACATCTCAAGACTTGTCTGGCACCAATAACATTGCCTATAAGTTCTGCGTAATTTAAAGTTGGAAACCACTGATTTAAATAGTAAAATAAATAAATAAATTTAACGGTTCAAGAACCAAAAACACATATTTACAAAAAAAATCCACAAAATACATAACGGAAACAGAAAACAGACCATACAGTTAACAAAGAACAAGAAATTACTAATATAACATAGTTTAAGTTTGTAGTAATTTAAGAAATTTGAACGTATCGATCATGGTATCCTCACTGATAAGCTTCTACTTTATGGCGTCTGTAATCGTTTGTTGTTGTGGATTAAGTTTTATTTTACTGGTCGTACCCAATACATCAAAATCGACAATTATCTGTCAAGAGCAATTCTTGTCACATCTGGAGTACCTCAAGGATCTTGTCTCGGACTTATTCTATTCTTCCCCGTGTGTATGTATTTAATTAAATAAATAAATAAATAAATAAATAAATAAATAAATAAATAAATAAATAAATAAATAAATAAATAAATAAATAAATAAATAAATAAATAAATAAATAAATAAATAAATAAATAAATAAATAAATAAATAAATAAATAAATAAATAAATAAATAAATAAATAAATAAATAAATAAATAAATAAATAAATAAATAAATAAATAAATAAACAAGTAAGTAAGTAAATAAGTAAGTAAATAAATAAATAAATAAATAAAATATTGTAATACTTGTAATTAGCTGTTCGAAATTGTCCACTTTGTTCTTATCGAGGAAACTCTTCACCACTGATTTAAATGATTTCCAGGCGGCAAGTTCCACATTACTTAACTTTTGGTCAAAGAATTCATCTTTTAAAAGTTTTCTGATTTGAAGTCCAACAAATATTCCCTCTTTAACCTTTGGATTGCTAAGTTTTGGGAATTGCCTCCTTAGATATGCAAACCTTTCTCGGTTCTTGTTCATAGCATTCATAAAATTTAAGTCCTAACTTAATATGTAAAGGGGGAAAGAGTACCTTGTCTGGATTTATTAAAGGGGAGTAGTTAACATTATGTTGTCCTGGGATATCATTCTATTTTTTTCTCTTCTGAGTGCTCAATAAGTTGAGATGAAACCATTTCATTTAAAGCTTTAAATTCATGAAACGTATTTCAAGTTTTTCCAGCTTTTTTGTGTTGTGAACATTCTGCGTAAAGGTATTTTATTAAATAAAACTTTTAAATAACAAATTTTAAATGTTTAATCTTGGATTATTTGTTGTGACACTTTATTTTGGCGCTAAACTTTTGTTCTTTTGTTGATATAGTACTTGTTTTGGTTACAAATCAACAGTGTTTTATGCTCTAAAAGGCTTTTAAAATTATTGTTTGTCTAGGAAAACAATGTTAAATGAATGCTGTAACCTAGACAAGAAAATCTTACTGGATAACAATAGAAAAGTTCTGAAAATTTATGAGAGTTTAAAATTTATTTTTCTTTATATTTTCCTGCAAATAAATTCAAAAATACCAGCTTAAGTTTGAGATAAATATTTGAAAACACAAAATAAAAGGTTCTTAAATAAAATAGTTGATTCTCTCACAATTTCATTTATTATTACTTGGAGGTGGAATGAACTTTATTTCTGTATATTGACTTCGAATAATATGACTCGCGACTTGACTCGACGGAAGACGGAAATCGAATGCTTCTTTTCCTTGATGACAGTAAATTTTATATGTTTGAAATATGACATGTTTTGTGAAATATGACACGTCTATTTAGCACTCAATTTTTCTTGTGAGAATTAGAAACAGACAGACAATATTCTTGAAATTGAAATATGAATACTAGAGTTGAAAAAAGTTCATTTTGTGAATTAAAATGCACGTGTTCATTACAGCAGCGTTTCTCAACCAGGCCGCCGCCCACTGGGGGGCCGTGACAAATTCGTCGGGGGGCCGTAAAGTCATACAAGATCGCAACATAAAAATATAATAGAAATGCGGTTTTAAAATATGGTTTTAAAAAATCGGGGTAGTCATCGGAATAAATTTGTGTTAATATACGAAGGTCTGGATTTCTCTGACGAACTGCGTCAATTTTATTATTTAAATAAAGGCCGAAGTCACGAGATACTTGTTTTAATTTTTTTATGACCTTTGCTGCTTCGGCATTTAACCAGGACAATTCTTATTCTTTGAAACATTCTACGCCTGAACGGGATTCGAAACCGAGATCCTAGCAACGCAGAGCGCATGTGTTACCACTACGCTACGCCGGTCGGTATTAAAATTATCTTGTAATCCACCGACATTCTATGTATCTATATGTTCTATGTATCTTTCCACTGACGTGTTGAGTTAAATGATTTATTTTTGTGCATATTATATATTTTTTACAAAGTATGCAAAACAGTTGTTTTTCGTTAATAACTTGAAAATGATCAGTAAATCCATATTCTATTAAAATCTGTTGTAAAAAATTTAATCCAGCCATTTTAATATCTCCAAAATAATAAATATATAAATAGCAATAATAAGAATAATGTCTAGAAATTTTTCTTTCAGAAAGAAATATATTTTAAAAATGCTATAATTATTATTATTATAAAAAAGTGAATATTAGTAGATAGATTCAAGAAGTCTTTGAAAGTATATACTCTAAATCTAAATTCCTGTAAGAATTATTGTTCAGTTCTGTTCACAGTTCAGAAGAAAAATAAATAGTTGACAGGACTTGCAAAGTTTAAACAGATTAAATAAAGGTTCAAAATATTACAGGTCTGAATGTATTTGACGTTCGATTTAAAAGAAATTTTTTTCTTTAATAACATTTCTTAACAATGATAACATCTCACAATGATATTGCATTCAACAATGCACATTATGGAAAAACATATGTAGTAGCATATGTATTAATAAGATAGGAATGTTTTTAGATAACGAGTACCCATTTATTGATATTATGATGTGAATTTTTCTACGTCTATGAACATCTCATTAATAATGTCGTTAGTGCAGATTTGCCTAAAAACGTCCGAACACTGGTGAGTAGGCTAATATAAGACTATCTCTAATTATTTATAAATATATATAAAATTTAACAAAAGAAATATTGTTATATTTAGAATTTTAGAGCTTTGTTCATTGACATCGTTTGTTAGTCTATGAGATATTTCCCTTTGTTCCATTCTTCTTTTATAGCTACTATCAATGCGTATCCCAATTCTTTGATCATAAAAATAATCCATATTCTCCAAACAAACCCATTGTTTTTTATTTTCCGTCTATAAGAGTTAATTTAGTTTTATGTACGTCATCATTTTTGCATGTGCATTCTCCATTGGATTTCCCAAGAGAAGTTTCTTCGTCTTTCCGGAAGGGGAAGACATTTTTTGAAACAGATATGACCTACTTTGTTCTTGTGTATATTGGTCGTACAGTAAATATTTAAATAATATTTCAAAAGGGATAAACGAGTTGTTTTTTAAAGATTATAATTAAGTTGTGGTATTAATCTGACCCTACTAAACAGGATTAGATATACGGTAGGTCAGGGCTTGATTAACTGCGAATTGTTGAAATCATGAACCATTGAAAACCAAGGTTAAGGGTCAATATTGATGTGGTTTAACGGAAGGATTTAGGGTTTAGAATTATATCTTTAAGATATATCATGTATTTGTGTATTTATTTATTTTAATACTTCTGTTCCAACAGCTTAGCCAAAATTATAGTGTCTTAAATTGAATACAAATACAAAGTAAGTACAAAAAAATTGATGTGAAGTGTGAATTTTTCCACATTTTAGGGATTTACCTACAAATCCACAAATCCTTTAACAAGTGTAAAAGACCAACAGATTTCTGGATGTCTCAGACAAAATTACTTCTATTATTACATCGAAATTAATAGTTTTTTTTATCATTTTTATTCGCTATTTGAATATTAAGATCTTTCATTTAATTTTTATATACCTAATTGGCGAAAACATCACCACAATAAAATAAAAATCCTAGCGGTTTTTTCTGCATTTGCTTCGTATCTAAGTCTTCATTAAATTAATTAAATTGATAAATAGCTTAATTTTTTTCAACTTTAGAAATTTATTTCTCATTATCAACAATGTGTTATTTGATTTATAACTATAAATGTATAAATGTATAAATATCATTTCGCTACAATAAATGATTTGTTCGTCTTTCATACTTTAAAAACAAAAAACTAAAATAATTTAAACAATAGGGTGAATCTTGACGGAACTTACACACATGAAGTCGATTCTCAGCTGTTAATTTTATTTTTTTTATTATATTTACCTATAAATACAAAACCTGTAAGTAACATTATTAGCCATAAATTAAAATAATAATAAATTTAGTCAAAAACACATAAAATGCAATTGATTCCAAAAACGCAATCGTTTGTTACTGTAATCATACATACAACATTTAAAATCACTTCCGGGTTCCACAAGGATCAAATTTAAGCCCTCTTCTTTCGGAAATATAAAATGTGTGAAGAACCTAAAGTAGTAAAAATCATATTAATTACTTTTATAAGAGTCGGAGCGACGAAGAAAAAAATAATAATTTTGGAAAATGCGAGAAGCAAGACCAAAAAACAAACCAGATTTACCCGATGAATACAAACAAGGAACTTTGTCAAGCCTGACGAGCAAGAAAAATGATCTTTGATATAAAACCCAATGAGTAAAGAAAAAAGAAAATCCTACACATATTAAAAGAGTAATATTTAGACACCCAAAAAGCCAGGTCTGGAAAATACCGAAAGAATCATATGTTGCCGATCCCTCATTTAGTTTATATTATTTACTTTTATAAGAGCCGTAGCGACGAAGAAAAAAATAATAATTTTGGAAAATCCAAGAAGCAAGAACAAAAAAAAAAAACAGATTTACCCGACGAATACAAACAAGGAACTTTGACAGTCGTCCTCTTACTAAATATAACATTAGCAGAATTGTGGATTTATTTCACCTGGCAACAATGTTGTATTTTTCAATACAATTGTAAAGTTTACTCTGTACTTTTGAAACAATTAGTAATTTCTCATTTAACCCGAGTGTTTATCAAATTTGCATTAATGAGTACATGTTATTCAAATTGTTGTGGAACCATAAATTTAAATTAAATTGTGAAACAACGCCAGTCTGGCGAGATAGAGGCGAATATTTTTGGAGGAAACTTTTAGTATAATCCGAATGTTAACCGCAAGAATGGAATTTTATTTATGTACTTTAAAATTAATGAACGAAATACTAGTGAAATTTAAATATTATTCTTAGCATAGTTTCATTTATTTTCATTAAAAATAAAATTGAAACTGACAGCAAAGCACGAACAATGTAAATTGTATGGTGGATAAACATTTTTTGCTTCGTCAAATTATGTACATTATAGTGTAATATTTTTTGCAATTTCGTCCGAAATGTTGATTTGCTGTTACGAGCATGTTCTCTTTGAGAATGACATGTAATTCACTTACGCCAACGAGTTAAGGTTCTAATTCGCTGGAACTGCTCGAGGCGGTTAGAAGTACCGGTTGGCAGTCTCCAACGGTTTTTGAAATAATAAACGGAAACTATTTCGCTGTAACTGCTCGGCAGTCAGCGGCTGTGACGTCATGACGGTCCGATCCGACTGCCGCGTCTCGACCGGTCTAGAAGCAGTCCAGCAGCCAGTAGCCGACGGCCAAGAGGAAGCCTTGAGTGATTTATTTTTATTCATGTTTGTGAAATTGTCACTGATTCTTTCATAATGACGAGAAAAGGGTTCAGTGATGACAATGAACAACTTGGTGAGTATGCACGAAAATATTTATTTATTTATTTATTTAACAAACAACGTATTTACGGGTAAGCCCCAAATAATACATAATACATTACAAAAGAAACAAAAATACAAGAAAAACATTTCAAAATAATACATAAATATAACAGAGAATTAAAAATTTTCATAGGCGGCCGTCAGTGAAGTTTTAAAACGGCTAAAAACTGAGTCAAAGATATCAACAGTATTGAGGTCTCTGCAACAAATGGAATTGTACAGGCGGCAGATTCTGTCAATAGTTACATCCTTCCCATAGTTGGTCTTGTGTTGGGTCACGAAGAATGCATCTTGGTTTCTAGTAGAGCGTGCAGGAACTCGTATTAGAATATTTTCTAAGATTTCAGGTGATGGTATCGCACCATTTATAATTTTGTGGAGTAGACATAACCCACTGATATCACGCCTCTTTCTTAATGTGTCGATTCCTACTAATTGTCTTCTCTGGTCGCGAGATAACAAAGTGTAGTTGATTCCCACTTTGTAGAGAAATATTTTAATAAATTTGTCCTGTACATTCTCTAAGCGATAGCAGTGTGTGGACTGGTATGGGCTCCATACCACACTAGCATATTCGAGGTGGCTTCTGATTAGAGCAAAATAAAGAGTTTTGATAGCAGTGTAGTTCGTGAATTCCGTAGTGGTCCTCCTAACGAAGCCTAACATCCTCGCTGCCTTTTTACACACAGAAGCTGGGTGTTTACACACAGAATCAATATGTTTTCCGAAGGAAAGGTTGCTAGTAAAGATGACTCCCAGATCTCGCAACTTCATCCACTTGGTTGAGTGGGACTCCGTTAACCACATAGCTGAACGATGAGGGGTTACGTTTTTTCGAAAAACATATCGAAGAGCATTTACCTATATATATATATATATATATATATATATATATATATATATATATATATATATATATATATATATATATATATATATATATACGTATATTAAGAGAGAGGCAATTACTTGTACACCATGCTGCTACGACATCCAGATCATTTTGCAAGCTGTGAGAATCAGCGGATGATTAAGTTCTCTATGATCCTGAACACAAAAATTTTCGTAATTTATACACGAAAAATAACATGTGGAGGAAGATTGCGGAAGCTGTTGGAAAAGATGTCATCAATTGCAGCTTGGTCATTTTTCTTGCCATATCATCCCTCTCCATACTTAAAACAAAACCCAACTGCGATGGAATAAGCCTGAAGTACTTCCTAAACATGCCTTCATCATTTTGTAAGTGACTTTTTATCAAGATGACAAAAAAATTATATTTCAGACCGCTCTTGATCATAGACGTATAATTTCAGAATCCTCTTCGTCCTCGTCTAATCTAGACGCGTTAATAGTCTCAACCCATCTTCCAGCACATATGACAGTGTTTACCCTCCCAATACTACCTACCAACTGACTACTGGCCAGAGTTGGGCAAATTGCAATCAAACTAATGATTGACGATTGAGATTAAAAATTTAATTTCAAGACTTGATTAATGAGTAAGGTACATCACTCATAATGCAGTTATTCATACTGGTAACTAAATTAAATATTTACTCATTATTATGATTAAATTTTTAGTTATGATTGAAACTAAATTCAGGATTGAGATTTGATTTTTTCACTATTTTTTCTACTTTGCCATTTATTCTTTAATTTGATAAATTTGTATTAATAGCAAACAGTATCATTTTATGCAATATTTGTTATATGTTGGTATCACTGATTTGTTGTTTTGTTGTGCTGTCAGCTGTCAGTACCCCACCATATTGCAGTAAATACCTTGCAAAATTTACTTCCCCGGAAGTCAAAAGAGGCATACGACAGAGAATATAACTTATTTGGGGAAAGTTCATTGAACACCACTATAATATTGGGGGGAGGGGAAGTTACCTCATATACCAAAAAAGGAAAAGAAGGGACGTCCTCCTGGCATTGAAGGATCTACAACCCAATTTCAGTGGGAATTTCCTCCAGAGAGATAGTTAAAAAAACGAATCATAAATATGAATGGTGGGGGGGGGGGGGGTTATACACCGCAAAAGATGCGGACTCTTGAATTGGAGAAGGGTTTTATAAAGGGGGGATAAAAAACACGTTAAAAACCTCTAATTCTGAAGCCCTTAGGCGCTAGAGTCAAAAAACTAAAACTTTTCAGTCTTTTCAAGAAAAACTTTGCAAAAAAATTGTGAGTTCATCAACAAAACAAAAAATCATAAGTCCACGAATATATTAGGTTAACCGATATAGAATTTGACATTTCATTCAGTGTTACCAACCTCCAATAACTAAAATTCGGGTGTTGAAATGTCGAAACCTTCTTATAGCACTCAAATGAATGTGGAAATGAGCGTCTTATGAACGCAAAGTAGACAAATATTGTTTATTGAATTTTATATCTCATCTTAAAAAATGGAAACGATGCATTTATTGCATTTAAAAAACATTGATTCTAAAGGTAGACAAACAGTTGTTTCTCAATAATCAAGAACTATTAGAACATTGTCACAACAAAAATTTGAAGAAGACATTACCAAATATGTTATTCCTCTAAGGTCGGTAGCATTGGCGCACCCAGAAATTTTTGTTGGAGGGTGCCCGAAAGACAAAATTATTTAAATTATGTAAATATAAAATGATGACCTAAAAAAAAGGTCCTCACTTCTAAAATACAAGTGACGACTTAAAAAAAAAGCTCCTCATTTCTATTTTTAAAATTTTCTAGTATGTTTGTGTCTTTTTATTTTCATTTCCTTCCTTCTTAGGGGGGGACCCGTGCCCCCTGTCTGGGCGCGCCACTGGTCGGTAGAGAGGCAAAATGTAATGATCTTTCGAAAGCTGCAAGACGACCGAAAATTATTGAAAATTTGGGTATAGGGATATTATATATGTAATATATATGTATAAATTGATCCAAGCGATTCAAATTTTTCTGACAAAATATCACAATATGATTGAAAACTAATGATTTGACACTAATGATTATCATTTAGTTAAGGATTTATGATTACATGCATTATTGATTGAATAAAGAATGATTAATTTAGTTTGATTACATTTTCATTCAAATTTTTAGTTGATTGAAAGTTTAGTTAAATAATGCCCAACTCTGTTTGACTCCCATACGTGCCGGTTTGACCGGGACAGTCCCGGTTTTCAACATATGTCCCGGTTTGTTTTATAATTATTAAAAATAAAATAATAAAAATTATTTTGTAATATTTGTTTTTTATAATAGTTTCAATACTAGAAAGATTCGATTTACTATAGGCAAATGTCATGCATCCCGCAGAAAGGGGAACTCGCTCCCGCCTTGCATCCCCACTATGCCATTTACATGGCAACGGTCACAAATTCTATCAAGTTTGCGAATCATACATTTCTCTTTGGCAACAAAATGTTGAAAAGCTTGAAGAACAGACTTGGGCATTCGATGTATCTATGAATTGGAATAATATTGAAAAAACAATGGAGCTAATTAATTCAAAGTTTTCCAATCCTGTTATTAATTCTGACAGATTATTTGATGTAGCTGTATACGCAAAAAAGTTTTTTGATGACACTAACCGCAAAAATTTATGGATCGAAAAAGGCACTAGTATCGAGGAAAAGTGGATACAATTATTTCAAGATTTTCGAGAAAAAAATATTTTTACAAATTTAAAGAAAATTATCGAATTTATTTTTTGTTTTCCTGGAACATCAACGTATGGACATCTGAAAGAAATCGTTTGCTTGAAAGAAATGTTGGTGCATTATTGTTTGTTAAAACAAACGTGAATTTAAACTGCACTGAATTTTATAAACACATTGAAAATAACGATAACTTTCTACAAAAGTATTATCTGCAGAAAAATATAGGAACATTTAATGTTCAATAAAATAAAATTCTGTGATTATTTTGTATTATCTAAAATAAAATCAAATTATTATTTAAAACACGCTTTTGTAATTTTTACCCTGTCCCGGTTTTGCGCACAAAAATTATGGTAACCCTACAATTAACCCTTACTCTCAACCGCCGCGGTGGGCAGTTCCAGGAAAATGTTATCTTTAACCAGTATCCGCAGCTAAATTGGAATAAATCTCTACAATGTGATATGTGTTCTTGCATTATCGTGAAGAAACAGTACTCAATACTCCAATAACTGTGATCGATTGTCACATTCATTTATTTGATGATATGTTATACGACTGCCTTCCTCCAAAACAATGTCCAATAAAATGTAGTCCGTAGACAGTATTTCCCAAATTATTTTGCTCGCGACTCAAAAATATTAAAATCTATTGTCTTGGCGACTCATTGTTATAGCAGGCTGTAAACTTTACAGCACTGTATTCAAATCACTTTACTTCGAATTCATATCTTCGTTAAATCATCAACTCTTATGGTTGGTTTATATACGGAACAAGAATAAGGAATAGGAAATAAGAATAGTACACAAGAATAAAAAATATTAAACCATTTATATAGGACATAACATTTCGTCGCTGCGCCTGCGTACTTGCGTTGGCCTGTGTTTAACGTTTGTCACTTGAGAGGTTCTTAAAACTTACAAGAAGAATAAATAAAAATAATAAAAACATTTTATTGTTGTTTACAACCCTCTGATCACAACTGAAAAACATCTGTTGAACAAACTTTATTACGGCAGACATTTTGATTGCTGTGCGCAGGCTTATCGTGTCTTATTCTTGAAATAAGAATAGAAGTTGAATGTTACCAACTATTCTTATGTTTAAGTTAAATTTCATTCCTACATAAACCGATATACGGCGCAGCCATGTTTTAACATCTTGTGTACTATTCTTATTTCCTATTCCTTATTCTTGTTCCGTATATAAACCAAGCATTACTACTAACACAAGAAATAAGAACCACCCAGCTTCATTGGAAAGGGGAACGCATGAGCAGTATGCATTACATCCGAGATTTTCCTGGTATTATTATAAATCTTTATCTATTCATATATATTCATCTTACTTTCTTTATTACATCATACGCAAGAGTTTCATATCATGCACAGTATCAAGTCTGATTATTTATTATACAAATCCTGCAATAAATAATATAAAGTTCATATGGTTAATACGAGAATTTCTCCAGCAACGAAGTTGATGTACAAACAAACAAAGATATATATAGAATTCTTGATACCAACGCGTTTGCAAACTGCTTACCTTCGTGATGAATTAGACTTGGCCTTATTGTGTGAACTTTAGAAATTAAATCCACCACAAAAACATCCAAAGTACGTTAACAATAATATTTGTCAGTGAGGAATGTACCTGAATGTAAATATAGAAATAAATACATAAATAAACCAGCATATGTTTACGGACTTGTTTAAATATTTACTCAAAGTCCAATTTGTATCTTATAAATGTCACGTACTCCACAACTTTGTTAGAGATGGGGTAGTTGTTTTATAATAACAAAAGTAAAATGCACAGGAAGGTATTCCGTTATTGTCATTTTACTTTCATGCTGAAAAATTATCATACATTTTTATCAACCACCACATTTATAACTGAGGTATTGTGATCAGCGATGTAACGATATATCGAAACTCGTGTATTATCTATAATATCGAAGCCCCAAATATCGATTTTCCGTAGGATTCCGAAAGATAGCGTTAAGTCACGATAAGGGTTAACGATAAGGGTTAACGATAAGGGTTAACGCTAAGGGTTAACGATAAGTCATGCCGGTTTTAGTTGAATTGCGATTCTGAACGATAATTAACGTACACGTTAACGCTGAGGTTAGAGAGACTTAACTCCAGCTGAATTTCGGCGTTGAGAGATAATTTGTATTATCATCAACATATTATAACCTCTAAAACTTTAGATTCGAAGTTATAATGTAATAAAAATTATATCAATTTTTATTAAATAGCTCATTTGAGGGCATATTCTATTACAGATTAAGTAAAAAAAATAGTAATCATTAAAAAAGGAATTATTTATAACAAAAATTGTTTTAGTGACTTGAATAAAATAAAGTTGTGCAATAATTATAAAAATCGTTTGGCAACGGGGGAGATAAAATTCATAAAATAAACTGGGGGTGGGAGGGATGTGCAAAAATTCTAAAAATCACTTGAAGGGAGGGCAGAAGTACAACAAAGTCATTCGAGGGTGGGGAAGTAAAAATTCAGAAAATAAATAGTAGGAAGAGGATACAAATTCTAAAAATAGGCAGAAGGGAAGGCAGAAGAACAAAAAATAAAAACACTTGAGTACGAAGGAGGTAAAAATGCAGAAATAAGCTGGAGGCAGAGGGGACAAATATTCTAAAAATCACCTACGCCCATTTTCATAATCATTTTTCAACTCGTCACTTTATTTTATCCAATGTTATCTTAATGACAAATTTAATACTTAAAATTTTAAATTTGATTATGAAAACGGTGCTTAAACTGTGGAAGAAGAAAAACAAAAAAAAAATCGCTTGGGGACGGGAGGTAAAAATTCATATCATTGGGGGGAGCAGATTTGTAAAAATACATCGAAAGAGACCAGAAATTTAAAAAAATTATTTGAGAATCGGTCGTGCGGTAAAAATTCAGGATATTTCTTGTGATGGGGAGGGACACAAATTTAAAATATCACTTAGGGACGGGGGAGGAAAAAAATTGTGTAAGTAATATAACTAGACACGATACTAGATACTTACCACGCCTCTAACGCCACCATGAAATTCAAACTTTCAAGTATAACACCACACCATATATGCCGTTCGCCCTTGCGGCGCCTGTGACACCATAAAAATTATGCATTATTTCATCGAAATATCGGTTTATTAATTGGTAGTTCTCTCGCTGTCCTACTCTGTTGATCTATCGATCTGTTATTCTTTTAAGCTTCCGCATTGTCAATATGTAGCTCACTTTGTCGGCCGACCTGTTTTTCTTTATCTCTGCTACTTTGTCAATTTGTCTTTCTCTTAGTCTGTTCCCTCCTCAGAAATCAAGAACACCATTAATCTGCATGGTCGTTAAATATATCACAACTTTTTTTTCAGAGTGTTTACTTTTTTTTTATATAAAAATGCTTTTGTAATAACCCCATATTTTCTTTTGTCTTCGAAATAGTAACAAAAGAATTTAATAATGAATGAACTCTACTCTTACCCGAGGCTAGGTCGTCGTTGTTGTCACTTACATGTAAACTCTTTCCAGTCATACAGTAGAATCTACATTAGAACGAGAAATGCTAATGAGTCCTTTATGCTTAGGGCTTATTTATCCTCTATCCGTCCACCCCCTTCTTCGTGTCGTGATGCCAGCCCCAGATGACCGGCAATGATTTCTATTTATACTGAGGGCTTCAAATACTATCTCGGGTTAATTTACTCTGCATATTCATACTGTAAATGAAGTATCTTGTATGCAAAATAAGGCGCAAAGTCTAATAAAAATTCTAACCGTGAACAAATTGTATTAAATTTACATTTTTTTATGAATAATTTTCAAGTTCACACTTAATATTTTAAGAGGGTATTGAGATATAAAAAGAATATTTTAGAAGGGTTTGGACGCTGGAAAAAATCGAAAAGGTTATTTTTAAACTACAACTGTCGTGGATCCATGAATTTTAGGATAGCAAAAATTCCAATCACAGCTATCTCTTTTAATTTTTTGTTGCTTCGTTCCTGAGAGTAACATCAGGAGCAACGTTAGAGTCTAGACCAGTGGTTCTTAACCTTTTTGAAGTCACGGAGCACTTTTGACCATAAGGTAAATTCGCGGAGCACCAAAATAAAAAGGCAAAAAAACAAACAAATACATATAAAAATTAAACATAATTATTACATAACAGTTAAAAATAACATTGATTATACATTATGCATAATCAATTTTACATATACCATATATATACACATGTCAATTTTGACCTAAATTCGAATTTAAACCAAAATTAGTTCGCCAATACAGTAGACTCCATCTCCTGCGACACATGCAACAAAACATACATAGGTAGAAGTAAACAAAAATTGCAACTACGGATATATCAAATGCAAGCCCAACGCCACAGCGTACAGTATTCATACAAATACTTTAGATAAATATAATGAAAAGAGAAAATTCTGTGAAATTATTGTATTGTCCGTTATTTCATATCTGTAAAACGGCTACAGCTACAGCGGGATTCCCCACACTTTAGAGCTGATCGAAAGAGAGAAAGAGCTAAAGGAGTAGGTTTGCCTGTATCATAAAAAAAAAATCACTAATAAAAAATGTCGCCACAAACATACGAATTCTGACGAGCAAGTAATTGTTTTCATTGTCACAAAACAAAAACAGAGTTGTGTCTGGCACAGTGAATAATATAGGCCGGTAGAGTCAATTTTCTATCTGGGTAATAAGATATGATTGGAGCCAACACTATAATTCGGATTTAAAAATTTCGCGGAGCACTTGCAACAAGCTCGCGGAGCACCAGTGCTCCGCGGAGCACCGGTTCAGAACCAGTGGTCTAGACTCTAGAGTGTGACCCGTATTGTCTACTGCACTAGTTCTGGTAAAAATAGGAATATAAACGGCATGTCGGGACATACCTTTGAGTGTTGAGACGTTGTATAGAAAGGGGCCCCTTGAAGACTGCTACTTTACCTAGCATTTAGAGGTTTTCAATGCGCCTTTGACAGTTTAAATCACAGCGCATTATGGGAAATGCTTTATAGAATTGGAATTCCACCTAAGCTAACAAGGATTATCAAACCATTATACTCGAAAGCAAAATGCAGAGTACTTCACCAAGGAGCCACTAGCAACACAAACCCAATTTAATCGGGGGTAAAACAAGGATGCCCGTTATCACCGCTTCTTTTTATTTTAGCCCTTGGCTGGATCCTAACACATATAAGTGGGAACAAAAATAGTATATTGTGGGATCTCCAAAACCATTTCACAGACCTAGACTAATCTAGGAAGATCTGCCTGCTGTCTCATAAATTTGTCTCCCTTCAGGACAATCTGAACCAACTAACTCATATAGCCAAGCTAACAAGACTTGAGATTAATATCTATAAAACAAAAACCCTGCTCATAAACACCAACGATACAAGACAGTTAAAAATTGGTCAAGAAAATATTAATGATGTAGATGAGTTTTGTTAGCAGCATAATTACCAAAGATGGAGGAGAATTGCTGTATATTGAGCAACGCTTGAACAAGGCCAGGCAAGCTTTCGCTATGTTAAATGCTGTCTGGAGATCCAATTATATCTCAAGAAACACAAAGCTGCACTTGTTCCAACACAAATGTGAAATCCATGTTACTCTACGAATATGAGTCCTGGAAGGTTACCCGTATCACTTCCAAATTACAATTCTTTGTAAACAGATGTCTCCGGAGAATCATCCGAGTGTTCTGACCGGAAAGAATATCTAACGCATAGCTATGGCAACGAATAAACCAAACAGATATCCAGAAAGAAATAAAGTTGCGCAAGTGGAAATGGATAGGACATGTCCTGAAGAGAGAGCGAACTAGCGTGCCTAGAATGGCCTTGAATTGGAATCCACAACGCACACGCAAAATCGGAAGGCCATAAACAACCTGGAGGCGATGTATATATATGCGAGATTCTTTTTGAAAAATAGAATGAATGATTTATAAATAGTTTATTCACGTATTTTCAATGTACATCCACGTTACACTATTATTTTTAATTAACTGTCAAAAAACAAACAAAACAATTTCATGGCCACTTATTTATTTCGGTGGTTTTGTTTTATGCGATCTTGCGCTACGGCGAAAACTTGTATGATCGTGTTCTTTTGGACTAAAGAACCCTACATCTCGGCCATCCTGCTTTTCATCCGGCTCGGATGGAATCGGTTCTTCATGGCTTGATATATCTAGGGGAACGTCATCTGCAAAGCCTGGGTCTGAGTCGTCAAATGTCTGGCCTTGGGTATAATTGTCTGTACACTGCAAATCTCAAGTGAGTACTAGTACTCATTTAAAGTGCATACATTGCTTGTCCTCGTTTTTACTCACGTACAAGTGAGTACTTTTGTACGCACTTTAAATGAGTACTAGTACTCACTTAAAGTGAATACTAGTACGCGTTTTAAATGGGTAGTGGAAAGGAAGAGAGGGTAGTATTACGCACTTATAGTGCGTACATAGGTATAAAACTCTTTTCTTGAGTGACGTCACAATAAAGCTTTAAAATTCAGGAAAAGTAAAAATGTTGATTGAACATCAGAAAAATAGTTTTTAAATTATTATAATCAATAATTTATACCCCTTTTTTGCCAATTTTCAATGCAATCCTTTTCCAGAATTTATTAAGCTTCATATTTTTCTGTAAATAATAAAATGGGATTATTATTATTTCTTGAATATATTTATTTAAAAAATTTTCAAACCTTTCAGATATTACAATTAAAATAATCATAATGATTAAGTATAAGTATGAACTTAGTTATCATCTAAAATTCAATAAATTATTCTAAACAATTTCTACGAATAATAGAAGATAAAAATTATGATTTTCTCCTTAGTTACATTTTGAAACGTATTATTTTAGTATATAAAATATAATGTAATTGTCTCGGTAATTATGTCGTATAATAGAATCAATGTTAAATCTTTAAACATATCTAGAAGGTACCTGAATTAATCTGAGCGCATTTATTCCTAAAATAATGCAATCATCACATGTGCTATTATTATATCGCATTTAAATTAAAACTGCATATTTGTATAACTAACTTTGAGGCTTCCGAACCTTCTTAAACAAAAACTAATCAAAAATAAATTCTGGCTTCAGCAGCCTCTCAATGCTACATTTCACTTTATTATTATTATTTTTCACTTTTACTTAACTTTAAATTCACTTATTAATCAGCAGATACTTTGGCACTTTTTTTTTTAATTTTTAATTGTCTAATAAACGTTAATATTGTACTATTATTTGGTTGTTTAGTTTTAAAGAGCTTATATGACAGGAAATTTAATATGTTAGGTTAGGTTACTCACATATAACGCGTATTAAAAGTACGCATTTCAAATGCGTATTAGTACTCACATATAACGCGTAGTTTCAGTTCCGCTTTAGAAGTGAGTACTTGTACTCGTTTTACGTGAGTATTTTGAAGTACTCATTTATAACGAGTACTAGTACTCACTTCAAGTGCGTACACTTATCTCCTTCTTCAAAGTGAGTACAAGTACGCACTTTAAATGAGTAATATAAAAAGTACTCATTTAAAAGGAGTACTATTACTCACTAAGATTTGCAGTGTATGGCCTACTGGAAAGTCATTTCAGTCGTTTGCCGACTGTTAGTCTTATGCGCTAGCTCTTACTGTGTCAATTTAGTTCCCCGTCATAAAGCAAGCAAATTAATTAAGATAGCAGAATTAAATATAGGTACCATTGCTATTTCATCTTAAATTTCAGTTAGTTAAGTAAGTTTATAGTGGGCTGGTATTGCGTTTTATGTTTATGTGTAGTCGTGAATTCAGTTGGAGACTTACGGAATGCAAGTAAAATTATGTGACTTGAATAAATTTTATGCGAAAACTCTAAATTAAAGAGAGACATGCTACTGTTATAAACTTTTTAATTATTTTAAAAACCAATTGTTTGTGATTTTATGAAACTTGAAATAATTAAATTTTGATTATAAAATACTGGCGAGGGTTGGAATTTTTATAATAGCAGTTGTTAAATAATTACAGATTAAAAACACAAATCTGTTTATAATTATTTACATTGCTAGATGTGTAAGTGATTTTTTTTTGCTGAGCTGTTTTTCTTATTTGAATAGAATTAAATATTTTCTCGCTCAAAATAACTTCCTTGGGAAGCCACACAGCGCTGGAAACGGTTCTTCCAATCCTCATAGCGGTGCTGGAACTCGGACACTGGAATAGCTTTCAGCTGGTCGGTTAAGGACGTTTGAATGTTTTTGAGTATCCCAAAATGACGTCCCAGGTGATTTTTCAATCTTGGAGAGGAAAAAGGTCACAAGGACTCAAGTCAGACGAATAAGGAGGCTGAAGAGCCACTGGAATGTTTATACTGGCCAAAAACTCGTTTACTGAAATTGCTGTGTGACAATGCAGATTTTTTTCGTTCCCAATTCATTGGTCAAAATCTGAGGAACGGTAATGTGAGTCAACTTCAACTCATCCCCGATCATTCTGACTGTCAACCGATGATCTGAACGTATAAGATCCCGGATTCTGTCAACATTTTCATCGGTTCTTGAAGATAAAGGTCTTCCGCTGCGTGATTCATTTTCAATCAACTCTCTTCCTTCTGAAAATACATTAAACCACCAAAAAACCTGGGTCCTTGACAAAACACTGTCTCCGTAGGCCTGCTAAAGTTTTGCAAAAGTTTCCGTTGCACTGTGACCAAGTCTGAAGTAAAACCTGATAGCACAACGTTGCTCGAAATGAATGTCACTCATTCTTAGAACGCACTAGAAAAAACTGTTTCACGAAAAAAAAAAAAAAAGGTTACGGACAATAAAATTAGTCTAGCGAGTTCAAACTCGTACTGAAGGCGTATTACATGTTCACCTGTCGCCTCTGGCTTGCCCCGGATTTGAGAAAAAGAACTATTTACTAATTTATGATGTTATTAAATGCCTTAACGATCTTACGATCAGCGGTAAAATTATAAAAATATGCTGGATTAAAGGCCACTCACTTATTGGTTCATGTACCAACCCCATAAATTCAAGGACCAGTTCCATTGGTTCAAGGACCGACTCTACTGATTCAATGACATTTCGTTCAGACCAGCCCACCGGGAAATTTCCTGGTGTCCCAATGGGCCAGTGCGGTACTGCCTTTTAATGAATCCAGTAAAAATTTACGTTAAAAGCGTTTTAAAAAACAAATTATTTTTTCGGTTACCACATACGTATTTCATGTACAACACTTTTTAAGGTTTGTAATTTTTAATAACAGTGGAATGACACGGGTAACGTACATTGTTCGTAAATAGAACGTATTTGTAAAAAGTTTATATACTGTGATTAATGAGAATTTTACGTAATTAGTACGTTATTGCTTTGATATTTTGTAAAATGCGAACAAGTTTTTTTCAGCGCGGAAAATTAATTATAAAAAAATACATAGCTTAATGGCAACGCAAATATAATAGAGCGATTGGAACAAGATTTCATGACAATAATGCATCATTTTCATGGTAGTGTCAAAGGCGCGACAGGGGTGAGAGGCGTGGTGTTATATTTACAAGTTCGAATTTCATGGTGGGGTTGGAGGCGTGATAAGTGCGCGTTTTCGGTTTTGACAACATTTGTATCTAACCTAAAAGTTTATACAAGTGCTTGGAGTAAACGGAAATTCAATTTCATTAAATATGTCGTCAAATCGAAGGAGACGTCTAGCTCTTTTTTATGCATATTTAGACTTATTGCGATTTGAAGAAAGGCGATGGTGGATGCGTTCCATATATACACAGAAACAGAAGGCAACAGGAAGATTATTTTAACTTGTTGCAAAAAATGAGACACAAAAAACACAGACAGTTACTTCAATTACAAGAAAAGAATTTAATACAAAATCTTTTTTACTTGACATCACAGTTTAGAATGAAGATTCTGTTGGCCCCTGCTTGGGGGTGTATTATTAGTATACCCACTGCATGACATTTCTGCAGACCAAATATTTGAAACCGAATCCATAATTATAAACTTTATGACTGCCGACAACATTGTAAAAGTCGCTATTTCGTTACATCAATTTACGTTTATTAAATTAATATAAGTGTCTCGCTAAAGATCTCACCATTCCGAAAAAATATATCTGGTTCTATGGTTTCGACGGTGCGGCCAGCGCTAGAGTTGAAATTTCTGAACTTGCGACACCGCGCCTATGACACCATGGTACGAGTTTTTTCAAAATAGAGCGATCCTATTGGTTGAATTTCTTGTTCCACGCTTCCAACACCAGAATGAAAATGATATATAACCGTCGAGTTTGTTAATTTTTTTTTATGGGATTTTCGCCAAAAATATGACAAATTTTGTCGTCCACCCTATTTCCCAGAGGAGTTGATCTAAACAATTGAAAATCATCTCAGTAATGTACATTGATGGGAACCGGAATAGTTCAACAGGAATTATTGATATCAGGAAAATTGATATTTTTCGATGTATACGGATTTTGCAGTGCCTAGGTTGAATTTTTTAAGCATACCCTTACATCAATCAACACGAGCCTTTTTTTGAGCTTCGGTCAAATTATGCGGAATTCATTTCACAATAACAAATGTAAAATTTTACGAATATAGTAATGACACATTTCAATATTGCCATCTAGTGGTCGTTTGTAAAAACATGAAAGGTAACCCTTGTAGAACTGTGCATAATATATATATATATATAATTCACAGAGGAGTCCGTGTATTCTCGGTGCAACATATTTAATATAAGATTAATAAATAAATAAATCACTCGCTAAGTTTCACAAATATATAAGTTTAATGTTACTCTATACGTATGTCAGCAATGACGCCATCTACAGGAGTTCAAATTACAAAAATAAATTTAGTTTGTAATTTGAACAAACTAAACTTATTTTTTAACAGATACATTCAGTGGGAACAGATATTAATGCTAGTAAATGTAAACCATATTAGCAGATAAGGGAAAAAAAGTTTTTTTCCGATTTATTAGGGGTGAGTTGTAAACGTCAATCTGGTCATTCATTAAGGGAATTCCAGAGTTAATATTTTTGTAAATTTCTCGGTATTCTAAAAAGTTCAGTTTAAGACTTTTATTGTGAATATGAAAGATTTTAAAGTCATTAACTGAAAGGTTATGATTATTAGTGATCATATTTTCTGCTATGTTGGACTGTTCTACTTTTTTATTTTGGATGGCTTTCAAATGTTCACCAAATCTTGTAGCAAATTTTCGACCATTTGGCCTATATATATTTTTGAACATCTTGGCACGATACTTGATAAATTCCACTTTTGTTGTGTAAATCAGTTTAATCTAGTTTATTATTAACGAGTAAATTTTTAATTGTATATTTATTATAAAAGGCTGGAGTTATATTTGATTTCTTTAATTTTGATCCTATTTTGAAACTAACCTGGCTAAACTAAATTTTGGTATCTGGTTTATTTGGGGTATTTATTTATTAATTTTGTATTTATTTTTTAATCTTATAATAGATATATATTTATTTATCGATTCTCTGTCGATTAATTGGAATGTTAAGGCTCTTGAACTCTATATGTCAATGTCTTTGAGTGCTCGGTGACGACATACTTTTTATAAAAAATTCTGACTGTAGGTACTTCTTTATTTCCTAACTGAAAAGTAAAATAAGTCATTCATAAAGAAAATTAATAAAGTTGTATAAAATCTCGCTCCGTTATGTCACAAAATACAAGTTTGGTTGAGTTAATTCTCCAGCTAAATTTAGCAGATTTAATGGTTGATTTAGCAAACTTATTTCTGTAGTACACTTTTATTTATGTTTCTTTATTCCCTAAGGGTTTTCCTTTGAAAGTGACAATAATTTTCAGTAGAGTAATTCTCAGATTAGTGACAGGGGTAAGCTGCTAACCATGTTTCCTTACAATATATCAATTACTTCACCCTAACCTAACCTAAATTTTACGATGTTGTGCACCGTTTTTGTAGCCTGTGGGAAGTGAACTTGACCTCGGCACTGAAGCAGAAAATTCTCAAAGTTACAACTTTGAAATCACGGACTGAGTTTCGCTTTTGAAGTTTTTATTCATAGAAAGATTTATGTAAATGAGAAGGTAACATTCAAAACGTGATTGTCACACAAAATTCAAAATTGAGATATTGGTATCAGTGTAAAGTCTTTGTTAAATATATAAAATTATCAAATTTTCTTAGTATTTTGACTTTGGGAACATTAATAAAGTTAGCTAAAACCACTTTTACCATTTCTAGAATTTGGTTCTAGTACAGGAAATAAAGCATTTTGGCTCGCAATTTTTTCGTCCAGCATGGAATTACGTGAAATTTTCACACAAGGTAGGGAATAGCCCAAGGATCATTTTCTACATCATGCTGGCGTACGCTAAAACCTTGGGGGTGGTTGCCACCCCATCTCGGGGGTGAAAATTTTTTACTACATTTTAACTATAGGAATCGATGGAAAAAGTAATTCTAAGAAAAAAATGTTCTTTACGTTTTCTTCGTAAAACTAATATTTTTTGAGTTATTCGCGGTTGAAAGTAACAGTTTTTCGACGAAAAAATCGATGTTTTTAAAAAGTTTTTTGCGAATAACTCGAAAAATATGCATTTTATCAAAAAAACTATAGAAGGAAAAATTGTAGCTTGTAAAATAGCAAATAAAATACTTTCTTTATTAATTTTCTACGACCAATACGAACCGAGATACGGCATGTTAATGGTTAACTTTTTTTCACCAAATGCATAATTGAAAGATTCAAAGTCAAATAACAGGAAAAATTTGCATTTTTCGAGGAAACCTCATTGAATCTTTTTTAAAGTATTTGATTAGACCTTTCAAACAAAAAAACAAAAAAGTCTCTAGCATAAAAATTAAGCGACTTATGATCAAAATAAGGTCGGTACCTACTTTTTTCTACGAAAAAATCAGTGAAAACAACCTCCTATTTACCCCCCCTAATTAAAATTGATCCTCACCCTTCCGTGGTTCTCTTCATATATGTATTTTCAGTACACCCAAGAAGTTTGACCAATTTAAAATGCCTAATTTTAGCAAAATTGAAGTTTAAAGAAAAAACGATTTTTTGCGATTTCGTATTTTTCACCCTTTTCTTCAAAATATCTCCGAAATTACTGGAGATACGAAAAAAATGATAGAGCACTAAATTGTAGCTTTTTTAATGACTTAAATTTATCTGTGCATATATTTTCTGTACAGTGAATATTTGGCGAGATATAGCCGTTTAAAACCTCTATTTACAAGCGAACACCACCTTATTCGAGCCCTTCAAACTCACCCCATTTAAAAACTAAGAAATCTTAAGAAATTTAATTTACATAGTCTTATAGCTCTTGAAAAGCTCTACAAAATCGTTTTTGAAAACACTTTCTATCACTAAAAATGAAGGAGCTATGTTTAAAAAACCAATAAAAATTTTTTCGAAACATTCGAATAGCACGGTTCGGAGCGTAATAATCTACATAAGCAGTATTTTTGGCAGCAATACGTTACATGTTCCACTTTTTCCATTCAAACTAAAATTTGAAATAGAGGGTGAGATGAGCCTAATCCCAAATTTTTATGCAAATCGATGAAAGACGAAATAATTTTTTTAGGATAAATAATTTTTTTTATATCAAGCTCTAACAAGGGTGGGTTTTTAAGGGTTGAAACATTAGAAATTGTATTCCAAAGCATGAAACAATCATTATTCAACTAATCCAAACCAAATTTTGCCCATCTTAAGGTTTACAACGTTATTTTATAATTTTTGACAATTAGGGGTAGTTTTCACCCTTAAAAAATAAACAGTACCCATGAGCATGATATAAAATTTGAAGTAGAGGGTGAGACGAACCTAATTTCAAATTTTGGTGCAAATCGATGCAAGATCATTTTTTAAGATAAATACTTTTTTTTTACATTTTAAGGGTTGAAACATTATGAAATTGTATTCTAAAGCATAAAACGATCCATATTTAGCTAATTCAAACCAAATTTTACCCATATTAAGGTTTAAAATGTTATTTTATAATTTTTTACAATTAGGGGTAGTTTTCACCCTTAAAAAACAAAAAGCGTACAACGGCACAATGTAGAAAATGAACTAGAGGGTGAAATGAGCCTAATTCCAAATTTTTATCCAAATCGATGCTGGACGAAAAAATTGCGAGGTTTTGTCATTTTTTGAGCTTCATTTCCTGTACTATTCTGTCTATCTGTAGAGATGGCAACGATTAATCGAATGATTGAAACAATCGATTAATTTGTTTCAGTTAATCGATTAATCATATGATATTTTTGATTTCGATTAATTAATAACACAGGTCAACAAAAAAAATATATTTTTTTGAGTCTTTATTTTAATGACTATTTTCTGATTCTTTATATCGAAAAATAACTAAAACCTTCGTTTATTTTTGAAAAACTTTGCTTTTGTACATTTTACAACGATCAATATATATTTATTTATTTTTATGACCATATAAGGAGAAGCGCGTTATATTAAGTAAGGGTGGGGACAAGCGGCTGGAAAGCAAGTGGCATTTCACTTACGTAGTTCATAGTCGGTATGCGTATGCGCATTGCAGCGATGCAACGCATTTTGTGTTGCGGCAGATCCAAAAATGGCGTCAAAAAGTTGTAAACAAGAGGTGTTATCTGATGGGAATGCATCCCATCAGAAATCCAACCATCTTAAAATCCCCTATCACGGGCCAGGTATACTCATCATACTTTAAACTCTCAAGCACTATTTTCACACTCGTAATTTTCTTTGAGCATTACGGAATGGAGCCAAAGAAATAGATGGAAATTTATTTCCATTGTGAAGAAGGATAGCTTTTAAACTTTTTGTAGAACTGTCTATGAAAAGACGCCAGTCAGAAGGAATGCATGAGATTCCGACCGCCTTGCATAGGCGGTTATACTAAATATCCTTGCTACCTTTATTTTTGTCGGACCGCAAATAAAGAAAATAATGGCCAGTGACGAATTTTCACAGATACTCAATACTCATGAAAGGAAAGCCTGAAAGCAGTGATTCATGGTTTTCTCGGAAACAACAGAGCAGACAATTACAAAGAGCTTATTGCAACTATGCTTGATAACTTTAAACTCATGGGTTGCAGAATGTCCCTTAAAGTGCATATGTTACATGTGTACTTGGACCAATTTAAAAATAACATGGGAGCCTATTCGGAAGAACAAGGTGAACGTTTTCATCAAGACGTGATGGACTTTGAACGTCGTTATTAAGGGCAATACAATGAGACATACACCACTACACATTTCAACCACTACACATTTCTGCACAATATACTGCTACAGTTTGCGTCCAGTCTGTTCAAATGCTCACGAGCGAAACGCAATTGTCCAACTGATGGTCTTCTGGATACAAGCCCATATTTCCTCAATCGTCTTTGGACAGTTCTTGACGAAGTTACCAAATTTCCATCTTCTTCGAAATGAGGTGCGAGAAAAATTAAGGGCCAGCAACGATCGCGCAAAACAATTAAAGGGTAAGAAATCAGTCGTTTCGACCGGTGTTAGAGATGAGGATCTGTTTTTTTTAGGTCGTCACTTGTATTTTAGAAGTGAGGAAATTTTTTTTAGGTCATCAGTTTGTATTTCGGAAGCGAGGACCTTTTTTTAGGTCGTCACTTGTATGTTAGAAGTGAGGTCCTTTTTTGGTTTAGGTCATCACATTGTATTTCCGAAGCGAGGACCTTTTTTTTTAGATTATCACTTGAAATTTAGAATTGTGAACCTTATTCATAATATAAATAATTTAGTCTTCCGCCCCCCCCTCCCCAAGCAAAATTCCTGGGTGCGCCACTGCTCGGCTCCATTACGTGCACGATCAAAAATCGAAATATCACAACTCCTTCTCCAGAAATCAATTTCAATAGCATTTAATATATCTTTCTTATCTAGTTCCCAAACTTCCGCTCAATACATATTATGTTTTACTTGTTTAAAAAATATTGTATTCCAGTCGCGTTTCATTACACGTGGCATTTTTTCCAGTTAATTACGAAGAGAATTACTGCTCGCAATACAGTTTCACTAACTCTGGTTCCGGAACATTTATTGTGATCGACTGGAGGGTTCCGGTACTTTTCCTGGCCCACTAACCTGTCGAGTATGTCTGCTCTGCTAATAGCCACACATTTCCTCCCCCATAAAAGTCATTTTAACTCACTATGAAACAACACCGGTTTTAGTTTGTACTCCAGACCTCATACTATATTAAAAGCTGCTATTAAACTGCTAAAATTGTTTAACCACGGTGGAGCAAACACTAAAAGCCATAAACATGGTGTAATTTGATACTAATTACCACTGACTTTGTTTATTTTGCGGAAATTACAATACATTTATTGTTAGATTCTACAATTATTGTGCAGATATATTTACACATATGTACATTAATAAATGTGTATACATATACATACATCCGTCAGGCGAATTACATTACATACAGCTTGTTTCTTTGGTTTAAGCAGAACTAGATTTTAAAAACTAGTAATTTTTATCTTTTAAATGAGGCTTTTGATGATTTTGTTCAGCAAAAGCCGACTTCAATCATTATAAAGTGAGCTAGTGATAGCTAGTGATGTGCCTTTTTTTTAGGGTTTTGTAGGTATGACCAAAAAACCCTTAAACCGTCATTTTGTCGTCTGTCTGTCTGTCTGTCTGTTCGGTAAAAATTGTAGCCAAACGGCTAAACCTAGAGAGTTGAAATTTGGCATGCTTGTACAACTTTTTGACCCACACATAGGAAAAATACTAAAACATCTAAAAAACATATCCCCCTAAAAATATAATTAAATATGTTGTCATCGAAAAAAACATTTTTTTTTTTTTAATTCTGAGTAGCGTATCAAATGAAAGCCCTTAGTACGTGGATTAACGATCAAAATTTTATTTTTGCAAAATAAATTATTTTGACGCGCTTTCAGCCAAAATTGTGCAAAAAAATTTTGTCCCACACCCTGTAGCCCAGATGGTTTAGACTAAAAAACTCTTAGTATGTACATTGGTGTGAACCGGAATAGTACAATAGGAATTTTTGATCAGATTACGTTTTCGGAAAATAACGCATTTTCTGTGTTTTTAACCAAAATATGTTAAATATTTAATTCGCTATGTAACCCAGTAGATATCTCAGCGCTCATAGCGATGTGCGTTTCGTCATTGTTTTGTAATTTGCCGAAGAGGTAACTTGCAAACTAGAGTTCGAATCCTGTCAATTTAAATTTTTCTGTTCTTTTTTTGTTTAAATTATTTTGTCAAAATTCTAGTTATATTTTGGTAAATGTTGCATTTAATTTTTAAAAGCGTAAATTTAATAACCAGTCGGAAGTGTTGAAATTATAATTTAGTTCTATGTTTGAATGTATACGAAATCAGAGAGGGGGCTAATGATTTAAGCAACCAATAGAAGCCATAGGCGCAATTTTCAAAATCTTAATGAACCTTGCTATGTAAAAAAAATACTGCACATATTTAGAAACTTAAGTAATGGTATTAGGCATTCGAATTAAAATTCATAAAAAAATATTTTGACATAAAATTTGTTTTGGCATCCCAAATAATCATCATTCAGTTACTAAATACCTGCAAAACCCTGAAATGTGTGGAAATTCACACTTCACATCAATTTTTTTTAATACACTTTATTTACCTAGGTCTACATATATGATGTAACACATAGTTTTGATTATACATTGTTTTTCAGGGTTTGTCACGTTGTGGGGTCGGTTCGAAGAATTCCCCTGTCACTTCATTTTGTGTCTGTTAAGTCGCTACTAATGTTTAATTAAATTGTTCGCTATCCGCACTGCCATTGGCACTGTCTTCTGTGGATTTTTCGCTTGCCCAGTTCGTAGTGCGTGGCACCAGAGCACTGTCCAATTATGTGGAAAAATATTGTTGACAGCTTTTTCATGAATTCTTCTATTGTCATTATACCCAGTTCCTCGTGTAAATGGCTGTTCCTGATAAACCACGGGCTGTTGGTGGCGATCCGTATTACTTTCGACAGAAAAGCTTGCAATTTTTTAATGTGTGTAGGCGTCAGGTAGGCCTCAGTATACTTTTGTATATTAAGAGGGAACATTTTCTTTTTAGGGTTGATTTCCTATTCACTAATGGATAGAGCATCGTTAATTTAGCTTGGGCTTCTCGTAATTTTTCTTAATGTGGTTTCTCCATTTTAGTCTGTGTTCGAGATGCACCCCTAAATATCTTATTGCTTGATTAGGCGGGTTCCATGGAATAATGTTGTTGTTAATAATTATATCTGACAGGTTACTAGTTTTTCTTAGCGTGAAAATTTTTATTTCGCATTTACTTGTATTTAGTTTAATGCACAATTTTTTAAAATAATCAGTAGTGATGTCAAGATTTTTTTGTAGATCACTGACTGCTCTGTTTTGAACCACGTTTATTGTAAAAATTGCCGTACCATCTACAAACATGGCGATTGTTGCATCTGCTGGAACGGGCATATCGTGCACAAATTCTTTGAATAGAACAGGGCCTAAAACTGATCCTTGAGGGACTCCTGATCGTATGTTTTTAATTTCTGATAAGATGTTATTGATATTTACTTGGAAGCTTCTATTTTTCAAAAAAGATCAGCGAGAATAAATTCTGGGCACGTAGAACGCTTGTTAGTTCTTGAAACATACGCCGATGAGTAACAGAAATATTTGAAACATTATTTATCAGCTTACAAGGAGCTGCCAATCGATTTTCTGATATTTTGTTGATTTTTGTGATAGTTATTAATAAAATTTATTTAATGTTCGAATTACCGACATTTACAATTACTTATTGAAAAAATAAATTTTATTATTTTATTATGAATTTGCTTTCTAACGTATAGTTTGCAGAAGTGACATGTTTTAGTAAATATATTACTCCCCCAAGCAACTACAGGAACATTTATAAAAAATCAGGCCACATTTTAATGAAGAAATTTTGGTAAACAGGCACTGGTAATAATGTTTCTACGTGTCCATTTCACGGTGTCAACAAGCGCCGACAAAACCATGCCTAATTAAACGCGTATTTATAGGCACCGGAAACAATCTTTCTACGTGTTCAAACCCAGATACAAAATTTAGTTGAGTTCAATGTCCCTCTCATTGTCTTTGATTAATTTTACTCCAATATTTAATGTATACTACAATATAACTTAAGAATAAAAATTCCATTTAGTTCCTCTTAAACGTTTAGAATAGCCAATATTAGTTTAGAATTTTCGCCTATTCACATATTATGTATTTAATATTATAATAATAATAATAATAATTCTTTATTGAAGTTAATTTTAATAAGATATACAGAAACTTAAGTCAAGTTACATTTACAAAAATTTTACAAAAGTTTTACAAAAGTTTTACAAAAGTTTTACAAAAATTTTACAAAATTTTGAATGTTTTGAATTTTTTTCTAAATTGATAAATATTTAACTTTTTAAGCGCTACAGGCAGATTATTATATAGATCTATACTCTTAATTAGTGGCAGATTTCCCGTCAAGCTATATTTATACCTCGGTATAGAAAATAGATCCTTCCCTCTCGTGTTGTGATTATGTACTTCACAATGTTTTAGGATGCTGTTTTCGTTTTCCTTAATAAACATTAGGATACTCAATATATATAGAGACGGGACTGTCAAAATTTTTAATTGTTTAAAAATTGGCTTGCATGACGTACGTGGTTTAATAGCAGCCATTATTCTAATTACCCGTTTCTGTATTATGAAAATCCTCTGCAAGCCAGAAGAAGCACGCCATAGTTCAAGGCCGTAGGTTATTGTTGATTGAAAATATGCAAAATAGGCCAATCTAACAATTTCCGCAGACACCGTATTCGTCAATCTTTTTATCATGAAAGAAGTCTTGTTCAATTTACTGGACACCTGATTTATATGGTCCTTCCATGTTAATCGAGCATTCAAGTGAAATCCAAGAAACCTTACAGAGTCATCAGCGTGGAATTCGTTATTATTAATGTGTCTGTTTAAACTGAAAACGACTGTTTTAGTTTTTTCCAAATTAAGACTTAACCCATTGGATGAGAACCACTGTAAGGCTTGAGCTTGGGTGTCACTTAGAGCCCTTTTTACATCCTCTACTTCTACTCCTTCGTCAATAAATGACGAGTCATCAGCAAACAGTACAGTCATGGTTCGAGTATCTTCACCCCCTATTTTTTCGTTAGCGTGTTTTCAACAAATAGCTTTACGCCTACAATATTCAAAGGTTATTCATCTTTCTCCGAGAAATGGTATTTTAACTGAATTTTAATATTATTTTGTTTTCAAAGAATGCTTTCTTACATTACATTATCTTTAAAATATTTTTAAAAGCTCTATAACTTGGTTACATTTCTTATATCTCAACAAATTCATTTAAGCATGAATCTATTCACAAAGACGTAAAATGAAATCAAAAAGATAAAGCCTATAAAGAATTTTTTATAGCTGACCAATCGGTTAGTAGAAACATAAGTAAATAAAAGGTGTACCGAATCGCGAATACAAAGACTACAAAAGATTTCAGATCAGTATCTTAAGAATCTTCAAAAGAACTGATATTAAAGGAAGATTTAAGATGTTTTAATATGTATAAACGCGGTGTGACTGACTTTTCAAAAGAGGTTTTGAAGTGGTGTTGCAAGAGAATTTCCCGAATAAAAAGAAACCATTTTTAGAAGAGCTTTTATTTTTCAGTAGATTGTTATCTTGTACGATGAATAAAAAACGTTTTTAACAGGAAATTGTTTCTCAAAAATGAGGAAAATACAGTTGTATACAGGGTGTTCTCGGGAACAGTTTACTCATTGCTTAGAAAGCGTATCTCTTATAATAAATAATTTAAATAATAAAAGATGAAGTACAGTTGAATTTTTTAATAGAAAATGACGTCACCAGCAATCAAATACATACACATATACATATAGTCGGATGCTGATAGGTGACTGTTACATGTATGTATCAAGTAGTGCATTCATATAATAATCTAGTTACCAATATAATCCTTTATTTCCCTTGGACCTTTCGGTGTTTTGGGTATTTAAACATATATCTCCTATCAACATCCCAACATCCTATTAAACATACATCACATTTCATTACTTTACATTATAATTTATTTTATTCCATTCTCTTCCCTTCCAACCATTTCTTCACCCCTCCTCATATCTCCTTTCCTTCCTCCCCATTTCCAGGTAACCTCAGCCCCCTTCCTTCCTTCCATTTCCCCCATTCTGCTTCCCACCGGACCTCTTTCTTCCTTCCTTTACCCCTTCCTGTTATCCTTCCCCAATCTCAATCCTTCTTGCCTCTAATTCCCTCGCCCAGCTCTCCCCCCTTCCATCTTCGTGCAACAGGTCTAATGTGCTCCCCGACCACTCTGTCATCTCCCTACACCTCTTCGCGAGGTGCTCTACATCTTCCTCCTCCTCCCCGCACATCCTGCATATCTTATCCTCTTTTCTCCTCCAATATCTATTTCCTCTCTCTTCATTCCCGCACCTTAGCCTCGCAATCCTCCTAACTCTCCCTCCGGACCTTCCTATTTCTCCCCTCAAGTAGCTTAGTACCCCTATAGTTCTGACCTCCTTATATCTCCCTGCGCTCCTTGAATTGTTCCACCCCATTCTCCTCCAATAATCTAGTTACCATTTTTCAGCGATTTTAAAAATGTTTTTTGTTATTTGTTTTAACTGTCAGTGTCTGGTAATAAATATTAATTAAAATATGGCTTGCGGCCAATTATTAAATTCACAAACTTTAATTTTAAATCTGCTGGAATAAACAACAAATTATAATCCAAAATTTACGTATGAGTATAAATGTTTCCTTATTTATAATTATAACCTTAAAATAAATAATTTTGTTTGTTTGAGTACTGCTGTAAATTTATTTTCGCGCTCTAATTAGTAAAGGTATCTACGAGTCATGCTGTTTCTTACTAATGTTTTGTTTTTTATTCAAATAATTTTGAAGGTTAGTTGTCAACTTGGGTCACTAAACGTTACTATGGGTATGCAAATAATTATAATGATATAGACAGAGACAGCATATAGTATTGAATATCGATACTTGTAGCAACGAACAGTCACTTATCAGCAATCCGACTATAGTACGAGTGCTACCTTTTAAGTTTTTACAAAAACTAAGAAAGATTTTTTTTTTTAACAAACTGATTGTTTTTCAATCATTCACCTTTAAAATTTATACACTTTTACATAAGTTCAAACCAATTTTCTAAACATTTTTTCCACTCTGAAATTGGTATTTCAAAAACATGGTTTTCCTGTCCACGAATTTTTTGTTTGACAATGGGGGAACAACAAAAGTCGTTAGGGGATAAATCAGGTGAATACGGGCAATGAGACATTAATTCGATGTTTTTCTCATTCAAATAATCAATTGTTTGATGTGCTATGTGGGAGCTTCCATTGTCATGATGAAGAATGATGCGACGTTTTTGGCTGTATTCAGAGCCGCAGTAAGGGGCGGAGGGGGCAACGGCCCCTAGCGCACTAAGGAAAAGGGCGTTGACGGGCTGGCTAAGGGGCGCCAGGTTGTGAAGATAAGGACTTTTTTTTTTTGCTCATCACTTGAATTTTGGGAGGTGAGGACCTTTATTTTTGCTCATCACTTAAATTTTGAGAGGTAAGAACCTTGTTTTTATTTACCAAGGGCGCCAAAACACGGCTCTGCCCCTAGCGCAAGTTTTCCTTACTGCGGCTCTGGCTTTATTTCCTGATTTTATCGATGACTCCTGGAAAAAAATTGTTGCATACCATTTAGCATTAACTGTTCCGATCCTCTAAAGGAATGGTTGCGACATGTCCAGTACAACCGAAAAAAAAATCATATTCTTGGAAGTGCTTCGTGAACGAACAACTTTTGTGGTTTTCGGTTCATCTTGGAAGACCCAAACAGTGGATTGTTGCTTAGTTTCCGGTTCATATGAATAAATCCAAGTTTCGACACCTGTAACGATGTTGTATAAAAATTTGCAGTGCCTAGATTGAATTTTTTTAGCATTCCCTTACACCAATCAACAAGAGCCTTTTTTGAGCTTCGGTCAAATTATGCGGAATCCATCGGGAACAGATCTTTTTCATAGCTATATGTTCATGCAAAATCGAATGTATTGCAGTCTGCGATATGCCAGGGAATGCTTCTACTCACGGTAAGTCATATGCTGATCTTCTTCAATCATTTTGCGCATATCATCGATGTTTTTTTAATCACAACCGATTTTGGTCGACCTTCACGAGATTTATCACTCTGGGATCCATTTACAATTCTGAAATTCTTACACCTATTTTATAGTACAAAAAGGACCTTAATGCCCTATATATGTTTTGATTCATAACTTTTTTTTTTCAAATTACATAAATGGCAACTTTAAATGACAATATTTCAAAACCTAAAAAAAGAAAATAAATAAATAAAAGACCAGCGTTTGAATTTTTGAGTTTCATAGTTCTGATAGTCGACAAAACTCATTTTGAAGCAATTCCAGTAGTTTTTTTTTTAAATATTTTGTAATGTCACTATAGAACTCATTAGCGAACTTTTGTACAAACGAAATTGTCCAGCAAAGCGTACAAATGTCAAACTCTTTTATAATGGAGCATATACTTCATTATAAGTTCACCAAAATTTTGTGACAAAAATTAGTAAAATTAAAAGTTAAAGTACCTTTGTGTGTAATTTTAGCTCTGCTCTTAATGGAAGAGAAATGTTCAAAATTAAATACGTCAAAATAATTTTGTTAATATGCCGTGTTTAAAAGTTATTTAATCAACGCTAGTGACAAATATTGAGAATTTTTAATATTATAAATATAATTACAATTATTATAATGTAAACTGATTTTGATAATAATTTAATTTTATTTATTAATTGGGACATTAAATATGTTTCAAACATTAGTATGGTGATAAACAGTAGGGTATGAAAAAAATTCTATGTATATGTTACTGTAAAAGCCCGTATATTGGTAAATTTTAGGTTTAACTAGTAAATCTTAGGATTTACTACGCAACACATTGATGCAAAAAATTATGTATAACGAAATATATAGTTTTTTTAAAACATTTAATAAACCTTTCACAACAGCTCATTGTTCTAAAATAAAGATTGTACTTTTTTCTGTGCAAGCTTAAGCAAATGCATTTTTAATTTTTTCAGTATCCTTTTTTGCATATTTACTAACAAAAAATCTATTTAGATGAGAGTAATGTTGAATTCAGTTTGAGTTGAGTTTGAAACATAAAACATCAAATAATCTTAGGTATCAGCGTAGAATATATCACCAGGTATTTCCATATATTTTGTTTCCTGGCTCCTTTATTTTTATGTTTGTTCTGTGATCTCAATGGCATCTCTCTCACTGGGCTTCATATTTCATTCCTACATAAAGCTTACCGAAAACCAGTGCTGTACCACGAAAATTCACATTTAAATTATTATACTTTTCTGTATAGTACGCTAGTGATTAAAATGTAATATTCATTGAGAAATCTAAAGTAGATGAATTAACCAATAAGCAACGTAAGCACGTGCTTTGAACGGACACCAGTTGTTCGAAACAGAGTTGCACGTTTCGGCTCAGTTTTTGGAACCAGCTCAGTGGATATCGTTCAGTTTCCTAAACTGGCTTAGTAAGCGGGTTCCCGAGAATCAGATTCTTAAAACGTCAGCTACCCCACCTGTTTTTTAACACGATTGTTAGTTTCCAATATGTACGTGGTACGTCTCCTACTGTCTGTATTTGCATTTTGTGATTACAAGACGGATTTTATTGACTTATTGACAAACTCCATCTCTTTCCATCTTCCTCGCCGAGTTACTTTAAAGAAATATTGAAGATAAATAAAATTCTATAGAAGTGAATTATCTGACATTTTTGTTCTGGTTATGTTTCTATCGGGTTAATAATAAAATAAACAATTCAATTTAGTTTTAAGTAGGCTGCCCTTATAGATAATTTGATGAATAATCACAGAAAATAGCTTTTGTTGTAAAATTTAATTTTTAAGGGGTGTTTCTATAAAGTAGTGTTATTCAGAAATATTTGGCCGAAATGGATATTAATATGGCTAAATCACTCACAGGTTTGACCGGGACTGTCCCGGTTTGAAGGTGTGGTCCCAGCGTCCCGGCCAATTTGTCATTTTGTCCCGGATATTTGGTAAAAATTAAAAAGTGCCGAATATACACGCATTACAAAAAGTGTAGTCTCGGAAAAAGGCAATTAGGCGGTTAGGCAACTAATTAAAAATAACAAAGAATTTTTGAAAGAAATATCACACTAGTGATAAATGTTTAATATATAACTTTTTAATAATAAGTTATGTTCAATTAAGAGTCATTAAAAATTATTACTACGTATAGCTTGTTTCTTTGATTTAAGTGGAACTAGATTTTGAATTCTTGTAATTGTTAACGTGTGATTGAAGCTTTTGGTCATTTTGTTTAGTAAAAGCCAATTTCTAACATTAAAGAATTTACTCGTGACAACTTAAGTAAATTAAAATTGCATTTGGTTTCGCTTAAAGGTTTGTAATAGCCTAAAATTTTAATTTTTTGTTAACCAATTTTCAATCATAAGTACTTAGCGTAAAAGGCGTTACTTTCTGTTCTGAGCAAATCCTCAAAATTGTTCCGGTTTAGGAAAAAAATATTATGGTAAGTCTAGCTAAGTGCGAATTAATTTTTTTTTTTTCACTATTTAAGTTTTACCCTGTTTGAAATTTATTATATCGTATAGTATATACATATATAGTATATATAAGTATAGATTTAAATCGTTTGTACCTGCTCTTTGGTCACTAAGCAAGGGCATAGACTTGAGTTCAACTTGTGCTTACGTGAAATAATTTGTTTAACAAATGTAAATAGAGTTGCCGTGGCTCCGTGGTAAGACGATTGCCTACGGAGCACAGGGATGTTGGTTCGAAACCTCGCACCTTCTTCGGATTTTTATCTTCCGATATTGTTCAAATATCTATGACCTGAGGTCTAAAAACGGAGAATTTACCTTATCTACCGCTTACACGCCTCTATCTGGGCGTTGGGAACCTATTATTTTATTTTTATACAAATTACTGGTTCTGCTTAGGCGTTCACAGCCGGCTATGAACTGTAGGTACCGTTATGTGCACGCTAAAAAAATTGACGTAATACTGACCATATTACTCCTGAATGTACACAGATTTTAAATATGGTCATGGAACCTGGAAAAAGGAGACGTAAGCACACCTCGGGCTGTCACGCCAATGATAATGATGAATATACAGAGAGAGGGCATTGTTATTAGTAATAAGTGCAATAAAGGCAGCAAATTATCAAACAAATATTTGATTATTACAGACAACATTAATGACCATATGAAATCTAGAAACAGGTGGCCAAAGCTCACTCACGCGCTGTCGCGCCAGTCATGGTGATTCTTATTCCAAACCGTGAGAAAAAAAAAAAAAAAATCCCGCATACGCCTATGGTCCGGTAAATTCCCATTTCAGGTTTACAACTCGTTTATTATACTAGAGTCACGCGAGAATTGAGAATAAGACACATGGTTCATATTTTTTAGGATTTTATTTTAACCCTTTACTGTATGAATTTTTATTTTTGGCTGAAATAATTCATGAGCATTAAGAATTGGTTCTTATTGATAGAAAAATTAATAAAAAAAAATATATTTAAAATATTAATTATTATTTTTATGAAAAAATAATAATTAAAATAATAATTAAGGGTTTGTGCCATACATGGAACATTATGATTCCACATTATGTAACAAAAGAAAATTATTCCGTATTATTTGCTCGTCAATTGCTAGGTATTCTTCATTAGGGATTAAAAGCAGTCGCCCTCGAATTTTTGAAAGAAAAGGTCGTATCTTCTAGTTGTCCTTTCTCAATAAATTCAGAGTTATCGTTGAAGAGCAAATTCCGCTTGATATCCTCAAATCTATTTCAGCCTATTACTTGAGATACTGCAGGATGCATTGCTGTGTATGTGGCATATATGAACATTCATGAAGTAACGTTCTGATTCAGTTTTAAAAGTAAAATAAAAAATAAAAATATGCCATATATGGCACACTATGCGGTAAAGGGTTAAATATGTTCAAAGTATTTCTCTTCAACAATAATTCTCATGGTCTTTCTTTCCATTCACTTCTTAAAAGCTCCCAACCAAACTTCTTTCGGAAAAGCTGAATAATTATAAATTGCAGCATCAATTTCTTTCTCATACGAAAGCCTTCTGTCATAAATTTTTTTAAGCACAAAAAATGGCCAAAAGTCACACAACTTCAAATTGGGTAAATATGGCAGGTGTTCTATTACTTGTATATTTTTTCCCACCAATTTTGATCCATTAATTTCTTTTGCAATCCGAAAGAGTACTAAATTAATTATAAATATTAAAATTTCCAGGAAAATTAAATAACACTGTTCTTCGAAAAGTAATATATTTAAAAAGTAATTAATTTTGTTCTTTTCTTATTTTTCTGAAATAACTACTCCATAAATTTAAGTAAAGAATCGTGAACTCGTACCGGAACGTTGTTGCTATAAAATTACTTTTAATTATCGCTAACCAAAGCGACCTTTTTAATTTCAGGATAGTAAATTACTAGGAAGAATTGCCCTGATTTTTTCCACTTTCAACAATCAATTTCACCCGGAACTGCTACAGATAATAATAGCACTCATTGTTCTTAATAAAAAAATTACTCGCGAACACAAAGAAAATAAATTATAAAAGTAATGCAATTATTTCTCTAGAGGCAATTTATAAATCTATAATATTTTATACAGGGTGGAAGATGAAATGCCGACATTTAATATGGATTCTTTCTTGCGCAAAAATGCCTATATTATTTGTGTATTTGTATATATGTAAACTATGACTTATGCATTGTTGATTGTCACTCGAAGTTTGTTATAGGGAAACGCGAGCAATCGTTCAGAGTTCTAAATGTACACGGAGAAAAATGACATTGTTCCATCAAATAAAATATTTTACTTGGCCAAGTTTTTGCTAGAGTAACAGAAAAAAATTGTCCCCGATAATATTTTTTCAATTACGTTGGTTGATCTTACTAAGACCTTAAAGTCATTCTAACAAAGAGAAATTAGTTTCATACCTATTTGTTAAGGTTACAAATTAAATTTGTTGCTATGACAAATATGTTAGTCCATGTGAAACAAATGTATAATGATACTTAATAATTTTGTGCATCTAACAAATCATGTTAGTCATCCAGGTATGTGACGTATATGCCTTGCACATGCGTTTTGAGTTCGGAACAATATGGCGTAGGCTTTGTTAGTGGTTGACGTTTTAATACCTGTTGATAGTTTCTGCGCTGTGTTTAATAAGCAAATAAGTGCAACAATGCAGTGTATCCGAACATTAGTATCTTGGGGACTTCACAAATATTTTCAACGTATTACAACTTGAGGAGACAGTTTAAAAAAGTTGGGCTACTCGAAAAAGAGTAAACTAGCCCAATAAATAAAACAGGTAATGATTTTAATAATACAAATAGTGTATTAATGCTAATACTTTGGTGTGGAATTTTTGTAATCATATAGAAATATGCTAAAAACTATACCCTGTTTATAACTCCATTTAAAAATTTCTCATCGTTTTACAGATGTTCATTTTTTTGTTGTGAACATGGTTGTATCAGTAAAAGTGAAAATTATTATTATGTCCATTTACATTAAGCTAAGCAGTGTATAAACCGGCTATAAGTTTATAGACGTGAATTTTTGCCTGGCATATATAAATTGGAAATGAATATTTGTAATAATTTTGAATATTTAATTGTTTTATGTTCATACTAAAAATCAAACTTAAAATTAGTTAATGTCCTGTTACATTTTACATTTTATAACTGTAAATTTTGTTAATAATAAATTATAACAATAAATTATAAAATTTGTTTTATTTTTCTTAATACATATATACATTTTACAGGTAGAGATGTTTTTAAATTTCTTTGCGAAAACAAAATCTGTTAGATGTCATAATATTTCCAGTTCAATTTTGTGACTTCTAATAGCGTTTTTTTCATCACTAAATATAAAAATATCTCTGATTTGAGATTACAATAAATGAAATTAGTAATATAATTCTAACTAATTTCATTAGTCACCCCAACAAAGGTGGTTACCCGGGCAAAAGATGATCAGTTCGTGAGACAAATAATTTTTTGTTACCATAAAAATTTGCTAATTCTAAGTAATGAAAATTAGTTCCTAGAACAAAAACTTCAGCAAAAACATTTTGTTCCCAATGCAAAATAATGTGATTAGAAAAATTTGTTGTCAAGACAAAAAAATTTGTTGTCTAAAATACCACTAAAAAAATTTGCTGGAGTAACTAAAATTTTAGTAATTCCAACAAAACCTTTTTACCGTGTAATACTTTATACATGGTGGATTGTAGATAGTTTTCCAAATTTTATAGTTAGTGAGTTGTTTTAATAAGACAGGTATATAAACACATTGTCTATCTCAGTCTACATCGTAGAGAACGTTTACATTGTATGCCTTCACATAATCAAAAAAGAAGTCATCGCGCCGATTACAACAAATCTCGCCCAAAATTATAAAGACGAATAGTAAATATGATCAATTTAGGTAATTAGATTAGATTTAGTTAGTAAAAATCTAGGACAGCATAATTAGGAAAACGATAATAGATAATAAACATTTTACGAAGCCGCCGTAGTTGTTTTAAAGACATATAAATGTCGCACTATTCGTAACGCACGAATTTCCATGAACGATGGAAATGGATGCCTTGAACGTTAAAACTATCTACTAAACGTTCTCACACCGATCCATTATTAAACGATAAGTATTTAGTTACATCAACCACCAGCCTACGTATTGTATATTTCACTCGCTCAGTGTTTGGCGAAACCAAAGCGGCAATAGTCCTTCAATATTTATCCACCCAATAATCGCTTCGGGCGCAACACAAAAATACTAGGAAATACATAATTCTTTGTTTTTGTTGATATTTATATTCGCTACAAACAACAACATACAATTTTTTAGACTAACATGAGTGACAATAGACCCCATTTATACAATGTAATAACAATGAAAAATAATATTATTCGAAATATAAAAATGAAAATTAAGCACTCGAATTTAAAACTAAAGAAGGATTAAAGCATAAAATTAAATAATTGTATCAACAGTCATCTTCTTATTTCATGGAGATAGAACATTCTCTATCAAAATTAAAAACGATATATCGAATTGGAGAAACATAAAGCCAGGAGTACCACAGGGAAGCATTTTAGGTCCAATTCTATTTTTGATATTTGTGCGAGACATTCCATCAACTATCACAAAAGCTACGTTTGGAGACGACACAGCCATAACAACTCGAAACACTTGGCCCTTTTGTTGTAGAGGTAATGATCCTGCTTTATTATCCAAAGGTCCTGGGTTCGAATCCCGGTCAGGGCATGATGTTTGGGAGCCACAGTATAATTGGGACCTGATGTTAAAAAAAAAAAAAACCTAATTTGAATACTGGTTTAGACGAATTCCAGAGTATTACAAATGTAATTATCTGCTGGTTTAACAAATGGAATGTCAAAATTAACACCACTAAATTAGGATGACCATTCGTCCCGCATTTTGATTGGGTGTCCCGCATTAAGATGCGTCCCACATTCTAATATTTTGTCCTGCATTGTAACTTGTATTTGAGGACCTTTTTTTTGCTCTTCACTTAGATTTTGGGAGGTGAGGATCTTTTTTTTTGCTCTTTACTTGGATTTGGGAGGTGAGGACCTTTTTTTTGCTCTTCACTTGAATTTGGGAGGTGAGGCCCTTTTTTTTGCTCTTCACTTGGATTTGGGAGGTGAGGACCTTTTTTTGCTCTTCACTTATATTTGGGAAGTGACGACCTTTGTTCCGTCCCGCATTGCCTTCTTAAGAAAATGGTCACCCTACACTAAATGAGAGTGCAAAATTTTTACCTTAAGAAGAATTCGAAATTCTAAAAATATTACAATTAACAACCAATCGTAATCGTAAAGACAAAACAGTTAAATACCTCCATCTCGATACTGGACTGACATCTTCCTAGATGCGAATATGTTTAAATTAAAATGGAATGCATTTGAACATTTGTAAATAAAAATACTTTACTTTCAAGTCATTACAGAAAATATAATATTTAAAATTTAATATATATTAAAAAAAAACTTTAAGTAAAAGTTGTTTTTTTTTCAAAAGCTCTATCTAAAATTACCCAATTCGATATACTTTACCATTTAAATAATCAAAGTCCGTCATATCCTGTACTCCCAGTTTGTTCCGAAAAATATAACCATTCAATTTTTTGGGTAAACTTTAGTCATCAAATTTTGCTCACACATGCGTTTTCGAAAAAAATAGTGTTCCCTCTTCTTGTATATATGTAAGTTTTCTTATGAGCAATCTCCAAATTTACAAGTTTATTGCCTTATTTGATTATAATCTTTTTCAAATGGTACTTTTTGATAGTATCGTAATGTATTCATTGTATTATGATACGTATATAGAGCAGGTATTAATGTGGTTATACCAATACAATATTCCTGGCTGTATTCCAAGAGCCCCAATTTGATGCAGTAACTCATCATTGCCTTGTACTCATGAATACAAATTGCATCGTAAAAGAAACATCTTAAATTTTTAGCTCTTGTTTCCTTCATATTTATATACTTACTTTATTACGCATTATCTTTTAAACATTATTTTGCTGTGTGGCATATTGTTTGGTTCTTACTTCAGTATCTTATTACCTCTATCATAAATTTTTAATATGCAAGGTTTGGATACATTTTTACAAACATGTAGAGGATGGAAAAGAGATATATTGAACGATATGATAAAGTTTTATGTCAAATTAAATGAAAAGCTCATAGAAATGTATGAAAAACTTAAAATTAAGTCTTACCGTAGCTCCATATATTACCTTGTAGCTGTAGGATTTTAAGTAAAATACCAGTATTAGGCCCGGTCTTTCCACCTTCAGTTAAAGTTCCAGGTAACTATCTGACAGATAAGGTTATTTGTAACTTCATCTGCTGAATAAATGTCAATACCAGTCAGTGAATCCAATACGTCAGTCTCATTATCCGTTAGATAACTATCCGATAGATACATTTGTATAGAAAGAAGGGATGACATTTACTCAGCAGATGAAGTTACAAATAACCTTATCTGTCAAATAGTTACCTAGAACTTTATCTGAAGGTGGAAAAACCGGGCCTTAGTGTTTTTAATGATTTTGTATTTGAGATGAAATGTTGGCTGTCTGAAATATTGTAGATACTTTTCTGAAGATTTGTAGGTAACTCACATGTTGCTAACTAGAGAGCTGATTTCTAGCAGCAGTCAGGATGGTCTACAACCTCTTTTGGTTAAAAATTATTTTTAAAGGAAAAAGATGTACATGACTTTTTGTAAAATATACTAGTAACTAAAGTTGTAAATATAAAAGTGTTACTTTGAAGTAGTCTGCACAGGAAATTTAGAAATTACCAATAAAATATAATTTTTCTAAATTTTTATTGGGTACTTGATATTTGGTGCCTAATTTGGTACTTTTAAGATTATGGAATTCTTGAATATAGCACCTTTTTCGGTCTAGGAAATCATTGGCTCTTCCACTGCGAAGACTGTTGTTTGGTCTTCGAGTTGTCTCAATTCCATATCAAGCGAAGATAAATATTGTCACATAGGTAATCCTAGGTCAGGATTACGACATCTAGACATTGTGACGGTCAGCTGTCTGATTACAAAAGTATTTGTCAGCGTCTGATGTATGTGGCCTGATTACGAAATGCATACGCCACATTTTCGTAATGAGGAAATATTTGTCACGACTAATGAATATTGGAACTGGGTTAACCTTCATTACAAAAGTGGATGTCACAGAATATGGAGGCAGTGGAACATAGCCAGCTCCTCTGCACGTATTAGTCCACACGGTGACGACCAAGACACTGACGCCAGATACTTGTACCGAGGATGAAGCCAAGCAAGCAGTCACCATGTGAGTGGAAGACTTCTCCAGGCTCCTCGACTCCCGGATGGGTAGCCCCCGCCTCGGAGATAGGTCCAAGCCGATCCTAGCCAACACGGGGTGGACCGAAGACTTCCCCAATTCCATGGACCAATTCAAACATTATATTGTAAATTTGATAAATGTTTAGTAAATTTGTTATGTTGAAACCAGGAGTTATCTAAATCAAACCACCCACGTGACAATATTACAGAAGTAGGTACGTTAAATATAAGAAGCTCATATACTTCATTAAATTTTACATAGAACCGTGTGAGATAGATATATATTTGTTTATCGGTTCTCTGCCAATCAGTCAACATGTTAAGTCTCGTGAACTCTAGTCAAATCTGTCCAGCAGGTTAAGTTAAGAAAAAACCACATGATGTTCTTTTTTCTAGCAGGCATCGATTCGATTCAGTTTTCAATCACCATCTTTTCATATCTTCTTAGTAACCTTCCTTTTTAGGGTTTTGTAGGTATGACCAAAAAACCCTTATACCGTCATTTTGTCGTCTGTCTGTCTGTCTGTCTGTCTGTCTGTCTGTCTGTCTGTCTGTCTGTCTGTTCGGTAAAAATTGTAGCCGAACGGCTAAACCTAGAGAGTTGAAATTTGGCATGCTTATACAACTCGTTGACCCGCACATAGGAAAAATACCAAAACATCTAAAAAACATATCCCCCTAAAAATATAAACAAATATGTGCTCATCGAAAAAAAAAATATTTTTTTTTAATTCTGAGTAGGGTATCAAATGAAAGCCCTTGGTACGTGAATTAACGATCAAATTTTTATTTTTCCAAAATAAATTATTTTGAAGCGATTTTTGCCAATATTGTGCAAAAAAAATTTTGTCCCACACCCTGTAGCCCAGATGGTTTAAACTAAAAATCTGAAAAAATTCTAAGTAATGTACATTGGTGTGAACCGGAATAGTTCAACAGGAATTTTTGATCAGATTATGTTTTTGGAAAAAAAAGCATTTTTTGTGTTTTTTTGCTAATAATGTTGACAACTTATAGTTATATAATACGCTCAACAGTAACGTGTTTCTTGGTGCTGTGGCTAAGATACTTGCGTTCTGTCCAAGAATTCGTAATCGGACTCATGTTCGAGTCCTACGTGAGGAGACAATATTATTTTTTATTTATTTTTTGCATTTTTATATTGTTCAAATTATTTTTTCAAAATTTTAATTATATTTTGGCAATTGTTGCATTTAATTTTTAATAGCGTAAATTTAATAACCAGTGGAAATTGTTGAAATTATAATTTAATTATATATTTGAATGTACACGAAATCAAAGGGGAGGAGCTATGACTAAAAACAACCAATGGAAGCCATAGGCGCAATTTTCAAAATCTTAATGAACCTTGATATATAAAAAAAAAATACTGCACATCTTTAAAAACTTAAATAATGGTAATAGGCATTCGAATTAAAATTCATAAAAAAATATTTTGTCATAAAATTTGTTTTGGCACCCCAAATAATCATCATTCACTTACTAAATACCTGCAAAACCCTGAAATGTGTGAAAATTCACACTTCACATCAATTTTTTTGTAATGTAGTCTTTCTAATTTCGTTCTGTAAAAGTCGTTTTCTCTTTTTATGTTGACACACTTTAGTGTTTCTTAGAAAAAATGGTCTTCCTTTGTATCTGTCCTTTTCTGAATATCTATTATCGACTTTTGCACTTCAATTCTCGAGTCTTTATATCCCTTATCGTTCTTATTCGCGAGAGAAGAATCATAATTTATTTTTCCACCTTCTGTTTCCACAAATATCGCGTATATTTGTAAAATTACATCGTTAAATGAACGATATAACGAACACGTATGTTCTTGTAAATGTACCAGCCTACACATATTTAGGTCAGATAAAACCAAATGAAATTCATGTAACGAAGCGCACCCTACAAACCTCCTAAATCAAAACAACAATTAACATGCTATATACTTCACACTGTACCCTCTTCTTTTCATGTTTATTGTTTCCGTTTATGACCACGATCAAAAACTGGATAATTAACTACGCCAGTTAATTTTAAGTACTATTATTTTTGTTTATTGCCTTTGTTTACTCCAGTTGGACTCTTGAAATGGACACAGTTATAAACCGAATGCTTATACAGTAATACCACGATTAAAGTCTGTGCTGGCGTTAGTACTCCTGACGTCCTGATGCAACAGACTTGTTCGCGGATGAATTTTTTAATAGGTACCAACAGTTAAGAAATAAGTTCATGAACAGATTTAATGCGCATGCCCGACTTAAGATGTATTAGACATTCTTGTCACCGCGAATGCTTATTTTGGCTGACTGATAAGATTTTAATCATGGTATAGTAAATTTAAGTGGGAGATCTCATTTTGTTTAGTTAATTTAACGAAACTAACAACGCGCATGTTCTGACTAAGAGTTTTTGCCCTTATATACAAACACGACTGACTTGCTATGAATAGGTTACGTAACTGTCTGAAGGTTATCGAGAATAAGAAACATCTTGTCAGAAACAGTAACTATTCTATCTGTGAACACTAATGCCTGGGCTACACCTGCATCTATCGTCGCTAAACTTCGGTTTAACGTGACATACACGCTAATGTGGCCAGTCACTATCGGTTTGCGTTCACAATATTAGCAGTGCGCGCCACTAGACACATGACGATAACTGAAGTGGCGGTTTTAGAGCGCACATCAAAGGAATTTAGCGCAGAGCGTAGTATGTTCTGTTGGCGCGTATTGTTGTTTAAACGGCATCATTTGAGGTTATGTTATACATATTTCTTTACAACTTATTTGTGTCAAAATCAGATAAGATTATGTTGGATTTGTAAAATTAAATGTAAAAAATAATTTTAGGGTGCAGTTATAATGGATATACACCATAATTTTATTTTATTTACAGCAAAATAAATACGGTTGTACCTTGTAAACGTAAATAAAGTGTAGCGGCGAAAACGCAGATATGGCCACAAGTTGCGTTTTAGCACGATATCGATAGATGCAGTTTACCACGAATTTATATAGCGCGCAATTATCGGCAAAGCTTATAACGCAAGTGTGGCCCAGGCATAAAAGAAATATTGCGCACGCGTGTGGTGTCCTAATCTGTAAGAAACTTACGAACTTAAACCGCGAATAAAACTAATATGAATTTAAATTTAATTTTACTTTATTATTTTGTGATGCAAGGCTCTGACTTGTTTATATTGTTGAATTTAGAACAAAAGTATAAAGTATATTTGAAATAGACAGAAAACAATAGAATTGTAAAATAATATTAAATTAAAAAAATCTAGTATTTTCACCGCATAAAATAGCATTCAGAGTATATTATGAAGCAGAAAAACCTTAATATTTTATTCCATAAGAAAGTTAATATTAAATTATAGTTGATAGATAATGGGATTCGGACCAGTCAGAAAATAAAACAAATTTATACTTCGCTTACGTTTCGATTTAATTTAAATCTTTAACAGACCTTAGTTAATTAGTCACTATATAAAATAACAATTTAAAATTAATAAAATCCGGTCATTGAACTCAGAGATCAACTTATCTCTGAGTAAGGCGATCAAAAAAATGCACCCCTCAAAGCAGTGGCGTAACTAGGATTTGGTGCAAAACAAAATGTAGTCCCCAGTGAACTTTTGAAAATTCAATGATTAGGTACAAAGAAAAAAGTAATAAATGCAATATTTTGAATGTGGGACAGGTGTTAAAAAAAGCTTCTCATCTCTCAAAATTTAAGTGACGAGCAAAAAAAAAAAGGTCCTCACCTCCCAAAATCCAAGTAACGAGCAAAAAAAAGGTCCTCACCTCTGAAAATCCAAGTGACGAGCAACAAAAAAAAGGTCATCACCTCCCAAAATCCAAGTAAGGAGCAAGAAAAAGGTCCTCACCTCTTAAAATCCAAGTGACGAGCAACAAAAAAAGGTCATCACTTCCCAACCTCTAAGTAATGAGCAAAAAAAAAAAAATGTAGGAAACTTAATTGAGAAATAATCATATCCAAATTTTTATAGCTTCGTGACAATTGTGTTGTATCCCGTTAATTGCCCCCCCCCCCCCGGGGTTTTGCGGACCCTATTTAAACACTTATTTTAGCCGTCAGAACGATTGCATCGTTCCCTTTTAAAACTCTTTTATCAACTACCAACTTCATCAAAAATATCAAAAAAACCCCAATTAAAGGGCCAATTCGTACCAAAATATCCGATTAGGAGTAAATCTGCAATGTTGTAAAAATATCATGCTATCGAGAACTTTCGATATTTATGACTATATTTAGCGCTAATGCTCTAAATTCTAGGATGTATCTTAAACGTTTTCCGATATCTTAAGATTAATAGTTAACCGTACGAAGCACGGGCTCCTCAGTTAATAATATATAAATTAAGCTTGGTTTTCTCTTGATTTTTATTATGCGAGGAGCCCGTTTTTAGTCGTTGCATCGGAACCCGCTCTTACTAGCGCTGGCTCTGATCTCTATAGTTGTTCGTCAGTGGTTGAAGTGTTCAAATGTCAGACATACATCTAATGTTTTTCCCCTGCAGGTCACGTGGGTAAGAATCTGTCGTCAGCGTATTTTAACACTGAGCTTCCTACACGAAATTCGAACAAAGAATACTATGAGAAAAACAAAACCATTCACATTCAACTAAGATCTATCTCGGTTTACAGGAACAATTTATATGTCATCAAGTGTAATTGTTTCCAATGAAACGTATGATTTTTAATGACAATATATTTCAAATATATCTATTAGGAAAGAGGATTGAGGATTTAAATAAAATATCAAAGAGCCATACTAATAAGAATTGTGTTGACATACAATTCCTGGAAATAATATAATTATGTAGCGCCTACGCTATAGGTTTCCGCAATACAGAAACGTAAATTTAGTTGCGTTTGTATACAATTAGGTCGCAAACATTGTTTATAATGAATCCCGTAAAGACAGGGTTGGCCACAGGGAGGGTTATGTCGTGGGTGCCAACAAGCCTTGTGCAAACATATACAAAAATACCCCCTACTAGTAGGATTCTACTAGAATCAACCCTAAATAGCGCCGACCGTGTGCGGTGCACATCTTGTACACTCATACAAAGTGGCACGGCAGGAAGCAAAGCTCCTCGTTACACAGGGAGGCCTAAAAAGGAGTGGGGGGAAAGAAGTAAAAATAACTTCTATCAGTGTGTTCACAGTCCAAAAGTTATTGAATGAAGCGGACCGAGTACGAGTATCCACGAATATTGTCACGAACAAGGGTAAGGAACCTTATAGTCCGGGAGGCAGCTTTGCATTTTTGATGGTCATTTCATTTCGCTTAATTTTTTTTGTAATTGATATTTTAGATATGGCTAATAATCGAAACAAGCGTCAGCCGCCAGAATCGTGGTGGAGCTGGTCGTGAGAAACTGCACATCTTGTAAAAAAAAGATATCCAAGTCATTTCAAGCCACTTGAAAATTTGCACAGTTATTGTTTAAGTGATAATAATAATAATAAAAAAGTCAGCTGCGTGCGTAGTGGGGGATTATACGTCAGTCACTTGTATAAACCTCCCAGCAAACATTTAACTAACGGCCGAATGCCGGCTAACTGCTTTTACTGCTGGCACCAAAAGTAAGTGCAACGCCAGTATTAATAATGTACTTCACATTTGTATTTCGCATTCCGCCTATACGAAGTACTTTACCAGCATTTTATAAGCACTCTTTATTTGTATTAATCCAAGCAAACATTTTTATACTTTTTACTTAAAACTAAACTTTTTTTGAATGTAATAATTTGAAAAGTCTGATTGTTCTTAGTCATAAAACGCCCTAACGGCCAGTACCCCCTCGAGGGCCAGTACAAGTTGATACGTGTTGGTGGACAGTTTGTCAAGATGTTTATTTGAATAGTTATTGTTTTGTGAACATTATACAGTTTTTTTATTGTGATTTGTGTGTGTTTTGTTAGATTTTTTATTAATAATTTTCAATTATTAATAAATCTGTTACAAGATTATAAATATGTCATTTAAAAAAATATAATTTGTCATATTTCATTTTGAATAGTGACATCTTAAATATTTTGTAAATATAATACCAACCTAAAATAATACAAACTTAATCCAAAACTGTAAAGCTTTTTTACAATATAACCAAACTTCTAAAAGTCAGTAATACACTATAAAAATCACCAAAATAACCAGATCTAGTTTGTTCTTACAAAAGTGAACAGCTTATAGCATTAATGCTTATAAAATTTGATTATTGAATTTATTTTAACAAGTATGATTTCTTTAGGTTGGCACTCTTCAAGTTAGGGGGGAAAGATGTGGTAGATAATACAAGACGAATATTGGCGAAAATTATTAGTCACCCCTTATCTTTAGGATGCAATTGGTTTGGCTGAAATGGCAGAAAACCATTTTCTTAAAATTCTTCATTAAATTAATAAATTAAATAAACTAATTCCTGTTATTCCTGAAATTATATTTATTTAATATTTATAAATAAATCCATAAATTATAACTGTTAATACAATTTACAATCAGCCAGTTTTACCATCGTTGAATAAATTTATTTAACAACTTAAGTTAACAATATCGCATCATTCTATTGATAGCAATGTTAATTTCTTCATTAATAGTTTAAAACCGATGCGATATTGTCAACTTTATTTGTTAAATAAATTTATTCAACGATGGTGAAAATGGCCAAAAGAGTATTTATTTTGCACCTAACCATTAATTTATTTTAATACTGGGTAAGTACACATATATTACATTTGAAACACTAGAGAGTGGGTATAATATAAGCACTGGTCCGTCAGAAATGAATATTGCAACTAATGCGATTATTTTGCACTTTACCGTTGCTGGGCCAGCAACTGATACATCAATGTGCCAGCTAACGGCAACGGAGACACCGGGGTACTTGCCCAGTGCAAAATGCCAGCACTGACCCAGTGCGAAATGCCAGCTCTGGCCCAGTGCGAAATGCCAGCACTGGCCCATTACTTTCAATGCACTTTACCATTGCTGGGCCAGCAACTGATACATCAATGGGCCAGCTAAGGGCCACGGGACACCGGGGTACTGACCCAGTACGAAATGCCAGCACTGGCCCATTACTTTCAATGCCGGGGAGTATGTGCTTTACCAGTACTGGCCCGTATAAAAATGTTTGCTGGGCTGTCATAAAAAAAAATTATGTAAAGTCATTTCAAATTCAATGAAACTTATACATCGAACTTATTATATAATTAGAATAATAAAAACAACAATCAGCTGTTTGCATAATGGGGGTAAGAACGTCAGCTGAAGGATTATAATTGCTGAGCGGGCATTTGGCCTAAGCATTTTATAATGTGTATTCAATGATGTAACTGACAATCTTCACCCTGTTATTTCGGCAGCTGACGATCATTTTTAGGGTTTTGTAGGTATGACCAAAAAACCCTTATACCGTCATTTTGTCGTCTGTCTGTCTGTCTGTCTGTCTGTCTGTCTGTCTGTCTGTCTGTCTGTCTGTCTGTTCGGTAAAAATTGTAGCCAAACGGCTAAAGCTAGAGAGTTGAAATTTGGCATGCTTATACAACTCTTTGACCCGCACATAGGAAAAATACTAAAACATCTAAAAAACATATCCCCCTAAAAATATAAACAAATATGTGCTCATCGAAAAAAAAAATATTTTTTTTAAATTCTGAGTAGGGTATCAAATGAAAGCCCTTGGTACGTGGATTAACGATCAAATTTTTATTTTCGCAAAATAAATTATTTTGAAGCGATTTTTGCCAAAATTGTGCAAAAAAAATTTTGTCCCACACCCTGTAGCCCAGATGGTTTAAACTAAAAATCTGAAAAAATTCTAAGTAATGTACATTGGTGTGAACCGGAATAGTACAACAGGAATTTTTGATCAGATTATGTTTTTGGAAAAAAAAGCATTTTTTGTGTTTTTTTGCTAATAATGTTGAAAACTTATAGTTATATAACACACTAAAGTATAACGTGTTTCTTAGTGCAATGGTTACGGTACTAGCGTTCTGACCGAGAAAATGAGTGTTCAAATCCCCGAGAAGAGACAAGATTATTTTTTATTTTTTTTTTTGCATTGTTATTTTGTTTAAATTATTTTTTCAAAATTCAAGTTATATTTTGGCAAATGTTGCATTTAATTTTTAAAAGCGTAAATTTAATAACCAGTGGAAATTGTTGAAATTATAATTTAATTTTGTTTGAATGTACACGAAATCAAAGGGAGGAGCTATGACTAGAAACAACCAATGAAACCATTTGGCGCAATTTGAAGCCATTTGGCGCAATTTTCAAAATCTTAATGAACCTTGCTATATAAAAAAATACTGCACATATTAAGAAACCTAAATAATGGTATTAGGCACTCGAATTAAAAGTAACATAAAAATATTTTAACATAAAATTTGTTTTTAAAGCTCTTAGATTAAGAGATGATAAATTATTTTTAAAATATTGTTCATTTTACAGTGAATACTACAAAGCAAAATATGTCCTACACACTCAGCATTCCGCCTTCACTTAATATTTTTAGATTATATATCTATCTAAGAGGAATTTATGGCGCATAGTTTGTACTAGCAGAGGTTCCGGTACTTCCTTCGGGATTTAGTCGAATTTACCTTGGGCGATCGCTCATAGCTCACAAATATGAATTTTATAAAACTAAAAATGTATTAAATACAAATGTTTATTCCTTTATGTTCTGTTATACACATGTTTTATGTTAATTCAATAATAAGGACTTCCTTAACTTTCTAAATATTCATGCAATGGAAAAAATACATTGTTTTGTTATATTTAGGGCATTTATAATAAATAAATATTTATTGGCTGGTAACTGGGATTCCGTTTTTAGTAATAAATTAGTTTAGTGTGATAACTTGGCGCATTACATAGTAGCGCTGCAGGAGCCATGTTGCCAAGTCTTAATAATCTTTTTGTTATTTTTATTAACAATTAACACGAAAATTTTTAAATATGTATTTTTTTTAGAATTAATTTATAGATATATAATAAATATTATATGTACATAAATAGTTATAAATTTTTTTGTTTTTAATACAATGAATAACTAAAAATCGAAAACCGTTTAATTGACAACGCTGTATAGAAATAAAGCGCTCACGTGATACAAGCACACAAAAATTTGTTAACATATGCAGTCTACTGTTGGCTGTAATCACATCACAACTTTGTTTCGTGCAAATAGTTTTATCTTATTCCTTAATTGATCTTTTTGGCATTACTTTTGGTATTATTTGGTATTATTGTTTATTTGGTATCATTGATTCTGCTTCTGGATTACGTTATAATTTTTTTTACGATATTATTTTGTTTGTGTGGTATAATTAGGGTGACCAGACGTACTCTTTTTTAGAGTATTATACTCCTTTTTGAGTAATATATTCTATACTCTTACTTTTTATAAAAAAAATACTTTTTTTTGCTCATTACTTCTATTTTGGGAGTGAAGACCTTTTTTTTTTTGCTCGTCACTAGTATTTTTGAGTGAGGGCCTCTGTTTTTTGCTCATCACTTGTATTTTTGGAGTGTGACCTTTGTTTTTAGGGTTTTGTAGGTATGACCAAAAAACCCTTATACCGTCATTTTGTCGTCTGTCTGTCTGTCTGTCTGTCTGTCTGTCTGTCTGTCTGTCTGTCTGTCTGTCTGTTCGGTAAAAATTGTAGCCAAACGGCTAAACCTAGAGAGTTGAAAATTGGCATGCTTGTACAACTTTTTGACCCGCACATAGGAAAAATACTAAAACATCTAAAAAACATATCCCCCTAAAAATATAAACAAATATGTGATCATCGAAAAAAAATATATTTTTTTAAAATTCTGAGTAGGGTATCAAATGAAAGCCCTTAGTACATGGATTAACGATCAAAATTTAATTTTTGCAAAATAAATTATTTTGAGGCGATTTTTGCTAAAATTGTGCAAAAAATTTTTTGTCCCACACCCTGTAGCCCAGATGGTTTAAACTAAAAATGTGAAAAAATTCTAAGTAATGTATAATGGTGTGAACCAGAATAGTACAACAGGAATTTTAGATCAGATTATGTTTTCGGAAAATAACGCATTTTTTGTGTTTTTTGATTGACGATGCATACATGTTATACTCTTATAACACACTAAGTTGATAAGCGTTTGGTGGTCTAGTGGCTCAGTTGCTCGACAACCACACAGGATCGTTATTCACTACACAGGTTCGTTCCTGGCTTGTGGAGTCAATTTTATTTTTTGTTTTTTTTTTTCATATTTATTATGTTTAAATTAATTTGTTAAAATTCTAGTTATATTTTAGCACATTTTGAATTTAATTTTCAAGAGCGTAAATTTAATAACCAATTGAAATTATATTTTCATTCTGTGTCATTTATACGAAGCCAGAGGGGCGGAGCGTATGATTTAAGACAACCAATGAAAGCCATAGGCCCAATTTTCAAAATCTTAATGAACCTTGTTATATAAAAAAAATACTACACTTATTTAGAAACCTAAGTAATGATATTAGGTATTCGAATTAAAATTAACAAAAAAATATTGTAACATAAAATTTGTTTTTAAAGCTCTGAGATTAACAGACGATAAATTATTTTAAAAAGATCGTTCATTTTGCCGTGGTTACTACAAAGCAAAATTTGTCCTACACACTCAACATGCCGCTTTCACTTATTATATACCTGCGAAACCCTGCAATGTGTGAAAATTCACACTTCACATCAATTTTTATTTAATATAATGTGTAAACGATTCATTAAAAAAATCACAACTGGCTTGAAATCAATTTAGCTATCATTTCATTGTCGTTGTCAAAAAATCAATTAACACAATGAAATCGTAGCTAAATTGATTTCAAGCCACTTAAAATTTTTATAATAAATAGTTTACAAAAAATTATGAAGCTGTTGCCACATATTTAAAGTCTACAAATATTAATCTATGAAGGACTAATATTAATAAACCATATTTGATTATTATATAAATTTGTTCAATTAGCTAAATTAAGAAATGTCGAACTAAGAAATCATATTCATTAAATAACATACAAAAGCTCTATTGTTAAACCTTCCATGGCCTCTCTTCAAATAGTACTACCAAAGCCTTGCCGTGACCGGCCTCACTGGCAAACCCCCTTTTACCCGTCACCTCCCCCTTTGTCTTATTCCTAAATCATACTCATCATTCTCGGTTTGATTAGATTAGGTTAAAAGAAAAAAATATAAATAATCGTAGCTGGCAATGAAGAAATCTGAAAACCAATTTCACCACAAAAAAAATCGTCCAAGTAATATTAAAAAACATTTTCACTCAAATAAATTCAGTTGACAAAAATATTCAAAAATTAAAAAAAAGCCATATGCACGGATATTGAATATATTTTAAATATTATCTTTAAATTTTAATGAGCTACAATCATCCAATTATGTAATGTGATCGATACATATAACACTTAATAGTTAATATTTCATTAAACCACTATATGGAATATCAGTTCGATTTGTTTGAATTGCGGGTAATTAAATCGAACACTAGAAAAGTCAATAAAAATACAAATATTTTTGCAGGCTCCTAAAAATAAAAAACTAATATCCTAGAATTTTTTTTTGTCCGAGCTCTAGTGATAACAACTTGTAGATAATTATAAAAACTACTGATGGGATTTAGATGAATTTTTTTATATGTATCTATAATATTACCGCTTCCATAATAGAATGCTTTTTATATTTTTTCTCGTATTAAATGTGAGTTGGTATCATTGATGGAAAATAACGAATTAAACGAGTATTGGTATATGTGATGCCTGGAAATACAACTCGTGTTTAAATTGTAAACCAATTACGTTAAATAGACTGAAATTAAATGGTTAATGGAAGGTTGAGAGTTGAACCACAATGCGGGCACTGAGTGCAAATGTACAGCTAATCGTCAAACAAACGGAATTCCCCAGAGATATTGGTCGGAAATGGATTTTTTCGCTTTCCATTTCCACATTTTTATGCCTTTGTAAAAGCTTCCTGTTATTTTTAGTTATTACATGCAAATGACTACCAACGCAGAATTTTTATGATTACACAAAAAAAAAGAATCAAGCGGCGTAGTACCTGGAACACATCCGCTATGTAGAACTCGTAGTAGTACAACAATGATTAACAATAAATTTCATTTATTTCGATAAATTTAATTCGTTGTTACATAGGTACCATCGCGACCGAGGTGAATTTGATAGCGCTGATGTTGACGCCGTGCGGCACAGCTTTATAACGCTCTCTCCAGCGCCATGCTTGCACAAAGGCCCCTCATTTTCTCCGGCAATTTATATTCTTCCTTCCAACACCCGAATTTTATATCGTTTTGGAGAAATGATTTTGTTCCATCGTACATATATAATCCCTGATTTTCGATTTTCAAAATATGGAGGATGGCCACATGCAGCCTTTTAGTTTTTTCTTCCGACTTTAAAAGTCGCGCCCATTTTTTAAGAGCGGCGGGTACGCTCGCAGCGCCCCTGCCTGGAATAAATGGCGGGCTTGGAAAGATATTACTGTGGATTTATGTAAAAGGCCAAAAATTCGTCCCGACTAAAAAGGGAAGAAGAATATAGATTTTCATATCAAATTTATTTTGTTTCTATGGTTGATTTGTGAGAGACGCGTATATTGTTCTCCATCAATAGTTGCTTTTTGCGCAAACAAATAAAAATCAATCTTAATTTATCTGTCAATTTTCTGTTCACAAAGCTTTCGTGATTTGCAGTTCTAGAATTCAATCTTTCAAAATACTATTAAACGTAATAATATAATTTGACCTAAATACGTCACATTAAATTGCACAAATAGAATATTCTGTACATCACTTTGATGTTTGATGCATCTTTCAACATCCTATCAAATATGGAAGATCGCATAACGAAGACAAATATAGAAACAACATAATGATAATGGAAAAATAACAATAGAATCAAAACAAGACAAATGTTAGGAATAATTAGTGAAGACGTTGACGGATATTTTAGTAAAAGCGTAGTTCGGTTCGCACTTAAATAAACGGCTAAGAGAAAATGCGAAAAAATAACAAATGGGTAGACAAAAACTTTTGTTTAAGGTTACAACTAAAACATTCTTTACTTTAAATCAGTATTTTCTTTTTAACTAAAATTTAGAGGGCTACCAAATAAACGAGCTAGATAAATTAAGTTAATGGCTTAAATAAAATAAATAGTCCAAGATCAGCTGGATTTCTAGCTAGCTCACCAGAATGTGGCGATATATGACCTACTTCGCACTACAGTCACCCTGTTTGTAATAATTCTTTTTATACTTATTCGAAAATTTTTTTACTCTTTGCTGAAAAGAAGTGTATTATTGATATTTTGTTCAAATATAGATATATCTATTTGTCTTATCATAAATTACAAAGTTTTTAGTTAAATTCCAAAAGATGCTTCAATATATTTAAATTTTCTTTTAGTAAATAATATATAGATGCATCTTAATTACCAAATACCAATCAGTTTTGAACATTGTGACATAATACAGAGTGATTATTTAATGGCGAGACGACGTCACCGAATTTTACGTGCCTCCTAGCAGAAATACTGGTGAACTATAATAACCTTGAAGAGATATAATAACCATGATGCGCATGCGCGCATAATCGCCTGCTACGATGTGTATGAAACGGCAAATTATTAAAACTTCCAGTGACGTCGTCTCGCCATTAAATAATCACTCCGTATATATCTTGTTGTCATAGTTACTTGTATGACAGTTAATTAATTAATAAATATATAATAAAATACATAACATGGTGGCAGCGAGCGGTTGCTGAAAATATAATTAAATAATTAATTAAAAACGAATTTAAGTGCTCCAAAATGAACCTTTTACGTCCTGAACCACTGGAAATGACCGGAAATATGATAACAAATGTACATTGCAGATGCATTATCAAGAGAGCCGAAAATGGAAACCATGGAAACAAATTATATAGATAATTGTATAAAAAGAATTGATATGTTGAAAATAACAGATACCTCATTTATCAAAAAATGCTATTTGGTTTTTGTTACCGTTTGCAACTACATACATGTGTGAATATCAAAATTTTATTTTTGCAAAACAAATTATTTTGACGCGATTCTTGCTAAAATTGTGCAAAAAAAATTTTTGTCCCACACCCTGTAGCCCAGATGGTTTAAACTAAAAATCTGAAAAAAATTTAAGTAATGTACATTGGTGTGAACCGGAATAGTACAATAGGAATTTTTGATCAGATTATGTTTTCGGAAAATAACGCATTTTTTGTGTTTTTAACTAAAATATATTAAATATTTAATTCGTTATGTAACACAGTAGATAAGTAAGCGCTCGTAGCGTAGTCCGTTTCGTGCTTTCTTAGTAATTTGCAAACTAGAGTTCGATTCCTGAATTCGAATTTTTCTGCTTTTTTTTGCATTTTTATTTTGTTTAAATTATTTTGTCTAAATTCTAGTTATATTTTGGTAAATGTTGCATTTAATTTTTAAAAGCGTAAATTTAATAACCAGTGGAAAGTGTTGAAATTATAATTTAATTCTTTGTTTGAATGTATACGAAATCAGAGGGTGGGGCTTATGATTTAAGCAACCACTGGAAGCCATAGGCGCAATTTTCAAAATCTTAATGAACCTTGCTATATAAAAAAAATATTGTACATATTTAGAAACTTAAATAATGGTATTAGGCATTCGAATTAAAATTCATAAAAAAATATTTAGACATAAAATTGTTTTGGCATCCGAAATAATCATCATTTAGTTACTAAATACCTGCGAAACCCTGAAATGTGTGAAAATTCACACTTCACATCAATTTTTTTCTTATGTTGTCAATATGATCATTAAACAATAGTTTAGAATCGAAAAGTATACCTCAATCCTTGAGTGTTGTCTTGGTTATTAAATTTATACCATTTAAACCATAGTTAAATTTCAATATATTTCTGTTACGTGTGAAGTTGACCACACAACATTTATTAATATTTAAGCTCATATCATTTTCTAGGCACCATTTATGAAGTCTTAATAGATTTTCTTGCATTTTATAACAATCAAAGCAATGATAGAAAATAAGCAGTTAATAAATAAAAATAGTGAAAAATTACAATGTTTTTTATTTCAACAGTTATTAAATATCATTTCTACTTTTTTGAAGAAGTGTACTGAAAATCGTCCGAAACAAACAGCTGCCAAAAAACTTCAGAGCGGTAATGGATAAGTCTTACAGAAACAAATGCTTTTTCGATGTTGTTTACTTGATCCGGGTGTTCGCGTTGTGCATTATAAGATTTTACCCAGATCCACAATAATGAAATAAAATAGAATGCGGTATTTGTCTCGTTGACTTGCAGCGCATGACGTCAAAAGAAATATCGCCTGTTTACTTGCCCCCCATCGCTTTTACTATAAATAATGGCATTATGTTCTCGTATTGTTCGTTTTTTTAATTCTTTTTGCAAAAAACTCCAACAACCTTCATAATTTAGATAACATAATTTATATCGTTGCGGGATTTTACAAAAATAAATGAATAAATAAGTGAATTATGGAGGTCTGGAAAGTGAGGAAATGGTATTCTTTTTCGGAATTGAATACATTTTTGCTATTTTTATTATTTTCTATGCACTAGCCAGTGCCTACAATAAATTGATTTGTCCACTATTCGTGTCTCGAGAACTATAATAGCTACGAGGATGGTTAATTTAGAGAAGAACTGCCATTTTATAAGAGAATATTGTCACAATTATAGTATAATTGTGTTCAAATGTCCCAATTCCTTGAGCGGCGTTTACGCTGTGTAGGTCATGGTTACGGTTTTGGGAATTATAGAATGTGCAGAGTGTTGCATGTTTGTCAACATAAGTTTTTAACTACATTCTAATGTGTTGATAAACATTATTCAATTGTGATGACATGACTATGGTCTTTAATTTCTGCCAACAATTACAAAAATGAATAATGTTTCCAAAACAATTGAGGTAGGACCTGACGTCATAATGTCCTGGATAACAGTTATAAAATGGTCTTGGGGAATAGAGTCGTGGTGAGTCATTCTTGGTAGATAAGTAGTAGTCATTCTTGTGACCAGTCATCAGTCCGAATCACGCTACCCAAGGACCAGCCCAGCTGTTTAAGTCACCAATACGAGATGTGAGTGTTGTCTACAAGGCTTCACCACGTGTTCGCCTAGTGCGGATACCTGGGGTGGTTCGACCGATCCTGGAGAAGCCGGGGCAAGAACGAGACTTACATCAGCTTCTAACGGCCAACACCAGCAGCCATTTTGACCAACAATTGTATTCTGATGTAAATTAATATTATATAATAAATTTTGTAGAAAATATTCCGTTCTTGACTTCTCCCCGTGACAATATTAATAAGGGATTTTTTTTTGTTTCGACCAGCGGTTCTCAAAATACGTTAATAAAATACGTGTAACTTATTTATATTTTAAATGGGATCACATGATTGTTTTCCGTCTATTTGAAATAGACTTTAGACTTTCATTTTAAATTCAACAATATAAACAAGTCAGAATCATACATCATTAAACAATTGAGAATAAAATTTATGTGAAGTGTGTATATGCACACATTTCAGGTCTTCCTTCTTGGTCTTCCTATTTTGTTCTTTCCGTATGTTCTTGTCTCCCAAACTTGCTTCACTTTTCTTGTTTTTTGTAGTTTATGCATATGTCCCCACCAGCTTAGTTGCCTATTTTCTATGGATTTATCTATTGCCTCTATGTTAATTTCTTTCCTTATCTCCGTACTTTTAATTCTATCCGTCACTCCTTTCACCCTTCATTTCTGCAGCTTGTATTTTATTCTTTTCCCTTCTTGAAAGTATCCGAAAGTCAGTACCGGTCTGTATATTGTTTTAAATATATTTAGTTTTGTCTCTTTTGTTATTTCTTTTTTGTTAATAAGAGTACTATTTATATCATAGTAGAGTTTCATTGCTTTCTCAATTCTTGTGTTTATTTCCATTTCCTGTTTTCCATCATCTCGTATATCTACTCCCAAATATCTGATATTCTTGACTTTTTGTTTTACTAATATTTAATTTTTTTTTTTTTTTTTGTTTGACCGTTTTAGTTAGTACAAACCCTGTTTTGTATGTTACCTACCTCCTCAAATATGTCAACGAAATATTAATTCGATACGTGACAACTGTAAAACTAGTTTTAACATTTTCCAATTTAATTATTGTTTGAAAGCTTGCATGACAGCATTGAGGGCTTAATATTTTCAAACATTAAGTTTGTGACAGTTTTCAAGTGGTTAGGAGACAGTTTATCGAGCTTATATTGAAAGGCAGTGTAAAACGAACAGAGGAGTTACTACACGGCTACACACAACAACGAAGGGGGAGGGGGGGCAGCAGGCAGCATTTCAATTACATGTAAAAGCCCTGTTTGACAGTGTCTGCTGTCTCCTGTTTGAACAAAGATTCCCCTGTATTTATCTTTGTACATGTGGCATTGATGTATCTGTTTTGATATTAAAACACGGAGGTAGTTCAATTCTGTTTACAGAGTCTTGATGTGCAAATGGCTGATTGAAAACTAAATCAATTTTATAAACACAGTGGTGTATGCTTAGGGGTGTTAACGGGTTAAGATAAGGTGATAAGATTTTTAAATAGCCAGTGTGGGACCCCCTCCTCCCATATAACTCATTACACCTGTTTCTTTCAACAGGTAAATAATAATACTAGTGTATGGACGTAGGTTCATATCCTGAATTTGTGCAGTCATCGCTCAAGACAACGGCCACATGAAACGTTTGACATTGTGCCTTATGAACTTATTTATGATGTTCGCTCCGTAATTATTCTTGATCTTTAAATCGTTGGTATTCTTTCGTTTGTTGTTCATAGTATGGTTATTTATCTTTACAATTTTTTTTTCTGTTACATATATTCTTATTATAGAAAAAATCGATGGGTGCAATATTTCTTGACATCTAAAAAGTATTCAACACTGTTTCATAAGATGATCGTCTATTTAAATTAATTAAGCTAAGAATCCCATCACAACTAATTAAATTTATTAAAGCTTATTTAACTGAACGTAAATTTTAGGTAGTAATAAATAATTTAATATCAAATGTACGTCAGATATCAGCTGGAGTTCCCCAAGGCTCTATTCTTGGTCCAGTTTGTGTACAGCCAGTGGTACCCCATTTAAGTTTTTATTTTTTCATTTATATTATTTATATATAAAATATTTATTGCTTTGCTAATTAGTACAATAAAACATTTTTACAAATTAGAATGCATACATATATCAATAATTTTTCTATGTATTCTTAGAATTAAATATATAGTTTTCCCTACACAGGCATATATGTACATCATTGAATTGTCAAACAAATTTATTTAAGGGAAAAAAAAGCAAAAAGCTTAAACAATTTTAATTGAATCTATTTACAGAAGTATATGCGTTATACGCTTATGTTTGTATTTTTTATAACTTAAATATTCTAAAGTATAATCACCCAATTTGTTTATTAAACTATTACTATTTAGTTTACACCTATCGAAGAATCGTTTGGTAAGATATGTTATATTATCTTTAACCGTTTATTTATTTTTAGGGTGACCATTTTCTTAAGAAGGCAATGCGGGACGGAGCAAAAAAAAAGGTCCTCTTCTCCCAAATCCAAGTGAAGAGCAAAAAAAAAGGTCTTCACCTCCCAAATCCAAGTGAAGAGCAAAAAAAAGGTCCTCATCTTCCAAATCCAAGTGAAGAGCAAAAAAAAGGTCCTCATCTCCCAAAATCCAAGTGAAGAGCAAAAAAAAGGTCGTCATCTTCCAGATCCAAGTGAAGAGCAAAAAGAAAAAAGTCCTCACCTCCCAAATTCAAAATGCAGGACAATGCGGGACAAAATGTTAAAATGCGGTACTTTTGCGGGACGCATCTTAATGCGGGACAAAATGTTAAAATGCGGGACTTTTGCGGGACGCATCTTAATGCGGGACAAAATTTTAAAATGCGGGACGAATGGTCACCCTAATTATATCCAATTCTTCGTGCATCTCAGATACACGTTTCCATCTAGGGTATCCTCCAATTATTCTAAGACACTTATTCTGTAAGACCTGAAGGGTCTGTATGTTGGTCTTACTAGTATTGCTCCATACCGGAGCAGCATAGGTAAAAATTTACCTAATGCACATTTTATAAATAAGTGTCTTATTTTTTATATTAAGTTTACTATGTTTGTTAAACATGGGATATAACTGAAACATTGCCTGCAAAATTTTATTACTGGAGTATTTAATGTGCTCATTAAAATTTAATTTTTTGTCAATTTTGACACCTAGGTAATTTATGCAGACACCTTTATTTTGGAAGTTTGCCATTGCTGATAGTACTAGGCTAGAATAGTACAATATAATGAGTATTAGTATCAAAAAGATATATTATTCAAGAGTAATATAAAAAATTCGGACGTTTCTGAAACTGCTCAACAATCTGTTTCCGTCTTCAGCGATGACGAGAAGTGATTAGTATCTTTTTGATACTAATACTCATTATATTGTACTATTCTAGCCTAGTACTATCAGCAATGGCAAACGTCCAAAATAAAGGTGTCTGCATTAATATTGGACCATTGCAAAATAATTTCAAAGATATTAGGTAATTTATATTATTTACGCATTCCAAAGTATTAAGAGAAACAGATTAACTTTAAGGGCGTATCCGATACCTGCGACCAGATGTGGGGGTCACAAGAGGCACCTGTAATTGAAATATTAATAAATTAGTAATAGTAGATTCTCTAGTCTTCTCACTATCGTTCGGAATACAACAGTTTATAAGTCAAAACACTTTTTTGACATTAGTAAATACATTCGCCATTGTAATTTTTCTTCGTACATCTTTAGAGGTTACGAAAATATTCCACAGCAATCTGAACGTTATAATTTTGTCCAAAATGAAAATATGTAAATGCTTATTATGAGTCCATCACAATCCATTTTAAAAAAAATCCTCCTACGTTCGTAAGTTCGATGTGATTTTTATCTATATCCATATTATAATCATATATTATTATCAAAAATATTTAAGCATAAATGCTTTCGCATATAAAAATGTGATAAAATTCTATTACAGCATAATACTTAAAAGTATGACTCATATAATTTATGATAATCTGAACACATTCTTTTATTATCTGGTAAATTAAGTTTTACTTTTTATTACGAGGATAAAAATATCTTTTATCTCTGCTTGGTCTGCTTTCTCCCTAGCGTGTTGTTAGAACGTAGGGTTTTCCAAGAAAATTGCACTTTATGGCACGGTTAAGCTTTATAAACACACGGTAATAATTTGATTCAAAACAAAAGATTGCTGCTTGTAAAAAAAAAGTAATACATTTGAAAAAATGCAAAAATACATAAAATAATAGCTATTGTGCTTGTTCACATATTCACTGTGTTCAGCATTTTCTTAAGAGGGTAATGTAGCTTTGTTTCGCCCAACATGTATTTGTTTCGGCCATAGAATTTAGACCAAATATAGTCAGATCAATTTGTTTTTTTTTTTTTTTTCTTTTTTGAAGGTACAGATAGTAAACGTATGAAAATCGAATTCAGTTGAATCAGCAGTTCTCGATTAATGCGTTAAATACGAGGGCTACCTTTTAAGTTTTTACAAAAACTAAGAAAGAAAAAAATTTTTTTTGGAATAAACTTGTATATTGCTTTTCAAAATATTCGCCTTTAAGATTTATACACTTTTGCATGCGTTCAAACTAATTCTCCAAACATTTTTTCCACTCTGAAGTTGGTATGTCAAAAACATGGTTTTCGAAGGCTTCAACAGTTTCTTGAGCCGATGAAAATCGCTGCCCTCACATTTTTTGTTTGACATTGGGGAACAAAAAAAGTCATTAGGAGATAAATCAGGTGAATACGGGCAATGAGACATTAATTCGATGTTTTTCTCCAAATAATTAATTGTTTGACGTACCGCTTGCATTGTCATTATGAAGAATGATGCGACGTTTTTGTTTATTTTTCCTGGATTTTGTCGATGACTTCTGGCAAACAAATCATTGTATACCATTCAGCATTAACCGTTCTCTGATCCTCTAAAGGAGTGGTTGCGACCAGTACAACCGAAGAAACAATCGATCAGTTTATTGGAAGTGCTTCGTGGACGAACAACATTCGAATGGACCCAAACAGTGAATTGTTGCTTAGTTTCCGGTTCGTATGAATAAATCCAAATTTCGTCACCTGTAACGATGTTGTATACGAATTTGCAGTGCCTAGATTGAATTTTTTTAGCATTCCCTTACACCAATCAACATGAGCCTTTTTTTGAGCTTCGGTCAAATTAAGCGGAATCCATCGGGAACAAATCTTTTTCACAGCTAAATGTCCATGCAAAATCGAATGTATTTCAGTCTGCGATATGCCAAAGGATGCCTCTATCTCACGGTAAGTCACATGACGATCTTCAAATATTTTGCGCACAGCATCGATGTTTTTTTGAAACACAACCGATTTTGGTCAACCTTCACGAGATTCATCACTGACGGACGCACGACCACGACGAAATTCGGCAAACCAATTGTAAATAATCTTTTCTGATGGTGCTTCATTACCATAAGTTGAACGAAGCGAATCTATGCATTGTTGTTGGGTTAGACCTTTACTAAAATCGTAAAAAATCATCCAACGAAAACCTTCACGAGTAATATCCATTTTTTCACAAACTTTTTTTAACACTCACTGTCAACAAACTACTCGGTTAATTTATAAGCCGCCAGTGATTTCATAATAAGAAAAATTAAATTTTCGAAAATATATATAACATATTTCAATATTGCCATCTAGTGGTCGTTTGTAAAAACCCTCGTCTTACTTTGCATCAATTCTAAACTAACTATATCTTCTTAGCCAATCAGATTGCTGTAAATTTAAATCTGTCAATAGAAATCGAGTAACCTGTATATCAATCAAAATACTCTAAATTCAAATTAACCAATGGAAATAAATTATCCCTTTAGCCAATCAGAATGTTGTAAATTGAAACTTATGGAATCGTGTAACTCGAATTATAAATTTAATTTACAACTTGTACTTTACTCAACTGTAAAATTCCGACAGAAATATACCAAACGAAAATGGCATCCGAAATAAATCGTTCACGTAACATTATTTCTAAAAAATTACTTTTCAGACTAAACAATATTTTATGTAACTCATAACCACTTTTCAAGATTTATTACAAAATTTATCTTGTATTTTCCTTTCGTGTTTTCAGAGACAGATTCCAAGTAAAACATATTTGAAGTGTATAGTATTTGACATGTTCAGAATTCTGTATAGAAACCATAACTAAATCAACTCAACTTGTAACCCAGATTCAACTAACTTAAATTAATTAAGTTTTTAAGGTAAAATTAAGTTGTAACTTACCGCAAATGATTAGATTATAATCTTTAACTTGTATAGTTTACAATTATAGACAGATTAAATACCTGCACGAGCTTCAAAACTATCTCGGACAAAAAATATGGAACAGTCTAACGATTGTAATTTAAAGACTGATAAAAAATTGTTTAACCGTTTAATAGGAAACTATAAGTATCGGGAGATGGATGTAGTTATAACAAGTCATAAATAAATAAACATTTTTTGTTATTAATTGGATTTTACTAATTAAGCTACAACAATAAATAATGAAACCAGTGGCGAAGGGAAACCTCCGCTAGACTTGCCCTCCCATAAAAAATATATTTAAAAAAAAATGTAAATTAAAAAAAAAAAATTTAAATATTTAGATAAATCTTCAAAAATACATCAAATTATGTTTTATACAAATTTTTGTCCAAGGCTTGCTTTACAAGTTACGAATTAATTATCATGACCATGGAAACGTTACATATAAGTATGAAAACATTGAGACTTGGAAAAATTTTAAATAATTTTACAAAAAAATTTCGAAATTTTTCGTTTTATCAAAAAACGTCTCAAATAAAAGTTAATAGTTATTGCATTTATAGTAACTTTTGTTCAATAAATTTTTTCGAAATATTTTTCTGTTGCTAAATATTCGCAAAAATCTTAAAATCGACACGAGTAAACTCCCATTTCTCTTCAACCGATTTTTATAAAAAACAATAGGGTTCTTCCTATTTAATAGGAGAATTTTTTAGTACCAGAACGAACTCATTAAGTTAAACCGTTTTTGAGTTATCGTGTATACACACAGACAGACACACACACACACACACACACACACATACGGACGGCACTTCGAAAATAGGTTTTTTGGATTCCCTGGACCATGAAACGTGGTCATCCGTCAAAATCTCGACATCGAAAATTTTCGCGATTACAATACTTGCCCCTTATATATTAAGGTCGGGCAAGTAAAAAGACTACAGAAGTTTTTTTGTGAAATAAAATTAAAATGCGACCTGAACATATAGTACGAGCTGCAACGTTACATGAAGATTGCCACAGTATTCGAAAATCGCTGGTATTTCGGATATAGCTAAAAATACTATTGGTTGTAGGGATTGTATACCGGTTTACCGGTTTACCGGTTAACCGGTAAATTGACAAAAAAACGTTCGGTAAATTTACCGGTAAATTACAAAAAATTACCGGTAGTACAAAAGGTAAGTGTAAGTAACAATATACCTAATTATTAATTTTATGGGAGATATTTTTTGTTTAATTTTAAATTAAACTATTTTGGGTTTGAGAGCCGCTGTAAATCGTACAGAATCCGCCAGACATATTACACTATTTGACAGACCCTAATTTGATTTTGTCGGATCAAGAAAATTATGACATTTTTAATATAAACAGTAAAGCAACAATAATCAAAAGCATTGTTGAAATACTTTCAATTTCGATTATTGTTGATAGTAGTCAGAGTCACTTAAATTATTCTGATTTGGATTCCAAATCAGAGTCAGATAACGAAAATATTGATACTTCTACACCTAATGTCGAATTATCAATGAAGCAGAAACTCTATGACCTTATCAAACAAAAAACAGAACGTCAAGAAGTGTCAGTTCCACAAGCAAAAAACACGAAAGATTGGAAACAAATAGTAAAAAAAGAATTTGAGTACATCCGCCAAGAAAAAGTATGGGGGAAGTATATTCAAATAGTATTTGCTTATTTAATGACCATTCGTCCAACAAGTGTTGAATGAGAAAGGGTATTCTCGGGATCTGGAAGTTTCTTGAGAAGTTATTTTTTTTAAAATGATAATCAATAAAATGGTATTAGGTAATAGGTACTATATATTATTTTTGTTGTATTTTTATTTTTCTGTATTATTTTAATTCTGTTTCTAAAAGTTATTATAGTTTGTTTAGCTTTAGAATAAAACTTTAGTTTTATATTTTTTATATTTTATATCTTTGAAATAAAAAATATGAAATGGAAATCAAAATGACTATTTTATCACCTTAATTTAATTTTTCTGGGAAAAAAACCGGTAAATTACCGGTAAACCGGTAATTTAATTTTCATTTACCGAATTACCGGTAAATGAAAAAGTCGGTAAATTTACAATCCCTAATTGGTTGCATGATGTATTAGGGTTTTGTAGATATGACCAAAAAACCCTTATACCGTCATTTTGTCGTCTGTCTGTCTGTCTGTCTGTCTTTCTGTCTGTCTGTCCGGTAAAAATTGTACCCAAATGGCTAAACCTAGAGAGTTGGCATGCTTATACAACTCTTTGACCCGCACATAGGAAAAATACTAAAACATCTAAAAAACAGATCCCACTAAAAATATAAACAAATGTGCTCATCGAAAAAAAAAATATATATAATTCTGAGTAGGGTATGAAAGCCCTTGGTACGTGGATTAACGATCAAATTTTTATTTTTGCAAAATAAATTATTTTGAAGCGATTTTTACCAAAATTGTGCAAAAATTTTTTTGTCCCACATCCTATTGCCCAAATGGTTTAAACTAAAAATCTGAAAAGTTCTAAGTAATAAACATTGGTGTGAACCGGAATAGTACAACAGGAATTTTTGATCAGATTATGTTTTTGGAAAAAAACGCATTTTTTGTGATTTTTGGCTAATAATGTACACAAGTTATAGCTTTGTAACACGCTACACTGGAACGTGTATGCTGGTGTAGTGGTTTTTGACGTTGGTTTTTCACCCAAGTAACTCGATCCGAAAGGGATCGAACTCTGCGAGAAGAGACAATATTATTTTTTGTTTTTTTTTTTTTTAATTTTTATATTGTTTAAATTATCTTTTCAAAATTCTAGTTATATTTTGTCAAATGTTACATTTAATTTTTAAAAGCGTCAATTTAATAACCAGTGGAAATTGTTTAAATTATAATTTAATTCTGTTTCAATGTACACGAAATCAGAGGGGCGGAGCTTATAACAACCAATGGAAGCCATAGGCGCAATTTTTAAAATTCTTAATGAACCTTGCTATATATATAAAAAATACTGCACATATTTAGAAACCTAAATAATGGTATTAGGCGTTCGAATTAAAATTAACAAAAAAAATATTTTAGTATAAAATTTGTTTTCGCATCCAAAATAATCATCATTCACTTACTAAATACCTGCAAAATCCTGAAATGTGTGAAAATTCACACCGCATCAATTTTTTTAAATTATGTTAGATAATCAATGAAAATAATAGTTGCGGATACGGATTGGATGCGGTTTTAATATATGCAGATGTGGATCGAATGCGAGTCTTGCTGATTGCAAAAGTTGCGGATGCAGATTGGATGTGGTTATCGAAAAACGTATCCACACAGGACTGTATTTATCACTGTTCTTGACAATGAAAAAAGGCTTTTGCCTATTAAATTTCTACTAATATTCAGTGAGATTAAATAGGAATACAATACATCTTTATTACATCTTGTTTCACCGTGAAATTTCGAATAATTCATATTATAAAGGAGTTTATATATTAAATAATATAATGTTCTGTTTCCTTATTTTCGATAACTTCCAACAAAGCAATCACGAACATATATTGTACCGGGCGAAATACCTTACAGAGACATGAAATTAGGTTCAACGGGCCTTCAAATCACGGTCTAAATAACAGATTACATCTGTAATGGGATACTCTAAAAGCACATTAGTAAAAGCTAGTTACAGTCGGGAATTAGATCTTTTGACATTAAATGCAGCTTCAGATTCCATTAAATTTGCACAGAAAAATGTTAGCCAGATAACGACAAATCAAAAAGTGAAAGGAAAAAAGAAAAAACTATCTATATGAAAGTTAGAATTTTAATAATTGCATCCAGGATCGCTGGAACAAATTTCGAGCCCCTGGCAGACCAGTTGGCCGAGCCTACTAAAAAAAAAGAACACATTTAAGGGAACATTCGCCTTTGGAATTGAAAAAAAAAACACTTTTTAAAAATTTTATTATGAAAAAACTATTATATTTATTGACAAAATTTCTTTTGGACATTGTTAAACAGTCTCTAAAGAATATAAAAAAAAAATTTTTTTGGGGTAAGTCAACCCCGTAAAAAAAAGGGGGGGGTATTTTTTTAAACTTTTAGAGGCTTATTGTTTACTATTTTCAATAATTAATCGAATGCTCTTTGGTTTTTTAAAATCGGTCGAGTAGATTCGGAGAAAAATGTCCTACCAGTTTGAAAAAGGTAGTTTCGAGAAAAACGCGTTTAAAGTTTTTTTACCATAATTTTATTGAATAAAAGGTCGAAAACTTTTTTTTTACTTTTAATCGGCCATCCCTGGTGAATACTGAGGACCCTCGTTATCTAGTAATTGCTGTAAGTGGCTGGCCAAAGCTTTTTTCTTCTTAATTCGACCTTCTTTTGACTGCTCACTGCTCCTCCTATTGGCTCGAGAGATACGGTCCTCGTCAACTTTTTGCGCAAAAGCCGTTGCAGTTTCGCCAATTTTGATGCCCATGAGATCCATAATAGCTAGGTAAGTTCTCGAGCCTTCGTTGAAAATGGATGCTGCGATCTACGCTGCAATTTCAGTCACATCTTTGCCAGAAAACTTGCTTTTCGGAGAAATGTTCCAAATCAAATTTTTGTAACTTTCGTTACTATTTTGAGTATTTTTGCAAAGACATCTTTGCAGCAACTCATCACTACTAAGTGACTCGTAAAGCAGTAAAGCAGCTGGCGCGCCGCGCTACACGCATGAATAGAAACCAGTTTTTACTCATGGGCATACGCTGCTACAAATATAGCTGTAACTTTTTTTCTATTACGAATTTCTTGATGAAATTTTAGGAGGCAACTTTTGAACGTATATAGAATCGAAATATGTAAAAATCTCAAAACCGATTTTTTGAAAATTTCAAAAGCGAATATCCCCTTAATCATTTAATGTGTTTATCATGATCAAATTTGAAGATTCCACAACTGTTTCTCTAAAGGTCCATCTCCACGGCAATAGAGTTTTATATCTCGTTATGCGCTTCTATGTTTCTGAACCATAGGTACAGATTTCGACAATAATCTGTATTTTCTTTCTACAAAGCTATTTTTAGTATTTAATTAGTACTTTCCACGACAGTGCATATTTAAGAGATATTAATAAACATATTTCTATTTTTGTTCTTTTTCTTTGACGTAGCTGAATGAGACGAACTAAAGAGAATTTAACACTCAATAAGATTTTCAGCAATTAATGGATGGTTCAACAGAGAGAAAATTAAATACAGACGTCAAATAAATTAAAATAAGTAACAGAATGAAATAAATTACTGAACTGATGATTCAGGATTACATAATAAATCACTAAGTTCTTCACTAATTGACACTTATTGTATTTGTAGGCATGGGATATTTCATACTCATAAGTTGGTACCACTTATGACGTCATAACATCTATATATAAAATCTATAACAGTGTTTCTCAACCTTTTCTGGCCTGGGACCCCGAATTTATATAAATATTGTCTGCGGCCCCCCTATACTATGGTGTATCAAGATAATGCGAACACGATTTTTTTCGAAAAAGCGACGTGTGAGCAAAAAAAATTTTGAACTAAAATTTATCCACAAAATTGAATGGTAGTATTGAAATTTTCCGGAAAAAAACCGGAAGTACAGGATATCAAGGACAATTTCGAATTTTTAAATGGGAACGTATTTCATATTGGATATCTCTGGATAGAGCTTTTCAACAACTTTTACTTTTTTTTAATATCTTTTACGGTTGACAAAAAACTGTGATATTTTTAAATGACGATTATATTCCCTATAACGACTTGAAAGTAAAGTATTTTTATTTACAAGTGTTCAAAGTGCCTTCCATTTTAATTTAAACACATTCGCATCCTTACTGTTGAGTTATCTGTAGCTCGGAGAGCAATTAAAAAAATATATAATAAAAAATATTGCACTTTCAAGTCGTACCTACTTCAAAGTACAACTTGAAAATACTTGTAGTACCTCCAACGCGAACCATTGTCAGAGAATCCCATCAACTGATGTATACAGTTTATTTTACCTTGATATAGTCTAATTATAGTCTGTTTATTTGGTTAAAGCGGAACTATATTTTAAAATCTAGTAATTTTTATCAATTGAATGAAACTTTTGATCATTTTGTTTAGTAAAAGCCCATTTACTCATTATAAAGTTAACTAGTGACAAATTAAACGTTTGAAATAGCCTGTAGTTTAAATTAGTTGTCAAAATAAGTAAATTATGTATAAAAATAAATAGAATATTTATTTTATATATGTTATGAAAGGTATATTTTTATGAATATAAAAGTAGGATATTAATAAATATGGATAAAATTTATATCTTGCAAGATTGAGTGCATTTTTATTATATTTTCATGTTTCGATTTTGTATGACTTCGCGGCCCCCCGACGAAGCCTTCACGGCCCCCTGGTTGAGAAACGCTGATCTATAACATATCTGTCTGTCTATCAGGATGTCTTTTTGTCTCGCACTCATCACATTTCAACAAACAACTCATGTATTATTTTTAATAGACAATATTAAAAGGTATCGTGGGACTTACGAGATATATCAACAACAGATACCATATTATATTTTCTTTCTGAAATATCGGGTTCCAAGGAATCTAGAGAATTCCGCTTGGCCACCTTATTAGATCTTTCTAAAGCTTTTGATTGTGTCACCCATGAAATACTATTAGAAAAGTTAACATTATATGGATTTGACGAGAACAGTACCAAGTTGATGACACCCTACTTAAAAAAAGGACACAGATTGTTACATTTAAAAATGTTTCGTCAAATCCCTTAAAGGTAACCTCGGGCGTTCCGCAAGGATCCATCTTCGGCCCTCTCCTCTTGTTGATCTATGTCAATGACTTCCCTTCGTTCATTGGTGGAACCAGTATTTTATACGCCGATGACACTATATTAATTGTAAGATCGTCATCACTTGTTGATGTTATCAGTATTAATAACATCGCAATGCAGAGAGCTAAGTACTGGTTCGACACCAACCGACTCTCCCTAAACATCAACAAGACCCAATTATTTTAACACTAAAAGCAAACAATTTGGATAATCCGAAATCTACTGGTGGTACTAATTGATACCAAACTCATTTGGGAACAGCATGTCTTGGCAAATAAATTGTGTTCTGCAATATATTTTCTAAGAAACCTGACATCCATTGTAAGTACCGACATTCTGAGAATTGCATACTATGAATTATTCCACTCCCAAATGACATATGGCATTACAGCATGGGGTCTTTCGGCAACAGCAGAATTTTTAGCCTACAACGACGCGCAGTTAGAGTAATGACACGCTCATCGTACAGAGCTGATTTTCGGATTAATTTTATTTCTTTAGATATAATAACCTTTCCATATACGGTCATGTATCGTTCCCTAAGTTTGACACCTCAAAAATATACAGTTTTCAAACTCATGCGGAAATACACCAATACATACCTAGTCGAATATATACCCAGATTTTCTGACATTAAATCTCGTAATTATGAGAACTTCTATGCAGTCAACCCACTGAATAAGTTACCAGTGGAACTCAGAAGTTTGCGTTCTAACGAATTCAAAAAAAGGATGAAGCAGTTTTTTACTGAACATCCATTTTAATTCATAGAAGAATTATTCAATAGGTTTTAAAAATGTAGTGCAAATCATGTAATATCATATAATAATTGTACAATTAAATGTATAAGTCTTGACTGACTTAAAACAGAATTCATGTAGTCAATAAACATATTATTATTATGATTCAAAGTCATCTTGAAAGCGTTTATACCATTTGCAAAGCGCTCGCTCATTCATCCTAGACTCACCAAATTACTTTTGCAACATATCCACTATTTTATAGAATTTAATTTCATTTTCTATGCAAAATTTAATGCTTATTCTTTGATCCCTCATTGTGAAACATAAAAAATCGTTGAATATACAGAAACACAACTTCTTTAATTAGCTGTCAAATCTAAAATACACATTCAATATGACTGCCAATTGAGACAGTCGTCAAAGACAGGTTAACCAACATAACAACAACAAAAATTATCAATCCGACAAAGGTAGCGCTATAAATTCAAAAATTGCAGGAATTTTTTGATCGCACCTCGTATATAAAGAAGACATCCATGTTGAAACTAGCTTTAACTATTTTATTTTATTTATTTATTTTTTAATTTGATTCACGCAATTTTCAAATATAATGGCTCGTATATTGAAGGTCAAAAGGTTTAATGCGACATTCCTGTTCTACCTATATATATATATGCAGTTGGCAATCCTGTGTCTATCAAACTACATAATTTAGCAGAGTGATGTCATGTGTGAAATGCAGCATTGACATTTGTGTGTTCGCAGTGGTTCAATTTTCGGTCTTCGAGCTACATACCAAATCTTTAATGAGCTTTAATCCTAACACTAAGTTACGAACCGGGAATAGATTAGAGTGCTCGCTATCTGTTGAGGTATTCAAGGAATTTACCTGCGGAATTAATTGTACGATGGATTACGAGTAGGTATTACGCCAAATGCGATGTTACTAGATTGTTCGACTAGATTAGCTCTATGAATAAGACCAATCATATTCAAATAGTTCTATATGTTATAATGAAATATCTCATCAAAGAAACAAATTGTATGGATTATGGAAATTTGTTTCAGAGCAGTTTATATCTCTTAGGGTTCCATTTCTAGTTTCAACAAAGTAAGGTTTGTTAACGATAAATTAAGTTTTAAGAACCTCTAAAAAAATTGCGATAAATTACAATTGTTAACAAAGATTTTGTCTCAGGGCTTTTTCTGCTAATTTCAAAAATAGTCTCTAAATTTCTATCATCTATTGTTAAATGCAGAGCCCTGCAACGATCGTAAGGCAGGACTCACGTTCTAGACCAAAAAAAAAAAAAAAAACGAAATACTAACACAAACAAATGTGAATGCATACGTAAAACGCATTCAAGGCAACAATACAGAGTGAACGAAATGATGTAGAACAAGACTAATTCTACCACTTCTTAAAGATGCACGATAATAAGAGCTCAGATGATGTTGAGACCGAAATAAGCGACTAAAATACACGAGACGTATGTATTCGTGAACTGCAGCAATACAGGTAATGTGAACGGCGGTCGCGTACAGGCAGAACTAAGTACAAAAATTAACACGACACAGATGGTTCGAATGTTATTCGGTAACTAAATTAAAAATAATGTTGTACTGCTCACAACAATAATAATAATAATAATAATATTTATTAATCCTTTAAATACAGGACTGCATGTAGGATATGTCAGTACATGAATTTATAATTTTACACAGATTTTGATTTGTAAAACAAGTTATGCAATTGATAAAACAATAAAATCATACATTAAATTACCTAAAATCACTGTTCGCCATTGGCATGCCAACACCAGTCCTTACAAAATTTCAAGAATTCATTCATTGAGTATACACAATGCTCTATAAGAAATACCTTAATCTTCCGCTTGAATACAGCAAACTGTGTTTCGTTTCTGACATGGAATGGCACTGAATTAAATAATTTAATATCAACAGTTTTTGGTGATTTTTTTGACAGTTCCACCATGTTTGCTGGAGTTCTGAAATAATCTTTTCCTCTGGTGTTATATGAATGCTGGTTCAAATGGAGAGCAAAGTATATTTGATTTTTAAATACATAAACCAGGAACTCTAAGATGTAAATACCAGGAACTGTTCAAAATTTGTATTTTACAAAAAGAGGTCTGCATGATTCAGTGCGTCTTTTGTTTGCTATACAACGTATTATTCTTTTCTGGGAAATAAATATGTCATCTGCCATAGTTGATGATCCCCAGAAGCATATTCCATAGTTAAGCTACTATAAAATTGTGCATAATAAAATTTAATAATGGTCTCATGACCTACAATATTTTATAAATTTTTTAATTGAAAGTGAACTGAATTTAATGATTTTAGTAGTTTTTGACAGTGGGCTTTCCAACTTAAATGTTCATCTATGTACAGGCCTAAAAATTTTGTTTCATTTTCTGATTTTAGATATTCATTATTTATTTTAATATTTAAGTTGAATTGACTATTACTTTGCAAAGTTCTAAAGATCATATAGTTAGTTTTGGAGGCATTTAAGTAAAAATTATTAAACAGGAACCAGTTGTTGAGATCATGTATAAAAGATTATTTTTTCATTTATTTCTGCGTTATTTTTGAGAGAACAACGGATGTATCGTCGGCGAACATTGTAAGATGATAATTTATGTAATAAGTAATATCATTTATGAATAGTAGGAATAGAATGGGGCCTAAGACAGATCCCTGGGGAACACCGAGATTAATGGGAAGAAGACCTGACTTTTCATCTTTTATATTACCTTTTCCATCTTTGAATGACAACTGTACAAACTGGAATCTATTACTGTAACTCTATTACTGTTACTGTAACTTTTGGTGTGCTGCGTAACTTTCGTCACATATTTAACTGTGCAATTTAAAAATACTGTGCTGTATATTTGAAATATGTAAGCAGTAAAAACTTCTGGAATCCTTCCTACGATTTTAATTAAATTAATGATGTACAGTTTTTAAATTGACACTTCAAAGTTTCAGTTTTCATATTTTTAATTCACTTTTAAGAGCTGGTATAAACTAGAAGATTAAAAAGTGTGCTAAAGATTATCGTAAAAGAGTAGTAAAAAATATCCAGGACATATTAGAGTATTTCTAGAGATATTATATTCTCGTTTAAACTCGTAATCTTTACGACTCGCTAACTATAATCTAATTGAAGTAATTTATGTCCTTGTTAAACCAGTTAGCACTTTGCTAAATTAAAAGCTTTTATAAATCTATTTTAAAACTTGGTGTTAGTTTTACTACTAACAGGATTAATTGCAGATTTTATTTATATTGTATTATTATAAGTACATAGAATTTCACGCGTACTCGATAGCTGTATTCGTCAAAACAGGCAGGGTTCCTGTCTCGCATGTCTTGCATAGACCACATTAATACTTTACGTATTGTCATCGAACAGTCAATCGAGTGGGGAACTGGTCTGTACCTTGTTTTCATAGATTTCCAGAAAGCATTCGACTGTCTATCTCACGATGCAATTTGGAGAGCTCTACGAAGAAGAAGAATCTACGCTCATAAAACTCATCAGACTTTAAATTTGTTATAACTTTCTTTTGACAAAAGGGCAAGCAATATTAAATCAGAGAAAAGCACAAAAATTTTGTGTTTAAGTGGAAATGCAATTTTTCCTATGACCGGAAAGCGTGCAGGGGTTTAGTACCATCCCTTTTTTGTTGTCACAGGGTAAATATTCTCTCCTCCAAAAGGCATGCTGTATGAAATCGGAGACCAAAAATGTCATGAGCTCCCGGTCTAGGGTAACTGCAGCGAATTTCGACTTACAAATTTATTTATTTTTTAATTTACGTACTATTCAATATTTTGGTAGGAAAGTGGTCCCAATCGATACCTCATTCACTTATCTTTAGGTGCTAAATATTTTCACGATGAAACAAGCTGTTATTACAACTTAAGTTCGACATAAAAAAAATATGAAAAAAACGTTGATTTCAAAAAAGTGATGTTAATATCGACTACCCTAAAATTTTAAGATAATCAACGTTTCTTGTCTCTTTTACATTTTATTTAGGTAAAAGAATATAATAATAGAGACTATTAGTAAGACGTGATTTTAATTGTCGTCAAATTAGGTAAGTGAAACATGCATGCATGTAATATCGACTAGTCCGTAGTAGCTTCATTCCTCTAGTCGATATTACCTGCAATCAAATCTGTTTTATTTAGCCTGTGATATTGTAACAAAATATTATGAAAATCAAATTTTACCAGCTAATATATATGTATTTGGATCAGTTCTTATCAGTTTATTCAATGCAAAATATTTTGTTCAACTTTTCTTTGATAAACAACTGCTAATTAAAACCAATAAAAAAATATTTTAATACCTAAATAATATAAATATCTACACTGTTCGTCTAACGACATTGACACGTGGCTTAAAATAAAGTGAGGTTAGTTTTTCACATAAACATAGTGTTACGTTATACTACCGCTATATGGCAGCAATTATTTAGAGAAATAATGGGATAGTCGAAATTACCTGCGTAGTCGAAATTCGTTACCCTATATGTAAAGAAGGGCATAATAAAAGATAAGATGCAGAACGGATGGTATAGAACCAAGTTAATACAGTCAAAAACATTTTTTTTTTTTTGTTAAAAACCCGTAATTTTTGACTGGTTAAACAACCTAGTGTTATAATATTGACATTAAAAAATATGTACACACTTTGGAAACTTTGGAACTAGGTCTTCTTTAAAAAACTTTGCACACTGTTTTAACACAAAACACTAAATTAACACTATTTTAATACTAACTTTTAATTATTTACACTATTTTTAAACACTGTTTCATTAATTTTTATTTTAAAAACGTAAATTCTTGCAAAAAATTTATTCTAGCTGAGTATTTTTAACTTATTTATGCCAAAAAAATTCGTTTATCACTGGGATTATAGGATTAACATGTGACCTTAGGAAAAAATAAACGTCACAATGTTACCCAAATTTCACACTTGCTAATTATATATGTACGATTACGCTTTCGGTGTAAGGTGACCACCTCTCTACGGTGATCACTTTGAGTTGGTCCTTTAAGTGGTCAATTTAGCCAGGTTTTATTCCATTCCATTTTAGTAGGGAAGTGCTGTCATCGATTCGACGTAGTTTTATATATTGTTATAAATTTATGTGCGGTCCACATCAAACATTTCAAAATACGTGACTATATTCGTTTGTTGAAATAAAAAAAAGCATTGATTAAATTTCAGAGTATTAAAAATAATCCAACTTTATTGAATTTTTGTGTATACGACTTTCATTCCTTTTTTCGATTTCTCCATCTTTTTAATTAATTTTCAATTAATTCAATTGATTTGATTCGTTTTTTTGCGCGATTCAATCTTCATGATCGTACTTGAAATTGAAAGACCGCAAAGTACACACGGATTAAAAATATTTTTACTGCAACATTCCAGATACGGTTTAAAAAATATTCGTTAGATTCTTGATACTGTTCAATAGGTGTGAACGTATCAAGCTTAAATGAACATTGATGCAAAAACTGAAACATCGCTTGTCATTACTTCAAAGGAAATTGTGTAGTGGATGGTTATCCCACCACTGCCACCATTGTAAAGGGATTATCCCACAAGTGGGAGTCTCGGCTGCAGAACTCCAACAAGAGTTAATGAAGTTGATGTACTTCTCCACCTTGCCATCGTCTTCTGAGGAGTAGAAGCTCTGGAAGCTACAAGATTAGTTTGCCGTAATTGATTAAATGTGTTGAAGTTTTACAAATGGCTTATTGAAGGAATACACAAATAATAATAATTAATATCTTTTCTTTTTATCCTCTTCAAATATTTTATCACCCTTTCAGCATGGGTTTTTAAGAAATAAATCAGTTGATACAGCTTTGTTTTATTTTATCAACCAAATATGGAATGTAGTAGACACAGGTCACATGAGTTTAGGTATATTGTTAGATTTGAGCAAGGTGTTTGATTGCGTAGATCCCACCATTCTTCTCATGAAGATGGAACGATGTGGAATCAGAGGTCACTTGTTTGATTCAAATCCTACCTCACCAATAGGTCCCACTCTACTACTATTTAATCTAATGGGAGGAAATAGAAGTAGGAATAGAAGTAGGTGTTCCACAAGGAAGTGGTTTAGGACCATTATTATTCCTCATATATGTAAACGACCTTGCTCACATTTTCAAAAATAATAATAATTTAACGTCCACGTCATTTGATGATACTAGTCTCCTTCTCGAATGTAAAAACTGTGTCCAGCTAGAGAATTCTTTCAATAGCATCATGTCTAAAGTCCAAACTGGGACATTAAAAAACAAGTTAACACTAAATGTAGGAAAAACAACCTATCTAATGTTTAGATCAATATTTAATAAGACCATCCTGAATACATCTTTAAATTTAGGAGTGTTTTCATGGAACTGTAATTTTAATCTGAAGATAGCGACGTCAGTTCTTTTTCTTCTTTTTAAGTAAAACTCAAAAATTCGGAAGAAAGAAATGGGTTTCTTATCCAATCATATTGTTCTGTGTTTAACAATGGAAAATATTTTTCAAATTTTTCTTCTATTGTTGATAAATATTCCATTATTAAAGAAACAATTGCCTCGTTGGTATTTTGCACAGAGGGGAACATTTCTGTGTTTCTCTCTCTTACGTGTCTTTTCCATAGTAAAACTCTTTTTTTCATTGCACATAATTTGTCAGTCGATGCAAGAATGTTTTCATCCTTTCTTTGCATACTTACAGTGACAGTATTAAAGTAATCAAAAATATCAGCCAAATACGCCAAATTATTATCCGTATTGTAGAATCCGATTAAGCAGAATTTTGATAACGGAAATAATATTTTATGTTTCCAAGAAGTAATTTTAAGCCGAAAGATATTTTTATTCATACAAAGTCGAATGGTACGTGTAAATTTTACATTGAATTGATTTTTATTTGCAAACAATTTTTAATTGAATTGTACATTTGATTTTTTCGCGGAACACTTGAAGGTGCATCGCGGAACACCAGTGTTCCGCGGAACACGCTTTGAGAACCAAGGCTCTAGAGAACTGCCAGCTCGTAGTACAGAATCAAAGAGGCCAGTTGAAAGATATTTTATAAAATATAAAAAGTTTTTTATTCATATTTAATGAACCATTATTTTTAATGCTAAATGTTTTGTTTTATATTTAAAAAAATAAAAAAAAACAAACGGTATTTTTAAAAATATTCTAAATGCTTAATGAAGCAGAGAGAATTAACAATATATTATGAAATATTTCACTTCGCGGAATTTAAAGAACAAAAACACATCTTTACTGATGAGTTATTTTGAATATAAAAATGTTCGCTTTATTGTGTAGATTTTATCCAATACACGTGTACATTAACATAAAAATCTATACATACAGAATATAAAACAGAATTAAATACATTGTTGACAAATTTTTATCTTTGTTTTTTAAATCAATATTATATTTGCAATTTAATACAAATACATATTGTAGAATACAAAGTCTGATTAAAAAGAGAGAACTACAAGGTGTCTCAAAAGAAATTTTATATTTATTTAGCTTACTGCGTGAACGCAACGTATCCGAGGGGCTCGGGGGTTATGTCAATCGGTAGCCTGGCTCTTGGGAATTTAGCGGCTATGGAGCGTTTCTCGGGAGCAGACCGCGCGTTATGCGTGCGAGAGTTTTACAAAAACGGTGATTCGGCGACTGTAGCGCGTAGAAAATTCTGCAGTATTCGAGGTTTTCGCCACTTAAATGATGCGCCAAGCATTCCTCTCATTCGACATTGGGTTAAAAAGTTTGAAGAGACTGGTACAACGCTGGATAAATCAAAATCCGGGCGACCTAGGTCATCAAGAACGGTAGAAAACGTGGAGAATGTTAATCAATCTGTTCGTGACGACTCGAACCTTTCAATTCGGAAGCGCGCAAGTGCTTTAAATGTGCATAGATCATCATTACATCGCATTATGCACAAAGACCTAAAGCTGCACCCCTACAAAATTCAATTGGTGCAAGAATTAAAGCCCCAAGATGCCAGTCAGAGGCTTAATTTCGTAATTGGGCTTAATCAGGTGATTGAGCGATTTTCAACGTTTACCAACATTTTGTTTTCGGATGAAGCTCATTTTCATCTTAATGGCCACGTAAATAAACAGAACTGCCGCTACTGGAGTGCAACGAATCCGAAACGCAAACATCAGAAACCCCTACATTCGCCTAAAGTGACCGTATGGGCTGCGATGTCGGAGCGAGGAATTATCGGCCCTTACTTTTTTGAAGAGGAAAGGGGGCGTGCAGCTACAGTGAATTCAGAGCGTTATGTGGAGATGTTAGACAACTTCTTGGTATCTGAACTGCAAAACTTTCCTGGCTATAACCAAAGAACATGGTTCCAACAGGACGGAGCAACTTCACACACGTCCAATATGTCTCTGCCACGTGTTCGTGAAATTTTCTCAGGCAAATTGATCTCCCGGAGAGGTGACATAAATTGGCCTCCACGCAGTCCAGATTTAACCCCTATGGACTTTTTCCTATGGGATTATCTTAAATCTAAAGTTTACGCCAATAAACCGACTTCGCTGGCGCATTTGAAAGAAAATATCCGTCACGAAATGGCAGCCAACCCTGAGTCCACCTGCCGAGACGTCGTAAGTAATTTTACTGTTCGATTAAATGAGTGCCGAGAACGCGAGGGTCTACATTTAGACGATATTATTTTAAAGAAATAAATCCCCAAAAAGTGTATTTTAATAATTAATAAACATTTTTTCTATATACGGCTTACTTTTTTTTTAATCGATCCACTAAATATAAAATTTCTTTTGAGACACCTTGTATCTCAATAAATCAGTGGTGTGCTTTACAGATGTGCAGGGTGTGCACTGTACACCCTTAATATTTTTCTGGATTGTGTTCTTAAATATTTTGTGATCTACACGTAGTTAACTATGTTGTAGTTGAATAATTAAGGCGTATTTTTTATTAACTAAAAAAATACCGTCGTTAATAATTCAACTAATCTCTGAGGATGTTTATCTTAAAATAGATTAGTTTTTATATTTAAATAAGTTGAATATTTTTAACTAATTGATTCATTTTATTTTAAATAATAGTTAAATTTTATTTATGAAATTACCGCTCCCATAGGTTTTCTATACAAATCCTTCGTAATTCGTATCTTGTTTAAAATATCTTCAAGCATGTTGTCGAATTTTATTGATAATACAGTTTTGGACTATAAACTGAACTAAGAAAATAACAATTTTATAGGGCAATTTATGATTTTTTAAAATATTAATAAGCTACTACTTGCTGCCATCGATCGCCATATACATATACAAGGGATGTTTCCTACATTGTGGGAATTGTGCTATAATTAAATTACGCAGAACTTATAGGCAATTTTATTGGTGCCAGACAAGTCTTGACATGTTTATGCAACTATCTAGTGCAATATTGTTCAATCTGATTTAGCTGTTCGACTGATATAGACGCGTTTTCATAGCACTGTTTTTGTAACCATGGAAGACGCAGCAAAATCTCAAAGAGCAATAATTTTTTTTTTGTGGAAAGAAGGTGTGGAAACATCAGAACTTATTCAGCGTCTGCAAGGAGTATTTGGTGAGTCTGCAGAATCCAAAAGTACTGTTTATCGGTGGATTGATCGTTTTAAAACCGGTAGAACATCACTAGAAGACGATCCACGCAGTGGTCGCCCAAGCACGTCGGTAAATGAAAGAAACATTACTGCCGGCGAAGACCTACTGGAAGAGGACAGGCGAATTACTATTCGTAAAATTAGTGTGCGCCTAGGGATAGGTACACGACAAGTTCATGACATCTTGCATGATGGTTTCGCCGCGCTGGGTGCCAAGGCTGTTGGGACCAGAACAGAAACTCAATAGGTCTGATACTTAATAGGACGGCTTAAAAAAAATAGTTTATCGTTGGGATAAATGTATTCAGTTAAATGGAGATTATGTTGAAAAACTACATTGTAACATTGACGAAAATTAACAAAATAATAAAAATTATAGCTAAATTCCCAGAACTTTGGAAACATCCCTCGTATTTATTTATATATTTGTCTGTTGGTTTTTTATGTATTGTACATTTTTTCCGAATATTACTTTTCTATTTATATATATTTCCCTAAACATGTACATATCGCGCAACGAGTCGTTGTGTCGAGTGTACTATATAAATATATATCCCTCGTTATAATATTTTGAAGTGTTTGCCGCTATGAGACGTGTCGCTGAGTGTTTATACAAGACATGTTCTCGTTTGCAGGTATGTATCGTGCAGAAGAAAGACACGAAGCAGATGTTCGCGATGAAGTACATGAACAAGCACCAGTGTATGGAGAGAGATGCCCTGAAGAATGTTCTCAGAGAGGTCGAGATTCTTACAAGGCTGGAGCATCCTTTTCTTGTCAATCTTTGGTTCTCTTTTCAAGGTAAGAAAATGAAAAGATTGTTTTGTGTAACAATACAGAAAAGATAAAGAAAAGCTTTTAGAAGATTTTTTTAATTTGATGCAGTCATTTTTAAATATTTATATGCAGAGCCGCAGTAAGGTAAACTTGCGCTAGGGGCAGAACCGTGTTTTGGCGCCCTTAGTAAATAATAATAAGGTTCCTACCTCTCAAAATTTAAGTGATGAGCAAAAAAAAAGGTCCTCATCCTTCGCCATGGCGCCCCTTAACAAGCCCGTTTTCCTTAGTGCGCTAGGGGCCGCAGCTCCCTCCACAGATGTCACACTATTCGTAACTCATTAATTTCCTAATCGCTGCCTTGAATGTTAAAATTATCTATTAAACACATCCATAGCGGACAGTGAACAGTCAACTAATTTAAAAAGCTCTGTACGCAGCTTAAAGCCGCATTCAGATCTCTTAAATCAATAGCTTATGCACTGTAGATTATAGACTGTTCACTGTCATCAGAAAGTTTGTCATAAGAAACCGTTCAGACCTTCAAATTTAATACGCTGTTTTTTGTGGATTGTGCATAATTTTCTAAACTTATAGCTAGTGATATGTTTTAATGAGACAGACATATAAACACATTGGCTATCGCATTCTATCAGTGACACCGTAGTTATCGTATGCCTTTACATAACCTAACATAATGTCATCATTAACAAATCTTGCTCAAAATTACAAAGACGGACAGTAAATATGATCAATTTAGGTAATTAGGTAGTTAAAATCTAAGACAACAGAATTATAAGAACGATGATACATTTAAAATATTTTACGAAGCTAAATAGTTGGTTTCAGAATTCACAGATGGAGGGCTATTCGTAACGTACTAATTTATAACAGATGTGAACGGTACATGGAACGTTAAAAAGAATGCATAGAAACATAACTTACAGCTAAGAAAGCACAGTCTACAACCTCTTAATTTAAAGAGCTCTGAATACCGTTTAAGACACAAAGTCTTAACCCTTTGCCGCATAGTGTGCCATATATGGCACATTCCGATTTATTATTTTTTTTATTTTACTTTTAAAACTGAATCAGAACATTACTTCATGAATGTTCATATATGCCACATACACAGCAATGGATCCTGCAGTATCTCAACTAATGGACTGCAATAGATTTGAGGATATCAAGCGGAATTTGCACCTCAATGATAACTCTGAATTTATTGAGAAAGGAAAACTAAAAGATACGACCTTTTCTTTCAAAAATTCGAGAGCGACTGCTTTTAATCCTTAATGAAGAGCACGTAGCAATTGACGAGCAAATAATACGGAATCATTTTCTTTTGTAACATAATGTAGAATCATAATGTTCCATGTATGGCACAAACCCTAAATTATTATTTTAATTATTATTTTTTCATAAAAATAATAAATAATATTTTAAATATATTTTTTGAATTAATCAATGAGAACCAATTCTAAATGCTCATGAATTATTTCAGCCAAAAATAAAAATTCATGCAGTAAAGGGTTAAAAAGATTGTTATAAAACTAGCCAAGTATCGTGAGTAGTAGGTTAAAGAACGCTCTCTCAAAAGTTTTGTAATAACCTACAAATTGGTCATTTTTATAATACCAGTGCCGACAATATCCCAACAAAGAAATAATAAAAATTCTTTCAGTTTATCTAACTTTAAAATATTATATCGAACTTGATAAAATCACAAATTCAAAAGTTCAGAGCTTCGAGCAACCAATTTAAAACTTAATTCAATATATTCTCTATCATTTTATATTTCATTTTTATATTTTTAACTTTAACTAGTTGAACAAGTACTGCTTGAAAAGTAAAATTTTATAAACAACGTTGTAAGTTCTCTTGAGAAATACTAAGTGTTCATTAAGTCTAAATTATGGCTACATATTTAAGACTAAATTAGTTCCGGAAACCAGAGTTGTATGGGCGGAGTAGCAAGACGTAGCCTAGAGAAATGTACGCCCCCCTATAAAATTTGATATAAGAGTTCGCTCTAAATGTAGCTGCACAATTAGGTGTGAATAGCTTTTGTGGTTTTAATGATAACGCAATTTTAGAAAATTAATTTTCTACGTGTTTAATTAAAAAGGGGAGTATTATCTCTTAAATGGTTATTCCGAAAATTCAACGAATTATTATCTAAATTGAATTTTTCCCGGAGGAGATTAATTAATTGTCAACGAATACAATAAACACAAATGAAAGAGCAATTGCTAAAAACGAGAAAATTACAAATACAGTTAGTCTTTGACTTGCGACAAATTTGACGTACGACGAACTACACGACCGTCCAACCACCCTCTTTTTTACCGACCGCCAACATATACATATAAGGCAGGTACAATACCTGCCTTATAGGATATACCTATACCTAGGATATACCTAGGATCATACCGATTTTGACATTTCGAGATTTCGATGTATCTCCACGAATTGAGGTCCCTACATAACGTTCTGACTATTTTTAGTATGATGTCTGTCGGTTTGTCTGTCTGTCTGTCCATATTTCCGTCTGTCCGTATCTTTGTCTGTCTGTCTGTCTGTCTGTCTGCCGGTCTGTGTACACGTGCTGAGCAAATTCGGCTAAAAGGATTTTTATGAAACTTCATATTTAAGCTTTTGACATCAATGGCACGAGTTGATCAACTTTTGGTAAAAATCGGTTAACTAGAAATAGGAGTTTACTCGTGTCGGTTTTAGGATTTTTGCGAATATTTCATAACAGAGAAATATTTCGAAAAAAATTATTTAACAAAAGTTGCTATAAAAGCAATAACTAACAACTTTTATTCGAGACATTTTTTGATAAAGCAGCATAAATTAAACAGGTACTTTGTGATGGCGGTTGGTCCTGTGGTGGTCATAGCTGATTTTTTTGTATAGTTTATAAAATTTAGAATGTTTTATTTTTAATAATAAAAACAATTACAGTGAAATAATTAAAAAAAAAAAAAACTGCTGATTCTAAAATAAATCCTTAAAAAGTTCTGGCCCGCGAATGTTTTTCAGAGCGCTATCCGGCCCTCGATCTTTTGGTAGTTGCACTTGCTTGATCTAGAGCAGGAGTGGCCAACCTTTTTGGAAGCAAGGGCGCAATTAAGAATTTTCAGAGAAGTTGCGGGCGCAATATGTAATGACATATATGTTTTGTTTTTTTATTGTTAAAGTTTATTTTATTTATTTTTTTCATTTCTTAATTTTAATTTCTTAAAAAAAATTGTTTGTTAATTTTTGTCATTTTTAATTTTGAATCATTTTATTTGATTTTACTTATAGGTTAATATCCCATTATTTTTTGAAAAAATGCTCTTCATTTTTAACACAACATAATACTACAAAATAATAATAATAATTTGTAATAATAATTTTATTGAACGACATATATTACATATAATTACATAATATATGATAAATTATTATTCGTTAATGAGAAGGTTGCGACTGTTTCTTGACATAAGTTTTCAAAATCAGGACAGTAATTTGATACTGCTACCCTTAAACTGTCATTCAATGATCAGTTTTAATAAAATGAAACATAAAAAATGGCGCTAAAATTCGATAGAATTCGCTAGAATAATATTTTTTGCAGTGGAACTACTTATATTTTATTATATAGTTGAGGTATTTAATATGGCAAAATAAAAAACTTGAAAATTACAATTAATAAATAGGTATTTAATTCCAAGAAAATTTTGCTTAAAGTTGGAGAATGAATTGATTGGAAATAATATTTTAAAAAATATTTTAATTTACCGGGAATCGTATCGCGGGCGCATAACAAATCGCCCGAGGGCGCGGGGTTGGCCACCCCTGATCTAAAGGTTAAATAAAAAGAATATTTTTTTCTTTTCTTTTGTGAATTACCATCGATATTTTTGTAGAGCAAAATAAAGATGTTTACCAAAACACTACAACATTTTCTCAAATATGAAACATAAAAAAAATATATTCCGTGAAATACTTTAGTATCGATATCTTGCCAGTTGTCAGTATTCATACAATTGGACAGCTGACGTCCGTAGCAGATAAGACCAATTTCGAAAAACATCAGCCCGTCTCCATGGTAACGTTAGAAGAAAGTGCAAATTACCTTGAGAAAGAGAAGCGATATATTTACAAAGACAGTTGTTCAACTTGCGACAGACTTCACGATATCTAGATAATTATTTCGTAGGTCGAGAGCTTCTGCAACTTGAGGTGTCTAATACAATATAAAAGAGCTTAAAAAAGATTTAAGGATAAAAAAAAAACACTTACATATAAAGCCTTTTACTTTCTTTAACCAAAAAATATATCACATACAGTATTTTTACTTTAAGATTATAGTTGCGCAATAATATCACGTGATGTAACGTTGCAACGGTTTTTAATATGAATATGTATAGGTATACTGTGAGTATTTTATCATAGAATATAGAGGTTTAATTTCTATAACAACCGTTGATTGGCAGCAATGCAAAATGTGTTTATTTAAAATAGAACAGAAATTGTTAACTTGTCACTAGTTAATTACATAGCTCGTTTCTTTGGTTTAGGCGGAACTAGATTTTCAATTCTAGTAACTTTTACCGATTAAGTGAAGCTTTTGATAATATTGTTTAGGAAAAGCCCACTTCAAACCATAAAAAGTAAGACCATGACAACTTGCATTGAAAATTCCAGTTAGTTCCGCCTAAACGTTTGGAATAGCCTATACTTAATATCAGTTGTAAATTAAATTTACTTAAAAGTAAAAAGTTTTGAAATGTAAAGCATTCGGGGACAAGTAAAATTAGTGAAGTGGTACAATAGAAATTTTAGTTTAAGGTAGGGTGACCAGATTTCAGTGAAGGGTAACCGGGACACAGGGAAAAAAAAGAAGGTCCTCACCTCCCAGATTCAAGTGAAGAGCAAAAAAAAGGTCCTCACCTCCCAAAACCAAGTGAGGAGCAAAAAAAAAGGTCCTCACCTCCCAAAACCAAGTGAAGAGCAAAAAAAAGGTCCTAACCTCCCAGATTCAAGTCAAGAGCAAAAAAAAAGGTCCTCACCTCCCAAAATCCAAGTGAAGAGCAAAAAAAAAGTCCTCACCTCTCAGGACCAAGTGAAGTGCAAAAAAAGGTCCTCACCTCTCAGATTAACTAGTTGTAATATTTCTTTTCTTACAAATGCAGAATTATGTAAAAACCGGGACAATTGACCGTCCCGAAAACATTTTTTGGGACACCGGGACAATTGACCTAAAACCGAGACGGATGGTCACCCTAGTTTAAGGCAACTTGCCGATTTATTTACCGAAACATTTCCTGATCGTTCTTCTCCTAGTGCTTCAACAGTTAAAAATTGTGAAAAACTTTAATACCAATGATTGCGTCCACTCTCAGCACAAGAAAAATACTGGGTCGTATAGTGCAGTGTTTCCCAACCGCCGGTCCACGAGTTTTTTTTGGCCGGTCCGCGAGATTTTTTGCCGGTTCGCATAATTATTTTTATGTGTAAGTTTCTAAAACAAAAAATTATATTAATTTATAAAATACAATAATAATTATTTTCCACAATAAACGGTACATATATTATTTTTATTCAGGGCCGAGATATCCACCTCGCAATAAATTTATTCACTAAAAAATATTTCATTTTACTACGCAACTAGTGGTATGGACAGAATTACACCATAAAGTAAAAATATTAAGACTTTGCGAGCATTATAAAAGATCAGTGGCATTTATAGCAAACGCAAAATAAAAAGGAAATCATATGCGTAGTACTATTTAGTAATACTAGTTAGTAGAGGGTTACTAACCGTTGTATGTATTTAGTCTAGATTGATATTTCTATGTATTTTGCAAAAACATTATAGAAACACCCCAATTTTTTAAATTTGTACCCGTTCTGTCCAAAACTAGTCTTCTGTTCAGTTTCTTTTCATCTTGCGTTAGCTATACGTGAAGTAACGATTGTCCTAATAATGTCAGCAATTGAAATAATACCAAAGACAGTGAAAATATTATTAAAAACATTGGAACTAAGGACCTTTGTAAACAAATATAAAAACTGTAATTCTGAACACCTGTACGTTGCTACGAAAGTTTCTAGAACAATAATTTCGATGTTTTTGTTTGTGTCCCACTTTATTAAAGACGATATCCTGAAATTGACTGATCAAGAGTTGGTTAGCCTAGTTATGGATCTTCCAGAGTGAATTTATTTGGGATTAATAAAAGGATATTGATGGAGTTTAGTGATTTTCCATTATGTCTATAAAGAGATAAATGTGTTTGCTAAAAATGTTGAAACTAGATATGACAAAGTACATAATCTTAGTACGAACATTTCCAGGGGCGAAATATTTTAAATTAGAAACGTTGTAAATGGAAAACAATTATTTACAGTTAGAGAAGCAAGTAAAAAACTAGCAAAGAATGTAATTGTGCCCGGAAGCTATTTAGAAATATTCTATCTTTGTCTCTAAATATATAAAGGGAACGTCTATCTGTATCTATAGGTTTGTTCGTTTGTGTTGCACCAAACTTGTCCAGGACAAGAGCAGCTGACGTCACAGTACAACTAAAAACTTGTTCCGAACTGCTCGAAACAGGAATACAAACGAACGGTTTTCCAGGCAGGCGAATGACATTTCCAGACAAAGTTGATAACCTAACTTTTTAAAACAAATTTGTACTAAAGTAATAGTAAATAAATAAGATAATATGAACAGTTTAAATGCTGAAATAAATTTTATAAAAATAAATAATAAAAATTCAAGTTTTGACAGATTTTATAAAACTTCTGAATTTATTTATGTTAGTTATTGTACCAGCATTGTAGGAAAAGTACTTTCCTTCTGTTCATATTACTCGATTCATGATCGATATATGATAGATAGATATAAAATAAAAATTTCCGCTAGACCAAATACAGATTATAACCAAGTTAGATTTGCCGCCTTTTTACAGGTTGCCTGAAGCTACACTCATACCCTTTTCACACTAGAACTTTAAGATGAGTGAACTTAAAGTTCACCGATGTTTATCATCGGTATGCTTTCACACTTGATGTTTAAATCTCCGGTGCTGTCATCAGCTACAGTAATATTGTACTGAAGTTACCATCAAGAAATTACCAGTTTTGAACTGTCTGCGCAGACGCACATTTTGAATTTTTATAATCAAATATGGATATTTCATTTCATTCTACAATAAAGACACTACAATAAAGAATATATTACACCTGTATTAACATGTAAGTCGATACATTTTACCTCAATTATTGTAGCTCTGTATTTTATTAAACACATTATTAAAATAAATAATGTTATTATAACAATAAGTATAAACTTCTTATAACGTCGATATAATATAATATTCTTGTTTATGATAATATAAAATGTTGACAGCACAAATTCAAAGAGTATTTTTTTATAATAGAAATTATGTCGGCAATGCGGACGATGTTTAAGGCGCAGATCTCTGTCTTAAACATCGCTTGTATTTAGACGAGGCCATACGGTTTCACATTAGCGTTTAAAGACACATTCACTTTAACATCCGATCTTAAAGTTCTAGTGTGACAAGGGTATCACTCCCGAGCAAGTGTAGACTTTGCCTGTCTTGAACAAGTTCATAAATACAAACGAACACTTTACGTACAGGTGTCGGAACACAAACGAACGCCATAGTGTAGTTGTGGTGTAGTTCAGTGTAGGTTGGGCAACACAAACGAACACACCTTATGTTACCTTAAAATTCGAGAACGGCTGAACATATAAAATTCGACAATATATTGAACATGAGATTTGAAACAATACATCAGACATGGTTAAACTGTGGCTATTGGCTACCTTCAGTACGCCTCGCGTTTTGTGGCAGATAGTAATAAAGTTTTTTAGAAAATTATCAAAATTCATAAATAATTTAGAGACAAATTTAAATTTGATTTTAAGTACGCATTTCATAACACTTTTTCGCACCACCGAAACCTGCGTTTGAAACTAAAATCGTTTAAAAACTTGATAAATATAAAAAATTAATAGAATTGCTTTCAGCTTTCAAGATTGGGTTTGCATATTTGAAAACTCTCAAATCTACCATTAAATTTTGATGACATTCAAGATAAATTTCTGGTATCTCCCCTGCTATATATCATCAAGATGTGACACCAGGATTCTGAGTAATTATGAAATATTTTGAAATAAGTCTAAATAATCTTGCATGCGGCATATTAAAATAGTTACGATGTCTAAAGTGGGTTTTACACGATTCAGTTTATTGATCAATTAATTGACAAAAAAATTGTTCAATTTATTTTGAAAATAGAATAAGTTTTATTTTTCATCAATTTTTCATCAATTTTTTAGGGAATTCTAGGTATATTGTCATCTGTTAAGATATTGCCAACTGTTTAGTTGTAGCATGACCTCTAAATATATAGTTTGTGTTTCGTTTTCAAATGGGACATAACCTCGAACGTTCTAATTTACCATCATCTAGGTTATTTCTTTTGTTTTTGTTCACAGCTCGTAACTTTGTGAAGATTTTTTCAATATTTTCATTCTGATAAATATGTCAACATAAAAATAAGTATAAAGTTGGTATGCCTGACAAAGTACTGGTATCTCAAGCAAAAGTCTGATTGAATCTAGTTTGAAAAGTTGGGTAGTATGTCGGATAGCATGGAAAGATTGAAGGAAGTAAAAATCCGAGGTGTTACGGAAAAAAGTATAATGTAGAACAGATTTAATATATATCTTGCAAATACTTGTACATTATATCTAGTAGTTGGTCTTCAAACTTAAATACCAAGCATCATCGTTAGACTTGTGGACTGACTTGATAATTCAATACCATCTAATAAAAATAATTGAACTAATTGAAGGACAACATATCGAACCAACCCTTAACTGTTCCCTACATCAGATGCAATTATCCTAATCTAACATTATGTTAATATGGCTTTCACACTAATTGCCATATTCCATTTCGGTCTGAGATTTAAATGTTATCGCATATCGATCCTGTTCTCTCTGATATCTCTCCCCTTGAACGCATATCAGTAATTCATAATGTATCATTACACGTTTCCTGTTTCCGGCTATTATGCTTTGCATCCTAATTTCCGGTTTAATCTAATCTGAAGGGATTAATAGTCAAAATTTAACTATGATCAAGGTGGACTGAGCTATACGAAATACTGACAAATATAAAGATGGGGAGCATAGTCGTGATTAAATAACTTGGACACAACATGAGAACAAAGAAAAAAGATTCGCCACCCTCTCACAGATTGTATAGTCGGACAAGAGAAAGAAGATGCTTCAAGGACATTTACATATTTTATCAAACACAGATTAAACCCTACATAAAACTATTTTGATAAATTAAAGCTCTCAAATTACTTTAAATTAAACAACTAAAATCAAAGTTATGTTGGTATTTAATCCATCATTGAAATAACTAGGTTATTACCTTTGCATTATAACATAAAAATTTCAATTGCTTGTATGTGTATTTGGTTTTATTTTTTAACGTATTTTAATTTCGTATAATTAACCAAAAAATATACCACCATGTCAGGTATTTTCGATAAACAACATGACTCTCTATGTAAAAAAAGGAATATTAAAAGAAAAGATGCAGAAAGGATGGCAAAGAACCAAGTTAATACAGTTAAAAACTTTTTTTTTTTTGTTATAAATCCGTAATTGTTGATGGGTTAAACAACTTAGTGTTATAATATTGAAATTAAAAAATATGTACTCACTTTGGAAGATTTAGAACTAAGTGCTTTAAAAACCTCTGCACATTGTTTTAACACAAAACACTAAATTAACACTATTTTAATACTAACTTTTAATTATTTACACTATTTTGAAACACTATTTCATTAATTTTTATTTTAAAAACGTTCATATCTTGCAAAAAATTGATTCTGAGTATTTATAACTTGTTTCGTTTAACACTGGGATTATAGGATTAACGTGACTTTACGAAAAAATTGACGTCACAATGTTACCCAGATCACATACACACGCTAATTATATATGTACGATTTGAATTTTTTGCTTTTGTAACAATCATTTATTTTTCCAAATTAAAATATTTTTATCTACATGTTAAAAATTGGACATATTTTAAACCTTAACAGTTTACAATCAGTGAAAGCATATTTTGTTCAGAATAACCCTATTAGCATTACACCGTCGTTGAATCTAGAGCTACTTTACCATTCCTTTCTCTTTTTTATTTTAATTATTAGGCACAAATAGATATCGTTGCTGAATGCCAAGTTTTAACTACCAAGTAACTCTTTAATTCTTATCATGTGTTTATCCACTGTAGTCATCTGCCTGTTATTTAGAAAGTATATTACTGTATCATCGAAATATATTGTTTAGTTTTTAATCAAATTTATTCCCAATTTACATTTATCTTATTAATATCCGAGTCTTATTTTTATTTCATTTTAAATTGAAAGCCAACTGGAATAATTTTCCGCTTCATCGATATTCTGAATAAAAATGAAAATTTATGCAAATCACCCTGTGAGTTATTGTATTGGGTCCTTCGTTAAAGATACATCTAACTTGATTTGACGAATCCAACGTCAACTCTGGAACTTTAGTAATTTCCTGTGTAATCTAATGAAGCCTATGTAATATAGATACCAACTTTAAATCTCCGTAAACCCTTAAGCGTACCTCTTACTGACAACTTGTATTATTCGATATTTAAATGAGCTTTTGATTCAAGACAATATAAGGGGGACTGAAATTAAATATTGGTAAAATGTCATCATCTCTTTACTTGGAATTTCAACCTTCCAATACAGTTCAGACGAACTCGGGCGTAAGGCCTCGAGTAATTAATAGAGTACTTAAAAGAAATTCTCTGTTTATAAATGAATATAGGAAATTAACATAGCCCGTGTATTCTACGAGGGTAAATCAAAAAGTATGTATTTAGGGCGAACTAATAGAGTTTATGGCACAAGGTGAAAAGTTTTAACTTTGTCGGGCTTTTGTCTGATGCGAAGCAGAGGGATTTAAATTGACCGAGGGATAACTATTTCGCACACTTAGTTGTTTTCATATTATTTATTGTTTTCTCTAGACAGTGTTTTTGCACAGGCAAAAACACATTATTTTGGTTTGATTCATTTTTATTTCTCAACATTGTCTCCTTTTAGCTCGATACTCTTCGCCTAGCGTTTCTCTAACTTTTTCAATCATCCAAAAAGTAAGATTTTGGAAGACCTTCAAAGTAGGCATCTGTTTCAATCAACGTGAATCTTTTTCCGGCGAGCCATTTCTTCTTGGTTGGAAAAAAAAACTCGCTGGAGACTCGCAAATCTGGTGAATACAGTTGATGCGGAACAATTCAAAGCGCAATTCATGCATTTTTGCTATCCAAACTGCACAAGCGTTTATTCTCCACTGTGAGTAAACGGGCCACCTATCTTGCCGATATCTTTTTCATACCCAATTTTTCGTGCAAAATTGAAATCATTAAGCCATGTGATATGCCTGTAGCCTCAACAAATTCGCGCACTTTGACTCGTTGACCACTCAAGACCGTATCGTGGATTTTGTTACTCATTTCTGGCGTAGTCACCTCAAGTGGACCTCTCAAACGATAACCACATTTAAACTCATTCACCTATACTTCATTTTTTTAAAGAATGGAGTATGGGCAAGGTAGGAGCTATATCGAGGTTTGTTCGTTTGTGTTGCACCAGACTTGTCCAGGACAAGAGCAGCTGACGTCACTATATAAGATAGCATTGGTGGGGGAAGCTGTGGTGTAGTTCAGTGTAGGTTGGGCAACACAAACGAACACACCTTCGATCTTGTCTTTAATTGGGTAAGAACGTGGAAAAGTTTACACTGTAGAAAAATAGATTTCTGTCTCAACTTATTCTATTTCTCTATTTATTTTAACCCAAATTTGTAAACATAGGCGTACAACTAAGTTTACAGTGAATATATTACTACCTATTATTTCTAATAAGCAAAACGGAGGTTTATGTTTAAATAATGTTAGAATATAAAAGCCAGTGAATAAATAAATTCGAAATTAATTTATATATATTAAGAGAAATATTTTAAAATGAAGTCGTCTGAAAATGAATTAATGTACGTACGCCTCTGGTACCAAACACAACAGTTGTTTTGCTGTCAATTGTCATATTCTTTGATGTCAACGAGCGCCATATTAATAATTTGTGTTGTGTTATAGTGTCGATTAAATATAAACTTGAAGAATCCATTGATGATTCGGACTGATTTCCAATATTATTTTATATATTTTTCTTAATTATTTTTTATAAGATTTGTATAAATAATAAACTTTAATTACATTTTCAATTGTTATATTATATTTTATATGTGACAGGTTTGTATAAATAATATATTTTAATTAAATATTAAATTATTGGAAAATAAGAAAATAGAATTATTGAACTTATTTTTAATTAATATTAATTATTGAACTGTTCATATATTTTACAATTTATTTAGAAATTAAGAATAATAACAATTGTATGCATTTAAATTATAACTTTATAAATAAAAACATTAATTTTGAAAAGTCAAATTTTAATTTACAGCAAAATGTATTTAATTTTAAATTATAAACTTAATATAATTTAATACAGTGTGAAACCGACCGCGCTCGCGGCGCTATCTACTTTGGTCAACAAAAAAAATAGAGTATAATTGTAAACAGTTATAAACGATGGTGCAGATGTGCCATCGACAATCGACAACGTATAACGTATTAAATTTAGAGCTCTGAACGATTGCTCGCGTTACCATATGACAAACTTGTTAGTGACAATCAACAGAGAACAACTCATAGCCTATAGACGACTAATTTAAGAGCTCTGAACGCAGATTTATTGTTCAAGTAGGTGTTACAGAAACTTAATTAGTTTTTTAGAAACGCTAAAATCGCAATAAAATTCGTGTTATTTAATAATTATTCACGCAATAAATTGTAACATGACTTGAAATATTCTGTCAAATTTACTGTTTTTACCGACGAAAAACTAATTGTTCCAAATGAAATGTCAAAAACTTAATTTTGACCACGTTACATTGTTTTATGGGTTCTGTTATCAAGAAGCATTGAGATAAATGTGGAGATAAATCATTAGATTTATAACTGGGCTGCAATGAATTACAGGGGAATTTTTGTCATCTTCACCAAACACGCCTACCACCCTACAGGATTTAGGGTCTCTAAAATACGACCGTAAATACCGAATAAGTAATGAATCTACAAAAACTATACTCTAGAGATGAATAACTATGATTAATATAAAATTAAATTTAGAAGCACGAACATATTATTTTTAATACATAAATATCGTTGGAGTTTGGGAAAGTATTGCTAAATAAGTTTCAGAATCAAATAAGTTTTGTAATTTTTTAATTATACCAGTTATTATTGGAGCATAATTTTTTAAATAAAAATAACTAATGACTTTCATTGAATTATTCAGGCCGTCAAGGATGAAATTTGTAGTAAATAATAATGCAAATTTTAACAGCTTATTATTTGACATTGGCTTAATATTTTACAGTTTTTGTTTTTTTTTTTGTTGGAAAGTTACATATCTCGCCTGTTTAAAGAAATTATTGTATACTCTAAAAAATATCAAAAACTTTTTTTTTAAATTAATTTTGTTGAAAATGGAACGGTCAGAAATTTGCACTATTATGAGTTCTTACGTGGAACTACGGCATTGCAGATCGCGCGCAACATTAATAGTGGATTTTGCTCTAGTGTTACCAAGCAGCAGACAATATCTAATTGGTTCGCTAAATTTCATACAGGTAACTTAAAAACAAAAAAACAAAAAATTCTGTTCATGTAGCAAAGGTTAAATAAAGTCTAATCTAAGTACTGTATATTCATGCCAAATATCAACTCTCTAAGTCAAAACGTTTGACCACAATTGATATACAGACACGTGAGTGATGGTATAAGGGTTTTTGGTCTAACCCCTAAAAAATGTCAAAGGGTGCACATTATTTTCCACAGGGTGTAAAAGATATAAAAACTGTTTATTACAGTACGCCACTGGCCAAAATCCATATTTTTCACTATAAATAAAAATAGTAAATGTCTCAAAATTGAGAATTCAGATTTTCCCTCGTTCATTATTTATAATATATTTTTGTTCTTTTGTGGCATTTTCTATCAAGCTAATATATGCTGTCAGTTATATTTTCATGCAAATGCCTTTATCAATTATGTATGCATCCTTTTTCATGCAGGATCACAAGAATAAAGTTTTAAAACTTATTTAAATAGCCTGATATAAAGTTCCAGACAAAAAGGATGCGTTCTATTTAACCTTTAAAAGTGTCAAAATGCATTAAGAAGTTTTATTATAAAAGTTTCAAGAAAAAAATATTTTTTTTATTAAAAAAAGAATGTGTTATTTATTCAAATTTTTATTATATGAAGGATTTATTAAAGAAATCCATCATTTTTTATATTTACTTTTAGTTATTACAACAGTGCATTAAAAACAAAACATACATAATTTTTTCAAAGCTATACTAGCGATAATTAAAAAAAAATGATGTGAAGTGTGAATATTCACACATTTCAGGGTTTCGCAGGTATATACTAAGTGAAGGCGGTATGCTGAGTGTGTAGGACAAATTTTACTTTGTAGTAATCACGGCAAAATGAACGATATTTTTAAAATAATTTATCGTCTGTTAATCATATAATAAGACAATTATTAAATTTACGCTCTTAAAAATTAAATACAACATTTGTCAAAATATAACTAGAATTTTGACAAAATAATTTCAACATAATAAAAATGCAAAAAAAAAAACAGAAAAAATAAAATTCACTCCGTACTCGAACTCGAAACCCTTCGTTTACCAGCGAGTTTTAGCTTACGACACCAGTGCTCTAACCAATAACGCTATCGTACGCCTTGCATGTGAGTGTCTTACATTGGTATAACTTTTGTACTTTGTGAACCAAAAACCACAAAAAATGCGTTATTTTCCGAAAACATAATCTGATCAAAAATTCCTGTTGTACTATTTCGGTTCACACCAATATACATTACTTAGAATTTTTTTAGATTTTTAGTTTAAACCATCTGGGCTAAAGGGTGTGGGACAAAAATTTTTTGCACAATTTTGGAAAAAATCGCGTCAAGATAATTTATTTTGCAAAAATAAAAATTTGATCGTTAATCCACGTACTAAGGACTTTCATTTGATACCCTACTCATAATTTAAAAAAAATATTTTTGTTTTCGATGAGCACATATTTGTTTATATTTTTAGGGGGGTATGTTTTTTAGATGTTTTAGTATTTTTCCTATGTGCGGGTCAAAGAGTTGTATAAGCATGCTAAATTTCAACTCTCTAGGTTTAGCCGTTTGGCTACAATTTTTACCGAACAGACAGACAGACAGACAGACAGACGACAAAATGACGGTATAAGGGTTTTTTTATCATACCTACAAAACCCTAAAAAAAAGACGCGAAAGGATCATAAAAGAGGTAAAGGGAACTTTTCGCTGCTTATAATACGCATACTGTTCTGCGCAGGGCCAGGGACAATGATTCATCTTAAAAACACTATCTTAGGTTATTGTTGATAACCTTTTATTTATTTTATAAACCACCTAACACTAAATTGTATTTTAAATTGAACTGAAACATGGAAACAGTGCAAACAGAGCAAAAGTGGAAACTCAGAGCGTAGTATAAGCAGCTAAAAGTTACTTTTGCCCATAAAAGCTATACACCAAGCAATAACAGAGGCAAAAACTGGTTTTAAACATTTGGAAAAAATGCTATAAGCCCAGGCGCTCATTAAAGTAATACTGATAGTAATATAACAATGATCTGACAGTGACTTACCGAAGATATGATTTGAAAGAAACCAGGGACTTGAAGCTGAACCCGAACCCGAATCGAAAATCCGAAAAAACCTGAGCCTGAACCGAACCATTATATTTCAAGATCAATGAACCAAAACCTGAACCAGAGCTTTTTATTATTAACCGGTAATTTATTTCTAACAAGTTCAAGAAATTATTGTATACTTAACACCGTACACTTAACAAGACAATAAAAATCAAATCTGAAATATGTTATTTAGCCATTTATTTATGTTATTTATATAATTTAATTTAATGACAGGTATTTTCTCGCACAATAAACCAATGTTTATCTTTTGCATCTTGATATTTTAATAAAATTAAAATAATAATTTGTAACAATAATAAAAAATAATTAGAAATAAACAAAAATCAGGAGTAATCAAGAAAAATATATATTTTATCTTTAAGTAGGGAAGAAATAAGGATAATATAAAAATATCACCCAATAATTATGTCTTTTAAATAAAAACAAATGTAAACTTTAAAATAGAAAATAAAATAACTTAAACTACTTAAATAATTTGTAAGTAATAAAACCGCAAGAAAGAAAACTTAAAATAATTATTTACCTACCAAGAAAACTGTAGTATCCTGCCATATATCCTATATTATTTGATTACACTAGGAATAGTGATTGATGGTCAAACACAGTATTATATCTAACTCACTCGCCGCACTCCAGATAACAACTGAATATCATGGTCATCTAATTAATTACTTCAACTCATTATCTAAATTGGCGGATTATTTTATTTTACCGTTAACTGATTACGAGTCTATACACTACAAAAAAAAACTAATAATTTAAAAAAATGTATTACCTGTATCTATTTAATTTGAATAAAACTATAAACAAATATACGAAATTAACTAATAATTTATCCTAAATGTAAATTTGACATAATTTCTTAAATATTCTTTTTGAATGGTATAATATATTAAACACTTGAAGAACAAAACAAATGCTGATGCAACGTAAATACCTAATAAATTTTTGCTGCAGGTTTAAACTTGTAGCATACTGGAAATTAATAAAGATTATTCGTTACGTAAGTCTCGTAATGAATATACGGGCTACCATATTTTTCGGACCATAAGACGCACCTTTTTACACAGAAAAATCGACTCACAATTGGGGTGCGTCTTATACCCTTTTCACATCAGATGTTTAAGATCGGATGTTAAAGTGAACGTGTCTTTAAACGCTAATGTGAAAACGTATGACTTCTTCTAAATACAAACGATGTTGAAGACAGATATCTGCGTCTTAAACATCGTACGCATTGCCAACATAATTTCTATTATAAAAAAATAGTTTTTGAATTTGTGCTGTCAACATTTTATATTATCATCAAGAAGAATACTGTATTATATCGACATTATAAGAAGTTTATACTTATTGTTATTATAAAATTATTTATTTTAATAATGTATTTAATATAATACAGAGCTACAAAAATTGAGATAAAATGTATCGACTTATATGTTAATACAGGTGTAAAATATTCTTTATTGTAGAATGAAATGAAATATACATATTTGTTTATAATAAAATGTGCGTCTGCGCAGACAGTTCAAAACTAGTCATTTCCTGACGGTAACTTAAGAACAAAATTACTGTAGCAGATGACAGCCCCGGAGATTAAACATCAAGTGTGAAAGCAAACCGATGTTAAACATCGGTGAACTTTAAGTTCACTCGTCTTAAAGTTCTAGTGTGAAAAGGGTATTATGGTTCGAAGATACAGGTGCGTTGTTTCAAAAGTGTGCGATATTAGTGTGGAATCAATTCGGAGCGCATAAAACAGAATCAACCAAGAAAATATAATAGAAATGAATACAGAATTAGTAATTTCTGGAGGCCTTACAAGTCAACGATAACCCTTGGGTCGATTAATAAACCATTTAATAATTTTATGCGGGAAAAGTGGAACAAACGAATTATAAAGCCAAATCGCGATGTTACAGCTACGAATGAAACGGACGACAATTTCAAAAGTACCTGGGTAAAAATTCATGGGAAGCTGTAAAAGAAAAGACGATTATAAAGTCTTTTAAGAAATTCGGTATAAGCAACGCATTCGATAGTATCGAAGATGACTTGGTTTTTGAAGAGATTGACTACAATAGTTCAGACGAAAATAATACGAACAATGACATTAACGAGCCGAATGATAGTACAGAAAATAAAGATGAACAAAATGTTGCTGGTACAAGTTATTGTAATAATAAATATTCTTTCTAGAAATTTTCTCATAAATTTGGGGTGTGTCTTATAGTCTGGTGCGTCTTATGGTCCGAAAAATACGATAATTAAAAGTAAAGGATTTAGAAACATTAAGTGACCACCATACGTACGTGCAAGCAATAATAGTAAACTAGTGTTTCATTATTTATGATTTTCTTGCAAAAAGTGAGTTCCTAAAATATGGAAGTACGAATACAGGGCAAAACTCATAAGTGTATTATTTTACATTATTTAAAAACTGGCTAAGATATTGAAATTTTCGTGTTTTGATCCATTTTTAATTAATGATATTTTTTATTTGTTTCAGATGAGGAAGACCTGTTCATGGTTTCTGATTTGCTTCTGGGAGGCGATCTGAGATATCATCTCAATAATGAAGTATATTTTTCAGAAGACTGCGTCAAGTTTTATGTTTGCGAATTATCGTTAGCGTTGGATTATTTACAAAAGAAACACATTGTACATAGGTAAGTCTACTTATCTTCTATTTTTCTTATACATATATCAAATCCTCAAGGATGAAATTTGTAGTTAATAATATTGCCAACTTTAACAGCTTTTTATTTGACATTGGCTTAATATATTACCGTTCTGTTTTTTTTTATTTTTATTTTGTTGGAAAGTTACACATCTCGCCTGTTTAAGGAAATCATTGTAAGCTCTAAAAAATATCAAAAACTTTTTTTTTAAATTAATTTTGTTGAAAATGGAACGGTCGGAAATTCTCACTATTATGTAATATGAGTTCTTACGATCGACTCCTATCTTATTGCATGATAACGCTAAACCACACACTGCACAAATGACTACATGAATTATGAACTACATGTGGCAAAACTACATGAATTGGAGTTGGAACTTCTTCTTCAACCTCCATACTCACCAGACCTAGCCCCCACTGACTACCACTTCTTCCGCAATTTGGACAACTTCTTAACAGGAAAACAGGTTAATTCCGACATTGCAGTAAAACTGGCCTTCCAGGAATTCAATGACTCTCGTCCGCCAGGATTTTATACCTCTGGCCTGAACAACCTGCCGCTTAAATGGCAAAAGTGTATAGCAATACTTTGCATACTTTGATGAATAAAATAATTCCTTATATTTGTAAGCTATCAACCAACTTTGCCTTTTTTTCTACAAATTTCATCCGAATAAAACTAATAATCCGAAGGAGGTGGTGGGATTTGAACCTGCTCCCTCTGCTCCATAGACAACCATCTTACCACAGATCCACGCAACTCTTTTTTAATAATATTGTTATTATGCATGTCAAATATTAATTTTTGATCAAAACTTATTCCCAAAAGTAATTAATAATCAAAGTGTGAATATATATTTGTTTAGGAACTTTGTATTGTTAAAGCATTTGATAATTAATTAGTAATGTTGCCACCAAATGCATCTATTAAAGGCAAAAAACTGCTTTGCCAACGTTACTTTATAATTACTAATGCACCAATTTATCAACTTCAAATTTAAAATAACTTTTCTCATTTTTCCAATGCAAATAAACCGGAAGTAGATAAATGATAGTGTTCACACTATTTACTTCGTTCCATCTATCTGTTAAATTGATCTGCCACAGTAAGTTAGAATTGCTAAAGTTGGGTATGATTACAAGTGGAAAATCTGTTTCTTCTGTTTTCCCTGATTGATTATTTCTGTCAGACTTGTTTCATGAACTAGTAGAAAAAAACCAGAGTAAATTGATAGTACGATAAATTTAATAGACTGGTTTGTTGAAACATAAATCATTGAAATGACCCAATATTTCAACAAATAAAAGAGTCTAGATTGTAAAAAATTGGTCACGTAATGTCCACAATGAGATTGCTCGTATACTTTTTGTCATATTCCAATAAAGAACAGGCTGTACTTCATTTTTCTTTAGTTAACTCAACAAAGACTTTTATGACTTTTATTTTGGCAAAAAAGTAATTGTAATATAAAGTCTGTTCAAGATAACTATGAAATGACGTCACACTTATTTAATTTAACTGGCAATGTTAGTGTGGGATCGGCGAGTGGTATGGTTTGTATGGCCAAATTTGGCGTCTGTGCTTCTTAGATGTTCGGCCGACCAACTCTAAGGACTAGTACTCTATGGATGATCGCCGGGCACAAAGCGAATGGATTATATGGAAGACCTAAGACCAATGGAACTACTAAGATGTTCTCTTATTATAATACTTACGAAGGAGGTTAAATTTGGAAAGATGAAGTACAAACTGACCGAGAAAAAAGTCGTCTAGGTCAATGATTTTCAACAGGCGGTCCGCAGAAAAATTTTAGTGGTCCGCGAAAGTTTTTGTATATATTTTTTACGGCATTTTTGTTATTTTTTATGCACATTTTATGTAAATAATTTATATTTTGTTTATTTTCTGTAAAATTTCTGTATTTTTCTTCATATAAAATAAATGTATTTACTAGCACATTAAATATATTTCGTTTTCTTGCAATAAATGAATCAACAATTATTATTAGTGGTCCGCGTTAGAAATTTATATATTTTACTGGTCCGCGGTACGGTTTTGGTTGAGAAACACTGGTCTAGATAGCTATGGAATTATTAATTTTTTATTAGGTTGACAATATCACTCTACAGTATCATTTAACTGTCATTTCCTAGTCCTAGTTTGAGGTTAAGTTCAAAATTAACATATATTTGTAAAAAGATATATTTGTATTTATATTATTAGGTCGTCAAGGATGAAATTTATAGTTAATAATATTACCAACTTTAACAGATTATTATTTGACATTGGCTTTATTGAAAATATTTTACCGTTTTTTTTTTTTTTGTTGGCAAATTACGCATCTTGCTTGTTTAAAGAAATCATTGTATGCTCTAAAAAATATCAAAAACTTTTTTTTTAAATTAATTTTGTTGAAAATGTAACGGTCGGAAATTCGCACTATTGTGAAGTATGAGTTCTAACGTGGAACTACGGCATCGCAGACCGCGCAAAACATTTATAGTGTATTTGGCTCTAGTGTTATTACGCAGCAGACAATATCAAATTGGTTCGCCAAATTTCGTACAGATAACTTAAAAACAAAAAAACTGGCTAATCGATCACAGCAGAAATATACTGCAACCAACTGGACGAAATGATGTAAAAACAGTCTAGATTGGTTAACAGATCGACTCCTATCTTATTGCATGATAACGCTTGGCCACACACTGTACAAATGACTGTGGCAAAACTACAGGAATTGGAGTTGGAACTTCTTCATCATCCTCCATACTCACCAGACCTAGCCCCCACTGACTACCACTTCTTCCGCAATTTGGACAACTTTTTAATAGGAAAACAGTTTAATTCCGACAATGCTGTAAAACTGGCCTTCTAGGAATTCATTGACTATCGTGCACCAGGGTTTTATACCACCGGCCTGAACAACCTACCGCTTAAATGGCAAAAGTGTATAGACAATATGGGTGCATACTTTGATGAATAAAATAATTCCTTATATTTGTAAGTTATCAACTAACTTTGCCTTTTTTTCTACAAATTTCATCCTTGACTCCTTAGAAAGGGCGCGTCAGTGTGAAGAGCAAAATGGTGGTTATTTAAAGGATGTAATTTTCAAAACTGAATCAAATTTATTTCCAAAAAGTGTGTTTTCTGTTTATAAAAGAATAAATGTGAATTAGTGACTTTTGGGCCACCCTGTACAAAATGTGAAATAAAATATACAACGCCATTGTTTTCCATTTTGGGTAACCCTGTTACAGTTTTGTCCAATGAATTATCAAAATTCTGTTGTTAATTAAATAAACACAAATGAATTCAAATAACCACCGCATATAAATTTTATAAATAAAACATAACTATGTTATTAATTGAATAAACATAGTATCGTTATGAAGCCAACATTTACACCTCAACTATTTTATTACTGAAATTTATTCAAATAGTTATTATAATATTCGTAGGCTTGTTACAGAAATCAGAGACATGTAAACTTTCCTTTCCCATCATTTAAAGTGAATACCACTTTATACTGTAAAGGGAAATATATTCTCTTGAAATAAGATATTCAAGAAGAGGTCTCGTAACACGCGACAAATAACAGGACTCAAAGAAATAAATACAGTGATTCGAGTAAAACAAATATATATTCTACATTGCTTGTTTAAAGAATAACTTTTGTGAAGTCAAATTTATTTTAAAGTGTCTCCTTTTCTTTTTGGGGATGTTTTCAGACTTTTGACCGCATGCTGTAGAGAAAATCATAATAGTCTTCTTGTCTCCTAAATGTGTTGGTTGTGTTACATCTGTTTCACTGGCGCTATCTTGTTCTTGGTCAAAACATTATGTGTTTTCTATATGATTCTTATGAAATCTGTACATCCGAGTAATTTTTTTTAATCCTTTTTAGGGTTTTGTAGGTATGACCAAAAAACCCTTATACCGTCATTTTGTCGTCTGTCTGTCTGTCTGTCTGTCTGTTCGGTAAAAATTGTAGCCAAACGGCTTAACCTAGAGAGTTGAAATTTGGCATGCTTATACAAATTTTTGACCCGCACATAGGAAAAATACTAAAACATCTAAAAAACATATTCCCCTAAAAATATAAACAAATATATGCACATCGAAAAAAAAAATATTTTTTTATAATTCGGTGTAGGGTATCAAATGAAAGCCCTTGGTACGTGGATTAACGATAAAAAATTTATTTTTGCAAAATAAATTATATTGAGGCCTTTTTTGCCAAAATTGTGCAAAAAAAAATTTGTCCCACACCTGTAGCCCAGATGGTTTAAACTAAAAATCTGAAAAAATTCTAAGTAATATACATTGGTGTGAACCGGAATAGTACGACAGGAAATTTTGATCAGATTATGTTTTCGGAAAATAACGCATTTTTTGTGTTTTTAACTAAAATATGTAAAATATTTAATCAGATATTTAACATAGTAAACGAGTGAACCTGCGTAGTACAGTGGTAACGTTGACGCTTCATGAGTTGAAACTACTGTTCGAATCCCGTCAATTTTTATTTTTTCTGTTTTTTTTGTTTTGTTTAAATTATTTTGTCAAAATTCTAGTTATATATTGGCAAATGTTGCATTTAATTTTTAAAAGCGTAAATTTAATTAACCAGTGGGAAGTGTTGAAATTATAATTTAATTCTACGTTTGAATGTATACGAAATCAGAGGGGTGGAGTTTATGACTTAAACAACCAATGGAAGCCGTAGGCCCAATTTTCAAAATATTAGTGAACCTTGCTATATAAAAAAAATACTGCAAATATTTAGAAACCCAAATAATGGTATTAGGCATTCGAATTAAAATTAATAAAAAAATATTTTAACATAAAATTTGTTTTGGCATTCTAAATAATCATCATTCACTTATTAAATACCTGCGAAACCCTGAAATGTGTGAAAATTCAAACTTCACATCAATTTTTTTTATTAAATATCTTTTTTTTATATATCAGGTCTGGAAAAAAATTCGTGGCGTTTTTTTAGTAAAATTCAACTGGGTTTGTTATAGTGTGAAAATGAATTTATTTAAACCAAATATGCACCATTATTATCGACACCGTTTCGCTATTTTTCGGGTTGAGCCATGCTGCCATCGGTGAAATTCTTTGGTTTCTGGTTGAAAAACTGAATCAAGTGGTTTTCACAGGCTTCTTTTGAAACCTGTTTAATTCCATTGAGAGAATTCTGCAGAGATCGGAATAGGTGATAGTCAGAGGGTGGTATGTCTGGACTATACGGCGGATGCAACAAAATTTCCCAACCAAACTCTCGCAATTTTTGACGGGTCATCAAAGAAGTGTGTGGTTTTGCGTTGTCATGATGAAAGACAACACCTTTCATATTATTCAATTCGGGCCATTCTCTTTCAATTGCCTGGCGTAATTTCTCTAGTTGTCCACAGTAGAGTTGAGAATCAATCGTCTGACCAACTGGAAGTAGCTCTTGGTGGACGATTCCCTTCCAGTCCCACCACACACACAGCATCACCTTGTTCGGCGTCAATCCTCGCTTCGCGAATGGTTGTGATGGCTCACCATCGCCTGTCCACAATCTTTTACTCTTCCGATTGTCGTACGTGATCCATTTTTCATCACCGGTTATGACACGTTTCTGAAATGGCTCGATTTCATTGCGTTTCAGCAGCGCATCGCAGATGTTAATTCGGTCTATCATGTTTTTCGCGCTCAACTCATGAGGAACCCATATAACGAGCTTCTTTTTGTAGTCAGCTTTCCGTAAATGATTCAAAACAGTTTTGTGGTCAATGCCCAGCTCCGTACCAATATCAACACTGCTGAAATGCCTATCTTGCTGTGGACCAGTAAAATACATAGTTTTCTAACGCGGACCTCTAATAATTGTTGGTTCATTTTTTGCAAGAAAACAAATATATTTACTGTGCTACTAAATGTATTTATTTTATTTGTAGAAAATCACAGAAAAGTTACAGAAAATAAACAAAATATAAATTATTTACATAAAAAATAACAAAATAACTACAAAAAACATATACAAAAACTTTCGCGGACCACTAACCTTTTTCTGCGGACCACCTCTTGAGAAACACTGACGTAAGTCTAGATGCCATAATCTTGACCTAGGATTACCTTCGTGATAATATTATTATCCCTTCATATCTCTGCAATTTTCTATATTTTAAGCAATTAGGAGATTGCTGTCCTACCAAATTAAATCCGTCGTTTGATTTCATTTTCGGAGTTTCCCTGGTTGTTGATGATGGTTTAAATAAAGTAGAAAGTTACTATAAAATTTTATTTCAACATTTTTGCCGCATTTCAATATACGCATTGATTTTCCATCACTATATTCTCGTCCGCAAATCTGTAATCATTTTCTGATTTTTTCCGAGTGTTAAATTATGAATATTTGCGACATTTCTTGAAATGCGAAGATATAATCCCAGTGGGCAAGCGCCTGCCTATCATAAAAAAGTTACCTTGGCAGTAACATTAAATATTCAAGGATGTACGAATTTTACCAAGCAAACCGCAAATGTGGCTTCGTCCAGGGAAATCTGACTAAATCAAAATACAATGCAAGAACTTACATTTGAATTATATATTATCGGAATGTGAAAATAAGAGACATTTATGAAAAATACATTTTTTTTAACTTATTGAGCTCAATTGATATTCCCAAGTCAATACACTGGCTATAGGTACAAGTAATATAAATATTGATAAGTAATAAAAATGTAACTTTAAATCGAAAAACTATTACAGCGGCTTCCAAACATTCTGTACTAATGCTCAACTTTTTTTACATAAAAATTCAGAAATGTGTAAATATTTTTCTTGGAGCATTATTCATTCAATTTATGACATAACTTGTGAAGGTTTTCGTTGGATGATTTTTTACGATTTTAGTAAAGGCCTAACTCAACAACAATGCATAGATTCGCTTCGTTCAACTTTAGGTTCTGCAAAAAAGACTGTTTACAATTGGTTTGCCGAATTTCGTAGTGGTCCTACGTCCATCAGTGATAAATCTAGTGAAGGTCGACCAAAATCGGTTGTGATTAAAAAAACATCGATGCTGTGCGCAAAATAATTAAAAAAGATCGACTTACCGTGAGATAGAGGCATCCTTTGGAATATCGCAGACTGCAATACATTCGGTTTTGCATGAACATTTAGCTGTGGAAAAGATCTGTTCCCGATGGATTCCGCATAATTTGACCCAAGCTTAAAAAAAGGCTCGTGTTGATTAGTGTAAAGGAATGCTAAAAAAATCAACCTAGGCACTGCAAAATCCGTATACAACATCATTACAGACGACGAAACTTAGATATTATAATGGATTGGCTGGGTCAATCCCTGATCTTAACCCCATAGAAATGTACATTACTTAGAATTTTTTCAGATTTTTTATTTAAACCATCTGGGCTACAAGGTGTGGGACAAAATATTTTCTGCACAATTTTGGCAAACATCGCCTTAAAATAATTTATTTTGCAAAAATAAAATTTTGATCATTAATCCACGTACCAAGGGCTTTCATTTGCTACCCTACACAGAATTGTAAAAAAAATATTATTTTTTTTCGATGAGCATATATTTGTTTATATTTTTAGGGGGATATGTTTTTTAGATGTTTTAGTATTTTTCCTATGTGCGGGTCAAAAAGTTGTATAAGCATGCCAAATTTCAACTCTCTAGGTTTAGCCGTTTGGCTACAATTTTTACCGAACAGACAAACAGACAGACAGACGACAAAATGACTGTATAAGGGTTTTTTGGTCATACCTACAAAACCCTAAAAAATCATTACATTTATTAATTATAAACTGCCAAATTAAACTGCCATAGTTTGTATTTCCAGGGAGTTGTTGGTAATTACTTCATTACGATCCTATAACAATTACAAGTCTGTAAGTGCCCCAGTTGCTTAGATGAGTAGCTGGGTGCATAAACTAAATACACTTAGATCTTCCCAACTACAAGACAAATAGTGAATGCACAAGGTGTCTGGAACTATGGGAATATTACCAAGTACGTGCAAATGTTTAACAACTTGCTACATTCTATGGTTTTAAATGAATTAAACTCGGAGTAATACATGCATATACAAATAACAACATACGTTCTGCAAAAATAAACAGACAATAATGAAGAAATACAGAGTTCTATTAAAAGGTTTTTATTATGCAACACACGGTATTCAATGTTAACTCGGTTCCATTATCTGTTATTAGCAGAGCTACGAATATGGTTACATTGACAATTAGTAGCACGAGTGTTATTCTAAATTATGGAGATGCGGGGAAACTATACAGGTAAGTTAGAAGCGCAACAAACTATGACAATTCAAAGTTGTCCCCTCTAGCAATAATGCACTTTTGAGATCGAATTTTCTATAGAAGGAAGGCATTACGCCAGTTGTGTAATGAAATGAAGTCAAAATACTCCCTTATAGCAAGCAACGTCGATCTTTTCATCTGAAGTAAAACGGCGACTAGTATATACAACAAAAAAGATTTATTTTCTTATTATAAACAATATTTGCCATATACAGTACCTAGACAAAATATTATAACCGCTTATGATGTTTTAAAAAATCATTGTTTTACACAAAATCAACAAAATAGTAATACACCAATTTTATTATTATTTTGTATTTTATTATTTCATATTATTTTAGTACATTTTTAAAATGTTTTTTAATATTTTGTGTTGCCCCCCTTTGCTTTTATTATTGCCGCAATTCTTGGAGGCATACTCTCAATACATGCCCTAATACAATTTTCAATTTCTGGAGAGCCATGCCATACTTTTTTAATATTATCTATTAACTTGTTTATTAGTATTATTTAAATCATAAACAAGTCTTTTCAGGAGATTCCAAACATTTTAGATAGGATTGACATCCGGCGAGTTACCTGTCCAGGACAAAATCGGTACTTTGCAAATCATCTCAGAATAAAAATACAGAGTTGAAGATGTTTAAAATAGCTTATCTTTTAATAAATACACGATATTTTAAAGAAATAAATAAAGTAGCATATGATTATATGGTGGCATTTTTAATAAACAGTTGTTTTTGTAAGTGGTTATAATATTTTGTCTAGGTACTGTACATATTTGCTGTTAAGTCAATAATACGGGAGATATTTCAAAAGTTTAGCTTTAGAGTCTCCCCCAATTTTTATTTTTAGTTGTGTGGAAAGCCTAATTGTTCCACTGTCTATAATTTTCAATAAATCTTTGAATGAGGGAATATTTCCTTCGTTATGGAAAAGAGCCCAAGTAATGGGTGTTTTTTTTAGAGGTATAGAACTTTAAATTGCAATAAAACAACGATGGATTATTCGATTGACATGAATTTTTTTTTATTCGAAAGATAATCTTGTGGCATTACATTTTAAATATGATTTCTGGCATATGACCGCCACGGCTGGCTCGGATGTAGTCCAATCTGGACGTCCAATTTTCGATGACTTTTTCCAACATTTGTGGCCGTATATCGGCAATAACACGGCGAATGTTGTCTTCCAAATGGTCAAGCGTTTGTGGTTTATCCGCATAGACCAATGACTTTACATAGCCCCACAGAAAGTAGTCCAGCGGTGTTAAATCACAAGATCTTGGAGGCCAATTCACAGGTCCAAAACGTGAAATTAGGCGGTCACCAAACGTGTCTTTCAATAAATCGATTGTGGCACGAGCTGTGTGACATGTTGCGCCGTCTTGTTGGTATGATTTAATGTAATGCCACAAGATTATCTTTCGAATAAAAAAAAATTCATGTCAATCGAATAATCCATCGTTGTTTTATTGCAATTTAAAGTTCTATACCTCTAAAAAAAACACCCGTTAGTTCCAGTTTACAAAAACGGTGATAGGAGTCAGGTCGGGAATTATAGACCAGTATCAAAGCTTTGTATTTTGGAAAAGATTTTTGAAAAAATAATTTATTCTCATTTATTTAACTTTGTTAAAATTATTATTCCTGTGGAACAATATGGTTTTTTCCCGCACAGATCTGTGAACACTAATTTGACATTGTACACTGACTATATTCTGAAGGCAATGGATGAACGGGTTCAGGTTGATTCCATATACACCGATTTTAGTAAAGCGTTCGATAAAATTGATCACAATTTATTATTAAATAAATTAGCTGCAGCTGCATGGAAACCTCTTGAATTGGTTCAAATCATATTTGTCTCATCGGGAACAGTGTGTGATCATGAATGGTTTTACTTCTAGATATTTTTGGCTATAAAACAAGCCAAAATTGAAGCAAACAATAATTTTATAAAAGGCTCAAAAAATACTTCTAAAGCGACTTGGACAGTAATTAATAACAATAGACCTAGTAAAACAGAAACCTATTGCTCCTTGGATCCCAACGATGTTAATGACTTTTTTGTTAACATAGCTGAAAACTTAGTGTCTAAACTCCCCACAGCCGATGACAATCCTATTGACTTACTTAAATCTTCAACAACGACCCTGTCAAATATATCGTCCTTCTCCTTTTCGGAGGTATCACAAGCCCATGTACGGGACGTGACCAACTCGTTAAAAAACAAGAGTACTAGAGATGCGTATGGCTTAAACGTCGATCTAGTAAAATATACTATAAATATTATAATATCACCGTTAACAAAGTTAATTAACCTCTGTATTCGGTTAAATGTTTTTCCTTTCGCACTTAAACTTGCATCGGTAGTGCCAATATATAAAAAGGGTGATAAAAAGGACAAAAATAATTTTCGACCGATATCACTCCTACCAATATATTCGAAAATCTTTGAAAATATTTTAAAAATTCAAATTTTAAACCATCTAGAGGTATGTAACATTTTAAGCCCACAACAACTCGGCTTTCGTTCGGGTAAATCAACAACACTGGCGATATTAGAATTTACCGACTTTGTTACAAAATGTTTTGAAAGTAAAGAATTTTGTTCAGCTATATTTTTTGACTTAACGAAAGCGTTTGACTGTGTCGATCACTATATCTTATTAGAAAAATTAAAATTTTACGAATTTGACAAAAATAGTTGTAGTTTACTAGAATCGTACCTTACGGAAAGAAGACAATCTGTAATTATCAATGGAAAATCATCTGACTACAAAACTATGATACATGGGGTACCCCAGGGTTCCATTCTAGGCCCAATATTATTTTTAATTTACATTAACGACTTTCCTTTTACAAATAATGCAATACAGAAAAAAAAATTATTTGCAGATGACACGACCATTTTAAATTCTGACCCTTCTATTACAAATTTGACTGTGATAAATGATATTACTAAAACTTCATGTATAAACTGGTTTCATGCAAATAAATTAACTACGAATGAAACGAAAACAGAGGAGATGATTCTTACTTTAAAAATATTGCCTGATGACATTACTTCGACGAGTACACTTAAGTTTCTGGGTGTCAAAATCAATAATAAATTAAACTGGGAAGAGCACATAGACTCGGTAGCGAAAAATATCTGTAAGGCCATGTACTGTTTACGTAACTTACAGAATTGTGTATCACCCAATATTTTGAAAATTATATATTTTTCATTCGTTCATCCCCATCTCTCTTATGCAATACTGGTGTGGGGTCACGCTCCTCAAGCGAACAGACTATTTGCTCTACAACGTAGAGCTCTACGTGTCATTAGCGGGATCGGCTATAGAGAAGACTGTAAACAACAATATATTTCGCTTAAAATATTAACATTTCCCTGTATATATATTTTACAATGCTTGATACATGCTCACCGCCAGTTTGAAGATTATCACCTTCATGCGGAGATGCATGATCATAATACGCGAAATAAAAATAATATACGTCCTGATTTTACTCGACAAAATCTAGAAATAGCAACAATTATTACGCTATAAAAATGTTTTACCCTTCAACCTCAGACAAAAACCAGCTAGCAATTTTCAAACAATTATGAAGAAGTATCTTATTGCTAAAGCATTTTATTCTATTGACGACTACCTGTCCAATAACTTTAATGATCTCGTGAACACTGTCTAGACAAGTTTGGAATATTTGACTTTGTGTATTGATGTATATTTGTAAATTTATTTAATTATGTATTGTATTTATTTTATTTATTTTAAATTATTCTAAACCTTTTTAACTCAATTTTTAAACCATTTTTTTAATATGTTATTTGTATTGTACGATATTATTTTATTTATTTGACTCACTGTATTTTTTTAATTATTATTATTTTTTTTTATTCTTTGACTTATGTAAACATTCTCTGTGATGTAAGAAAACACCAATAAAGATTATTATTATTATTATTATAGATGTATTATTGTTAAATCAGGTGTGCCACAGGGATCTCATTTAAAATTATTTAAATTTAAATTTCTAATGTTTGCAGATGACCTTAAATTATTTTCTAAAGTTACAAATGTACAGGAATGTTTAAATATGCAGGATGACTTAAGCAGACTGTATGATTATTGTATAGCTAAAATGTCCTTACTCATTATAATACATTAAATCAAATATAAAGTAATACACATTTGAGAAATTGGAACGCGACCTCTTTTCTCTGATATATTTGAACTGAAAGAAAAACTTGAAAACAAGACTGTAAAAGTGTCGACTACAATTGAAACAATTATCTGTTGAAGGTTGACATCTTACAGAGCAAATTAAAAAACTTTTAAATAAAAAACTAATTTAATTTGCACAAAGTTTTCGAGAGAATTCTTTAAAATTCTTCTTGTAAATAAAGAGATTGAACTGAGAACGTGCCACCAATATTTGAAAAGGTCACTTTTAATAATATATCAATTACTTTGGTGAAAATTAGCTATATTACATAAGAAAGCAGTGGAATTAAATTTTACAGGGTGGAGTAAATCACCAGAAATGTAACCACAATATTTAAAAAACATATCGTGGGCTTACTGCAAAAAGTGATCAAGACAAAAAATTCTAGATCTTATCTATCCGTTTGTTACTTTGGTCCAGGGGCGTATTTCCCACTAGGCGCATAAGGCGCATGCTGAGGGCTTACCAGGGCGCCAGAAGGAGGACCTCTCAGAGAAGTTGCGCCTCGGGCCTCCGAATGGGTAAATACGCCCCTGCTTTGGTCATACAACTTCATCATTTAAAGTCACTTCCGGGGTCTCATAAGGATCAAATTTTGGTCATCTTCTCCTTAATATTTATTAATTTCATTACTAGTATAATAATAAGTCGCTGGTTCGGGAATAGCGCTCCTCTACAGTTTATCGACGGGAAGTGAATTGTACCATCCATGGTATTCTAGAGATATCACATCAGATTTACATGACATTTACCAAATTTGCTTTTTGTCGTTTCAGAAATAAGCAAGAGTCCATTATATACATTTTTTAATTCTATAGGCCAGGGGTCGGCAACCTTTTTGTCAATAAGGGCGCAATATAAATTCAAATGTTATTGAGGGCGCATAAAAACGTAAAATATGTAAACATTCATGGTTCGTAAGGTCGTCTAATCCAGCCCTGATCGCTCAAATCGAATCACCAATAGATGCGATGTGGATATTGGGCTCAGTATGTGTGTGTTTAGATCGCTATCTGGATATTAAGAGCGCATAAAAATCTCACAGAGGGCGCCGTGTTGCCGGCCCCTGCTGTAGGCATTTTATTATTTAAAAATCTACCTATTAAATATTTAAAGGTCTAAATTTTTCCTATTATATGTATATAATTTCGATTATAGGTAATTTGCATTGACTTAGGTCAAAAAATCCCAAATTCGTTAAATTTGGAGTTAGTCATTTTTAGGGTTTTGTAGGTATGACCAAAAAACCCTTATACCGTCATTTTGTCGTCTGTCTGTCTGTCTGTCTGTCTGTCTGTCTGTCTGTCTGTCTGTCTGTCTGTCTGTCTGTTCGGTAAAAATTGTAGCCAAATGGCTAAACCTAGAGAGTTGAAATTTGGCATGCTTATACAACTCTTTGACCCGCACATAGGAAAAATACTAAAACATCTAAAAAACATACCCCCCTAAAAATATAAACAAATATGTGCTCATCGAAAACAAAAATATTATTTTAAATTCTGAGTAGGGTATCAAATGAAAGCCCTTAGTACGTGGATTAACGATCAAATTTTTATTTTTGCAAAATAAATTATTTTGATGCGATTTTTACCAAAATTGTGCAAAAAAAATTTTGTCCCACACCCTGTAGCCCAGATGGTTTAAACTAAAAATCTAAAAAAAATTCTAAGTAATGTATATTGGTGTGAACCGAAATAGTACAACAGGAATTTTTGATCAGATTATGTTTTCGGAAAATATCGCATTTTTTGTGGTTTTTGGTTCACAAAGTACAAAAGTTATACCAATGTAAGACACTCACATGCAAGGCGTGCGATAGCGTAATGGGTTAGAGCACTGGTGTTGTACTCTAAAATGCGCTGGAAAACAAAGGGTTTCGAGTTCGAGTACGGAGTAAATTTTATTTTTTCTGTTTTTTTTTTTGCATTTTTATTATGTTGAAATTATTTTGTCAAAATTCTAGTTATATTTTGACAAATGTTGTATTTAATTTTTAAGAGCGTAAATTTAATAACCAGTCTTATTATATGATTAACAGACGATAAATTATTTTAAAAATATCGTTCATTTTGCCGTGATTACTACAAAGTAAAATTTGTCCTACACACTCAGCATACCGCCTTCACTTATTATATACCTGCGAAACCCTGAAATGTGTGAATATTCACACTTCACATCAATTTTCACAGTAAATCATGGGTATATAATATACTATGTAAAAAATAAGTTATGGATAAATCTGCTCTTGCATGAAATGTAGAAGCGATGCTCTGAAATTGGCATTGTTGAATATTCCACGTATGGTAATATGCTTGGCTTCCTTCAGATAAATAGAATAACAAGAATATTTATTAAAAATTCATGCAATCAATAACTATTTTTAGCATCGACAGAACTATGAACTCATTATTTGCTCTGTAAGTAAATCACACAATGCTCTTATCGACTTTTTCACTAAAAAAAAAATATAAAAGTGAATGACGTAATGTAACAAGCACCATCCCTCATCAAATTTCAAGAACGCTGATTGGTGGCGAATGGAAAAAATATCAATATCGGTTTATAACAAGGATATTCGTCCCGTTATTTATAACACCCTCATACTGCACTCAACAGTATTTTAACAATGTTTGGTTTATGGTAAATTCTTTTTTTAAACACGTTATAAAATTTATACACTGCTAATTAAAGGGCTGCACAAAAAAGTGACGTACGAGGATTACCGAATAAATACTTGGTTTTACAATGAAATATTTGGTTTTTCAATTTAATACTTCAATAAATTTTTAACAAATTTAAAATTTGATTAGATAAGTTACGTCCGTAAGTTAGTAATTATAGTTGAAGGTAATGGGATTCGGACCAGTCAGAAAATAAAAACAAATTTATTAACTTCGCTAACGTTTTGATTTAATTTAAATCTTCATCAGAGCTACAAATATATATCGAAATATAAAATTATTAAATTTGTAAGTTTACATGTATAATGTTAAATTTGAACACTATCATAATTTTATACATGTAAACTTACCAATTTAATAATTTTATATTTCTATATATCTTTGTAGCTCTGATGAAGATTTAAATTAAATCGAAACGTTAGCGAAGTTAATAAATTTGTTTTTATTTTCTGACTGGTCCGAATCCCATTACCTTCAACTATAATATAACAAATTTAAAACTTTTATAATTAAATTTATTTTATATAGTTTTTAGGGTTTTGTAGGTATGACCAAAAAACCCTTATACCGTCATTTTGTCGTCTGTCTGTCTGTCTATCTGTCTGTTCGGTAAAAATTGTAGCCAAACGGCTAAACCTAGAGAGTTGAAATTTGGCATGCTTATACAACTCATTGACCCACACATAGGAAAAATACCAAAACATCTAAAAAACATATCCCCCTAAAATTATAAACAAACATGTGCTCACCGAAAAAAATATATTTTTTTAAAATTCTGAGTAGGGTATCAAATTAAAGTCCTTAGTACCTAGATTAACGATCAAAATTTTAATTTTGCAAAATAAATTATTTTGAGGAGATTTTTGGCAAAACTGTGCAAAAAATTTTTGTCGCACACCATGTAACCCAGATGGTTTAAACTAAAAATTTGAAAAAATTTTAAGTAATGTACATTTGTGTGAACGGAATAGTACAACAGGAATTTTTGATCAGATTATGTTTTCGGAAAATAACGCATTTTTTGTATTTTTTGCTTGACCATGTAAAATATTTAATGATATTATGTAGTACAGTAGACAGAGCGCTTCGATGGTGTAATGCTTAGAATACTAGCGTTGTAATTTGCAAACTCGAGTTCAATCCGGCCTCGAGGCAATTTCATTTTTTTTTTTTGCATTTTTATTTTGTTTAAATTATTTTTTCAAAATTCTAGTTATATTTGGGCAAATATTGCATTTAATTTTTAAAAGCCTAAATTTAATAATTAGTGGAAATTATTAAAATTGAATACTCTTGGACTTACAACCAAGTAACTTATATTGTATGATACAAGTAAAAAAATAAAATATATAAAATATATGTTATGTCATGTGTTATAATGTCTGTATCATATTAGTGCCTAAATATATTACTGCTATACTGCTATTTATATTCCTATAAATACACGAAATCAGAAGGGCGGAGCTTATGACTAAAACAACTAATGGAAGCCATAAGCGCAATTTTCAAAATCTTATTGAACCTTGCTATATAAAAAAAAAACTGCACATATTTAGAAACCTAAATAATGGTATTAGGCATTCAAATTTAAATAAAAAAAAAATATTTTAACATAAAATTTGTTTTGGCATCCCAAATTATCATTCACTTACTAAATACCTGGGAAACCCTGAAATGTGTGAAAATTCACACTTCACATCAATTTTTTTATGTAAATTTTTTTATCTAAGAAATGTTAACTAACTTCTTAAAGTAAAATTTAAATTTTATTATACGATACAGCCAGGGCCGGATTATCCCCTTAGACAAAAAAGACATTTGTCTAGGGCCCGTAATTTTCAAGGGCCCGGATTTGGTAGGTGATGCCTGATTTTTTTGCTCTCCACTTGGATTTGGGAGGTGAAGTCCTTTTTTTTTTGCTCTTCACTTGGATTTGGGAGGTGAAGACCTTTTTTTTTGCTTTCCACTTGGATTTGGGAGGTGAAGCCTTTTTTTTTTTTTGCTCTTCACTTGGTTTTGGTAGGTAAGGACCTTTTTAAAAAAACATATGTTGAGGGCCCGTAAATCAAAAATGTCTTGGGCCCGGCGAAGGCTTAGTCCGCTACTGGATACAGCTGTCTATATCAGTGTTGTTCAACCTTTTTGCACCTGCGGACAAAAATAGGATAAACATTTCGCGGCCCGGCTGAAAGCTAAGACACAAATAAAAACCAATTAGATAGTATTTTATTATTATATAGGTAAATTATGTAAAAATTTACAATCCATATAATTTCCGATAGCGAAGCAGCGGTATACAGCTAGTTATTTAACAATTTTCTTCTTTTAAACTTAAATTGGATATTATACTCAAATTGATTGTGATTGTCTCTTTTACAATTTTACAATGATAAAATTTTTTTGCACACTGAACAAGTTCCGTGAACAGCAATAACAGTTTCATATAATTTCCGGTAACTTTTATTTCCTGTATATCCATTCGTTTCAATCCATATTAATTTATTTTGCAAATAATGAAACATTTTGTAAACAGAATCATTCGTAATGCATTCCTTTTATCGGTGTTTTTATACTAAATTGCTAGCAGCAAATTTCATTTGCCAGGCATAAAAAAACTAAAAAGCATCCATTAAATGGGAAGCCTACAGTAAGAACAAACCACGAAAGCTTTCAGAGTTTTATAAACTAGGTAACGTTGGGGTTTTCAGACATGTTTATCTACTTCAAGTGCATAATAAGTTATAAAAAGACCTATAAAAATGTAAAGAGCATATTAAACATTATTTTCTAGATCGTTATGTATCTGTTTGCTACTTTGCTTATGGTACTTCACCATTTAAAGTCACTTCCGGGGTCTCGCAAGAATGAAATTTTGGTCCTCATTTCTTCTTAATATTTATTGATGGCAATATCAGTGTAATAACCATTGAACAATTAGTTTTTGCCGACGATCCCTAATTTTACTATTTGCATAAATTAATACAATTTATTTATACTTTGGTACCACGTTATTAATTTATCAAAAGGTTTGAGATGATTTTGAGGCTAAGAGTTCATTTGACAATAATATACAAAAGTATTAAAACATTTAAAATGTAACAGTTGTTTTCAGGCATGGTCCTGAAAAGAACTGTTCTATCTGGATAGAGGGGAGGATAGGAGGGGCATATGGCTCGGGCTCCGGGGCCTCCTAGGGCCCCAGCGCTCCAAAAATTATTTATATTTTACATAAATTACATAAATACACGGAGAGGTGGCCCCCGAAATGTTGTTTGGCCCGGGCCCCATTGAAGGTATCTCAGGGCCTGGTTCTTTTAACAATAATTGCAATCAGAACCTGTGAAAAGGGATTCCGACCAGGGCACAAATTTTACTACTTAAGGTAATAAAATTTGCTGTCGTTCATGGGTACTAATGTTCCCAATCAAACAATGGAGCACATTTTTTAACAATTGTTTGCGCTATTTTCTTTATATAGGGACTTTAGACTATATGTCTTAATGGAATTGGCTTGAAATCTAGTAACGTTTTACGATTGAATCGGACTCTTAGCCATTTTGTTTAAGCTTTGTAAATCATACTTACAGTGAATGTTTTAGGTTATGTTGATTGTCTTCATAAAATGTCATTTGCATTTCATTTTGAATTTTTGTGTCATTCTTAATACAAATTTCCCATTTCGTTTTATCTTCCAAAAATGTATTATATTTATATTCTATTTTTGACTTAGAACACGTCTATTGTTTCGTGCCTGTACTGGGTCTCTCTGGACGAATTCGTATGTGCAAATAAGTGTACATTAGACTTACTTCAATAATTTCAAAATTATAAAAGCTAGCAACACTATAATAACTGAGTTGAAGAGAAGAATATCTAAAGAGTCTACCGAAATAGCATTCAAGGTCAGATGACGCAATCATAAGCTACGCATGCGTCTACCATTTTAAGATGCAAAGTGTCATTCGGCCCATCTACGCGAGATCTACATATAACTGTAATAATATTTGTGAGAACACTTACCGTAAACAGACAAAAAAAAAATTCTCTCTAAAACAAAATTCTGCGCATTTAGTCATTTCTAACACTCACGGTTTAAAAAAAAAGTTTTGAATAGACTATATGTTATTAATAATATACGTATTAAAGTATTAATATTATGTTTAGAAAGTCTATATTTGGTTTCTAAACTATACTTTTCAATTATGTTAACCCATCTCTCATTCTCATAATTATAGTGAACATTTCGCACAATTGTCTTCAGTAATGGGTCCTTTAATTCCTTGAAACTGTCTCTATAAGGGCCATAACTAATTTTATTAAGATTTCCCAACATTACTGCCTATTAGTAGTGCACAGTAATTAATATAACGACCCTAACTTTCCTAATAAATAGTACTTAACGAAATGGCCCTTTTTTGGTCCCTCAGGGTACGTATAAAATACTAACAGTGAATTATCCGCAACATGATGTTAAGGTAGGCAACACAACTTACATTCATGTATCAAATTGGACGTTTTAATTAGACTAACAAAGTTTTAACTAACTACAGATTTGGGAAACTTGAAAACGGAAATTTTATGTTGGGTAGAGTTACAGAACATAATTTGTCCAATTATATATTGTAATGTATTGTTACATACAATCAGTGGCGTACCTAAAGCTTATGACACCAAGGATGGAACTCTGGCTACCCATCCATAATTATTATTATTTATTATTAAAGCAAATAAGTAACTGAAGCCATAAGGCTTTGATTGTTCCATTTTACAAGTGGAAGTGATAGAGCATACAATATTATGATTCGATGTTAAATAGGTTACGGATGTGAGACCTGGAGAGTTACCCGTGTAATCGCTTCCAAATGGCAATCCTTTGTAAACAGACGTCTCCGCAGAATCATCCGAGTGTTCTGGCCGGAAAGAATATCTTACGCAGAGCTATGGCAACGGACAAACCAAACAGACCCAGAAGAAAATAAAATTGCGCAAGTGGAAATGGATAGGACATGTCCTGAGGAGAGAGCGGACTAGCGTGCCTAGAATGGCCTTGGATTGGAATCCACAAGGCACACGCAAAATCGGAAGGCCAAAAACTTGGAGACGAACAATTATTCAAGAAGCGAGGAATTATGGAAAATCGTGGCTGGAGATTAAATATCTTGCGGTCAATAGAATACGCTGGAAGAGTTTTGTGGAAACCCTATGCTCCTTATAGGAGCCAAAGGAACATATATATGAAAATAGAGTGGTAAATTATTTAGAAAAGCACAATATTATAAATGATAGTCAACACGGATTTATGTCTGTACGGTCAACAATAACAGCTATTAGTGAATTCCTAAATAAAGTTTATGATTTGCTTGACAAGTGAGAAAAACATGTTGGTATTTTCTGTGATTTAAGACGTGCCTTTGATTGTGTAAGTCATGAAATTTTAATAAAAAAAAAAAAAAAAATGCTTTGGAATTCGTGGATATACCACTGACTGGTTCTCCTCATACTTATCTAATAGATCGCAATTTGTTAAAATTTCATACAAATCAGGCAATGGTACAATGAAAAATGCTAAGTCTAATTTTGTACCCATAAATATTGGTGTGCCTCAAGGATCGGTATTAAATCCAATTTTATTTTACTTTTTGTAAATGATTTGTTCCTTTTTATAAACTATTTCGTATTATGTACGCTGACGATACTTCGGCCTTGATATGTGGACAAAATTGGGGAGAAATACAAGAAAAAGTTAACAAATCACTACATGATATGAATAATTGGTTTTGCATTTAATAAATTGTATCTGAATTTCGATAAAAAAAACTTACATTTTCTCGAATTATTTTTCCCCCTGTATCAAATTTGGTAAAAAATGATCTCTTAGATTTGTATAAAGAACAAAGAGACAAACAGTGATTCGTTTTTATATATAAGATATACCTAATGATTATTTTATTGTTTCAGAGATATTAAACCTGATAACATTCTTCTAGATGAAGAAGGTAAGTCAAATTATTTTTTTATTACACAAGACTATCTTTTTTTGCTTTCGTCGTACTTTGTTTTAATTTTTTTTTAATGACCTTTTCTGCTGTGGCAATTAGCCAGGACAATTTTTATTTGAGAAAATTTCCATGCCTGAACGGGATTCTAACCCGAGACCTTCGCAACGCAGAGCATATGTGTTACCACTACGCTACGCAGGTCAGCATTTGTTTTAAATTGTATATGTTACAACATACAAAACAAATGATTTTAACTTGAGTTAGGGATAATTCTTACTTTAGCAACCGGCCATTAGTGTTTCAAAGATAAAACTTTGAAATATATTTATTCTTTAATACTTTTTAAATAATTTTTAAGTTAAGCGGCAGATTCTTCGGGTTTTTTGTTGATTGTTTGAAGTTAAAAAACATTTAAGTAGCTTAAGAGAAATACATTGTATAGAATCCCCGACATTTTAAACTTTTAATCCGTCTCTAGACGTCCGTAAACCGCGTTTCATAGCCCCATTAACGTGACTGGGAATTTCAAAAGCCCTCCTTCACTTACTGGCTCTGTAAGCAACGCTCTCAACTCGCTCTATTTACAAGTATAAACTTACTGTATTCATAGTCACACGTACTGTTTTAATTAATATTCTAATTTGTCTTGCTTTATTAGCAAATTGTTTATTTTAACAAGAAAAATTATAAGAAAACAAGGGAAGCGTTTAAAGGGAAAGTATTGATAATATAAATATGGATACAAATAAAACGTTGACACAAAAGAGTCAGTACTAAATTCATTAAGGCTCAGTCTAAAAGAACGGTTCTACAACCGCAGGAAAACCGCTCCATTAATAAAATCGCGTGTTAAAAACTACACGATGGTGGAAAATGAAATGTTTGGGTTGATCCAGTATTAAGTAATAATAATAATAATAAAATCGGTGGTGGAAAATTCCAAGTACCGCATTTATAGGAATTAGTCCCAGGGGAGGACTTTGGCCCAGGCAAACTAGGCAACTGCCTAGGGCCCGTATGTTTTTGGGACCCGCAAGACGTTTTTATTATACATTTTTTCTATTTCTTTTATGATTTTTACTTGCCCGACCTTAATATATAAGGGGCAAGTATTGTAATCGCGAAAATTTTCGATGCCGAGATTTTGACTGATGACCACGTTTCATGGTCCAGGGAATCCAAAAAACCTATTTTCGAAGTGCCGTCCGTATGTGTGTGTGTCTGTGTGTGTGTATACACGATAACTCAAGAACGGTTCAACTTAGAGAATTGGTTCTGGTACTAAAAAATTCTTCTATTAAATGGGAAGAACCCTATTGTTCTCAAGTCTCAATTTTTTCATACTTGTATGTAACGTTTCCATGGTAATTAATGCGTAACTAGTAAACCAAGCCTTGGACAAAAATTTGTATAGAGCATAATTTGATGTATTTTTGAAGATTTATCTAAAGATTTAAAAAAAAAAAATAATTTATTTATTTTTTTTTTATGGGAGGGCAAGTCTAGCGGAGGTTTCCCTTCGCCACTGGTTTTAACTTGTAAGGCCCGCAATGAGAACCTTGTCTAGAGCCCCGATTTTCCTAAGTCCGTCGCTGATTACTCCTTCCCCACCTCGGGGTTACTGACAGCCCACTAAGACGGACATAAACCTCTTGGATATCGAGACCAAACAGATGTTTGTGATCGAATTCTCAAGTCCAACTGAGAAGAATATCTCTCTCAAGGAGGAGGAAAAAAGGTCCAAGTATATGGATCTCTTGTCCAAGCTTAGAAAGCTGTAACCAGGGTATAAAGTTAAGCTTGTAGTCCTGATAGCTGGTGTTTTGGGTGGTTTGAAATTCTCCTATCGAAGGAAAATCGAGTCTATTCCCGCCTGCAGATCTTCTGCCATCTCTTTGATCTGCAAGATGCAGAAAACAGTGTTGCTGAGGTTACGCCGCATTGTACGGGCACTGGATTTGGCGTAATTTCCGCGTTTGCATATCGCCAGAGTTTGGGATGCAGCCGTGTGTATTTAGTCCCACTAGTCTCTAGTATGACATGGCTCAAAAGGTTGCTGAAATTTGCGATTAGTGCACGCTTGTCAAGACCTGACAAACCCAAAAGTTAATAACAAATTTTATTTACTGCTCAAGAGCCAAAACACATATTAATAAAAAAATCGCAAAATACATAACGGAAGTAGAAAAACAGAATATATAATTAACAAAGAACAAGAAATTACAAATAAAACAAACCTGGTTTGAGTTTGTAGTAATTTTAGAAATATGGTTGCAACTCGTAGTATCGTAGTCCCACAGGGATCAGTTTTAGGCCCCGTTCTATTCAACATATTTGTGCACGACATGCTCGTTCCAGCTCATGCAACAATTGCTATGTTTTGCTATTTTTTGAGGTACAAATACTAATTTTCATTAATTTAATTTCATCCTACAAGTCTCCTATAATAGACGTTCAAAATAAGAAAAATACTGACGGATGTTAGCGGTTCCCATGTGCAGAAACCAAATTTCGTCTATTACGTTATCAACAGTTAGTTTAACAAATTTCAATACGTGTAGTATGCGATGTTGTTTGTTTATTTCTGTTATTATTGTTTCTCGTACGTTTCAAGGTATACATTGTACTAATAAGTAAAAATGTATTTGAAATACATGATTTTGTTTGTTTGGTATCCACAATAATTGTTTAAAACTCTTATGTACGTCAATGTGATCAGTTGTTTTCTCGCGTAGAATTGATGACGTAATTTATAATACCATGTATCTTTCTTGTAATGAACGTACTCTAATACAAGTTAAAAATTGGCATTATTGATATTTAACTGTCATATTTTAGACTGTCATTTTTAAAAATCATTGAACATACTGTGAATACGCCACTGGGTTACACTTCTATTATGTATAATCCAACGTAATTGAAAAAAATTAAAAAAGTGTAGAATTTCTTTCACTAATCTTTTATTTGAAACTCCAGATAAAATGTCTAAAGTTGCTGAACAGACATTAACAATGATTTACGTAACTCGTTGCGGTTTAGAATTTGTTAAAACTTTAAAATAGCTGACAGTTTTCCAGTCGAAGAATTTCATTTTATAAGAAAGGACAACCGTGAACTTCTACACAAAGAAAATAGATGAAAATAGGACGATTTTATTTTGAAACAAAGAGATTTAAATACTAGATTTAAATTAATGGTTAAGTTGAAATAATAACGCCAAAATATAAAAAGACAATGTTATATACATATACAGGGTTATTAGAATGCTTTATAATATTCATAATTTTTAAATTTCCTCGGTAGTAGTTGGAAGATAGTTTACTTACCTAACATGTAAAGTTTTAAATTCTAAATAAATTTTATCTCTTGTACTTTTTTCTAAAACAATTAGGGTAGCAGAAAATAGCATATATATATATATATATTATTTTACATGTTAAATCGCTATGGCTGACAGGTCAATTCACCACCCTTAAATATGTGCCCTCGAAGACGCTGGTCCTTATTCAAGAGCAGTAAGTCAGCGATGTCGCAGTTGAAACAGCGTGTAGAGATTCGATACAAAGTAATGAGATCTTCAAGGAGGCGACGAGCTTTCTGTGATGGTAGTCTCAGCCGATATAACCACACCTCATATGGTAAATTACGGAATTACGTGGGTAGAAACGTCTCTAAACACTTTCCAGTTGTCCAGTATCTTTTAATTACAATACCATTTTTTTTTTAATTCCAATACCATAAGCTGCATCTGCAAATATTTCCTTGAAGATTTCTACTAAGTAAAGGTTGAAGAGTAGCGGAGAAAAAACGAATCCCGGTCTTACTCCACGATGTATCTCAATGGCATCAATATTCTGGCCTCCACTTGTGCTGTTGATGTATGATTCCAGTTATCAGCTAATCCAGATTTTATAAAGAAACCTACTAGTTATGTTTAATACTATCAAATGGTATTAATGAAACTAAATATTTCATTATCTGTCAGTAATGAAAGGAAAACCTGTTTTCAAACAAATGTTAAAACCTCTGACAGTGTTTGTACAGTATGTTCTGGAGTATTTTCCTCATTAGTTTGTTGAATATCTCGGAAAGGGTATCTGTTAAAGGGTGGGTACGCCAACGTATGCAGTTGTTACAAACCACGGCTTGGAATTTAGTTGCAATGGATTCACCGGCGAATATCATGCAGTGTGTGTTAAAAGCTTTTACGAAAACCATCGTTTTCTCATAATAGTTCATCGCTTGTATCGTACTCACTACCATTTTAACGATCTTAATCAAGTCCCTTCAGAGAAATTGCCTAGATTGTGGGTTAATAAATTTTAAACAGAAGGTACTAACATTAATACAACCTAAGGGCCGATATACTATTGGGTGCATCTAGCATAATCGGCTCTTATTTTTATGAGAATACAAACGGTGTTTCACGTACCGTTACTTCTTATCGTTACAGGGACAAACTGGAGAATTTTTGACGATCAGTGGTTGGATCACGAGTAGTAAAATTCTATTCTATAGTTGAAAAAAAAAAAACAATAGCTACTTGGTTACCGCCAATAGAATCGCGTTATTAGCCATAATAAAATTGAATTCTATTTATCATAATACCACCACAGAACTTAAAAATGTTGCTGAATTCAATAAAAATACTTGGTATCAGCAAGATGACGCCACAGTGCATGGACGCCATGTTTCCTGGAACTGATTTCCAAACGAGGTAACATGAATTGGATGCCCAGAAGCCCAGATATAACACCCATTGATTTCTTCCTATGGGGTTATCTAAAATCTAATATCTACAGTAAAGTTTCCTGGACTTTTTTTTATTTAATTGTTATTTAGAGGCTCTTCAACTACTAGGATTTTAGTATCTAGTATACATATAATATAATTTCTTACTCTGAATACGTCCAAATGTTGCGTATTACATATTGGCCGGAACAATCCAAATACATGTTATTACCTCAGCGCATCGCTCTGAAACACGCCGAATCTTCGGTTGACCTAGGTATTACAATCACATCTACCTTAGAATAGTCAACACACGTCATCAACGTCGTTAGAAGAGCAAATAAATCCCTCTTCGTTATTAAGAAATCATTTCCTGACCTAACGCCATGCTTATTTCGCCAAATGTACCTGTCCTATGTCCGCCCACTCCTGGAGTTTGCTTTCGTAGTCTGGTTCCCGAACCTTCAACGCGACATCATATTACTGGAAGGAGTGCAGAGACGCGCCACTCGTCTTCCAAGATGTCTCAGAGCTCTGTCATACGAAGAGCGGCTTGAGAGGCTAAATCTGCCCTCTCTTGCAGCCCGCAGAGCTCGAGGTGACCTCATTCAGATGTACAGAGCGACAACTGGAAAGTTTTCTACGGACATGTCGCCTCTGTACTCCATCAACGCCGACCTACGACTTAGAGGTTACTCTCTGAAGCTCCGCCACGACAAGTACGGAAAGCAGCTGCGACAAAACTTTCTATCTAATCGTGTGTTCGACCAATGGAACGCCTTACCCGAGAACGCAGTGTCAGCACCGTCCATCGACTCCTTCAAAGCTCGAATAGCCCCATATTGAATTTATAAAACTAATTATTTTTATATTATTTTAAATATGTACTAATACATTTGTATTTTTGTTGTACTCTTGAGCATAACAAGCATTCAGCTTCTGCTCTTTACATTGTAGTAATAATAATAATAATAATATTGATATAAATATCTCTTATAAATATGTATAAATATTTATACAAATTACATGTTTTGTTTAGCCCTTCGCCACCAGCTATAAACTATAGGTGCCTTTATGTGTATGCTAAAAAAATTGATGTGAAGTGTGAATTTTCACACATTGCTGGGTTTTGCAGGTATTTAGTAACTGAACGATGATTATTTGGGATGCCAAAACAAATTTTATGTCAAAATATTTTTTTATGAATTTTAATTCGAATGCCTAATACCATTATTTAAGTTTCTAAATATATGCAGTATTTTTTTTATATAGCAAAGTTCATTAAGATTTTGAAAATTGCACCTATGGCTTCCATTGGTTGCTTACATCATAAGTCCCGCCCTTTGATTTCGTCAAACATAGAATTAAATTATAATTTCAACACTTTCCACTGGTTATTAAATTTACGCTTTTAAAAATTAAATGCAACATTTACCAAATATAACTAGAATTTTAACAAAATAATTTAAACAAAATAAAATGCAAAAAAAAAAACAAAAAATAAAATCAACAGGATTCGAACCCTAGTTTGCAAGTTAAGTTATATTATTAAGCGTACGACAAATCCAACCACGTCACGAGAGCTACTGATCTGGTATGTTACACAACGTATTAAATAGTTAACATATTTTAGTTAAAAACACAAAAACTGCGTTATTTTCCGAAAACATAATCTGATCAAAAATTCCTGTTGTACTATTCCGGTTCACACCAATGTACATTACTTAGAATTTTTTCAGATTTTTAGTTTAAACCATCTGGGCTACAGGGTGTGGGACAAACATTTTTTTGCACAATTTTGGCATCAATCGCATCAAAATAATTTATTTTGCAAAAATTAAATTTTGATCGTTAATCCACGTACTAAAGGCTTTCATTTGATACCCTACTCAGAATTTAAAAAAAAAAATTTTTTTTCGATGAGCACATATTTGTTTATATTTTTAGAGGGATATGTTTTTTAGATGTTTTAGTATTTTTCCTATGTGCGGGTCAAAGAGTTGTATAAGCATGCCAAATTTCAACTCTCTAGGTTTAGCCGTTTGGCTACAATTTTTACCGAACAGACAGACAGACAGACAGACAGACAGACAGACAGACAGACAGACAGACAGACAGACAGACAGACAGACAGACAGACAGACAGACAGACAGACAGACAGACAGACAGACAGACAGACAGACAGACAGACAGACAGACAGACAGACAGACGACAAAATGACGGTATAAGGGTTTTTTGGTCACACCTACAAAACCCTAAAAATGGACGTTAAACTGACTATATTACTCCTGAATGGACACAGATTGATAATATGGACGCTAAACCTGGAAACCTGAAAATATATATCAGACAACTATGTTCTGTAGTTTCAATTAATGATTATGTATTGTATGTGGACAGTAAATAAATATTATTATTATTGTAATTTTTAACATATTTGTGTGTTTCAAATAATTTTTAGATTTATGTAGTTTTCTATAGAAATGTTTAAATAATACCTTTTTTTTTCGAGAAAAAATAACTGTCTCTACTGCCATGGATTTATTTATTTTTAAATTAGGTTGGCAATATTATATAAATAAAAAAAAAGAGGTCAAGGATATACAATTATTTGTATTTATTATTATTATTTTTGACAGCCATTATTGCGCGCGCAACCAGTACGGGAATGACAATTCTCGCATATTGCACATGCGCATTGGTGCTTATTTATTCATTCACACAACGGCTGCGCGCACATTAGAGTAACATATGGAATTCAGTTAATTCCCTGTCAACTAACAATATACAGAGCGATCAAGAAGTCTTGTCCGTTATGCAATAGTTGACAGAAACGTTTAGATATCAAACTTACTTCCAAGGACATGTACACATAGGTGTACATTCTATTTTTATTACCTTATACGAATTGATTATTAAATGAACACTATTTTTCGCTACACGCCAATGAGACATATTTTCGTTGATTCTCGGGTGAGTTCGGGAGAACGAAATAATCTGATTGGTTCTTTGTTAAATTGAGATTTTCAGCTGTGGGTTAGAACACAGTTTTGATATTTTTAAACTGTTTACTGTTAATTGTTTACTGTTATGTAACTGACAAGAAATTTTGATCGCACGGTATAAATGAGACAATTCCATAGCAGTCGTAGGAAAATATTTCTATTCGTCATGCTGATAACAGTTTCGGCGTTAGTCATTTTCAAAGCTACTATTTTGCATTTACCAGGGTCGGAGGAACGCAATTTGCAGGTAATGCAAGGCATTAGAGCGCTTGATGGCAGGGGGCGCTAAGGTTAAAGTGAGGACCTTTTTTTAGGTCTTCACTTGAAATTTAAAAGTGAGGACTTTTTTTTTAGGTCTTCACTTGTAATTTTGCCCCGTCTGAGGGTGCTCCATTCAATCTTGCATAAGGGCGCTAAAGACCCTCGCCCCGATTCTAGCATTTACCAATACTCAAGATTTTTTAATAATAAATTCTGTTTTTAACATCTGTTGTCGCCATAAAATGACTTTCAAATGCGACTATATAAAGTTTATAGTGAGGAGTTTATAGTTACTGGTGAAATAAAGACTAAAATGGCATTATGTACGAAGAGGCAATCTCTTCGCACATAATGCAGTTTCAGACGCCCTGTCTGAAGCTATCTCATAACTTCTATAATTCAAATGGCCACATTATAGCTTCTGCAAATGTATTATTTATAGGATTATGGAAGAAATATGATGATACATGAATCTGAACTGGAAATTAAGTTATGAAATATTTAAATTTGACTGAAGAGAATAAGATTACAGTAGGCTTAAGCAGTGGTGTAGCTAGGGTATATAACGCCTAGGGGAAAATAAAAAAATCTATAGTTGCTATAACTGAAATACTTGCTCAAACTTCAGTTGTTTATTCTATGGAACAAAACAATGAAATAAGTTTTAATAGACATGTGTCCGGAAATAGTTTCTTAAAAACAGGGATTTTAGATTAAAACTTTTATATAAAACGATTCTTATTATAACTGACGGATAAAAAACGATACTGGTAAAGTAGCTGTTCTATAATTCGGGCGAGAATAATAAGTTAACGTTACTCCCATTTTCACAATCATTCACTCCTCATCCAGGTGTAGGAGCTCGCCGTTAGGACTCTCAAGTTAGTCCGATATTAATTTTTAAACGACACGCATTAATCAGCTTTTTAGGATTTCCTAGGTATAAACAGAAACAACTATACCATTCATGTACAGCATATGACCCGCGGGCCGTATCCGGTCCGATACTAATTTTTAAACGACACGCATTGAGCGGCTTTTTAGAATTTCCTAGGTATAATCAAGAAACGTTTTTGTTTTGTTAATATACGCAGAATCACGCAAATTTTAATAATTGATTCCTGCTTATATTGATTTTTATTCGATATCAGTTTGCCAACGTTGTTGGCAACGGGTCTGCGGTATTTAAATGTTTTTGCTAGCTGCAAGTAATTCGATGTGACCTAGGGATTTGAAATTTAGCATACATAATATAAAATGATATAAATACCTTTATGTTGTTGCGGGTTGAATTATTTTAATATGTTAATAGTTTTAAATTGAAAACGTTTTAATTAAACGAAAAACAGATGAAAATAGTTTGCATAACATTGTAAATAGTTAGAAAATTGTTTCTGAACACAATATTTGTTTTTAATTAAGAGGTAAACATGTGCTACGATTAATGATATGAAACTAGGTAAAAAACAAAATATTTACGAAACAGTTAAATGCATACTTGTTGATAATATCATAAGATTGTAACAATTTAAAATAATTAAAAATGGTTAATGTTTTCGTATTAGAAAAACATAGTCCTTAGAATTTTTTCGATGAGCTCATATTTGTTTATTTTTTTAGGGGGGTATGTTTTTTAGATGTTTTAGTATTTTTCCTATATGTGTGTCAAAGAGTTGTATAAGCATGCCAAATTTCAACATTCTGGGTTAAGCCGTTTGGTTACAATTTTTACCGAACAGACAGACAGACAGACAGACGACAAAATAACGGTATAAGGGCTTTTTGGTCATACCTACAAAACCCTAAAAATTACAATAACCTAAAAGTTGCGATTTCTCAGAAATCTTAAACCCACCTCTATGCCTCTGGGAAAATACAGAAAAAAAGTAATCAGCCACCTTTGGATGGGTCGTCCGCTATCCCTGAGTGTAAAAATTCTTCGCTTTATTCCCTAATGCGACCGGGGCAAAATTATGAAAAATTAAAATCGTAGAAAATCAAATTTCCTAACGTCGGCGGAAAATAAAAATGAGTCTAGGCTTGAAAAGAAAAAAGTACTCACAAAAGTAGCTTTGCTACCTATACCGTTTGGTTTTTTTGGCAAGTTTGTCATATGATAAGACGTGAAACCGTACATACCTCCAAATTTAATACGCTTTTTGTTGTGGATTGTGCATAATTTTCTAAACTAGTGAGATGTTTTAATGAAACAGACATATAAACACATCGGTTATCGCATTCTATCAGTGACACCGTAGTTATCGAATGCCTTTACATAACCTAACATAATGTTTTCATTAACAAATCTTGCTAAAAATTACAAAGACGGACAGTAAATATGATCAATTTAGGTAATTAGGTAGTTAAAATCTAAGACAACAGAATTATAAGAACGATAATAATACAATTCACAGATGGAGGGCTATTCGTAACGTACTAATTTATAACAGATGTGAACGGTACATGGAATGTTAAAGAAAGCATTAAAGCATAACTCAGAGCGACACAACGAATAGTCTATAACTTCTTAATTTAAAGAGGTCTGAATGCGGCTTAAGGAAAGTTCCACTCTGTGCGTATCCACCTACTATCCTGATTTTTAGATAATACAGTTAACAGGATATTAACCTACCGTGTTGTGTGTAAACACCTACTACCCTAGTTAAGGCATAGTATAGTAAACAGACTAGCTACTAGACTTAGTAACTATCCCATTTACTAGCCTAAACATGGCATAAAAGTTGCTTGATTATAAATCCCTAAATATGATTATGTTGTGATACGCAAGTTGAAAATAATTACACGCAAGAATTTCTTCCTGTAGTCTTCTTCCTGTTTTTGTTGTGAAATTTATAAATTACCATCGTAAATATTTATATTCTCTAGAGAAATACCAGCTTTAATCGGTAGCAATAAGAATTTGTTTCATTATAAGCAAACGAAATTACAATATCAGAGTTTCTCGAGTATAAAAGTAATTATATTAATGTAATTAGGTAATACTATGAAATGCGAACTAGCAGAAATTTAAATCAAGAAGAGGAATTACACAGATATATTTTAATTATACAATGTTTACCAGGGCACAAAAATACAAGGAAATTTCCAAATGACACCTACTGTCTAAATTTATAATAGTGCTGGGGAAATCTACGAGGGATGTTTGATACGGCAGTGACTTCGAAATGAAAGATTATTTTTTACCAAAATGTGCCTTATTTTTCAACATAGTCTCTTTTTAGGGTTTTGTAGGTATGACCAAAAAACCCTTATACCGTCATTTTGTCGTCTGTCTGTCTGTCTGTCTGTTCGGTAAAAATTGTAGCCAAACGGCTGAACCTAGAGAGTTGAAATTTGGCATGCTTATACAACTCTTTGACCCGCACATAGGAAAAATACTATAACATCTAAAAAACATATCTCCCTAAAAATATAAACAAACATGTGCTCGTCGAAAAAAAAAAATATTTTTTTTAAATTCTGAGTAGGGTACCAAATGAAAGCCCTTAGTACGTGGATTAACGATCAAAATTTTATTTTAGCACAATAAATTATTTTGGCGCGATTTTTGCCATAATTGTGCAAAAAAAAAAAATTGTCCTACACCCTGTAGCCCAGATGGTTTAAACTAAAAATCTGAAATAATTCTAAGTAATGTACAATGGTGTGAACCGGAATAGTAAAACAGGAATTTTTGATCAGATTATGTTTTCGGAAAAAACGCATTTTTTTGTTTTTAACTAAAATATGTTAAATATGTATTTAATTCGCTATGTAACACAGTAGATAAGTAAGCGCTCGTAGCATAGTGCGTTTCTCTCAATTTTAATTTTTCTGTTTTTTTTTTGCATTTTTATTTTGTTTAAATTATTTTGTCAAAATTTTAGTTATATTTTGGTAAATGTTGCATTTAATTTTTAAAAGCGTAAATTTAATAACCAGTGAGAAGTGTTGAAATTATAATTTAATTCTATGTTTGAATGTATACGAAATCAGAGGGCGGGGCTTATGATTTAAGCAACCAATGGAAGCCATAGGAGCAATTTTCAAAATCATAATGAACCTTGCTATATAAAAAAAATACTGCACATATTTAGAAATTTAAATAATGGTATTAGGCATTCGAATTAAAATTCATAAAAAATTATTTTGACATAAAATTTGTTTTGGCATCCCAAATAATCATCATTCAGTTACTAAATACCTGCGAAACCCTGAAATATGTGAAAATTCACACTTCACATCAAATTTTTGGTAGATACTTTTTGCCCAACGATATTCCAACTTCCTTAAACCTTCCAAAAAGTACAATTTCTCAGTCTCTGCAAACTAGGGTTGTTTTTCAGCGATGAGCTTCACGTTCGACGCGAAACTTTTTCCAGCGAGCCATTTTTTCATGTTTATAAAAAGAAGGAAGTCCTAGGGGACCAAATCTGGAGAAAAGGGTTGATGAGAAAGCAGTGCGAAACGCAATTTGGTCATTGGGGGACGGCTTTTTCATCAATTTAGCGTCCAATAGATTCAATAAAGTGGCATACTATTGTCCTGTGATCATTTTTCTCCTTTTCCAGATAGTCGATGAAGATTATGCGAATGCCAGAAAATCCATGACCTTTCCAGCCGATCCTTTTGCCTTTTTCGGTGCATGTTTGCCAGGAGAAATCCACTGTTTCGATTATTCTTTTATTTCTTGTGTGTGTTGATGGATACGATGTTTCATCAACGGTCAGAAACACCGAAAAAACTCCTCTGAAGTCAGTAACTTCGAAATGAAAGATTTTTTTTTTAAACCAAAAATGCGTTATTTTTCAACAGTCTTCTTTTCGCTTGACACATCTTGTCCAACGATATCCCAACTTTAAAACTTCCAAAAAGTACAATTTCTTCCAAACAAAGTCTTGTGTTTTCAGCGATGATCTCCTCGTTCGATGCGAATATATTTCCAGAGAATTATTTCTTCATGTTTGGAAAGCTAGAAGAATCGCAGGAATCCAAAACTGGAGAACTGGGTGGATGCGGAAGAATTTCGTAACGTAGTTCGATCAATTTGGACGTTGTATTTGCGGAAGAATGAGCTGATAAATTGCCATGGTGGAACAGAACTTTTTTCTTCGCCAAATGGAAATTTTTCATCAATTCAGCGTGCAAGAGATCCAATAAAGCGACATAATATTACCCTGTGATCATTTTTGCTTTTTCTAGATAGTCGATAAAGATTATGCCTTGTGAATCCCAGAAAATCGTGGCCATGACCTTTCCAGACAAGGAAACCCCTTTTGCCTTCTTCGAAGCATGTTTGCCAAGAGAAATCCATTGTTTTTAATTCTTTCATTACTGCTGTGTATTGATGTATCCATGTTACATCAACGATTATGAAAGGCCGCAAAAACTCTCTTGGATTACGCTTATATATGTTCAAACATTGCGATTTCGTTTTTGATCAACTATGAACAAACGCGGTACCCATCTTGCCGATAGCCTTTTCATGCTCAAATATTCGTACAAGATATGAAACACACGATCGTCTGAGATATTAACCATCTTTGCTATTTCGCGTAACTTCATTCGACGGTCCAACCAAAACCGTATCATGAAATTGCTGAACACTTTCTTCTGCAGTTGCATTTTTTGGACGTCCTGAACGTGGATCATACTCAAGGCTGGTATGACTACGTTTAAATATAGTAGCCATTTTTTTTATTATTACAATTTATTGGGTGCTTCAGCATCTAGTCTTTTAACACCCGGTACAGTGTTCTTTTTACAAATTTTTGTACATATTTATGGCCTTGAGAAAATGTTTAATGTTATATTCCATTGTAGATGAGGGTGTAAGTGCTTGTGCAATATCTCTTGGTATGTTGTATAATTGCCTGTGGTGATTTACTACGATAGTCGGTTATGATGCGCTTTACTGTTAGTGATTTTTCACAATTGTCGCCATTTTTTTACTATGAAAAATAAAGGAGCATAGTTCACATAAACTTTTACTAACTTGGAATGAATTTCCCTTGAATCTTTTACTTTCACTGCACGATGTTGAATTTTTTCATTTTACATTAAACTAATCTACTTTAAACAGCTGTATACAACAAACTATTTGGCAAATAATGACTTGCTATTTCTTATGTTTACTTATGAAAGATGCTCAACTTAAAAACAACATATTTTTTCCCCCAGAAATGTCTTTTGTAGGTAAGGCCGACAACTTATTGGGCAGCGTTCGTAAGTTGGTATGTTGGAAAGTTGGTAACTCATGATGACATAATTCCTTCTTTATAAAATTGGTAGAGTATACAAAATATACGCTTCAAAAATACTGTCAACACCATTTAGATAGGATAGATTCTAACTTTTTTATTAAGTCAAGAAAACTTCTGATAAATTAAAACAATCCCTCTTTGTTCAAGATAAAAATGTACCTTTTTCACTGTATAAAAACAAAATCACCAAATTTAAAAAGAAAGATCGTAACTACATTTTTATAGATGTCTAAATCACTGCCAACACAAAGTTTTTTTACATATTTCATACTTATCTCAAATTCAACAATTTGAAACATTTTGTTGATAAATCCTTTTTAAAATAGTACCAGATAATATTTCTAAAACACTGCACAGGGTAAAAGAACATAAAAATAAGCGATAAAAATAGCGACGATAACATATATGGTCCGCAGTCTTTCGTGAATGTTGGACGTTAACACAATTTTAATGACAATTAGTTTCTTTTATCACTGTTTTCACTCGGGTAATGTTCGTACAATCATATGAATGGTAATTAGAATTAAAATTGCAAATTTAAACAATGTGACAATGGGATGCTGCAAGAAACGTAGCATACTTGAATCGCCTAATACAGGGGTCGGCAAAACGGCGCCCTCGGTGAGATTTTTATGCGCCCTCGCTATCGCGACACACACATACTGAGCCCAATATCCACATCGCACCTATTGGTGATTCGACTTGAGCGATCAGTGCTAAATTCGACGACCTTGCGAACCACAAATTTTTACATATTTTACGTTTTTATGCGCCCTCAATAACATTTGAATTTATATTGCGCCCTTATTGACAAAAAGGTTGCTGACTCCTGGCCTAATAGATAACACTAGGTTGGCATTTCGACAGTCCTATTTATATTGAGCTATGCGCTGAAAATCGACGATGCCAATATTGAACAGGTCGATGCTTACCAATATCTTGGACTCGAAATACGAATTGACAGAGACAATCAAACGTGCAAGATCTTCAGGAGAATATCACAAGGATGGGCAGTATTTGGTAATCTACAAACTTTTTTGTAATAATAATGTCCCAATGTTCCTTAAAAAGAAAACTTTCAAGCTATGTGTTGTGCGTGTCTTAACCTATGAAGCGGAAACCCTAACATTGACTAAAGCTTCTGCTAGAAAACTGCAAGTATCCCAAAAAGCCATGGAACGAGCTATATTAACTAACACGCTGAGGGATAAAATATAAAATGCTGAAATTCGTTAATAGACGAAACTAACCGAAATCCTTGTAAAAGTAGCTACCGTGAAAAGGAAATGGGCAAGCCATCTAGCTAGAACAACAGCCAACAAATGGACCAAACGGATTCTCGAGTTCAGACCATAGATAAACTATAGACCATAGATAGACCATAGATAAAGACGAGGAAGACCGCCCACTCGCTGGACTGTTGACATAAAGCGTATATCTATGAACTGGCTACAAGAAGCTCAAGACAGAGAAAATTGAGCATTTTTAATCCAGCAGTGGATTCGAATGGCTGAAGGAGGATGATGATGATTTCTATTTAGAATAAACTAAACTGACGTCAGTCGTAGCCTTCAAATCGGGTTCGACTTTAAGATCTATCCTATCATGTACAAAACCCAAATCTGTCCTAAACAAAAACTGTGTCTACTCTATTCCCTGCCAGTGCGGGAAACAATATATTGGCGAGACTTGCAGACCTCTACATGTTAGGGTAAACGAGCATAAGAAGAAAGTTCAACAGGGCGAAATTTACAGTTCCAAACTGGCTGAACATGCTTGGGAAAATAAACATCATTTCCAATGGAAAGATGCTAAACCCTTAATGTATGAGGAAAACAAGTTCAAGAGAAAATTGAAAGAGTCTGCTTTGATCGAAAACTCTGGAGATGCTGTCAGCCAAGCCAGCATAGAATTTCCTCAACTCTGGCTTTCCATTATTCAAAACAATCCTCTTAATCCTCAAGTCACTAATCCAGTAACAAACAACTCATTACCACACAATAATGTGACAAACAACCTTAATCCGGTCGTTAATCCTCAGCAGGTAGTCGCGTCCCTACCCATACCTGATCCCAACCACCCAACCAATAGCAACGCACCTATAACCTGCTTCCACTCTTACAATACTAGGTATAAAAACTCGAAGAAAACTGAAATGTTTATCACTTCTCGTGATCGCTGAAGACGGAAACAGATTGTTGAGCAGTTTCCGAAATGTCCGAATTTTTTATATTACTCTTGAAGTATTATATCTTTTTTGATACTAATACTCATTATATTGTACTATTCTAGCCTAGTACTATCAGCAATGGCAAACGTCCAAAATAAAGGTGTCTGCAAAATGTTTAATATCATAATGCACCTCATTATAACAAATTCCGTTTTATAATTACTCTCATATGAATACAACATAGAAAAATTTATATTTTCATTGATTTTTTGCATTGATATGTGATGGGCATTCATAATATTTTTACAAAATTTAAACACTCAAATTTAATTGGCAAATTGAAGTTCAAAACAATTAGCTGTTCGTGAGAGTGTTATGATCGAGTGGTAGTATCTGTCAATTGAATGCGTCTGTTGAGATAAAAATCCATAAAGCAAACACGCGGCTTCCACATTCATATGTACGGGTTTTATTTTTATCTAAAAGCTTTTAAATGTTTTTCAAAATATAAAAACTGCCAATCATACAGAGTGACAGTGAGAATTGATCTCACAAAAAGGTGATTTTTAAATATTTATTAAAACTGAAAACTGAAATCATGGTTGAAACCAAGAGTGTTACGATAATTAGACCACATAGACTTTCCTTATAGATTAGAAGATTGGAAGATATATTATTAGAAGATTAGAAGTTCCCAATCTGTGGTACGCGTACTCCTGGGGGTACGCGAAAGTCCAATTAGGGGTACGCGAAAATAATACAGATAATGGCGAAAAACACCAGAGTTTTACAGAGACTTACGTTGAAGTTGCCGCTGGACGCACCCACCGCATCTGAGAATCAGATGGAATTGTCAAAAATAGTATGATAGCTGACTTAAAAGGGCTTAATATGTCGTTCAGGCAGTATTTTCGAAGCGAAGTACAGTAATACCCCGCCACTCGACGTTAATTCGTTCTGAAAAAGCGTCGAGTAGCGATTACGTCGAGTGGCGAGTCGAATTTCTCCATAAGAAATAAAGGGAATCATATGTACATATATACATATACATATAAGGAAATACATATATGTATATGCTTTCCTTTTAGCTATACTTGCATTTCTATCCTTTGGACCCATAATTATAAATATAAATCACTTATTTTAGCAAAAAACAAAAAGTTCATAGCTGCACTAAATCTGAGTTGTTGTCGTCAAGGTATCTAGGCGCGAACTGTTGGCCATGCGTTCATTTTGCTTTGTTTACCAAAATATGTATCACGTGATCGGTACTCGATCACGCGTTGGATAGCGATGCTTCCGTCGACTCCCACTCTCGACATTTACGTCGTAGCGAAACCGTCGAGCTAAGAGGCAGTCGAGTAACAGGGTATTACTTTACTGAAGATAACAGGATTTTAAATCTATTCAACGAATTGTTTTTTCAACAAGTCGAAAAACTATCAGTTTCTGAAAAAAAAATCGATTGAACTACCGACTGTTTCTTCTTTTGAATCTGATTAAAAAAAAAAAAATGAAGGGGTCAAGGTATTGAAGTAAGGGTACTCATAAATGAAAAGTCTAAGCAAGGGGTACGTGAGAGAAAAAAAGTTGGAAACCGTTGATATAGATTAACAATATTTTCGCTTTAACCTTTTAGTAACTGTCTATTTGAGTGAATAATGTAAATGTTTGTTGTCAGGTCATGCACATATTACGGATTTCAACATAGCAGCGGTTTTGGACTCGAACCACCTGGCCACCTCGATGTCTGGAACTAAGCCATATATAGCCCCGGAGATATTCGAATGCGCCGTCGATCACTGCGTGGGATACTCCTACCCAGTAGACTGGTGGTCTCTTGGGGTCGTCGCTTATGAAATGCTTAGAGGAGTAAGTATTTAAATAAATAATTACAAATTTTTACATTCGATGTCAACCAACGCCTTTTAAACGCTGCTATTTTGTGTTTATTTCATTTTTACAAACTAAATATGATGTTCGCAAATATTGCATTTAAAAATAGATTGCTTCTGAAAATCAATCATTCTGTGGGATTATTGTGTCTGCAGGATTTTAAATAAAAATGCCAGTGTTATAGTTTTTAAATGATTTGTATTGGGACTGATGTGATGTTAATTTGTTCGGAGATGTATCGGTAACTGACTAATTGTTGCTAACTAGAAGGATCGTTTCTCGTAGTGACCAGATAGTTTATTACCTCTTTGGGGTAAAAATATTTTTTTAAGCGAAGGCAAAGCTCGTGAGTATTTGTAAAATCTAATAATGGTAACTAAGGTTGAAAAATAATATATAGTTTTATTTTTTCTCTAGGTCTTATAGCATTTAGAGTATTTATTATTACAAAATAAAATAAAAAATAAAATAACGCACAATATTTGACATTTTTTTTTTTTTTAATTTTTGGACTTAGCTACTAAGGCCATTTTCCAGGAGATGCATTTATTTTTGAAAAATCCATGCCATAACCGGGATTCGAACCCGAGCCCTCATGATCTAGAAGCCAGTGCATCGTTACACTAACCACTATGCCATGGTGACCGGCATATTTGACATTTGATAATTTTACAATATTTTTTATGTGGAGAAGTTTGCGGACATAAATAATACAATTAGATCTAGCTGACCAGTTTCGAAATATTTTATTTCTTCATCAGAACTACACAAAATATAGAATATAAGAAATTAGAATTTAAAATATAAAATTACAATATGAAATATAAAAAATATATAAAATAATAAATAATAATGAATAAGAAAATAATACAATAAATATGAAAAAGTATGAAGAATGCGAAAATAATATAAAATTATTTATATAAAATGTATTATTTTCATATTTGTACTTCTTCATATTTCTTGTACTTTTTTACATCTATTTGTTATAGAATTTTTTATATTTCTATATATAATATTATTATTTTATAATTTTGTAATTTCTTATAATTTTTTATAATAATTTTTTATTTTTATATTTTATATTTTACATTTATATTTATATTATTATCATTATTATTTATTATTTTATATATTTTTTATATTTCATATTCTAATTTTATATTTTAAATTCTAACTTCTTATATTCTATATTTTGTGTAGCTCTGATGAAGAAATAAAATATTTTGTAACTGGTAAGCTAGATCTAGTTGTATTATTTATGTCCGCAACCCGTACAACCACAATATTTTTATCTCATTTATTTGTTCCTTCTCCAGTGTCCCTCTCTTTCTTCCTATTCTCATTCTGGCTTCCCTCTTCGATCTCCTTCCATCTTTCTTCCAGTTCTCTCTCCCATTTTTCTCCCTTGCCTTCCTCGCTCATCAGTTCCTTTATCTCTTCCTCGCAGACTGTCATCTCTTTGTAGTGGCGCACCCAGGAATTTTTGAGGGGGCGCGGAAGACAAAATTATTTAAATTATGAAAATATAAAGTGATGACCTAAAAAAAGGTCCTCACTTCTAAAATACAAGTGACGACCTAAAAAAAAGGTCCTCATCTTTATTTTTAAAATTTTCTAGTGTGTTTGTGAGTTTTTATTTTTATTTCCTTCTTGGGTGGGGGGGGCTCCCTGGGTGCGCCACTGTCTCTTTGCACCTCTTAGCTAAATGAGGTTGTAAAAATGTAAAATATAAATGATGGAATTGTAAAAATACCGGAAATATGTTCAACCCGAAGGAAATTAGTAATAAAATGTAATCTAGGAAATTCCATTAGATAGGTCATAAAGCATTTACCGCTACAGTAGATGTAATTTTATGTGTTGATTGCCTAAATTAGTACAATTCATTTATACTTTTTTATTTAATCTATCCACCTTTTTGGACATAGTCCTGGATCTGGGTACCGTCCAATTTAACCTTCTTCAACAAGATAACTCAAAGCAGTTGAGTTTTCTTTTGTCTGCTTCTTTAAATGTCCAGTACTCCGCAGCATAGAGCGCAACTGGAACGACCAGAGATTGGGAAAGTTAGATTGTTGGATTGAAACAACTAAATCGGTTCTTTGTTTTTAATTAATATGGTATAACCCATAAACCTGTTGATTTACAAAAGAAAAATGTATCATAGTCATAATTTCAGTCAAATATTCAAACGTTGGAAGTTTTGGAGGATTTTGTATCATAGAGTTTATCACATATTCTTAATCTCTGTACAATTTCTTGAGAGAGCATATATTTATATTTCACATCACGCATCACGACGAGTAAGATGTTCCCCGATGCGTACGCTGCGTCAAACATTAAATGTTACCGCAGTCCCAGTTCATTTCCCGCTGGGACCCAACCACTTCTATATATAATCTTTGATGTGGAGTGTTGTATCATGTTGAAATAAGAGGATATGTATTTTCCCTAGAGCTAGAATGACAGGAAGGTAAAGTTTTTTAAGACACAGATTCCTGAGAAACACAAGACTAACAGAAGGTACATCACAACAGAGGTATATCATATTGTTTCAAGGCAAACACTGTCAATTTTAATACATTGAGTGCCAGAATAAATATTCATATTTTCATCACTGGGCCATGACCAGCTTCGTATTGTGCATTACAAGTTATGTCAATATATATTTTTTAATTTTCTTTCTTTTGTTTCGCCAATGTTCGGCCTTAAAGGCCCATACACCAGCGATCCATACGGCCAGAGTCCATTTGGCCCGAATCAATTCAAACTCAGTCCAGAATAGGGGGCTGCTTACGACCGAGCCATTTTTAATCGAGCCAGTCGGTCGGTATCATTTGTAGTGCACTTTTCTGGTCCTGCGTTTATGTTTTTTTTTTATTTTTACCGACCGCCAACATATATAAGGGAGGTATTGTGATCATACCAATTTTGACATTTCGAGATTTCGATGGATCTCCACGAATTGAGGTCCCTACATAACGTTTTGACTATTTTTAGCATGATGTCTGTCGGTCTGTCTGTCCGTCCGTCTGTCTTTCTGTCTGTCCGTCCGTCTGTCTGTCTGTCCGTCTGTCTGTGTACACGTGTAGAGCAAATTCGGCTGAAAGGATTTTTATGAAACTTCATATTTAAGCTTCTGCCATCAATGGCATGAGTTGATCAACTTTTGGTAAAAATCAGTTGACTAAAAATGGGAGTTTACTCGTATCGATTTTAAGATTTTTGTGAATATTTCACAACAGAAAAATATTTCGAAAACATTTATTGAACATAAGTTACTATAAAAGCAATAACTAATAACTTCGAAAAATTTCGAATAATTTAGTCTCAATTATTTCATTTATATGTAACGTTTCCATGGTCATGATAAATAATATCTCTGTTAGAAAATATTAGGCCAAGTTATTTCTACTCTGCTGCTAAATAAATACATTATTTTATATAAGAACTTTATGATGGCGGTCGGTCCTGTGGTGGCCACAGCTGATTTTTTACTATATACAGAAGGCAACGTTTCTCTGTGTTGCTTTTCAGTCGAAAACTACTCAACCGATTTTCAGTCGATTTTTTCTATCTGTAGCTACAACATATGGTTAAGTTTTCGGCTGTTTTATTAAAAATCAGTCAAGTTTTGCAAAGAGAAACAGGTTCACAATTTTGCGATACGTATTGGTTTCGAAGCAGTTTTTCGCTGTACGCGGTACATTGTTGCGTTTTTAGTCGCTGCTTGTTAATGGTCGAGAATGTCGTTGTATAGCACAGTTTTGAGAAATTTTTAACTTAAAAATTATAATTTTGTTGAAATTTCTCTTTAGGTCCAGCCGTTTGGCCACAATGTCTACCATACAGACATACAGATACATGAGTGACAGTATCAAGATTTCTTGGTCATACTTACGAAACCTTCAATATGCCACTTAGAAAATATTAGGCCAAGTTATTTCTACTCTTGCTGCTAGAATATATTTTATACAATTACTTTATGATGGCGGTCGGTCCTGTGGTGGCCACATCTGATTTTTTTATTTTGTTTTTTAATAATAAGAAGAAAAGAAAATCAAATGGCAGAAAGGATAGCTTGCAGATAGAAATCAAATAAGTCATTTAAACTTGGTTCAACAACTCCCGCTGGAACCTGGTGATTGGCATAATTACCTACGGATGGATGAGACGACATACAATACGTTGCTTCAAATGATCACCCCACAATCAAGAGAAAAGACACAAATATGAGACAAGCCATCACTCCTCACGATATTGACTGCTACTCTTCGGTACTTAGCATGCGGATGTATGTATGAGGACATCAAATTCCCTACAGCTATTTCACCCCAGGATTTGGGGTAGATAATACCTGACACGTGTAAAGCAATTTTGAATAATTCTAAAATGTCATCAAGAGCACAATTTCTTTTCGTTTTAACATGATGGTCATGCCTAACTTGCCAAAGACATTCATGTTGTCTATATTTTTCAATCACTTCAAGAACAAAACCACGACCGCTAGCATTAGCCCGTAGCTACTACTAATTTTTATAGAACAATGTTGACAGTTGGACGTCTGAATCAAAACTGACAGTACTTTGGATTGGTGACTGCACACAAACGGCAAGTCCAGCGGATGGCTCGGGTCCATTCGGCATGGGGTTTTGCCACACACGGAAAGGCCAAAAATTGGCTCGATGGCTCGGCGTCATGGATTTTGGAACGGTCGAAAATCCATCCGGCCAGATAAAGTTCGCCGTTCCATCATAGTTGCCACACACGTTGAGTTTTTGAATTGACTCGCGGTCATTTGGACTGATGGATTGCTCGTATATGGGGGCGATAAGAGTTACTCAAAGGGCAATAGAGAGGAAACCGTAGAACACTGACAGAAACAGAAGCAGACCACCTACTAGGTGGACAGATGATTTTAGAAGAAATGCCGGAATTGGCAGCTTAAAGCACTAGATCGAATGAAATGGAAACAAACAGAGGAGACCTATGTCCAACAGTGGACAAGTGAGGCTGGATGATGATGATTACAAACTAAAATGACCGGTAATGGTAATTTGGTTCAGGATACTTGAAGCAGTACACCCTATGACTCATATATTACATAATACCAAGACTTTAAACCTGTGTTATTATTATTATTATTACTTGTCTTGTTATGAATTCTCTATTTTAATTGTTATAGGTGCGTCCTTTCGATATTCATTCAAGTACCTCAATTCAAGATGTTCGAACCCTGTTTCTTGGAGGCGTTGAGTATCCCCAAAGCTGGAGTCCTGAGATACTAGATCTACTTATGAAGGTATGTTTACTCGCTAAGATTGTGTTTATGCGCGTCATCTATTGATCTGTATTGTACACAACACTAAATCGAACTTCAGAATATCCACAGAGTTTTTATTACGTTTAGTGTTTGTTTGGGAATATTTTATTTTTAAACTTGATGGTCTATTTTATACAACATTAATGTCACAGTACGAGGCACAATTTATTCTCCACTATAAGCCTCAAATCATCGTGCATGCAAAACTGAAAGACATTGAACTCTTTTACAAACCTCGATTAAGTAGCGAAATAACTATCGGAGGTATAAGTTTATTCTGATGTTCACTTTTACAATGCGTTTTTTATTCGCGGATTCATGGTTTTAATATAAATAAAATAAAATTGATATTATTTGACACATTGATATTATTTGACACAAGTCAATTAAGTAATTATAAACTGACTCTGCCGACCGGTTATGATTTTAGTGATAACACACGTGCCCTGCGTAGTCTTGGGTTCGAATCCTATTCAGGCATGGAATTTTCATCATGAAAAATTAGAATTGTCCTGGCTAATCACCATAGTAGCAAAGGTCATTAAGGTAGAAAAAAAAATGACATTGCTGGTAATAATATCTTCTTTTGATAAATCTTCTTTGAAAAATCAAATTGCGCCTATGACTTCCATTGGTTGTTTTAAGCCATAACTCCGCCCCTCTGATTTCGTGTACCCCATTTTCCACTAGTTATTAAATTTACGCTTTTAAAAAATAAATGCAACATTTGCCAAAATATAACTAGAATTTTGAAAAAATAATTTAAACAAAATAAAAAGGCCAAAAAAAGAAAAAAGAAAATTGTCTTTTCTCGCCGGGAGCGAACTCTATTTTGTTGGGTATGAAGCGAGCATCATAAACATTACACCAGTATACGCCTTATAGTGTAGCGTGTTACAGTCTGTTCCAAACGGTTAAGCGGAACTAGATTTTGCAATCTAGTTACTTTCATCGTTTAAATCGTGCCTTTCGGCCGTTTTGTTTAAGCTTTGTAAATCATACTTACAATAAACATTTTTTGGTTAAGGTTAATATCATTTTAAAATGTCATTTTCTTTATATTTTGATTTTTTGTGTCATTCTTAATACAAATTTCCCATTTATTTATTTTTTTGTCATTAAAATATCTAAAAAAAAATATTTAATTTTGACATACGTCATTCGTTTCCATGGTTTCATTGTTGGAATTTTAAATTTTGACATCCCAACATGAAAAATGAAATAACCCAAGCAAGGTCCCTTCTCGTGACAACCTAAAAGAACTAAATTCCCATTTAGTTCCGCTTAACCGTTTGGAACAGACTGTACATAGCTATAACTTTTGTACATTGTCAAACCAAGAAACACAAAAAGTGCGTTATTTTCCAAAAATATAATCTGATCAAAAATTCCTGTTGTATTATTTCGGTTCACACCAATGTACATTACTTAGAAGCTTACAGATTTTTAATTTAAACCATCTGGGATACAGGGTGTGGGAAAAAAAATTTTTGCACAATTTTGGCAAAAATCGCATCAGAATAATTTATTTTGCCAAAATAAAAACTTGATCGTTAATCCACGTACTAAGGACTTTAATTTGATACCCTACTCAGAATTTAAAAAAATTTTTTTTTTTTTTCGATGAGCACATTTGTTTATATTTTTAGGGGGATATGTTTTTTAGATGTTTTAGTATTTTTCCTATGTGCGGGTCAAAGTATTGTATAAGCATGCCAAATTTCAACTCTCTAGGTTTAGCCATTTGGCTACAATTTTTACCGGACAGACAGACACACAGACAGACAGACAGACGACAAAATGACGGTATAAAGGCGCATTCAGAGTTCTTTGAATTAACACGTTGTGTTGCTATGGATTGTTTTAACGAGGGCAATTGGTATGATCGGACAATCTCGTACTATATCGCTCAACAGGTAGTATAGCAACGACAAAGCACGAGCATGTCCGATCATACCAATTGACCTCGTTAAAACAATCCATAGCAACACAACGTGTTAATTTCAAAGGGCTCTGAATGTAGCTTAAGGGTTTTTTGGTCACACCTACAAAACCCTAAAAAGCATCGATACCAGTAAAATATCGAAACGAAAAGTATCGAGTACTAAAATATAAAAAAAAAAACTAGTATCGAAAGAAAAGTATCTTTATCTGACTAGTATCGCTAGTATCTTGTCATTCCTATATTCCCACTTTACACTTAGTAGGTATTGCGTAACGCGCTCATATCGCTTATACTTTATCCAACTTTGTAGACTGAAATTTTTAATAAATATTTAATTCTGTTTCGTCATATTTACATATACTCTTTCCCCGTTATCCATTTACGTAAACTTCATATACTCCATCAATTTCCATTTTCCATTAGTGTGATTTGCAATGTATATTCCAGTAGCTAATTGCCGTGATAAGGTGACAAACTATTTTCCTCCTAGCTGCATGTATATAATATTAAGGTACATGGCAGAGTAATTAATGCCTGCACCTACCTGAGACACTACTATCGACCGACTTGCATTATTCACCACTCAAAGGCGACGTCCTATTTATCACTCCAGGTCAATTACACTGTAAATATGTAATTAACTAACATGGATAACAATGCAAAAACGGTTATTTAACACTATTTTAAATAATAGCTTTTGAAGTAACGGCGTAGACACGAGAATAGAATTAATGATTTAATTGTGCCATAAAACTTTATCTGTAAGTATAGAGTTAAAATTAATATTGGGAAAAAATGTCGTATATAGAAAAAATGTTTATTAATTATTAAAATACACTTTTTGGGGATATATTTCTTAAACATAATATCGTCTAAATGTAGACCCTCGCGTTCTCGGCACTCATTTAATCGAACAGTAAAATTACTTATGACGTCTCGGCAGGTGGACTCAGGGATGGCTGCCATTTCGTGACGGATATTTTCTTTCAAATGCGCCAGTGAAGTCGGTTTATTGGCGTAAACTTTAGATTTAAGATAACCCCATAGGAAAAAGTCCATAGGGGTTAAATCTGGACTGCGTGGAGGACAATTTATGTCACCTCTCCGGGAGATCAATTTGCCTGAGAAAATTTCAACACGTGGCAGAGACATATTGGACGTGTGTGAAGTTGCTCCGTCCTGTTGGAACCATGTTCTTTGGTTATAGCCAGGAAAGTTTTGCAGTTCAGGTACCAAGAAGTTGTCTAACATTTCCACATAACGCTCTGAATTCACTGTAACTGCACGCCCCCTTTCGTCTTCAAAAAAGTAAGGGCCGATAATTCCTCGCGCCGACATCGCAGCCCATACGGTCACTTTAGGCGAATGTAGGGGTTTCTGATGTTTGCGTTTCGGATTCGTTGCACTCCAGTAGCGGCAGTTCTGCTTATTTACGTGGCCATTAAGATGAAAATGAGCTTCATCCGAAAACAAAATGTTGGTAAACGTTGAAAATCGCTCAATCACCTGATTTACGAAATTAAGCCTCTGACTGGCATCTTGGGGCTTTAATTCTTGCACCAATTGAATTTTGTAGGGGTGCAGCTTTAGGTCTTTGTGCATAATGCGATGTAATGATGATCTATGCACATTTAAAGCACTTGCGCGCTTCCGAATTGAAAGGTTCGGGTCGTCACGAACAGACTGATTAACATTCTTCACGTTTTCTACCGTTCTTGATGACCTAGGTCGCCCGGATTTTGATTTATCCAGCGTTGTACCAGTCTCTTCAAACTTTTTAACCCAATGTCGAATGAGAGGAATGCTTGGCGCATCATTTAAGTGGCGAAAACCTCGAATACTGCAGAATTTTCTACGCGCTACAGTCGCCGAATCACCGTTTTTGTAAAACTCTCGCACGCATAACGCGCGGTCTGCTCCCGAGAAACGCTCCATAGCGACTGAATTCCCAAGAGCCAGGCTAGCGATTGACATAACCCCCACGCCCCCCGGATACGTTGCGTTCACGCAGTAAGCTAAATAAATATAAAATTTCTTTTGAGACACTTGTATATCTCTCTCTATCTATATATAAAAAATTGATGTGAAGTGTGAATTTTCACACATTTCAGGGTTTTGCAGGTATTTAATAACTGAATGATGATTATTTGGGATGCCAAAACAAATTTTATGTCAAAATATTTTTTTATGAATTTTAATTCGAATGCCTAATACCATTATTTAAGTTTCTAAATATGTGCAGTATTTTTTTTACAAAGCAAGGTTCATTAAGATTTTGAAAATTGCGCCTATGGCTTCTATTGGTTGCTTAAATCATTAGCCCCGCCCTCTGATTTCGTATACATCAAACAGAATTAAATTACAATTTCAACACTTCCCACTGGTTATTAAATTTACGCTTTTAAAAATTAAATGCAACATTTACCAAAAAATAACTAGAATTTTGACAAAATAATTTAAACAAAAGAAAACTGCAAAAAAAAACAAAAAAAATTAATATTGACAGGATTCGAACTCTAGTTTGCAAGTTATCTGTTTGAAATATTAGAAAACCAATGACTAAACGCACATAGCTATAAGAGCTGACGTATCAGCACGGTTACATAGCAAATTAAATATTTAACATATTTTGGTTAAAAACACAAAAAATGCATTATTTTCCGAAAACATAATTTGATCAAAAATTCCTGTTGTACTATTCCGGTTCACACCTATATACATTACTTAGAATTTTTTCAGATTTTTAGTTTAAACCCTCTGGGCTACAGGGTGTGGGACAAAAATTTTTTTGCACAATTTTGACAAAAATCGCATCAAAATAATTTATTTTGCAAAAATAAAATTTTGATCGTTAATCCACGTACTAAGGGCTTTCATTTGATACCATACTCAGAATTTTAAAAAAATATTTTTTTTTTTCGTTGAGCACATATTTGTTTATATTTTTAGGGGGATATGTTTTTTAGATGTTTTAGTATTTTTCCTATGTGCGGGTCAAAAAGTTGTACAACCATGCCAAATTTTAACTCTCTAGGTTTAGTCGTTTGGCTACAATTTTTACCGAACAGACAGACAGACAGACAGACAGACAGACAGACAGACAGACAGACAGACGACAAAATGACGGTATAAGGGTTTTTTGGTCATACCTACAAAACCCTAAAAAGGCAACGTCTGTCTGTCTGTCTATCCGTATGTGCGCTCGGTATTTTCACTCGAGAACTGCTGATCCGAGTTTCATACGGTTTGTTTTTAGGGATTTGTAGGTATGACCACCTAAAAACCCTTATAATGTCACACATGTGTCAATCTGTCTGTGTGTCTCTCTGTCTGTCTCTTTGTACGGTAAAAATTGTAGCCAAACGGCTTAACAGAGATAATTGAACTTCGGCATGCTTATACAACTCTTTGAGCCGGTTAAAGTCGGGCAAGTAAATAGGAAAAATTCTGTGAGTTCAAAAAAACACAATCCGAGATAAATATAAACAAATATGTATTTAATGAAAAAAGAAATATTTTTTTAAAATTTCAAGTAGCCTATCAAATGAAACCTCTTAATGCGTGGATCAACAAGCACATTTTTATATTTGAAAAATGATTTTTTTATAGTATTTTCGCCAAAAATGTGTCAAAAAACTTTTGTCCCCCACCGTATCTCCCAGAGGGGTTGATCTAAAAATCTGAAAAAAATCACCATAATGCAGATTGATGAGAACAACCGGAATAGTTCAACTGAAGTTTTGATCAAATTAGTTTTTCGAAAGATATCGATTTTTTTATGTTGAAAAAATAAATATTTTTTTAAAATTTATTGTGATATCAAAAGATAGCTCTAATAATCTTTTAAAATTTTTTAACACGATTTTAGCCAAATATATGTTAAAAAAAATCTTGTTCCGCACCCTTTTACCCAAATGGGTTAAACTAAAAATCTGAATAAACTATAGGAAATTTACGTTAATCAGAGCCGGAAACTTTGAACGAGAGGAATTTATGATCAGATTGCGTTTTTGGAAAATATTGCAGTTTTTGTGTTTTTGACAAAATTTATTTTAATTAATCATGTTTAAAAAACTGAATTTGTAAAAACTATTTTTCTATCTTTTAAGCGCCTTCTTTTGATACCACTCAATAAAAAAAAATTTAAATATTTTTTTTATTGAAGACACAAAAAAATCGACATTTTTCTAAAAACTAACCTGATCAAAAATTCCTGTTGAACTATTCCGGTTCCCATCAATGTTCATTATGGAGCTTTTTTTCAGATTTTTAAATCAACCCCTCTAAGAGATAGGGCGGGGGACAAAAGTTGTTTGACATATTTTTGGCAGAAATCCCATAAAAAAAAAAAAATTCAAAAATATAAATTTGTCTGTTAATCCACTCATTAATAGGTTTCATTTGGTATGCCATTCAAAATTTTAAAAAAATATTTTTTTTTTATTAAATACATAATTGTTTATACTTATCTCGTTATAAGGTTTTTGAACTTTCAGTATTTTTCCTATATGTGGGTCAAATATTTGTATAAACATGCCAAATTTTAACTCTATATGTTAAGCCGTTTTAACACTTGAGTGACGTTATAACGATTTTTTGGTGGTCATACCTACAAAACCCTAAAAAAAATAATATTTGCCGATTGCATTACTACAACAGTGTAGTGATTTGCATTATCCATTAAAACACATTCTAAAAATATGCCAAAAATGTAAAACAGTTTTAAAAATTGCAATACACAAGAGAGGTGGTAAGTTTAAAAAATAAATAAATAAATACTTTAGATCTCTATGGTCGGTATAGAAGAAATCGCTTCAAGGGGCACTTTTAAGTGGCATAGTGGCATAACTCAATTTGCGTTAAGTATCCGCTAGAAAGCTAATTGTATCGTCGTTACACTCACTGAAACTGAAGTACAAACTATAAAAGCGTTGTTAAAAGAAAGTTTTATAAATTTCTGTAAATATACATTTAAGATTCCGATTAAAAAAATATTACCCTATAGGTTCCAAATCCTAATTTTTTAGCTTCCTTATGACATGTAGACCTTGAAACACGTCTTCCAACAACATCGCTCCACAGTACACTCAATTGACTGTAGTTAGCACATCTGTTATCCTTAATAATTCTTTTCAATGCACGTTTGTCATTGTCCGTCAATGTAGTTTTCTTCACGTACTGGGGCTTTGGGGCAACTGAACCACTTGTTTTGTACAATTTTACAATATTTCTAATACTGTATCTTGACAAACCTAATAATTTTCCGATTTCGGAATTGGTTTTTCCTGTTTTTGCTAAATTCACAATGATTAACCGAATTTTTTCATCAATAGCTTTGCCTCTGCCCATGTTTTAAAATTATTTAGACTTAACACTTTTAATACATCACAGTCAATAAACAACTTTGTTTTCCAACGCCTACTACGCATAGCTAGCGCAAAAACCCAGTTATTTTATATACAGTACAAGAAGACATGAACTCAAAAAATACGTTTGTTTTACGAATATTATTTTTATAGTCACAAATTAAATATTACGGAATAAATTTTGACGCCTTTGTTTCTAATTGATTATATTGTCAAAAAATGTACAAAGTAGCATTTACTTTTACTTATTATGTAATAATTTCTAAAGAAACTGAAAATTTCATAGCTGGGCCAACTGAAAGTGGACAGGGCTCGTATTCCCACTTTACTTCAACTCTATCAAGCCATGAATTCTAAAATCGTTTTCGATATCTCCATTTCCAGCCTCGAGCATTTCAGATTAATAATACTCAATGTGTATTTGTTTTGGTGTCATATCTTTTCTTTATAGTGCAGAGAAATTTTTCCCAAGCCAATAATATCAAAAATAACTATATAAGATTTTATTTAATATGATCATATCTCTCTTGAAAATAATAAAATCTCATTCGTGCTAAAGAAAACAATAAGAAACTTATTGCCTGACCCAGATTTAGATTCATATCTTTCTTCCCACTTGTTGCAAAAATCTTTTCGATAATCATCTTTCCACAAATTAATGTTTATTCTCGATATCAAATGTTAAAAACACAAAATAAATATTAGGATGGTTTGCACAGGTTTGATTTCAACAAATATTTGAGAAAAGTATTCGCAAAATATTGTTTGGTATGCATATAAAGATCGTCTAACAGGAAACAAAGCACAAAGAAAGGAAACCGGTAAACATAGAAATGCGAGATAGGTTCAGCTTTATAGATTAAATATTTTTTACTTATATTTATGTTTTTATTTATCTTTAAACACACCTGTCTTTAAACAAAAATCCTAGATTTTGAATTCTAGGAACATTCACCGATTTACATGAGGCTTTTGATCATTTTGTTTAGCAAAAGCAAACTTTAATCGTTAAAAAGAGAGGTGTGACAACTTGAAAATGAAAATTCCAGTTACGAGAGAGGTTTCCTAAATTCTGGGAATTGTGCTATAATTAAATTACGCAGAACTTATAGGTAATGTTATTGGCCCCAGACAAGTCTTGACATGTTTATGCAATTATCTAGTGCAATATTGTTCAGTCTGATTTAGGTGTTCGACTGATATAGACGCGTTATCATAGCACTGTTTTTGTAACCATGGAAGACGCAGCAAAATCTCAAAGAGCAATAATTTTCTTTTTGTGGAAAGAAGGTGTGAAAACATCAGAAATTATTCAGCGTCTGCAAGGAGTATTTGGTGAGTCTGCAGAATACAAAAGTACTGTTTATCAGTGGATCGATCATTTTAAAACCGGTAGAACATCACTAGAAGACGATCCACGCAGTGGGCGCCCAAGCACGTCGGTAAATGAAAGAAGCATTACTGCCGTCGAAGATTTTCACAGCACACATACATAGCAATGGATCCTGCAGTATCTCAAGTAATGGGCTGCAATATATTTGAGGATATCAAGAAGAATTTGCACTTCAACGATAACTCTGAATTTATTGAGAAAAGACAACTAGAAGATACGACCTTTTCTTTCAAAAATTCGAGGGCGACTGCTTTTAATCCCTAATGAAGAACACCTAGCAATTGACGAGCAAATAATACAGAATCATTTTCTTTTGTAACATAATGTAGAATCATAATGTTCCATGTATGGCACAAACCCTAAATTATTATTTTAATTATTATTTTTTCATAAAAATAATAATTAATATTTTAAATAATTTTTTTAAATTAATTTTTCTATCAATAAGAACCAATTCCTAATGCTCATGAATTATTTCAGCCAAAAATAAAAATTGATGCAGTAAAGGGTTAATACTATATCTTGATTTATTTATTCGTGTAAAATTGGGGTAAATATTTGATTTATTACGTGTGTTATATTTGTGAACGTCTTCATAAGAGACAAAAGAATTTAGATTTTGATGGGCATATACTAAACAGTGATAGATAAAAAGTGATGGTAGTGTCATGATTCTAAATTCTTTAAAGAGTAACCTACAATCGGCTCTATAAGATGCAGTCCCCATCACTCTTATTGCACGCCTCTGTAGTCAAAAAACTCTTTCAGCAGAGGCAGAGTGTCCCCATGCTAAAAGAGCGTATGCTATGTGCGACTGAAATAACGCAAAATACGTAATTAATAAAACATCCCTTGTAACTGATTTTTGTAGGTTTCTTAGAAGTTAGATGGTTTTGCACAATTTCCCACATATATTGGCAACGTGATATTAGTCCAAGTTACTTTATTTTTCTTTTAATATTTTGATTAGATTCAAGTTTTTTAATCCAATATTCTTATTTTATAATGAAGTTTTTCATACTTTTATAATCTAATTTTAAAAATCAGACAGTAAAAAATTACGTTTTTTGCATTAAAATAAACTTTTTTCTAAGTTTCAAGTTTTTTTTTTGCATTTTTTATGAAAACTGGATCAATTCTGTTCATTTGCGCATCATAACCTATGAATCCCGAGAATTCTATGTACAAAGGTAATATGAACTTGCTGCTAATTAAATCATCTATCAGCAACGACGTTAATTATGACTTCATTATAATTACCTCTGATTAACTAATTAAGATTTTCTAGTTAAAATGCAGTGCAAAAAATAATAAATGTTGATTACTGGCTATAGATCTATTACTAAAATAAAATCTTAGTTCAAATAACCAAGAAACCCTTGGCCATACCAGTGTTTCTCTACCTTTTTTGGGCCAACGGAGTGGCCGAGCTCGTTAAATCATGCAGTTTAGACTGGTCGAAACAGTCTGAATTGTGAGGTTGCTAATTTATTTCCCCGTTGGTGATATTATTCGGGCGAGAATAATATGTTTACATTACTCCCATTTTCACAATCATTCACCTCTCATCCAGGTGTAGGAGCTCGCTCCCTGGTTGCAGAAATAGACCGATGTAAAATAAATAAAATAATAATAATAATATTATACCTTTTTTTGGACCATGCCTAACATGATTGACAACCAAGTTCTAAAAAAGAATAATATAAATATGTACATATGTAATTGAAATAAAAAAGAAACATACGTAAAACTATTTTAATTTTACTTAATTCAATAAATATAAATTTTGCATTTAGATGTTGCCCATTGTCACCCACCTGTCAGGAACGATAAATAAAGATATATATTTAAAAAAAACTAAGACTGAAATTAGAAATAATCTTTTTATTAATTAAAAATAATAGTTACCCTGTCTTTTTTACGTCATTACTTCCGCAGAGTCCTAAAGAGTAACTGTGCAAAATTTGGTCCAAATCGGTCAAAGGGTTTAGGAGTTTTCAGTATTTCTTAGTTATACCTACGAAATCCTAGATACTGACATGCGCCATTACATCCGCAGGGTCCTAAAGAGTATCTGTGCAAAAGTTGGTCCAGATCGGTCAAGAGTGTCTAGGATTCCTTGTTTATACCTACGAAACCCTAACCACTTCTCTACGCCATTACTTCTTCAAGATCCTAAAGAGTAACTGTGCAAAATTTGGTATAAAGCAGTCAAAGGGCCTAAGTATGTTTAGCTTAGACACTTCTATGCGTCGTTACTTTCGCCAGTACAACAGATATTTTTATGAGCAGGTTTTAATTTATAAATTGTTGTTGCTATACCAATATAATTCAATATTCATTTAGTCAATAATCGGGATTTATGAAAATGATTTAAAAAATAGTTTTGTTTCTCTAGTTATAGCCGATAGTGTATGCATATACATATGTGTTTTTATATTGTCCATAGAAGCACATTCTACATAACAATGACTTACATTATAAAAATAACAAAAATTTCTACAAATACCTTTCCAGTCGCTCCAATTTTGGTCTGCATGGATTCCAATCACTAAAGACCACTCTATAACACACTATTTCAAGTATTTTCTACACTTTTATCACTTAAAAATAACTAAAAACGTCAGAAAAAAATGAAGACGCCACTTGCAAAAATCACGTAACACTACATATCAAGATGGTTAATCATGATAAAGCTCATTAAGGAATATAGTCATTAACAATTAATAAATAAGGAACAGAATTGCTTAAAATAATTCTTTATGAGAATAAACACATATATTAATATTTTATCAATAGTATACAGGTGGTTGAAATTGAACTACCGGGCCCAATACACTATTTTTTTATTATTGAAGATGAGGTATAACGTTAAATTTGGAAGTTACTTGGTACTACATGATCTAAAATAGTTTATATTTTGTTACTTTGTATCTTTATATAAATAGTTATATATAAAGAATAACTTTGCAAATCTTTATATAAATAGTTATTATATATACGGGGGGACAGTGGTTAAAAAATGGCCAAAATTTAATTTGAATTAAAACGTAGAACATAGTATTATAACTTACTGTTATATTTCTTGAAATATATCCCAAAGGGCTTGGCGAGATGAATCAGTACAAGTCTCACTCGATTTTCGACTGCGTCTCTGTTGCTGAGCGGTGGTTTACTAACCAAGATCGTACATATTTTTTTAATTGAAACTTTTCAACTGGAGGTCCACATTTGAAATAAGCAGAGACGGTCGCAAGTCAGTTATGATATTATTCATTAAGCTGAAACCTCGTTCATACTCGGCTGTCGAACAAGGTAAAGTTTATACTGCTGTTAAAAGAGGTTTTAATTTCTCCGGCACAGATTCTGTATTTTCTATAAAGTCTCTTAATCCTATAAGGGCTTCTAACTCATCGGTATTAAATCGTCTGCAAATTCTCGTTATTTCTGATTCTCCATAACGTATATTATCAGTGTTTATATTAATTGGATTTAAAGCAGAAATATCCTTAAGAAATTGTACAATTTCAGTATTTGAATCAGAACAAAGTCTTGATTTCATCCTATCAACCATGCTTGGAATTAACTAGTTTTTATTAATCGGTATAATTTTGGTATTGCGAACCAAAGGGATATTTTTAAATGTTAATTCCGCGTTTGCTATTAAAGTTAGTTGTGTTTTTTCGCCAGGATTTTCTTTGAAACGCTCTATAATTCGTATAGATCTTTTTATTAAATGTTCAGCTCTTGGTTAAAGATAAAAAAATTTGAAAGCAAATATTAACAATTTAAGTATTTGAAAATTTAATATTTTCTCATGTTTGATTTTTCAATAAGCACAGGGTATACGCTATTCTTTAAGATCAAACCACAGGGTATACGCCGTATACCGCCGTATACCCTCCAATACAGCCCTGGGAGTGTCTAACTTATACCCTTTTCACACTAGATCTTTAAGATCGGATGTTAAAGTGAATGTATCTTTAAACGCTAATGTGAAACCGTACGGCCTCGTCTAAACACGACCGATGTTTAAGACCGAGATCTGCGTCTTAAACTTCGCCCGCATTGCCAACTTAATTTCTATTATAAAAAAATACTCTTTGAATTTGTGCTGTCAACATTTTATATTATCATAAACAAGAATACTGTATTATATCGACGTTATAAGAAGTTTATACTTATTGTTATAATAAAATTATTTATTTTAATAATGTGTTTAATAAAATACAGAGCTACAATAATTGAGATAAAATGTATCGACTTACATGTTAATACAGGTGTAATATATTCTTTATTGTAGTGCCTTTATTGTAGAATGAAATATCCTTAATTGTTTATAATAATTCAAAATGTGCGTCTGCGCAGACAGTTCAAAAATGGTAATTTCATGACGGTAACTTAAGGACAAAATTACTGTAGCTGATGACAGCACCAGAGATTTAAACATCAAGTGTGAAAGCATACCGATCTTAAACATCGGTGAACTTTAAGTTCACTCGTCTTAAAGATCTAGTGTGAAAATGGTATTAGATACTTCGATGCGTCGTTACTTCCCATCTAAAAAGCATTACACAGACGCAGAAGTGGCAAAAAAAAATCTCGCTCAGACTCGCTAAGGCCGGCCCTGGCCACAAGACAGGACGGAATAGAAAAAAGTGTAACGACGTTGATGTGAACACAAAAGGAATATTTAATCATAATAAATTAATAATTTCTCGATCGTTGAGTCAAAGTTAATTATTTAAACAAAATGTAGATGTGTATGAGACTTAACATTTCATTTTGTTCTCTGGCGGTGCTTATAAAATTCATATATTTTCCAATGTCTGTAAATTTAGCTTTCCAATCTAGTTTAAAGACAAAAAAGCTCTTTCTATTTGAACAGTCATAGATTTCAGCGAATGGAACTGAAAAGTCTCTTTGACATCTTTACTGTTTTCCAATAAGCACCTCAGAGTAGTGCACTCGTCCTTTTTCCATAGTAAACTAGCCACAGAATCTAAAATGAATAAAACATCCACTATTTTGTTGTTCCGGATACCATAAACTGATATTAACTTCCGCCAAGTCTATTTTATGAGATTCTGTAATCTTATATACTTTGTGCATTGTAATGGACTTCACATGGCTTCTGCAATACTTTCACAAACTTAAAACTAAATTTAGAACTTATCTTTCAAGCTCTTAATAAAAGGGTATCATCTGTTTCGAATATTTGTGTAAAATAATAATAATTCAAACAAGAAATCAAAAATTAATTCAATCTTCGGTCTTCCCTGTAAATGAAGACTTGTGAAGCCTCTACTTATAATTAAAATCAGGGTTGGTTAATTAATTTGAAATATTTTATTACACTTACTTAGAGGTCTTCTCACATAAGTTTGCTTTCAGACTCGCGAGTGGTCTTGAGCCTGAAAACACCTGTGTTCGCCAGTTGGTTGTAATGATTCTTAGGACAGTTTTAAGAGTTGTTAAAGTCGATATTTTATTTAATCTATTTTAATTAACGATTACGGGTTTCATCCTTGTTTGTGGATAACACATTATAGAGGACAAAACCTAATACCATGAGTTCAAAAAGAAATTACATAAGGGTTGGCTATGGAGAAATAAAATAATGTCTATTGCAAGCTTTATATAATAATTGACTAACGTTTAGGCACAGCCTTTGTAATCATTAAAATTGGAAATTATTTTTTATTTTTTTTAAATTGTATTGTTTTATTGGCCATTAGTATATACAACCATGTTATACATTATATACAATTAGGGTAACTATTCGGCCCGCATTTTAACATTTTGTCCCGCATTTTAACATTTTGTCCCGCATTTTTGGGTTTGGGAGGTGAGGACCTTTTTTTTGCTCTTCACTTGGATTTGGGAGGTGAAGACCATTTTTTTGCTCTTCACTTGGATTTTGGAAGATGAGGACCTTTTTTTTGCTCTTCACTTGGATTTGGAAGATGAGGACCTTTTTTTTGCTCTTCACTTGGATTTGGGAGGTGAGGACCTTTTTTTTGCTCTTCACTTGGACTTGGAAGGTGAAGACCATTTTTTTGCTCTTCACTTGGATTTGGGAGGTCAGGACCTTTTTTTTGCTCCGTCCCGCATTGCCTTCTTAAGAAAATGGTCACCTATATACAATATAATTTTGAATTCACAGGTACAGAAAAATAAACATAAAAACTAAAGAAGCTGTTCAAAAAGACCACCGTTTTCCTACACACACAAATTTACTCGTCTTTTCATACTATTAAAAGCATTTCTAAGAATTTGAGGAATTATATTGGCACACTGTTCGGTAATTCTGTTTTGCAGTTCCTCGATATTGTTAATAGGAGTCTTATATACATTATTTTTCAGATAAGGAAATATAAAGTAATCTAAAATAGTGAAGTCTGGTGATCTAGGTGGAAATTATGGATTTGAACGTAAACTAATTATTCGATCGTCAAATAATTCACGAAGGTCTCATCGACCGAAAGCAAAATTGATGGTCTCTTGAACGGTGTGGGCAGTCGCGCCATCCTGTTGGAAGTAGCCTTGCTGGAGCTCATCCTCATGAAGCTTATTAATAAATTCACGTACAATATTCCAGTATCTCTGAGCAGTAACAGTTTCGTGGAAAAATATGGGTCCGATAATACGTCTTCGAGACACAGCAATCCAAACACCAACTTTTAACGGGTGAAGGGGAGTTTCACAAAAAGTATATGGATTTTGAGCACTCCATAACCTCATATTTTATGAATTAATATACCCCGAAAGGGTGAACCAGACCTCGTCAGAAAAAAACGTTAAATTTAACAAATCATCATTATTAATTAAATTTTGTTGGAACCAGTGGCAATACACAATTCGCCTATTGTGATCGGCAGCAACTCATGTAAACAAGAATTTTGTATGGGATAGCTTTAAATCTTTTTTGATAATAGTATGGCAAGTTCCTAATTATAAACCAGTCTCTTCAGCGACAGTGTACGTAGTGATGTAGTGGGTTGCTCGTTCATACTTTGATGAACATCGTCAACTGTATTTTGAGTACGAACTCTTGGCCTTCCAGTTCTATCTCTATGAGTAATGCTCCCTGTATCTTGGAATAAATCAACACATCTTCTAAGTGCGCTGTAAAAATCTCCTTCAAGGAAAGCAATATCTGGAAATTGTAGCCGAAATTCCTCTAAACATGACACCGCTCTGTAAATCCATTCGCCGTTCACTCGAACACCATTTCGAAAATATGATTCAATCATAAATTTTTTGTGTTCTATTGTAAAAACCATTATAATTGTTAAAGCTTGTAGTTCACATTATTTTATTTTCCACAGCCAACACTTATGTAATTTCGTTTTGAACACATGGTATAATTGAACAGCTACTATAACTCCAAACCCTGTTTACTATAAAAATAAATTTTTGTGTATTTATTTCATGAGTATATGACTCGGGAAAAATTGAACAATATCGGTAACTGACTCTTTACTTTCGGTATTTCTTGATTTATTCCCTAACTTCTGTACTGAATGGCTTGTATAATACAGCAGGTATAATATGAAACGATCATAACGTAAATTTATGTTCCATTTGTAGTAGCATTAACCCTAATACATCATGAGACTAACGTATGTTTTCTATTACAGTTTTTATGCATAAGTCCCGGTGCTCGAGTGTCATCGCTACAAGAACTGAAGCAGATACGATGTCTGCAGACTGTTGACATGGAGAAAATGTTAGCAAAAAAGTATAAGCCTTCGTTTACACCGCCGGTAAGTAAATTGCCTCTTTTATTGACTTTAAAAAGGAGAGATTTATCTGTCTTTATAAAAATGTCTGTTGAGCAATTCCGACGTATAGAATGGAGCTCAGGTGATGTAATAGGGTGATAGAAACGCGTGCAGAGAATGGCCCTTTAAGCTGTTACTGGTTTTGTTATAAAAACTCGTTCTTACTTATTTAAGGGTTAGATAATAACTACAATTCTGACACAAAACTAACAATCTGATATAAAATTAGTAAATATAATTGACAGAGGAGTCCGAGTATTCTCGGAGAAACATAGAATAAAACTAATAAATATTGATATTGATTACACAGCCCAACAGACATTTTGGTTCCTGCATAGAAAAAAGTTCTTTTTTAGATGAGTAACTCGCTTACTAATAATTGTCAAAGAGTTCGTTCAGGAAAACTGATAACGGAGATCAGGCGCAGCAGTAAAAGCGCCATGTGAGGGATCCACAAATTAAAAAATTTGAGTGGCAAATTTAAATATTTACACTATTTTCTTTTATTTAAAATTAAATTAACAATTGATATTATCTATCTTAAAAATGTATTTAATTCTTAAATGCTTTCCAAATTCTATTAAAATAACATTGAAGAATTCAAATACATTTTTAAGATTGTTAACATCAATGTAGTATAAATATGTTACAATGTACAAAATAAAATAAACAAAAATACAAACAATTAAAATATTAAGTCTATATTTATATATTTTTACATATATTATCTAAAATATGTCATTTTAGAAAAAAGAGACTATAAAGAAAAAAATACTATAATCATTAAAATTGCCTGATGTACGGGTACTTCGTACGGCTTCTGTTGTATATATATAACTATACACATAATAATACACAATTAAATAAACTGTAGATGAGTGGTTATGATAATTAAGATACTTCAATAAATTTATATATAGGTAGCGCCCAATATTCATCTTATTAAAAAGTATATTAAACAGTAAAGAACCTTTATCATTTTAAATCACTTTTCTTATATATATTTTGCTTACTTTTTGAATATACCTTTCAAATTTTGGATGCCTGATGCAATTCACCCACACGTTAAAAACATTGACTTCAAATAAAGGAGAACGATGTCTAGTTATGTAATATCATAACATCCCGGAACACAATATTTTTAATATTCCTTGGAAATGGTACAATAGGCTCCATATTGGGTAATTAGAAAACGAACACGTCGATTTGTAAATAATAATAAATATAAAGATCGTATATTTATCTTTAAAATTTGTATTTTCAATAAAGTCACTTACTATTAATTAAATTCCACGAATACACAAATAGTAGACTAATATTTTCAGATTATTTTGAACTCTAAAATTCTGTAATGGCGGTAGGGGTACGGTGTTGCAGTCGGTAATAACGTGTTCTTCCACATCCGACCAAGCCAGCGACCAAGTCACTACGGCAGCGCCATGTGAAAGAATCACAAACTAAAACCGTATGTTCAAACGGGCTATAGGAGTTACCCGGGCATGGGTTCCTGCGAGTTTTTAACTGTCTCTAGGTAATTTTTGGGCACAGAATCTAAAATAGCCGTCAGATTTGGTCTATCAGATCTAGTTTTTGAGATACGCTATATTGGCCTCTTTTACAATAATATATCTTATTTCTTAACTTGTGTATTTTTCACGTTAATACTGTTACTATTTGCCCCAACTGCCAGTTACAAACACAAAAGAGGCTAAGGTATTTATTTCACAAAGTAGATAAATATACATTCTCCACTTATCACTTAAAAATGTTCTTTTATACGACTTTCTAGCATGGAGTTTACCAGAACAGTCTTTCTGAAGACTCCAACAGTAGTAGGCCATCATGCGGCTATCTAATCTTCCTTGAAATCTATCTTCCATAGTTTTATGTCCTGATGGAATCTTTCCCCCGGTTCTTCACTAAAATCACCTAGTTTTTCTGGTAAGTGGTCATAATGCAACCGAGAATATTAAAGTTGGAAAGCATATTTTCCACTAATTCTCTGCCTTATAATTTCCAAGGAAATTTTGTACTACTTGAATAAATGAACACCAAGAATTAGATTCAATCTCGTTCATTGATGCGGTTGGATTGGATTGTGGATCTTCAGTAGGTTGCCTTATCTGAGTACCATCAAATATTCTGGCTTTCAGTTTTTCAGAGTTAATCCCAGGAAATTTACGTGTTAAGTAGCCTACACAAAGTCCATCTCGATTTAAAGCCTTCAAAAATTGCTAAATAAGCCCAAACTTGATATGCAAGGGAAATATATTTTTCTCTACTGCAACCAAAGGTTCGTTGACAACGTTTTGTTTTTCTTGAATTATGACATTTCTTAATGGAATTCACCCAATTTCTATTAACCCAGTGCTGGTCCTTAGCTCTGCTGTCTCAAAGACATAAAAAACAAGGATATTTTGTATATCCACTTTGCTGTCCAAGGAGGAAGTTTACCGTTTTTAGATATAAAACTAAAATCAATTAGTCTGTATCTCAAAAACTAGAGCTGCTACGAAAAAGAGTCAGGTATTTTTTGAATCAGCACATCAAAAATATCCAAAATCAGTTCTTAATTTTCCGGCACCAAGATAAAAAAATTATTTTGTTGGCAGTGTTATTTATGTATCATTTTTGTCACTTTTCTTTTATTACATTATTTTATTTATACCACGAAATGATACTGTACTTTTAAATTCCGCGAGCGTCAGGTGCGTTTAGTTTAAATATTTAAACAGAAACACGCTCATTTATTTGCATGAGATGTACCAGAATTTTCAAAAGCAAGTAAAATTTGAATGAATATCATCAGTATTTCTGTCAGTAGTCCTAATACTGTAAATATTTTAAAACTAATATTTTAACAGAGATTGTCTTAATATTTTAACGTTCTCTCGCAAATATTTCTATTCATATTTATACGTTATTTAACCTACAACGATTGAGGCAACATTTCAATAAATCGGCACTACAAAGCAGTTTGATAAAAAGATCGTCCCTCGGGGCGTACATCTCTTTATAGGAAATTCCTTTGAACACACGATCATCCTTCTACGCGTCCTATGCATAGTCCTGCTCTACAAATACTTTTATTTTTCACACCCATATACTTAGATATAGTCCTCAGATATCTCGCAAGATTGCAAATGATAAAAAAATAGTGTCAAAAGAAATATAGACAAAACAGATAAAGGGATTTACCAATTTCAGTGGCATATTGAAGGTTTCGTAAGTATGACTAGGGTTGTAAATCGAAGGCAAAACATCGATGTTCAACATCGATGTTAACATCGGCGCCTTACTATCGATGTTGAAAAAACATCGAAGGAAAAACATCGATGTATCGGAAACATCGATGTTTTATTAATATTAAAAAAAGCTATTTATTTATATTATATAGGTTTTATTTAATAATGTAAAGATAAAATACGAAAAAAGTAACACGTCATACACAAAAAGCATTTATTAGATTTTGAAATAGAAATATTCCTTTTTAATAGTAATTAATTTCACATTAATATTATTATACCCAATATAATAATCCTAATTTGTACCTACAGTCTATTCCAAACGATTAGGCGGAACTAACCGCAATTTTCATTTTTGTAATTTGTCATTAGATATTTTTTTGTATATTGAAGTTGACTTTTTCTGAACAAAATGATCAAAAGCTTCAATCAATCGGTAAAGGTAACTAGAATTGAAAATTTAGTTCCGCCTAAACCAAAGGAACAGATCTTATTATTTTTACATTTCTAAAATGAAATATTGGATTTTATTTCAATACTACCCAGCAAACATTTTTATACGGGCCAGTACTGGTAAAGCACATACTCCCCGGCATTGAAAGTAATGGGCCAGTACCCCGGTGTCCCCGTGGCCGTTACTGGCCCATTGATGTATCAGTTGCCGGCCCAGCAACGGTAAAGTGCAAAATAATCGCATTAGTTGCAAGATTTATTTCTGATGGTTTTAAGTAAAAAGTATGAGTGAAGAAGAGTGCTTATAAAATGCTGGTAAAGTACTTCGTATAGGCGGAATGCGAAATACAAATGTGAAGTACATTATTAATACTGGCGTTGCACTTACTTTTGGTGCCAGTAATTTACCAGCATAAAAGCAGTTTGCCAGCATTCGGCCGTTAGTTGAATGTTTACTGGGTAATATAGTAATCTTAATGTTAATTTTATATTATTTAACATAAAAATAACACTGTCATACACAATTATTTTTATACTTTTTTAAGTTGAAATAAAGTCTGTTCCTTTGGTTTAGGCGGAACTAGATTTTCAATTCTAGTTACTTTTACCGATTAATTGAAGCTTTCGATAATTTTGTTCAGGAAAAGCCAACTTCAATATATAAAAAAATAGCAAATGACAACTTACAAAAATCCAGGAATTGGAGGAATAACCACTGGGAAAATGTCAACAAGACTCAAAAAGAAAAAGTGTGTTGGCGTCGTTGGTCGCATTATGTGCAAAAATTAAAAGTTTCTTCTTATTTTTTCGTATTCTGCTAACTGCTAAGAAGAATAAGAACTAACACTATTAGTATTGTTATAACACAATAGATGGCGCTTATATTTTGTGTACTAATTTTAATAAAAATTAAATTTTTAAGATTCCAACGCCTCTAGCGGTAGTTTCTGAATTTCAAAGTTTAAACATCGACATCGGTAGTAGACATCGATGTTTTATCGATACTATCGCCAGCTGACCATTGATGGTAAAAACATCGATGTTTTCGATACATCAATGTTTTTTTCCCATCCCTAAGTATGACCAAGAAATCCTTATACTGTCACTCATGTATCTGTATGTCTGTATGGTAAACATTGTGGCCAAACGGCTGGACCTAAAGAGAAATTTCATCAAAATTATAATTTTTAAGTTAAAAATTTCTCAAAACTGTGCTATACCACGAAATTCTCGACCATTAACAAGCAGCGACTAAAAACGCCACAATATACCGCGTACAGCGAAAAACTATTTCGAAACCAATACGTATCGCAAAATTGTGAACCTGTTTCTCTTTGCAAAATTTGACTGATTTTTAATAAAACAGCCGAAAACCTGACCATATGTTGTAGCTACAGATAGAAAAAATCGACTGAAAATCGGATGAGTAGTTCTCAACTGAAAAGCGAGACAGAGAAAGCCTTTTATATATAGTAAACAAAATTGAACTTATTTTTTGTGACATGGATAAAACATGATGTATCCCTCCTAAAATTTGACCTAGAAGCCGAAATTGACATCAGATTTTTTCTGTCACCCATCATTTTTTTGCTATGAGGCATTGTTGGTTTCTAACGAAATATAGCGATAAACGTATTATTATTAATTTTAACTTACCTCAAAATGTTGTTTTTGATATATCACGTCGATATTTTGTTTCTGAGGCATCCCTTATTAATGTCCAGCAGTAATCAGCAAGCAAAATTCGGAGTCTATTTACTTTGATATAGCTTTTCCATGGCGGAAATGTCTTGCTGGAACAGTTCCCCATGTTCATCACTTACTGCACCCAGACATTTTGGGAAGTTATCTAGATTTCAGAAATTGAATTTTTAAAGACGTCCTACATCCTATTTCTTTGTAGGCATCAAGTAGTTCAACTCTCACATTTCCAAGAAAATTTGAAAAGACTTTTTTAAAACCTCACCAAGCACTTATTTCATTTAGCATAATGCCAAATACATTATCTTTTATTATTTCTCTTATTTATGGGCCAACAAATATGCCCTCTTTAATTTTAGCTACACTAATTCTCAGAAATTTTTGTATTAGATACAAAAACCCTCTTCTGTTTCGATCCATTGCTTTAACGAAATTCTCTATTAAACCCAATTTAATATGGAAAGGTGTAAAAATACGTTTTTGGTATCGACCAGTGGTTTATTACTAACATTTTTTAGTTCCGGAGTTAGTGCCTGATGTCGTGGCCACTCCTTCTGTATAGTGAATTACTTAGAACTCAAAAAAGTTACTAGTCACGAGCCACGAAATAGAAAATGCAACAGATTCGGATACCTGTAGTTTACTGATGGACGCAATCTATTTTGAAGCATACTTTTAGACCTGATAAACAAGAATAAACTGATCTTAGCCACTTGTGTACCTTTACCGCAGATACATGTCGTGAATTGACGCAATATAAAAATTTGTATATTGCAAAATATAAATTTGACTGTTACATAAAATCTATGGTTGATAGAAAAAATCACTTTTTTGTGAGATTTGTTTTCTGCGTATCACAATACATCAGAAATACCCAAAAATTGCCATGTCCCAAATTAAATAGTGTGTTTATCAGTGTTATTTTATTAGAGCAAAAAAACATAGATATATCCTCGATAGTGAATGTTACTTGATAGCTAATTACAATGAAATTCTAATCACTATTTGTCGTTAGGGGATTTTAAGTAACTATGGGGACTTACGGGAAATGTCTACATTTGTTACATTCTTTAATAAACTAAATAATTTTGTTCCACTATTCCTGTCACAAAGCAATATTAAACACTCGTGCAAACTATTATCTGAGCACCCTCTGAACACTCTCTCTAATAATAGTAATCTAAAATCTCCCCCATTATCCAAACTTCCCCGAAATTTGCCCGTCAACCAAAACAACCCTAATTACTCATAAGTTTTGTGTAATTGTTTCTCTCTCATTAATCTTATTTCAGAGAGATCACCTCAACTGCGATCCAACGTTCGAGCTGGAGGAGATGATAATAGAGACTAAACCCTTACATAAGAAGAAGAAGAGACTTGCGAAACAGAGGTCAATCAGGGAAGTGCAAGTTCCTATTGTCGTTGATCTTGTAAGTCGCTTTGATTGTTTTCTTTCCACTTTGAAAAATTTACACTTTGTATATTGAAGGTTTTGTTTGCAATTGCTTTTTATAACAATTGAAAATTTTGAATAAGAAATTAAATATTAAATATTGACAAAAACATGGACATCCAATTATTATTTTACTATGATTTATTATATGTATAGTTATTATTAGAGATCAAATTATATGCAAATAAATATTTGCATATCGTCGGCTGAAAATAATAAGGTTGTATGTGACATTTTTTGTCAAATGCACTTTTCAATACTATAGGGGAAACTTTTTAAGATCGCAGCGCCGTATGCGGCAAAGCTGGAACACTCGAAAGCCACATTAAACTGTTATTCGTGTATTTGTTTACATGGTGAAAATGAACACGAGTTGTATTTTTCCTGTTTTCCGAGCTTTTTTTAATTTAAAGGTAATCTACGATTTACAAGATATGTAATAATATACTATTCTAAAGAAATTTCAAGGATATTTTTAGTTTTTTATTGTATTTTTAATTCTTTTTGACTGTCTGTCAATATAATAACAATTAAAATATGGCAAATATATTAGTAAAAATTAATATCTCTGCCTGAAAAAGTAGAAGGGCCTTTTAATATATCAACTGATGATTTAGGCAAATTTTGGGTGCGATAAATGCTTTTTTTCAGTCTTTTTTTGGACGTAAAAAATCACTTTCCATAAAATGCAACGGGCAAACATGCCTGCATGGGCTTGGATTTTTGTCCATTTTTAGTTTTTGAGCCCATAAAAACCTACGATCCACTTTCTCTCTGCCTCCAAACGTCGTTTCAATTGATATTTTTTTCGATTTAGGTAAATTATGGAATGTTTAAGAAGGATTCTTCATTATTCACGATTTACATTGCGGCACACAACAAAATTGATTGTTTTTTTTTCCATGATACACAAAAATAAAACACAAACAACAAAAAAACACGTATTTCTCCATTGAACAAAACAAAACAATGTGGCTTTCGTATCTTTCACAAATTACCACCAGATGTCAGGGCGCTTAGGAAGTTTCCCCTATAGAGTTGTATGTCATGTAACCTACTTGTTCCAATAATTTCCATAAGATAGCATTACCGGTGTCGGAGAAAAAAGCAGAAAACCATAGTTGTATGTCTTAAAAAATAAAAAACTTACAAAACATAGTTGTATGTTAAAACATACACCCTTGTATTTTAATTTTTTTTTTTTTTTAATTCATAATTTATGGTTGTATGTTTGACATACAACATCTTTTATGTTAAATATAAAACATCTTTTTCGGGCACCTGGGTTACAAAAAATATTAAAAAGAATAAAGCAAGGTCTTGAAGACTTGTTAAATATATTTAGAGACATTAAGGTTTCTACAAATAAAAATCCGTTACCAGAAAACAAGGTAATCGCTTTAAAATCTATGCTGGATTGGATGCCTACTATGGATAAATCTAATTATGAAACAATATTGCCAAGAAAGTAAATCTCAAGAAAATAATAAAAATACCATTTATTTCGTTTAATTTTTTTTATTTCGAATGTTTCAGTTTCAGTTCAAATTATCTTCATTTATCTTAATTTTTTTGTAAGATTAATGTTTAATTTGTTATTATTTTGCAAGCATATTTTTTAATTTGTGTTATTTAATCAAATAAAAATGTAATACGTTACCAACATTTCTTTTACCTTTTCTGGTACCATTTTAATAATTTTCAGAAACCTAAACACTGAAGCTTTACCTATAAACTGAATTTCCCCCCGATATTACTTTGAAATACAAAGCTGTATATAATGTTGAGGTACTAAGTTTCGTGTTTTTCTTAATCACAAAGTTGTATGTTCATTTTTCAAATTGTTAAAATGGTATTATTCAATTTTTTTTTTTTCAAAATAATGCGTTAATGACAATAACATATCAATATATAGTTATTAAAAAAATGTCTTCCTTGTATTGTAACCTTATATTGGTTTTTTCCATGTCAAAATTTTTGAAGCTTGTTTTCTCAAATGTAATACACTTCGACATCTTATTATTTTCAGCCGACGGTATGCATTTCCATATTTCGATAAATTTTGGCATTTGTAGCTTATTTTAATCATTTTAGGTGCTTTTTGTCTATTTCTTACGATCTGATTGCGAGAAAGATTTACAAAAACAAATATATAGACATTGTGTACATACATAGGTATTTTGCATCTTTCGACTTGCGAATAACTTGCGAATCACTGCATTTTCAGCGATTTTAATTCAAATTTTTTTCCCTATCTTTGATCTTAGTGGTGGCTGAGACAAGGTGGCGCTGTCCGAGACCTCCGAAAAAAAATTAATAATAAAACTGAATTTAGAACTGTATTTATACTTAAATAAAGCAACGGAGAGGTTTAATGTATATGTATTAGTGAATTTCGGACGGTGTCTTCAGCTTAGTTCGTTTGTTTTGATTTGTGATAAGTACTCGGACGCAAAACGTTATATTAAAACTAACGTGCTTTACTATGAAACTATATTCAATAAAATATTGGTCCTCATTGGTCAAAATTGAATATTTCACAGTTATATATATATATATATATATTATTATAGTATCTACTATTTAATACCGTTTTGGACTGGGTTCTTCGTAATGCCCTCACAGAACACAGAGGCATACAGTGGGACTTCCAAAACCGTTTGGAAGATTTGAGCTATGCGGACGATATATGCCTTCTTTCACATAATTATTAAGACATGCAAGCCAAACTTGAAAGTATAAGTACTTTGGCAAATTTAGTTGGCTTATGCATAAATATAGGGAAAACCAAAGTAATGCGGATTGGTACCAATAACGTCAACAGATTTTACATTAACGGCGAAGTCTTAGAAGATGTGGAAGAATTCTGCTACCTCGGTAGTGCAATAACGAGAGATGGAGGAACTACAAGGGACGTGAACAACAGAATACTTAAAGCTCAACAAGCTTTCGGCTTGTTGAAAGAAGTCTGGAAATCCAATAAGATCTCTCGTAACACTAAGGTACGCATATTTAAAACCAATGTAAAATCAGTTCTGATGTATGGCTGCGAAACTTGGAAAGTCACTAAAGAAATTACCCATAAACTCCAAGTTTTTATTAACAGATGTCTGCGCAGAATTTTTCGCATTACTTGGTCAGATCATATTCCCAATACTCATCTTTGGGAATCGACCGCACAAAAACCTATCCACTTGGAAATTCAGGCAAGAAAGTGGAACTGGATTGGGCATACCCTCCGGAAGGCAGTAAACGACATCTCCAGAATGGCATTAGAGTGAAACCCTCAGGGAAACCGTCGTAGAGGCCGACCTGTATCCACTTGGAGGAGAACAATATACAAAGAACTTGATGCTCACGGAACTACCTGGCGCCAGATGAAAAGGCTTGCTCTTCACAGACCCCGATGGCGCGAGTTTGTAAAGGCCCTATGCTCCAGCGAGGAGATCTAGGACACAATATATATATATATATATATATATATATATCAGGACTATTACCCCACAAGATAATGCCGTAGTTTAGAATAGATTGAAAGTGAGAATAGTACACCAGTTTTAAAGTATCTCTAGTGACATAGTTTTTCAATTTTCTTAACATGTAAATACAACTATTTAATCTACTTGCTACATAATTAATATGATTTTTCCATGACAGTCGCGAGTCTAATCTAAATCCCAGAAAACATGCACTGTCCTGATTGTAATCAAGACTATTCTGTACATATCTGTTTAAACTGAAAACTAAATTTTGAGTTTTATTTAATGTTAAATGATTTGCTACAAACCAGTCCATCGCTTGTTCCTGGGAAGAATTTGCTATTATTTCAATGTTTCCATTTGGATACTCATTGTTTACAATTGTTGTGTCATCAGCAAATAGAAAAGTTGATGCATGTATATTATGTGGTAAGTCATTTATATAAATTAGAAACAGAAGTGAACCAAGAATGGAACCTTGCGGTACACCAAATTCCACTCTTTCCGCAGAAGACATATTATTTCCATGGAATACATGCTGATTGCGACCATCAAGGAGACTTTTTTATTAAATTTAAAGCTGTATCGCGGACGCCATAAAATTGGAGTTTGAGAAGGAGTATTTTTTAATAGTATTTATTTACGGAGCATATAATGTTGAATGCAAGGGGGTATACAATTTTGATCAGGGTCCCAACAAAACGAACGAACTAATTCGAAAATTTGTTCGTATACTCCTTCCAGAAATTGAAGTCTATTAAAAGTAGGGTGACCATTTTCTTAAGAAGGCAATGCGGGACAGAGCAAAAAAAAGGTCCTCAAATCCTAAATTCAAGTGAAGAGCAAAAAAAAAGGTCCTCATCTCTCAAATCCAAGTGAAGAGCAAAAAAAAGGTCCTCATCTCCCAAATCTATATGAAGAACAAAAAAAAAGAAACGTCTTCTTCTCCCAAATCCAAGTGAAGAGCAAAAAAAGGTCCTCTTCTCCCAAATCCAAGTGAAGAGCTAAAAAAAAAAGAGGTCCCCAATCCTCAAATACAAGTTACAAAATACGGCAATGCGGGACAAAATGTTAAAATGCGGGACTTTTGCGGGACGCATCTTAATGTGGTACAAAATGTTAGAATGTGGGACAGTCCCGCAAAAAGCGGGACGAATGGTCACTCTAATTAAAAGTAAAGAAAAACACCCAATATATATTTTAAATTTAGAAATGTAATGGAAAATAATTTGATTTTTAAAGTCTTTTATGAAATAAATATACCTGCTGTGACGTGACATTCTCGTAATTAAAAAGTCAAAAAATAAAAATCACATTTGTAAAATATTTCAGCTATTGTATGTTAACAAAGTTATCGCAAATAGAAGACTGGCATTGCACTGAATATTATGTTATTCATTTCGCGCTCATGTCAAATCAACTTTTTGTCAAAATGGAAATGAACAACTTCAAAAAAAGTACTATGATTAAATTATTTTTTAAAATCTAATTTGGATACTAAAAAAGTTTTTTAAAAATGAATTACCGTAAGGACATATGCATATAGATATTGTCATGTGGGTGGTTTCATGTAAATGCAAATTTCTGTGAAACAATGAATTTTGTTAAACAATTGTTAATTACAGTATTATTATTTAATGGAATGGCCGTGGGACACGGAAGTCCCATCCACCCCGTTCTGGCCGGGTTCGCTTTGAAACCGCCTCCATAGTGGGAATCAGTGCCGGATTAAGGCATGAGTTTTGAGGCCTACACCTCAGGGGTGTAGGCCTAATATTATTACATAGATGTAATAATATTAATAATAATAATAGTAGAATTCTTTTTATTCCAAAATAGTAGACATCCATCTTTAGAAGAAAATGATTTATAATAAAAATAAAAATAATAATAATAATGAGATATAGTTTGAAATCGGAAACAGAAGGTTTTGTGTTTGCGGGTCAGAATGGTGTTATAAATACTTTGGCGTACAGGGCATATTCCAAACGACGAAGTCCACATTCTGTAGGTTGTGCCACCACTATCCTGAAACGATTATGCACATTCTGTCTGCTTGTCCATCTCTTGCAGCGTCGAGCTACGTGTTTCGACATAATGCTGCTCTCCGCGTGCTCTACTACCATCTTAGACATGCCTATGGTATTGACCAAATACCGGTTATACTGTACGTCTCATCTGACATAGAACCGGTGATTGAAAATTCCAAGTGCAGAATTTATTGGAATTACTCCTTCTCCACCTTGAGGTTACTGACAGCCACTAAGGCGGACATAACACTCCTGGATATCAATATCAAACTGATGTTTGTGATCGAATATTCAAGTCCAGCTGAGAAGAATATCTCTCTCAAGGAGAAGGAAGGGCTGGGAAAAAGAAATGGGAACCGGAATAGTTCAATAGGAATTTTTGATCAGATTAGTTCTTCAAAAAATATAGATTTTTTTTGTGTCGCTGAAAAAAATAAAATTGTGTGGTATCAAAAGAAACTTCTTAAGACGTAGATTAAGGAACAAATAGTAGTTTTTTTTAAATTAGTTTCTTTTAACAGTATTTTATCCAAAACTGTGCTAAAAAAGTTCTTGTCCCGCACCCTTTTACCCAATGGGGTTGAACTAAAAATCTGAAAAAATTATAGGTAATGCACATTGATCTGAGCCGAAAACGTACGAGAGGGATTTTTGATCAGATTGCGTTTTTGAAAAATATTGTAGTTTTTGTGTTTTTGACAAACTTAATAATTTTTTTAATTAATGGCTAAATTATCACTAATTATTTAAATTTTGTCCAAAAAAAATAAATAGAAGCTCTTATGATTCAAATAATGAATAAAAATGATCAAAAAATTGTTTATCAAAAAAATAATTTTAGACATCCAGCATTCTGTTGGCTACTTACACATATTAAATACCTACAAAACCCTGAAAGGTGTGAAAATTCACACTTCACATCATTTTTTTAAAATCATACTCCTAATTAATTATAATTCGAAAATGCTCTCTGATTAATTTCATATTTTGACTCGCAAAAATGCTTTAAAAAATTAATTAACTGAGTCTCTGGGGAGGCCTATGTTCAACCCTGAACGAAATCAGCTGATAGATGATGATAAATACTTAATTAGAAATGTTTTGGATGCTTACTCTGAACTTTTTCTTAAACGCCCCGTTCAACGTTCAAACGGCGTTCAACTACATAAAAAACAATAAATTTTTTGGTCAGTTTAACTCGTAATTATCTGTTTTAAGACATTTAAACCTTGTTCTTATGTTTTTTTCTTGTTTTTCTTAGTTTTCTGGTCGTTTTTTCGTGTTTGCATCGTTCTGGATCTCTGATAACGACTGCAAACTTTAAACTGGGGGATTTTAAAGTTGATTTCAAACGCTGAATCGCGACGCAGCAATCAACTTGTTTATTCAACCGTTCAGTGATTTTACAAATACAAGATTTAATCTGATTTTAAATTGATTTTTAAAAATCTGGAGTTTATGAACTTTAAGTGAACCAAGTTGAATATGTTTAGAAAATTAATCAAAACATTTTTAAGAAATTTGTTTATAAAATATTTTGATGTTTATATTTTACTTTTTATTTACAAAGTAAAGTGGGTTTTACACGATTCAATTTGTTGATCAATTAATTGAAAAAGTTGGCCTTCAATTAATTGATGTTTGTAAAGCGTAAAAATTTCGTAAATTAATTGATCAATTAAATAGTTCAACAGGAAATTTTGATCAAATTGCATTTTCAAAATATTATTTTTTTTGGGTCGTCTAAAAAAAATATATTTTTAAAATCTACTGTGTGGTATCAAAAGAAAGCTCTTAAAACGTAGATAAAGGAACGGGAAGTAGTTTTTTATTACTTTTTTATTTTAACACGATTTTTTCCAAAAAAGTATTTAAAAATCAGTGCCCGGAGCTTTTAACCCTAAGGGGTTAAATTAAAAATCTGAAAAAAATCTAAACAATGTATATTGCTATGAACCGGAAACGTACGAGAGGAATTTTTATCCGATTTCGTTTTTGGAAAATATTACAATGTTTGTGTTATTGAAAAAAAAAAAATAATTTAAATTTTCTTGTAGGGATATTAAATAAAAGCTCTTTAAGCGCAGTTTAAGGAACGGTAATTGATTTTTGAAATACATTTCATTTTGATTAAATTTTGCCAAGTATTAAGATTTTCGTTTAATATCTTAGCTAAAATTTAAAAAATGTATTTATATATACATGGATACATTTTGTTATGGGTAGAGAAGAGGTACGTAAATTTATTTTGCAGATATCGACTAGGAAAATAAATAAATAACTGGCCGGTTGCTGAGATTCCATTTCTAGTAGAGAATTTGTTAGTTTTGTTAGTAATACTCTTAAAGTATTAATAGAAAACCCTGCATAGTTCAATTTTTAAAAGATGTCTATCCAAGATTGTAATAACATGAAATGAACAAATTTTTACCAGGTCTACTAGTTAGTGTGTTGCAACTTGCATTATCGCCAACTACCACATTAACGAATTTTGCCGCTTGTTTGTAATGTTCGAAACGTATGTGTGTACTTTAAGATTAGTTTGGTGCAAGAGTATATTATTACTTTTAGAATTGTTGTTGTTAGATGAAGTTTGAAGTTAGTTTAAATATTTGAGAATAGAGGCGCTAGCTACTGATTGTCTATACAGCCTCTCTATTTCCCCTGTATTTCAAATAGCTGGGCTATAATTGTCTTTCTTTATCCTATGTACTCTTCCATCCAATTTTTGGGGAGAAATCTCTAAGGAATTTCAATATTAAATTCTGATACAAATTTATACAAGGGAAGAAATCATTGATCCTTTATTGCTGTTGATATTATTTCAATATTTAATAAAATTGTATTAAAGACGAAAGACGAGATAGAATTATTTTATCAGCGTTTGGTATCACTGAAATCTTAGTCCCTCCTGAAGTCTCCATTTTTAAGTATCTTTTCCACGTTTAAGTCTTTTCTATTAAGACAAAATCAATAATTCCGGACCTGGGAAGACAATTACCCCCCGGAAACGATAATTATGGACCCGATCACAGATAAAAAAACTGCTCGAAGATGGAAATTGTACTTTATTTTTTCTGTAATTATATATATAAAAGCCCAAATTTCTTTCTTAACGTAATGCTAAGTTCCAGGGTGCTAGCGGGTCGTGCGGCATATGGTCGGTCACGAACTGAGTGGTGGGAAACGACGTACTCGACAAAGCAGGTCGCTTACTGGACTAGTGATCAGAGCTATGCAGTAGTGGTGGAGAAACATCGATAGTGGCCGCCATCGATATTTACCGATAGTATAGGCCTTGACTATCGATAATTATCGATAATATTCGATAGTCAGCCATTTTTTTTTCAAGTTCCCCTTCTTCATAGATATTAGGCGCGTTCAGCGCCTAAACGTAAACGTACAGTCTGTTCCAAACGGTTAAGCGGAACTAAATGGGAATTTAGTTCTTTTAGGTTGTCACGAGAAGGGACCTTGCTTGGGTTATTTCATTTTTCACGTTGGGATGTCAAAATTTAAAATTCCAACAATGAAACCATGGAAACGAATGACATATGTCAAAATTAAATATTTTTTTTAGATATTTTAATGACAAAAAAATAAATAAATGGGAAATTTGTATTAAGAATGACACAAAAAATGAAAATATAAAGAAAATGACATTTTAAAATGATATTAACCTTAACCAAAAAATGTTTATTGTAAGTATGATTTACAAAGCTTAAACAAAACGGCCGAAAGGCACGATTTAAACGATGAAAGTAACTAGATTGCAAAATCTAGTTCCGCTTAACCGTTTGGAACAGACTGTACGTTGATTAAACAATTTGGTGAATATCTGAACGGTTACCGGTTAGTTTCAACACGAATGTTTGACAGTTTGGGTACATAACCTTAAAAAATATTTAGAGATGGCTCCATTTCTAACATGAATGAATGAATATCAACTGTGAATATAGCTAAATATGCGCATGTTAAAATCGCATCTATTCGGTGTGATCGGCCTGTATCATATTGAGCAACGAGGGAAGCCGAGTGAGTATCTCTCACAATGGCTTGTTGTTTTACAATATCCTACCACAAGGTTTGTTCCAACACAGTTTAGAATCGGAACGGAATCGCCTAGCGTTTGCGCACTTACAAAAAAGCGTTTAAAAAGAACTCAGAAGTTCTGTTGAAGCTTTTTTTTGTAAGTGCGCAAGCGCCAGGTGATTCTGTTTTCATAATAAAAGTTAAATAAATTCTTTTAATCGTTTAAAGTACTATCGGAATTTATCGATAGTTTCAAAAAATAATCGATGGTTTTCGATAGTCAAAAACATCGATAATTATCGATAGTGCTATCGATAATTCTCCACCACTACTATGCAGTCAGTAATTTCGGTGGCTAGATGAAAGAATGTTGTGTAAAGGGCATATTTTGTATGTTGAATTGATGTTGCACAACATATAAGGGCCCGCGGACCGGATCCGGCCCGATACTAATTTTTAAACTTTAAACGACACGCATTGAGCGGCTTTTTAGGATTTCCTAGGTATAATCAGAAACAGCTACACCATTAATGTCCAGCATATGGCCCGTGGGCCGTATCCAGCCCGATACTAATTTTTAAACGATACGCATTAAGCGCCTTTTTAGGATTTTCTAGGTATAATCAAGAAACGTTTTTGTTTTGTTAATATACTCAGAATCATGCAAATTTTAATAAATGATTCCTGCTTATATTGATTTTTATTCGATATCATATTGCCAACGTTGTTGTCAAGGGGTCTGCTAGTATAATATATTATATGTTTACGTAACATGCTTATTTTCCACTAGGAAGCTACCGATAGAAACACCAAAAAGGGGCCAAATATTGATATCTGATGAGAGCTAACTACATAAACAAAGTGTACAGGCCCGGATCTATAAACACTATTATTTCAATTATTGTTACGTCAACTATGACGGATGATCCTTTATCCGGTATTATTACAATACCTCCTTTTATATATGTGACGTTCCGTAAAAATCGGTATTACTTAGGAGAAAAGGATATTGTCAAACTGTCTTGATGTTTACTCCTAGAATATCAGTACTAATTTTTATTTAATTCTTGTTCCAGGATTGCGATTCTCCGATGGAACCAGCATGTGCCATAATTCCCGAATTCAAAGTTTATAACCGCTATCAAGAACTAGAAAGAAGAGAAAGAGAGAAAAAGGAACTAGCATGGGAAAAAGAATTACTTTTGGCGATGAACGCATCCGATCCATTAGGAACAGGATGCAAAACAAGCGACAACCAAGAAGTTTTACACACCTGTCGGAGCTGTCCTAAACTAAACTCGCATAATCCTAAATTTAATTCTAATCTTAAGAAACCCAAAAGTTGTGAGAACGAATCTTTCAACCCATCTTGGGATGCAAAAACAGAAGAAGCAACAGTGAAACAATCGACCACAACAAAAGAAACTAATATTAAAGAAACTACTAGTCAAAATACTAAAGTAATTAGTCAAAATTCAAAAGAAACAGGTCATAAACAAGTTTTAAGTCAAAGTAGTAAAAAAGAACAAAACTTATTATCTTTATGCGTATCTTGTTCTCGAAGTCGTGTAAATAATAAGGAAAAGCACAGTGATATTAATTCTTGTGATATTGATACTAAATTGCAGCAATTAGATTTTATAGATAGAACACCATCACCTGTTGATAAGAATATTGATTTAAACGGGAAGAATTGATTATTTTATAAGTTAAATGTAGCGACAAGGTGTTAGGTTACACGATTGTTTACAAACAACCATGGATACCACCAGTATCTCATAATGATCACGTGACAGTCACATGATGGTCACGTGATTTGTAACCTAACCTAACATCTCAAGTCTCCGCATATTTTACATATACAGTCTGTTCCAAACGGTTAAACGGAACTAGATTTTGCAATCTAGTTACTTTCATCGTTTAAATCGTGGCTTTCGGCCGTTTTGTTTAATCTTTGTAAATCATACTTACAATAAACATTTTTTGATTAAGGTTAATATCATTTTAAAATGTCATTTTCTTTATATTTTGATTTTTTGTGTCATTCTTAATACAAATTTCCCATTTATTTATTTTTTTGTCATTAAAATATAAAAAAAATATTTAATTTTGACATATATCATTCGTTTCCATGGTTTCATCGTTGGAATTTTAAATATTGACATCCCAACGGGAAAAATGAAATAACCCAAGCAAGGTCCCTTCTCGTGACAACCTAAAAGAACTAAATTCCTATTTAGTTCCGCTTAACCGTTTAGAACAGACTGTATTTAATACTTGTTAAAGTATTATATATATGATATTTTATATGTTTAATGTTTCAATACTCTATATTTACAAAGACCAAATATATTGTCAATCTATTTATAAATCAATTATATATTTTGATCAAAGATAAATTATGTAATATATTGGTTTATATTTAAAGGATAAAATGGGTAAAAGAGTTGTGTTAAATTGTTTACAAATGTTACACTTTTACCCATTTCTCCTTTAGATATTTATATTCTATTAAGATTAATTCTTAAAAGTGTTTTTACAGCTTTTAGAAAAATATATTTGTATAGGTGCTGAAAATGAAAATTTTCAACCAAAAGTTAGTGTATTTTTTTATGTATTTACCTTTCCGCTCCTAAATTAGGTTCCTTTTCTTTTAGAACGTATGTTGGGGCAACGAGAATTTCATTTTCGATGCCTGATTATTGTATGCGGGATGTAAGCTTAATTTAGACTTATCAGCAGATCCCTGGTAAAGTCCGCGAGAATTTATTTGCTGATAGACTTTAAAACGAGCGTATGATTCAATGGAAAAGTTTTTCAAAATACAACATTTTTATTCGTTCGAAGAATGAGAAAGGAATATCTATATTTCAGTCTCTCTTTGGTGGAAGCGGCGCATATATAAAAAAATACATTTATGTGAATATATGCAAATATAACAGACAAAGATAAAACAACGGACGTGCGTTGGTACGAGTAGTTCAACGAGTAGATCGGTATCAGAACTCTCGACGAGTATAGAAATATTTCATTTAAATGCTCGCAATAAATTCACAGCTTGCAGGAATGGCAGGCAGAAATTGGTACCTTGCCCAGGGCACCAAAAACATTATACGCCGCTGCATATAGGCGTTCAACGCGTCAGTTGATGTGTAACAGTGGTTCTCAACATTGTCTATTCGCGGACTAGCAAAACAAACATCTTAGCGGACCGGGAAAATACATACAAATTTTCAAAATCAAGTATAACTCGTAGTTGAAAAAGAAATATTTCTTATTTTATGTTTATTATGCTTTGAGGTGCAGATTAATTTGTTATGCTCAAGAGTAACGATGCAAAAGTGATTAAATAAAAATAGAAGAGACTTTAAACACTTGTAAAGAAAAATATTTTACTTTCTAGTCGTTTTAGAGAGTATGATATCTTTCATAAACCGTAAAAGATATTAAAAAAACATAAGTAATAGTTTTCTTTTCAAAAGTTCTATCCAAATATATCCAACTCGACATACATTACCAGTGACGTACGCAGAAAATTATTTCAGGGGGAGATTTTTCACTACATCGGAATTTATACGTATTGAGAACTGACAATAACTGAAGTGACGCCTAGCGAAATATTTTGGAACTTAACGGAATAGGATTTTGTTTGATGTGGCTCATTTATATGCATTGTTTGTTTGTGTTAAAGTGAAGAAAACTTTAATAAAATGTCTTTAAAATCGCAACAGAAAATTAACTGCAATGTGGATTGTTGTGGATTAAATGGCAAAAATATCCTATTCCAATCGCCATTTTGTAAGCGACAACAGCGCCTCTATAGTAATGTTTATTCTCAATTGAAAAGGGCGCAGTTTTGAAATGCGGTAATTATAAATTAAGTTCTTTTCGAATTTACGGGGGAGATTATCCCCCAGCGTAAACCACTGTACGCAACCATTTAAAAAATCAAAGTTATCTTTGATATCCTGTACTTCCGGTTTGTTCCGGAAAATTTCAGTGCTACCATTCGATTTTTGGGGTAGCCTTTGGTCACCAATTTTTTTCCCAACTTGCTCACATATCGCGTTTTCAAGAAAAATCGCTGTAACACCCTTATATTATTTTATCCAATTTTTTTAATGTTCCCTTATTGTCTCGGGTCTCGGTCCGCCGACCGGCGATTGGGGAACACTGCTGTATAACAATGATTTTGGCCAGTCGCATATTAACTTATATCTTTTATTGGTAACATGCTACATTTACCCCGATTTCACATTTTAAATAATTAAAATGAAAAAGGAAACGATTACAAAATAAATAGCTTTTATTTTCTATAGTTAAAACTTGTGTAACAACAAATCAACAGCTCACAATAAAATCCAAAATATTGCATTATTATTCAAAAATAGCATTAATAAATAAAATAGAATACATTACTGGCTTATGCTGCTTAATAGTTAAATTGGGGTGCAATTAGAATTAGAATTTAAAAATCATGTTACGATTTCAAAGCTGATAATCGACTCTGCATTTCTTCCAATTCCTCTTCATCTGATTCCACTGGGTGGGAAGGTAGCGGTTGGGAACCACCGGCTTCTGTAACAGGAGGTGCAGGAGCTTCTCCAAGTTTACCAGCTGTGAGCTCCCATAATACTTTGTCAATTTCTTCCTGGGCGGCATCTTCCATTTCTTCAGTGTCTTCCATTGATTCAAATGTTTCATCAAGCATTTCCTCAATTATTCCTGCTTTCATCATTTCTTTGGACATATCACGCATTGTATTTGCTACTTCAGGCACTCGGACTAAGGTTTGCATTGCTTGCATTACTTCTGTTGATTTTGCTAAGGAACCAGCTACTCGTAACGTAGCTAAACAAGTAAGTACAAATTATTTATTGTTCAAAATAATATTAATTGGAATACTAACCTAACTGATTTTTCATTTGCATTTGTACTGAATTCATATGTGCTTTAGAAGTGTATATTTTAGTAATGGCCTTCCTGGCTCGTAATACTTCTTTAGCAAGAATAGTACATGAATCTCTGTCACCCTTTTTTGCAGCTTCTTTAAGAGAGCGTTTAACTTTTTCTTCTTCACGTTGTATAGCTGAAATTTAGAAATAAGATAAATGAAATAAGTTTCTTCAGTAATTATACTAAATATAGACCTCTTATTTGTCTATCGAGCTGATATCCCTCTTTTCTGAGTTTATGTGTCCATTCGTTTACCTGTAATTTAACCCATTTTAATTTTTCTGACGAAACCTTTTTCATTTTTCAGAATAATTTTACCAGTTCTTTTGGATTTCTTTCAGGTGATTTTCCAAACAATCCCATTTTTCAATGTTTTTCTTTACAGGTTTCAAACACACCTACATTAAGCAAAATATTGTCAAATGACGTAAATGTCAACTCAATAGGGATTTCTGTTTGTCACTGACAAGTCACTAACTAGCTAACTTCAGTTTGTTCTATAAAAACAAAGTATTTTTCCCGTTTAGTGCACGTATATTTGCAGTTTTAATACTTTTATGACTGAAAATGGCAGAAATTTCTGATCAATCTGTCACTGATAATCTGAATATAAAAAATGGAAACTTTATATGTGGGGTAGTTGAAGGTAAAAGTATTAGCATTTATGCTAAATACCCTATTGATAAGTCCTAAATAAAATGAAAACTTGCCTGGGTGTCAACTTTTTAATTTGACACATTTAAATCGTCACATAGCCCCATTTGAAATATTAAAACTAGGTTTTTGTTTAAGGCTTTTATGGGAGACCATGGACAACAGAACAGAGAAAAGATTTATTCCAGAAGTAAGTTCAGTTATTTCATTACATATTTATTTAATCTGAAATCAATTTTTTTAAGAATGAAAAAATGGGGGATGGATTCTTATGTGTATGCTCCAAAAGATGACTACAAACACAGAGCTTATTGGCGAGAGCTTTACACAGTAGAAGAAGCAGAGCATTTAACAGGACTTATTACAGCAGCTCGTGAACAGAACATTACATTCTACTACGCTTTATCTCCTGGTTTAGATATAACTTATTCTAGCGCTAAAGAAGTAACTGCTTTGAAAAGAAAATTAGAACAAGTTTCTCAGTTTGGTTGCGTGGCATTTGCTTTATTATTCGATGATATTGAACCGGAAATGTCGGAGGCAGATAAGGAGATATTTCAATCATTTGCGCATGCTCAAGTATCTGTAACAAATGATATTTACCAGCATTTAGGTCAGCCGAAATTCCTTTTATGTCCAACTCAGTATTGTTCAACGAGAGCAATGCCCAATGTATCAAGTTCCGAATATTTAAATACCTTAGGTTCAAAATTGGCATTAGAAATCGACATAATGTGGACAGGTATTTATATCAGGGCTTCGAACCGGAACTGAACCGAAAACCGAAAAAAAACGTTATTTTTGTCAGAACGAAAACCGGAGCTGAACCGAAAAAAAATATCGGTTTATTTTGGTTCAGATAATGTTTATGGGAGTGAATAATTCATTGAGTGAATATAAAATACATTTTATTTAAGATTATTTTTTAAGCTGATGAGCAGAAAAAATCGTAATTTTTTTCAAAAAATTTTAATAAATTGCGCCTCTATTATTTCGGGAGGGGGGAGGCAGAACACCGCCCCAGCAGCCTTGATATGATTATTACAAAATAAGGAATAAAATGTTCTTCTAAATTATAATAGAAAATAAATTACTAATACAAATAAAAGCATTTAAAAATTTATCACTCGGAACTGAACTGAAAACCAAAAAAACCCGTTATTTTTGCCGGAACGAAAACTGGAACCGAACCGATACTTAGTTTTTTAATTGAACCGGAACAAAAACCGATATGAAAAAAATAACGGTTCGAAGCCCTGATTTATATTCATTTAGTGACAGTATTTTTTTTAAATATTTTAATCTTATAGGTCCGAAAGTAATTTCACGCATACTAACGATGGAAGGAATTCAGGAAATTACGGATGTTTTAAAACGACCTCCTGTTATATGGGATAATCTTCATGCTAATGATTATGATCAGAAAAGAGTATTTCTTGGTCCATATTCAGGACGATCACCAGATCTTATTCCAAAATTACGAGGAGTTCTAGCGAATCCTAACTGTGAATACGGTGCTAATTTTGTTGCCATACATACTTTAGCACAGTGGTCACGTTGTAATGTAGATGGACGACGAGATTTAAGTCTGAGTAAGAATTTTTTTCTACCCTATTCTTTTTAACTTTCGTGTCCTTAGAGCATTTTAATTGATTATAGGCTTACTCTATTCCTAGTGATTCATTTGAATTCGGAGCATTCTGACTGGTTACAGAATTATAGGGTAATTCTTAACAGAATTACCCTATTCATATTGGTTCATTTAAATATACATAGTTATTTATTCCTATTGGTTTATTTGAAATTGGAGCATTCTTATTGGTTGTAGGATTACTTTATTCTTATTGGTTGATTTGAATTTAGTACATTCTGATTGGTTACAAGAATACTCTATTCCTATTGGTTCATTTAAAATTAGAATATTCTAATTGGTTAATATGTAAATCGATTCTTATTTTTTTATTTGAATTTGAAATAAATAATTTTTATGATCAAGAAAATTTATTACTATAGTTTAACAAACAAAATATGTCGTTCCAAGTCCTTTCTTGCAGCGGAACTAAATGGAATTTTTATTTTTGTAAGTTATAGCGAGCTGTAATTTATTTCCAGATGATACAGTATCTGCTGATATAAAACTCGAAACTGAAACAGAAGATGGTCTGTCTGGTGAAGATGTTCCAAAAACTCTTTCACCAAACATGTATCATCCAAGACATGCATTACGTAATGCTATTAATGAATGGTTACCGGAATTCAATCGACATAAAGCTGCCTGGGGTCCGATCGCTAAACCACAGCCTGTTGTCGCAGTACCTGTACCAATAATACCATCTATTAATACTTGCATGAGTATTACAACAACTACCACTACCTGTTCAGCTGTTACATCACCAACACCAGCCATCGTTAATACCAATCAGTTACAAGCACTCGCAGAAGTATGCAGCACTGTAAGTAATTAAATGAGCGTTAAATACAATAGTCGCATATGCTGTGCGCCAAAAATTTAAAGGGAAAATATATCGGCATGACTAAATATGTATACATTGAACGATAAATGTTGTGAAATTAACTAGTATTTTATTTTTCAGGTGAGCGTATCTGAAACATTTGTAAGTCCTGTCCCTGGTCCCGTAATGAATTCCCTTGTTTCCGAAACAAAAGTAATCTGTAATGAATCTATTCCGAATCCTATAACTCCTGTTGCGATCCCTATTCCTATTATACCTGCAAGTGATTCTCAGACTGAAGCTAAAGCCATAACTATTCTTAATGGACATCACATAAAAGCTAAGAAGGGTAGCCCGATGAATACTGAACATAATAACGTTTCTAGTGATATAAGTAGTGATTTAAGCAGCATGAGTCCAAGCGAACCAATGGATTGTAATAGTACACCGAATGTTTCACCAGCACATGTTGCTAAAAGTGTAGCCACCAGTTCAAATGAAGATGTCGCTATGAGTGAAAATACATCGGTAATTATATTTTTCTTACCTTTTTATGCTAATTCTTGTAAGACGAGCTTCCTATGGAGAATAGGGTCACGGGTTCATTTCTCGCTGACCCATTTTCGACTATACCTGGAGTAATTTATGAATTACGAATATTTTATGCATGTTTTTTTTTATTTTATGAATTGTTTAAATTTTGAGTTAATTATTAAATGAAAGACTTTTATACAAGGATTGATGTTTACCCTATTTCTCTGAGGGGCTGGTTTATAAATCTGAAAAAAAAGAGTTATGCACATTGATGTGTACCAGAATATTATACTCGGATTTTTTTTATCAGATTTTTGTTTTTGAATATTCTTTTCCAACAGTCGGAAATTATGTTTCATATATTTTTCTTTTTTAGACCTCAAGCGCAAGTATGCAGGTAGAAACTGTAGCAGAAAGTGCATCAGAAGATATAAATATTTCCAAGTAAGTATTTTTAGTATAAAAGAAGTTATTAAATTTGTTAACTACTAATTTTGCATAATTTAAAAGACTTACGATCAAAATCAATTTGAAAATGACTAAAATTAAAATCATTTAAATTTTAAACCATATTTCAAAAACTAAAAGAAATAGACACTTGAGGTTGGAATTTTTGAAATCCTGAGTGAAATGTTGTAATTATACAAAAAAAATAACCTATCGAAAAGGTAAAACATAGAGATTAGAAATGACGATAGGTACCCGGGCACCCGCTACCCAACACGTTAAGTTTATACCCGGTTCTGATTTTGAATACCCACTACACGTTGTTTTCCTATTACCCGTTAACTAACGGGTAATTAATAGGTAGCGGGTAATAAACGTTGAAGCTGCATCTGCTAACGGATAATAATCTGGTAGCAGGATGTTACATGCGGAGCCCTGCAATGTTTCCAGACGGAGACATTGACCAGGTTCGTGCTCTAAGGGGCACGTTCGCAACGATCGTAAGGCAGGACAGGACTCATGATCTAGTTGAAAAATGCGAAATAAAGCGAATGGACTTTATTGGGCGCAATCTCACGCGATTGTAGAATGTTGGAGATGGGATTGGATATATATAGGTTGATGGACTTACCTAGTGGTTGAAACGTTACAAAAGGCCCTTTGAGATGCGGTAGGCTTCGTAATATACCAGGTCTGGAATGGAGAGCTTGGACTCACAGCCCCGATCGATTTAATAAGTCCACACTGTATTTGCGAAATAGACTAACACACGAATATGAATGCATGCGTAAAACGTTCACAACTAAAAAATAAAATAAACGAATTGAAGTAGAACATAGTCTAATTCTACCTCTGCTTAAGGAAGCACGATACGAAGAGTTCAGATGATGCGGTGACCGAAATGAGTGACTTAAATACACTAAGACTCGAGACGAATATATATGTAACATACATTCGTGAACAAAACCTGGGCAGCAGGGCGTATACAGGTTAACTGAGTATGTACTCAGTTTTTGAGTTATAAACGTATATGTAATAAATCTATTTATGTCCATCTTATGTATTATTAAACTAAACCCTTCAAAATGGACAAAATGTCGTAAATGATTTGTCTCGGATTTAACTCAAAATATGCGTACTTAAGTATTGTCATAGGTCATAAAAATAATCTCCATTTTTAGCTACGGCTTGCCGTTTTTGATTAAACTTTTAAAAAAAGTTGTCTAGAACTCCAAAATTGGCCAGTGAGGAATAACATTTTTTTTTCAGCCTCCCCACTGTAGAATAAGATTATAAATATAATTTGGTAGAAATTAAATATATAAAATTTTATGGGGAAAATTCTGAAGGTATCGGTGTTTGGCTTGGTAATTGCCGTTTTACGACGATTTTGGCCAGTCGCTGAGCCCTTAAATTCTGCTAGATAAGAGACAATGTACAGAATAATTTTAAACTGGCAAGTAATCATTTCTTATTTTATTTTATTTGCAGAGCTGATAAACAACTGACCCAGGAGGACTTAGCCTTATTGTGTGATTTATTCTATCTTCCCTTCGAACATGGAGGACAGGGGTTACAACTTCTCCAAGAATTTAACTGGTTAAAAACCAACGCACAGTTAGTAATAGGTGCTAACGATAAAAATGTTCCTATTAAACCAGAGGTAAACAAACAAAATATCCCACAATTCTAAAATTTATTACATTATTTTTTAGGTACAAGAATGGTTTGATAGAGCTACTAAATTGAACGAAATGTGTATTGCAGTCAATAAACTATTCCAACATCTATCGTTTTGTAATAATCGAGAATTACTTTACGATTTATATTCCTACGTTTGGGATATAAGAGGAGTTATATCGCTGCTTAATTCCTATATTAAATGGCTTGGTGCGTATTCCAAATTTATATTTTAGTGAAAAATAACAAAATACATTATTCTTGTAATAGTTTAGGTCATAAAAAATATAATTCAAAATATGTTACACAATTTTTTTGGCAAATTTTATGGCTCATACTGTTTGTTAGTTTGTTTATTTAAAGAATGAGATAGATGCATCATTATTTGCAAAAAAAACGGAATCATGAAAAACCAATGATATGACATTTTATGATATAAAAACAATTTTATGTGTTTAGGGCATAAATTAATACCATTTGTTTACACTTTGGTATAAGCTGTTCACTTTTGTAAAGACAAACTAGATGTAGTTATTTTGGTTACTTTTATAGTGTAATACGGACTTTAAATGTCATTCCTTACTCTGTAAAACCGACTTTAGATTTATTGGTTCTGATAATTATTAAGAAAGTGAAATTTTTTATAATTTTTTAATACCAACATGATATACAGTTTCAAAGGTGCAAACTATTGAAAACAAAATTTCCTTCTAGTTTGTTCTTTATAACACGTTGTTAATTTATTTGGCAGTTTGAATTCTTTAAGTGAATTTGGCATTCTTTAAGTGAACGGACCCTTATGTTTATAGCTCGCAAAATGCAAGTTAAAAATTCGCTTTAAGGGGAGGTGTACCTTATACAAAACTGACAATCTGAAATAAAATTAGTATAGGCTATTCCAAACGTGTATGCGGAACTAAATGGAATTTTTATTTTTGTAAGTTGTCATCAGTTCATTTTTTAGTGATTGAAGTGGACACTTGCTAAATAAAAATATCAAAAGCCTCATTTTATCCATAAAAATGACTAGTTTTTAAAATCTAATTCCGCTTTAACCAAAGAAACGAACTATATCAATCTATACATCAAAATTTGCAGCGAATTTTTATCGATTTAATAGGATATTTTTAATTGTAAACAAAATTGTGTAACTGTAAATAAACAAATTGCATTATAGACGCCATTTTGTAAAATAATCGATTTATATTTGCGTACGATGCGGCAAAATGTAGCTAAAACTTCATTCTACATAATATGTTTTTAGCTATTATATTTTGTTCTATTGCAAAATTATTTATGGTTATTGTACTTGGTGTTCTATTTTAGCCACCATCTTGAATACCAGGTTCTCAATATAGGTTCTGCGGATAAAAATGATTTAATTTCCGTAAAGCACACGTGTTCTAAGTGGCATTCCATTATCATCAAGTATAGCATTTTTCGACGAAGTTCTAAACTATAAACAATCATGTTGAAGATAATGTTGACGTATTATTTGAACATTTGTACTAAACCAATCAGAAGCAAGGACAATTAGCTCCTATCTTCTTACACACAGTATTCTTAGCTGAGACATACTATAGAGCTTGGTTGGAGTAGCACTGGATAAAAAATGCGAATTGTCCTACTGCGGATTATGCTAGCTATAAACGTAATAATTATTAATGTTGCTGTTTATTATTTTTTTCACTTCAAGCAATATTATGAATGAGATTTTACATAGGAATTTTTAACTTTTAACATTCTGAATAAAATTAAACTAAATTATTTGATATTTATGGATTTTAAAAGTTGTTTAATTTTGTTCTAAAATATTTAATGAATGTTTTGTTATAAATATTTTTGTTTATTGTTAAATTTAGTTAAAAGTTAATTATTTTGTATGTTTATTCATAAAGTTGAAATTTGCGTCATTAATTTAAGCGCTTGCGATTATTTGCGATTCTTTTTTACTTCCAGGAACAACTGGACTGTGCTGTTTTTTAGGTCCATAGGAGGAATGTGTTATTTTTCAAAATGTTGCTCTCCAATTTAAATATTTAATTCGTTTTTTTCTTTTCAATTTAATTTATGTTGGTTAGTTTTATTTAATGTTACATTGTTAGATACTCATAACAAAGTTTTGTTAGGATTCACTTTTTACGTCTCGACGCATTTCTAGTAATTAATAAACTGTTGATACTATTATTATCAAAATTAAAATAATATCCAAATAATTTAAATTAAATCTCTCTTTACCTTGGCAGTGACAGTCGGGTTGACTTTTGACCTCCATCTTGATCTGTACAGATTTGAAATCTAGTGACTTTAATTGCATGAATGGGATATTGAGATTGATTGCTTTAACATAGTAAATCGGAATTTATAAGGCAATTTAGGTTAATAATGTCGGAACTATTATAGTTTGATTTTTAAATAATAAATGAAATATTACCGTTCGAGAGTTTCCCCGGCCTGCCTGTGACATGCTGTCGACGACGCGCCGATTAACAATCTTTGTAAAAAGACGGGGCATGGCGCTCAGGTTTTAACCGCAAGCTATCCGTACACTCGCCGATACAAATACGAGAGTTTCCCCGGTCACGCCTGTGACGACCCGCCGAGAAACAATCTTTGCAAAAAGACGGGGCACGGCGCTCAGGTTTTACCCGCAAGCTATCCGTACACTCGCCGATACAAATTCGAGAGTTTCCCCGGTCACACAGCGCTATATAGTCGGGACCAACTTTTTCTAAAACGGGCAGGAAAGCTCGCGGATTCATCCGTTACCGTGTCCCCAGTTGCCGTCAGGCCAAGTCGGCATTCCCCCCAACACGCTAGTGTCATTCTCGCTCGGGAGGTATCCTCAGATATCCTTTCCCCATAAATACGCCGGCGGTCAAAAGTGATATAGTCAGATTTCACCGGCGTTTCCAGATTTACCGGCGACCGTACGGGTCGGTCGCCGCCATTCCGAAAGTGTACCGAATAGATGCCAAACAATATTTGTTAATAATGGAGATTGGACCAATTATTAGGTAGTAGCCTAATAATATATACAGTAAATTTTTAAGTTATTTTTAGTTTTTCCTTTTCTCTCTTATAGTTCGATAAAAATCAACAAGGATGTCTTATTATACAGACTGTAAATATTTGAGTAGTTACGAGAGGTCGTCAACTAAAATCTTAAGATATCTAATTTGTTATTTACTTTTCATACAGCAAAAATGTGTACAAGCTAATTTGTTTGGAATAAGCACGATTCTTTTCTGTGCAATTCAGTTTTTAATTAGCTGAATATTTGGGGGGCTTGGAAGTGAGATTTTGCTAAACAAAATGATCAAACTCCTCACTTAAACGGTAAAAGTTACTAGAATTCAAAATCTAGTTCTGCTTAAACCAAAGAACCAGGCTATACTTGCTATGATGAATATAAAACCTCATTGCAATAACTCTTTAATTATGTTCCTAACCAAGCTCTGTTTTCGTAAATTAAAAAAACGAAACTCCAATTTAGTTACTCTTAAATCAAATAAATGAACTATAATTTCTATTGTTTTAAAATATATTTAATACTGATCTTTGTTTTTAATCTAAAAGATGATCTAACAACCGAATTTATTTATTAAAAACTGAATTTAATAAATCGGGGAGCAATATTTTAAATAAGCTATGGCTTTGCGTAATTGGAAATTGCTTGAAGTGAAGAAAATATTTCTTAGAAAATCTTGATTGATTTCGTGTTATTTACCTGTGTTATCAAATGACTTGAATTTTCTTCATTATATTTATTTACGCATGGGTAAATACATATTTGTTAGTATAATGTTTTCTCTCATTTAATTGAATTTGTTTTTGTTTTATATATACAGCTGGTGGCCAGTTTCCGTCAACAATGACTTCGTTTACTCAAGGAACTTACACATGTATGCATCACTTTCCCCCCCTTGTTATTATTAAATATTAAGTGCTTTAGCTTGGCGTAACACTTGGCGTAAAAGCGTAAAACTTACATAAGATGCGTAAAATAAAAAGAAAATAGAGCAAGATACCCTTAAAATGTTAAATATTGAATTTTTTTAGCTATCATGGTAGAAATTATATCGGTAGAATCTCTATTATAAATGGTAATAGCAAACTTTTCTCGCCAGACCTATATATTTATATGTAACTATACAATATTAGTAACTACGTCACAAAATGGTCTTCTGTGCTGCCGTCTGGCGGTTTGTTTCCTTTTATTTAAATTAAACATGTTGTTTTTTTATTTTTTAATTGTATTTTGGAAGTATAAATTAATTTTTGAAAGTAAGAAAATGCTTCACATCAAAATTATAAGTCAATATTTAATTATTAAATATTTATACATTATAATTTAATATGTGATTATTTTTATAGAACAATATTTCTTTGCAGGTTAATTTTAAAAAATTTACGTTAATAATCGTTATTATGGCAAGAAACATAGTAATAAGTCTGTATGTGCTATATCTAAATGGTTTGATGGAACAATATGTTCTTATTTTATCCATTATTGATTTTCATTTTCATGTCAAAAAACGAAAAAATTTGCTATTAAGAATGTGGCTGTAATGGTTACAATTTGGAGCAAAATAATACACCATTATGCATTCTACAACAAAAAAAATAATGATTACTTTGTTTTATTTAAATAAATACTAAAGATATTTCGATTTTCATATTATTTAAAAACGTAACCTATAAATATATCTTCGAATCCTTATTTATATGTTTATAAAAACATTATTCTTTAATATAAATTATCTGAACTGTACATATTAGTGTATATTTATGAAAGATATAAATTTTTTGCTCCAAAATTGAAAATATTCATAAAATTAAGGTAACTAAAGTAACGACACATATATTTTAAATCAGCCAAAAACTTCCAAACGAAACCGGTGTCAGATGGCAGCACATGTATGTGATGTCACACTAATATGGTCTATTATAAAAATTCCCCTTTCTTATTATGGGCACTGGACAGTTGCCCTGTTTGCCCATTCGTTAAATTGGCCCTGTATGGACGGAGGCAATTTTTATTCATATATTTTTCGTCCAATTTTAACTTGTCTCACTTAATCGCGCTTATTTGAAAAACATTAATTCATAAGCATTTTATGGCTTGCTTTATTTCTCTTTAGTTAATCATAAAATAGCTGAAACTACATTAGCGTTATTTTTATTGGCGTATTGGCGAAGATTTGTTTCAGTTTAATACTGCGTAAGTTGAATAAGCAAGGCGTAACTGATGTGCGAAGCGCTATTCACTAGCTGCGAATTTAAACTAATCTATTAACTTATCCATTAGGGTTTTCCAAGGGATGGAAAGAAACGTTTATGAGTGGAGAACAGGAGCCGTGGGTATTCCGTGGTGGTCTCACTGCTGATTTACAGGTATAATTTTTATACATTATTGATGCGTTTTCCAACCTAATGATATGCGTATAGCGGGAAAATGGTTTGTCTCTAACCCTTTAACGCGTTGTGGTTAATTTATTTCTCAGGTGCATTCAAGTCGATGCCTTAAGGCAGTGTTTCCCAATATTTTTACTCTTGTAGCACATTTTCCAAAGAAGAAAAAATTCGCGGCACACCTACGTTGTCATAAAAGAAGAAATTTTGAATACAGACGCCGCTGTAAAAAAAATTAAATGTGAATTTCAATTCGTCATAAAATGATCCTTCCTGAACTTTATTCTTATTAATGGTATTGTACGTATATTTGGACAATAATTTTAAAATAAAAATGACGCTAGTTAAGATTTCGGGGCACACTCGAAAAATTTTGCGGCACATTAATGTGCGGCGGCACACCCTTTGGGAAACACTGCCTTAAGGTGTTAAACCGAAAACTAGTCAATCTGGACTTAAGCTTAATTTATAAAAAAAGACCCTTAATTTCTGAAAAAAAAAGGAAATTTGGTAAATACTATGTAAAACTGACGTTGCTGAGTTCACTTATCGTTGCTAAATTGTAAAGGAACTCTATTCCCGAACCAGCGACTTCAGAAACTGAATCAGAAAATGAGGGGGAGTAGTTCCTTTTTCGATTTTATGTTTAACTTTTTTGTGATACATATTTTACATTTCACTACTGTTTTTCATTTTTGACTAAGTAGTTTAACATAGGTATATTATTCAACAGCAAAAAGTAAAATAATAAAGAGCACTGTTTAAGTCGTACAAAGTTACTTTTAATCTCACAATTAAAAGTAATATTTTAAGCCCACGATAAAGGAAGTTGACAAAAATATTCTATGCATTAAAGAGATAAGGGTAACCCAACAGGGTAAATTTTATCTCGATACTGCTCCCGGAAGCTGTTTGGAAATCTGCAAAGATAATTCTTCTTTCCCACATGTAATGATTAACCCACTAAAAAGTAGAATGTTTGAATGATTTGTTTGTATATTTCTTTTCAGAGATTAATTCCAGTTGACTCGGGAAATGATCTATTCGTTTATAAAGCACCCGATGTTCCAACACACAAAATTTACACGATTCGACCATATCTAATAGAAGACCAAGATCAGGTGTATTCAGTTTGTCAGCGAACCTGTAAAGATGGTTTGGAAGATTCGCATCCATTGCCTGAATCTTTTAAGAACATAGCTGCAGATAGGTACGTTTTATCATTATGCCCTATTTCGTCGTACTACATTATATTTTACTCCTAAGCACTATTTACTTTTTATAATATGCAACAAAATACTTCCTTTTCTTTCAATGCTATCCGACATCCAACACAACTTTTGAAACTATCTCCAGTTAGTATTGCTGGATTTACGTATAAGCCAAGTAGACCCGGGCCTCTTGATTTTGGGGCTCCGGAAGAGCCTAGTTTTTCTTTTTCCTAGTTCATCATTTCGATTCGACTTTTTTTTTGCTTATGACTTCGAGTCGAAAACCTTTAGGGCAGTGTTTCACAACCACCAGTCCGCAGTTAAATATAACCGGTCCGCGAAATTTTTAAAAACTGATAAAGTAATATTTTTGTAAAATAATTAAGGCTAGTAGAACGTAAATAAAATTATAAATGTATTAGTAACTAAAAAATATTTACCTTTTAATGCAAATTTACAGATTTTATAATAAATTATACTTGTAAAATATTTTCACCGGTCCTAGTAAAAAAATAAATCTTTAACCATGTAAAAAATGGTCTTTTGCTGGTTTATTGAATATTCTGTACGCTTTTCTTGAATAACTATTAGGAATTTTTTGTTACAGAATTCTTGGTTCATTCCTAAAATTTCATCCTGAGTTATGTATGGTGGTCGAGGAGGATGGCGTTATAGTTGGTTACGCATGCGCTGCCTTAGATTGTAAGAAATTTAGAGAAAAACAGGTTGAGGAATGGATACCAAATATGTGTTCCAAGTATCCACAAGACGAAAACGTCAAAGATTTTTCGAAATTTGTGCAGGTAAGTAAAGTTAGTTACGTTAGAAATAATAAGTAATGGAATATTTGTTCGTATGTAATTTATAGTATAAACAGAATATTTTAAATCATTTGACAATGTAAAAGAATATGTATACATTTTAAAAATTCTTCTGACTTCTCTTAAATTACTTATAGGCTTCTGATTCTACGTTTGAACGGTCTATAGTTATTTTCCATAGCTACCAACAAAACTTCCACATTAACATGGCCTACTCAGATGAGGAAACCAGTAAACGAATTATGTTTGCGGCTGTTTTTATATTGATTTATCATGTACTGTTTTAATACATCTTGTTTGTTGCAGGATTGTGTTTCATATTTTCATCATAATCATAAGGACGAGGTCGATTTTAATAGTGCACAACATCCGTCGATAATGTGCTGTAGTTTGCTGCCATCTGTTCTGGATCAGTCAGTCAGTAAGAGGCTGATTACTTGCATCTTGGCAGCTTTACGAGCTAATGGTCAGTAATTAATTTATTGTAATCATATATTAACCCTTTCCACTCCAATGTGGAGTGTCACTCGACATTGATTTTGTTCCACCAGCTCCAATGTCGAGTGACACTCGACATGGTGTAATACTGCTTTTTGCGGACAATTTTAAAATAGGAGGGATTTTTTTACTAAAATTTTTGAATCACGATTGAAAGAAACATATTCTAGAATCGCAAGATACTTTAGTACCGGCTATGGTGGAGAGATGGATTTATTTTGGCGCAGGTATCGATATTACAAAAGTACACTAGTTGTTATCGCACAGTGCTGTCGTCAACACCTTATCTCCAACTGTGCATTATCGAATATAAAAAAAAAAAACTAAAAGTTAAAAAACGCAGTTTTGGCGTGGAGCTGGTGGAATAAAAACAAAAAAAGGCTTGGAGTGGAAAGGGTTAAGCCGCATTCAGAGCTATAACTGAATGCACTGTGCGTTGTGACTTATTGACTGTAGATTGTCACTACCACTATGTCACATGGTAACTAAAGCGACCATTTCTCATGCGTTTTTTGTCCTGCATCTTGCCGCATTGGTGTTGGTACATTTTTGGATTCGTCAGGATCCGCTTTATTCGATTCTGACCGTTGGATCGATTTCTGTTTGGATTTTCAACGAGTATATGCCAACATTATGAATTTTTTTAAATTTTTCAACTGTGATCGAAAGTTCCACAACCAATAGGCAAGTATCAGAATTTTTCAGCAAATTAATCGATTCATTCAGTCAATGACGTAATCGATGGAACCGATGCAATATGACTAGCATTGAAAATCGGAACTAATCGTTGATTTGAGTACTATTTTCTCAACCTAAAATTTTTGATAACATCGTAGCGCCGTTATTATTTTCAAAATAAGTGCAAAGTGATACACCCTTTTCGTTTGTTTCTGATGAATTAAGCATTTTAGATTAAAAATTATTTTTAATACTTAACAAAACAATGCACTACTAAGTGATCAATTTTATCTAGTGAATACAATGATGATTTTCAGAAACATTTTAGCATTATACGTTTATCATCATTTATCTTGCCAACTAAACCTCGTAATAGAGTTGGTCTTTCTCAATAAGAAAATCAGACTTTTCATCCGATGGAACCGATTGCTAGACTTCGTTTAACATAAGAAAAACACGGTATCATAAATTACGTCATCAATTCTGCGCGAGGAAACAGCTGATCACATTGACGTACATAAGGATTTTGAACAATCGTTGTGGATACCAAGCAAACAAAATTATGTATTTCAAATACATTTGTTCTCATTTTAGTACACGGAATACCTTGAAACGTACGAGAAATAAATAATAATATCGGAAACAAAATCACACAATACGCGTAATCAAAAACAAATCAAACTATTTGACGCCACTGAAATGTGTTAAACTAACTGCTACATTGGGAGCCGCTAACATCCGCCTGTGTTTTTCTTATGTTGAACGAAGTCTAATTGGATTTTACATTGGTGAATTTAGAAACGCGTTGATTAATAAAATCGATGAATTAAGAAACGGTTGGATAGATTTTCGATGCAAACGATTAGTCAATCGATGAATTCTGCAACTTGCCCAATACTGTATTCGATTTCACTTCTGATCGACATATCTCGACGGTAACTTTCGTTTGAAACCAACTTGGAAGTCGTAGTACCTCGCAGTCCCTAATTATACAGATTTTAAATTTGCGCGACGCAGCGGAAAGTCTTCAAAAGGAAAACAATTATTTTGAAATGTAATGTGTTTTGAGTTATGTTAAACAGATAATTCAACTGAGTAATCTAATTTCTGCTTATTATAATATCGTTTCTTCCGCTTTTAATGCCCGGTTTTATAATAAGATCAAAAATTTTCTAATATATATCTAATGTTATTTTTCTTTTTCAGGTTCTTTTGGGGTTCATGTTATAATGAACCCAACTGACAGTTATACCCATGGGTTTTATGGAAAATTGGGTTTTGTAGAAAATAATAATAATCAAATCGCCATAGGAGGAAAACTAGTTATGACCCGTACGTTTTAAATTAAGTGATATGTTTTAATCAAAAGTGAACTGCTAATAACAAATTTACATATACTTTATGTATCATGTCAGCGTAAATATCATAGAACAAATGACAACAGTTTTTTTGTATCATTTGTATTATGATGTTACGTCCATTTTATATGATCTGCGTTTTTCTTTACAAGGAAATGGTTGAATGCACAAGTAAATACTCATTTTATTGCTATAAATTTTATTGTATCAAGTAATATAAACGGTTGCATTTAAAACAATATTTATATTGTAAATTTTAAAACAGAATAACAAAAAATCGTGTCAAATTAATTATAAAAATCAAATTACGGACTCTAGCCTCTCACAAACAGCTATAAACTATAGGTGCATTTCTGTGTGCTCTAAAAAAAGATTTAAAATTTTAAACAACATTTATACTGTAAATTTTAAAATCAAACAACGAAAATTCGCGTCAAATCAATTTCAAAAATAAAATTTCATCGGTTAATCTATAAGCTGTTCACTTTTGTAAGATTTTGTAGATCTGGTTATTTTGGTTAGTTTTATGGTGTGTTACTGACTTTAAATGTCAATTAAAAATATTTCTTACGCTGTAAAACCGACTTTAGGTTGATAAGGTTATGATCACTATAATTAAGATATCATTTTTCATTATGACATTTGTCAAATGGATCGACATTTTAAAAAAGTGAAATTTTTTAATACCAACTTGACATACAGCTTCAAAGGTGCAAACTATTGAAAACAAAATTCCCTCTTAGTTTGGTCTTACAAAAGTGAACAGCATATACATATGAAGAGGTTTCATATTAACAACACAAAATCAGTCATTAAAATTCACTATCACATTTTTTATCACAGTATTTTAGATTCCTATTCAGTGTACTTAACAAAACACTTGCCGACCGGCGTAGCGTAGTGGTAACACATGTGCTCTGCGTTGCGTAGGTATCGGGTGTGAATCCCGTTCAGGCATGGACATTTTCTCAAATAAATATTGTCCTGACTAATTGCCCCAGCAGCAAAGGCCATTAAATTAAAAAAAAAAAAACAACACTTTTTAAGTTTTTAGGTTGGCCAACCATTCTTGTTGTTTATACAGGTTAATAGACAAATAAACTCAAGAAAAACTCTATCTGGTGGTATTGTGTTGAACTAATCTAATAGACATCGAATCGACATCAAAAAACTGAAAAAACATCACTTATTATTAGCAAAAATAAAATAAGAGAAAACACAAATCAAGACATTAAAATATAATTCTAGATGTCAGATTTCAAACGTCAAAAAGTTGTTGTCTATTAGATTAATGTCGATGTTGCCACCTTAACGGTGCAATCTTAAAAAGGTTTCCCTATAATAGAACAGAACGAATCGTTTTTGTCAAAAATTTGAATCGTTTATGTTACTTGATGTTTCTTTAACAGACTACAGACATCATTAAAATAGTTTATACAATTTTATTATATATTTTAAGCAATTTCTGTCTAAATTAAGCTTGTAATATTGTAATTATGCTCCTATTAAATATTTTAGAAGCTTTGTTGGAAAATTTTTAATTTGTGGCGAATTTTGTAATTGTTTATATGGCACAATTTATTTAAATGTACTGATTATATCAAACAATAATTGCGCTGTGGAAGAATATTAAAAAGGTGATAAATAAAATGAGATTTTCTTATTTTTCGCTTCCTACCTACAGTGGGTGACCATTTTGTTAAGGCAATGCGGGACGGAGCAAAAAAAGGTCCTCACCTCCCAAATCCAAGTAAAGAGCAAAAAAAAAGGTCATCACCTCCCAAATCCAAGTGAAGAGCAAAAAAAGGTCCTCTATCCCAAAATCCAAGTGAAGAGCAAAAAAAAAACAATGGTCCTCAAATAAAATGCCCGACAAAATGTTAGAATGCGGGATACCCAATCAAAATGCGGGACGAATGGTCACCCTAACCTACAGGCTATTTCAAAAGTTAAGTTTAGGCGGAACTAACTGTGTTTTCAAGTTGTCATGAGGTCTTTTTTATGGTTTGTAGTAGGTTTTTGCTAAACAAAATTATCAAAAGCCTCACTTAATCTGTAAAAGTAACTAGAATTGAAAATCTATTTCCGCCTAAACCAAAGAAACGGACTTTATTTCATAGTAAGGGATACGATAAAACAATAACAAGGAGAGTTTCACATACTTATGAAGGAAATGTATATTTAAACAAGACGGAAATCGGTGGATAGATAAAATCACTGATTGGAATCCTATACGAAAAAGAAGTGGACATTATGGATAAATGAAGCTAAGGGTAAAGAGGGAATTGGAGAGTGGAAGAATTCGCGACTCAAACTAACGTTGGCGGCGCTGCGTACGACAATTGATGGCCGAAGAGAAGCGTATATGTCAAAAGTTTTTTCTTAATATTTATCTGTTCAAACAATATTTCGGCAAAAAAGCACTGTATTTAAGTCACTATATTTAAAAATACGTCTTAATTCACATAAACTGCAGCACAACACACTACAAATATTATACAAATATACGCTTCTGTTTAATTTACCAAGCCGCCACCAGATGTTTCACTAATATTTTGAGTCGCCAATAGACTCAAGAAAAAATAGAATTCAGGTTTTCTGTAACAATCTCGTGTAGAGCATCACGATTCAGTTTGCAGATTGATATATAAGATCACAACTCTATTGAGAACTGACAATAACTGAAGTGATGCCTAGCGGAAATTGTGGAACTTAACGGAATAGGATTTTGTTGGATGTGGCTCATTTAATTGCATTGTTTGTATGTGTTAAAGTGAAGGAAATTTTAATAAAATGTCTTTAAAATCGTAACAGAAAATTAACTGCAATGTGAATTGTTATGTATCAAATGGCAAATGTAAAAAATATCCTATTCCAATCGCCATTTTGTAAGCGACAACAGCGCCTCTATAGGTAATGTCACTTCTCAATAAATGCGGAAATAAATAATTTCCAAATCTTATACGTAATAATAAAATACCTACAAAAATAAAACTTGGATAACGTTCTAGTGTGTTCCTGTCCTTCGGCTGATCTATTTGTTACCTTTTCCGCGTTATCTCGAGGGTCGATGGAACTATGGGGCGAAACCCCACGTCAACCCGAATTGCTTCGTGATACAAAAAAGTTTAATGTCCTCTGGTAGGTGAATATTTAAATCAGTGTTGCCAACTTGTCAGTACAATATTGTTTGATAAAAATAAATAAATAAATAAAAATAATACATAAGTCAGGAAGACATTTTTATTCTTTTTCATTCACATATTTTTTTAAAATATTTTCAACCCTCGAAAATTGTAGGCATTACTAACTAGCAATTTTTTTATGACAACTCACTAACAAAATATAAAGGGGTTCGATAATCTTATCATCGAATGTATAATAGGTTAGGGTAAACAAAAAAAAAGTTGACGAAGATAGTTTTTAACGAATATATCTATAATAATAAAAAACATAATTTTACATATTGTAAGAAAAATCGCCTTATGATTAATCGCAAAATGCGAGTGTGCGAGTGGGTTTTTCGAGGGTTGAATATTATCACTACACAGAGTCGCTAGCTATCACCAATTTCAGCATTGACAAACGTTTTTGTAGATCAATAATCTGAAACAGAAAAGAAGTTGACGCAAATTATAATTTTTACGTAAAATATTAATAAAAACAAATTTTTAATTAAAATTAGTTTCGATTTATAGTCCGTTCAAAGGTTAGAATGCAGTATTGCTCTTATGGGAAATGGGAGCGGTGTTGCCAAATGTTGTAAAAGTGTCAAATATGTCGATGAACCCGAAATATTATGCGTAATTTTTATGTTGATAATTGATACGCATAAATATTATGCGTATCTTTTGTTGATAATTTGAAATTAAATGGAAGAAGTATCAGAGAAAAATAATTAACCATTTGCACCGCGTTTTCAACGACCAGCACGATTTACAGCTGGCAACCTCGCCAAGGCAGAAAAGGATAGTGTTATTATGAGAACCCATTAGAGAGTATGAAAAAGAATTACTCCATTTGTCTAAGACTGCATTCTAACATTTGGACGGAGAAAGAATGTCTATTATATTTTCGCAGACAGCTAACACAAATCTATTTTCTATATTACTTGCCCGACCTTAATATATAAGGGGTAAGTATTGTAATCGCGAAAATGTTCGATGTCGAGATTTTGAATGATGACCACGTCTCATGGTCCAGGGAATCCAAAAAAACTATTTTCAAAGTGCCGTCCGTATGTGTGTGTGTGTCTGTGTGTGTGTATACACGATAACTCAAGAACGGTTTAACTTAAAGAGTTCGTTCTGGTACTAAAAAAATCTAATAATTGGGAACAACCCTATTGTTTCTTATTAAAATCCGAAACCGGAAACGGAAGTTATTAAACTTTAAAATTTTAAAAAAATCGTAACTAGTAAACCAAGCCTTGGACAAAAATTTGTATAGAACATAATTTGAAGTATGTAGAATGTATTTTTGAAGATTTACCTAAATCTTTTATAATTTTTTTTTTGTTTTTAAATATTTTTTTTATATATATTTTTTTATGGGAGGGCAAGTCTAGCGGAGGTCTCCCTTCGCCACTGGTTTTTATATTAATTTCGCACGACATCCACAATTTTGAGGTGGTCGATAGTAGATCTAGCTCTGGTACATAAAATACCTAAAAAATCTATTGATACTTGACATAAAGCAAAATGACGGAAAACCTTGATGAAAGTGTCTAGAGAGCTATACACTCGGGGAGGATTTACTTGACCAACGCCCACCAGAAGAAGGGTATGGTTAAATCTAGGTCATAAAAATTAAGCGATGCTATTGATTCGATAATGAGAAAGAATTAATGTCTTGTTGAACTCGCTCTACTCTTAGCTGTAATAGAAGCGTTTCATATACAAAAACACACGTGTTTATATGCAGAAGCGAATTACAGGGCGGGCGCACTGGGCGCAGGCCTCAAAAGGGCCCCGCAAAAACCTAACTTTACACTTTTTTCTAATTGAGGGACCCAATATTCTTACTGCGCCCGGGGCTTTAACTGACCTAAATCCACCACTGTTTATATGAATATATTCAAATATAACAATCGAGGTTAAAAACAACGGACGTACATTGGGTATGAGAAACCCACAGATGTAATTGAAATTTACATAGAACTGTGCGAAATAGATATAGGTATATTTGTTTATCTCCTCTAATTTGAGAACTTATCGGTCTCTGTCCAGCAAGTCTCACGAATTATAGAAACTATTTTTTTACCTTTTTAATATCTCTTCCTGCTTTTTCCATTTGTGATCTTGGAGACCTTTCCAAATTCCTTTCCTTTTCCATGTTCTGTAATGAATATACCATATCTGATATCAGTTTTTCTACATTTGGAGGCTTAGATTTGACTGTAGGTTTCTTGTGTCTGCATTTATCTGGTTCTCTTTGTAGATCTCTTCTGGAAGGTAATCTTAAATAATCTTCATCATAGCCATATGGAATTTCCTTCTTAATATCGTAATTAGATTTTTTGTTGTTTTGTTGGAAAGTTTTTCGCCATTTTTTTAATGTATCAATATCTCTAAAAAATATTTAAAAAAAGAGTTGCAATGAGATCTTAGTTTTCATCATGTATTATGTATGGCGTTTTTCAACAATGCACTTATGGTAACATTTCGTTGTATTTTCCCACCGCGTCGGGTGTAAATTCAGCGGTAAATAATAAAAGCGGCGTTTCAAGGCTGCGCATGTGGTGGACGCCCAAGATTGTTAAAGTGAAGGTTGTCTCGTAACTTCTGACCAATCAGAGCATGAGAGGGAATACGTCACATGTATGCGTAGTTCAAGCTAGCATTAATAAGCTAGCAAATTAATATAGATGTTGCATGTTTTTAAATATTTTTATTGACTATATTCATAATGGATATTAATTTCAAGACAGTTCTACTGAATAAATTATAAATAAAAACCTAAGGAAATTTTATACTTATTTGTACAAAATTTAAGGTGATGGGTATTTGTATTATAGTTAATAAATAACAATAAAATCGAATAATAATATAATTTTAGGAATATTTAAATATAAATAGAAAAACAAATTGCTATAATAATATAGTAATTAATAAAATTGGAGGTTATATCAGTTTTTAAAAACGGCTGAACGTATTTTAATGAAATTTGGTACAATAGATTAGAACCAGGATCAAATATAGGTATGATATCTCAAAATTTTCTTTCTTAGGGGGTGTTTCTGGGTTAAAACTGGTACTAAAAAACTTTAAAAACTAATATTTCATTTATAAACAGAAGTATCTTAACAGAAAAAACTCAAGTAGACAATCAAAAAAATAAACGGTATTTTGATACTTATAGCCAAAAATCAAACTTCACGTGTATATACCATACACGATAAACAAAGACTAGCGTCCCGTTAGCATACAGATAACATAGCTTCGCTATTTACCGCCACCATTACAAGTTACAAGACGACCTTTACTTTATAGACCGGGAGCTCATGACTGTTTTTGGTCTCCGATTTCATACAGCCTGCCTTTTGGAGGAGAGAATATTTACCCTGTGACAACAAAAAAGGGATGGTACTAAACCCCTGCACGCTTTCCGGTCATAGGGAAAATTGCATTTCCACTTAAACACAAAATTTTTGTGCTTTTCTCTGATTTAATATTGCTTGCCCTTTTGTCAAAAGAAAGTTATAACAAAATTAAAGTCTTTTAAATATATGCATGCGATTCGGAGGGTCCCATAGGGCTCAAACGGTCATGTGATCTTGTAATAAAAAAATATGATTTTCCGCGTTTTCATACAGCATGCCTATAATTAAAAGACTTTAAATTTGTTATAACTTTCTTTTGACAAAAGGGCAAGCTATATTAAGTCAGAGAAAAACACAAAAATTTTGTGCAAGTGGAAATGCAATTTTCCCTATGACCGGAAAGCGTGCAGGGGTTTAGTACCATCCCTTTTTTGTTGTCACAGGGTAAATATTCTCTCCTCCAAAAGGCATACTGTATGAAATCGGAGACCAAAAATGTCATGAGCTCCCGGTCTATTAATAATCTTGGTGGACGCCATCATGAAAATTTGAGCCTTTTATCGTAAAGGCTCTACGAGTGCTATTTGTGTTGTTTACAGTAACTTGAAAAAAATCATCTCGCAGTAAAATGGAATAAAATCATGAACATTTTCGAGCGATTATTTTTTACAACTTTCAACATGAATTATCCCAACAACAGTGCATCGATGAACTTAATTCGACTTTTGGCGATGAAGCACCATCAAGTACTATTGTTTATCGATGGTTTGCTGACTTCAATCGGTGCCGTAGTTGGCTTAAGGACGAATTTCATGAAGGTCGTCCAAAATCAGTTGTTGTTCCGGAAAACATTGATGCTGTGCCTGAACTGATACTGCAAAGGCCCATAAACCATCTAGCCGCTACGGTCACTCAGCCCCTGAGTTAACAATATTAGTCAGTTATCGGTACATCTTCAAGCAGTCAACATCTCATATTCAAATTCACTCTCAAATACAAAATCATTTAAAAACTGGTATTTTTTATTTAAAATTCTACAGACATTATAATCCCACAAGTCTAAACGAGCGCATTCACGGAACAGGGTAGGGAAATCGACAAAAACGATAATAATAGCGACTTGTAATTGAAATATTACCTGTTGTATACCTGCATCATACACGTCAAGCACAAGGCCACTACCGCAGGTAGAGTGAACGAGATTAACAGTGGATTCCACACAAATATTTACACCCTAAAGCAGCAGATTTTTATTTACGCAATAAATAATTCCCCTGTGATTTAAATTTTTAAAATTTCAAATTTAATTTTGATACGTCTGACGAAAAAGGACCCCCGTCGCTGATGTCTGTTGATAGTCGTAGTACTTACTTTACTGTTTGTAATGCATCATCTTGGGATTCAACAATTTCTTTCAACTTCTTCATCCAGAGATCTTTAAAATGTTGTTCTTGAATCCTAACTTCAGTTTTCTTCTTCGGAAGCATACTTAAATATTTATTTGAATTATGATGTGGATAATCTTTATAAACATTAGTTTTTGAAATTGTTTTTGGTATTTTATGTTTTTTTGTTGATATTAACGAACATTTACTATCTCTACAAAAACTTTTGATTTTCAAAATTGGTTTTATATTCTTTGATATTATTTCAGGTGGAGATTTCCTTTTTGGACATACATGTTTTTCTTTAAGTACACATTTGATATCATTTTTATATTCTGGAAGAGGCAATGGTTGTGTGGTAGACTCATATTGCTTCCTGAGATAGGCACATATTGTTTTTACTCCTTCTTCAATTAACGCTATGTTGGGGAAGATGATTGGGTTTCCAGATATTTGGAGTACCTTCAAATTTGGGACTAAACCTGCCGAATTAAAAAAAAAAAAAAAACAAATATAAGTTATGCACACAAACATGAAAAATTTATTGTAAAAAATTAATGTGAAGTGTGAATTTTCACAAATTTCGGGGATTTGTAGGTATATAGTAAGTGATAACAAATTATGAGTAAATATTAAAAATCTTTATGAAATAATTATCAGATTCAAAATTCCTTTTGTACTGTTTCGGTTCATATTAATATGCATTACTCAGATTTTTTTCTAGTTTTTTAGATCACCCCCTTCGGTTATAGGGTGTCTAGTTCGGATATAGTCTTTTTAGCATATTTTTTTAGCTAAAATCATGCTAAAATAAATAAATTTTTAAAAACTACTTTTTGTACTTTCATCTATGTCAGGGGTTCTTAAATTTATGTAGTCCGAAGACCCCCTCTTGAACAACTCTTTTTTGCGGACCCCATCCCAACCCTAGGCATTTTACGTCGTTCTCTAGACTTAATTTCTGGCTCAATAATCTCATAGGCACTACGTTATAATAAATATTGATAAAAATATATCGCTAGTTATTTTAATAAATGGTCTTTTGCATTTATAGAGATGGACATTTTTATTGGCATATACAAGGTGTCTCAAAAGAAATTTTATATTTATTTAGCTTACTGCGTGAACGCAACGTATTCGAGGGGCGCGGGGGTTATGTCAATCGGTAGCCTGGCTCTTGGGAATTCAGTCGCTATGGAGCGTTTCTCGGGAGCAGACCGCGCGTTATGCGTGCGAGAGTTTTACAAAAACGGTGATTCGGCGACTGTAGCGCGTAGAAAATTCTGCAGTATTCGAGGTTTTCGCCACTTAAATGATGCGCCAAGCATTCCTCTCATTCGACATTGGGTTAAAAAGTTTGAAGAGACTGGTACAACGCTGGATAAATCAAAATCCGGGCGACCTAGGTCATCAAGAACGGTAGAAAACGTGGAGAATGTTAATCAGTCTGTTCGTGACGACCCGAACCTTTCAATTCGGAAGCGCGCAAGTGCTTTAAATGTGCATAGATCATCATTACATCGCATTATGCACAAAGACCTAAAGCTGCACCCCTACAAAATTCAATTGGTGCAAGAATTAAAGCCCCAAGATGCCAGTCAGAGGCTTAATTTCGTAAATCACGTGATTGAGCGATTTTCAACGGTTACCAACATTTTGTTTTCGGATGAAGCTCATTTTCATCTTAATGGCCACGTAAATAAGCAGAACTGCCGCTACTGGAGTGCAAGGAATCCGAAACGCAAACATCAGAAACCCCTACATTCGCCTAAAGTGACCGTTTGGGTTGCGATGTCGGCGCGAGAATTTATCGGCCATACTTTTTTGAAGACGAAAGGGGGCGTGCAGTTACAGTGAATTCAGAGCGTTATGTGGAGATGTTAGACAACTTCTTGGTACCTGAACTGCAAAACTTTCCTGTCTATAACCAAAGAACATGGTTCCAACAGGACGGAGCAACTTCACACACGTCCAATATGTCTCTGCAACGTGTTCGTGAAATTTTCTCAGGCAAATTGATCTCCCGGAGAGGTGACATAAATTGGCCTCCACGCAGTCCAGATTTAACCCCTATGGACTTTTTCCTATGGGGTTATCTTAAATCTAAAGTTTACGCCAATAAACCGACTTCACTGGCGCATTTGAAAGAAAATATCCATCACGAAATCGCAGCCATCCCTGAGTCCACCTGCCGAGACGTCATAAGTAATTTTACTGTTCGATTAAATGAGTGCCGAGAACGCGAGGGTCTACATTTAGACGATATTATTTTTAAGAAATAAATCCCCAAAAAGTGTATTTTAATAATTAATAAACATTTTTTCTATATACGGCTTACTTTTTTTTTAATCGATCCACTAAATATAAAATTTCTTTTGAGACACCTTGTAGAATAAAAAACATAAAATGAATAAAAATAGTAGTAAAAAGAATTAGAAAAGTTACAAATTATAATACGTTAAGCTCATACAAACATTTATTGGTCAAATATTGGTCAAAATAGATCTTATTATAATATGTTTTCTGTAAATAATTTGCAGCTGAATAAAAATAATTAAATTTTCCCTAATTATTGTTTAGTTATGTCAATAACCAGTTAGGTAACAACAAATACAAAAAGTCTTGACCATGTAGGATTTTTATTAAATGAGTTATTTGAATAAAAGCGAAAAGTTGAGGGATGTAAAGTTAATGTCAAAATTGTTTCGCGGACCCCCGGTAATGGCTACGCGAACCCCCAGGGGTCTGCAGACCACAGTTTAAGAAACTCTGATCTATGTCTTAAGAGCTTTCTTTTAATAACTAACAATAAATTTTAAAAAAAATAATTAGCCAATGGTATTGTATAAATAAAGACTCCTATTATTTGGATATAAATTTCGAAGGTAAAAAACAAAGCTTAGAAAATCTTGATGTATGACAAACCGTTAAAAAATTAATAATGAATATTAATATTGAACTTTGAACGATATTATAAAATTTTAATGAAAAAATGACGTAGCCTTTGTAAATTATTCCACAATAAATAAAATTAGAATAAAATTTTTATACAATGTGTAGGTATTCATACTTACGTATACCGTATCTCAAGATAAATGGAAAATCGTAAAAATATTAAGGGGATTAAGACCTATTTAAGTTAGTCATACATATTATTTGGACAAGTTCACAACAGGATCGGATTTTTTTTTAAATTTATGTATTTGGTCTTAGCAACTGTGGCCATTAACCAGGATAATAAAATAAAATTAGAAACATTACATTTCAACACGTAACTTTAGAAATATATTTTTTTATGGTTCATTGTTTAAAGAGACATTTGTTCAAAATTATTGCTTAATAACTTTGAACACTAGCATCTCCCTTAAGGGGGTAGACCATAGTAGAATTTTCAAAAAATCGAAATTTTTTTTGCTTTAAACTATACCTTATCATCATAAAAATCACATGGCAAAGTGTCATATAATGAAAATACTTCTAAGTGTTAAAAATTTTAAAAGTAGCGCGGCGCCTTTCACTGTTTCACTTAAGTACTTTAAACTTTAAACGCGTTTTTCTCGAAATAACGTTTTTCAAACTGGCCGTAAAGATATCTCAAACAATTTTTGTTTGATTAACTTGAAATTTTTACAGCATATTCACAACTAGTGTCTGCTTGGAAGTACGTAGGATTTTTTTTTTATATTGAATATTTCAATTGTTATTAACAATTTTCGAGCGTTTTTTTCGGATTTTTTTTCACTTTTTTTTCAAAATAACGCCATTTTTGCAAAAATCAATTTAAAAAAAAAATCCTACGTACTTCTCTAGCTGTTATGATGCTTTATCGAAATTTTCTTGGCAGATGATCATAATTTTAAAATTTCAGGAGAACACCTTACGGCAGCGCAGCTAAGAAAAAAAAAAGCGTGTCTGGAGAACCGCTGGGGAGCCGCCATTTTGTTATTTAAAATTCTGAAAAAATTCACAAAGAATGTCAAATACCTATAGAATAAAAAACTTTTTACCGAATTTCGAAATCTTGTTTGGTTTTTTAGAAAAAAAAATCCAAAAAATGACTCTTTTTTTTGCCTCTACTGTGGTCTACCCCCTTAACAATGCTTAAACCCTTTTTCCTAGAAACGCTACTAGCCCTCTTATAGAAACCCCCATCTCTCTGAAGACGGAGGCAGAAAGTATTCGGTCTGGTTAGCGTAAACATCTAAGTTGTTGAATTCTTAGAGGAACTGTGTCGGCATTCTGGTGGTTTATCCGATTCTATTAGTTTTAATCTTTTCATTATTTTAATACCTAAATTTTAATCTTTCAAACTAACTCTTGTGAATGTATGTTATAATAAATCAAATTCATTAATTTTAAACCGTCTTATTTAACATGTGTAAACCTTCACCTTTAAGAACTTAGGTGAACAACTAAGATTATATAAATTATATAGATAAGAAATTATATAAATAAAATCCCAATGAACTCATTTTATTACAGAAATTATACCTGTTAAATCCGGTCCTGTTTTAAATTTGTTAAAATAATATTTATAACGACTGGCTTAAATACAACCTAATAAATTTTACGATTTTTCATTTATGTTGCGATTCACTTTACCTAGTTCTAAAGGTAACATTTGTAATTCATTATCTCTCAACAGTAATGTTTCTAAACATGCGTGGTGGGCGATACTCTGCGGTATTGTTTTCAGTTTATTATTCCTCAAGTCCAACCATACTAATTTCTTTAACTGGACGAATAGTTCATCTGGAAGAACTTCTATTTTATTGCCTGGAACAATAAAAATATATGTATATTTGAAAATAATTTTAGAGCCAGTAGAAGATAGTCTGATAATATTGTTCAAAAATACCAGTAAAAATATGGTTGAAATAGCCTTTTGCTAAACAAAATGATAAAAAGTCCCATTTAAAAGGTAAGAGTTACTAGTTTTGAAAATCTAGTTCCTCTTAAATCAAAGAAATAGAATATCAGACCAATTCTGTAACTCAGTTACTATGATCATAGTAACTAAATTTGTCACTATGAGCAAGGTCAGTTACTATCATAGTAACTTTGAGGTATTTTGTATTCCGTAAGACAAAAGTTACTACAATATTTAGTAACATGTTACTATAAAAGTTCCTATCATAGTAACTACCAAATGCTGGTGTTTATAAGTAATAACTTAGTTCTTATGAAAATAAAAATGGCGGACATTTGATTTTAAATGTAATTTTTAGATATAATAGAAAATGAAGAAGATTAGTAAATAAAATTATATAAATTAAATATATATAAAATATGTATATATGAGTACAGGTAAATGTTTATATTGCAGGAGATGAAATATATTAAAGATTAAAAAGTCTTTTCCAATTCTTCATTTTTAATATGATAGTTTTTGTTTTTAGAAAAATTAACAAAAGTTCTATTCAGTGACGCAAAAATAGTTTCATGAGGGGGAGGGTTATAAAATGAGACGTATGAAAGTAGAGACAATACAAGGAAAATGCATCGAAGTAATAAAAAATCCAGCTTCATGGGAGGTTCTAATCCCCAAACCCTACCCGCCTGCGCCACTGGTTCTATTGTCGAAAATTTGTCTTTGCAATCCGTTTTTTTTTTTTTAATTTCTTTACTTATTTTGTTTTTTTTAAATATTTTATAAATGTATATACCATAATATATATTATATAACAACAAAATAATGTAAGCAATACAATATTTTGACATTTTTAACCTCAACTGTCATCTGTATACCACCAATGCGCATGCGTATTGCGCTTCTGTAACTAACTTCATTCTTTTCTCAGTAACTGTCACTAAGATATAACTTTCATAGCGACGTCACTACAGTTGGATATTACAGAATACGAAAAATGTTAAAGTTACTATTAAAGTCACTATAAAAGTTATCTTGTATTAACGTTACTACACGGTAACTATTATAGTAACTTTTTATAGAATTGATCTATATACTTTCTCTATCTAGAGATTTTACTGCTAGGAACTCAACATTATGAGGTGAAAATTACTAACACTACAAAGCCCTAAATTCAAACGCCTATCAATCATTTATGAACAGACAGTATAAGCCATATTGATACACATATAAGTAGACACCGTAATAGTCACAAACAAGAAGACAAATAAGAATATCAAAGAAAGAAAAATACAGGTGGCAGACAAGCAAAAAATCTTGTAGATAAACAGACAATCAGACAAAGACATAGATAGACAAATAAAACAGATAGTCAGACAGGAAGAAGATCGATCATAAAACAATGAGTACAAACATGTGTATGTACATAAATTAATTTAGAAACACTTGCCTTAACAAACGAACAGATGCACAGTAAAACCTCATTTATAGCACAGAACCATAGCACAGGCATAACATAAGAAGCTCAGTACTTTATTATAAACAGATTTTCAGAACAGTTAACCCATTTGTACTATCTTTATGCTATGGATTATGCATTATGTTATGGACCTATATAAACCAGGTAAGACAAAAATACATTCAGTATAATATGGAATTTGAATCATCTAAACTTGAACTTGCCCTTAGCTGCCAAATGAAAACTCAAATATAAACAAAAATATGACATCTTTTGATTGATGTCATTTAACTCACCCTCAAGGTAGAGCATTTTAAGATTCGTCATCTGCAACACATAATCAGGAACATCACTCAAACTTCTATTTGATAAATCACAAATTACATCGATTTTTGACATTATTACTAATTTTTGACATCAAAAAGCCGGAACTATATTTAACTGTTTCGAATTTATGTACGTTGCTTAGATACCTTTTTACTTTAAATACACGCATTGGGGGAATATATAATTGTATAATCGATAAATGAATAAAGCTTTAGTATTAAATTAAATTATAATGAATTTAAATCGCATTTATCACGATTCATACTAAATGACATTTGGCAATTTTACAGGCAGTAACTTTTTAAAATGACATCTGAAGATTTCTCTAATTTATTAATTTAATATATGTTATTTATGACTTTGAATTTATTAATCGTTAAAGGAAATTAAGTAATATTACAAAAATCGCATAGCAAGAAGGTTGAGAAACGCTAATCTATCAACAAATTTTATTTAGGGTTTCGTAGGTATAATCAAGAAATCCTTATACAGGTAACCACCTTTTACTTTATCTAAACCTGAAAATCAGTAGAGTAAACTGATGAGAAAAAAAAGGAACTCGAACTTTGGGGGGGTAACTGATGAGAACAAAAATTAACTTTAGCTAAGTGATGTGCAAAAAATTGATGTTAAGTGTGAATTTTCGCACATTTCAAGGTTTTGTAGGTATTTAATAAGTGTACGAATAGGGTGACCATTCGTCTTGTTTTTAACATTTTGTCCCGCATTAAGGTGCGTCCCGCAAAAGTCCCGCATATTAACATTTTGTCCCGCATTGTCCCGCATTTTGGATTTGGGAGGTGAGGACCTTTTTTTTTGCTCTTCAGTTGGATTTGGGAGGTGAGGACCTTTTTTTTGCTCTTCACTTGGATTTTGGGAGATGAGGGCCTTTTTTTTTGCTCTTCACTTGGATTTGGGAGATGAGGACCTTTTTTCTTGCTCCGTCCCGCATTGCCTTCTTAAGAAAATGTTCACCCTATGTAAGAAGCCAACATAATACTGGATGTCGACGAATATTTGTTCTATTAACAATGTGTTATTTTTTTTATAAGTATTTCAATACTATAAATGCTATATTCCTCTTTGATACCTTAAAAACAAATATCAAAAGTAATTCAAACAATAGGTTGAATAACAACATATAATGGTATAATAAAATAACTGAACACTACACTCTACAGTACAGATGGTAGTGTGGTGTGAGCACCACACCCCGTTGTGAACAACTCGGTCCTCAGCTATTAATTTTTTTTTATTATAATAAAGACACACTTAGCTATAAATACAAAAAATCTATAACATTATTAGTCATAATTTAGCCATGAATTAACAAAATAATTAGTTTTTTCAAAAATACAAAAACTGCAAGATTTTTCAAAAACACAATCGGATCAAAAATTCCTCTCGCACGTTTTCGGCTCTGAGCAATGTACATTACGTATATTAAAATAATTTTAAAAAAAAATTTAATCTACGTTCTTAGACTTTTTTTTTTTTTTTCATACCACACAATAAATTTTTAACATTTATTTTTCTTATCGACGACACAAAAAAATCGATATTTTTCGAAAAACAAATCTGATCAAAAATTCCTGTTGAACTATTCCGGTTCCCATCAATATTCATTATGGAGATTTTTTTCAAATAGTTATATCAACGCTTCTGAGAGGGTGTGGGACAAAAGTGTTTTGAATTTTTTTTTCAAAAAAACCCTAAAAAATATTGTTTTTCGAAAATAAAAATTTGCTTGTTTACCCAAGGATTAAGAGGATTGCGTTTGGTATGCCACTCAACATTTTTTAAGAATATTTATTTTTTCATTAAATACATATTTGTTTATATTTTTATCGCGATTTGATATTTTGTACTCTATCGTTTTAACTTCAAATTTCCAAAAGCCAAATTTCAACTTTCTATGTTCAGCCGTATGGCTACAATTTCTACCGAACAGACAGACGTTATAAGAGTTTTTTGGTCATATCTACAAAACCCTAAAAATTAGCCCAAAAATTTTGTCACTTGCTTAATTCCCACAAAATCCTGAAATGTGTGAAAATTCACACCACATTAATTTTTTACTCCTTAGAACCCAAAGAGCGCCCCTGACTTTCGTGCCTTAAATGTCTCATACAAATTAATTAATTATGAATTTGAAGCTACAAGCGACATATAAACAGGATGCCTATAAAAACCATATAATTATTATTAATTTGTATGATGTAATAAAACCGCAATTCCTAAATCTATGGGAATATATTATTTTGATTGGCAATAAATATTTTTAATACATAAATATTCTGTTTGATATAGTTAAAATATTTTAATTTTATTAAATAAATTTCACAATATTTGATAAGCCAATAAAATTCGACACTAAATTCATATCAAAATGTAAAATTCAAATTGATACAATAGCCTTTATAGTTGCTACATAACATTTATAAGCAATACAGGATTTCTGTTAAAAGTTTGAAATATTGTGATAATACATACGTCGCAGATACTATGTAGGTACGTAATTTCGGGGGGTTCCATGCCAGAAAAGGTTGAGAAACATATTTTTCTGAAATATTACATTTTCAGTATTAAAATTAACCACTATTTATTTTCTAACACTATAATTTAACCAGTATGTAAGTGTAAACTTTACACTAAATTTAACCAAAAAAATTGATGTGAAGTGTGAATTTTCACACATTTCAGGGTTTCGCAGGTATTAAGTAACTGAATGATGATTATTTGGGATAACAAAACAAACTTTATGTCAAAATATTTTTTTCTGAATTTTAATTCGAATGCCTAATACCATTATTTAAGTTTCTAAATATGTGCAGTATTTTTTTTTTATATAGCAAGGTTCATTAAGATTTTGAAAATTGCGCCTATTGCTTCCATTGGTTGCTTAAATCATAAGCCCCGCCCTCTGATTTCGTATACATTCAAACATAGAATTAAATTATAATTTCAACACTTGTTATTAAATTTACGCTTTTAAAAATTAAATGCAACATTTACCAAAATATAACTAGAATTTTGACAAAATAATTTAAACAAAATAAAAATGCAAAAAAAAAAACTGACAGGAATCGAACTCTGATTTGCAAATTACAGTGCAACGACGAAACGCATTACGCTGCGAGGGCTTACTTATCTACTGTGTTACATAGCGAATTAAATATTTAACATATTTTAGTTAAAAACTCAAAAAATGCGTTATTTTCTGAAAACATAATCTGATCAAAAATTCCTGATGTACTATTCCGGTTCACACCAATGTACATTACTTATTTTTTCAGATTTTTAGTTTAAACCAACTGGTCTACAGGTGTGGGACAAATTTTTTTTCTGCACAATTTTAGCAAAAATCGCATCAAAATAATTTATTTTGCAAAAATAAAATTTTGATCGTTAATCCACGTACTAAGGGCTCTCATTTGATACCATACTCAGAATTTATTTTATTTTATTTTTTTTTCGATGAGTACATATTTGTTTATATTTTTAGGGGGATATGTTTTTTAGATGTTTTAGTATTTTTCCTATGTGCGGGTCAAAGAGTTGTATAAGCATGCCAAATTTCAACTCTCTAGGTTTAGCCGTTTGGCTACAATTTTTACCGAACAGGCAGACAGACAGACAGTTGTATAAGCATGTCAAATTTCAACTCTCTAGGTTTAGCCGTTTGGCTACAATTTTTACCGAACAGGCAGACAGACAGACAGTTGTATAAGCATGCCAAATTTCAACTCTCTAGGTTTAGCCGTTTGGCTACAATTTTTACCGAACAGGCAGACAGACAGACAGACAGACAGACATACAGACAGACAGACAGACAGACAGACAGACAGACAGACAGACAGACAGACAGACAGACAGACAGACGACAAAATGACGGTATAAGGGTTTTTTGGTCATACCTACAAAACCCTAAAAAGAAGTGCAAATAATTAACACGAAAAGCAAGGGACTTTATGGTACACTAAAAGTTCATTTTCTAGTGTTCCATGAAGTACCTTCAACGCTCCTTTTTAGGGTTTTGTAGGTATGACCAAAAAACCCTTATACCGTCATTTTGTCGTCTGTCTGTCTGTCTGTCTGTCTGTCTGTCTGTCTGTCTGTCTGTCTGTCTGTCTGTCTGTCTGTTCGGTAAAAATTGTAGCCAAACGGCTAAACCTAGATAGTTGAAATTTGGCATGCTTATACAACTCTTTGACCCGCATATAGGAAAAATACTAAAACATCTAAAAATCATATCCCCCTAAAAATATAAACAAATATGTGCTCATCGAAAAAAAAAATATTTTTTTATAATTCTGAATAGGGTATCAAATGAAAGCCCGTGGTACGTGGATTAAAGATCAAATTTTTATTTTTGCAAAATAAATTATTTTGAAGCGATTTTTGCCAAAATTGTGCAAAAAATTTTTTGTCCCACACCCTGTAGCCCAGATGGTTTAAACTAAAAATCTGAAAAAATTCTAAGTAATGTACATTGGTGTGAACCGGAATAGTTCAACAAGAATTTTTGATCAGATTATGTTTTTGGAAAAAAACGCATTTTTTGTGATTTTTTGCTAATAATGTACACAAGTTATAGCTTTGTAACACGCCACACTATAACGTGTCTGCTGGTCTTGTGGTATTAGACGTTGATTTTTCACCGAAGTAACCCGACCCGAAAGGGATCGAACCCTGTGAGTAGAGACTATATTTTTTTTTGTTTTTTTTTAAATTTTTATATTGTTTAAATTATTTTTTCTAAATTCTAGTTATATTTTGGCAAATGTTGCATTTAATTTTTAAAAGCGTAAATTTAATAGCCAGTGGAAATTGTTTAAATTATAATTTAATTCTGTTTCAATGTACACGAAATCAGAGGGGCGGAACTTATAACAACCATAGGCGCAATTTTTAAAATTCTTAATGTACCTTGCTATATTAAAAAAAATACTGCACATATTTAGAAACCTAAATAATGGTATTAGGCGTTCGAATTAAAATTAACAAAAAAAAAATTTTAATATAAAATTTGTTTTCGCATCCAAAATAATCATCATTCACTTACTAAATACCTGCAAAACCCTGAAATGTGTGAAAATTCACACTTCACATCAATTTTTTTAACGTGTAGTTGACCAAAGAACAATAGTTACTTTACTACCGTTAATAGAATAGCTCTATTGGGAGTGATATAATAGATTTATAGGTACTACAGGACTCTGCAAGGACACCCAAAATAATCAAATTGTGACTCATTATTTTTTATAATAATCATTATTTTTTATAGCTAAAAAATTTTAAGCAACTGACATCGAATAAAACTGAAAGTATTATAACTGTTAAAAAGTGAAATTACAAGATCGTAAATTTTTACATAAATTTTAATTCCTGTTTGTTGACCTAGAATATTTGAAAATGCAATAGTGCAAAAATTGGTTTACTAATATTCTCTAAGATTTTGAGTCAAGGTTAGAAAAAGCGAGTCATCAGGCTGACATTTAAAACTTATGTCATAAGAACACGTGGGTCTATTAGACAGATCAATGAAATTTTTAGAAACTACTATGCAAATCTGAAATTCACAAATAACGCAAAAGAAAAAAAAATCTTTTTGTTTACTTTCCAAGATAATTGAAATATGAAAAATATTATGGCATTGCTGTTATTGGGGCTGCTGAATTAAAAATATTTTTTTTTTCAGGCCCGCCACATAATAGGGGATAGGCATGATTTATTTTTTATTTTTTATTATATTCCTCTTGTTGCATATAAACATAAAAAACAGTTTTTAATTTTTTTTTTGTAATTTGAAGGCTTAAAAAAATCATAAATGTATGTAGCGCGCGAAAACGACGTGTGACGTCATACCCCTTCTAACTGACGCATGACACTACTAGCTTACCGGCGTACATAGTCTTTTGTGAACTTATTTGTTTGTATAACTTTTATAGGTTATGTAAAGTTAGAGTGATTTTAATTAAAATAAAGTTTAATTCTATAAAAACAATTTATACATGTTTACCGAATTAAATTTTATATTAAAATAAATAACTTATATTGCAATATTTCAATTATGCCTCTAACGTTTTGTAACTTCATGTAAACAATGTAGTAAAATTCTGACATCTAAATTACATAAATATTTACATTTTACAGAGTTGCACCGTTTGTTTACATAAAGTTATAGAATATAAAATAAAAATTACTTTGACACCACGTATTTCTTCAGCACTGTAGCATTCATTATTTTTCATATATTCCATGAGCATAAATGCATCAATGTTGGGTAAATTATCACTCTGAGCTCTAACAAAATCTTTATCTGGCATTTTAATAATAAATGCGTGAAAAATTGTTTAAAAACAAATACAAAACTCTCGAAAAATACAATACACACACGTGTAAAGATTATGTTGTAGCTGTATCTGTGATGTGAAACCCCTATCGTTTGACGTCATACTCAGTCGGTTTACTCGGCAACCTTCGCTCCGTGGTCGGCTTATTTCAAATTTACAATATTTTAATTAAAAAATTTGGCTATAATATTAATTAAAATGTAATTTTTGTTTTGTTAGGTGACATAACTAACATTAACATATCAAAATAATGTAGTTTTAAGGAAATACAAATTTTATGCGTATCCCCTATTGTCAACCAGAGCCGCAGTAAGGGGGGCGGAGGGGGCGACGGCCCCTAGCGCCCTAAGGAAAAGGGCGCTGATGAGCGTGACTAAGGGGCGCTACATTGCGAAACTGAGGCTCCTTTTGCTCTTCACTTGGAATTTGGGAGGTGAGGACCTTTTTTTTTGCTCTTTACTGGGAATTTGCTTATCACTTACATTTATTTGCCAAGGGGCGCCAAAACGCAGTTATGCCCCTAGCGCAAGTTTTCCTTACTGCGGCTCTGTTGTCAACCACCTGTGTGCAAACATTTATAAGACTCTCCCCAAAAAAATATGATGAGCAGAAAAAGGAAACATCATTTCAAAATCGAGTGCTGAGCAAAAAAAAAAAAGGGTCCATCATTCTAAAATTAAGGGATGAGCAAAGCCAAAAATCTTCAGCCCAAATTCATGCGAATTATACTTATTACCAATGTGAATAAAATAGGATTACAAATTCTCAAAATCTCATAAATCTCTATAAGAAAATTGCAATTATACAATAATTGATAAAAAAATGGCAGTTTTATGCCATAATGTCTTTATATATTCATTCAGTTAATTTTATGTTGGCATCTGACACTACCGATAGAGGCGCCACTGCATTGTACATCATGGCTGACGCAGATAGGATATTTTTGACAGGTTCAATGGTATCTTCCTGTGATATTTATTGAAATTAATTTATTATGCAATATGAGGGTTGCGTTAAATGAAATTTTCCGTTTTCTCAGTGCCCAAGTAACCTCTAGGGTTATAATTGAATGTGAAAAGGCTTTTTTTGCCACGTTTCGGAACACGATCAAAAACTTAGGTCTCTATCACGACCTACTTTTGCATTGCAAAGATAAACACAACAATTCACGTTGCATTTAATTTTTTCTTGCAATTTTAAAGACATTTTTTAAAAACTCGCTATGAAAACAACAGTAAACAAACTAGACTATCCTCGACCTGTTAGTTTCTCAAAATCTCACTAGAGGCGCTTCAGTTATTGTCAGTTGACAATATAGGCAGAACTGCATATACGCCGGTTCAATGCACGCCGATTCACTTTTTCGCCTGTGCTGATTTAACTATCGTACGCTTGGGATTCCCCGATCTGATCGGGAAAGTACCGCGACAACTGGACTGGACAGCGCTCCAGTATCTTCGCGTATAAGTATCTTTCTACACGTCTGGCGTATATCTAGTTTAGTTATTCGTAATTAAATTAGTTTATTTTTTTCCATAAAATAGGTTTTTTTTGCACACGCATATACAAAAGGATACAGTAAAACAAATAGCATGTCTGAGAAGAGGAGAAAGAAAATGTTAACTCAAGATGGACCTAAAATGGCCAAAAATCATTCCAAAATCAATTGATGAGAAAAAAAAAAATATTCTAAAATTAAGCGATGAGCAAAAATTTATGAGAAGTTTAAAAATTTAGGGTGCACACCTTGTTGGTAAAAAGATGAAATATTAACAATAACTGTAAAATAACGATGGAAAATTGACCCAATTTTTTTATCTTTTGTGGAATTTGATCTTTAATACAACAACAATAATAATTATTAAAAGATTCGTGACTATTATTATTTAAAATTGAATTACCTGATAATTTAAAACGAAATTAAGACTGAAATTGGGGAAAGTATTTAAGAAAGTTTTCTAAGAAATAGATTTTTGTATTTACTATCTAATTATCTAAGTACTAATTAACGAGTCACTAAACTATAATACAGTAGACCAATGACAATAGAATTCCAACTGCCTTGTTTGCCTCGACTTTGCATAATTTGTCTTAAATATTTTCATTAAATAACTCCACTATTTGATAGACGATTTATTAAGGTCCTAAGTTTGTAAAAGTAAAAATATTGCCTTGAAAATTTACATTTATTTAAATAATATTATTTTTTCTACGTTTTAACTGGATCCTAATGGATCTTCAGACAGAAAAAAATATTTTAATAATATCATAGGGCAGCGGTTCTTAAACTGGGGTCTGCGGACCTTTGGGTCCGCAAAAGAATTTTGACATTAACTTTACATCCCTCAACTTTTCGCTTTTATTCAAATAACTCATTTAATAAAAATCCTACATGGTCAAGACTTTTTGTATTTGTTATTACCTAACTAGTTATTTACATAGCTAAACAATAATTAGTAAAAATTTAATTATTTTATTCAACTGCAAATTATTTACAGAAAACATATTATAATAAGATCTATTTTGACCAATATTTTACCTAAAAATGTTTGTATAAGTTTAACGTATTATAATTTGTAACTTTTTTAATTCTTTTTACTACTATTTTTATTCATTTTTTTTTTTTTTTATTCTATATGCTAATAAAAATGTTCATCCCTACAAATGCACAAGACCATTTATTAAAATAACCAACGATACATGATTTAGTCATAGCCTTTATAACGTAGTGCCTATGAGATTATTGAGCCAGAAATTAAGTCTCAAGAACGACGTAAAAAGCCTAGGGTTCAAGAGGGGATCCTCGGACTACATAAGTTTAAGAACCCCGCCATAGAATATTATAAAATTCAAGTAAAACATTTTTCATTTTATAATGTACATAAATATCGAAACATATTTCTAAACTTAATTTTTTATTTTATTTTAAATTTTGTTTAATTGCGCAACAAAATAGCCTAACTCAATTTCTGTGTCTGTATGGCTGATTGTCTGTCTGTCCGAGATTCACGCAGAAATGACTGGACATAATTTCACGTAATTTGTATGATCGTAGACAGTGGCGGATCTAGCTTTTTCGGGGCCTGAGGCTAAAGTTTTTTTGGGGCCCCCTAATAAAATAAATTGCAAAAAAGGCTGTTACTCAAATATAGGTATTATTGGTACTTTAAATAAAAAATTGCTGTGAACTCAAATATTTATTTTAATTTAAAATGTATATAAACACAAAATAAGAATATTAAATGTATGTAAATAAATCTAGAAACATAAAATTGGAAAAAAATACGTATATATGTAATATCATATATTAGGAGTATAATTTGCTCTCCTGTTCTACACAATATGCTTCTTTCGGCACTTTGTCGTGGCATATTCTTTTATCGTCTCATCATAATCTAATGATTGTGTGATGTCATTTTCTATTGACAATATAGAGAGAGCATTTAACCGATTTTCGAGCATTGTCGATCTATACTTATGTTTTATTATGGATAATTTGGAAAAATTCCTTTCTGCCTCGCAACTAGTTATGGGTAAAGTAATAAATATTTTTAATATAGTAGTTAAATTTGGGAAAATGTCAATTAAGATTTTTTCCTATATTATATGTAATATATCAGAGTAATATTTTTAAATTTTCCGTGGCGATAGAAAGCAATAAATAATCTTTAAATTGATGGTACTCAGTAATTAGTTTTTTGTCTATGTATGAGGACTTATAATGAGGTATAATGGGCTATTATTGCTTGAAGATTTTCTTCATCGATTTCAGAATTTTTTCTTGTCAAATTAGTTAGAAATTTAAATCTTTTTCTAATATTTTCATAATATTCATTTCTCTTTGTTAGTGGTGTTGTTAAACAATCGAATAATGGAATTAATGTTTCTATTCGAAATTTTTCTATTCCAGTGAATAACTCTTTACCTTTTTCATTAGGCGAAAATTTCTTTGTTTTTATTCGTTTGTTACAATACTCTTTATCTATAAATTCGGATTTATTTAGCGCTTTCTCTTCATATTCTATGATTTTTAGATCTAAATCTTTTCTTGTTTTCTTTATAAAGGAATTCAATGATGAAATTAAGCAATATCCTTTATATACATCTAATCCAGAAGTTTGCAATTTTACACTGGTTTTATGAAAACGCTCTAGAACTTCTTCCCATACAATTGTCAATATCACAAATTCTTTTTCTTCGGAATCTTCTAAAATTAATTTTAAACAATTAAGAATGGTAACTATCTTCTAAAGCTTGTACAGCTTTATAATGCGCAGACCATCTCGTTGAACACAAACCTTTTAAAGAAAAATTTAAATTTCCATGTTTACCTATAACATCCCATCTATGAGGGGAGGCCGAAAAAAACACATATAGTTGCTGCACAATACCAAAATAGTTAATAACATCAGGTATTACGGAAACTGCTTCAACTCCGACTAAATTAAGAGAATGTGCTGCACAGGGCACAAATTCAGCATATTTATTAATATTTTTAAAAATTGCCTGCAGTCCATTATACTTCCGCTCATATTATTAGCTGCGTTATCATAGGATAGACCACGTATGTTCTCCAAGGATAGTTTGCAATCCTCTAATATTCATAAATCATATGATCACTTGTATTTATACCTCGACCCGTTGAAAAGTTTTACAAAAGCAATAAAAATTTGTACCAAAAAAAAAAAAACAATTGTTCACATCTGTTAACACCCATACCGTTTAAAATTGTTTACAAAATAATTTTTGACAAGAAATGTTCAGTACAGATATTTAAAAAAAAAATGGCAGTTTCAAAGTTTTTGAATAATCTTTAGGCTCAGCTCGGGGCCCCCTTAGTGTTGGGGGCCCTGAGGCTTGAGCCTCATTAACTTCATGGTAAATCCGCCACTGATCGTAGAGAAAAGCCATGATTCGAAGGCAATGTGGTATCTCAAAATTTTTATTCTAAGGAGTTGTTTCGGGGTTAAAACTGTACTAAAAAACTTATTATTGACTTACCAAAAAAATATATATGACAAATATTGTTTATAATAAGAAAACAAATCTTTTTTGTTCAATGCTTTTTTTCATTTGGATGAATATTTGGGGAGTTACGGGGATTAAATTTAACTAATTTATGAACTATCTCATTTAATTTAACAAAAAAAAACTTATATAACAAAAATTGTTTATAATAAGAAAAAAACAATTTTTTTTCTATATTCTTTTTCGAATCCATAAATATTTGGGGAGTTACAGGGGGATATCCTAAAAACAAAACATATTATATACTTTACATAAAAAATGCGTTTGAGGAAAAGTTTAGAATGAGGAAATATTTCTTTTCTGTTCAATGCAGTTTTTTAATAAGAAGTTTATTTACGGGGTAAGGGGATTGTTACTTATAAAGTTGAATTATCTTATTTATTATTTCAGCAAAGATGAATGTAAGAAATATTTTTAAGAATGAAGAAACGATTTTTCTCTGGTCACTACAGTTTTAAATAATACATATTTGCAGATCTATGGGGAGCGCTACATACAAACTTGAAAAATCGCAATTGTTGTTTACTTAACAGCAAAACTAGATATAGAATATTTGTTTGGAATCAAAATACGTTTCTTTTCTGTTCAAGACTGTTTACAATAAAATTAATATTTGGATGGCTATGTACTACCTACAAACGAAGTGCTTCACTTATTATTTACTTAATAGTACAATAGGAGATACGCATAAAATTTATATTTCCTTAAAACTACATTATTTTTTATTTAGTTATGTCACCTAACACAACAAAAATCACATTTTAATTAATATTATAGCCAAATTTTTTTATTAAAATATTGTAAATTTGAAATAAGCCGACCACGCCGCGAAGGTTGCCGAGTAGATACGACTGAGACTGAGAGGGTTTGACGTCACAGATACAGACAAAACATAATGTTTACGTGTTTATATTGTATTGTTTGAGAGTTTTGTATTTGTTTTTAAACAATTTTTCACGCATTTATTATTAAAATAATTTATAAAATATATGTAGTCACATGACCATTTTAATGTGTAACATAAAGTTTACTTTTTTCTGAAATATCGGTTTTATTTCGCCTCTTAGCTTTTCTGTTGTTTTTCGTCATCAGGTAATGATATAAATTATTTTTTTGGATTTCTAATTGAACTATTTGTGTACATCGGTACTAAACAATATTTTCGACTATGTTTCGAAGTACTGGGGCCTGGATCTTCCATATTTTATATATTTTAATATAAAATTTAATTCGGTAAACATGTATAAATTGTTTTTATAGAATTAAACTTTATTTTAATTAAAATCACTCTAACTTTACATAACCTATAAAAGTTATACAAACAAATAAGTTCACAACAGACTAGATGCTTTCCTTTTACAAGTTAAAATGCTTGGCTAAGCTAAGAAGTTAGTCAAATATCTTAGCAAGGGAAAGGGGGGAGGAAAAAACTTAGTTTATCTTAGCCAGTGTCTTATAAATGGAACGCTCTTACAACTTAGATTAACTTAGCTTAGCTTAGATTTCTTAAGTAAAGTGGTAAAAGGAAAGCGCCAACTATGTACGCTGGGTAGACTAGTAGTGTCATGTGTCAGTTAGAAGGGTATGACGTCACACGTCGTTTTCGCGCGCTACATACATTTATGATTTTTTTAAGCCTTCAAATTAAAAAAAAAAAAATTAAAAACTGTTTTTTATGTTTATATGCAACAAGAGGAATATAATAAAAAAATTTAAAAAAATCATGCCTATCCCCTATTTATTAACTTAACAACATAAATGCCTGTTTTTGTTCAACCATTTTTTTAAATTGCTTTATTAATTAGGGGAGAGGATTCCAGAAACCGTTTGCGCCTCAGGCCTTGATGTAAGTAAATACGGTCCTGTTCTCATGTTTTCATTAAGAAAGACGCTGAACCACACTGCACCAGTTAAGGGTTAATAATGAAATAGAATTTTGTATGATTATTTTTAACGAAATTTTGCCATCTACTCAATTTTTTTTTTTTTTTTGTAGACACGTGGAAAGCTGAAATATTTTATATATCAACAAACATATAAATTTAAAAATTACCATATGTATGTATATACATTTAACGTGCCTTTATCATTTTAAGGAAACATCTGTGGCTTTCGAAAACCAGGCATTTGACGCCAAGGTCTTAAGGTTAATCGGGTTCAGAACAGGTCTAATAATTCCCCATAATACATTTGTTTAAGAAAGACTTTTTATACTTGTTTATGCAGGGTGGTTAAAGTTACTTTATTGAAGATAGGGTATAACATTAAATTTGAAAATAGCCTGATGAATTACAATATAATACATATACATGATCTATAGTAGTCTATATTTAAAAAATTGATGTGAAGTGTGAATTTTCACACAGTTCAGGGTTTTGCAGGTATTTAGTAAGTGAATGATGATTATTTTGGATGCGAAAACAAATTTTATATTAAAATATTTTTTTATGAATTTTAACTCGAATGCCTATTACCATTATTTAAGTTTTTAAAGATCTGCAGTATTTTTTTTTATATATCAAGGTTCATTAAGATTTTGAAAATTGCGCTTATGGCTTCCATTGGTTGTTTTTAGTCATAGCTCCTCCCCTTTGATTTCGTGTACATTCAAATATATAGTTAAATTATAATTTCAACAATTTCCACTGATTATTAAATTTACGCTATTAAAAATTAAATGCAACAATTGCCAAAATATAATTAAAATTTTGAAAAAATAATTTAAACAATATAAAAATGCAAAAAAAAAAAATAAAAAATAATATTGTCTCCTCACGTAGGACTCGAACTTATTCTTGGGCATAACGCTAGTATCTTAGCCACTGCACCAAGAAACACGTTACTGTTTAGCGAATTATATAACTATAAGTTGTCAACATTATTAGCAAAAAAACACAAAAAAATGCGTTTTTTTCCAAAAACGTAATCTGATCAAAAATTCCTGTTGTACTATTCCGGTTCACACCAATGTACATTACTTACAGGGTGTGGGACAAAAATATTTTTGCACAATATTGGCAAAAATCGCTTCAAAATAATTTATTTTGCAAAAATAAAAATTTGATCGTTAATCCACGTACCAAGGGCTTTCATTTGATACCCTAATCAGAATTAAAAGAAAATATTTTTTTTTTTTTCGATGAGCACATATTTGTTTATATTTTTAGGGGGATATGTTTTTTAGATGTTTTAGTATTTTTCCTATGTGCGGGTCAAAGTATTGTATAAGCATGCCAAATTTCAACTCTCTAGGTTTAGCCGTTTGGCTACAATTTTTACCGAACAGACAGACAGACAGACGACAAAATGACGGTATAAGGGTTTTTTTGGTCATACCTACAAAACCCTAAAAATCAACTGACTATCAAATACGGGAGATTTCGATTATTTATGAAAAATTTAAATACAACACACTATACATTTTAAGAGCATTTAGATAACAAAAAAATAATTAAACAAGTTAATTGGCACACAACAACAATAGCTATTTTCGCCAGATTAAACTGTGAGACCTATATGATGTTTATCCTACCCTTAAGGCTGAGAATTGTGGTTCTTGGATTTACCTTTTTATTAAGGCTGCGTATAACCCCCGGAGATTACTAGTTTCTTATACAAAACTAACAATCAGAAATAAAATTATTATCAACCTATACATTAAATTTTGCACCGAATTTGTATCTATCTAATATGATAGTTTTAATTGTAGAAACATTTATTGTCAAAATATTATCGCTCAATAACTTCAAAAATAGACATCAGCGATATTTTTCTGTAATTTTTTAAATCTATTTGTGGGTTTCGAATAACTTTTATATTTATACAGTTTTGTGTAGAAATGTTCAAATAATACGTCAATTTTTTTTTCGACTTGATTACTTATAGTTTAGAACCTTCGTCGAAAAATATTATACTTAAAGATAATAGAACGCCACTTGGTACACGAATTCTTCACGAAAAATAAATCATTTTTACCCGTAACAACAATTTTGAAAACCGCGGCAGATTCAAGCGGGCGGCAAAAATAAATTACCAAGTACAATAACTATAAGTAATTTTCACAATGCAACAAAATAGCTAGAATCATATTTGTAGAATGAGGCTTTAGGTACAATTTGCCGCGTCGTACGCAAATATGCGTCGATTGGTTTACAAGATGGCGTCTATAATGCAATTTGCTTATTTAAAACTACCAAACAGTTTTTTCTACAATTAAAAATATCCTATTAGATAGATAAAAATTCGCTGCAAATTTTGATATATAGATAGTTATTAATTTTATTTCCGATTATTAGTTTTGTAACGGGTGTTTTTTTTTAGAGGTATAGAACTTTAAATTGCAATAAAACAACGATGGATTATTCGATTGACATGAATTTTTTTTTATTCGAAAGATAATCTTGTGGCATTACATTAAATCATACCAACAAGACGGCGCAACATGTCACACAGCTCGTGCCACAATCGATTTATTGAAAGACACGTTTGGTGACCGCCTAATTTCACGTTTTGGACCTGTGAATTGGCCTCCAAGATCTTGTGATTTAACACCGCTGGACTACTTTCTGTGGGGCTATGTAAAGTCATTGGTCTATGCGGATAAGCCACAAACGCTTGACCATTTGGAAGACAACATTCGCCGTGTTATTGCCGATATACGGCCACAAATGTTGGAAAAAGTCATCGAAAATTGGACATCCAGATTGGACTACATCCGAGCCAGCCGTGGCGGTCATATGCCAGAAATCATATTTAAAATGTAATGCCACAAGATTATCTTTCGAATAAAAAAAAATTCATGTCAATCGAATAATCCATCGTTGTTTTATTGCAATTTAAAGTTCTATACCTCTAAAAAAACACCCATTATAAGAAACTATTGAGGACTATTGGGTTGTGCGCCGCCTTAAGGTAAAAATTATGATATTTTCTTTCATTCTGATTCCACAGTTCATAGTAATGTTGTCCAGATAGGCTTACGTGTGCATTGTTTGATTTGTGATTGTATCAAGTTCGTTGCCCTATTTAAAAATTATGATAATTGATTCATTAATATAGGCTACATTATTGTAAAATTACACACGATTATTGACCTTACAGATGCAAAATGTGATTGTCTTTTGGTTAAGCTTTAAATCAGAGTTGCACAGCATTTTAAGTAAAAAATTTATGTGAAGTGTGAATTTTGATATAATTGAAATGATAAAAATGGCATAATGAAGATCATTATAACATTCAATTCAGTTTCGTAATAGCTCTCTTATGAGTGCAACATAAAAAAAAAGTATTAGTAACAGTTTCTTCAACAATAATTGCAATCAGAACTAGTGAAAGGCTTATGACCCAGGGCGCAAATTTTACAACCTAAAATAATGACCAGTGTCTCCAATCAAACATTGGGGCACAAATTTTTCAACAATGGTTTGTGCTACTTTCTTTATCTGGAGGAACAGGGCAGAGCAACACATTAGGAAAAAAGTAAAGAAAGCAAGGCTGGTTATGGTTAGAGCCCTGCGCGGATAAGCTTTTCTGTATCCGCATCCGATCCGCATCCGCACATCCATGATCCGCATCCGATCCGCATCCGCAGCTTTTGCAAATAACAAATCCGCATCCGATCCGCATCCGCAAAAATATCCGCACTATCCGCACTACAGGTTTCGCTGTCAGTTTGGAAAGAACTAACATATTTCGCCTGTTTAGGTAATCTCTGCTCTAAAACGCTACTGAAAATTTTTGGATTTACCAGCTTATTTATTACTAACCTAACCTAAGGGACCCCAAAAGTTTTAAGGCCTAGATGCGCTAATAACTTATTTAAATCTAGAGAGAGATAACAATTTTGGGGGGCCTAAGCGTTCTTTTTCGTAGGGAGTAGATGGCGTGCTGCTTTTTTTTAATATTGAATTAAAAAAAAAAAATCAGAAAAGTTACTTGATAGAAGGTGCCTCATATTTTTAGGATCAAGTAATTCTCTTACGCATTTCGCGCATGGCGTGCAACTTTTTCAAATAGCAACATGTGTCATTTTTCAAATTTTTGGGATCTGCAAGACTTTTTACTTCGGGTAGTATAAAAAAATTGGCAGGTTACATAATAAAATTTTCGAGAAAAAATTATGTAGGTAAATTTTGGTATTTAAATAAAACTTACTAATCAGTTTTATGTAAAAAAAAAAACCTTTATCAGATTTAAAATCCAGAATTAGAGCAGAGGTAGGAAGAATTACATCGAAAGTGTACCTGGAAACTTTTGTCCAAAATATTATTTTCTATAACATATTCAATAATAAAAAGAAAGTTAAGTTGATTGTCTCAACTCAGTCTTGATCATGGACAATTGTCTTAATAAAAATAACATAAAGTGAGATTGAATGCTACAAAATATCATGTATATACAGACAACCAAAAATAACCGAGGACTGCGTAGTCAGAACACAATTACTTGTTGCTCCGAAAGTAACCGAAGATTTAATGTTCACGCGGATATTGCGGATAAGCCGATATGACATTTAATCCGCATCCGATCCGCATCCGCATGGTTTAAATGAAAATTTATCCGCATCCGCAGAAAAGTTGCGGATATCCGCGGATAATCCGCGGATACCCGCGGATTTGCAGGGCTCTAGTTATGGTAAAGCTATGGAGCGTAGAGGAGAGGAGGTTTAATGACGATATCAAGTGGAGGATGAAGATATTCGATGCAATTGAGAAGTGACATTACCGTTGGCGGCGCTGTAACACAAGGCAATATGGCTGAATTGTCTAGTATTCAGCTATGAATATGCTAACAGGGAACAGGTTAATTTAATCACAGTACATTTTTATTTTATGAAAATGTATCTATCGACGTTCTAACAAAAAATCAACACTAGAACATATGTAATAATTTCAAACAGTACTACAGTCGCGTAGTACAATATTTGACCACCAGACTGCGTATCCGAGCGTGTTACTTCTCAATAGTGAAGAGTTTCCTTAATGGAAGATGATGGAAAGGGTACAAGAGGACTACAAGAGATGGACATTGGGAGTAGACAGAACGACACCTGGATATATTGTAAGAAAGGAAATGAAAAGGGAAAAGCTGAGAGTGGATACTGAAGCGAGGACAGTGAAATATAGGGAGAAAGTCAGAAGGGAATACAATAAAAAATAATAATGGAATTCTGGGAATAAAGAATGAAATCTAAAAGGCAAATTGTCGGCATGGGGCGAGACATGAAAAGAGTACTTTTGGAGGTGTGGAATGGACAAAAGAGAAGCAGAGAGAAAGAGAAACGGAGGAACAGATATAGTAGAAGAATTGAGAAGGAGGGTTAAGGAGGCACAGAAACAGGAACGAATAGACAATTCGTTGAGTGTGAAAAAATATAAAGAGATAAGAGTGATCGAAATACCGAGATACCTGAAGGGGAAAAGAGGAAAATCAGGGGGTAGAGTTAGGAGGATAGCGAGGTTAAGATGCAGCAACGAAGAGAGAAACAACAGGTTCTGGGCTTTTTCTCGAACGCTCTGGAGTTAAACAAAGTGACTCGGAGCACTCCGAGCTTGCTTTCCGAACCCAGCTTCTGAATTTTAGATCACTAAGTGATGAGCAAAAAATGAAAACCAGTTCTAAATACAGAAACCAGGTATCAGGAACTGGGTTACTCGAAGATTACATATCCGGTTTTACATGACAACCGGAACCGAGTATCTGAAAACTCGGTTTCGGTAGTCAGTACTAGTAAAAACCTAACCAATGAAAGGACGACAGATTAAGATATTATCAAATTTTAGTAAATCAGGTAAATATTAAAATGTTGAAGGCTGAACTCTTATTGGATTGGTTTATGTTAATTCGAAAGGAAGTAATTTTCAAAATTAGGAATTATATGATATTTCCGGCATAAAATCTTAATTTATAAGTATGGTCAATGTGGTATCAATGAATTGGATCAATCAAATTTTAATTCGTTAGAAGAGAAAAAAAAAACAACAGAAAACTGATCTAAAAGCCAAAATTCCAAAAACGGGCTACAAAGGGGTTTTTACAAGGAAAAAAAGTAAAATTTCATATTTTTTAATTGGAAAAAAATTATAAAATTTCAATTAATATGTTCATTAAATTAGGTGCGGTTTTAGGGTTTTGTAAGTATGACCAAAAAAACATATATACGTCACTAATATGTCTGTTTCTCTTTAACCAATATATAGGAAAACTATAGAGAGCAAAAAACACTACAAAAAATCTATTAAATCATGTGATATCTAGGAACCTATTCTGTATTTTTAAGAGTGAAAACAAATCACTTACTTCCATTTATTAAATATAAGGAAAACATTTTAAGAGCGTATTATTAATAACCTATTACATTTGCAACACTGCAGGGCACGGCGCACGATTCAAAACTGAAGTCAGAGTAATTCATTTATTTTTAATAATTCTAACAACCGGTTCCCTAGGGTTACAATAATTTTAAGAAACGTTTCGCGCAAACCGGTCCGAACCGGTAGGATGCCATCACTGCATATGACCCTCCCAGCCTCCTCTCTATCAGGGCCTGTTTGTGACTAAGGTAGTTTATGTCTTCTATTGAAATTTAAAAACATAAATTTAAAAAAAAATAACAACAGATGATCTAGTTCAAGTGTGTAATTGATTGGAAGCTCCTTTTATACTCAAAATCAATATGTTCAAAATCAAGAAGTAGTAATCATACAATGTTCACGTGATTTTGTCGATCTCGTCGTTCATTGGCTGTTGAGCACTTAAATTTATGCGGTAGCCAATAGGGTAGCGACTTCAATCTTTCACGTGATTTTATTACTACTTCTTGATTTTGAACAGGGTATAGATCTCAAATAACGAATGAAAAATGAGTATTACAAAACTGTTAATTTTGATGTAAATACAGAAAAAAATATTATCCTAGATATCCAGCATTCTGTTGGCTTCTTACACTTATTCTCATATCTACAAAACTCCGGAAATGTGTGAAAATTCACACTTCTCATCAATTTGTTAATAATTTTATAGTAGTAGTACTTTTTATAGTAGTAGTATTATTTTATAGTAGAACTTTTTCTACTAATAATTTTATATGACTTACTTCTAAGAGTAAAGTATCATTTTTAAATTAACTCACTTTAATCCTTTGGTGTGATGATGTTATTGTTTAAACCTGATTAGGTATTCCCCGGTAACCTAAAAGAGTTTACGTCACCAAATTTCATAAGTATTTTCAAACGATCGAAAGTACAACACATTTCGTAGACGGACGTGCAGTCGAAAACAACCTGGGATAAGATCAACTTCGTTTCTTAGCTTAGCATAGTTACAAGTGCGTCTGTTTTTTTTTTTAAACTTTCAGTGAAAATATAAAAAGTGTTTGTTTTATCTATCAACAATTATGTGCAAATGTTTAAACAATTTAACAGAAAAAATCTTTTGGAATTTTAACAAGATTTAAGACGTTTCATCACAGTTTATTTGAGATTGGTAAAATAGTTATTTAAGCTTAAAAGATTTTGTTCAATAATTTTCAACCTTAACTCAAATTTGGGCAATTTGGTAATATATATTTTTGGCGGGAAAAGTAAAAATAATTATAACTATTTTATACATTTTTTTTAGATATTGTCCTTTATCTGCAAAAGAATAAAAATATAAAAAGAAAAACAGCTTCCATTTATTATTTTATAAAAAAAAAAACTCAAGAAAAATTGTATATCAAAATGAGTGTCCTATAAAAATAACTGATATCAAATTTTATGTAAAATAAAAAAACAACTTAATGTTGATATTTTTCAAATATATGTACTTTTTATTAAATATGAGGTTTATGATTTAAAAAGTTACAATTCATGTCATAATTATACTTGGTAAAGATACTTCTGCTGTTTAAGTTTTTTGTTGAGTTTATTGCTGGGCTACATATTGTTTATTACTAAAAATATTCTCTTGGTTAAATTCAGTAATATTTAAAATATATTGAAAAGATATTTGTTTATCCATAAAATATTTCAACCTATCTGCAATGGTAGTTCATTTTATAATTGTTTCTCTATCCCACGTGCTTTTTATTAGTAATATAATTTTTAATAAAGCAAATTCTATTAAATAATTTAGAATCATCAACATTCAAATTTCTTCTATTTGAAATCAAATGTTTTCCGCAACGAAATTTCTGGCAGCAAGATCCATTTGAATTCTTTAGCTTCATGTGCAATTATTCAAATACTAAATGTCTGTACTTTAAATGACAAAATAAATGTTATAATTTTGAGAAATAAATAAATCTGAAAGACAACGCTCTAAATAAAAGACTGTCCCTTATAATAAAGGATATATGGTCATCTTAATTATAACAAAATCTGAATTATTTATTTGTTTATTTTAATATTAAAATATTTTCACACAAACAAACGTCCACATATTTAGGGTTTTGTAGGTATGACCAAAAAACCCTTTGTCTATGATTTCAGTCTATCTGTTCGGTAGAAATTGTAAACAAAAGGCTAAATATAGACAATAATTTGGTATACTTGTACAACTCATTGACCCATATATAGGAAAAACGTATCTATAGAGATTTCTAAAAAACGTATCGCGGGAAAAATATAAACAAAAATGTGTTTAATGAAAAATAAATATTGTTTAAATTTTTTTAGTAGTGTATCGAATGAAACATCTTATCTGGATAAACAAACATTTTTTCTTTTAAAAATCAATTTTTTTTATAGAGTTTCGCCAAAAATGTTTCATAAAACATTAGTCCCCCACTTTATTTCCCAGAAGGGTTCATCTAAAAATCTGAAAAAAAATCAATTATGTACGTCAGTGTTCCCCAATCTTTTTACTCTCGTGGCACCTTTTCCAAAGAAGAAAAATTTATAACGCTAGTTTTTTACCGACCGCCAACATATATATCCCAACAGGGAGGTATCGTGATCATACCGATTTTGACATTTCGAGATTTCGATGGATCTACACGAATTGAGGTCCCTACATAACGTTTTGACTATTTTTAGCATGATGTCTGTCGGTCCGTGTACAAGTGCAGAGCAAATTTGGCTAAAATGATTTTTATAAAACTTCATATTTAAGCTTTTGACATCAATATGCCATTGAGTTGATCAACTTTTGATAAAAATCGGTTAACTAGAAATGGGAGTTTACTCGTGTCGGTTTTAAGATTTTTGCGAATATTTCACAACATAGTAATAATTCGAGTATAATTATTTAACAAAAGTTGCTATAAAAGCAATAACTAACAATCTTTTATTTGATAAAGCAGCATAAATTAAACAAGTACTTTGTGATGGCGGTCGGTCCTGTGGTGGCCACAGCTGTTTTTTCACAAGATTTCGCTGCACACTTGGAAAATTTTGCGGCACATCCTTTGGGAAACACTGATGTACGTTGATGGAAATCAGAATAGCTCAACAAAAATTTTTGATCAGATCAGTTTTTCGAAAAATATCGAATATTTTATATCACGATTTTAAAATTGTGACCAAAATAGATTTGGTGACAAAAATTCTCGTTTCTAAACCTTCGTATTTCTATTTTTTGTTTTTTCGTTTAAAATCTGAAGAAGAAAAAATACAGTAAAACGACTATTCTCCGAGTCCAGTTATCCGTGGGATCCAATTAACCGGAGTTTTCTAAATGTAGCAAATTAACAATTTAATCTGTAAACAAATTTATGGACAAATAAAAAACTAATAAAAAAAGTATATTACAATTGATACCACACGAAACTTCAAACCGAATAGATTTAATGAACAAAAAAAAAGAAAATACAAAAAAATCTGGCGAGCAAAAAAATTATAATACCAGATAATCAATATTGATTGTCTTGGCCGCTCTAGTGCAATATTTTTTCAGCCACTTACCATTTATGGTGAACAAGACTAAACCCATAGACGTACATGGTACTTTGATACATAACGTTTGAGACGTAACAAAAACTTTTTCAGCCATTTTTGGCTAAAATCGTGTTTAAAAAAAACGAATTTTAAATATTACTATTTTTCTTTCCTTAATGCTACGTCCTAAGTGCTTTATTTGACACCACAAAATAAATTAAAAAAAAAAAAAAATTATCGACGACACCAAAAATCGACATTTTTCGAAAAACTAATCTGATCAAAAATTCCTGTTGAACTATTCCGGTTCCCATCAATGTTCATTATGGAGATTTTTTTCAGATTTTTAGATCAACCCCTCTGGGAGAAAGTGTGGGGAACAAAATATTTGACTTATATTTGCCTAAAACAAAATGTTTCAAAATAAAAATTTGCCTATTGATTCACGTACTAAGTGGATTCATTTGATATTTATTTTTTTATTAAATACCCAGCAAACATTTTTATACGGGCCAGTACTGGTAAAGCACATACTCCCCGGCATTGAAAGTAATGGGTCAGTACCCCGGTGTCCCCGTGGCCGTTACTGGCCCATTGATGTATCAGTTGCCGGCCCAGCAACGGTAAAGTGCAAAATAATCGCATTAGTTGCAAGATCTATTTCTGATGGTTTTAAGTAAAAAGTATGAGTGAAGAAGAGTGCTTATAAAATGCTGGTAAAGTACTTCGTATAGGCGGAATGCGAAATACAAATGTGAAGTACATTATTAATACTGGCGTTGCACTTACTTTTGGAGCCAGTAATTTACCAGCATAAAAGCAGTTTGCCGGCATTCGGCCGTTAGTTGAATGTTTGCTGGGTACATAATTGTTTATATTTATCTCGAAATGTGTTTTTTTTTTTGAACTCTCAGTATTTTTCCTATATGTGGGTCAAAGAGTTGTATAAGCATACCAAATTTCAACTTTCTATGTTAAGCCGTTTAGCTACAATTTCTATCCTATAGACAGACAGACAGACACATGAGTAACGTTATAAGGGTTTTTTTGGTGGTCATACTACAAAACCCTAAAAATGGACGGTACGCCACTCATGGAAACACATGTTACTTGCTCATGCGCAAAGGGGCACAAAATTTACTTCCTAAAATAAAAATGTATACCTGATGGAATAATAATTGAAAAAAAAATTACGGTCAATCAATATTGATCATCCGGAATTTTACTATTTTGAACCGCCTTTTTAAATTTGATTCTATAAAGCGTTTGAATCTTATAACCAGTGATCACAAGAAACGATACCTAAATACAGTCTGTTCCAAACGGTTAAGCGGAACTAGATTTTGCAATCTAGTTACTTTCATCGTTTAAATCGTGCCTTTCGGCCGTTTTGTTTAAGCTTTGTAAATCATACTTACAATAAACATTTTTGGGTTAAGGTTAATATCATTTTAAAATGTCATTTTCTTTATATTTTGATTTTTTGTGTCATTCTTAATACAAATTTCCCATTTATTTATCTTTTTGTCATTAAAATATAAAAAAAAATATTTAATTTTGACATATGTCATTCGTTTCCATGGTTTCATTGTTGGAATTTTAAATTTTGACATCCCAACGTGAAAAATGAAATAACCCTAGCAAGGTCCCTTCCCATTTAGTTCCGCTTAACCGTTTGGAACAGACTGTACCATATTTTTTCTTTTTTATTAATCCGTGACCGAATCAGTCCAGATCCCTTAATTTATTTTGTGTTGATCGGAGTTGTAACATTATAAAAAATATTCAAACTTCCCATATATCTGAATCCGCATAAATTGAATTTATTTAACATGCGTATACTGATTGATATATAAAACAAACAATACGTAACCAATTCTTAAATCTGACAGATAATTTCTCTTTTATATGTTTAACAACCTGCTAAGTGAGTTGTTAAATAGTGGGACTAATTAAATATTTTTTTCTTTCAGATAACAAGAATAAAATTCAGTGAACCATCTAAAATTTTTCTCACGGCGCGTTAATAATTATTAGTTTTTATATCTGTTTTTTTACATCGAAGGACCGCTTTCATTTTGCCTGCACGAAAAAGCGAATGCTATAGTTTAAAAGAAAAGCAATGTCGGCATAGTTAACTCATTGTTTCTATGTATATATGTGCATAGTTTATTTGTATAAATATTGAATATATTACCAAATATAATGAACTGTAAAATCGTTAACAATTCACGATTTTAATAAGGAATGTCCGTGGTATAGTGAACAATTCTAGTAATATTGCTCATTTTGTTTAACTTTGTGCGGCGAGTGAGATCGTTTTTTTTTATGAACATTTTTTGACAATTCTTCAAAATGAGTGTGCTGATAAAGAAGATAATAAAAGGCTACCTTTATGTCAACAATGAATTATCAGGTAAGATTTTTATATATTTATCTTAATTTTAGTGCAGGGATCGTGCCAGGAAACCTTTCTGAAACAAAGAGGCATTTAACACGTTGACTGCCAATTACGAGTTTTCTCTTAGTTAGTGTTCTTGCCCAGGACGCCGACTACGAGATTACTTGTAGTACATTAACTTAATAATATAATATGGTTATATCAAATTGACTTCTGAGACAAGAATCCTGAATCTTGCCTTGGCAGTCAACGTGTTAAACCAGGGCTTCGAACCGTTATTTTTTTCGTTTCGGTTTTCGTTCCGGTTCAATTGAAAAAAAAAAAATCAGTTCGGTTCCGGTTTTCGTTCCGGCAAAAATAACGGGTTTTTTCGGTTTTTGGTTCAGTTCCGAATGATAATTTTTTAAATGCTTTTATTTGTATTAGAAATTTATTTTCTCCACGACCACTATAGAATTTAACAATTCTAAAACCAATTTTGACTACAGAAAGTTAATATTCTATGTGTTAGAGTTGGAATGTTATTCTAAAGCACTTATCTTTTTATGCATTTTGCGTGTATTTCATTCCATCACTTGTTATGGAATAACTATTCCATTTTTGTTATCTTTTGTTTTTGTAGGGTTACATTAAGATATATGCAACGTTTACATTAAATAAACGCAACATAACTTCCTAACCTAGAAAAGTGGCGGATGTGCGGCAAATTAAATTAAAATTAAACAAATAATAAATAAAATAAATTAGTTTAATTAATTGATTCATTTGTTATGTAATATAAATTATTTGTTAAGATAAAATGTTTGTTAAAATAATTATTTGTTATTTTTTTTTTTTCTGGTTGTCGTGGAGAATGTAGGGTCTGTGACTCGGTTGGAAGAGAAATTTCGTTGCTCGTGGTTCCTCACGCTCGCCTGCGGCTCGTGCTCGGAATGTTCCACTCGCATCGAATTTTCTCATTCCAACCTTGTTACAGAATATACTATTCTACTATAATTTAGAAGAACATTTTATTCCTTATTTTGTAATAATCATACCAAGGCCGCTGCCGGGAGGGTTTCTGGATGTTAACCCCCCCCCTCCAAATAATAGAAGTGTTTTTTTTTTACTTATCATTTAAAAAATGATGATTTTTTTGTGCTCATCAGTTTAAAAATAATCTTAAATAAAATGTATTTTACATTTTGTTCACTCCCATAAACAATATCTGAACCGAAATAAACCGATATGTTTTTTCGGTTCAGCTCCGGTTTTCGTTACGCCAAAAATAACGTTTTTTTTCGGTTTTCGATTCAGTTCCAGTTCGAAGCCCTAATTTAAACTATAAAAATAAGTTTCTTTTTCAAATTATTAAGCAATAAAATATGAGAAAATTGCGCAGGGGTCTCCAAACTTTTCGAAAGCGGCCCACAAACATTTGTTAAATACATGGCAGGCCGGACAATTTGAATTCAGATGGGCTCGTGGCCCTTCATTTTAAAAAAGCTTAGTAATAATGATGATAATATTAATAAAAATAATAATTTAAAGAATCCGATATTATTTATAGGTTATTATAAACCTTTAGACCAGTGGTTCTTAACCGGGGCGTCCTAAAAAGACCTTAGGGGGTCCTAAATTAAAAGAAAAAAATTTAATTTTTATCAGTTTTTGCTTTTAAAATTACAATAAACTTAATTATTAAACAATAAATTATTAAGAACATTTAAAATATTATTTCAAACATTTTCTTGGGGGGTTCAAAAAATATTTTAGGCTAGTTGGGGGGTCTCGAGTATAAAAAGGTTATCGCTGCTTTAGACGGAACTAGATTAATGTTAATATCACTATAAAATGTCATTTTCATTCTGTTTTGATTTTTTGTGTCATTCTTAATACAAATTTCCCATTTATTGTTTATTTTTGTCTTTCAAATATGCAAAAATGTATTACATTTTTAACAAACGTCATTCGTTTCCATGGTTTCACTTGGTATGGAATTATAAATTCACATACCATCGTGAAACATGAAATAACCCAAACAAAGTTCCTTCTCGTGACAACCTAAAAGAACGATTTTTCCATTTAGTTCCGCTTAAAGCAAAGAAATGACCTGTATTTATGTTTTATTTTGCGATTTTCTGATTATTTTTAATGTTTTTATGTAAGTAAACTTTTTAAAAAAAATCCATGGGCTGGATGATATCTTCTTGTCCCGCGGGTTATAGTTTGGAGACCCCCGAGTTAGAGAATAGTATATTCTCTAACAAGGTTGGAATGAGAAAATTCGATGCGAGTGGAACATTCCAAGCGCGAGCCGCAGGCGAACGTGAGGAACCACGAGCATCGAATTTTCTCTTCCAATCGAGTCACAGACCCTACTTTCTCCACGACCACCAGAAAGAAAAAAAAATAACAAATAATTATTTTAACAAACATTTATCTCTACAAATAATTTATGTTACATAACAAATTAATCAATTAATTAAACTATTTTTTTTATTTATTATTTGTTTAATTTTAATTTAATTTACCGCACATCGGCCACTATTTTAGGTTAGGAAGTTATGTTGCATTTATTTAATGTAAACGTTGCATATATCTTAATGTAACCCTACAAAAACAAAAGACAACAAGTATGGAATAGTTATTCCATAACACCATCACTTGTTATACATGAAATACACGCGAAATGCATAAGAAGATAAGTGCTTTAGAATAACATTCCAACTCTTGTGTTAGAATATTAACTTTCTGTAGTCAAAATTGGTTTTAGAATTGGTAAATTCTATAGTGGTTGTGGAGAAAATAATTTATTTTCTCTGCCGTTATGTCCCACTTAGGCGTTGAGAATTTATAATTAATAAGGGGTTTGTAGTCTCCTCAGTGGAGTTACAGTAGTGTAGTGGTCATCTTATTCGCTTTGTAAGTGTGGGATCGTGAGATCGATTCCCTATATAGGCAAAAGATTTTTCAAAAAAAATCGTTGGAACCGTAGGCCCACTCAGCTTTACCTAATGAGTACCTGTATCTCTGAATTAATATTCGGCAATATGGGGCGTGTTTCAGAGGGCATGCAAAGCCGGCAGTCCAGGATACTATAAAAGTAGTCATAAAGTTATACCTATTACAATAGTGAAAAGTATAGGGCTTAAAATGCAGCCTTGTGTTAGGCCTAATTAACTAACGAAATTTAAATTTTAAAAGATAAGATGGTAAGATTACAAAAATGAAATCATCAAATTTCATAATGTTAATGGCGAAATGTGAACTGACCTAGACAACATTTCTTAAAAATGATATTCTGAGTTGCATCTATTTCAAGTTTATTTATTCGATAGAAATTTTAATTTGGAATGCTGACACAATAAAGTTTTTAAAATCTGTAATTAATTCGTGTGGACATTTAATTACACAATTTTGTAAAATGAATACTAATTTATATGGATTTTATGTAATATTGTGAATTATTTTTAAAAGTAGCACAAAATTATTTTCCGAATTTATACATTTTTAATTTATTGTGTAATCAGAACTAAATAATATGGATTGCTAGACACCGTTGCCAACGCCTTTTTCACTTCTGGAATTATCCTTGTAATTTTAAAAATTGTATAATATGGAGAACATAATGGTGCGGGGGCGATTAAAAATCTAGCAATAAACAAGTGAAACAGATGATAAAAAAATGTTTATCTACGACCCTTAAATAATAAATGCTTTATGTGTTCAACTGTAAATACATAAAGCTACTCATATTGCATGCCGTGTAATAAAGTGGCGCGCATGCGTACTCATCCGTGGCTTAAGAACGTCTTTTTATACTGCAAGTTTTTATTTAGTAAGTTAGTTAGTTAGTTAAAATGTTTGGCGCTCAGCAACGTTGACTATTTGCGCCTCATACTGCCCATATTTATAATTAGAATATTATTTATAAGTTAGAATAAATAAAACAATAAATAATAATATTTTAGACAGTTATGTACGTTACAAACAGCTGATGGTTCTGTAGCCATCTTGACAACGTAGGTTCTGAGGTTTAATACTTGATGTTCAAAATTTCTGTGTTTTTAAATTAATTTTTTTAATTTTTACCGACCGCCAACATATATAAGGGAGATATTGTGATCATACCGATTTTGCATTTCGAGATTTCGATGGATCTCCACGAATTGCGGTCCCTACAGAACGTTTTGACTATTTTTAGCATGATGTCTGTTAGTCTGTCTATCTGTCTGTATGTCTGTGTGTCTGTCGGTCTGTGTACGCGTGCAGAGCAAAGTTGATCAACTTTTGGTAAAAATCGGTACACTAGAAATGGGAGTTTATAGTCCGTACCAAATTAGTTTTGAAGATCGCAATAAAATAATAAAAGTTAGGGAACTCATAAAATTACAACAGAAGTGATATAACTAGGCGTGTCAACCCATAGCCGTAGGGATTAGTTTTTCACATTACGCATCTTACTTAAAGGATTTACAAAAACAAGTATACTTATAGTTAGTACTTAAACGTATGTATGCGCCACTGACCGTTGACTGTTGACAACGTGGCTGTAAACATGAACCCTAGTTCTTTTGTAGTTTAACAATGTGATTATAGTTGTACGGGATAATTGTTTTATACCGATCTTCAAAAGTAATATGGTATGTTCTATACTCGTGTCGATTTTAAGATTTTTGCGAATATTTCACAACAGAAAAATATTTCGAAAAAATTTGTTTAACAGAAATTGCTATAAAAGCAATAACTAACAACTTTAATTTAAGACATTTTTTGATAAAGCAGTATAAATTAAACAAGTACTTTGTGATGGCGGTCGGTCCTGTGGTGGCCACAGCTGTATTTTTAATGATAGCCCTATATAGTTGTAGATAAAATATTATATTTGACTCGCATATAATGGCCATATTACACTCGGATGATTACAAAACTCGCCTACGATTCGGAGGGCAATCTTCATCCTCGTGCTATATAGCCTGCAGTATATTCTTGTTAAATAAAATACTATTAAAATTTTAAAACCTCTTATTTTTACTACGCTCCCAGGATTTTCATTTTCTTTTTAATATAGATATAATAAAACTAATCCGGTACTATAGAATGTAGGTCGTGTTTAAAATTTAAATATATGATAATGAAAGAAAGAAAATAAAAAACCCATCTCGATAACCTGTGATTTAAACTGTTCCACCTGAAAGTGATCGTTGCATAAGAACAGGTAGATCTTATTATAGGAAGAACTTGAATTTAGGTCATTGTACCTTTAACTTAGATTTGTATACATTAATATGAACAGGAAAATTCTTTAGAACGATTTCGATGGAATTGTACTATCGTTATTTATGCAGGGTGCATCAAGAAACAGAATTCTTCTCGAAAACGTGTGAGTAACTTGGGAAAAAATTGATTAAAACTAAAGTTTACCCAAGAAATCGAATGGTATAGTATTGAAATTTTCCGGAACAAACTGGAAGTACAGGATATCAAGGACAAATTTGATTTTTTAAATGGGAACGTATGTCGTATTGGTTTGATTGGATAGAGCCTTTGAAAAGTAAAGCCGCATTCAGAGCTCTTAAATCAATAGCTTATGCACTGTAGCTTATGGACTATTCACTGTCACCAACAAGTTTGTCATATGGTAAGACGTGAAACCTCCAGATTTAATACGCTGTTTGTTGTGGATTGTGCATAATTTTCTAAACTTATAGCTAGTGAGATGTTTTAATGAGACAGACATATAAACACATTGACTATCGCATTCTATCAATGACACCGTAGTTATCGAATGCCTTTACATAACCTAACATAATGTCATCATTAACAAATTTTGCTCAAAGTTACGAAGACTGATAGTAAATATGATCAATTTAGGTCATTAGGCAGTTAAAATCTAAGACAACAGAATTATAAGAACGATAATACATATAAAATATTTTACGAAGCTAAATAGTTGGTTTCAAAATTCACAGATGGAGGGCTATTCGTAACGTACTAATTTATAACATGTGTGAACGGTACATGGGACGTTAAAAAGAATGCATAGAAACATAAGTTACAGCTAACAAAGCACAGTCTACAACCTCTTGATTTAAAGAGCTCTGAATGCGGCTTTACTTTTACTTAAACATTTGTATAACAAATTGCAGTTTTGACTTTTTTTTATCTCGTTAAATGTAAAATGTTAAGTATACAGTAATGTCTTTTGCGTTCATAGACCGAACCTCCAAATTTTGCTACCTGTGCAGTATCGTCACCGAACACGGGGGAAGTAATGTGGATATCATGTACAAAATTCAACAAGCAAACCTGGTGTTTGCCTCTTGAACAAATTCTGGTCATCTTAGTCATCTTGTCTTAGTCATCTGGTTATCTTAGTTAGGTGGGCTACCTAACTAAGAAAACGAAAATCCGAGTATTTAATAGTAATGTGAAGTCTGTACTGTTATATGCCTGAAACATTCACCGATAAACTATAAGTCTTTGTTAACCAATGCTTAAGAAGGATAATAGGAATCCAGTGGCCTGACACCATAAGAAATGAAGAACTATGGTGAATAACAAAACAGTCAGAGATCGGAAATGAGATACGCTTGCGCAAATGGTGATGGTTGGGACACATACTTAGGCGAGACTCAGACAATATAACCAGACAGGCCCTTCACTGGAACCCGTAAGGAAAGACCGAAGAACACATGGAGGCGCACAGTGGATAAAGAATTGCTCGAAATGGGAAAGTCGTGGGGCGAAATCTTGATTTTTAGACCTTAGCCCAGAATCGCACCAGATGGAGATGCTTTATTGAGGCCCTTTGCTCTTCTTGAGGAGTTGTAGGAACTAATATATATATAATGTCTTGAATCTGTTAAATATATATGATTGCCAGATAATAATAAGAGATTCGTGTAAAGGTTTTGGTTCTACCCTTTAGTTTGACCCTAAAATATAATGGGACGGTTCAGGTTCAGGTTCTATGAAAATATAGTTTTTTTCGGGTTTCAGGTGCAAATACTTACTATGGATTAAACTTGTTCTTCGCAGGACAACGTCGTCCCTAATAGTCGTTTTCCTTGGTCACCCTTGGTGGATTGCTCTATATTTTCCCCGTTTTTTTTTTTATGCTTCAAAATTAACCTAGTTACTGAAGACTGAATGTGGTTAACTATATCAGCAATTCCTCTATTAGATTTTCCTTCTTTATTGAGAAAAATACCGTTTTTCGTCGCACAGTTTGCTCTGACTTTTCTTTGATGACATGTTGATACTCTCAAGAGACAAAGACAATAAATGAAGCATCTTAAATTGCAAAAAACTTATATAGTAAGTTTTGGAATGCAGTAATCTCTCAACATTTATTTATATTTATAGCTTAAATCATCCTTTAATGTCGTAACAGAATTCTTTCTTAAAACTAGGTAATTGCATAATTAGGATATCGGAGGTTATTAATCGGCTAATTATTATTAGTTACACCGCAACTTTCTGGAAAGGTAACTCTGAAAAGGTTATTCAAATAATTATTGAAAATGCCAGTATAAACAACAAAAATGTTTGAGAAACAAAAAATCTGCAATGATGCAAGACATTTTACCATCACTTTATAAACAAAAAAAAATCTTGTAAATCTAAATCGTGTGAATATACGGTTCAGAAATTTTGTCGTAAAATAATAACGCCCGTAATAAAAATATTACCAGGTCAACCTTCAATTATTTAAATATTACCATGTGTATTTGGATTTGTTTTTATGACGAAGGTTATACTTATTATCAATTATGATATGTTTCATTATTGTAGCATAAATATGTGTTGTAGTTAAGGTTTCCAATCCGAATATCCGGATTATCCTACCAATTTGGACTATTCGATAATCCGGATAATTTTCATTGAATATCCGATAATCCGGATATTTTTTTATTTAACAAAATATTTTTTTTTCATCAATTTTTTCAATTTACCTGGTACTTTTTATAATACCTTTTCGCCTCTACAAGAGTTCCTTTAAATCACATGACGAAATATGTAAATGAATTAAAGATTTCATGATTTTAACAAACACAAAAACAAGGACAAATAATTTAAATATATTATTTAATGCACTTCTTACAATAAAACCAACATCTACTGCAACAGAGCGCGTTTTTTCAATTGCAGGCCTGAGTAGGATAAAAATTAGAACTCGCTTGAATTTTGAAACTTTCAATGCAATTATTTTTTTAAAACACGCCTTTTTAAAAATGAAATAATTTTAATTATATACGAGGTCTGTTCAAAAAGTATCGCGAATTTTGTGTTTTTTCAAAAATTATTTATTTATTCATGAATATCTATTTTGTCCCCTTCAAAGTAATCCCCACCATATTATACACTTGTGCCAACGTTTTTTCCAATCCTCGAAGCACTTGAAAAAAATAATTTTTTTGATCTTGTTCAGCTCCTCCTTCGATGCCGTCTTTATCTCCTCACTCGTAGCGTAGCGTCGTCCTTTCATGGGCCTCTTCAGTTTCGGGAACAAGAAAAAGTCACAGGGGGCCAGATCTTGGGAATACGGTGGCTGCGGCATTATTAGTGTGTTGTATTTTTGCGCACAAGCAACGATGTGTGGGCAGGGGCGACACGTCTCATGCCCAAATGATTGGTAAAAATCGAACGGCACGAGCCAATCGATATGTTTAGGTCCTCAGCAACTTCTCTAACGGTGATTCGACGATTGGCCAATACTGTTTTCTTCACTTCATCAATGTTTTCGTCTGTTGTTGACGTGCTCGGCCGTCCGGCACGCTCTTCGTCGTTTACATCTTCTCGGCCCTCTGAGAACATTTTGTACCACCGATAAACGTTGCTTCGGTCCAAGGTAGCTTCACCATGTGCCACAGTCAACATTCGGAATGCGTCCGCGCACTTAATTTTGTTTTTCACACAAAATTTGATACAGATTCTTTGATCCATTTTTTGGTATAGGCGAAAATCGAAGATGAGCCAAAACACGTGTAAGCAAAGCAACTGTCAAAAATTAACTGAACATTCACGGCCCCTAGCGCACTAAGAAAAAGGGCGTTGACGGGCTTGCCTAAGGGGCGCCATTGCGAAGATGAGGACCTTTTTTTTTTGCTCATCACTTAAATTTTGAGAGGTAAGAACCTTGTTTTTATTTATCAAGGGCGCCAAAACACGGCTCTGCCCCTAGCGCAAGTTTTCCTTACTGCGGCTCTGATTGAATACTCGTCGACCAATGGAAAGATCTCGTAAGAGATGGAGAGATCAGCTATCTGAAGATCTAACAAGTATTGGTAAACAGGTAATATGGAAAGACCTGACACTGTAACAGATCAAGATGGAAGACTTATGTGAGTGAGGCCAAAAGACAATCCGACTGACAGTGAAGTAGAAGAAGATATGTAATGTGCAGAATACTACAGAATATTGAGGTTATGTTTTTGAACTATCATTTAAACAAAGTGTTCCTTGAATAACCAACTACCAATAATTATCACTATTAACCACAACCAAATATGTTGTTACTATGTTTTATGTAATTACTATCTCATATTTACGGTACATTCTATTATAATCATTATTAATAGGTATAATTTTGCGATAATAGAAGACAGATTGAAACTTGTTTATGATGAAATATGAAAATCGCGCATTTTATATTACAGGAAAAAATAATTTTAAGATAAAACTTCCATAAAGATCCTCGTACTTATTGATAGTATTTTCTTACTTTCACGAATCGATACGTTGCGGTGGAGTTCGATTATAATTAAACACTATATTTTTACAGATTTATCCTAGTAATCATTTTATTTATATGACATAGTCAAGTTTAATGTATTCATTATATCTTCTATTTCATCAGAAACTTTCACTTACTTGTCAATGTATTTACGAGATAATGTTTTGTAATAATAGGTATATCACAAATAAAATCTATTTATACAATATTTCAAATATTTCATCTTTAAATAATATTAAATAGGTGAATTATGCAACTGCGAATTTTTATTTTGGTGTTTTGAATAAATTTATATGAAAATAGTAGCTTAGGTAATAGTGTGATACAGATTAAATATTCAAATGGTATATTTAAATATTTAATAGTGTATGACAGCGATTCCCAAACTGTGCGCCGCGGCGCCCTGGAGCGCCACAGATGGGTTACAGGGGCGTTGCGAAAATATTTCATTATTCCTACAACTGCGTTAGTTAGATCAGTTTTTACTTGAGGCTCCGCGGGAAAATTCTAATAAATTAAGGGCGCCGGGAACCGATAAAGTTTGGGCACCACTGGGTTATAGGCATCTAAAAATCTCCGTAGTTTATTTAGTACAGAAAAAATTTGGGGCTTTAATCGTTTAACGCGTTTTGAGATTACGACATTTTTTTAACCCTTTACTGCATGAATTTTTATTTTTGGCTGAAATAATTCATGAGTTTTGGTTCTTATTGATAGAAAAATTAACTAAAAAAATATATTTAAAATATTAATTATTATTTTTATGATAAAATAATAATTAAAATAATAATTTAGGGTTTGTGCCATACATGGAACATTATGTTTCTACATTATGTTACAAAAGAAAATGATTCCGTATTATTTGCTCGTCAATTGCTAGGTGTTCTTCATTAGGGATTAAAAGCAGTCGCCCTCGAATTTTTGAAAGAAAAGGTCGTATCTTCTAGTTGTCCTTTCTCAATAAATTCAGAGTTATCGTTGAAGTGCAAATTCCGCTTGATATCCTCAAATATATTGCAGCCCATTACTTGAGATACTGCAGGATCCATTGCTGTGTATGTGGCATATATGAACATTCATGAAGTAACGTTCTGATTCAGTTTTAAAAGTAAAATAAAAAATAAAAATCGGAATGTGCCATATATATTTGCCTTAGATATTTAAAAAAAGTAGATCTTCATTTATTCAGACAGTGTTATTTTTATGAAATATTATTTTTTCAGTGTTAAAGTAAACACTACTTCAACATTATTTATTTTCTAACACTATAATTTAACCAGCTTGTAAGTGTAACTACACTAAATTTAACCAAAAAAGGAGTGTAAATAATTAACACGACAAGCGAGAGATTTCATGGTACACTAAATGTTCATTTTTTAGTGCACCATGTTACTTAGTTATGGAAGACGGTGACTTGTTTTGATAGTCTAAGAGCTAGCAACGTCACAAAAAAGTTTATTTTAGGTCGGCTGGTTTTTCGATATTTCTCTTTCTTATTGAAGTTAGGTAGAGATGCGGTACGTCTGGCACCTAGGAGCGGTTGCGTTTACCTATGCGCAACTCGCCTGTATAGGTAAAAAGGATATTTTGTAATCATTTTAGGACATTTTTTTTTTTAAATATAATTTTCTATGTCTTTTTAGCATTATAAATTTATAGTTGCCAGACAGTTTCGTTGTTGATAACATTGCGCCAGATCTAATTTAAGTATTTAAAAAATAATATTTTTCAAACCATTTTAGTATAGCTGTAATTTTAATAGGATATAGTTCTGTAATCAAAGAATACAATATTAATTTGCCAGACGGAAATTCCGTTGTTTAACTAGGAACCAGACCAATTTAAGTCCCGGGGAGAATAGGTGAGTTAGAAGAGATAACAGTAAAACAATCACAGCTGCTATTTTTTAAGTTGGCGTCGTCCACATGAGTGTTTATGTTTGCTTGTTTTTATAAAATAAAATAGAAGCAGAATTTTATCGTGATGAGTGAGGAAAAAGAAAAATGTGTTTTTTGTTCAAACAAAAGTGGTAAAATAATAAAATTTAAAAAATAATAATAATTTAATTTAATTTTTTTTAAATTTTTTATTTTTAATTTTTTTTTTTTTAATTTTTTTAACAGATACTCAGGTCATTGCATTGTGACAGAATTATTCAATAAAAATACTGAATTACATTTTATGTTTAATTTCCTACATATTTAAAATAAATGATTTGTTTTATTTTGCTAATAATATTTTTTATCAGTTGTTCTCATCTCATTTTACTTTAATTATTATTTTGCTCTATTTTTTTATGAAATTCTAACCTATATAACCTGTCTCTCTCTAACGCCCTCTGTTGCAGCTATCTCTCTCACGCAACCAACGAATAAGCTGCCACACTCTTCTAACTTACCTATTCTCCCCAAGACTTAAATTGGTTTGGTTCCTAGTTAAACAACGGAATTTCCGTCTGGCAAATTAATATTGTATTCTTTGATTACAGAACTATATCCTATTAAAATTACAACTATACTAAAATGGTTTGAAAAATATTATTTTTTAAATACTTAAATTAGATCTGGCGCAATGTTAGCAACAACGAAACTGTCTGGCAACTATAAATTTATAATGCTAAAAAGACATAGAAAATTATATAAAATAAATAAAATGTCTTAAAATGATTTCAAAATATCCACTTTTTACTTGTACAGGCGAGATGCGCACAGGTAAACGCAACCGCTCCCAGGTGCCAGACGTACCGCATCCCTACCTAACTTCAATAAGAAAGGGAAATATCGAAAAACCAGCCGACCTAAAATTCTTTCTCGAAAACGTTGCTAGCTCTCGGACTATGACGCATAGCAATCACAGACGTTTCCTAAATATAGTTCTTATAAACTTGTTTATTTTTTGCAGATCCGAGGGCGATAAATCTACCATTAATGTCTTCACCTTTCCCTGTGATATCAATAGTAGCAGCATACCTATACTTCGTCCTGAAGTTAGGACCGAAACTTATGGAACATCGGAAACCATTTAAGCTAGAGAGGATAATTATAATTTTTAATATAGTACAGATTATAGCTTGCACCAATTTAGTATATCAGGTGAGTAAAATTCATTATTGTTGAATTAAAAGAAATATTTTAAAGTTATTTTTAAAGTTTGTCTGGAATACTGCGTCAAAACGGTTTATCGTTAAGTAATACAAGGTGTCTCAAAAGAAATTTTATATTTATTTAGCTTACTGCGTGAACGAAACGTGTCCGAGGGGCGCGGGGGTTATGTCAATCGGTAGCCTGGCTCTTGGGAATTGAGTCGCTATGGAGCGTTTCTCGGGAGCAGACCGCGCGTTACGCGTGCGAGTGTTTTACATAAACGGTGATTCGGCGACTGTAGCGCGTAGAAAATTCTGCAGTATTCGAGGTTTTCGCCACTTAAATGATGCGCCAAGCATTCCTCTCATTCGACATTGGGTTAAAAAGTTTGAAGAGACTGGTACAACGCTGGATAAATCAAAATCCGGGCGACCTAGGTCATCAAGAACGGTAGAAAACGTGGAGAATGTTAATCAGTCTGTTCGTGACGACCCGAACCTTTCAATTCGGAAGCGCGCAAGTGCTTTAAATGTGCATAGATCATTATTACATCGCATTATGCACAAAGACCTAAAGCTGCACCCCTACAAAATTCAATTGGTGCAAGAACTAAAGCCCCAAGATGCCAGTCAGAGGCTTAATTTCGTAAATCAGGTGATTGAGCGATTTTCAACGTTTACCAACATTTTGTTTTCGGATGAAGCTCATTTTCATCTTAATGGCTACGTAAATAAGCAGAACTGCCGCTACTGGAGTGCAACGAATCCGAAACGCAAACATCAGAAACCCCTACATTCGCCTAAAGTGACCGTATGGGCTGCGATGTCGGCGCGAGGAATTATCGGCCCTTACTTTTTTGAAGACGAAAGGGGGCGTGCAGTTACAGTGAATTCAGGGCGTTATGTGGAGATGTTAGACAACTTCTTGGTACCTGAACTGCAAAACTTTCCTGGCTATAACCAAAGAACATGGTTCCAACAGGACGGAGCAACTTCACACACGTCCAATATGTCTCTGCCACGTGTTCGTGAAATTTTCTCAGGCAAATTGATCTCCCGGAGAGGTGACATAAATTGGCCTCCACGCAGTCCAGATTTAACCCCTATGGACTTTTTCCTATGGGGTTATCATAAATCTAAAGTTTACGCCAATAAACCGACTTCACTGGCGCATTTGAAAGAAAATATCCGTCACGAAATGGCAGCCATCCCTGAGTTCACCTGCCGAGACGTCATAAGTAATTTTACTGTTCGATTAAATGAGTGCCGAGAACGCGAGGGTCTACATTTAGACGATATTATTTTTAAGAAATAAATCCCCAAAAAGTGTATTTTAATAATTTATAAACATTTTTTCTATATACGGCTTACTTTTTTTTAATCGATCCACTAAATATAAAATTTCTTTTGAGACACCTTGTAGTTCAGGATTTTGTAGAGAGATGGTGAGATGCTAGGCACTTAGTCATTGTGCTACTACTATTCCGTAGATAAGTGTTCTTCAACCCGTGGTCCGCGGACCGCAGATAAAGTCTGCCGGTCCGCGAAAAATTTCGACCGAATCATTTAGATACACACTCTGTTCACGAGTATATAACACATTTTTTTAGTCGACGCTGAAGCTAACTTTTGTCCGAACCAGTACCGGACTAAGGAAAATCGAGGCCCTTGGCATGGTTCTGATTGCGGACCTTACTAGTTAAAGAAATAATAAAATAATAGAAAAAATTTATGTGAAGTGTGAATTTTCACACATTTCTGGGTTTTGCAGGTATATAGTAACTGAATGATGATTATTTGGGATGCCAGAACAAATTTTATGTCAAAATATTTTTTTATAAATTTTAATTCAAATGCCTATTACCATTATTTAAGTTTCTAAATATGTGCAGTATTTTTTTTATATAGCAAGGTTCATTAAGATTTTGAAAATTGCGCCTATGGCTTCCATTGGCTGCTTAAATCATAATTCCCACCCTCTGATTTCGTCAAACATAGAATTAAATTATAATTTCAACACTTCCCACTGGTTATTAAATTTACGCTTTTAAAAATTAAATGCAACATTTACCAAAATATAACTAGAATTTTGACAAAATAATTTAAACAAAATAAAAATGCAAAAAAAAAATGAACAGGATTCGAACTTTAGTTTGCAAATTATAAGGCGCATGTCAAAACCAACTACACTACTAGAGCTATGGATCTGGTGTGTCGCATAGCGAATTAAATATTTAACATATTTTAGTTAAAAACACAAAAAATGCGTTGTTTTCCGAAAACATAATCTGATCAAAAATTCCTGTTGTACTATTCCGGTTCACACCAATATACATTACTTAGAATTTTTTTAGATTTTTAGTTTAAACCATCTGGGCTACAGAGTGTGTGACAATAAAATTTTGACACAATTTTGGCAAAAATCGATTCAAAATAATTTATTTTGCAAAAATAAAAAGTTGATCGTTAATCCACGGTTTACCTAAATCTTTTATTTAATTTTTTATTAATTTTTTTTTTAATTTTAATTTTTTTTTTTATGGGAGGGCATGCCTAGCGGAGGCTTCCCTTCGCCACTGGTTAGCTTTGCTTCAGTTTTCTTAATGGTTTTTCCGCAAAAAGTAGTGCTTTATAAACACACGGAATTCCCTTTTTTTCCATTGTAGCAAGGAAACATAAATTTATCCGCTTCCGAACGCTGTTAAAAATGTTTTATGTCTCAGATCTACTACAAATAATATCAAATATTATGATCCGGGCGTCATTTCTTATCAAAGTCACTTGTCAAACACACTCGAAAAATCTAGAAGTATAATATTTGGACTTACATACAGTCCTCCTATTGTTTGCTTCTGATCCATTATTTTCCCAGTAATTTAATAAGACGCACTTTTTGTTTTGACAATCATTAATTTTTTAAACCGGTTTTTAAAATATTCAACAAAAAATTACTCATTCCACCTATGACATATTATTTTTGAACATTGATGCAATATTTGCTAACTTTTCTTTTATTTCCTGTGCTATATTAAATTTTCTTGAATCATTTGAATAATATACTCAGAAATCATTAGTTTTTTAGCTATTTTTTTGTTATATCGAAATTTAAATCGATTACTCTAGCCTAGATTTTGTTTACAAGGTTCTCTTAGATGAGACAAAATTATTATTACTAGTTGCTATAATATTATATTTGATTTTTTGTGTCCTTGAGATTAGAAACAATGCAATTACATTTATTATTAAAAATTAAAAAACTGTCTCAAGTTCACTAACAAAAAAGAGTATTATTTTAAATTACTGCGACATATGAGAATTATTTTTATGCTAAAGACATGGGAAGGTTCTGCACTAATAATTTTTTACTGACCGTCAAATATAAAGAGGTAGATATTGTAACCATACCAATTTTGAGTTTTCGAGATTTTTACAGATAAACACGAATTATTATTATTATTATTTTTTTTTTAACCCGAATCAACTGTTTTTATCGCGATGTCGGTCTGTCTGTTGGTCTGTGAGCACGTGTACAGCAATATTATTATATTTGGAATTGGAAAAGAATGAAGCGCTTCGCACAATAAAAAAAAAATATATATATAAAATGGAGGGTTTACTAATGTTACAATACTTATGCGTTTCACGAATATTTCGCACAGAGAATATTTCAAAAGAAAAAATATATATTTAACAAACGTAACAATACAAGTAATAATTAACAACTTTTATTTTAGAAATTATTTGATACGAATTGTTATTTTTTAATTGTTTTTGTTTTGTAGTCTGGCTTTCCAATAAAAACATATAGAAAAAAGAATATAAACAAATTATGAATTCTAGCTCTTAATATCATACATTTGTTAAACAGTTTAATTTAAATAATTCAGCAAATATTTAATAACAAGCATTATTTGATGTAGCAATTAGATAAAATAAAAACTCTTAAAAAACATAATATAATATGTTATTATCTTTTTAAATCATAATTTTTCTGTCATAAAGTATTTTTTTAAGTACTTTGTAGGGACTCTCGGTTTTGTGTTGGCAAAAGTTTGTTTTTTCTACGCCATTTTCTTTCGAAAATTTCGAAAAATACTAAAACATCTAAAAAACATATCCCCCTAAAAATATAAACAAATATGTGCTCATCGCAAAAAAAAAATATTTTTTTATAATTCTGAGTAGGGTATCAAATGAAAGCCCTTGGTACGTGGATTAACGATCAAATTTTTATTTTTGCAAAATAAATTATTTTGAAGCGATTTTTGCCTAAATTGTGTAAAAAATTTTTGTCCCACACTCTGTAGCCCAGATGGTTTAGACTAAAAATCTGAAAAAATTCTAAGTAATGTACATTGGTGTGAACCGAAATAGTACAACAGGAATTTTTGATCAGATTATCTTTTTGGAAAAAAACGCATTTTTTGTGTTTTTTTGCTAATAATGTACACAAGTTATAACTTTGTAACACGCTACACAAGAAGGTTATGACGCTGGCTTTTCACCCAACCAACTCGATCGAAAGGGATCGAACCCTGCGAGAAGAGACAATATTTTTTTTGAATTTTTATATTGTTTAAATTATTTTTTCAAAATTCTAATTATATTTTGGTAAATGTTACATTTAATTTTTAAAAGCGTAAATTTAATAACCAGGGGAAATTGTTTAAATTATAATTTAATTCTGTTTCAATGTACACGAAATCAGAGGGGCGGAGTTTATAGCAATCAATAGAAGCCATAGCGCAATTTTTAAAATTCTTAATAAACCTTGCTATATAAAAAAAATACTGCACATATTTAGAAACTTAAATAATGGTATTAGGCGTTAGAATTAAAATTAACAAAAAAAATATTTTAATATAAAATTTGTTTTGGCATCCCAAATAATCATCATTCACTTATTAAATACCTGCGAAACCGTGAAATGTGTGAAAATTCACACTTCACATCAATTTTTTTAGGTCTATCAACACTAAGTTTGGAAATTCACAGACGCCAGTGAACTATTTTGTTTGTTCTAGGGTAGTGTCTTTTTTTTATTTTTTTTATTAAGGTTTATTTAGGTGCCTCAACAGCGGAGGTTATTGGCACCTTGTGGTTACATAGGGTAGTGTCTTGTTTGGTTACTGGTTCAAAATTTTTGGCGCACAGCAATAATGGTTATTGCGCCTAACAAAGCCCATTTAAATTGTCCTCTGGCTAGATGACCAACCTAATTCCATTTAAATGATGCAGTTCTGTGTTCCATATCAATGATATTGTTTTTTTGGGTGGCACAACAGTATACTAAATAAAATTATTAAGAGGTGAGGCGGTAAAAATAGTTCTGCACAAAGATATCTTCTGTGTTAGCGGAGCCCTGTTTCTGGTTTTATGCACCAAAAATTTTAACAACTCAGTTAAACAATTCAACATCCGTATATGTCGAATGCTTTGTGTATTTAAGTATTCCAACCAAATATTTTCACTTTCTATACCAAGAAGGACGCAGGAATAAAAATATTTTAAGAGTATTTCAAATATACTAAAATTATTTGTTAACAATTATTAGCAAAATTCTGCTGTCCCGATGTCTTGTTAACGTGCAAAAGTTTTATTTGTTTATGTAAATTTGAAGTGTACTACTCGCTCAGTTTATGTAAATACAAATATTTTAAATATAGGATACAAACAGGTCTAAATCATTAGGTCAAATATGAAGGTCCTTGGATCATATTCGAATATTTTGCTAAAATTTGACTGATTTTGAAATTTTTCGCATTAACTATAATGTAAACAAAGTCATAAATTTAACTAAATTTTAATTTAATTTGTCAATTAACCTGAATAAAACACATTAAATTATATATTGTGAGACTTATAAATTTAATTGCAAAAATAAATTGTTGAGGCTGCAATATGATTGTTGCAACATTTCGATTGGTTACCGAATTACTCTATTCCTATTGGTTTAGATTTAGTGGAATCTGATTGCTTAAAGTAGTGGTCTCCAAAGTAGGGTACGTGTAGGGGAGACTGTTGTACCTTGGAACACTTTTAACATTTTCTATATTGTCATATTGTAGTAATTTATTTTTAAAATTGAATACTAAGGTAAAATAAACTTTGCTTTTTCGTTTATTAACTGGTGCACTTTTTGTTTTATTATTTCTTTCCTTTATTATTTTTTAAAAATAATTTCCAAACATATAGGGCACGGCAAGAAGGTTGCAGTTAGATTTTTTCTAGCGTGTATTAATTACACTAGAACTCTTCAAATTTGATGTTCATATATCTCTTATAATACCATAATATATATTTTAACACATTTTTTTTTTGTGTAATTGCAAAAATATTATTCAAATCCAGACCTGGCAAAGATTGCGGGTGATCTTTTGTCACGCAAGAGCATAACTCCTACAGAGACATTGTTTATATTGCGACTCTATGGAAAACTAACTAGAGTTGGAATCCCAGTTACCGGCCAGTTATTTATTTATTGTCCTAGTCGCTATTTGCAAAATAAATTTACGTGCCTCTTCTCTACCCATAACAAAATGTATCCATGTATATACAAACATATATTTTTTTAAATTTTAGCTAAGATATTAAACTAAAATCTTAATACTTGGCAAAATTTAGTCAAAATGAAATGTATTTCAAAAATAAATTACCGTTTCTTAATCTGCACTTAAAGAGCTTCTATTTAATATCCCCACAATAAATTTAAAATTATTATTATTATTTATTTATTTATTTTTCAATAACACAAAAACTGTAATATTTTCCAAAAACGAAATCGGATAAAAAATTCTTGTCGTACGTTTCCGGTTCATAGCAATATACATTGCTTAGAATTTTTTCAGATTTTTAATTTAACCCCTCAGGGTTAAAAGCTGCGGGACACTGATTTTTTAGTAATATTTTGGAAAAAATCGTATTAAAATTAAAAAAAAAATAAATAAAGAACTACTTCCCGTTCCTTTATCTACGTCTTTATGGCTTTCTTTTATTACCACACAAATAATTTAAAAAAAAAAAAATTCCACGATACAAAAAAATCTGTATTTTCTGAAAAACCAATTTGTTCAAAATTTCCTGTTGAACTATTCCGGTTCCCATCAATGTAAATTATTGAGATTTTTTCAGATTTTTAGTTCAACTCCTCTGGGAGATAGGGTGAGGGACAAAAGTTTTTTGCCATTATATTGACAAAAACCCCATAAAAAAAGAGTTTTCAAAAATAAAAATTGGTTTGTGCATCCATGCATTAAGAGGTTTCATTTGATACCCCACTCAAAATATTAAAATATATATATATTTCCATTAAATACATATTTGTTTATATTTATCCCGCGCTGTATTTTTTTGAACTCTCTATAGTTTTCCTATATGTGGGTCAAAAAGTTGTACAAGTATGCCAGATTTCAACTTTCTACATTCAGCCGTTTGACTACAATTTCTACCGTACAGACAGACAGACACATGACGTTATAAGGGTTTTTTGGTGGTCATACCTACAAAACCCTAAAAAATAGGCCTAAATCAACTGAATCATTTTTTTATGGGTTGATGAACAAAACATGCGTAAACGGCCAAATATCGAAAAAATCGTAGGACATTCTGCCCAGATTTTTTTACTTGCCCGACCTTAATATATAAGGGGCAAGTATTGTAATCGCGAAAATTTTCGATGTCGAGATTTTGACTGATGACCACGTTTCATGGTCCAGGGAATCCAAAAAACCTATTTTCGAAGTGCCGTCCGTATGTGTGTGTGTCTGTGTGTCTGTGTTTATACACGATAACTCAAAAACGGTTTAACTTAAAGAGTTCGTTCTGGTACTAAAAAATTCTCCTAATGATTGGGAAGAACCCTATTGTTTTTTATTAAAATCCGAAACCGGAAACGGAAGTTATTAAACTTTAAAATTTAAAAAAATTCGTAACTAGTAAACCAAGCCTTGGATAAAAAATTGTATAGAACATAATTTGATGTATGTTTGAAGATTTACCTAAATATTTTTTTAAATTAAAAAAAAAAATGTATTTTTTTTATTATTATTATTTTTTTTATGGGAGGGCAAGTCTAGCGGAGGTCTCCCTTCGCCACTGGTTACCATTCTCTCTAAACAGTCGCGCATTCAGCATTATTTCTTGGGGAATTTCAGAAGCCAAATTCTATTTTAGGGGGTCCAAAAGTCCAAAGTTTTTCTTTTGGGGCATACATTTAGTTACAAGAAAAATGTGTCCCGAAAAACGTGTTTTAGTGCGTTTGGGGGGAAGCTCAAGCCTGTTAGACCCCCCTTACTATGTGCAAGCCTGTGTCTGAAAGCAGTTTTAGATGGACCAAAAATTTGGTGTAATATTTTTTTATCTCAGATGTTTTAATGTTAATTTAATGCCTTATTGATTTTACAGTTCATTAACCTGTAGTTTTCAATGTTCATATAGGTATTGTTTAGATATTTTTTTGATACTTAATCAAGTTTCTGACATTGAATGTGTTTTGCACATCATGTCGGTTGAATGTATTTGAATTAATAAGTAGAGACCTCTTTATTAGACTTACGTCTCGCGTACAAGTTCATTGTATTAACCTACACCTTATGTTGACCTATAGCTCATTGTACTACACGACAATTTAAACATGTGAACTTAAAGTAAACGAAAGATTCATACAGAATTTTCCGCTTTTGAAAAAGAATCCAGAGAGATCTATTGATACCCCACTCAAAATTAAAAAATATATATTTAGTTTTTCATTAAATACTAGGGAAAGTCAGTAATTAAGTCACAAAAGGCTATTTAAAAAATACTCAAAGAAATACGTGGCCGAAAACCAGTTTTATTTTTCAACCAAGTCACCACCAACATTAATACACGCTTTATCAATGCCCCAATGCCTGATGAATAAAAGTCTTTGGGCTGCAGTAGCCCAGGGCCGGCGCTAGGCATTGTGCAGCATGTGCGGTGGCACATGGCCTCGCGGCCCAACAGGCCTCGCGCATGGTACGAACTTTCTGAACCACGCGTACTCGCGTTCACCAAATTCCCATCTAAATTGTAGGTACTATTCTACAACTTCAAACCCAGCAATATTCATGTCAGCAAATAATCAAGTAAACTTTTAAAAAATAAATAAATAAAATGATTTGTGACTAAATAAATCTAGGAAAAATAATTTACTAAGGTAAGCTAATTGAAAATTTTACAAAAAGTAAATTTATTTACCTAAATTTGCACCTTAAATAGACAGTACGCATGCGCAATAAGGTGGGTTTGCAGTGGTAGAATAGTGCCAAATTGTATATGTAGTTTTCGAGCGCGCTGAAATTAGAAAGAAGAAAACGAGTGGGGTACTTGGCGTCAGCTGTGAAGCGCTGTAATTCCCCGAATATGAGAGAAAATCACACAGCCGAAAGTTGTTATTGATAGATGCCACAGAAAAAAAAATCTAATGAGTATTTAATATGTAAACATAGCGTGGTAGCGGACAGCACCAGGTAAGGAAAATTACATTTTGACTGATGTATCTCGTTCATTCCGTCATTTTGCGTGGTCCATCATTATTGAACTAGCCCTTTTTGACCACCGCGTTTATATAAATTTTTCTTGTCAATCTCGCACATGGCCTCGCAAATCCTAGCGCCGGCCCTGCAGTAGCCACATGCATACCTCTCGTTCAACATCGTTATCTCCCGGGAAACTTTTGCAGCCAACATGCTTTTTTGTAGGCTAGGGTGACCATTTTCTTAAGAAGGCAATGCGGAACAAAGCAAAAAAAAGGTCGCCACTTTCCAAATATAAGTGAAAAGCAAAAAAAAAAACAAAGGTCCTCACCTCCCAAATCTAAGTGAAAAGCAAAAAAAATGTCCTCACCTCCCAAATCTAAGTGAAGAGGAAAAAAAAACAAAGGGCCTCACCTCCCAAATCTAAGTGAAGAGCAAAAAAAAAAAGTCCTCACCTCCCAAATACAAGTCAAGAAATCAAATGCACAAAAGTTAGAATGCGGGACTTTTGCGGGACACCCAATCAAAATGCGACCATGAAAACATCCTATTGCAGTTGCTATGCTGTCTATTGTAACCCGCTTGTTTGCTCAAACCATCTCGTCCACCCGCCGAATTGTTGCATCATTTGCCATCGGAACAGGGCGCCCAGTTCGGTGTTCGTAAACTTTTAAGGGCCCATGAGAGAATTTCTCGATCCAGTTGTACACTTCTTTATGCGGTAAACACTCTTCACTGTAAACAGGATACATTTCCATTTGGATATCCTTTGCAGGAAGTCTTTTTGCCCACAAAAAACGCACAACAGCACTCTGCTCTTCCGCAGTATACTCTTCGAGCAAGATCGCCATTTTCCCTCTGCCTGCGCACGCACATGGCAACTGTCACTTAAGTGTTGTCAAGCTGGATTGTGCTGCCACCTAATGACACTTTTAGAAATAGCTCACTGCTATTTTCAGCTTTCCAACATCGGTTTTTGACCTAATTACTGACTTCCCCTCGTACATACTTATTTACCTGTATTTCTCCCGCGATGTATTTTTTTGAATTCTCTATACTTTTCCTATATGTGGGTCAAAGAGTTGTACAAGTACGCCAAATTTTAACTTTCTATATTCAGCCGTTTGGGTATAATTTCTACAGACAGACAGACAGACAGTGACGTTATGTTTTGTTGGTCATACCCACAAAACCTTAAAAATGGGATTTAAAGATCTTTCTGAAAGCGACAAGACCTTGTTGCGAATGCCATATTCTTCACTTATGTAATTTTTTATAGACTTTACAGATTTTACAGACATTTAAAGTCAACAATACAATACAAAAGTAACCAAAATAACCAGATCTGGTTTAGCCTTACAAAAATGAAAAAAAATGAAAAAAAAAAAAAATACAGTATAGATATTGATCTATACTGTATTTTTTAAAGATAGTTTGCAATTGTTTTTGTGTTCTACTCTGGTTCTCAATAAAAAATTATATAAAAAAAATTGTAAACAAATTATAAATTGTAGTTATTAATAAGTAATAACATACATTAGTTAAATCATCCAATTTACATACATAATCAGATATTTAGTAATAAACATTATTCGATGAATCAATCAGATCAAATTAGAGCTCTTAAAAAACTGATATTTGATCAATTAAAAATAAATAATATGTTTTTGAGAGATATGCATTTTGACCAGTTTTTGCATAGTCCATAAAAAGTTGTTGCCAGTTGAACTATTGTAACCGGTGTGTTGTTGAGTTTGACAGCAAGAAACAATAGAAATTGTTGCAAAACGGCTGGACATATAAAGTTTGATATTGGACTCAACAATGACCGATGGCCGCGACGGATCGCTGTAAATCAGCTGATCGAAACGAGTAATATGAAATTTGTCCTTATATGTTTACATGTTAAATCATGGAATTACAATCAATAATAAACAGCTATCCTTACTAAATTATTTTAATTTTTTAAGTGCAATACTGTATTCTAGGAGTGTAATTGAAGGAGAAGAGTTGCTACAAGCCGGTCATGTTATATTATGCGGAATTTCGGGAAAAATGATGGGAATGTCGACACATGTGGGTTATATTTACAAACAAGCAGTCTAAATTTACCACCTCACAAAGTCACTGGAAAATTAAAATTAACTCAAGATAACCTGCACCAGTAAATCAGGAGCTTCATGCATTGTTTAATAAATACAAGTTTGTTAAATATTAATAAGTAAACAATTTTCATAAAAATATTGTTTACCTATAAATAAATAAAAAAGTTAAATATTAATATTAATAAGTAAGGAATGCTTTGAACAAACCATACTTTTTGTCACCTATTTTTGTCAATATTTACACCAAATCAATTTAATTAATTGATTAATTTTTGTTTTCAGTTTTATCTTCAAGTACTACCGACGTACAACTGGAAATGTCAACCTGTGGACTATTCAAATGACCCACTGGCTCTCAGAGTGATGGGTTACACGTGGTTCTATTTCTTCATCAAATTATTAGATCTGTGCGACACGGTAGGTATTTATGAGTCAATTAGAGCAATTTTCTGACGAGAGCAGGTCATTAACGTCATCATATATGCTTCAAGTAGTTACGTAAAATCAATGGAAAGGCGGTTTGTAGACGGCTCAACTTCCGTTTCTTGACAACGAGCTACTGTGCAAATTCTGGTTTATGCGCATATGACATCACTGGCCACGTCGATTCTCACGATTCTCGTCGGGAAAATACTTCACATTATTTGAACTATTTATTCTTTTGTTTTTAAACTTTCCAATTGCATATTATGATGCCTCTTGTATAAAATTAATAATTTATGATAAAAAAAAACTACTGTTATAGAGCATAATGTGCAAATGACTATCTACGCCCATTTTTAGGGTTTTGTAGGTATGACCAAAAAACCCTTATACCGTCATTTTGTCGTCTGTCTGTCTGTCTGTCTGTCTGTCTGTCTGTCTGTCTGTCTGTCTGTCTGTCTGTCTGTCTGTCTGTCTGTCTGTCTGTCTGTCTGTCTGTCTGTCTGTCTGTCTGTCTGTCTGTCTGTCTGTCTGTCTGTCTGTCTGTCTGTCTGTCTGTCTGTCTGTCTGTCTGTCTGTCTGTCTGTCTGTCTGTCTGTCTGTCTGTCTGTCTGTCTGTCTGTCTGTCTGTCTGTCTGTCTGTCTGTCTGTCTGTCTGTCTGTCTGTCTGTCTGTCTGTCTGTCTGTCTGTCTGTCTGTCTGTCTGTCTGTCTGTCTGTCTGTCTGTCTGTCTGTCTGTCTGTCTGTCTGTCTGTCTGTCTGTCTGTCTGTCTGTCTGTCTGTCTGTCTGTCTGTCTGTCTGTCTGTCTGTCTGTCTGTCTGTCTGTCTGTCTGTCTGTCTGTCTGTCTGTCTGTCTGTCTGTCTGTCTGTCTGTCTGTCTGTCTGTCTGTCTGTCTGTCTGTCTGTCTGTCTGTCTGTCTGTCTGTCTGTCTGTCTGTCTGTCTGTCTGTCTGTCTGTCTGTCTGTCTGTCTGTCTGTCTGTCTGTCTGTCTGTCTGTCTGTCTGTCTGTCTGTCTGTCTGTCTGTCTGTCTGTCTGTCTGTCTGTCTGTCTGTCTGTCTGTCTGTCTGTCTGTCTGTCTGTCTGTCTGTTTGTCTGTCTGTCTGTTCGGTTAAAATTGTAGCCAAACGGCTGAACCTAAAGAGTTGAAATTTGGCATGCTTATACAAATCTTTGACCCGCACATAGGAAAAATACTAAAACATCTAAAAAACATACCCCCCTAAAAAAATAAACAAATATATGCTCATCGAAAAAAAAAATATTTTTTTACAATTCTGTGTAGGGTATCAAATGAAAGCCCTTGGTACGTGGATTAGCGATCAAATTTTTATTTTTGCAAAATAAATTATTTTGATGCGATTTTTGTCAAAATTGTGCAAAAAATTTTTTGTCCCACACCCTGTAGCCCAGATGGTTTAAACTAAAAAATTCTCAGTAATGTACATTAGTGTGAACCGGAATAGTACAACAGGAATTTTTGATCAGATTATGTTTTCGGAAAATAACGCATTTTTTGTGTTTTTAAGTAAAATATGTAATATATTTAAAACGTTATTTAACATAGTAAACGAGTGATCCTGTATAGCACAGTGGTAGCGGTGTTGCTTAGTGAGTTGAAACTACTGTAAGAAACTGTGTTCGAATCCCGTCAATTTTTATTTTTTCAGTATTTTTTTTGCATTTTTATTTTGTTTAAATTATTTTGTCAAAATTCTAGTTATATTTTGGTAAATGTTGCATTTAATTTTTAAAAGCGTAAATTTAATAGCCAGTGGGAAGTGTTGAAATTATAATTTAATTCTATATTTGAAGGTATCAGAAGGCGAGGCTTATGATTTAAGCAACCAATTGAAGCCATAGGCGCAATTTTCAAAATCTTAATGAACCTTGCTATATAAAAAAAATACTGCACATATTTAGAAACTTAAATAATGGTATTAGGCATTCGAATTAAAATTCATAAAAACATATTTTGACATAAAATTTTTGTTTTGGCATGCCAAATAATCATCACACAGTTAATAAATACCTGCGAAACCCTGAAATGTGTGAAAATTCACACTTCACATCAATTTTTCTTCTAATTCTGAAATCCAAGACCTTTGAAAAACAATTTTGAAAAACAATATTTACTACACAAAAATATAATACTATCTGAATAGTTTTAATTTTGACTTATTACTGTTTTGATCAATGAAAACACTCTACATATTTCTCACCATAGCATTAACTTTATGTAACTTGCCGACATCCCATACGTGTGTGTTGTAAAACCTTAAGTCCAATAAATAACAAACGTGGTATTGTGTTTATTAAATTACTTAAAAAAATGATATTGGGAATAATGTACAAAAAATTATTGTTAATAACAATTAAAATATAAAAATATTGTTATAATATGCAAAATATGCCCTAACAATCCACAATATACAAAGTATGCACAATAAAACTGCTATCAAAATAAAGCATTTTTTGTGTTTTGTGGAGATATTTGAAAATAATTTGAATACCTATCAAGTTATGCAAATATATAGCAAGCCGTTTTAACATTTAATAATAAGATCATGTGTCATAGAAAATATTTATAAAATGTTATCCATATCATATGTTTATATTTATAAATATCCCTATCTCAAATGTTCCTCTTCAAAATATTACCTATCTCATAGAAATACTTCGAATTTCATTTACAATGAAATACATTTACAAACATTTTCATGATATACGTACATTTTTCAACTAATTTCTATGAGAGAGGAATAAATTTAGTATTAAATGTTAAAACGGCTTGCCGTGAAAGCGCGCCGAATTAGTATTTATTACATGTTACACAAAATTAAATAATAAAAATCTTTCACCCTCATAGAAATTAGTTGAAAAATGTACGTATGTCATGAGAATGCTTGTAAATGTATACCTTTTGATAATTTTACGACTAGTGGTTCTAAGATAGAGACTAAGGAAATAACACCGCCGTAAAACTTATTTTGTTTATAATTTATGGTATTCATCTTGCCTTTAAGTATGTAATGTAGCTCGCTTTTATACACTTTATATTTTTTAGGTATTCTTCATCTTAAGGAAGAAAACCAGACAGGTATCGTTCTTGCACGTCTACCATCACTCTGGCATGGTTCTTCTCACTTGGATTGGAGTTAAATACCTAGGAGGTGGACACAGCGTGTTCTTAGGCTTCGTTAACTGTATCGTCCATATTGTTATGTACTTCTACTATCTTCTAACTGCTTGGGATGAGAAATACAAGCAGAGCATTTGGTGGAAGAAACATCTCACTCAGCTACAAATGGTAAGAACAAATGACTGTATTTTAACAGTAGTCTGACTAGGTAGGCTTACCAGACGTACTCTTTTTTAGAGTATTATTCTCTTTTTTAAGTAATATCCTCTATACTCTTACTTTTTATGTAAAAAAAAAAAACTGAATATACTCTTTTTTGCTCGTCACTTGTATTTTTGTAGTGAGAGTGAGGGCTTTTTTTTGCTCATCACTTCTATTTTTAGAGTGAGGACCTTTTTTTTGCTCATCACTTGTATTTCTACAGTGATGACCTTTTTTAGCATACTCTATTTATGAAAAAAAATCTAGTCAGCCTATAACTAGATGTTGGCATTGGGGCAATTGCCAAAGAAACTAGTACTTGAAGGGCGGTGTACGCCTTGCTCTAAGCGGGTCGGGTAGCGGGTACCCAGATATCTAGGAGAAGGGGCAAATTATGAAGGTATATTTTTATAAATATTTAGTAATTTATTAAATAAACTTTCATAAAAACAGAACACTATTTAAATATAAATTGAAGGCATCTGCGAGCAATGATAAATTGGCAAACTGGCATTAATGACTTTTCTACAAAAGTTACGTTTATTAGTTTTTCCCTTAATTAACTCAAACTGGATAGACTATCATCCTTCATAGTTGACGTAATAATAATTGAAATAATAGTGTTTATAGACCTGGGCCAGACTCGATTTAACTGTACACTTTGTTTATGTAGTTAGATGTCATTAATTATCAGTATTTGGGTCCTTTTGTGGTATTTTTATCGCTGGATTCCGCGTGAAAATGTTTTATCTGTTATCGGGCCCGTAATTGGCATTTTCTGGGAGGTGGGGTGGAATTACTGTCTCCTCAAGTCCGGAATTAATGTCTTAGACGCCCAGGATCTCTCTCGCCCCTGCTTACTCTTTCTGAGGCTCAAGATACTAAATTTATTTAACATTTGAAATCAAATATAAAATAAAAAGAGTTATAAAATAGACAAATATAAATATAAATAAATTTGAGAACAAAAAATCATAAGGGTTCGGAAAAAGCACTTAAAAATGGCGACTTGGGGGGGATCAGGAATGTTGGGTTATGAAATAATCCAGGGATAGAAACTATAATAATGAGAACAGACGAATTAAGTAGTGGGCGGACTGGGCGACCGCCCGGGATGAATCCGGGGGGCCTACCGAAGCCTATATACAAATACTTCCATTCTATTTAAAATAATAGAGAGCCCATTTTAATTTTACCGCCCAGGGCCCCCAAGGAACTTAATCCGCCACTGAATGAGAACAAATCCGTTAAAAACTAAAATTTTGTTGAAATTGACATGTCTCTTTTTGCAAGAACGCTCCTCATTTGCGTTTTATCTCTGAAAATTATCCCCAGCACAGATTGCTCCATAGTTTTTTGAATAACTCTCTTTTCTCGATCTATTTTTAATGACTGATATATGAATGTTTTTGATAATTGGATAACCCTGGATAATCAACTGGATACAAGGTAATAGATTGGAAGAAAAACCGCAGTTTGTTCTTGACAGTATAATTCTAACAACTAATTTGGTCAACCGTAAAATAAACCTAACCTATCCCATGGTAATAAACGAATATAATTATACCAAAAAATTCGTTTCCTTCTTATGAAACAATCCGACAATTTTCTAGTAATCTTAAAATCGCCTTTGGCATTTAAACTGTTATAAAATAATAAGAAAAATTCTTCCAAATTTGATATGTGAGAGCTACTTTCTTAGTGAGAGTGAAATTATATCGTAAAATAATAGTTTATGAGAAACTGTTTTATTTCAACAAAAAGTTTTTGCGGCGAGCTATTAAAGATCCACGGATACTATTTGACATGTCATACATGAAATACACTTTCATATTAATAAAAATCTGATGTGAAGGGTGAATTTTTATACATTTCAGGGTTTTGTGAGCATTTAGTAAGTGATAACAAATTGTGGATACATATTAAAAATAATAAATTACGATAACTTTAGAAAGAGTAATCCACTTCTTCCACCTAGGGCAGCGCTCGGGGAACCAGGGCAAATTACCCCAAATGGGGTAAAAATGAAATTTTTGGGGGTAATAAGGAAATTTTTCCAATTTTCTATTTTATAAACGGTTAGTAGCGCACTAAGGAAAAGGGCGTTGAGGGGCTTGACTAAGAGGCGTCATTGCGAAGGTGATGATCTTTTTTTTTGCTCATCACTTAGATTTTGGGAGGTGAGAACCTTTTTTTTGCTCGTCATGTACACAAATAACTATTTTGGGCCATATCTAAAACAGTTCCTTTTTCGTACTTTTTCGGACTAGACCGATTAGCTTACTTTTCAAACTGCTAGAAGCTAAAGCCATGCATGTTTCATTTCAAAAATTAAAAGAAAACAACTGAAAGTTGTTGTGAATAACCTAAATTTACTGTACAGTGTGTTGTTTAATATTTTACTGTTAATATTTTATTGTTAAATATTTTAAATAAATTAAAAATAATAATAATAATAATAAAGAAATAAAAATTAATGTTAAGTGTGAATTTTCACACATTTCAGGGTTTTGTACATATTAAAAATCATAAATTTCGATAACTTTTGAAATAATAATCTATTTCAGTGATATTTTAGTACATTTTTGGTAACATAGGTACATTTAAAAAAAAAAAAAAACTCTTTTCTGTTCCTTAATCTTTTTTCGAAAAACATCAAATTGAAAAGTCTAATTGAAAAACTAATTATTGTTTTAAAATTTATAGTGTGGTATCAAAAGAAATCCGTAGATTAAGGAACGAAAAGTAGTTTTTTAAATTTTATTTTAACACGATTTATGCCAAAAATTTGCAAAAAAAAAAAGAACTTTCACACTCTATAACGTGGGGTTATATATAAATCCAAAAAATCTGAGTTATGCACATTAATGTGAACCTAAATAGTATAACTATTTGATTTGGATTTTTTTCCAAATTTATCGAATTTTTGTCATACACAGCCTACAATACTTATCTGACTGGCTGGACAAGTCCCTAGGTTAGGGGTCGGGGAACATTTTTACCCATTACCCAAAAATATATTTCTTTACACCGACGTTACCCCATTGGCTTGTAAAAAAAATATAAGTGACAAGCAAAAAAAAAAAGGTCCTCACCTCTCAAAATCCAAATGACGAGCAAAAAAAAGGTTCTCACCTCCCAAAATCTAAGTGATGAGCAAAAAAAAAGATCATCACCTTCGCAATGACGCCTCTTAGTCAAGCCCCTCAACGCCCTTTTCCTTAGTGCACTACTAACCGTTTATAAAATAGGAAATTTTTCCAATTTTCTATTGACAAAAGTGTATGACAAAAATTCGATAAATTTGGAAAAAAATCCAAATCAAATAGTTATACTATTTAGGTTCACATTAATGTGCATAACTCAGATTTTTTGGATTTATATATAACCCCACGTTATAGAGTGTGAAAGTTCTTTTTTTTTTTGCAAATTTTTGGCATAAATCGTGTTAAAATAAAATTTAAAAAACTACTTTTCGTTCCTTAATCTACGGATTTCTTTTGATACCACACTATAAATTTTAAAACAATAATTAGTTTTTCAATTAGACTTTTCAATTTGATGTTTTTCGAAAAAAGATTAAGGAACAGAAAAGAGTTTTTTTTTTTTTTAAATGTACCTATGTTACCAAAAATGTACTAAAATATCACTGAAATAGATTATTATTTCAAAAGTTATCGAAATTTATGATTTTTAATATGTACAAAACCCTGAAATGTGTGAAAATTCACACTTAACATTAATTTTTATTTCTTTATTATTATTATTATTATTTTTAATTTATTTAAAATATTTAACAATAAAATATTAACAGTAAAATATTAAACAACACACTGTACAGTAAATTTAGGTTATTCACAACAACTTTCAGTTGTTTTCTTTTAATTTTTGAAATGAAACATGCATGGCTTTAGCTTCTAGCAGTTTGAAAAGTAAGCTAATCGGTCTAGTCCGCAAAAGTACGAAAAAGGAACTGTTTTAGATATGGCCCAAAATAGTTATTTGTGTACATGGCCAAAAAATAGATCTTTTTCGGCCGCATATGAAAGACCGAGGCGCAGCCGAGTACTTCAAACAGATAAGGACGAAAAAGAACTTTTTGGCCAAGGTGCGCATTATATTTCTTGGGCGACCAAAAGTAATTTTTATTAGAAAAATTTAATTTATTTACTTACATTGGATAATTTATCGTTATTGAACAATTATTACAATTTTAAATGTTTGACTGTCAGTTGTTTCAGTGTAACCATGGAGATCTTGTAATTTAAGAAATGACACATAGATGGCACTAGTATCTAGCGGCCAAAAAAGTAAGCGAGGCGGCCTAGGCCGAGAAAGATTTACTTTTTGGCCGGTACTAGATGATAAGAAAGAATTGTTTTTGATATGGTCGCACATATTCGGCATTCATATTGGTCCTCATGGTAGAACACTTTGGATTATTTTTTTACTTCCATTTTTTTCTGTCTCGTACTTCTCATCTTACATTGGGAGCAAATGCTTTCGATCAGTATTTGATTTGATCGGCGTAACTTATTTACTCAGGCTACACCATCTTTAAAGTCCACGAGCCGCCATTAACAAAAATATATAATAGAACTAGTTTTTAAACTGCAGTTCACTTATAAAAATGGATTAAGTAGCATGCCAATTAACTATTTTTTCTTTGTTTTTGGCAAGCCTTTTATTTTTGTTTATAAAAATAAAAGGATTCTAAATTGATTTTAAATCATATTCGACATGTGTTGATCTAGTTGATAACAGAAGTAAAAGTCTTTCCGGTTTTTTACAACTAGTTAGTTCAAAGATTAAATCAAATCCTATTCGACATGGTTGTCAATCTTATATTCTTTAGAAGGCGTGAAGTTTTTTTTTACTATTGTTTTAAAAGTTACACGCTTTTAACTTATTTAAACAATCAGCTTCAAGAAATTTATGAAGCTATTAAGATAAGCAAGTTAAATGAATTTATTTATTATTGTTATAATTAGCCTGTGAATGCCCCACAGATGAGCCATAGTCAATGCCGGATCTAGACTTTCGGGGCCCTGAAGCTAAAAAATCATTTTTGGGGCCTCTGAGTTGAAGCAAAAAATACATAATTTTACGAAAACTTTATTGCAAAATTTTACATAAGTATATATATATATATATATATATATATATATATATTAGGAAATTATTTGGGAAAAAGAAGTAAAGCGAAGGATAATGCAATTATTTCATAATTGATCCAATATTTCGTTTATTCTTCATAAACTTTATCAAGGATTTCTATAACAAAATGAACCGGTCATAAAAGCAAACACAAACTGTAAAATTCTTATATATATATATATATATATATATATATATATAGGGAAGAGTAGCCAAATTTGGACCACTTAAGAATTTTTTAATATATAGGGATCTACAAGTATTTTTAATAAAAAGGAAGTAGTGGAAAAAAAGTTATTGTTTATATTAATTTATTTTAAATAAATAATTATATTGAACAGTGAAAAATCAATACATAAAAATCGTGTCATCGGTCCAATTAAAGAAACTGGTTTCTTAGGATGGACCAGAGGTTTTCCAAGATGGACCATCAATATACTTAAACACAATTGAAGCAAAAGTACTTTTGATTTTTGCACTGACTCCAGCACACTGTGTATGGACCCAAGTGTGACATTTTATGCATTGTATGTCGTCTGTAGTCTTAGTTTTTATTCTTTGTCTTTTTGGTCTATTATTGGGGTAGTTTTACTTTGTTAGTCTTTTTCTCTTTGACTTTTTCTAATTGCTTTTTATGAGGACTACTTGTTATTAAAATTGTTTTTGGGCTATTCCTCCAATTCGAGAAGACGATGGATCTTGTGTGGATTTAGTTTTGGTGGAGGTGATATATCATAAAGAATATCCTTACACTTTTTAATTTTTTTCTCCCGAGGTACATAATCAACAACAGAATAACTATTATTATTTTTACTGTCACTTAAAGACATAGATGTTGGTGGATTAGGCCTACTTGTAGTATTTACTGCGATTTCAGCAGGGTTAGCAGAACACTGTAAAATATCGGATGCTGCAAACTGGTGGTCCTGAAAGATAAGTCTATTTACAGGCCAAATATCAGAGGCACGGAAAACACTTTCAGCTATAGCTACAGTGGCTGGTCGGCCGTATGCTTCATTTAGCAATTTAGACATCTGAATTGGACCGGTCCAATTCAGGCGACTGCTTGTGGTCCAACTTGAGCTACTTTTATAAATATTTTAAAATGTTTCACCTAACCTTACATTTGAACTAGATTAATAAAACTATTATAGTAAATTGTAGCCAGATAAGTTTACTTTCTGCAGATATAAAAATATATTTTGTTACTTACTTTGAAACAGTCTAGACTATTGGCCTTATTGATAAAATATTTAATTGATAGTATGTAAATATTAATAACACTTCACTAACTGCAACCTTGAGGTGCGCTGTTATAAAAATGATTGCATCAGACAAGTTTACGTCCATCCTCTTCTAATTTAATGTTTTGGTGCGTAAATGCCTTATACAGGTCAAGTTACGATGGTGGTCCAACCAAGGCAATGGTCCAAATTCGGCTACTCTCCCCTATATATATATATATATATATATATATATATATATATATATATATATATATTCTTTATTTCCCCTAGGCCTTGCGGCGTTTAGGGTATTAACAATCACAAACACTTACAAAGAAATGAAAAATAACATACAATACAATGGATATTTTACAATATTTTTTTAATTTAATTTCTTTGTTCTTCTTCCAGTTTCCCTCTCTTTCTTCCTATTATCTTTCCGGCTTCCCTCTCCTATCTCCTTTTTTTTGCCTCCAGTTCTCTCACCCATCTTACTCCCTTGCCTTCCTCAATCATCAGTTCCTTTATTTCTTCTTCTCAGACTGCCATCTCTCTGCATCTTTTCGCTAAATGCTCCCAGGTTTCCTCTTCTTGCTTGTACATCTTACAGAACCTGTCCTCTGGCTTTACCCAGAACCTGTTGTTCCTCTCTTCGTTGCATCTTAACCTCGCTTTCATCCTGACTCTACCCCCCTGATCTTCCTCTTTTCCCCTTCAATTATCTCGGTATTCCCATCACTCTTATCTCTTTATATCTTTTTACACTCAGTGATTTGTCTATTCTGTCTGTTCTTTCCTGTTCCTGTACCTCCTTATCCCTTCTTCTCAATTCTTCTACTATATCTGTTCCTGCATATCTCTTCCACTCTGTTTCTCTTATGCCCATTCCACACCTCTAAAAGTACTCTTTTTTTGTATCTCCCCATCCCGACAATTTGCATCATACTTCATGTCAGTTTTTTTGTAATGAGTTATTTTTAGTTATTTCTTTTTTTTCAGGCTCAGTTCTTGCTCCTGATCGTTGTTTATGGCCAAGTTCTGTTCCAACCAACTTGCCCGTATCCAAAATTCATCGTAGTCTTACTACTCGCTCAAGATATGTTCATATTCTCCCTCTTCTTAGAATTTTACATCAAGAACTACGTCAAAACAAAACCCGAAAAAGTCGAACAGAACGGCATTCTTAAGACCGAAAATCATAAAAACGAAAATGGACTCAAAAATGGTATCCAGAATGGCATCACAGACATCACAAAAAATACAACAAATGGAAAAATCTTAAATGGAATAAATGGAGACTTAAAAAAAGATTAAATTCTTTTACAGATGTTTTGTTTTTTAGAAAATAATTTTTTTATATTTATTAAATAGTTCATTATCATATCATTATGTTATTCATAATTCCATTTAGAAAATCTCAACATTTATTACCACAAATTATATTTGTGGTCTAAAATTTTACAAAGGGTCCTAGATAGGCGTTACATTTCATAAAAAAGAATTATATAACTCTGAGGTCGGGAACTGGTGACTCTTGAGCCGCACCAAGCTATTAGCTAGAAAAAGAGCGGCTCTTTTATTTTGAATAGAAAAATTTGATTGGAAATACAATAATTTCATACAATTTGTTTTAGTACAAATAGCACTAATAATATAGGGATTTGCAGCTAAGCACCCTACCATCTGGTGAGCGTTTCATGAACTTGTGTACATCAGATAACATTTCGTTTTGTGTATTGGTTTTGTATGAAGTTTGTTTTTAAAGTTTTATTATAATCATTGAAAAATGTATAATACATATTGTTGTGTGCCTATGTGCAATTCATTGAAAAGAAGAAACCCGGAAATCGTTTCATTTGTTCCCACTAATATCAGACACCGTACGGTTCGAAACAAAATTGGGAAAGCAAGAGGTTAGGAATCGACGCGATGTTTAGATAAACAATTTAAAAATTGGAAAAAAAGTGAGCCCTTATATCAAAGTTTGCTCATTACATTTTAATGATAGTGACTACAAAAAATATTTTCAATTTTGTATTTATTATCGCATATCTTGAAAATTCCTGTTATTGTGTGCGGGTTTGTAATGCACAAGTTTGTAGGCATAATGCATAAATCTTTATGAACTCTCTGTTTTTTTCAGTGACTCCACACAATATTATATGCCCAGCATTGTAGATTTCTACCCCTTGGTAAACAACACGGGAATTATTATTTCCCCCAATATAGTTAAAATAATCGACAATAGAAAACCGCCATAACTTAAAACCAGATCACAAAATGTAGTATTTTAGATGTTTACAAGTAATGTCACTTCACAAAATCAGAAAATCCCAAACAATTATTTATTTTTTGTCGTTTTTTGATACACTTTTCGCTATTATTTACTAGTAAATGTCAAGTGGTATCTGATTTAGAATGGTTTCAAAAAAAATCCGCGTGGCGCTACGATCTTAAAATTTTCCCCATATAATAGGGGATAGGCATGATTTTTTCTTTATTTTTTATTATATTCCTCTTGTTGCATATTTTTGCATATTTTTTTTTTAATTTGAAGGCTTAAAAAAAATCATAAATGTATGTAGCGCGCGAAAACCACGTCATACCCTACTTAAGTGTACTGCGTACAGCCTACCCAGTGTACAGCGTACAACCTACACAGTCTGTCGTGAACTTATTTGCTTGTATAACTTTTATAGATTGTGTAAAGTTAGAGTGATTTTAATTAAAATAAAGTTTAATTCTATAATAACAATTTATACATGTTTACCGAATTAAATTTCATATTAAAATATATAACCTATATTGCAGTATTTCAATTATGCATCTATCGTTTTGTAACTTCATGTAAACAATGTAGTAAAATTCTGCCATCTAAATTACATAAATATTTACATTTTACAGAGTTGCAGCGTTTATTGTTTACATAAAGTTATAGAATACATAAATTGTTTACTTACAAGTCTGTTTTGACACCACATATTTCTTCAACACTGTAGTATTCATTATGTTTCATATATTCCATGAGCATAAAAGCATCAATGTTGGGTAAATTATCACTCTGAGCCCAAACAAAATCTTTATCTGCCATTTTAATAATAAATGCGTGAAAAACTTGTTTAAAAAAATTGTTTAAAAACAAATACAAAACTCTCGAACAATACAACATACACACGTAAAGATTATGTTGTAGTCTGGGCTGTCTGGGGTTTGACGTCATGCTCAGTCGTATTTACTCGGCAACCTTCGCGCTGTGGTCGGCTTATTTACATTTACAATATTTTAATTAAAAAATTTGGCTGTAATATTAATTAAAATGTGATTTTTGTTTTGTTAGGTGACATAACTAACATTAACATATCAAAAAAATGTAGTTTTAAAGAAATATACATTTTATGCGTATCCCCTATTAAAACCAAAAAAAATCAAATTGGTGTATATTTGTTTAAACCACTTGAACGTTATCAACTTATTAAATTCAACTTATTGTTTACACAATATTCGATGTATATACAATTAACAGCTAAAATCCGATTGAGTATTAGCAAGAGAAAATTTAAATCAATAAACCGAAAAAAAGCAGTAAGAAAGTAGATAATGTTTGAATTTAGTAACAACTATTATACTAGGGAAAGGTGTATACCAATATTATCTTGGTTCCTTTTCATTTTCCCCCAAAATTTATCACTGTATTTTACAATTTGTCTCTTATTTAATAAATAGTTTGAACTCCATATTTAAAATAATTCCGTCAAGCCGTAATATTGGTTTTAAAGCAAAATAATGTTGAAATTTTTAGTAAAAGTTTAAATCTTTTTAAATTATTTTTAAATATATTTTGTGATTTTGTGTTTACGTTGTTTTTTCTTTTTTAATTGAATTTTACAGACACTAGGTTAACTCGTATTAAAATTACAGCTCCTTAATTTTAATCTTTATAGTATTTTTGATTGAATAGCCCTTAGTTTTAGAAAGGTTCCCGACCTTTGAACTAATTAATCACCGTAAATCGGGGTAACATATATCTAGGGCTCTCTGTACTGTAAATGGTTTAGTCATTGTTTTAGTTAAGTTTATAGTTTCATATTGCCATTTTGGTAATAGAAAAATATGTAAATGCAATCTATACAATAGTTTTATAATGTAATACTTATTATATATTATTAATCAGTCTTTACATCTTCCTTTTCCACTTCCATTGTAGTTTGTAGTCCCAGACTTATAATTTCTATTAAGAACAGTCATGAGCAAAACGTCCACAAAATTGTTTCATCCGGTTTTTTTAAAGTTGATGCCTGTTTAGTGAACCTCTAAGCTTTGTATAATTTGTGTACAGCAATTATAGTTCTTTCCTGATAGAATTAATTCTGATCCTTGTATTTTTGTGGTAAAAATATACTTAATTAAAATTAATTGTACATGTTATGTTGTCCCACATTGTTTTATGTTAATAAAATTATACATTATTTGTAAAAAATAAAAACTTTTATGTGTGATCATAGCATACACCAGAAAATTGTTGTGAAGTGTAAATTTTCACACAATTCAGGGTTTTATAGGTATTTAATAAGTGTAACAAGTCAACAGAATGCTAGATATCTAAGACAATATTTTTTCTATAATCACCGCAAAATTTTTGCTTAAAAATTTTCATTCTAATACAACATTCTATCACAGCAAGTGTAAATGACGGCACATTTTAATCAAAATACGAAATTTCAACACCTTTTTTGTAAATTTTTATTTAAAGATGTGAAGCAACACTTTTAACTTGTATGAATTGATGGTTGCATAACTTTAGGCGTTGAAATTATTTAGTAATATAAGATCCAGACTAGGTATTTACGCCGGTAATGGTGCACTTCAAGAATATCATGAGGTTAATTCTCAATGCCAGCCTTCTCCATAAAGGGATCAGAGTGCAAACAAATTTTTAGGGCCCCAAACAATTTTTCAACAATCAAATCGAATTTGAACAAAATTCAAACTGATGATCTGCCAACTGTTGAGCAAAATATTAATATGCTGATAAGGGCGCCATATATTAAACAGAAGTTAAATTAAAATTTTAAATTTACTTATTTATTTAGTCAGAAATATTAGAATACAAATATGCAAATACAAGAGTGGTTACATTTATCTAAAATAAAATAAATAATAGGATCCAAAAACCTATAGTGCATTCAAAGGTGAATTTGCAGTACAGGGCATATGGAGTAGTTCTTTTTCATACTCTCTAATGGGTTTACACAATGACGCTATCCTTTTCTTGCTTGTCGACGTTGCCAGATCTAAAACGCGCTGATCTGTGAAGACGCAGTATTCTACAAATGGCCATTTGTTTTTGTTGAGTGTTATTTTGAGTTTTATTTATTTATTTATTTATTTATTTATTTATATTTTTAAACATGCCTATTTTATAAGAGTTGATTTTTGTAAATCATACGAGTTTTTCATATTATTATAATTGACACATTTGACACTTTTACAACATTTGGCAACACCGCTCCCATTTGCCATAAGAGCTATACTGCAAACTCACTTTTGAACGCACTATAGATAGCCGCATAAGAAGCAGAGAAGGTAAGAGAATGTAACACTAGTTCAATTGAAGTTTATAAAAACCATTAAGGATATTTTCCAAATTTATAATCTTATTGTTTCTAAATTTTAGGGGTTGTTATACTTGTTTGTTAGTTAATTTTCAACGTTCATAGCGTGCATTTGATTTTGAAGAAATTACTAATTTCTGTAGTGAAAATAGTGAATCCATGCAAGGTGATTTGGAGTGCGAAAATGTGGACGTGGCTACTAAAGAAAAATGTCATTTGTCAGAATATTACAAAGTTCTGATACTGAACGTTTATAAAAAGTTAGTTTCGAAAGGTAATAACAAACCTATACTTAGAACTGCGAAATTAACTAGTGTTCCATACAGAACAATTCAACATATCATTGTTCGTGGCAAAAATCAGCAGCGAAAACGACCCGATTTACAAGTTTTCAAGAAAATAGATAGTTTTATGTCTAAAACAATAATAAAAAATATATACGACTTTTATTCAAAAAATATAGTGCTGACTGTGCATCTTTTAATAAAAAAGTTGGAAGACGGAATAGAATTTCTATACAAAGTTATACATATAGTTATATGTATAATTATTTGAATATGCTAGGATTTATTTTTATTGCAAAAAAATAATGATTTTTGTTTATGCAAATTTGAAGTATTTAATATAGACTATAAAGACTTTAAAACATAACGATTTTTAAACATGCCTATATTTATAATTCAAATATAGCCAGTCCTAAGCCTGATAAAAATGTGAAGGAATATCATGTGAGTATATACAGTTCATTGTAAATAGCATATAAGAAAACAAGTTTATTTTAAATAATTATTACGGTCCTGTCAAGTATTATTAACAGAACCATAAGCTCAGCAGGTATAATGGTTATACTGTCAGCCATTATTGGAATCAATAAGTGAGCGTGGCCATTTCATTTTGGAATTACTATACGTTAAACAATGTTTCACCGGAGATAGCTTTAAAAGTTTTGTTGGATGTCGGATAGCATTGAAACTTTGAGGAAGCAGTAGGAAGTTTTTATTTTGCATTATACTTTTTAGTCATCAATACTAATCAGAAAATTCGCAGCACTTAGAGAAAAAGTATTAAGTCATCTAATGGAAGACAATTTAATTTTTTTTATTTTTCACCATTATTTATTTATATTTTCCATATTTTTTCTGCAACGAACAGCAAACAACTTAATATAAACAATGAAAAACATTTGTCTTCAACAAATAATGTGGTTTGAATTATATTAATTGATAAAACAAATAATTTATTTGCAATTTTTAGTATTTACTATTCTCTTTTACTTTATTTATACAGTTGATGTAACAAAACTTGTAAAACCACAAAGAAAATCCATTAATTAACACCTTTATAATTCAATTTAAATTACAAAAAAGTCTATTGTCTTACAATTAACACATTTCCTGAGGACTTGAAGTGCAAATGAGTTTTAACTACGTAGCGTGAAAATCATCTACGAGGGGTGTTTGATAAGTTAGTGACTATGATAAGAGATGGCGCTCAGATCGCAAGTTTGATATTATTTCTGTCATTTGCTATTCTTTGTAGACATACACACTAATGGGTCTATTCTGTAAAAAAATGTTTACAGTACTGTATCACTATAGCGCTGTAGTGAGCTTAGCACTGTAAAGTGCCAAGTTACGGCGGCTCTGTAAATATTGAGCATTAACTATTCTGTAACATATTCTGTAATTTCGGCCGATTTAAACTTTGTTTACATTGTAGCTACCTTCACTATGTTTATTTCTAACCTCAAAATTTGATGTATGGATCAATGTCATCGATCGGTAAGTGTATATCATATTTGTATATACACACATACTCATGTTTTTTACGTTTGTAATTTTTATTAATTATTGTTATAATTTGTTTATAAAAATAAAAGTTTCTCTTTGCATCTTATATATCTTTATTCCATATAAACATATTTTTTACATCAAATTATACAATGCACTGCTGAACATATAAATTCATAATCTGCTTTCCCAAATTCATATCTTGATTAGCTGTTAAAAAAAGTTTTAAATCAGTTTTAAATCAGTTTTTGAAAATTTTAAAAACTTTTCAAATATTTTACCATTTGGTAGAGGATCTTCATTATTTTAAGGTTCAGGATCTTCATTATTTTCAGGTTCAGGATCTTCATTATTTACAGGTTCAGGATCTTCATTATTTTCAGGTTCAAGCTCATCATCATCAATCTCAGCATAGTTAGGTATTCTTGCTTTTGTTGCTATATTATGCAAAACTTACCCTTATTTCAATCCACGTTTTTCTGCCCTCGTAGTGGGGAACTTTATATGAATTGGCTGTGTTGTTATCAGATAACAAATTTTTGTTATCGATCTACTAACCATAGGCTGGCTCATAGAAGTGAAATTGTGAGCCCCTATAGTAGCCTGATAGGATCCATTACTTAAAAAATACAGTGTTTCTAAAACCTGTATATAAAATATATATAAATGAAAACATGTATGCATAAAAAAAGTTTATGTGTGGTTGTAACGTAATATTTTAAGCATAATTACCTGTTATGATCCTCTTGTAGTAGTTGCATTAGAAATAGGGCGAAATTTGGATCATTAATATTTTTTTAGGTGACACGAACAATACAAACATATACAACTTGACTTCTATACAGTACTGTAATTGACTTACGGCCAGAAAAATATCGCCGTAACGTTACAGTGATATTTTACATCGGTGTAGAGTTTCCAGAGCAACGCGTGTCACTACAGAATAGCACTTTCCTTAGAGCGCTGTATTTTACAAAGTTATAGCGCTTACAGCAGCAGTAAACTCATATAGAATAGACCCATTAGTTTCAAGTAGATCTATGAAATAGTACATTTTTAACAGCGTTCGGAGGTGGATAAGTTTGTGTTTATTTGCTACGCTACTTTTTAAGAAAAAACCTTAAGAAAATTGAAGCAAAGCTAAAAAATGTAATTGCAACTCTGTTCCGTCGAATAGAATGGTTCACGAGAGTTTCACTAAATTTCGTTGTGATCGTACGAACACGAATGATGTTATGCACCCGGGACATCCAAATGCGGGCATAACTGATGAGATGGTTAGCAATTTGATTAAATCCGAGTGAAGCTACGCGAGATATCCAAGATGGTATAAATCTCAGACGAACGAGTGTTGCATATCCTTCACGAACATTTGGGCATGAGTATGGGGATGGGGAGTACAGTCATATCATGGTTTGAAGACTATTTAAGGGAGCGAAAACTAAAAGTAAAATGTGGCCAAATGAATCAGACGTTATAAATGTAAAGTGGGGAGTTCCACAGGGAGTATTCTCGGTCCCATATTGTTTATATGTTATATAAATAATATGGAACAGGTGATACAACACTGTAAGACAGGGGCGCACACAGATTTTTGGCTTTGGGGGGTCCAATTATACATAATTTTTATAAACACAGGGCAAAATATCAATTTCAAGTAAAGAGCAAACAAAAAAGGTACTCACTTCTAAGTTTTAAGTGAAGAGCAAAAAAAAGGTCCTCACTTCTCACAGTACGGGGGGGGGGGGTCCGGACCCCCACTTGTGTGCGCCTCTGCTGTAAGATCCATATGTTTGCAGATGATATCGTTATTTATATATCTGGGCGTGATCTGAAGGATATACAAAGTAAATTAAATAAAGATGTAGAAAGGATATGTTTATGGCTGAAACAAAATAAATTAAAACTCAATGTAAAAAATTGATGTGAAGTGTGAATATTCACACATTTCAGGGTTTCGCAGGTATATAATAAGTGAAGGCGGTATGCTGAATGTGTAGGACTAATTTTACTTTGTAGTAATCACGGCAAAATGAACGATATTTTTAAAATAATTTATCGTCTGTTAATCATATAATAAGACTGGTTATTAAATTTACGCTCTTAAAAATTAAATACAACATTTGTCAAAATACAACTAGAATTTTGACAAAATAATTTCAACATAATAAAAATGCAAAAAAAAAACAGAAAAAATAAAATTCACTCAGTATTCGAACTCGAAACCCTTCGTTTACCAGCGAGTTTTAGCTTACGACACCAGTGCTCTAACCAATAACGCCATCGTACGCCTTGCATGTGAGTGTCTTACATTGGTATAACTTTTGTACTTTGTGAACCAAAAACCACAAAAAATGCGTTATTTTCCGAAAACATAATCTGATCAAAAATTCCTGTTGTACTATTTCGGTTCACACCAATATACATTAATTAGAATTTTTTTAGATTTTTAGTTTAAACCATCTGGGCTACAGGGTGTGGGACAAAAAATTTTTTGCACAATTTTGGCAAAAATCGCATCAAAATAATTTATTATTCAAAAATAAAAATTTGATCGTTAATCCACATACTAAGGGCTTTCATTTGATACCCTACTCATAATTTAAAAAAAATATTTTTTTGTTTTCGATGAGCACATATTTGTTTATATTTTTAGGGGGATGTTTTTTAGATGTTTTAGTATTTTTCCTATGTGCGGGTCAAAGAGTTGTATAAGCATGCCAAATTTCAACTCTCTAGGTTTAGCCGTTTGGCTACAATTTTTACCGAACAGACAGACAGACAGACAGACAGACAGACAGACAGACAGACAGACAGACAGACAGACAGACAGACAGACAGACAGACAGACAGACAGACAGACAGACGACAAAATGACGGTATAAGAGTTTTTTGGTCATACCTACAAAACCCTAATAAAACCAAAGGAATGATATTGGGAAATAACAAATTAGTGCAAACTTGGCAAAACAATGATTTTCATGTTTTAATTGAAGGTGTAAATTTACAAATAGTCGAAAAAATTAAATATTTAGGGATAATTGTGGATAGCAAATTAAAATTTAAGGAACATATCAAGTACGTGTGTAGCAAAATATCTAAAAAATTTGGAATCTTCGTAGATGTAGCAAGTATCTATCTACATGGTCTAGAAAAACTGCATATAATAGTATTATTCTTCCTCATTTTCATTTCGCAAGCACAGTTTTGTATTTGGCAAAAGCATATTGTATATGTAAAGAAATATGTAAATTTATTTTGGCTACGTTTCAATATGTCTTCTCATAAATTAGTGTTAAATGTGTCAATTACTGTTTTCACGAATGGCAAGTAAGTTGAAAGATAAACGTTAAAATAATCTTGATATGGTGCACTTATATTCAAGTAGTAATATTATAGTAAATTAGCCAGATATCTTTCCTAGAAGCAATTGTTTTTCTACATGTTTTAACTTTGTAAATAGTAAAGAGTGTTAACAAACAAAATTTGTTAATATTTATATTTATAACGTGTTTTAAAAGTTTTCATAATTACCAGCAAAATGCCATTAACATCCCTTTACAAATTCTAAAAACCAATTATTTATTACTATTTTTTGGAATAAAAAATATGTCATTTAAGTTATACAAGGGTTACCTTTTATGTTTTACAAATGACTACTAGATGGCAATATTGAAATGTGTCTTTACTATATTCGTAAAATTCCACATTTGTTATTGTGATATCAGCAGCAGCTTATAAATTGATCGAATATTTTGTTGACAGTGAGCGTATAAAAAAACAAGTTTGTGAAAAAATGGGTATTACTCGTGAAGATTTTCGTTGGATGATTTTTTACGATTTTAGTAAAGGCCAAACTCAACAGCAATGCATAGATTCGCTTCGTTCAGCTTTTGGTAATGAAGCACCATCAGAAAAGACTGTTTATAATTGGTTTGCAGAATTTCGTCGTGGTCGTGCGTCCGTCAATGATGAATCTCGTGAAGGTCGACTAAAATCGGTTGTAATACAAAAAAACATCGATGCTGTGCACAAAATGATTGAAGAAAATCGGTATGTAACTTACCGTGAGATAGAGGCATCCTTTGGCATAACGCAGACTACAATACATTCGATTTTGCATGAACATTTAGCTGTGAAAAATATCTGTTTCCGATGGATCCCGCATAATTTGACCGAAGCTCAAAAAAAGGCTCGTGTTGATTGGTGTAAGGGAATGCTAAAAAAATCAACCTAGGCACTGCAAAATCCGTTTTTGAGCATTTTGTCTTGCATTCAGCTTGACTTCTGGAACAGGGCTCTGTTCCTTTTATGGGATCTAACACAAACTAATCCGTCATCCCTATTTAACAAAGATAATTCCTTCAACTCTTAGTTAGCCGATTTGCCCATCAAGGGCCCCCTTATATTCAGATACTAAAAATTCCATTATTTCACAGTACCCCGTGTTACATGGTACCTCCACTATGTTCAGCAGTGGATGAATTTGGTTGGTAGACAATAATGATGCGCTTAGCAAAAGAAATGATCAACGAAATGCAAAACAAGTATCGCTTATTAAATCAGCTGGCTAGTCACTATTCCGCCTTTAAACACTACACCAGTTCCATGTATAGTGACGATTAACATATTTAACAGTATATCTTCTTCTTATTCTATCACTTATCTAATGATTGATGGTGTAATAATTAATTTTAAATATAGCTTAGCCATTAAAAGTGAATTTTTCTATCAGTGATCTACTTTCAAGAAGGGATAGTGACGAATGTTCTAGATAAAATGACCAGTCTCCATTATAATTATCTAGAACTAAAGGAGGAGACGTTCATTTTTATTTGATATCAACAAGATTTATTTATTTTAACGTCACTCAACGATGTTTTTAAGAAATCCAATATGAAGTCACATAAAAATTATAATAGTAATGTAAACAAAGTGAATAGTTTCACTTTGTCTATGTAGTAGTCAAGACTAGCAGGGCCGGCATAAGAAAGCGCGGACTCAACGCAAGTGCAAACACCGAGGCTCTCTAACAAAGCTTTATTTATATACAAGGTGTCTCAAAAGAAATTTTATATTTATTTAGCTTACTGCGTGAACGCAACGTATCCGAGAGGTGCGCAATCGGTAGCCTGGTTCTTGGGAATTCAGTCGCTATGGAGCGTTTCTCGGGAGCAGACCGCGCGTTATGCGTGCGAGAGTTTTACAAAAATGGTGATTCGGCGACTGTAGCGCGTAGAAAATTCGGCAGTATTCGAGGTTTTCGCCACTTAAATGATGCGCCAAGCATTCCTCTCATTCGACATTGGGTTAAAAAGTTTGAAGAGACTCGTACAACGCTGGATAAATCAAAATCCGGGCGACCTAGGTCATCAAGAACGGTAGAAAACGTGGAGAATGTTAATCAGTCTGTTCGTGACGACCCGAACCTTTCAATTCAGAAGCGCGCAAGTGCTTTAAATGTGCATAGATCATCATTACATCGCATTATGCACAAAGACCTAAAGCTGCACCCCTACAAAATTCAATTGGTGCAAGAATTAAAGCCCCAAGATGCCAGTCAGAGGCTTAATTTCGTAAATCAGGTGATTGAGCGATTTTCAACGTTTACCAACATTTTGTTTTCGGATGAAGCTAATTTTCATCTTAATGGCCACGTAAATAAGCAGAACTGCCGCTACTGGAGTGCAACGAATCCGAAACGCAAACATCAGAAACCCCTACATTCGCCTAAAGTGACCGTATGGGCTGCGATGTCGGCGCGAGGAATTATCGGCCCTTACTTTTTTGAAGACGAAAGGGGGCGTGCAGTTACAGTGAATTCAGAGCGTTATGTGGAGATGTTAGACAACTTCTTGGTACCTGAACTGCAAAACTTTCCTGGCGGAGCAACTTCACACACGTCCAATATGTCTCTGCCACGTGTTCGTGAAATTTTCTCAGGCAAATTAATCTCCCGGAGAGGTGACATAAATTGGCCTGATTTAACCGCAGTCCAGATTTAACAACCCCTATGGACTTTTTCCTATGGGGTTATCTTAAATCTAAAGTTTACGCCAATAAATCGACTTCACTGGCGCATTTGAAAGAAAATATCCGTCACGAAATGGCAGCCATCCCTGAGTCCACCTGCCGAGACGTCATAAGTAATTTTACTGTTCGATTAAATGAGTGCCGAGAACGCGAGGGTCTACATTTAGACGATATTATTTTTAAGAAATAAATCCCCAAAAAGTGTATTTTAATAATTAATAAACATTTTTTCTATATACGGCTTACTTTTTTTTTAATCGATCCACTAAACATAAAATTTCTTTTGAGACACCTTGTATTACTAATCGAGGAACTCGTACTTTGTCTGGTTTTTAAAGAGAACCGTTTCTTCAATATAAACAACTTTGTCCTACGTGTTTGTTGTTATGTAAATAATAAGTGAGACATTTCAAATTTAAATGCATGTAGGTAGCACCCCCCCCCCCAATATTAATCTTATTAAAATCTTCAGTCAATAAAAAACAATCATTTATGCATTCCAAAAAAATTATCTTATATTAAACAATTTTTGTCATACGTATGTACGTTTTTTCTGTTAAGTCAGTAATAAGGAAAATATTCGAAGTTTATAGTTTTAGGGCAAACATGGCCAAAGTTTTATTAAGGGCTTATACAGTAGTGGACTGGAAAAATTTTCCGGCCCTGGAAACTGAAATAAATTGGCCCCATAGGGTCAAGAACCAGCGCCATTGATCCAACAATCGGTGCTATAGAGATCAGCCCACCGGGAAATTTTGCAATCTAGTTACATCGTTTAAATCGTGCTTTTCGGCCGTTTTGTTTAAGCTTTGTAAATCATACTTACAATAAACATTTTTTGGTTAAGGTTAATATCATTTTAAAATGTCATTTTCTTTATATTTTGTTTTTTTTGTGTCATTCTTAATACAAATTTCCCATTTATTTCTTTTTTTGTCATTAAAATATGTAAAAAAAATAATTTAATTTTGGCATATGTCATTCGTTTCCATGGTTTCATTGTTGGAATTTTAAATTTTGACATTCCAGCGTGAAAATGAAATAACCCAAGCAAGGTCCCTTCTCGTGACAACCTAAAAGAACGAAATTCCCATTTAGTTCCGCCTAACCTTTGGAACAGAGTGTAGATTCATTACATTTTATGTTGAGTCATTCTTAATACAAATTTTTGAATATATTAGTTTTAAAAAATATATAATTTTATTTTATAATATATTATTTTTCATTATATGTAACTTTTTTCTTTTGATATTTCGATTTATGCTGCTAACATGAAATAAGCTCGGTCCTCGTTACAACTTGATAAAATAAAAATCCCGTTTAGTTCCACTTAATCATAATAAACAACATACAGAAAAAAAATAAAAAATAGGTATGTGTAAATACAAAAAATATATACTGCCTCATCGTATTTACCTGTTGATACGTGCAGTATTAATCAAATTATAAACTGGAGAACATGGAAAACCAATTAAAACCCGTATTAAATATTTCCAATTTTGTTTTCGTTCTTGAAAAAAAAAATTTTGTTCCAGTTTCCGTTCTTTAAAAATTCTGGTATCCAATATCGCTATTTTGATTATTTTTTCAGTTTTTTATAATCTTTGATCAAAATTAAATCAAAAAGTAGAGAGTCGATAATTTTTCCAACTCCCAACTCCTCTAAAAAGCTTCGACTCCTCGACTCCGACACCGTCTCCTTCACATCTCTTAATACAAGGTGTCTCAAAAGAAATTTTATATTTATTTAGCTTACTGCGTGAACGCAACGTATCCGAGGGGCGCGGAGGTTATGTCAATCGGTAGCCTGGCTCTTGGGAATTCAGTCGCTATGGAGCGTTTCTCGGGAGCAGACCGCGCGTTATTCGTGCGAGAGTTTTACAAAAACGGTGATTCGGCGACTGTAGCGCGTAGAAAATTCTGCAGTATTCGAGGTTTTCGCCACTTAAATGATGCGCCAAGCATTCCTCTCATTCGACATTGGGTTAAAAATTTTGAAGAGACTGGTACAACGCTGGATAAATTAAAATCCGGGCGACCTAGGTCATCAAGAACGGTAGAAAACGTGGAGAATGTTAATCAGTCTGTTCGTGACGACCCGAACCTTTCAATTCGGAAGCGCGCAAGTGCTTTAAATGTGCATAGATCATCATTACATCGCATTATGCACAAAGACCTAAACCTGCACCCCTACAAAATTCAATTGGTGCAAGAATTAAAGCCCCAAGATGCCAGTCAGAGGCTTAATTTCGTAAATCAGGTGATTGACAGAGAGGTGACATAAATTGGCCGCCACGCAGTCCAGATTTAATCCCTATGGACTTTTTCCTATGGGGTTATCTTAAATCTAAAGTTTACGCCAATAAACCGACTTCACTGGCGCTTTTGAAAGAAAATATCCGTCACGAAATGGCAGCCATCCCTGAGTCCACCTGCCGAGACGTCATAAGTAATTTTACTGTTCGATTAAATGAGTGCCGAGAACGCGAGGGTCTACATTTAGACGATATTATTTTTAAGAAATAAATCCCCAAAAAGTGTATTTTAATAATTAATAAAAATTTTTCCATATACGGCTTACTTTTTTTTTAATCGATCCACTAAATATAAAATTTCTTTTGAGACACCTTGTATAAATCTCATAATAAATAAGTTAGCAATGCTGAAATAATTCCTAAAAACTCCCTGTACAGTTATTATGTATTCATAATTTAGGGAGTAATGAAAAATCTGTTAATAAAAATAGATATAGACGTAAGATGTACACTGTTGCGAACATTTTATTTGAAATGTGTCATGAACATTCCCTTGAAGCAATAAATGTATATTTCTTGCAAATTTGTTAATTTGTGGTTTTAAAAAAGTTATTTAAATTAAAAATAAAATTGTAAACTTACATAATTCCGATAACTATGTAACCAAAAAGAAATTTCTTTATAAAATATTTTGCAAAAAGTGCAATCATACATAGTCAATAAGATTTTTAATAATTACTGTTCTGGTTGAATGAAAAATGTGCGCATGTAGTTGCAACAAAAAAATTGTGTATAGCTACAATAATTAGAAACATACGTCAGTATTTGGGTAAAAAAAAAACTTACCTCTTATTTCTTGGACCGAGTCTAATCTGTAAATCTAGTTATCCTAATGGCGCGTCTACATTGAGGCAACATGGTAGCATACGACAAGTCTGAAGGCGCATCCCCACTATGCCGCAGTTTGCCAGTTGGCAAGGCCAGCTGGCAATGCCAACTGGCAAAGCCAGTGGCTGTATAAACGTCCACATCTGTGTTGGCATTTAGTTTAGTCGCACAATGTTCACCGAGGAAGATTTACTAATTGCTTCAGCTGCTGTTATCATACTTGACAGTGAAGAAAAAATACGCAAACGGCGCAAACGACTGTTTTGGGTACGTCCAAGTCTTCAAAGTAGATCACGCACCAGACTTATTACATTCCCTCTCTTTTTTTATTTCGCGCGAAAAATGACACACCAAGTTTTTGATTTTTCTATCAATTTCTTCTTTTTGTACTCCAAAACTAACCGCAATTTCCAATAGAGCGTCACATCTCTTATTCCTGTCTTTATAGTCCTTTAAACGACAGTCCCACAAAATAGGACGATCCCGGTACAAATCGATCAAATTAAACACTTTTTCGTTTGTCCACTCCATCTATAAACAACGTTGCTCATATGCGTCTGAATCACAACCTGTATTTAAGCCTAAAGCCGCGTGATGCCAGTTGGCACGTCCCCACTCAACGTTCTTATCGGCTTTCTTTGAAGGAGACCGACACTCGAGCGATTCTCGTTGACATGCCGCTGGCACGATGGCATGTGCCAACGGTCACGTCCACACTATGCCGCAGTTTGCCAACTGGCCTTGCCAACTGGCAAACTGCGGCATAGTGTGGACGCCGCTTGACGAGACCGTCAGACCATGTCCCATTGACAAGCTAGTGTCTACACCAACACTGGGAGCGTGCTACTGTTTATTGTTGCGAGATCTGTCAGTTTACTGAATAAATATGGCGGATCGCTGATATATTATTACATTTTATAACTATAAATAATATCAAGCTAATTTATACTATTTTATAACAAATTTTAATTCCATAACAAAAAAATTTTAAAACCGTACTTAATTATGTTTATCATTATTTCTCATACTCTATTTTATCAAAATTTATGTTTACTCACTTACCTTAAATAAATTTAAGTTGCTAAATAATTTTTGTTGATACAGCAACGCTTACAACACTAGTTAATTTAAAAAACAAATACTTCTATAATCACAACTATCAAATTTCAAAATGGCGAACTGTGGCTTTCAGAACTGGTAGCGTGTCGCACGAAAACTCTTTGATGTTTACCGCCAAGTAACGGGAACGAGCAACATGTCGCACTGATCCCATCAGACCGCTGCACATTGGTAGCATGTGACATGTCGAACGGTCGTACGCGACCATGTTGCCTCGATGTAAACGCGCCATAAGTTAGGCGGCGCATATTGTCAACTGACAATAACTGAAGCGCCTCTAGTGAGATTTTGAGAAACTGACGGTTGTAGGATAGTCGAGTTTGTGACAAGCATGGGAATATGTTCTTAGAAGTGGAAAGACAGTTAAAGACCATTTTAGAGTGTGTTCCCGTGTGTTTCAATAAATATCACATGAAGATACCATTGAACCTGTCAAAAATATCCTACCAAAGTCAGCCATGATGTGAATGCAGTAGCGCCTCTATCGGTAGTGTCAGATGCCAATACCTTATTCATTTAATTTGTAAATTTATGTATATAATAATTTTCTGTTATTGCTTATCTATACTGAGAAAACTTTGTCACTTTGCTAGTTTCAAGAAGATAAGCTTGTCGGCCTATATAAGAATTTTAAAGCAAAGGGCGGAAAACCAATAATCAGACTGTAACTGCTGCAATTGGCCAAGGCTGTGCGATAGTCGGTAGATTGGTGATTCCTCGTGATTCCAAATAATATACTCGTAAGCAGAGCTTTCAAATAGCACGTTTCTATGTTTTTATGTTTTAATTTTGTTATTATTTTTTATTTCTTTACTTCCTTCAAATAAATATTCAGAAATTTGGTGGAAAATGAAAAACAGAATGAGTAATAATGCAAATACATATTGTGCGGTCCGTGAATTTTACTTGTTAGAAAAATGGCCCGGGGTTGAAATGAGTCTGCTATATATCATCACAGTATGACACCAGGTGTCTGATTAAGAATTATTTTGAAATGTCGTAAAAAACTAATCGCTTATTTGTTTTATATCTTTCTTACAATATGTTTCACCTTGAAATTTCAGATACTCCTGTCTTTGGCCTAAAAATACGCAAATGTCTACTTATCAATTTTTTCATAACCTTAACAGCAGAATTAATTATTATTTATCTATTGAAAATTTTCAAAATTGTTTTGCAGTTACTTAAAAGTATAATTAGTGAAAGAGTACCTTTTACGAATTACAATATAATTAACGACAATATTTCATAATTATTTCAATTTTAATAGTAAATAATATTTAATTTTCTTTCTAATAACTAATAATTTTTTTACATCAATAGTAACACCTTGGAAAATTAATATTAAAAACACTATAATTAATAGTAATAACAGAACATATTTTTATCTAAGGTGATCAGAATTTGAGAATGCTTGACAAGGACCCCTCACGGGGTCCCCCCGTACTCCCTTGTCTAAACCACCTTTTTTTTAAATTCTGAGTAGGGTATCATATGAAAGCCCTTAGTACGTGGATTAACGATCAAAATATTATTTTTGCAAAATAAATTATTTTGACGCGATTTTTGCCAAAAATGTTCAAAACATTTTACCTCCTGTTAGCCAGAGGGGGTAATATAAAAATCTGGAAAAATTCTAAGTAATGAACATTAGTGTAAATCGGAATAGTACAACAGGAATTTTTGATCAGATTGTGTTTTCGGAAAATAACCCATTTTTTGTATTTTTTTGTTAACGATGTAAAATATTTAAGGTGTTGTGTAGCACAGTAAACCAGTAAGCGTGCATAGATTAATGGTTATAGCCTTCTTAAGCTTCCTAAACTGCAAACTAGGGTTCGCTTCCGAGCTGAAGACAATTTTATTTATTTTATTTTTTTCCAAATGTTATATTGTCATATATTTCATTAATAAAGAAATAAAACAGTCACTCAGTTTTTAAATAGTAGCGCTACTTTTGGGCGAGCCTGTACAATACTTTATTTTTCACTTAACCACAATATTGATATTAATATTCAGTTCGGAGGGCCAATCAAATTTCTTGAAATTTATATCGATAGTCAACTTAGCTGGCATGATGACACTAACTATTTGGCAAACGTTCTTAAAAGGGTTATCTATGCGTTCATGAGGCTGAAAACGTCTGTGTCTTTTGATATGCTGCGTATGTTCTATTTTGCCTTTCAGTTGCGCTTAACTTACGGCATAATTCACTGGGGTTTAAGTTCGTCTGTCAACAGAATTTTCTTACTCCAAAAACGTGCTCTAAGAATCCTGAATAATGTTCCTAACAGGCACCACTGCCGAGAGCTCTTTAGAAAATGCAGCATTTCGTCTTTTTATAGTTTATTTGTTTATGCTTGTCTAGTATACGTTAAAGAAAACCCGAACAAATATGTAACCGTATCCTCTAGACATGTTTACAATGTTCGCTCTGCTGGCAACATTAGACTACCAAGACTAAGATTGTCTAAATATAGGAAAGGTATTTTTTAGGCAGCACTAGTTTCTTTAAAAAAATTTCCATTTAGATTATTTAAGTCCAAAATCAAAAAAATTATTATTGAGAATTGTCTCTACAATTCGGACGAATTTTTCCAAATTAATTTCTGTAATTACAGCTAACATGTAAGCTGTTTTTTTCTACCTTTGTTAATTATATATACATACTCTTATCATATTTAATATTGTATTGCATTTTTCAATGTTTTCAAATATTTTTCTACTTTTGTTCAATGAACTTATCATATATGTACTGACAAATGTAAACGTCGTAAGATGTCTAGCATGAAATAAATATTATTATTATTATACTGTTCTATACGCCGCTGAACTTTAATAGACGTTAAATTCTAGTTTATTATTTGCTTAGTAATACTAATAGAGAAATAAATGTATAACAATATTCAATCAATCAGTTAATAAAACTGAATCTGATACCTTTCTCCATTATTTCATTTTTTTAAAACTAGGTTTTATCGAGTAAGACGGATTTAAAATCAGGTCATTCTTTTCACGCTTTAAAGTAGAGAAAGGCCGATAATAAAATGAAGAAGTTCATCAAAATAAATGACAGAATGGAATGTAAATAAATGCTTTCGATTTTTATGAAAGGGAAGAAAAATATTAGAACAAACCTTCATCTACACTGCACCACAGGGGGCAGCTTAGAATAACTAGCAATTAGAATTAACTGGACAACTGAACATAGAAAGGTAGAAAGGAATAATGAATTACCCCACAGGATAGCATATATATGTCTAATAAGATTTACTGTTCCTATAATATTAAACTAAGCTCCGGTTATTGAAATGCTACTTTTTCAAATAAAGGACTCGATATATAAAAAAAAAAAAATGGGCAACTCAATTTTTGTCGAAAATCGCATTTTTTAATGGATTAACTGTTTTGAAATGCCGCATTATTTGGTACAAGATTCAAGCATCTCTGATGTTCAAATATCGAGATATTTGGATATTTATACTAATGAAGCTGACTAAGCTCATCAAAAGAGCAGTATTTGGGATCGATTCAAGTTGAATTCTACTAGTAGGGGGTGGAATTATTACAGTTTGCACACGGGCGGCATTTGGTTTCGACTCTATTAGAGTGCGACATGTCTGTCACTGTCATCTTTAAATACTCTAATTATACAATAATTATTATTGGAAAAAATAATGAGTACAATTTTAAAAGTATTGAAAAATAATTATTAACCTATAATATTTATTATAGTTGAAGGTAATGGGATTCGGACCAGTCAGAAAATAAAAACAAATTTATTAACTTCGCTAACGTTTCGATTTTAATTTAAATCTTCATCAGAGCTACAAAGATATATAGAAATATAGAATTATTAAATTGGTAAGTTTACATGTATAAAATTATGATAGTGTTCAAATTTAACAAGTCAAGTAGTTAAAATAAGCATTACAAAATTGTCGGAATTTAAAGTATAACATAAAATAATTATTAAATAATAAAAACATATCAAATATGAGTTACATTTAAAAACAATGTTAAAATTTACAATACCTTAGTAAATTTTAACATTGTTTTTTATTCTTTAACTCATATTTGATATGTTTTTATTATTTAATAATTATTTTATGTTATATTTTAAATTCCGACAATTTTGTAATGCTTATTTTAACTACTTGACTTGTTAAATTTGAACACTATCATAATTTTATACATGTAAACTTACCAATTTAATAATTCTATATTTCTATATATCTTTGTAGCTCTGATGAAGATTTAAATTAAAACGAAACGTTAGCGAAGTTAATAAATTTGTTTTTATTTTCTGACTGGTCCGAATCCCATTACCTTCAACTATAATTACTAACATACGGACGTAACTCATCTAATCAATATAATATTTATTCAACAAATTATTATAATCTGGCTGTCGCTGAAAAAACGATTATAATTTGGCAAATCTTTTGGCTGTCGGGCCACATAGCGGAAGATAATTGGACCGCGGGCCAAAACAAATTTTTTTTAAATTTTAAATATTGTTTTTGTTACGGATATTTTATAAATTTTAAAGGCAATTTTTTTAAACCAAAACGTATATTTATTATGCAAATTAATGAAAAAAATTGAAAAGAAAATTGGAAAGAATGAAAATTTGAAAGAATATTGGACAGATAGTAATATTTTTGCAGGACACAATAATTTATAAAATACTTCGCGGGCCGGGATTTGCTCAGGCCTGGTCTAAGCAATTTTCATAATAATATTAGAAATCATCCAAATTGCTTTCTGAAGTATATTCTCCCAAGTGGCTTATGAATTCGTCAGTAGTTAAATAAAGGCTCACTTCTGACAAATTCCTCTTCGATTTTATTTTCTTTCTCGGACAATATCAATGTTATTTTACAAATGTCAATGTCATTGTTTTAATGAAATTTTTAACTTGATTCTACATCATTAATATCACTGCTTGTAGACCGGGAGCTCATGACAGTTTTTGGTCTCCGATTTCATACAACATGCCTTTTGGAGGAGAGAATATTTACCCTGTGACAACAAAAATGGGATGGTACAAAACCCCTGCACGCTTTCCGGTCATAGGGAAAATTGCATTTCCACTTAAACACAAAATTTTTGTGCTTTTCTCTGATTTAATATTGCTTGCCCTTTTGTCAAAAGAAAGTTATAACAAATTTTAAGTCTTTTAAATATATGCATGCGATTCGGAGGGTCCCAAAGGGCTCAAACGGTCATGTGATCTTGTAATAAAAAAATATGATTTTCCGCGTTTTCATACAGCATGCCTATAATTAAAAGACTTTAAATTTGTTATAACTTTCTTTTGACAAAAGGGCAAGCAATATTAAATCAGAGAAAAACACAAAAATTTTGTGCAAGTGGATATGCAATTTTCCCAATGACCGGAAAGCGTGAAGGGGTTTAATACCATCCCTTTTTTGTTGTCACAGGGTAAATATTCTCTCCTCCAAAAGGCATGCTGTATGAAATCGGAGACCAAAAATGTCATGAGCTCCCGGTCTATTGATCACGTTTTGCAGTACAAATTTAGTTCCGTTTTTGTCGGGAATCAAGCTAAGTCGGTTGGGCTGTAGGCAGAGCCGTAGCAAAACCCTGGCATCGGGGCAAGTGCTAGGGGCGCCATCGTGTGTTTTTATTTATTTTTAGGTCGTCGCTTGTATTTTGGAAGTGAGGACCTTTTTTTAGGTCATCACTTGTATTTTCACCTACCTATTAAAATAAAAATTATGCCCTCCTTAAATAAAATGAAAGATAAGAAGGGCGCTATTTTAAGTTAATTTAATTTATTTGCCAAGGACGCCAAAACATTGCTACAGCTCTGGCTGTAGGATATTGCATTATTTTTGATCCTGCCTCGTAGGTTATGAACAATACAATAAATCTAACGTCATCAGATGTACATATATACAACTCAAGTACCTTTCACATTTCTTTCTACAGCCCAATTTTTTCTATAAATAAATTTGGAACATGCTATACAACAGTATTGAGAAGTTGTACCAATGTTCAGTAGGTAACTCGGAAGTAAGTCAAGTTCAGTGTTAAGGAGATGTAATACATAATAACCTTCAGTGACGTACAAACATAATTTACGAAAGGGCATTATTTCATTACTATAGATTTTTGAATACGGTTTGCAGGAAAATGGTTAGAAAAGATAAATAATGGCAAAGGTCCAGGTTTGGGTAAATTGGGTAAATACACAACTTCACAATTAACTATTAAATTATCTACACCAATGGTTCCCAACCTATTTTACCTGCGGAGCCCTTTTAAGAATCAATTTATATGGCGGAGCCCCTAGGCCTACCCTATGTCTTACAAATTAATAGTGTTTAGAAGTAATGTTACGGGGGAGGGGGTAAATTTTTTAGTTAATATAAATTCACTTTTCTCTTTCTCAACTCACATATTGATAGATAGGCAGATTTTTATAAAATGAAGCAAATAATCAAAATACACGCAGATTATTCAAACAAAAATGCATCTCGGGGTACACTACAAAAAAATAAAAAAGTCGACATAATATTAAAAATAGTAACTGACGCTTCTTGTAAGTTGGTAAATAATGTTTCAAAGATTCCAGTTTACTTATCGGTGCATGTTGCAAGCGTTGACAAATACCAACAAACGTTCAACATGTCCGTGTACATTTGATAAGAAGGCGATATTTATTCTTGCTGGTCGGCGCATGTTTACAAGCGCTTATAGGTGCCGGCAACAATCTTTCAATATGTTCGCACCCTAACCAGAGTCAAGCGCTGACAACAGAGGTTTATAGGCACCTGTTTATAAGTGCCGGAAACAATATACTCGTACGCTTAAACCTCGTCTAAAATAAATACATAGCAGAAACATAGCATTAAAATCACAGTACAGTCTTTGTTCTGTTTATTACAAACAAATGCTCAGTACAGTGAAAGCCTTAGTGAAATCTTTATGAGTATGGATATGCACTAAATTATGGAACTATTATAAACGAGGCTTTAATCTTTATTGGGCACCAAAAGTTATAACATGTTTTTCGTTTCATGTTGAATCAAATATACCTAATTTAACACGCAATATCAATCAAAGTACCTATATAGAATCTCTGAAAATTTCTCTTCAAAAATTTGATAAACAAAATATTACGTTTAAAATGAAACCTGTTTTCCAGACTTACACGGCACTGCACGTAACCGTAAATCGCCTCAGGCTATAGGTAACGAATAATGGGACTTGCTGTATCATTTCATTGAGAAAGTTCACTGTCTATTAAATGAACTCTGAGAAAAATCTTATAATGTTCATAAAATATCACAATTTTATTGATTGTAAATTGAAATAGTAACTCTAGCGTTAAGTTTTATAGATTATATTTATAGGGTATCTGTAAACATAAATGTTAATTAATTTTAATGATAATTTTAATTACTAACAAATTAAGAGTAATAGTAATTTATTAGCAAATATTAGCTGCGTTCGCGGATGACATATCTGATAAGGAGTATCACGTATATGTTCATTATAGCTTTTGTGAAACGATAACGATTCTGATTGAATGTTTGTTGTTCGGAAGGAATAATGCGCAGTAAAATTAACATCGTTTCGGGTAAAATTTTAATAATACTGTTTGTTAGTTTAAAAAAAATTGGCGCACAGCAACAAAGGCTATTTGCGCCTAAATTTTAATAATACAATTTTCCTATTAGTCCAGTTTTCAATATACATTTTACTTTTTAGTTTTAAGTTAAACGATTATACTTTCCTGAGTTGTCACAATAATTATTGCAACATTATTTCTGTAATTATTATAATTTACTTTATCATGAAGGATAAAGCATTTTGACAGCTTCATTAACAATTTTATCAGTGCCTAAATTTTTTAGCCGAATTTATTACTCCTTATCACTTCAGTCAATCATTCTCTTATCAATAATTTTATATAATTATTGATCATTTAGTCGTTATCTAAGTCTGTTTAAAAAAATATTTATATTGTCATATGTTTATCAGATTTTATAATTGCCAAATCGGAACAAATATCTCCCCATCTGCTACAAAAAGAACGCATTACGGTACCCAAGTTATCAGAATCATTAAACGACAAGTAATGCATTTAGGTATGTTTATATCTTCAAGCACAGGCCGTTTCGAACATGTAGCGTTTATACACGAATTTTTGAGGAGTGTTCATACCTTCCAGCAAGCATCACACCGTATCAGTTCTTTTAATGTACAGTTTTCTGTTTGTCGCTTGATCGGATAGTTGTCTAGTTATAAAAATATTTCATCTATCTAATGAAGATTGGTTCAATCATAATAATTAGAAGAGTAATACGCCAAAGCCGTATTTACTTACATCGAGGCCCAAGGCGCGTTTAGTATCGTTCAAAAGGCAGAAACAAGAACAAAAAAAAAATATATATATATAAAAGATGAAAAAGTGCATTTTTGCACAGAATTTTTAGAATTACTTGGTCAGATCTTATTCCCAATAAATACTCATATTTAGGAATCAACAGCACAAAAACCTATCCACTTGGAAATCCAGGCAAGAAAGTGGAACTGGATTTGGGCATACCCTCCGGAAGGCAATAAACGATATCTGCAGAATGGTATTAGAGTGGAACCCTCAGGGAAGCCGTCGTAGAGGTTGCCCTGTATCCACATGGCGGAGAACAATTCATAAATAACTTGAAGTCCACGGAACTACCTGGCGCCAGGTGAAGAGGTTTGCTCTTCACAGAACCCGATGACGCGAGTTTGTAAAGAAAAATTTCAAAAAATTTTCCAATTTTTTCGATTTATCAAAAAATTTCTCAAATACAAGTTGTTAGTTATTACTTTTATATCAATTTTGTTAAATAAATTTTTCGAAATATTTTTCTGTTGTTAATTATTCGCTAAAATCTTAAAATCGACACGAGTAAACTCCCATTTCACGGCTAGTCAACCGATTTTTACCAAAAGTTGATCAATTCGTGCCATTGATATCAAAAGCTTAAATATGAAGTTTCATAAAAATCCTTTTAACAGAATTTGCTCTGCACGTGTACACAGACAGACAGACGGACAGACGGACAGACAGATCGACAGACATCATGCTAAAAATAGTCAAAACGTTATATAGAGATCTCAATTTGTGGAGATCCATCGAAATCTCGAAATATCAAATCAATATCGGTATGATCACAATACCTCCCTTATATATGTTGGCGGTCGGTAAATAAATTGTTCATTAAATATATATTTGTTTATATTTTTGCCGCGATGTATTTTTTTGGACTCTCTATATTTTCCAATATAAGGAGTTATACCAGTGTGCCAAATTTCAACATTCTATGTTCAGTCGTTTGGCTACAATTTCCACTGTACAGATAGACAGACATTAGTGACTTTATGAAGTTTTTTTGGTGGTAATACTTACAGAACCCTGAAGAAAATAATGTAAACATATTTTTTTAATAAACATTCATTCAAATCAAATTGTATCCTTATTTTGTCCAATTAAACCATCATTTATCCAAATTTATATAATTGATTTACGTAATTTTGAGCATTAAAATTTTAATAACATGTTTGAGACCTTTATGAGGTTTTTTGCAACTATCTCAAAACTGTATTACTGTCACAATTCACGTTTTGTATATTACCTCTTCATATGCCGTGCATGATAAGCTACGAACTGGAACCAATTGATGTATGATTATATGATTATACGGTAAACAAAAGATTATGAACTAAAACCAATAAAAAATAAATACAGAAATTAAAAATTTTAAAAACTGATAAATAGTAATGTAACACATTTGTTTTTTTTTTTATAATTATTTTTTATTAGCTATTGCGTTTCAGTTATCTAATTGTTAAGGTAGCAATATTTTTTTAATCGTAAAATTTAGTGAATTAAACTTAAGTAATTTAAAAATTTGAAATATAAAAAATATTACAGTGTTGGGTAAACTAAATTATATGATCGATAACATAACATTTGTACTAAAATACTACGCCTATGTTGAAATATATGTTTATATATATGTATACAGGGTGTAACACGAAATGTGGGCCATAGGCTTTTACATGGGAAATTTGTTTTTCCTTTCGCAACAGTACCCATATTAATTTAGAGTAATGAATTTTTATGTGTATGCTTAAAGGGTATTTGTTAATCTAATTGAGGTAAAATATTCGTATTTAATGATAGCAATTAGTAGACAAATCTGGAAAATACAATATTCATTGTTTTTGTTGCTATTTATACTCATTGCTCTGCACAATTATTAATATCAGAACAGCTCAGCCGGTAAAGTTCGTGCTTATATATATATATATATATATATATATATATATATATATATATATATATATATATATATATATACATTCATATAGTGCGCCCTAGATCTCCGTGCTGGAGCATACGGTCTATTCAAACTCGCACCATAGAAACAGCTGAAGAATTAAGTATCTACATGGCACTACAAATCTGTAACATTCAAAACGTGCAAAGTAAAAAACCAACCATAATAAAAATACAAGAAGAGTTCCTCAAACTGTTGAAGCTGCAATCAATATGTCAAATATTACTAAGGTAACGCTAGGAATATATGAGTGTTGTTATTATTATTTTGTATGACGTTTATGTAAAAATATATATTGTGTATAATTAATGTGTATTTTACTCCGTTAAATATGAACCTGCTACGATCACGGGCATTAAACCAACAATAGGTTATGGGCCCAGGAGAAACGTTCTTCAAATAATTGGAAATCAGTGTTTGTATAATTTTTTTTTTACCGTCTAGAAAAATCCCGAGGAAACATGAATTCAAATTTAAAAATAGAAACTCTGGGAAAAACGAATTTTGAGACGTGGAAAATACAAGTAGAGGCACTGCTAATAAAAAATGATACATGGGACTACGTCAACGGTACGATCCAAAGACCGGAAGAAATTGAAGGAGACGATGCTAGCAAACAAAAAATTAAAACATGGACTTTAGCGGATCGGAAAGCTAAATCTGATTTGATATTAGCAATAAGTCCTGCACGTAAGGTAACATTATTAAAACAATTATTGTTCTGCAAAATGGGTGAGAATGAAGATGTGCATGAATATTTGCGAAAATTTATGGACATTGTTGACAAGTTGAATGAAATAAATTTAGAAGTTAATAAAGATTTATTAGTAATCATTTTGTTGTGTAGTTTGCCTGACACATTTGAGAACTTTAGATGTGCAATCGAGTCGAGGGATAAACTACCAAATATTGAAAGTCTAAGCATTAAAATAACTGAAGAGTACGAAGCCCGGTTGAACAGAACAAAGGATACGTCAGATTCATTCCTTGTAAATAGAAAAAATAGAAAATATCATACAAAATAATAATAACAACACTCATATATTCCTAGCGTTACCTTAGTAATATTTGACATATTGATTGCAGCTTCAACACTTCCCCTCAATCAACATGTACGTCAAAATATTTGTCAAAGTCAATTTTCTTATTTGGGGTTAAATTGTCACTGTCAGACAATAATGTCAAATCTGAAGTTCCTAAGGTTATGTCAAATTCATTTGAATGACACAGAAAATGGTATTAAACGTCGGTTAACTACTACATACACGCCAGAGCAAAACGGAATCGCAGAAAGGAAAAATAGAACGCTAACTGAGATGGCAAGATGTTTATTAATTGAATCTGGTCTGCAACCATCATTTTGGGCGGAAGCTGTTTCAACTGCTAATCACATAAGAAATCGTTGCAGTTCCAGAAGTATAAATATGGATACGCCGTATAACGTATGGTTCGGAAAACGGCCAATAATACATTATTTTAAAATATTTGGTACTGAAGCTTATGTTTTGAATAAAAAACCTGGAAAGGGAAAATTTGACGAAAGAGGAGAAAAATGTATCTTTGTTGGTTACTCCGAAGAATCAAAGGCATATCGACTATGGTCATTAAATTCAAGGAGAATAATCAAAAGTAGAGATGTGAAATTTATAAATAAATTCTCCGAAAATAAGTACGAAGATTTTTGGAATAACGAGGAAAAAGAAGTAATCCAAAAGAAAGATAAAAAGTATTTAACAATATTTTACAAGCCTCAAGAACAAAAATCAGAAAACCAAATTATAAGACAAAACATAAATGAAGAAACTGTACAAGAACAGGAAGTAGGCCAAGAGCAACATAGTTCAGATGAAGATATTGAAACTGAAAAAGAAAAGGAATATAAAAGAGGAAGAGGAAGACCGAAAATTGTCAAAACTGGAAAAGTTGGAAGACCAAGGAAGGAATTTAAAGTAGTTGAAGTAGGAACGTCAAACGAACAAGAATTTACTGGTGCTATTGAAATATCTCCCAGAAGAAGACAACAAGAGCACAAAAAACATGGTTCGTGTGTCATTCAAATGAATTTGACATAACCTTAGGAACTTCAGATTTGACATTATTGTCTGACAGTGACAATTGTATCACGGGCATTAAACCCACAATACAAACTCTCAAACTTATACCAAAATAAAATATACCTGATATGGATTTCAGGTCATTCAGGCATTGGCGAAGCCGACAACGCAGCAAAAGAAGATACAAACCCAGTAAAAAATATCCCCATACCAGCAACAGACTTTAAGAATGCTCTCAAAGACATCACAATACAACAACAAAAAATTGTATGGCTCAATATCGACCCAAATACGAACAAATTACGTAACATCAAGAAAGACATAAAAGTATGGGATCCGGAAAAAAGACGAAAAATACGAACATTAATGAAAAGACTGCGCATCGGACACTCAAGACTCACCCACAGCTATCTATTCAACAGAGAAATCCCCCCTCGGTGTGAAAATTGCGACTTACTATTGACCATAGAACATATTATATAACTCTTCAAGAATCAAATTCAACATCCCTAACAACATCCTAACTAACAGCCCTACAAATCAACCCAGACAGTACCACTAACATTACAAATTACTTAAGCGATATAAAATTACTAAAACAAATCTAGATCTAAATATTATTATATACAAATATCTATAGGTAGATATATTTAGTTATTGTAAATAAAGACTATTTATTGCAAAATTATAAATGGCCAAAATTGTGTAAAATAATTATAAGAGTTTAATGTTACAATTATAATATATGTATACTAGAAGTTAAAAGCCTAGCACTTGAAGCGTCTCTAAATAAAAATTAAATAAAAAAAAAAAAAAACTCGCACCATCGGGTTCTGTGAAGAGCAAACTTCTTCACCTGGTGCCAGGTAGTTCCGTGGACATCAAGTTCTTTACGCAACGTTCTCTTCCATTTGGTTACAGAGCGACCTCCACGACGAATTTCCTGAGGGTTCCATTTTAATGCCAATCTGGATGTATTGTTTACTGCCTTTCAGAGGGTATGAACAATCCAATTCCACTTTCGTGCCTGGATTTCCAAGTGGATAGGTTTTAGTCAGGGGCGTATTTCCCACTAGGCGCAGGAGGCGCATGCTGGGGGGCCTACCAGAGCCCTCCAGGGGGGCATCTCAGAGAAGTTGCGCCCCGGGCCTCCGAATGGGTAAATACGCCCCTGGTTTTAGTGCTGTCGATTCCCAACGATGGGAAATATGATCTGACCAAGAAATATGAAAAATTCAGCGAAAACATCTGTTAAGAAAAACTTGGAGTTTATACCAGGCCTACAAGTATGAAATGCGGATTTTTTTAAAAATAAAACACATTAAACTCAAAAGAACAGTTAACGTTTATTTATTCAAAGTATGCTCCATTAGAAGTTATACATTTTTCTCATCTTTCAGGCAATTTGTGAATACCTCGGCAGTAGAACTCTTCCCCTTTCCCCGCAAACCATTCTTTCACATTTACATATGAACAAAAGTGCTGCTCGGCAAGTGCGTGACCCATCGATGCGAACAAGTGGTAATTTGAAGGGGCCAAGTCTGGTGAGTAAGCGGCATGGGGTAGCACTTCCCACTTGAGTGCCTCCAATGTTTTGCAAACTGCTTTTGCCTTATGTGATGGAGCGTTATCGTGAAGAAAGATTACTTTGTGCTGTCTTCTTTCGTATTCTGGTCGTTTTATGAGTAGCGAATGGTTCAATTCGATCAGTTGTTGTTGGTAGCGTTGGGTATTAACTGTTTCACCAGGTTTTAACAATTCATAATAGACCACACCCTTTTGGTCCCACCAAGTACAGAGCATTGTCTTTTTGCCAAAGCGATTCGGTCTTGCAGTTGATGTGGATGGTGAGCCTGGGTTCACCCATGATTTTTTGCGTTTGGGATTTTCAAAATAAATCCATTTTTCATCGCCAGTAATGATACGATGCAAAAAAGACTTTCTTTTGTATCGTGCAAGCAAAATTTCACAAGTTTTTTTGCGTTTCTCCATCTGCCTCTCATTCAATGCATGTGGAACTCATCTGCCGACTTTCTGGATCTTACCCATCTCTCGTAGATGGTTGGAAACAGCTTGTTGACTAACGCCTAACTGCTCTGCTAGTTGTTTTTGTGATTGACTATCGTCTTCCTGTAGCAATGTTTCCAATTTTGTATCTTCATATTTTTTTGGAGGTTTTCCATGTTCTTTGTGTGTAAGATCAAAGTCACCACTTTTGAAACGCCGAAACCATCGTTCAGACGTATCTTGCGATGGAGCATATTCACCATAAGCTTCTCGAAGCAGTCGGTATGATTCAGCAGCAGTTTTTTTCAAATGAAAACAAAATAGTAGTACTGTCCGCGAATGCTCTTTATTTGGCACAAAATTTGACCAAAAAGAACCAAGCCCAGCAAGGTATTAAAAGATTCAGGTTGTTAAGTGAAGTTTTACAGAAATAAATCCTAAGTCTTTCGTCCAACTTATACTAAAATTCTTTGACTCGATGAGCCATAAGGCTCATATGGTTCGATATAAATCCAACCTTACAGGAACAACATTGTGACAGCTGTTAGAGATGCTGAAGATGGAGTCACCTGGCGACGGAAGGTCCGAAGATTATTAAATAAAGATAATATTGTGATCACTATACTTCTTTCGCGATATTGGACTAAGAAGAGGAAGAATGAATCATATAAATTAATGTTCTTTAATCTGGATCTAATATAGAAGCTGAAAATGATTGTACTAAACGTTGTGCGTATTAAGTATGTTAAAAAAATGTAATGAAAGGAATGGACCAAAAGTGGACTAGAAATAAATTAAGTATCGCGTATCTAATGGCCAAACCCACATAATTGTATTCAACTTTGCAGTTTTATCGACCATAAATTAATTTTATGGTCATTTCAAATGTATTATTTTCCCTTTTCAAATAATATTTATGTCAGCAATGTAATTAAAAATACATTGAAAACATCAAGCACTATTTTCAATTATTTTATATATGTAGTTCAAACAAATTTAAATGCAATTTTTACAAAAAAATAAAATAAATAAAAAAATAGCCTAATTATTATCACACCAATATTTAAAATTCTGACACCAGTCTAATCTTGCTCTGTGATTGCCTCTAGAGAGGGGTTGACATCTGATTGGTCGTCGAGATAGAATATTAGCTTTGTGGAGACGATTTCTTATACCCTTTTCACACTAGAACTTTAAGACAAGTGAATTTAAAGTTCACCGATGTTTAATATCGGTTTGCTTTCACACTTGATGTTTAAATCTCCGGTGCTGTCATCAGCTACAGTAATATTGTCCTTAAGTTACCGTCAGGAAATTACCAGTTTTGAACTGTCTGCGTACATTTTGCACATTTTGAATTATTGTAAACAAATATGGATATTTCATTTCATTCTACAATAAAGAATATATTACACCTGTATTAACATGTAAGTCGATACATTTTATCTCAATTATTGTAGTTCTGTATTTTATTAAACACATTATTAAAATAAATAATTTTATTATAACAATAAGTATAAACTTCTTATAACGTCGATATAATACAGTATTCTTGTTTATGATAATACAAAATGTTGACAGCACAAATTCAAAGAGTATTTTTTTATAATAGAAATTATGTTGGCAATGCGGACGATGATTAAGACGCAGATCTCTGTCTTCAACATCGCTTGTATTTAGACGAGGTCATACGTTTTCTCATTAGTGTTTAAAGACACATTCACTTTAACATCCGATCTTAAAGTTCTAGTGTGAAAAGGGTATTACAGTATCACGACCAGAGGCGTAACTAGGGTTTTAGCTCGCTTGGTAAATACATAGCTTGGCGCCCTTTTGGTTTGCAAAAAAAGTTAACATGAATTTTTCTCAAAAATAATAAAAATGTAATGAATAGGGAGGAAAACCAATTAGAGCATTCACAGAAAAAAAATGTATACTTAAATATAATATAAAAAGTGACAAGAACAATGTAAACTTAAAATTATTATATTTATATTTACATTTATTATATTATATTAATAAATACAAATATATAATCTTATCACTTTTCTATATAAGTTTTTTATTATAATTTTTTATTGCTATAAAAACAATACAATATAATAAGTATATTAGTTATTTGTGTTAGTGCATAAGTAGAATAATAACTTTTAATTAAATTTAACTCGCCTTGCCTTAGTATTAGCAAATTTTTCAATGATGCTATCAAAATCTATGGTTTTGGTTAACTCTCGTTCAATTGAAAGAAGTGCTAGCGAAGATGTATGCTCTTGTCCAGATGTAGATCTTAAATAATTTTTGATTATTTTCAATTTGCTAAAACTTCTTTCACCTGTAGCTACTGTTATTGGCATTGTAAGAAATAATCTTAAAGTTTTTTCTATATTTGGGTATGATTTTTGTAATTCCCATTTTCCCAATGTATTGGGTTGTGTAATAAATTCCCGCATTTTTTTGTTTATAAGATTTATAGAAGAAAACAATAATTATAGTAACAAATTAATCAATAATATATTCTCCATCATTATTTATAACCTGTTCCCACCTATCGACCAACTTGTTGATGCCGTCTCGCGAAAAATCTTTTGATTTTGTGTTGAAGAAGTTTGTGAGGTTTTGAGGTCTTCATCGTTAGCGAAGGGTACGTCCCTCATTTGGTTCGACATGGAGCGGAAAAGGTGATAATTCGTTGGCGCAAGGTCCAGAGAGTATGGCGGATGCGATAGAACCTCCCATTTGAGATCATTGAGATCTTGTGGCCATCGCTCAAGTTATGTGGCACCCAATTCCCAAGTTTTTGAGTAAAGCCCATGGAGTAAAGATGGTTAGCGATGGTCGTAAAGGTACATTTCATCTTTTCGGCTAACTCTCGTGTTCTTTGACGACCATCTTCCTTCAAAAACATCTTGTGACGATCATCGTCGAAGTCGGGAGGTCAGCCGGAGCGAGGTGCATCACCAAGGTCAAAATTGCCATTTTTAAACTTGGAAGACCAATCTTGCGCGGTCCTCGGAGCTATAGCATCTACTCCATATAAGTCACAAATGTCGCGAGCTGTTTCCTTAGCTTTTTGACCACGACGAAAAGCAAAATAGCGCAGATGTCGAAAATTAGTTTTTTTACCTCCTGGAACTTCCATTTCAAAAGCCTCAAATTCAATTAAAATTAATTAATTCCGAAAATTAAAGCAGATAAATTTGTAGAGCACGAAAAACACTTAAGAATGCATACATAAACTTAACCTAACAAAACACAAAATTACGGGAAAAAGATAAAATACAAAAAACGCGGGAATTTATTACACAACCTAATATTTAATAATTCCAGGTGGCTTACCTCATGAACATTTTTGTCTATTAATATGGCAGCAATTTGGTGTTTAAAACATTTTACTTCAATTTTTAATTGATCCTCATCAATATCCGAATATTTCTTACATAATAATTCAACTTGTTTTTCCAATTGTTCTTCGGTCATATCTTGAAATGCTTCTGCTGTTAAAAAAATAAAATCTTCTGCAATATTCTTAAGACTTTCAAATCGTTCTGTTAGTTGCATTATTATGGAATCAAGTATTGCAAGACATGAAATTTTGATGGCATCTAAGTTTTCGGTTTCATCTTCAGCAAACTCGCCTGGCATTTTCTTCTTTCTTCTTTTTCTTTTTTCTATTAATTCTATGTTCATTTGTTCGCATATTTCTTTAATCTTACTGAAAACTTTATCAATTTCATCACTTCTAAAATATTTAAAATAATCTATAAGGCCTTTTATTAATATTGAGGATTTGAAATGTCTTGATCCTTTTTTGTAGAGATAAATTTACGTTGTTTATTCGCTCCAGAATCAAATGCCAGACAATATATACAATATATCTTAAAAGATTCTGGCGCCTTTGGAATGTTGCGCCCTGGGTAACTGCCCAAATGCCAACGCCTAGTTACGCCTCTGATCACGTCTAACGGTTAAATTATGCGCTCGCTGTAACTCCCTTATACCCTTTTCACACTAGAACTTTAAGACGAGTGAACTTAAAGTTCACCGATGTTTAACATCGGTATGCTTTCACACTTGATGTTTAAATCTCCGGTGCTGTCATCAGATACAGTAATTTTGTCCTTAAGTTACCGTCATGAAATTACCAGTTTTGAACTGTCTGCGCAGACGCACATTTTGAATTATTATAAACAAAGATGGTTATTTCATTTCATTCTACAATAAAGACACTACAATCAAGAATATATTACACCTGTATTAACATGTAAGTCCTTTTTAGGGTTTTGTAGGTATGACCAAAAAACCCTTATACCGTCATTTTGTCGTCTGTCTGTCTGTCTGTCTGTCTGTCTGTCTGTTCGGTAAAAATTGTAGCCAAACGGCTAAACCTAGAGAGTTGAAATTTGGCATGCTTATACAACTCTTTGACCCGCACATAGGAAAAATACTAAAACATCTAAAAAACATATCCCCCTAAAAATATAAACAAATATGTGCTCATCGAAAAAAAAATATTTTTTTTTAATTCTGAGTAGGGTATCAAATGAAAGCCCTTGGTACGTGGATTAACGATCAAATTTTTATTTTTGCAAAATAAATTATTTTGAAGCGATTTTTGCCAATATTGTGCGAAAAAAATTTTGTCCCACACCCTGTAGCCCAGATGGTTTAAACTAAAAATCTGAAAAAATTCTAAGTAATGTACATTGGTGTGAACCGGAATAGTTCAACAGGAATTTTTGATCAGATTATGTTTTTGGAAAAAAAAAGCATTTTTTGTGTTTTTTTGCTAATAATGTTGACAACTTATAGTTATATAATACGCTAAACAGTAACGTGTTTCTTGGTGCTGTGGCTAAGATACTAGCGTTCTGCCCAAAAATTCATATTCGGACTCATGTTCGAGTCCTACGTGAGAAGACAATATTATTTTTTATTTTTTTTTTGCATTTTTAAATTGTTTAAATTATTTTTTAAAAATTTTAATTATATTTTGGCAATTGTTGCATTTAATTTTTAATAGCGTAAATTTAATAACCAGTGGAAATTGTTGAAATTATAATTTAATTATATATTTGAATGTACACGAAATCAAAGGGGAGGAGTTATGACTAAAAACAACCAATGGAAGCCATAGGCGCAATTTTCAAAATCTTAATGAACCTTGATATATAAAAAAAAAAAATACTGCACATCTTTAAAAACTTAAATAATGGTAATAGGCATTCGATTTAAAATTCATAAAAAAATATTTTGAGATAAAATTTGTTTTGGCATCCCAAATAATCATCATTCACTTACTAAATACCTGCAAAACCCTGAAATGTGTGAAAATTGACACTTCACATCAATTTTTATTTTTTTTGCTCTTCACTCTTCACTTGGATTTGGGAGGTGAAGTCCTTTTTTTTTTGCTCTTCACTTGGACTTGAGAGGTGAAGTCCTGTTTTATTTTGCTCTTCACTTGGATTTGGGAGGTGAAGTCCTTTTTTGTATTTGGGAGGTGAGGACCTTTTTTTTTGCTCTTGAGGGCCCGTAAATCATAGGTTGAGGGCCCGTAAATCAAAAATGTCTTGGGTCCGGCGAAGGCTTAATCCACCACTGCTTATAACGTCGATATAATACAGTATTCTTGTTTATGATAATATAAAATGTTGACAGCACAAATTCAAACAGTATTTTTTTTATAATAGAAATTATGTTGGAAATTCGGACGATGTTTAAGACGCAGATCTCTGTCTTCAGCAAAAACAGTTAACATGAATTTTTCTCAAAAATAATAAAAATGTAATGAATAGGGAGGAAAACCAATTAGAGCATTCACAGAAAAAAAATGTATACTTAAATATAATATAAAAAGTGACAAGAACAATGTAAACTTAAAATTATTATATTTATATTTACATTTATTATATTATATTAATAAATACAAATATATCATCTTACCACTTTTCTATATAAGTTCCTTATTATAATTTTTTATTGCTATAAAAACAATACAATATAATAAGTATATTAGTTATTTGTGTTAGTGCATAAGTAGAATAATAACTTTTAATTAAATTTAACTCTCCTTGCCTTAGTATTTGCAAATTTTAAAATTTTTCAACTACGTTAAATAATAATTTATACAGATTACATATTACCTACAAGCTACAAGTTAAGTTTTCGAGCTTTTAAATCAGCGAAATTTTTGACTATTTCGGTGATATCTAATTTCGATGTGATATCATTTTCGATAGATAATATCGCTAGTTTATTTAATCTCGCATTGCTCATTGTAGAGCGTAAATAGTTTTTTAACAATTTTAACTTACTAAAACTTTTCTCACCACTAGCAACAGTAATTGGTATCGTTAACATCATTCTTGAAAATTAAATCCAAATATTAGGAAGCACATTTTGTAATTTATTGGATTTTATAAAATTTAGAACATTTAAAGGTTCATACCAAAAGAAATAATGAAGTCAAGATAGCCTACATCCACAAAAACACAGTAAAAAGCTACCAACTTCCAGACACAGTTTCCATCAACACCGCTGAAGTTGAAAGCATATATGAGGCTGTTAAATATGCACTAACATCTGCAGGAAATACCCATTTTGCCATCTGCACTGATGCTCTGGTAGCAGCAACTGAGATACGAAATCTAAAAAGCAGATTGGAAAGTCTGCGAATAATCCAGGAAATGGTCCACCATACCAAATCCACACGAGACGTGAACCTAACAATTGTTTGGATTCCCAGTCACTCTGGAATTCCAGGCAATGAACTTGCAGACAGCACGGCAAAAAACAGCAAAAACGCTCCACTCAAAAACACAACAGCCGCAGAAGACTTCCAAAAAATAATTAGAGAAAAGGCAAAAATATATCAAAACTGTTTCTGGACAAATGTCTTCAATAATAAGCTGCGTCAAGTTAAAGAAGACACAAATATATGGAACTTGGACAGAAACAGGAAACAACAAACCATGCTCACTAGACTGAGAATTGGGCACACTAAAATCACACACGAACACCTACTTGCACGAAGTGAACCCAAAATCTGCAGACAGTGTAATACACCTCTGACAGTGGAACACATAGTGATAGACTGTCCTAAATATTGCACCAGTCGAATCAAATACAAGATACCAAACACCTTTAAAGAAGCACTCCAGCATAATAACACTTCAACCACCAACCTGATCAACTTCCTAAATGAAGAAAAACTTACAAATGAAATATAAAAGATATATGTATGTATATATGTAATATTATAATAAATGTAATAACCAATAACTGACGCTAAATTAAATTATTATAAAAAATAGATTATTAAAAAAAAGGTTCATAAATGTCTTTAGGCAAAAGAGCTGATGCAGATTTCAACTCATCAAATAATTCTGCTCCATTCATGTCACAATCGCTGTCTATTTTTAATTTCAGATGCAGATCTTTGCATAAATTAATCAAATCATCATCGACTGGTAATTTATTGAAATTATACAAAAAACCCAATGTTTCAATATCCTTAATTTTGCACTCCATGTTTCGCGGAGCCCCGGGCTGACGCCCGGTTCGCCCGTACCTCAAGTCAATACTCCATGAATGTTGCAATCTGTATGTTCTATAACAATACCATTTATTTGATTTAAATCTGTTATACATTGTCAACCTTGATTGTACAAACCAAACTTGAAAAATATTTTGCAATAGTAAATAAAATAGAGGAAATTTTTATCCTGTTTCCGATTTTTTCTAATATTTAAACAATAAAAAACAAAGTTTGGAAATACAAATTTGGTAATAAAAGTTTAAAAAAATACAGTTACATATTAATTAACAAGTATAGAGCAATCATTTTGTTCTAATTAGAACAACTTATGATTCATTATTTACTTGTGCAATTACTTTGACATAATTGTTACAAATAAGCCAGTAATTTTATTTATAAAAAGTTCGCAATATTGTAGGCTGACAATTTGCAGTGCTATCAACAAGAAAAATATTAATAAGTCTACTTAATTCTTATCACTTTTAAGACAATTTGTAGTCGTAGTATTTGAATGTAGAATAAAATAACTTGTGGAATAAATAATAATATTTACCTATAAAGTAATGCTTAAAATATTATGGAACTATTTTATTTTTCCATTAAAAATTAAAAATAGGATTGCACGGGGTGTTGCTTCATTATGATAATGCGCCGATGCACGCTGCTTAACGAATGTTTAACCCCTTTAGGTAAAAGGGTGCGGGACAAGAATTTTTTTTAGCACATTTTTGGCTATAATTGTGTTAAATGAAACGAATTACAAAAAACTATTTATCGTTCCTTAATCTACGTCTTAAGAGCTTTTTTTTTAATACCATGCAATAAATTTATAAAAAATATATTTTTTATCAACACAAAAATATCGACATTTTTCGAAAAACTCATCTGATCTAAAATTCCTGTTGAACTATTTCGGTTCGCATCAATATTTATTACGGAGATTTTATTAGTTTTTTTAGATCCCACTGGGAGATAGGGTGGGGAACAAAAGTTTTTTAACATCTTTTTGACGAAAATCGCATAAAAAAATGATTTCTCAAAAATAAAAATGTGCTTGTTGATCAGCGGTTTAAGTTTCATTTGATGTGCCACTCAATATTTAAAAAAAATATATTTATTTTTTTATTAAATACATATTTGTTTATATTTATCTCGAGATGTTTTTTTAACTCTCAGTATTTTTCCTATATGTGGGTCAAAGAGTTGTATAACCATGCCAAATTTAAACTTTCTATGTTAAGCCGTTTGGCTACAATTTCTACCGTATAGACAGACACATGAGTGACGTTATAAGGGTTTTTTGGTGGTCAAGAAAGTTTGGAGTCCGAAAATTCACAAATAATCTATTTATAATAGACCCTTACTTAATTTAAAAATATTTATAAGAAATTTAACTCTGTAGAATCAACTCTGTAGAAGGCATAATCAATGTTCATTTGTGTTCATTCATCAGAATCAACGTTCAGTCTTGTATATTTGTGTGGTAGGGTTTCTGGGCTCGACTCGACTGGACTCGGACTCGTTGAATATTTGGGTAATTACTCGGACTCGGACTCGTCGAATATTTGGGTAATTACTCGGACTCGGGACTCGACGAGTCAACGTTTTTAAAATTAAGTAAAAACCAGTAAATTAAAAAGGTGCTTTTTAGAAATGTTTTGATAAATTTCTAGATTTATGTTTTATTTATTGTTTTGAATTATACACATTACACATTGCTACGGACATTAATGGAAACTCATCTTCACTAATCAAATCAAATCTTCGCTAAGCAAATTGGTGTACATTTGTTTAACCACTTGAACGTTATCAACTTATTAAATTCAACTTATTGTTTTTACACAATATTTGATATACAGTCGATTCCGCTTAATTCCAATTAAGCGGCTGCCCAAATTAAGCGAATTTCACATAAAATTAAACTATGCATATTTTTCTTTCAATAATTTTATTTTATAAACTCTTGCACAAAACTATAAATTACATATAATCAAAAAATATAAACTTTTAAGAAAAAATAATAATAAATTCCAAAATAAAATAATAAATAGGTACATACAATTTAATTCAATGCAAAAATTCGTCAAGTGTAGTCTGTCTTTTGTTTTTGTAACATTTCACTTCTACAAAATCAGCACAGATTTTCAGTGCGGATGTAGGGCTCTCTTCATTTCCTTTCTGCATAAAATAACGCTGTAATATTAAATTCTTTGTACATTTTCTTGAGAATATGTGTAACATAATATATACTGTGATCTTAACTGTCCCAATCAAGCGGAATGTTGTCCCAATTAAACATGTAAATTTACTGTTGGTTCCTTGGTTTGGTTTCTGTTCTTTGAGATTTGTCCCAAATAAGCGGCTGCCCCAATTAAGCGGTGGCCCATTTAAGCGGAATCGTCTGTATATACAATTAACAGTTAAAATCAGATCGAGACTTGCTAACAAGTCCCTTAATTCGTTAATATTTCTCAAATATTTCTACCTTAAGATAAAAGCAATTAAATTGTTATATCTAGTTTTAAAATTTAAGCTTTGAAAATAAATAAATTGATTAATAAATAAATTTCAGTACATATTCTTTTTAATTTCTTGGAACGACCACAAATTTCAGTTGGCAATCTTGTGATGCAATAAATAATTCAAATTTTAACAAATTTTGTATTTTATTTGTTGTTACAAAAACTTCACCTATGAGAATCATTATTGAGCTCCAAAATATTAAATGTTTTCGCTTATTAATTTCAGTTTAGATTTTGATCTGGACTCGACGAATTTTCAAACAAAGTTCTAAAATCTCGAGTTTCCAGAAACCCTATTGTGTGGAAAATCATTTTTATTTACTTTTATTTTTTTTTATTTTTTTATTTACTATAAGGTTACATTATTGTTACATTTTGTTATTATCTGTCTCATTTTGTAATACGAAACTAACAGGGAAACTTAATTTTTTATGTTGTATATTTAAAATATCATCTTAGGGTGGTAATTCTGAAGTTACACCTTTCAAAATATTTGACAATGTCAATTATGACATTAAATTATATGTCAACTTACTAACACAAATTGTATAAAACACAAATTGACAAGTATTTGAAATATATTTTATACAACCAGAACAGAAATTATGAATAAGCGAAATAAGATGAAATAAATATTTGTATATAATTCAAAATATTAGACATGTCAATCACATATTTGACATGTCAATTTGGTATCTGACATGTAGTTTTTGAGTGAATATAACCTCAGTATAATGAAACTTCACCAAAAATGTGAAAGCCAGATTTACAAGTTTACATGGTTTCAAAAAAGTCTATTTACACCACAACAGTCACCAAAGTAACCAGATTTAGTTTCGTATTACAAATTGAGACAGATTATAGATTTTTATATATAATTTATATTAGGTTATGTATATTGGCTGCCTGTAAGAAATTAAGTACGTTGTTAGTCATAGTTGAGTCTAGTCTTAAAATGTCTTTAAGGTCTTGTGGTAAGTTGTAGTTTATACGTCGGTTAGTGTAGAGTTGACAGACTACTAATATATGGTTAATAGTAAGTGGTTCGTTACATGTCACATATTTTAGTATCTAGTCTTGCCATGAGATGTTCGTGTGTGTGTCTGGTGTGTCCGTTTCTAAGTCTTGTCATTATTATATGTTCTCGTCTGTTGGTGCCTGAGTTCCAGTTCCGTATGTCGTCCTTGACCGTTCGTAGTTTATTATTAGTGGTGTCACGCCATTTGGTCAGTCTGGTTATACTGACTTTCTTCTTAATGTTCTCTTTTACAAGTTTTGTTGGGCATGTAGTACGGTCAAAGAATCGGTGCATATGTGTCTGTGGATTGTATGAGATGCCATTTCGATCGTCTTCAGGATTGCTACCGCTTCTGCTTCGAACACACTACTGGTTGTTGATAATTGATATGTTTTACTTTCATCGTTATGAACAACTGTTCTCTGTATTTGAGGCATCCGTGAAGTAAAACTGGTACTCGAGCAGATGCAGCTGTAGTTCAGCAAATTTTGTTTACTAAACACAGATTAAATATAAGAACAAAATGTGTAGTGGTTTTTAAAATTTTAATTTCTGTTTATAACACATATTTTTTAATATATTTTTGCTGGTGGTTTACCGCGAAAATTTAGGAAAAGTTTTGATGTGTCTCGGAATTCTGGGAAGAATTCTGATGTGCCGTCGGTGAGAAAGGACTGCGGGACCCCGGTGATAAGTGGCCTCCATTAACACAAGTAACGCGAAAAGAAAAAAACAAATGAAAATATATATAAAAAAATTATCTTACCATTTTCAATCGTTATAAATAAGGCATCTATTTAATTCTAACGACGTCATTTCCTCTCTGAGCATCTTTTATAACGTGCAGTAAATTTTAATACTCCTACTAATCAAGTGACAAATTTTGTCACTAAATTAATAAGTTACATTAAACTTTTCAATTGTTTATTCTCTTTTCACAAATAATAATTAACGTAACAATTTAGGTAAATAAAAGACAATACCAGTCTGTGTTGTAAGAAGTGAATAAAAAACAATAATAATTAATATTTATCATTAATAAATCATGATAATTTATTTTTATAAACTTGGGTGCTGAATGACGTTAAAATAAAAATGCAACGCTAGTTTGAAAATAGAAAATAACAAATAGCAATGACGTTAATGCATTCTTGAGGTAAAAATAAAATATTTTTAATTATCAGATTGAAGGCTCAAATAAAAATTTTGACAGATAAGTACTAAAGTAATGTGTTAAACCCATGTTCTTCACCTTATAACCAAGGTAGTTAATATAAAAATTTGGAAAAATCCTCAGTCATGCTCATTAATGTGAACTGGAATATTACTACAGAAATTTTTATTTTGATAATTATTTCGAAAGTTATCGAACTTTTTGCAACACCGACAACACAATACAATTGTTTACAGTATTTATCCGATTGACTGGAGAACTGGATAGCTATATCTGGACTATGCATTTTTTAAGTACTGTTGTAACTCTCTAGATAGAAGTACGTGTTTATTCTTTCAAAATAAATCGAAATTTATCATTTTTAATATTAGGGGTACCAGAGGTTCTTTCGTTTTTATTATTAGTGCAGTAAGTGAAAACAAGCGTTTTTTTTTAAATTTTTATAAAAATATACAAATTTTTGTCCAAGGCTTGGTTTACTAGTTATGAATTTTTTTAAATTTTAAATAATAATAATAATAATAATATTTATTCATGTTAATAAAATTTGAGTTTTTTACATTCGTCATAATATAAAAATTAGTACAATTTAAAATAAACATATTAAAATATAAAAAATATTATTACAATTTACAATAAAAAAAGGACATATTAAAATATAAAAAATATTAGTACATTTAACAATAAAATAAGACATATTAAAATAACAAATTAAAAGTTAAGAGGCATATATTGCGAGAAAAAGCTGCAGTCACGTAGAAAGTTTGTTAAAGTTTGTCAAAATTGTCCGTTAAAGTTTGTCAAAATTGTCCGTTAAGATACTCGTCAAAGCTATACAATGCCTTGTTAATTAGGAGGGATTTTAGTTTGATCTTGAATGATTTCAATGGTAATTTTTTTATTTCATAAGGGAGAACATTGTAAAATTTAGTGGCATAATAGTTCAACGAGTATCTAGTTGAGGTCAGTCTTGTATAATCAGGCCTGATTAGTTCTTTGCCACGGGTATTGTAGCTGTGAACGTCTTTTTGAAGCTTTTGGTCTTTATAATTTAAGTGGACATGTGTCAAGCAGTAATAAATGTACAGGCAGGGAAACGTCAGAATACCTAAATTGACAAAGGAACTTCTACAATCATCTCTGTATGCTAAACCGCTAACAATTCTAACAACACGTCGCTGCAAACCAAAAATTCTTTCGGCATGAGAGGAATGCCCCCAGGCTAATAAGGCATAGGTGACATGAGATTGAAATAATGCATAGTATGCTGTTAATAGAACATTTTGAGTAACCTTCTGTTTTAAATTCCTGATACAATATATGGACTTACAAAGCTTTGCGGATGTTACTTCTTTATGTTTCTCCCAATTTAAGTTTAATAACTTCCGTTTAAAGTTTAATAACTTCCGTTTACGGTTTCGGATTTTAATAAAAAACAATAGGGTTCGTCCCAATTATTAGGAGATATTTAGTACCAGAACGAACTCTATAAGTTAAACCGTTCTTGAATTATCGTGTACACACACACACATACACACACACAGACACACACACACACACACATACGGACGGCACTTCGAAAATAGGTTTTTTGGATTCCCAGGACCATGACACGTGGTCATCAGTCAAAATCTCGACATCGAAAATTTTCGCGATTACAATACTTGCCCCTTATATATTAAGGTCGGACAAGTAAAAAAAAAGTTATGTTGATTGTCTCAACACAATCTTGATTATGGACAATTGTCTTAATAACAATAACATAGAGTGAGATAGAATGCTATAAAATACCACATGTGTACGAGGTCTGTTCAAAAAGTATTTCGAATTTTGAATTTCCGCAGGTTACATATATTCGATTTTCGATTTTTTTGTGGCGTTATGTTGGCACTCATGTCTCTCACTTATGCCGACAAGTTCGGCCATTTTGAATGTTCAGTTAATTTTTGACAGTTGCTTTGCTTGCACGTGTTTTGGATCGTCTTCGATTTTTGCCTATACCAAAAAATGGATCAGAGAATCTGTATCAAATTTTGTTTGAAAACCAAAATTAAGTGACCTTGGACCGAAGCAACGTTTATCGGTGGTACAAAATGTTCTCAGAGGGCCGAGAAGATGTGAACGACGAAGAGCGTGCCGGACGCCCGAGCACGTCAACAACAGACGAAAACATTGATGAAGTGAAGAAAATAGTATTGGCCAATCGTCGAATCACCGTTAGAGAAGTTGCTGAGGACCTAAACGTATCGATTGGCTCGTGCCATTCGATTTTTACCAATGATTTGAGCATGAGAAGGGTCGCCTGCCCACACATCGTTGCTTGTGCGTGAATTTTTGGCCAAAAACAACACACTAATAATGCCGCAGCCACCGTATTCCCCAGATCTGGCCCCCTGTGACTTTTTCTTGTTCCAAAAACTGAAGAGGCCCATGAAAGGACGACGCTACGCTACGAGTGAGGAGATAAAGACGGCATCGAAGGAGGAGCTGAACGAGATCACAAAAAATGATTTTTTCAAGTGCTTCGAGGATTGGAAAAAACGTTGGCACAAGTGTATAATATCTGGTGGGGATTACTTTGAAGGGGACAAAATAGATATTCATGAATAAATAAATAATTTTTGAAAAAACACAAAATTCGCGATATATACAGGCAACCGAAGGTAACCGATGACTGCGTAGTCAGAACACAATCGCGTGTTTCTCCGAAAGTAACCGAAGATTTAATGTTCACGCAGATATTGCGGATAAGTGGATATGACATTTTATCCGCATCCGCAGAAAAGTTGCTGATATTCGCGGATAATCCGCGGATTTGCAGGGCTCTACAAATATGTTTAGCGAATAGCATTTATGTTTTAAATTGTGTTAAAAAAATTAACGTCAGTTTTTGATTTAGAGAATAGACCTGAAAAGTACTTGTATTTTTACTTATGAATGTTTAGATACTTCTTCGAAAAAAAAAGTAATTACAAGTAGATAAAAGTAGTAGTAGATAAAATAACTTTTGAAAAACAAAATATATACAAGTAGGTACAATTATCTTTACAATATAACAATATATGTAAGTACATGAAGTACATTCCCAGCTCTGATTGTACTTTTGTTTTTTAGTAAAAAAAAAAAAAAAAAAATCGGTAATAAAATATCGGAACAAAACTTTTATAGTCTGCTAACATTGGTCTTATAATATCGATGTTCATAAATATCAAAGTCCGTCGATGTTTAAAAAATACAGGATATCGATAGTCAGGTCTAATGAATAATAGTATGTGTAATAATATAACTTGAATGTAGGCTAAAATATGAGGGTTAACGCTTAAAAACCTCACTAATTGTTAGCCTTAGACTATTGACCTGTCGTATATATTTGGCTAATGAGGCAAAACTTGAATTCTTCAATGAATTCTTTTGTGTGATAATTTTGTGACCACGACATAAAAAACATTATTTAACTTATAATGAAAAATTACGGTGTGTTACATTTATAACAAAACTTATGTTGTTTGATCAAGGTTGTTTGCTAATGTTTTTGACTTTTCTGTTGAAAGTAAATTCTGCCGAACAAAATGAAATCGAAATTAATATTTAATAGTCCACAATTTTACTTTTAAAATCGCGGAGCATAAAATAAGAGAATTATACACTATGAATCAAATAACTAATGATTATTCAGAATTGACCTTCCATACAATTGATTTCCGTTCCAAAATATTAGATTAACTAAATCAAAATGCATTCCGATAATCAATAGTTTGCAAACAGTTTTTGCAAAATTAAATTTCACTCATTTAACAGGACGGAATGGAATGGCGTTCCTTCCAGTTACAGAACCATTAGCTTATTAAACACCTTAAGCAAAGTAGCCGGAAAGATATTCTTGAAGAGAGATAATGATCACCTTGCAGCCAACAATTGCATAATCACGGAACAGTTCGGTTTAAGAAAAGAAGTTAGTTAGTTAGTTACATATTAAAAACAATAAATTAAACAATCTATAAAAAGATAAAATAAATAAAATTACGAATACTCAATAAAAGAAATCTTGTACAGACAAACACAAATAAATAAGATAAAAGGTCTGTTCGAAAACTTGAACAGACTCAGGGTGATGGTAAGAGGCTGTAAAGGGGCCAATTGCCATCGAATATCACAGTTAAGAAATAGAACACATTAAAATAAGGTGCAAGACTTCACACATAAAACAGTAAGTTCGATTCTCTCAGGAAGAGTATCAGCCTGTCCATGAGTACTCTGTCATCACCTAAAGCAACTGACAGGTCATAGCACATGCCTAACCTCTCCCTGACCTCCTCGAACTGTACACATTTAGTTAAAATGTGTAACACAGACAAATCTGTGTTACATGTCTCACAGATAGGGGACTCTTCACCTCGAAGGAGGTGTCTATGGGTCCACCAGCAGTAACCTATACGGAGGCGTGTGATGGCGGTTTCCTCCCTGCGGTTAATCCTGCAGGACGAACCCCATGGTTTAACGTCTCCCTTAATCTGTCGCAACTTAACGTTCAGTGCGGCTCCACTCATGTTGCCACATATCTAAAACCAGGTGTTTCAGATGACTCTTTGCGTCATCTGGAAAAATGAAACTCACATCAATCAAAGGTCTGTGTGAGGCGGCTTTTGCAGCTGCATCTGCCGCTTCGTTACCTTTAATACCAACATGTCCCGGTAACCAAAACAGCTCTATCCTCACATTCTGAGCGTTCAGATTGTGGAGTAGCAACCGGATCTTTAGTACAAGAGGATGCACTAGATCTGGATCTTGGATACTGTTCAGAGCGCTCAGCGAGTCCGTCAAGATAACACTTGACCGACTTTGCTCTGACGAAACAAAACACAGGGCCTTGAAAATAGCGTACAGCTCAGCAGTGTACACACTCGTTATGGAGTTATGGAGTTTTAAAAAAAGAACAATCGACTACTGCCCAACTAGCAAAATTAGTGGACAATATCACTGACGGATTTAATTTAAATAAGCATACTGAAATTGTACTATTGGATAGAGAAAAAGCCGTTGATGTAGTTAGGCACAAACGTTTTATTTTGTTGAATATTTAAAATATAAATGATTAAATTTAAATATAATAATAATTTGACGTTAGAGGAGCCTCCTATGTTTTTAATATAAAAATACTAAAAACAAATATATAACATAATGACATAAGAAATATTTGAATATCGGCGAGTCGATTGTTAAATTATACCGCGTAAAAAAGTTCAGAACGATTTTAGGGTTTTGTATTATATAGAGCTTCAAAAACATGTGGTTGTTACGTGTTTTGGTCAAAATATAAGTGAAGACCTTTGTTTTTTTGGTCACCACTTGTATCTTGGACATGAGGACCTTTCTTTTAGATCATCTTGTATTTTGGTATTTTAGAAATTTTTAATAGATTAAATAATTTCGTCTTCTGAGTTCCTCCCAAGAAAAATTCATGAGTGCGCGCATGCTTGTCCTTGTTTTTTCTTAGTGAGCTGGTTGTTAAGTTGGGCAGCACATACCTAGTGTACCTAGGTCTCTATAAACTCGGATAAACTCTTACATTCACGACCGCGTAAGTAATTATAAGATAATGCAAGTCCATCACTCAGATAATTGAAGCTGTCGTTCCACAAGGTTCAATTCTTGGGCTGATCCTCTTCAGCATAAGTATATATAAACGACTTGCCTAGAGCAAACAATGTCTACTACTCGTTATATACAGACGACACAGCTATTTACTAGATCTTGGAGACCAGACAATATCACCAAGCGACTTGAAAATGCAACTCAAAAAATGAACTTCATGAAAAAGTGGAAAATAAAATTAAACGAAAGCCAAGACTGGAGCTATCTTCAGGGCCGTAACTAGCTTTTGTTGGGCCCTGGACAAAATTTTATAATACTAGATAATGCAAGTGATGTCCTAAAAAAAAAGTCCTCATTTTTAAAATACAAGTGATGACCTAAAAAAAAAGACTCCTCACTTTTAAAATCCAAGTAATGACCTAAAAAAGGTCCTGACTCAAATATAATGATTATATATTCCTTTCTGGGACCCCCCTTTCGATCTAGGCATGTACCCCTGTTGCCCCTGCCTAGTTACTGGTCATCTTATTTACTAAAAGAAGAAAATGGCTGTATAATATTATCCAAATACATGGAAATTGTCTCCAAGTCGCTAGCAGTCAAATATCTTGGCCTATATATGAATAATAAATTAAATTTCATGCAGCATTGTAAAAAATATGTCAAGCAGCAACAGCAAACATGAATGCACTATCATCAGTTCACAACAGAAGTACCAGATTATCGCAAAAAAATATTGCTATACAAAGCCATTATCAGATCACCACTTTTATATACTTGACCTATGTAGAGAAATACCAGATCTAACGACTTAAAAATTCAGGTGAGACAAAATAAGTACCTCAGGATCGTTAGTAATTACCCAAAGTACAGAAAACTAACGGAGATGCATCTAGAGCTGCTAATGGAATTCATAAAGAATGGTATTTATAAACTCGCCGGAAATTTCTTCTCCAAATGCCTTACTAACGAAAACCCCTTAACAAAATAGGTGACTATGGAGTTAATGAATTACGCTATAAGCGCTAAACATAAACTGACAAAAATATTCTACTACAGTGAAGGAAACAGACTAGATAAGTGTCAATAAAATGTGAAGTGGATCTAGCATTTAAACATAAGTTGTTAGAGTGTAGGTTTGGTCTTGTGTCTGACCTCCAACACTTCTTTTTCGGAGTTCTTACTCTTATAAATCCATTTCACTGGAATATTTCTTAGCTCTAGCTCCAGAGGTTTTATCCATCTTAACGATGTAATTGCAAAGATTGCAGGAGGCGTATATCCTAAGATAGATAATTTAATCCAACGATTCTGGGATCTGCCTGGATGCCCTTTTTAATATAAAACCGCGGCAATGGAAAGAATCACGATTAGCTTTGAAAAAATGTGAAACAAACATCAATAATGCGAATAGAAAAAGTTGGAGAATTAACAATTATTTTAACCAAAATAAAACCCTAAAAAAGGCAAATTTAAAAGTATGTTATGAAAATAAAAATTATCGCAAAAAATATGGTCACTGACCTTGAATTCAAATTACATAAATATTATAAAAATAAAATACTTTTCTCAAAAAACTTATTAACGAAAAAACTATCTCATTGTCAGTAAACCAGTGGCATAGCTATGGGTTCGTGACGACCGCCAAAAGCTGACATATCCACTAAGAGGCCCAAAGAAAATGATGTGGGAGGGTAATATGAAAAAACACCACTGCAATAAACGCTAGGGTGACCATTCGTCCCGCATTTTGATTTGGCGTCCCGCATTAAGACATGTCCCGCATTCTAACTTTTGAACCTTTTTTTTGCTCTTCACTTGGATTTGGGAGGTGAAGACCTTTTTTTTGCTCTTCGCTTGGATTTGGGAGGCGAGGACCTTTTTTTTTGCTCTTCACTTGGAATTGGGAGGTGACGACCTTTTTTTTACTTTGTTCCGCATTGCCTTCTTAAGAAAATGGTCACCCTAATAAACGCAGAAATGATAAGTTGACCATCTTGCCGATCAATGGGTTACAATTTGTTCATTAATATCTCTGAGAACCATGATAGAATATTAAGCCAAAGCGTATATCAAACAAGGAATCATGAGAATTAACTGGACAGGAGAAAATCCAAACAATTTAGAATTAGAGATGGGCGAGGACCATAAATTTTAACGGGTCACAACGGGTCATGAATCGCCCACGTGAACGTTAACAAAAATGGCACTTCGGGCCGTGAGAGGGCGTAAACGGGAATAAAAATGACACGTCATGCGTGAATCTAAAAAAACGCGTGACGATTTCTTTTTTACAGGACGAAAAGGTAAAATTTATATTTTTTACTAGAAGAAAGGGTAAAAACAAAAAAGAAAAACAAATTGCATAGGTACGTTGTATACTCAATAGTCAGCTTTCATTTAATTTGTTTACTATATAAGGTGCGTTTTTTAAAAAATAGGCGTAAAAAGGGCATATCACACTAGAACGCTATCCTTTGTAGGATTTTTTTTTCAGGATTCACGTCCATATATCTTGAATTATCACACGGTATTTGAATATTAAGTATCATTCACAGCTCATGTTTTAATAGATAGTACGTAATTCATAGTGTTAATGTTAACGCATAACAATGTTAGTTCTACACAAATCCGTATAAGCATTCATAGCTCCAATTTAGTGGATAAGCGTAAGAAAATATTTAACGCATAATGTTAGAAGTTTGTATATCTCAAACTTCTTACATTAACATTAACAATAAAACACTGACAACTGTCAAAATGAAGGAATATATTATACTTGAAATTCGAATTAAGACTTGTGGATGCAGCTTGTGACATAATTATTAGTAAAAATGTTGAAACTAATATTGAAAAATAGATGTGAAGTGAGAATTTTTACATATTTCAGGATTTCGCAGGTATACAGTGATACATTTCAAAATAGACGAATATATTATACAGGAAATTATAAAAAGACTTGTGGCTGCAGTTTATGATGTACTAATTAATAAATGTGTTGAATCTAATAAAAAAATTAATGTGAAGTGTGAATTTTCACATATTTTAGTGTTTTTCAGGTATCTAGTATCCAAGTTAAAGCAGCTATATGTGTGGAACATTATTTTTTTTTTGCGGCAATCAAGTCAATATGAACAATATTTTGAAAATAATGTACCGTTTGTTATTCTATGTACAAAGAGCTTTTCCTTAAAATACTACATGAACTTTTAAAATAAAATATGTATTTTTTCAACAATAAAAAAATTAATCTGACAAAAATTCCTTTTGAACTATTTTGGTTTCCATCAATGTACATTATTGAGATTTTTTTCAGATTTTTAGACCAACACTTCTGGGAAACAGGGTGGAAACAAAAATTTACTTTTTTTTGTGAAATCAAAAAGTTAGGTTAGAGTGAGTAGCTTCAGAAACATTATAGTTATTTTATTTAATAATTAACTTAATAAATATTATTTTGGTTCTTTTTAGAAGTACATTAATAAAAAAAACAATACATATATTTAATAACAAGATATTTTTATTATAAATTGTTTAGTAATTTTTATTGCGTGTAGATGGCAGCTAGATCGATTTATCTATTAAAACATGAGCTATGAATGGTACCAAAGTGTTGTGACTAGCCACTAACATTATCCATTAACATTATGCACTATGAATTACGCACTATCTATTAAAATATGAGCTGTGAATGATACTTTACTTGACTTACAAATTCTTCGTTTGCGCATGCGTAAATCGTGTTATTATGACAGTTGACAGTTTTAATTTGAAAAGTTTATTTGTGAGGATTCACTAAATTTATTAATTCTTCTTCCAAAATAAGTTTTTTTTTTAATATCTTACTTGAAAATAACAATTTGAAAACAAACGAACCTCAACGAAAAGAAAAACAAAGACGTAACAGCTGAGAGCGAGAGAACAGTTGGCGCAAGCGCCTTTTGAAAAACCTGGATAGATAGACGGAGCAATTGAACCATGTTCCATTTGCCTACTCTTTGAAACCTAGTTTTTTTTGTACTATCACACACAAATGATTTCGATTCGAATGCAAAAACTTTAATTTTCCAAATGTAGACGTTAATATTAACTCTAGTGTGATAAAGTCTTTAGAGGTGATTTATTATATGTCCGCCCCGGGCGCCAGTTACTTAGGGGCAGCAACAGGCGCCAGTAATGTATTTTTTTGTGAATCACTTTAAATTATTAGTATCAGGGGGGCGCCAAGGTTAAAGTGAGGAGTTTTTGTTTACGTCTTCACTTAAAATTGAGAAGTAAGGACCTTTTTCTTCTTTTTAGGTCTTCACTTGAAATTGAAATTTTGCCCTGCCTGGGGGCGCCAAAGACCCTCGCTTTTAGAAGGGGGGAGGTCCAAATTTATCACCGCCCCGGGCAACATGACCTCCAGCTAGGCCACTGACGTTACAGAATCGGTCCGCTAAAGTGGACCCAGCTTAACAAAATTAAAGAAGAGATAAAACCAATGGGACAGTAAAAAATTATATATATTTTTTAAATTGAAGTTGTGCGTCAAACTCTTGATGCAGTATGTCCTTTTACAAATAATTTGATTGTGTTTATTAAAAGACAGCAAATTTTGATAAAAAAATAACTTAATTTCGTTACATAATTATTGTAAATTACTATCTTTTATTAATAATTACGGACAAAAGTATGTTTAAATTATAAAAAAATATAAAAACTTCATTGTAACATACACAAACAATTATTGATTAAACTGTGTGATCTGTCAAAATCTCGACAATTTATTTAAAAAACTACCATAGAATTGTAATAAATAAATAAAGAAAAACTTAAATTAATTTTATACTACTTCTCGTACTAATTTTTTGAGTTAGAAATATTGATAAACGTACAGTTAACGTACCGACTGACGCAAAATGGTAAATATGTTTTTTTATTTTGCATTCATAAGAGTCATTATAAAACTGAATTGAATGTTACAATGAGTTTCGTTACGACATTTAACAATTTATTTCATAAAACTGATACAATAACCTGCAAATTACCTGCAAATAACCTTTCAAAACATAGTTGGTAGCAACTTTGAATAATATAAAACTATCAAACCAGTCCAGCCAACTGCTAAATATTACAAACCAAATTCCCTAATCAACCTACCTAATCAGTGACAGACTAAGAAAAATCGGGACCCTAGGCAAGAGTCTCATTGTGGGCCCTACCAGTCAAATAAATCACAAAATAATGAAAAAATCTATACATCAAAAAGGTTTCACGTGCCCCCAAAAAATACGGGCCTTAGGCAGCTGTCTAGTCTGCCTAGGCCATAGTCCGCCCCTATACCTAATGCATGAAAAAGTAAAATAGAAAAGACATAAAAAAAAAAAAAATAGGAATCTCAGATGGCCGACGGAGTGGTCGAGCGCATTAAATCGTGGCATTTTGGACTGGTGAAAAACAGACTGGATTGTGCGGTTGGTAGTTCGATTCTCCGTCGGTGATATTATTCGGGCGAGAATAATATGTTTACATTATTCTCATTTCACAATCATTCACCCCTCAACCAGGTGTAGGAGCTCGCCCCCTGGCATCGGCGATTAGCCTCGTTGCAGAAATAGGCCGATGTAAAATAAATAAATAAATAAATAAATAAATAAATAAATAAATAAATAAATAAATAAATAAATAAATAAATAAATAAATAAATAAATAAATAAATAAATAAATAAATAAATAAATAAATAAATAAATAAATAAATAAATAAATAAATAAACAAATAAATAAATAAATAAATAAATAAATAAATAGATTCTCAGCTGTGAAATTTCAAAAGAATACAGACACTACCTTAGCTATAGCCATTGTAGCGCCCGCCTACGTTGGGTGGTGACCGTAGGGCAAGACAGCGCTACACAGGGGTCGACAATTTAGACTCGAAGGACCGATGTGTATGGAAGCGCAGCGCGCCGGTATATTGAGTGGACTATTGTGTCGCGGACGTACGCGCAGTGAGTTGAGTAACCGCCGGTTTCAACCTTAAGGAAAGAGGGGGGATTTTAACTCTTCTGCTCCTAGGGGCAAATCTAGGAGACTGCACAAAGGAGTGGAAGCCCTCGCTGGGGAGAGAAGGGTTAAAGTCCAGGCCCACAAATAAGGTGATAGGAGGAGCCAATACTTGCTGTTTCCCTCGATGACTCCTACCGACGATGATCCTAACACGAAAATATCGTAGACTCAACTCACTGGATACAAAGGACACAATACAATAAACTGTACAAATCTTATAATTTACACTATAAAAAAATGTGTTTTGGTGAAAGCCAAGCCTTAGTTCAGTAATAGAACTAGAAATAAATATGCAACAAACAGATGGTTAAATTGCATTAATACATAAATAAATATCAGCTGAAGGCACGTGAAAATAAACTACAATAAATGAATGTTAATACTAGAATATTAATATCTGCAAATTAACAATAATATGCAGTATTATTGTTACTAAATTATTAGCTGAAGGCTATACTAAAGAATTTAACAACAATAATAAATTGAAACCTGAAAATGAGTAAGTTCGGAATGAACTACTCTAATAAACAATATTCTCAAAACAAACAAAATTCTAAATAGAATATTTTTAAGTACAAATAAACAGAATAAAACTACAGTGTACGACACTTAGCTGGATTCTGGATCTGGATTCTTCCTGGTAGCCGGATAGCTCGTCTGGATGAATCAGCTGATCTGGTTTTCACTCTAAATTATAAGATGCACTGATATGATTTGTCAGGTTGTAAATCTGACAAAGAGCGGTTTAAATCACTGATATTTCGGGTTGTAAATCCGAAATATACAGCATAAAAAATAGCCGGGAAGCAAAACACTAATTTTTAGGTTAAAAAACCATGCGGTCTCGAAAAAACGTTATATTAACGAACAGGTTAATTTGTAATGAACGGTCAGCGACCTGTTAATCGCGGTTAACTAATGAATTAAATTTTCATAAAAGTGCAAAGAAAAATTGGCAGATGGCCCTAGTTGGCCTAAAACATAGAAAAATATATAGGAATTATGTTTTTACATTTAAATTAATTAAATTACAAAATAAGGAAAATTGGGGCGGCTAGCGGGCCCAACATTCCGCCGGCCAAAACGAATGTTTTAGAACCGGGAACAACAAATTATGATTGTCAAATGGAGCGGCAATCAACATACTGGAGGACAATAATCGATTGGAAGGGGAGCCAGTTTCACTACTGGCCTGACCAAGGTGCCCTTGGCGGTCTTGACGGTGGCGACTCTCACCACGTCGTCTCCTCCCGGGGAGACCTTAATCACTCGCCCCAACTTCCATTGCAAGGGGGGCAAGCAGTTGTCCTGGACCAAAACCAACTGTCCTACCTGCAGCGATAACGCAGGTTTGTCCCACTTCTGGCGTTGTTGAAGCGTGTTCAGATACTCATTGTTCCAACGCCTCCAAAAATCTTGAACAATTTTTTGCGTGAGTTTCCATCTCTTTAGTATCGCAATGGGTTCACCTTCAAGGTTGGGTTCTGGGACAGATACGGCAGGTTCCATTGTAAGGAAATGGCTGGGCGTGAGTGCCTCACAGTCCTCTGGGTCCGTGGACAATTGGGTGAGCGGCCTCGAATTAAGGACAGCTTCTATTCTGGCCAATACAGTTGTCATCTCCTCATACGTGAGCACTTGTTCGCCAATAACACGAGACAAGTGGAACTTCACGGATTTAATAGCAGCCTCCCACAATCCTCCAAAGTGTGGGGCTGACGCAGGGTTAATGTGCCACTCGACACCATCCACTGCCAATTTATTGGCCAAACAATCGTTGTAATTGGAGGAAGTTACAAATTTCTGGAGCTCCGAAAAGTGAGCTTTAGCTCCAATGTAATTTGTTCCTCCATCGCTGTAGATTTTGGAACATCTTCCTCGCCGGGAGATGAACCTATGGAAGGCGTTCAAGAATGTTTCAGTGGTCAAATCAGATGCAAGTTCAAGGTGTACTGCTTTAGTGGCAAAGCAGATAAACAGGCAGAGATATGCCTTATGACACTTATAGCCTCTACCTTTATATGGCGTGACCATGTAGGGTCCTCCGTAATCAGTTCCTATAATAGCGAACGGTTTCTCCGGTCTGACTCGGGGTTGAGGCAGGTCTCCCATCATGGGGTGCAAAAAGGTCGGCTTATTTCTGAAACATCTAACGCACTTACGACAAACTCTTCTAATTAGGTTACGTGCACCTACTATCCAGAATGCGCGTTCAACGATAGCTTGGATGGTTCTCGGCGATGCATGTAAGTGTTTGTCGTGGTAATACTTCACTAACATGTCGGTAAGGATGTGTTTTGAGGACAACAGTATGGGGTGCCTATGATCGTAGGTTCTCTCGGTAAATCTTAATCTCCCGCCTACTCTCATCAGGCCGTGTCGATCGAGAAAAGGGTCCAGCTTCCTTAGTGGTTTGGAAACCGGTTTACGTTCAGCAAGACATTTCAACTGCGGTCCGAATGCATCGACTTGAGCCATTCGTGCCAGCCGCATCTGGGCCCGACTTAGTTCGGCAGTTGAAATGAATCCATAACACTTGTTTCCTCGGGGTCGCGAATTATTGATAAAACGCAGGCATAAGGCAGTAATTCTCATCAGTCGGGAATATGATGAGTACAAAAGAAACATCTCATTTACTTGCTCGTTCTGCTGGACGAGGCATATAGCTGGTTTAGTCTCAGCTAGTACATCTTCCTCAGACGTTGAGGAAATGGTACTGGTATTTATTGGCCATTCTTCAATGGGTCGGTTCAGCCAAACGGGTCCAGACCACCAGAGCGGGTGCTCTGGCAGTTCAGAGGGTAACAGCCCTCTGGACGCGCAATCTGCGGGGTTGTCCGCGGAGCGTACATGATGCCAGTCGGATACTTTCGTAAGTTGGCTTATTTGCGACACTCTGTTTGCCACAAATGTTTTCCATCGATGAGACGGGGCCTGAATCCACGCTAGAGTGACGGTGGAGTCAGTCCATAAATAGGTATGTCTTAAGTCGATGCTTAAAGACTCGGTTACACAACTAACTAGTTGTGCGAGCAACAGGGCAGCACAGAGCTCCAATCTCGGCAGGGAGACTTGCTTGACGGGTGCTACTCTGGTTTTTGCCATAACTAGAGAAATCTTGGTACATTCGCTAGTGTGACTGCGGAGATACACGATAGCTGCATATCCTTTCTCTGACGCATCGCAGAAGCCCACCAGGTCGGTGGTCACGGTGTTGGGAATCCATCTTGGGATAGATACCTCACTGATGCGATGCAAATGAGACTTGAAGTTGTCCCATTTTTCACTGATGGCATGAGGGAGTGGGTCGTCCCACCCCAATCCTGCTTTCCACAAGTCTTGGATCAAAAGCTTCGCCACTACGGTGATCGGTGATAGCCAACCTAATGGATCGAATATCCTTGCAGCTTCTGACAGGAGCTGCCTTTTAGAGTTGGTTGTTTCGGGTAGGTTAATCTGATACATGAAGGAGTCGGTGAGAGAGTTCCACATTAACCCTAGGATCTTAACCGTGTGATCCTTATCTAGATCTAACGGTTCTTGATCCAATCTATGGTCCTTTGGAATATCTCTTAACACTTCAGGGTGGTTGCTGGACCATTTGCGTAGTTGCATTCCAGCTTTTCCAAGCAACCCGATGAGTTGGTCTCTAAGAGCGAGGGCGTCGGGAACGGAGCTGGCACCTGTGATAATATCGTCTACAAAGGTGTCAGAGTCTAATGCCCTTGCAGCAAGCGGAAAGGCATGTCCCTCGTCTTGTGCCAGTTGTCGGAGGGTCCGGATGGCCAAAAATGGTGCGCTCGTCGTACCATAAGTGACGGTATTCAACTGGTACGCTTGGGGGGTTGTAGTTAGATCAAAGTTCCAGAGAATTTTCTGGAAACATCGCTCCTTTTGTTGAATCAGGACCTGACGAAACATTTGTCGGATGTCAGCAGTAATTATAATTTTATGCAGTCGTTGACGCATTACAAGGCACGCTAAATCTACCTGTAATGGTGGTCCTGGTAAAAGTGTGTCATTTAAAGACACTCCGTTTGTTGTGGATTTGGAAGCGTTGAAGACTACACGCAGCTTCAACTTCGGTCCATCATATTTGATGACGGGGTGATGCGGAATAAAATATCCATCCTCTAACATAGGATGCTTATTGGCCAGTTTGGACATATGGCCGGATTCGAGATAATCTCGCATAAAGTTTACATACTCTTCACGAAGAGCGGGTTGCCTGTTGAGTCTGGCTCGTAGGGATCGGTAACACACCAGTGCGGTTCCAAATGAGCCGCCTAGCTCAACAGCGTCGGGTTTTCGTAGCAATGGAACAACATAACGACCTTCCTCGGTGCGGTTATGCTGTTGGAGATAGATCAAATCAGCTTTGATCTCATCCTCGGTTTGGGCAGGTTTATGGGGAACTTCCTCTAATTCCCAAAACCTCCTTACGGTTTCGTTCAAGTCCTGAACCACCGATACGTGGAAGGACTTAACTTTGTTGGCTGGTCCGGGAAATGGACCGGTAATTACTACGCCCAAAGCGGTTTCTATCGCGTATGGGCCTTCAGGTAATTTCACTGGTTTTCCTTTAACCAAAGAAAAATAGACATCAGCTCCTAATAGCATGTCTACTGGAGCGGTTTGGTTGTAACTTGGATCTGCCAGTTGCACTCCTCTCAACATGGGTGATGTGAATGGACGGAAAGTCTGGGCTGGCAAGCAGGCAGCAATGTTCTTAACTACCAGGGCATTGGTAGAAAAGTTGTTCCAATTGTGACGCGGGCGGAAGTGACATTTAACAACTCCTGAGACCGCGTCTACCTCCACATTGGAAACTCCAGATATAGAGGTCTTGGTAGGCTTCAAATCTAAGCCTAGTTTGAGACAGCAGCTATGCGACATCAAGCTGGTCTCACTCCCGCTGTCAAGGAGTACTCTAACTTCCTTCCAGCGTTGTTGGGAGTCTCTCACTTGAATGCGTGCGGTACTCAACAAAACACGCGATAACCTCGGTTGAGGTGTGGTCCTCGTATTGTGTACTACTACGAGAGTTGAGGTTGAAGGCTTTTCCTTGCTAACTTCACTGTCAGGTTGGCTCTTTGGACGGAATGGTTTAGCTTGGGAGACATCATGTGCTCTTCCTGTTGGGAGGTGCTCCCCAATATGAAGCAGTGTATGATGTCGCTGGTCACAATATCTACAATTGTACTTGGAGTTACAAGTCGGAGCTTGGTGGTTTGGCGAGAAACAATTGTAGCAGTGATTGTGTTTCCTTATGAGAGAACGTCTCTCATACGGCGTGAGACTTCTAAACTTCGTGCAAGAGTGCATAGGATGTGACGTTTTGCACTCTAAACATGTTAAAGTTTGGTAGGAAGTGGTTACAAAAGCCTTTTTCTGCCTTTGTGACCTCGGGCTTGCGCTAGCTCTCGGGTTTGAACTAGCCTTTGCTGAGGGTTCTATTATCGGATCTTCTTGATCCACAGTCTGCCACTGTTGGGAGGTAACGTATGTGCTCAGAAAATCTAACAATTCGGACAGCGTTGGTAAGGACTTCGGATTCAGATGGCGCTCAAATCTGTTCCTGGTCTGAGTGTTCAGTTTCCTGACTAGGATGCAGGCGAATATTTGAGACCAGTTGTCCACAGGCTCTCCCTGAGCCCGTAGAGCTTCTACATGGCTGGTGATCGATGACACAAACCTTGAGACGTTGTGGAAAGACATGTTGGTTAGAGAATCCAAGTCCAATAGTCCGTCCACATGATGTCCAGAAATCAGGCGAGTGTGCTGATATCGCTTTTTCAGGACGGCTAAAGCTGGTTCGTAGTTAGCATCAGTGAGCTTGAGATTTCTTACAAGTTCTAGTGGTTCTCCAGCCAGACTGGCTTTCAGGTGCTGAAATTTCTGTACTGGAGCGAACGATTCGTTGTTATGTACTGTGCTCATAAACATGTCGCAGTATGAACTCCATTCGGAAATCTTTCCTGTAAATGTAGGCAGATCCAACTTCGACAATCGTGTATGGGTTGAAGTAGACTGGATGCTGCTTTGGAAGGCAGTGTTAGGCAGATCAGTTCTGTCACATGACTGAGGAACGTTCTCAGCGAATGGTGACTGATCACAAGTAGTGACGACTTCGGTGACTCTCTCACAAAAATCATCATATTCAAGATTCAGTTCCTCCTGTTTGTCCACAGTTTCTGGAAGAGTCAGTAATTCCAACATGCACTCTTCATAGGTACTCCTCCGTGCTGGTAGCTCCTTGAGTTGAGCACGCACGCGAGCGAGTTTGCTTGGATCGGTCAAGGCATCCTGAATGGACCTTTCTAACGTGTCCAAATACCTGACACAAAATCCCTTTTTTACTGTGAGCCTTGTGACAGCGGCCATGTTGAACCGATGGGAAATCTTGGTCAAGTACAGAGCGATCGCGGGATCAATGGTAGTACAAATTTTAGTATATCACAAATACTAAATTCTTGCCGTGCAGACTGGAGATGCCGCCGGCCTTGGGGTAATCGGACGCACAAATCAGACTGATATGTGATCCTGGCGTTGAAAGAACCAAAAGTCGGATAATCGAGCGTGTCGGATAATCCAAAAATTCTTCCAACTAACGTAAACAGGGTTAACAGCAACGTTAACTTGTTGTGGAATCAAAACGGTTGATCAGTGATCGGATAATCCAAAAGTCGGATAATCCAAAATTGCTTCCAACAGCGGAAACAGGGTTAACAGCAACGTTAACTTGTTGTGGGATCAAACCGGTTGATCGGAGATCGGATAATCCAAAAGTCGGATAATCCAAATTTGCAATTTATCCTGGAAAACGGCCTAATAGGTCCGTGGAGCTGCCAGACACTTCTAGCAGGCGTAATATGAACGATTTCAAGATAAATCGGACAATAAAAATTCAGACTTACAAAAATCGGACTTCCAAAAAGTCGGAATATTCGTAAATCGGGCAAAACGGAGGTTCTGTATCCGAAATGTACAACAGTCGGACACTAAAAATCGGACTTACAAAAATCAGACTTGCAAAAAATCGGACTTGCAAAAATCGGCCTTGCAAAAATCGGACTTGTAAATCTCGCAGAACGGCGGATCAAATCCGGCTCGAAGGACCATGAAATGTAGCGCCCGCCTACGTTGGGTGGTGACCGTAGGGCAAGACAGCGCTACACAGGGGTCGACAATTTAGACTCGAAGGACCGATGTGTATGGAAGCGCAGCGCGCCGGTATATTGAGTGGACTATTGTGTCGCGGACGTACGCGCAGTGAGTTGAGTAACCGCCGGTTTCAACCTTAAGGAAAGAGGGGGGATTTTAACTCTTCTGCTCCTAGGGGCAAATCTAGGAGACTGCACAAAGGAGTGGAAGCCCTCGCTGGGGAGAGAAGGGTTAAAGTCCAGGCCCACAAATAAGGTGATAGGAGGAGCCAATACTTGCTGTTTCCCTCGATGACTCCTACCGACGATGATCCTAACACGAAAATATCGTAGACTCAACTCACTGGATACAAAGGACACAATACAATAAACTGTACAAATCTTATAATTTACACTATAAAAAAATGTGTTTGGTGAAAGCCAAGCCTTAGTTCAGTAATAGAACTAGAAATAAATATGCAACAAACAGATGGTTAAATTGCATTAATACATAAATAAATATCAGCTGAAGGCACGTGAAAATAAACTACAATAAATGAATGTTAATACTAGAATATTAATATCTGCAAATTAACAATAATATGCAGTATTATTGTTACTAAATTATTAGCTGAAGGCTATACTAAAGAATTTAACAACAATAATAAATTGAAACCTGAAAATGAGTAAGTTCGGAATGAACTACTCTAATAAACAATATTCTCAAAACAAACAAAATTCTAAATAGAATATTTTTAAGTACAAATAAACAGAATAAAACTACAGTGTACGACACTTAGCTGGATTCTGGATCTGGATTCTTCCTGGTAGCCGGATAGCTCGTCTGGATGAATCAGCTGATCTGGTTTTCACTCTAAATTATAAGATGCACTGATATGATTTGTCAGGTTGTAAATCTGACAAAGAGCGGTTTAAATCACTGATATTTCGGGTTGTAAATCCGAAATATACAGCATAAAAAATAGCCGGGAAGCAAAACACTAATTTTTAGGTTAAAAAACCATGCGGTCTCGAAAAAACGTTATATTAACGAACAGGTTAATTTGTAATGAACGGTCAGCGACCTGTTAATCGCGGTTAACTAATGAATTAAATTTTCATAAAAGTGCAAAGAAAAATTGGCAGATGGCCCTAGTTGGCCTAAAACATAGAAAAATATATAGGAATTATGTTTTTACATTTAAATTAATTAAATTACAAAATAAGGAAAATTGGGGCGGCTAGCGGGCCCAACAGCCATTATTAGCCATAATTTAACCATGAATCAAAAAAATTATTAATTTTGTCAAATACACAAAAACTGCAATATTTTCCAAAAACGCAATCTGATCAAAAATTCCTGTTGAGCTATTCCGGTTCCCATCATTATACATTATTGGAATTTTTTCAGATATTTAGAACAACCCCCAGGGAAATAGGGTGGGGGGACAAAAATTTTTACACATTCTTGGCGAAAACCCCATAAAAATAGATAATAAAATTTGGTGGTTTTTCCACATATTAAAAGATTTCATTTAATATCCCACTTAAAATTTTTTAAAAATATTTATTCTTAGTAAAATACATATTTGTTTATATTCTTCCGGCGATATTTTTTTAAAAATAATTTTCTCTACAGTTTTCCTATATGTGGATCCAGGTGTAAGAGCTCGCCCCCTGGCATAAATTATAGCCTCGTCGCAAAAATGAACCGATGTAAAATAAACAAAATTTAAAAAAAGATGGACGCAAATCACATGCGTCCCTTTGGCCCGCTACCATCTTTCAAAATTCCAAAATTAATTTGTTCGTGCTACTTTTAAACGCATCTATATTTTCAGGTCGCCATTAAAATTAATGTTTTACAGAATCCCCTTGGAACATCTATACAGGTTTCTTTCCAATCAAATACTGGTCTTGGAAGCAGCGAGACATCCACAAACCAATGGCGAAGGGAGACCTCTGCTGGACTTGCCCTTCCATAAAAAAAACAGAAATTTAAAAAAAAAATTAGGTAAATCTTCAAAAATACATCAAATTATGTTTTATACAAATTTTTGTTCAAGCTCGGTTTACTAGTTATGATTTTTTTCAAAATTTTAAAGTTAAATAACGTACGTTTCTGGTTTCGGATCTTCATAAAAAACAATAGGGTTTTTTCCAAATAATAGGATAATTTTTTAGTACCAGAACGAACTCTCTAAATTGAACCGTTCTTGAGTTATCGTGAATACACACACACAGACACACAGACACACACATATACGGACAGCACGAAAATAGTTTTTTTTTTGGATCCCCGGACAAATTTCTTGACAAATTCCCTGGATGAAACGTGATCACAGTCAAAATCTCGACATCGAAAATTTTCGCGATTACAATACTTGCCCCTTATATATTAAGATCGGGAAAGTAATAATGATAATCCACATTTAAGTAAACCAGTGAGGGGGGCGACGGCCCTGGGCGCACTAAGGAAAAGGGCGCTGACGGGCTTGACTAAGGGGCGCCATTGGCGAGGACCTCTTTTTTTTTGCTCGTCACTTGGATTTTGAGAGGTGAGGACCTTTTTTGTTTATTTTTGCTCATCACTTGAATTTTGAGAGGTGAGGACCTTTTTTAGGGTTTTGTAGGTATGACCAAAAAACCCTTATACCGTCATTTTGTCGTCTGTCTGTCTGTCTGTCTGTCTGTCTGTCTGTCTGTCTGTCTGTCTGTCTGTCTGTCTGTCTGTCTGTTCGGTAAAAACTGTAGCCAAACGGCTAAACCTAGAGAGTTGAAATTTGGCATGCTTATACAACTCTTTGACCCGCACATAGGAAAAATACTAAAACATCTCAAAAACATATCCCCCTAAAAATATAAACAAATATATGCTCATCGAAAAAAATATATTTTTTTATAATTATGAGTAGGGTATCAAATGAATGCCCTTGGTACGTGGATTAACGAACAAATTTTTATTTTTGCAAAATAAATTATTTTGAAGCGATTTTTGCCAAAATTGTGCAAAACATTTTTTGTCCCACACCCTGTAGCCCAGATGGTTTAAACTAAAAATCTGAAAAAATTCTAAGTAATGTACATTGGTGTGAACCGGAATAGTTCAACAGGAATTTTTGATCAGATTAGGTTTTTGGAAAAAAACGCATTTTTTGTGATTTTTGGCTAATAATGTACACAAGTTATAGCTTTGTAACACGCCACACTGGAACGTGTGTGCTGGTCTAGTGGTATTTCACGCTGATTTTTCATCCAAGTAACCCGATCCAAAAGGAATCGAACCCTGGGATGAAGAGACTAAACTATTTATTGTTTTTTTTTTAAATTTTTATATTGTTTAAATAATTTTTTCAAAATTCTAGTTATATTTTGGCAAATATTGCATTTAATTTTTAAAAGCGTAAATTTAATAGCCAGTGGAAATTGTTTAAATTATAATTTAATTCTGTTTCAATGTACACGAAATCAGAGGGGCGGAACTTATAACAACCAATGAAAGCCATACGCGCAATTTTTAAAATTCTTAATGAACCTTGGTATATAACAAAAAATACTGCACATATTTAGAAACCTAAATAATGGTATTAAGCGTTCGAATTAAAATTAACAAAAAAAATATTTTAATATAAAATTTGTTTTCGCATCCAAAATAATCATCATTCACTTACTAAATACCTGCAAAACCCTGAAATGTGTGAAAATTCACACTTCACATCAATTTTTTTTATTTACCAAGGGCGCCAAAAACACGGCTCTGCCCCTACCGCAAGTTTTCCTTACTGCGGCTCTGTTCGCCATCATCATCATTCGCGCGACAACCCGAGATGAGCCTAGGCCTTCTGTTTCCAGGTTTCATGACCATGTTTTCAATGTATGTACAGAGTAATATAGTCAGTATTACGTCCATTTCTTAGCATACACCGAAACATTTCTTACCCCACATTAAATCGGTTAAACTAACAAATAATTGGTAAAATGTGTTAATAATCAATAAATAAGATTAAAAAACAAAGATAAATAAAACATTACTGCATTATTAGAGTTTTAAAAAATATTTAAAGTAATTTCTTAAAATTAGATCACAAGAATATTCACCTATATTCATAAATTATATTCAAATGCATCAAATGCAAGTTTAATTCATCACCTTGTATTTAAACAATTATTTCATACCTAAAGTGGGGGAATCCTCTCACTCAGACATACTATTACTATCTCCATCTCTTTTCAACACATTAGTGAAAGTAGGTGTTGTGTTTGGTAAGTGTGTTTTTTTAAACATTGAGGCCTATCGTACGTCAGGTTACATTTTCGTATGAAAAGCCTCTACCGACTTCGATTAACGCAGTTGTGGTGCGACAGTCATATGATCAAGACTGTCATTTTATTTGAATTTTGTTTAGTTTTGGTGTTTATTTTTTTAAAAATTTTTGTGGTAAAAAGGTACGTAACTAATTTAAAAACACAACCATGAACCCCATTAGGACTATTTTTGCTTTAAATATTAGTTTTTTTAATTTAAATTTGATGAAACTTAATAAATGTCGTGACTTCGTCTTACGGCGATGACCTACTGAACAGATGGAACAGGTTCAAACCCCGGACACCACTTTTAATGATAACAATTGAACATTCTCATTTTATTTTATTACTTATTGTTAATTATTGTCAATTGTAATTTATTAATACTATTTCTTGGATTAGTATTCCGACAAGAATATCAATATATATTTTGTTTTAAGAAGAATGCCCTAAATATGTACAGGAATACCTCGAATAGTCCGGATTCGATCAGTCCGGATTCACTATAGTCCGGTTTGAAAATTTCAAAAACGGACTTTCAATTATTTGTATGGAACAAAATAAAAATAAATTCTAAAAAATTTGCATACAAAATTATTTATTTATACATACATGTTTTTTTTTCCTTTATACTGTTAATCGCTTATTGTATGGTTTATTTTTATGCGATTTTAACGTTATGCGATTTCAATTTTTTGTATGTACAAGGTGTCTCAATAGAAATTTTATATTTATTTAGCTTACTGCGTGAATGCAACGTATCCGAGGGGCGCGGGGGTTATGTCAATCGGTAGCCTGGCTCTTGGGAGTTTAGTCGCTATGGAGCGTTTCTCGGGAGCAGACCGCGCGTTATGCGTGCGAGAGTTTTACAAAAACGGTGATTCGGCGACTGTAACGCGTAGAAAATTCTGCAGTATTCGAGGTTTTCGCCACTTAAATGATGTGCCAAGCATTCCTCTCATTCGACATTGGGTTAAAAAGTTTGAAGAGACTGGTACAACGCTGGATAAATCAAAATCCGGGCGACCTAGGTCATCAAGAACGGTAGAAAAGGTGGAGAATGTTAATCAGTCTGTTCGTGACGACCAGAACCTTTCAATTCGGAAGCGCGCAAGTGCTTTAAATATGCATAGATCATCATTACATCGCATTATGCACAAAGACCTAAAGCTGCACCCCTACAAAATTCAATTGGTGCAAGAATTAAAGCCCCAAGATGCCAGTCAGAGGCTTAATTTCGTAAATCAGGTGATTGAGTGATCTCCCGGAGAGGTGACATAAATTGGCCTCCACGCAGTCCAGATTTAATCCCTATGGACTTTTTCCTATGGGGTTATCTTAAATCTAAAGTTTACGCCAATAAACCGACTTCACTGGCGCATTTGAAAGAAAATATCCGTCACGAAATGGCAGCCATCCCTGAGTCCACCTGCCGAGACGTCATAAGTAATTTTACTGTTCGATTAAATGAGTGCCGAGAACGCGAGGGTCTACATTTAGACGATATTATTTTTAAGAAATAAATCCCCAAAAAGTGTATTTTAATAATTAATAAACATTTTTTCTATATACGGCTTACTTTTTTTTTAATCGATCCACTAAATATAAAATTTCTTTTGAGACACCTTTATTTAGTTCCTCGATTAGTCCAGTTTCATACAGTCCGGGTTATTGGCAGAACTGATTACCTGGACTAAGCGAGGTATTCCTGTATGAATATTTTCCCGGCCCCTGAAATTTTCGAAGACTAGAATTAAGACTACGCGTTAACAATGCGGCTAGACAAATTACAAATGGCAACTAACAATAAGTAGTGATTCCAATATTAATATTTCCATAAAATTAAATTTAAACTGCATTTTTCTCAATTATGTTAGACTATGACTTGTTTATATCATTGAATTCCAAATAAAACTCTACCAAATAAAATTATGTATTCCCATTTAAAATAAGAAAGTTATACGACGAATTTTGACAGCGCTGTCACTAGGCAGGTGCACAGGCACAGGGCCCAAGACGAAAGGGGGCCCTAAAAATGGTCAATGAGGGGCTAAATCAGACTGTAGATAACCTTTTTGCACAACCTTGCACTGAGCCCAGAAAAAGCTAGTTACGTTTCTGAATTTTGAGAACGACTGGAAAAATAATTGCTTCGTTCATCGATATCTATATAAATAAAATTGAATACAATATATTTTTCATTATCATATTTGGTTTCTACACGTTTCAGGTCATTATAAGACGATCTCCACAAACAATAATTTATCTTTGTCGGTGTTCTCTTATAAAATGACAATTATTGTCTAGTTTACCCAACTTCGTAGCTCTTAGTTCTAGAGATAGCAGTAGTAAACAAATTAAAATGAACACCCTGTATCAGAGCCGTACCAAGGTATATCTGCAGCCCAGGCAAAGTACCAAGCTTGCGCCCCCGTCCTTAATCATATTCAAATAAAAAAATCAGCTGTGACCACCACAGGACCGACCGCTATCATAAAGTACTTGTATAAAATACATTCTAGCAGCAGAGTAGAAATAACTTGGCCTAATATTTTCTAACAGAGATATTATTTATCATGGCCATGGAAACGTTACATATAAGTATGAAAAAATTGAGACATGGAAAAATTTCGAAAAATTTTTCAATTTTTTTTCGTTTTATCAAAAAATTTGTCAAATAAAAGTTGTTAATTATTGCTTTAATAGCAAATTTTGTTCAATAAATTTTTTCGAAAAATTTTTCTGTTCATATTCGCAGAAATCTTAAAATCAACACGAGTAAACTCCCATTTTTCGTCAACCGATTTTTACCAAAAGTTAATCAACTTGTGCCATTGATGGCAGAAGCTTAAATATGAAATTTCATAAAAATTCTTTCAGCCGAAATTGCTCTGAACGTGTACACAGACAGACAGACGAACGGACGGACAGACGGACAGACAGACGGACGGACAGACGGACGGATAGAGAGACCGACAGACATCATGCTAAAAATAGTCAAAACGTTATGTAGGGACCTCAATTCGTGAAGATCTATCGAAATCTCGAAACGTCAAAATCGGTATGATCACAATACCTCCCTTATATATGTTGGCGGTCGGTAAAAAGGAAGACAACTCGGTACCCGATGCGAGTGCCTCGTTCGCCACGCCCTAGATCCGGCCCTGTATATTAAATCTCTTTAAAAAATACATGGCATTGTTGAATTAATTCAGAAAAGGAGGCGGAGTGATTTTTGCGACTTAGCTTTTCCTTGCGCCCTTACCAACTGTGCGCCTTAGACAATTGCCTCGCTCACCACACCCTAAATCCGGCCCTGTCCTGTATATTAAATCTCTTTAAGTCATTTTTTTTAAGTTTCTGTGTGTAAATGAACTAGAATTGATTTTTTTTTTGCAAAAAATTCTTATCTGTCTAATTGTCCAAATGATATGGAAAGTACTTAATAACTGCATTAAGTATATATAGATAGGTTTTAATGTGATTCCCCATTTTGTGTATTTAAATATTTCAATAATTGCAATTTTGCTGGTTAGTGACCCTGAGTTTGCAGACGTAAGGAATGTAATTTTACACCATTAGAAAAAACAGAGCTTCTCAAACAATTCTCACCTAGAGAAGAGAAACAACTGCAAAATATTATCCATTATTCTGTTTATTTACCATCTTTGGAAGCTGAAAGGTACCTTGCACGCGTGCAAAGGTTTTGGGTTCGAATCCCGGCTAGGGTAGGCTGACCAGACGTACTCTTCTTTAGAGTATTATACTCTTTTCTAAGTAATATCCTCTTTACTCTTACTTTTTATAAAAGAACTGTCAATATACTATTTTTTGCACATCTCACTTGTATTTGTAGAGTGAGGACCTATTTTTTGCTCATCACTTGTATTTCTAGAGTGAGGACATTTTTTTTTTGCTCATCACTTGCATTGTATTTTTGAAGTATTAAATAATAATATTAATTATAATTCTCTGGATTTATTTGACATGTCTTTTAACACATTTACTAACCAAGTAAGGTCTATTTTAATATATTTTTGTTTTTTGTACTCTATAATTTACCTTTAATGTTATATGATATTTTGTTTTTGCTTTGGAATTCTCTTTTGTAAGCAAATATGTTAATAAATAAATAAATATTATACAATAAAGATTAATGTTTGCTTGTGTCAGTTTGAAGCTTACCTAAATATTGGGTTGTTACATAAGTCCATTTTTTTTACCTTTTATTCAATAAAATATACATTCTAAAAAAAACTTTTATTGTCAAATGTACTGTCCATTATTTACTATCCCTTTGGACAAACGCTCAGGCAATTTCATAATGTCATCTCTCTAGAAGGTTCCGTCTTTGCTCTCGAAAAATCTGTCCAGGTGAATTTTGATATCGTCCACAGATACGAAATTTTTTTCGTTAAGGAAATTTTGTAGAAAGCAGAACAAATGGTAGTCGGATGGTGCGATGTCTAGACCATATGCTCCGACTACCCTTAAGTTAACTAAAAAACAAAAAAACAATACTGAACATTATTTTAAAATTTAACAATGTCTTTTAAACATAATTTACTTTCAGACAGTTACGTAACCTGTTCACAGCAGGTCAATCGTGTTTGTAGATTACAGCAAAAACTCCAAGTTAAAACATGCGCGTCGTTAGTTTCGTTGAATTTAATTAATAAACTGAGTTCTTCTAATTAAATTAACTACACCGTTATTGCAACTTATCAGTCAGTCAAATTTAGCATTCGCGGTGACAAGAATATGTAACACGTCTTAATTTGGACATGCGCATTCTTTATTTCTGTTCATGAACATATTCCTGAACTGTTAGTACCTTATTAGAAACTTCATCCGCGAACGTATATTTTAATTAAGTAAACAGATAAACCGGTAACAGATTTAAACCCGCAATAAAAAACAATTATTAAAAATTTTGGTTGCTTTCTTTTTGGCGCTTATGGCCGGAGTCTTATTCGTCATAGCCTCGGTACGTCTCTGTCGATGGTTCCTAATAAGAGAAAATGTCTATAAGTCCATCTCTGGTCCTTATTTCCTGTAGGTACTTCTTTTAAATGGAGTCTGATCTAGTTTAATATTATCGATCGTTCTAATCTATTAACTTGCATATTAACTATTTTGCTATCACCATTTAACTATTTATAAATATTAATTTTATTTTCATGTAATGTAATCTATAATTAAATACTGTTTTCTTTGGTATGTCGTAAAGACCGACGTAAATGGTGGGAATTAAATAATGTATGAAGCTATTCCTCTTTACAATTCATGAAGCATAATTTCATTTTTGGAATAAATAAAAATGTGTCAATGTCAATGATTTTACCATTGTTATAAGCACGTGTTTATTCAGTTCATTTATTATTACATTTCTCAGTGCAAGGGTTATATTTCAAAATACTTCGTAACACTGTTACTTCACTCAAAAAGGGAAATTGTACCACTAAACACTTTCTTTTCATTAGTAGACTTTTATAGGAGGTGATAAATATATTTGAGTTTCAAATTATGTGAAAATTCGTGAATGAATCAGCGTTGCTCAACCGGGGGTCCACAAGCTGTGTTAAGTGTTATATTCCGTACAAGTATACTTTATTCTAGTGCTATTTTTGTGTGCTATTCAGGCTTATATTATAGTGCATTACTCAGATTTTTAGATTAACCACCCTGGGATATAGAGTGAGGATTCTTTTAGGATATTTACTCTCTATTTTTGTGATGAAAAGTGTGTACGCGTTGTGTATACGATAGTGTGACATGCATATGAAAGTCTGCACCAACGTTGGTGAAACCTATTTGACGTGTGATAAGAATACCGCCGAAGAGAACGTCGGCCAGTGCCAAGCCCAACATACGTTGGCTGTAACTTGCGATGTGTTGTCCGTACACACGATACGCGGAGGTAGTCAAATGTAAACATTGGCCATCACTTGCCAGACCGTCTGTAGGCGCCTTTACTATGATATCAAGTCAAGTGAACAGAAGACGTACCTGCTAAACAAATGTAAATAGGTTTTTCTAAACATGTCTTTTGTAAAGTTGTTTGGTAAACTTGTTTACAACTGGTATTACTATAAAAATTAAACATTAAGGCGCAGAAATGAAAATTTGAGGAATCGTGTAGAGAGAAGGATGTTTGTGGAATATGGAGTTCTTTTAGACGAAGCACCACGTGTTTTACTTGGGGATAACAATTTTTGCAAATAAATATACAAAAATTTGTATAACTTGAGAAAAAGTTATAAATAGATTTATTATAACATGTGATTTTAATTAAATAATCAAACGACACATTGTTTCAGTTTCATTGTTTAAATAATCTGTAAATTATGTTACGTAGGAGTATCTGCAGGGCCACTTTATTCATTAGTTACTTTAGACAGTAGCGGCTTCGTCTCTTAAAAAGGAAAATTACCACTTGGGGAACCCCATCGGGCGAGGCGCCCCTATGCGGTGCATACCTGGCTTACCGCATCAAGTCGCCCCTGACTTAAGGCACTGTACGTAGAGCCAAAATAATTTAGGGCCTACGAAAACAGGATTTGCAAAACGCACAAGTGTTAAGGATTCGGAAAAATTTTTGACTTACAGTTTTTAACGTATATGAACATTTTGAGGTTCACAGAGTTCAATAGAACAATCTTTGGATTGATGTTGTTTGTCTCTAAGATATGATTGTGTCCAGGTGAGGTGAGAAGTCAAATAAAAGAGCCTAAGGGCCTAAGAGCAAGCCTTTAGCTGCAAACGGTATATCGTTTGTACCTGCTATTTTATCGCTAAGCAAGGGCACGGATGTTCCTGCTTATGTCAAATAATTTGTGTAAAAATATTTATACGTTAAAGAACGCAATTTGTCGAAGCTTATATTCCCGATTTCTAATTTCACGTGCAGGATTCACACCCTGTCACGACATTTATGTAAATTAACAGCCATTCATGCGCACGCGTAGTGATTATCATGTCAGCCGTGCGGGAATGAATTAATTGTGCCATGGTAACATGCGAATTATATTCATTCTCGCACGATTGCCATGACAACCGTGCGGGAATAAAAATAGCATACTGAAGTGAATGATCTCTCTAACAATACCGAAAAGAGAAAATTGCATAGTAATCATGAGAAAAAGATTTTCTATGAGATATAATGGCAACCAGTTTATCATGCCACAGCAGTTCACCGCAGCACACCGGTTTGGATCACTGGCGTATACAGTAAAGATTTGCTGACAAAACTGTGCCTAGCGACACAACGGTTGAAAATCACTGTGCTATAGAAATACTGTCATTATTTAATTGTTGATCATTTATCATTATCTTAACTATGATATAATACATAAGTAACATATATGTGTTATTATACATATTGTTCTTAGTAATAAAACGACAACTGAATATTAATAAAGTTGTATTACTAATTACAACATAACAAGAATTCTTTGACAATATATGAAACAATAAATGATGAAACTGTTCATTTGGCATATTAACAAGACGTCACATTTTTGTAATACGTAGTTGAGCCATTTTAGTACCGGGAATTCAAATAAATTTATGATCAAGGGACGCTATGAATTTTCGAATGCATGTCTTTTATTATAGGTTCACTAACCTTACTTTAATCTGACATAATGAAATGATAGTTCAAGCAGACATTCTTTCGAAAATTCATGGCTTCCCTTGACTAAAGTCACTAGATTATATAAAGTAGCGCAACGGCGCCCATACTGGGGCTAAAAATGTCGCCAACACAAATGATTTTCAGTGATTCCAACAGTACAAAAATAAGAAACTAGTAATACCAAAATTTTTATTTTAAACATTTTAATCACGAATTTTTTAATTTTTAATTTTTAATTTTTTTATTTTAACACGATTTTTTCTAAAAGAGTACTGTCAAAAAAAGTACTGTCCCGCAACCATTAACGCAAAGAGGTTAACTAAAAATCTGAAAAAAATCTACGTAATGTACATTGATCTCAACCGGAAACGTACGAGAGGAATTTTAGATCAGATTTCATTTCTTAAAAATATTGCAGTTTTTGTGTTTTTGTGTTTTTTAAAATTAATTATTTTTTTAATTTATGGCATAATATAATATTGTTACGTTTTTTTTGTATTTATGTCTAAGATACTGTATGCCTTTTTTGAATTAAAAAAATGCAGTTACTGAGAATCGGTTCATGTATGTAAGCTCCGCCTACTGTTATGTGTCTCGTGTTTAAAACATCAAAGAGGAATAAATCATTTATAGCAATGAAATACTTAAAAATCTAATAGCACATTGTTAAGTGTAAGAAATACGTTTATGAAATTGAAAAATAAGAAGCCAATTTTAATCCTCCTTATTAATTTAATGAAGACAGATAGGAAGCAAATGTAGAAAAAATCCCTGGGATTTTTTAATTTAAATTTTATTCTGACAAAATTTTGCAAATTAATAAAATTTAATTTAAAAAAATTAAAAGTTCTTAGCAGTCAAATAACGAATAAAAATGATCATAAAAAAATGCTGATTTTGATGTGATTATAGAAAAAATATTGTCCTACACCAGTGTTTCTCAATCTTTTTACTCTCGTGGCACATTTTCGAAAGAAAAATTTCCCGGCACACCTACGTAGTTACAGAAGAAGACATTTTAAATGCAGACTTCTCTGTATTCAGAATATATCAATTTCAATTCGTTATAAAAAGATCATTCGTGTATTTTATTCTTATTAATGGTATTGTACGTATATTCGGACAATGATGTTAAAATAATCATGACACTAGTCTTTTTTTAAAGAATTCGCGGCACATTTGGAAAGTTTTGCTGCACACTAACATGCCGTGGCATACCTTTTGGGAAACACTGTCCTAGACATGCAGCATTCTGTTGACTTCTTAGACTTATTAAATACCTACAAAACCCTGAAATATGTGAAAATTCACACTTTTTCTTTTTGTCGCTTGAACTGGTTATAACCTGTCCATCCCCATTTCATTGACGCCACTCTGATACTTTAATTTTTCAGCGTAGATCTTCATTTGGTATTCTGTATTTAAGAGTGATTCCAAACATAGCTGTCAATGGATTTTGAGCTTTTTAGGGTTTTGTAGGTATGACCAAAACACCCTTATACCGTCATTTTGTCGTCTGTCTGTCTGTCTGTCTGTCTGTCTGTTCGGTAAAAATTGTAGCCAAACGGCTAAACCTAGACAGTTGAAATTTGGCATGCTTATACAACTCTTTGACCCGCACATAGGAAAAATACTAAAACATCTAAAAAACATACCCCCCTAAAAATATAAACAAATATGTGCTCATCGAAAACAAAAATTTTTTTTTTAAATTCTGAGTAGGGTATCAAATGAAAGCCCTTAGTACGTGGATTAACGATCAAATTTTTATTTTTGCAAAATAAATTATTTTGAAACGATTTTAGCCAAAAATGTGCAAAAAAATTTTTGTCCCACACCCTGTAGCCCAGATGGTTTAAACTAAAAATCTAAAAAAATTCTAAGTAATGTATATTGGTGTGAACCGAAATAGTACAACAGGAATTTTTGATCAGATTATGTTTTTGGAAAATAACGCATTTTTTGTGGTTTTTGGTTCACAAAGTACAAAAGTTATACCAATGTAAGACACTCACATGCATAGCGTGCGATGGCTACATGCGTTAGAGCGCTCTTAAACTGGCTGGAAAACGAAGGGTTTCGAGTACGGAGTGAATTTTATTTTTTCTGTTTTTTTTTTTGCATTTTTATTATGTTGAAATTATTTTGTCAAAATTCTAGTTATATTTTGACAAATGTTGTATTTAATTTTTATGAGCGTAAATTTAATAACCAGTCTTATTATATGATTAACAGACGATAAATTATTTTAAAAATATCGTTCATTTTGCCGTGATTACTACAAAGTAAAATTTGTCCTACACACTCAGCATACCGCCTTCACTTATTATATACCTGCGAAACCCTGAAATGGGTGAATATTCACACTTCACATCAATTTTTTAAGTTTTGTGAGCAGAAGCTTTTGTTGGAGTGAAAATTTTGGCGGCATAAGTCATGACAGACAAGAGGTTCGTCTTGAATTTCGATTCATTTTAAGCCTGCACAGATGATTCCATTAGTTGTCGAATATCTGGTTTCATGGATAAATGTCAAAACTATGTTTTCTGCGAATCTCAAATTGTTTAATTTAGCTCCATTTATGGTGATAACTTTTGATTTCAATTTAGCATTCAATTTTTTTGCTCCCCACTTCATTTAGGTTTCATTATTCTTGCTCATCACTTCATTTGGATTTGGTTTATTTTTCTGTTTAAACGGGGTACCGTAAATTTACACAACTTCTCTGAGTAGTGCCGTTCCTGTTGAGATTTATGGGTTAATTAAATGCATGACAATAGCATTTAAAAATAATTGTACAGTAGGTTTAAAATGCATTTGTTTTTGTAAAGTAGTAGGCTTTGAAACTGCATTGTTTTGAAATAATATCTCGGTGCTAACAATACCAACAAACATTATCTTACTCTTACTTTGTTGCCATAGAATTTGATAATGGAAGAGTCAATTATTAATTTATCTGTTCCAAACTTGAGTTTTAACTCAGTTTCTGGTAAATATAACTACAAATTTCATTATTTATTGTTAATTTGTCTTTTTCTTTCCAGTTGGTGTCGAAAAAGCAAACATGACGTCTGTTATGCATTTATTGGTTGACAACTACAATGAAGTTCTTGAAAGAAAAGGTACGTTAAAATTTCACTGAATAATCGTAAAATTATTTGACGTAGTTAAAATATAATTTGTAAATATGAAACATAAATTCTATATTCAATATTTACTTGACATGACGTAGCTGTTTTCCCATGATTAAAAGAAGTTTTTAGCATGCTTGTTCCATTTTTGTTATTGGCAACTTTTGTTGTTTAATTAATAACGTTAATTTATCAGAAATATATAACAAAAAAAAAACTGGTAAACCGTCATAAAAATGTTACATATTCATAATACATTTATAATTTTGCATTTTGCATTTATGTTCCACTTACAAAGTAACAATTTTACAAATATTTGTAAATTACATTTAAATTTATGACTATTTGATTGTAAACAATATATTTTGTGACCAGCAACAATTGTTTTCTCATAATTTTTATGCAGTTATGCATTATGCGTAACCGGTTGTTTATATAAATTACGTGACTGGCTAAAATTTTAAATTTAAAAGTTAGGTTAGGGTTGTTTTTAACGGTTTAGTTCAAAAATATGATAAGAGATGATCATAAATTCTCGCTGATATTTAGTATAGTTTGTTAAGCGGAACTAGATATTGAAAACTTGTAATTTTAAACTTTTAAATGAGGAATTTGATTATTTTGTTTAGCTAAATCCCAATGCAATTGCTAAAAAGCGAGTTAGTAACAACTTACAAAAATAAAAAATCCATTTATAGTCAGTTTCTCTGGTTTAAGCGGAACTAAATGGGAGTTCCGTTCTTTTAAGTTGTCACGAGAAGGGAATTTGCTTAGATTATTTCATGTTTTATGTTGGCATGGGAAAATTTTAAATTCAGAGAGTGAAACCATGGAAACATATATAAACCAGTGGCGAAGGGAAACCTACGTTAGACTTGCACTCCCATAAAAAAAAATAAAAGAAAAATTTAATTTAAAATTTATTTTTTTTAAATATGTAGATAAATCTTCAAAAATACATAAAATTATGTTCTATACAAATTTTTGTCTAGTTAGTAAATTGGTTTACTAGTTACGAATTAATTATCATAACCATGGAAACGTTACAAGTATGAAAAAAATGAGACATGGAAAAATTTGGAATAATTTTACAAAAAAAATTCAAAATTTTTCGTTTTATCAAAAAACGTCTCAAATAAAAGTTATTAGTAATTGTATTTATAGTAACTTTTGTTCAATAAATTTTTTCGAAATATTTTTCTGTTGCTAAATATTCGCAAAAATATTAAAATCGACACGAGTAAACTCCCATTTCTAGTCAACCGATCTTCATAAAAAACAATAGGGTTCTTCCCATTTAATAGGAGAATTTTTTAGTACCAGAACGAATTCTCTAAGTTGAACCGTTCTTGAGTTATCGTGTATACACACAGACATACACACACACACACAGACACACACACACACACACACACACAGACACACACACATACGGACGGCACTTCGAAAATAGGTTTTTTGAATTCCTGGACCATGAAACGTGGTCATCAGTCAAAATCTCGACATCGAAAATTTTCGCGATTACAATACTTGCCCCTTATATATTAAGGTCGGGCAAGTAAAAATATAATATATTATACAGTTTTACATTTTTTGAAGACAAAAAAAAAATAATAAATGCGATAAATGGTAAAATGTGAATAAATGGCAAAGTAACATTGCAATATGAATATTATTACAATAATTTTTATTTAATTTCTTTATTCTTCCTCCGGTGTTCTCCCTTTCTTCCTATTCTCATTCCGGTTTCCCTCCCCGATCTCCTTCCTTCTTGACTCCAGTTCTCCCACCCATCTTTCTTCCTTCCTCACTCATCAGTTCCTTTATCTCTTCCTCCCAAACTGCCATCTTTCTGGATGTCTTCGCAAAATAAGTATTTTTTCATTTCTTTTTTCTTCTTCCAGTGTCCCTCTCTTTTTTCCTATTCCTTCTCAATTTTTTTACTCTATCCGTTCCTCCGTTTCTCTTACTCTCTGCTTTTCTTATGTCCATTCCACACCTCCAAAAGTACTCTTTTCTTGTCTTTCCCCAATTCCCGACAACTTGTCTTTTTGTTCTTTTTTCATTCTTTCTTCCCAGCATTCCCTTAGTATTTTCCTGTTCTCTTCCCTTCTGACTTTCTTCTCAAGTCGACGTGTTAATATACACACCTATTTTATTTCCTGTATTTTATTATGTAATTCCATTTAGTGACAACTCTGTGAACTAAATTAAGTAAATCCTGTAGAACTGCATATTCCGGTCAATTTTAATGAGAATTTAGCTAATAGTAGAGTAGTACGGAGCATTTAACTTTCAAGTTACTATTTAACTGAACATAAAATATTAACTGCCACTCAATCAATTATGAGATGCTAGTTATTGACAGAGTTGTTAATAGCATTAAGTGCTGTGGAATGTCATGTTTCACACTTGTTCTTGTTATGTGTGAACAGTGTTAGCACACGCCATTTAAGTAACAATGGAACAGATTTGTGCGCTACTTCCTACAAGATTTATTATATACCAGATAAACTTGATGTCTTAATTCAACACTCTCCGGAAGTGAAATTTGAAAAACCTCATATCTCAAAAACGAATAGAGATAGAGCCTTGCAGTTTGAATTTTTGGAAACTTAAGCCGCATTCAGAGCTCTTAAATCAATAGCTTACACATTGTAGCTTATAGACTGTTTACTGTCACTAGAAGTAAGACGTGAAACCGTTCAGACCTCTAAATTCAATACGTTGTTCGTTGTGCATTGTGGATAATTTTCTAAATTTATAGCTAGTGAGAGGTTTTAATGAGACAGACATAGAAACACATTGGCTATCGCATTCTATCAGTGACACCGTAGTTATCGAATGCCTTTACATAACCTAACATAATATCATCATTAACAAATCTTGCTCAAAATTACAAAGACGGACAGTAAATATGATCAATTTAGGTAATTAGGTAGTTAAAATCTAAGACAACAGAATTATAAGAACGATAATACATATAAAACATTTTACCAAGCTAAGTAGTTGGTTTCAATAAACACAGATGGTTTATTCGTAACATGTTAATTTCTAACTTGCTATGAACGGTACGTATAACGTTAAAACAATGCATAGAAACATAACTTACAGCTAACAAAGAACAGTCTACAACCTGTTAATTTAAAGAGCTCTGAATGCGGCTTTAAGGTGCGTTCGGCATGACTGTGCAGTGTTAACTCTGTGTTGTGCAAGTTTTTTGTCACATGACAACTGTGCACACTGTGCAAGAAAGTCAAAGACGAACGCTTTGTTCAGATTGTGCAGTTATTCTTGTTATTCTAACCTTTTTTTTTTGTAAACATATAAATTAAGTGTGTTTGATTATATGAAGTCTGTCTCCTGCTACTTGTTTTGTACGATAATATAAATATGACGCATGAAGGTTTTGGGATGCTTTTAAGTAATATAAAAGAAATTTTATTTGATGTGGAAGACAATTCAGAAGAATTTTCCAAACCAGAAAATATTTAGGAAAAAGTGTTTGAATATGTAGCGAATACTGTTCCAAACATGACTATAAATCAATTTAAAGTACATTTCCGCTTGAATCTAGAAAATGTTGAGTCTTTTTGAGTGTATTCAGGGGCGCGCCAACCCGAGGGTGCAAGGAGTGCAGCGCACACGGGCGGCAAATTTCAGGGGCGGCAAAAAGCCTCGTCAATGGTTGTTTAATAATGTTACTTAAAATGTGAGTTTTTTTTTTTATTTTTTACAGTCAAATAATAATTTTCAAATGGTTTTAAAAATATGAGATTATATAGATACATTTAAAATTTTATTATCTTGCACCCGGGCGGCAAATTTCGTTGGCGCGCCACTGAGTGTATTTACATGTTTCATCATGAAGTTCATGTCTATACTATTTATTTTGTAAATGTTGCAGGCATAAACAATGGTATCTTGATTCTTTTTACTCATATTGTTTTGTAGAAATAATAACTTGTATTTTTACCGCGAAAAACACAATTTCACCGATTACCGCACGATCTGAACTTGTGACGACTGTGCAACACAAACCGCACTGCACGATATTTGCCGAACGATCTGATTTTGAAAATTTCTGATTTTTTTTTTTATTCACATTAAAATTATCGATAAATTTTATTTGAAATATTTTGAATCTTATTAAAAGTCATATTTATAAATATCGCACCAAAATGCTAAATTTTGTGTAAATTAACTGACCTTTATCTCTTATAGATTATTAGTTTGCAAAGGTGACACTAAAAAATATACATTGTACAGTGACGGCGCTAGCGAGGGGTCCTCCCTTCAAAATGTGCTATGGCACCCAGTTGCCCCCCCCCCCAGAATTGCTTGGAGAAAAAGTAATTTTAGAAGTGAAGACCTTTTTTTAGGTAATCACTTGTATTTTCATTGTAAACGATAAAAAAATGATTTCAAATATTTCCTGCCCAAATTTTACTCAAAAATTTCTTGGCCCCCACAATTATAAGAGCTAGCGCCGCAACTGACATTGTATAATATATTTCCATATGTATGCCAAATTTTTGAGCCTTGTGCCAAGGAAGCTAAAAAGTTGAAAACCATCCTTTTAAAGCCCTGTGTAAAACCCCAGAGCAATCCCGGATGTACCTACGCAAGTTAAATTGAAATGTAAAGTTATAATTTTGTATAAACAAAACATTGTAAAACAATTGCAAGGATGTTTGCAAATCAAACAATTTTTACAACATATTGACTTTAAAAACCAAAATACACGGATGCTGTGCAATTGACACTTTCGGCCCACAAACAATGCGGTTTTTTTCTTTTATCCGGTAACTTTTACTGAGGTGAACCTTAAAACAACACCTGTTATACGGCGTTCCACATACAGCGAGTTCTGAACGTCCCCATTACCGAATGTAGGACGTCATAAACTGAACGAACTCTATCACAAAATATTGTACATTAATTACGATGTAGGGTCGGTTTTCTAACCGCTGTTAGGTCATCGTTTAGTTACTTTAATCGCATCAGTGGTTATAGTAATTGTTTATGATTATTATCTATAATTCTAGAGTCATGACTTACGATTACTAGTGATTTGTTTTATTATTCTATAAAACGCTAATAAAATATGATATCTTATAAAATATAGTACAATATTATATCTTATTGATTTTATTTGTATTATTATTTACTTTGAAAAATCCTTTCTCTATAAATCTGATCTGTATCTAGAATCTATTACAGTTATAGTACGGGAAATGAAAGAAAGTGTAGCCAATTATACGAGGGAACTTTAATAATTAAAGAGACAAATTGATGTTTCGGTTTTCAGTTTTCGGTTTTCGGTTCAGTTCCGGTTCGAAGCCCTGCTTTATACTAAGGATCAATGGAGCAGAATACACGTGATTGCATCCCCAACCCTGGAAATATGTAATCGTGGATATTTTGTGTTTTTTAAGGTGTTGAAAAGCACCCACAGATCCTTCGTTATAGGTTCCTAGGGACCACTTTATGCTAAGGATCAATGGAGCTGAATACACACATTTGCATCCCCAACCCTGGCAATATGCAATCGTGGATATTTTGTGTTTTTTAAGGTGTTGCCCAGCATCCATAGATCCCTCTTTTTAGGTTCTTAGGGAGCATGTCATACTAAGCAACTTATACAGCAATTTAGGCTATTAGCGCCCGAATGACGTACAGATTTATTTAATTGTATTAAAAATATTGAATTGAAATATTATCGAAAAATATTTTTATAAATTTTTGAATCAAGTATATAATAAAATCTGAAGTACAGATTAAAAAAAAATATCAAAAAATCCATTTTTTTTGAGAAATTTTTTGACAAAATAATGTGCCAAAAAAATCACTTACTAACAAATCTTGGCGTAAAAAGATCGCATTAATTTTTCTGCAAATGGAAAAATGGTGTAGAACAATATTTAAAATCCAGATTTTTTAAAATGTGAAAAAATTGTATGCTGCATCTTTGGCTAGTAACTCCCAAAGAACATACAAACTTACTTACAGCTATTAAAAATATTGAATGGAAAAAACATTCCAAAAATTTACCTTCACAATACTTACAAAACATTTAAAATTCATAGAATTTTTGATATTTGAAAAAATGGTGGACAGCACTTTAGGCTATTAGCGCCCAAAGAACATACTTACAGCTGTTGAAAATATTGAAACATAAAACCATTCCAAAAATTTACTTACACAATTATTACAAAAAAATTAAAATCAACATAATTTTTTGAAATTTGTAAAAATAGTGTGCAGCATCTTTGGCTATTAGCACCCAAAGAACATAAAACTTAAAGCTATTAAAAATATTGAATCGAAAAAACATTTTCAAAACCATTTCCTGCACAATATTTACAAATCTTAAAATCCACAGAATTTTTTGAAATTTGAAATAAATGTGTACAGAAGATTAGGCTATTAGCGCCCAAAGAACATACAAACTTACTTAGAGCTGTTAAAAATATTGGGACGTAAAAACATTCCAAAAATTCACAATACTTACAAAAAATTTAGAATCCACAGAATTTTTGTAAATTTAACAAAATGGTGTGTAGCATTTTCAGCTATTAGCGCCCAAGGAACATACACACTTAGAGCTATTAAAAAAATTCAATCGAAAAAACATAAAATTTACCTGTACAATACTTACAAAAAATTTCAAATCCACTGAATTTTTTGAATTTTGAGAAAATGGTGTGCAGCATCTTTGGCTATTAGCTCCCAAGGGATGTCGACTCTGTATAGGATGTCCCTTCTTAACCCTTCAATAGGCACTCAACTTGTTTCATCACTATTGCACTTTTTCAAATTTTACTTTTTATAAAACTGGTAAAAATGTGTACACACAGCACTTATGGCTACTAGCGCTTAAGGTAGTTATTAATTTAAGGGTATTTTATACAAAAAATGCACTGATCAACATGTGTTGTTACTTGTGAACGATTGTGAACGAGAAATATTTGGAAGGATTAATGACGTAATGTCTACCAAAATTATCAAATAAAAGATTAATCCTCTTAATTAGTTTCGCTAATGAGAATTTTAATGTGGATTTTTTGCGTAGTTCTGTATTGCGTAAACAATAAATGGTCCACGACAGTGCACAGCAATTTAAATATAAAAATTTAAAAATAATTTTTTAGATTTATAATAATTTTGTTAACCAGTATTAGCATTATATGCTATTCTAAACGTTTACGCGGAACTAAATTGCTTTTGCGTAGTTCTGTATTTTAACAATAAATGTATAAACAATAAATGGACCCCGACAGTGCACAGCATTTTTAAATATGAAAATTTAAAAATGTTTTTTAAAATTTATACAGGGCTTCGAACCGTTATTTTTTCGTTTCGGTTTTCGTTCCGGTTCAGTTAAAAAAATATATATAAGTTCGGTTCCGGTTTTTTTTCCGGCAAAAATAACGGTTTTTTTCGGTTTTTGGTTCAGTTCCGAGTGCTTTTATTTGTATTAGAAATTTATTTTCTACTATAATTTAGAAGAACATTTTATTCTTTATTTTGTAATATTCATACCAAGGCCGCTGCCAGGGGGGGATTCTGGGCGTTTCCCCGTCCCCTGAAATAATAGAATCGCAATTTCTTTTTTACTTTTTGTTACATTCTGCTTATCAGTTTAAAAAATAATCTTAAAAAAAATGTAATTTATATTCACTCACATAACCATTATCCGAACTGAAATAAACCGATATTTTTTTTCGGTTCAGTTTCGGTTTTCGTTCCTACAAAAATAACGGTTTTTTTCGGTTTTCGGTTTTCGGTTTTCGGTTCAGTTCCGGTTCGAAGCCCTGGTTAGTACTCAAATATTGAATAAAAATGATTATCAAAAATTTGTTGATTTTGATGTGATTATAGAAAAAAAAAATGTCTTTGACATCCAGCATTCTGTTGACTTCTTACACTTGTTAAATACCTACAAAACCCTGAAATGTGTGAAAATTCACATCATTTATCATGTCATCAAAAATTCGAAATTCTAAGATGTTCCCTTTTATTAATAAAAAAATTTAATATTTAGATTTAGATATAATTTTGTGCACTAATTTGTTTGTTTTTTTTTCAGATCCTATGGTGGATAATTGGCTTTTTATGAGTTCACCACTTCCAGTTTTATCAATTTTAATATTTTATTTATATTTCGTCCTAAAATTGGGACCAAAAATGATGGAAAAGCGTGAGCCTTACAATTTAAAATACATTTTAATTTTCTATAATGCATACCAGGTGGCATTTAGTACGTGGTTGTGCGCCAAAATCTTTGAAACAGACGCTCTGAGCTACATTTTCTCAAGAAGTTGTAACCTAAATCTCACACAAGAACTTACAAGAGCAGTAAGTATTAATAACGCTTTTATATTATTAGGTGGAGGTAGGGATGGGAACGATATATCGATATATCGAAAATATCGATACTTTAGAAAAATATATCGATATTTTTATATCGATATTTGAAATGCGATATATCGCGCAAAATATCGATATTCGCACAAAATATCGGTATTCTTGTATCTTTTTTACATTTAAATATATGCTGTTCACTTTTGTAGAAACAAACTATAGGCTATTCCAAACGTTTAGGCGGAACTAATTTTTGAAATTTAGTAATTTTTATCAATTAATTCGGACTTTTGGTCATTTTGTTTAGGCTTTGAAAATCATGCTCACATTGCAAATTCTAGATTAAATTGATTGTCATTATAAAATGTCCTTTTCATTACATTTTAGTTTTTTGTCATTCTTAATAAAAATTTCCCATTTATTATTTTTTTTGTCTTCAAAATATGGAAAAATGTATTAAAATATTTGACATATGTCATTCGATTTCATGGTTTCACTGTTAGAATTTGAATTTTTCACATACCAAACCTGAAACATGAAATAACCGAAGCAAGGTCCCTTTTCGTGACAGCCTAAAATAACGAAATTTCCATTTAGTTCCGCCTAATCGTTTGGAATACGTAAGACGAAATTTTGATTTCAATAATTTGCACCTTTGAAATTGACATGTTGGTATTAAAAAATTATAAAAAATGTCACTTTCTTAATAATGATCATAACCAATAAATCTAAAGTCAGTTTTACAGTGTAAGGAATATTTTTAATTGATATTTAAAGACCGTAATATACCTACTATAAAAGTAACCAAAAAATCTGGTTTGTCCTTACAAAAGTGAACAGGATATATATATTTAATTAAGAGAGCTGTTAACAAGGATAATATTAGAAAGTTGGTTGGTATCTGGGTGAGTACCAACTGTAAAGTGATTGTCTGTCAATTGGCGACTTCTTTTCCCGCCAAGCCAACCAAAAAATATGTAATTTATATATCTTACATGTTACGTGTTAGTTATTTAGATATATCGAAAATATCGATATTTTTACTTCGATATATATCGAATATCGATATCACACTTACGATGTATCGAATCGCGCTTATATCGATATTCAAAAATAAATTCCCATCCCTAGGTGGAGGTTGTGCCTATATTAGCAATATAAATATAGTGCGTCTAAGCAAATAAAAGACATGAGTGGGCGTCTACGTCGCTGTGTTCATATTGCAAGTACACTCAACTAGTGTAAGTACAGTAAATACGATTTACGCCGTTTTCAGGTTATGTTCAAAAATTTGTTTGTAAATTATAATACTGCGTTCACAATCTCGAAATTAGAAATTAGAATTAACGTTAAACTAGTACTTAATAGACATATAAACCTAGTAATGCTATTTCATTATTCGTATTCAGTAAATATACGCACCTATCTGTCTCCAATCTCTTAAAATTGTAGCTAGTTAGCACTTCATTTAGTTTTTCATTCCAAGCTCTTCCTGATTGTTTGAGTCCATAAAGCGATCTTTTTAATTTACAAACATATTCATCTTTTAATTCTCGCATAGAATGACCTTCTGGAATTTCCATATATACAGTTACTCACAAAATTGAGCATACAAGAATTTGACAAAGATACTTTTTACTAAACGTAATTGAAAATAAACGTAAACAGACTGACGAATCTACACGAAAACTAATAGTTAAATTATACGCCCGGGGTCATACAATGCGTGAAAAAGGTGATATAGTAAACCGAAGACATTCCACAATTCAAAAAATAATAAATAAATTTAAATATGAAGGTACTATCAAAAACAAAACGGGCAGAGGCAGAAAAAAAATTGTTATCAACTATGGATGAAATATTTATTTTGCGAAAAAACAAGCAAGATCCTAAAATTAGTGTACCCCAGTTAACGTCAGAATTGTCACAAAGATTAAATAAACAAATTTCAGTAGAAACCGTCCGCCGAGTACTCCGGAAAAATAACTACAATAGTAGAATTGCACGCAAGAAACCATTGATTTCAAAAACGAATAAAAAGAAACGCTTAGAATTTGCAAAAATGTATGTAAACAAACCAATTAGCTTCTGGAATAAAGTTATTTTTTCTGACGAGACGAAAATTAATTTTTTTGGGTCGGACGGCAAACAAATTGTTTGGCGGAAGCCCAATACAGAATTTAAAAAAAATAATACCGTTCCGACAGTAAAACACGGAGGCGGATCAGTTATGTTGTGGGGTGCTATGGGCTCAAACGGCCCAGGTAATTTAGAATTTATAGACGGGATCATGGATAAATGGAAATATCTAAACATCTTGAAAAATAATCTTACGGCTACTGCAGAAAAATTAGATATGCCACCAGTTTATTATTTTCAACAAGATAACGATCCCAAACATACTGCGCTTATTATAAAGGAATGGCTGTTATACAATGCACCAAAATTAATTAAAACACCGCCACAATCGCCTCATCTCAACCCAATTGAAAATTTATGGAGAGAATTAAAAGTTCGGATAAAAACAAATTCATTTTCTAATAAAAATTTTAAAACGAAACTTCAAGAAGAACGGAATAATATACCAGCAGAAGTTTGTGGAAAATTAGTGCAGTCTATGCCAAATCGCCTTCAAGCAGTAATAGAAGCAAAAGTGACGCGACAAAATATTAATTTAAATTAACTGATTGTTTTCTAATTATTTTATTAGTATTACTACTTTTTGTACGCTCAATTTTGTGTCTCTGAAAATGTATATATTTTTTGTTTTCTTCAACAAATGTTTATTAAATATTATTTAATTTTATACCATTTATGATAGTTTTGTATCTCTAAAATGTATTTTAGAAATAAAAAATAATTGGTTTAAATAATCTGTTTTATAGGCATCTTTACCTAAGAGGTATATTTCTAAAACTTTTGTACGTTCAATTTTGTGAGTAACTGTACATCTTCACTTAAATTTCCATTTAGGTATGCTGTTTTTATATCCAGTTGTCGAAGTTCCATATTTAAATTATTTGCAATGTTGAGAATCATTCTAAGAGATACGTGCTTCAGTACTGGTGAATAAGACTCTTCGAAATCTACACCCTTTTTCTGGTTGTAGCCTTTTGCAACTAGTCTTACTTTATATCTTATCGCTCCATCTGAACCCTTTTTAATTGTGTACACCCATTTGGACTTGATTATTTTCATATCTTCCTTTTTCTTGACAATCTCCCACGTTTCCATTTGGTCATGTGATTGCATTTCTTCATGCATTGCTCTCATCCAATTTTCTTTCTCCATATCTTTCATGGCTTCTTTATAATTTGTCGGAATGTACATATTCTGTGCTGATATGTAAATTTTTGAATTTGGTTTTATTACCAACCTTTCCGGTTCTTTCCGCTGTCTTGACGGTCTTTCATTTTGACCTTGTCTTGCAAGTGATTCATTCGAATTTTGATTTACAGATTCTTGTAAGTTTTCTTCATTTCTTATAGATTCTTCTAAATTTATATTTTCAGTTTCTTCTTTACTTGTACTTGTTTCTATTATGTTGTTCTTGAAATATTATATTTATTTTCATCATTTTTCTTTTGTCTCATTTGCAACAATATATCAATGCCTTTCTTTTCTTCAAAAAATTTTGGCTTTTTAATAGCAAAAAATATTTTCTTCACTGGATCATAAAGTTTGCATGAAAAATTGTAAAAAAAATTACTGCGCATGCGTAAATTATAAATTAACGTAAGAGTTTGGAGTGTACAAACTCTTAATTTTAATTTATCAGTATAAGTAGGTATTAATTTAGAAGGTTGTGAACGATAACGTGCAGTTACGTATAACAAACATTTACGTTAATTCTAAGTATTAATTATAATTTCTAATTTCTACGTTCTGATCGCAGCATTATAATGAAATAACTATTATACCTAATCTTACCATAAATACAGGCACAAAGATTTCAGTGAATTTGCACAAGATGCTTAAATATATTTTATTTTAGTACATAATACATAAATTACCTCAATAGCCACACGTCAATAGAATTACAAAGGGTTGCTACAGGAAAATCCTCTTCAGCTTTCATCAAGGGGCGTTTCAGACTAGCGATATTAGGGTGTTTCTTCGTGCAGGTCATGTCTGGATGCACGGACTACAATTTGTAGTCCATAGAGTTGCGGTTAAAGCTGCCAAACGGCCAATCCGCAGGATAAATGAAGTCCGGTACAATGCTTTCAAGCCACTGCTGCGTAGTCTTCGCCTTATGAATTGCTGGAAGCTCCAGTGGTAATCAGCTAAGAGGGAATTGTCCAGTACTTTAACTATTGACTTGAACACGGTTTCCTAGTAGACTGAGACGTTTTTACCCCTTTTTCGTAAAAATGAAGCTTAGTGGTACTGTCATCCTCCTGTTCCATCAAACCATAACTGAAGCACGGTCATGGCCTCTCTGTATCGTCTTCGCTTTCTCGCTGTTGTTCTAGCGGTTGAAAGCCTTAATATTAAAAATCTTTTGGAGAAACTCTTTGTAATTTTATTGCCGAGTAACCGCAGAGACTTAAGCCCTGTGTAACTGCCAGAAATGATCCTTTTGAAAACTAATTGGTATTTCTTATGCATGATGCATTTATATATTATGTACTACAGGAAAATTCAAATATAATTAAGTAACTTGTGGATCTTCACTGAAAACTTATTGATGGTAAGACTAGATTAATAATATCTATACATTTATAATAAATATAAATACGACCCAGTTAAACTTGTATACATTGCACAATACATAAAAAACATAAATACTAAAACGCAAATAATACATCAACTTTTATCTAAGAATATACTGGTTGCATAGCAGAAACGACCAAATAAAAAAGAAAGACGGATAGAAGTGATGACAAAAAAATGGCTTCATGAGGCTAAACTGCATGATTGGGTCGTGAAATATCGATAGTCGATGAAATTTCCAATCCGATCTTATCATCCACTTTAGCCCCATGAAGCCATTTTGCTTTTTGACAAGGTTTTGCCGCGTCTTTTAATATTTTTGACCATTTGATCAATTTTTATTAATTATAATTTATTTGCATTATTATCAGCTTTGATAATTGAATGAGCGAAACTGGTTAGTCAATTACAACAGTAAAGACCATAATTCAAACTAATATTCTTCTTTTATACGATAGAAATAAAAAGAACGAAAATAACTTAACGTCAATTATACATACTAATAACAATACACATTATATTTTAATTATTCTTTAAGCAGTAGTTACAATTAAAAATTATGTGTGGTAAAAAAAAGAAAATATGTTTTTATCTATATTTAATTTTCCATAAAATATAATCATAATTTTAGATCAAATTTATTGTAAGGAAAGTGATAAAATAGTATTTAGTAAAATTGCAAATATTATCGTTAACTATGGAGTGACGTTTTTTTAATATTAGTAAACAAATTAAATGAACGTTATCTTTGTAAATAGATTTTCCAAAGAGTTTTTTCCGTATTACAAGGCCTCTTATTTAAGTCTTTATTATTTTTAATTGTCAGTATAATTACATGTCCCATTTGAACGTGTGTGTTACATCTTATCGTTTTAATACCGTTTATGTCGTTTTACTTATTGTACATTTCATGCATTTAAATTCTAAAGTTAGAAAAGTAAGTATTTTTGACCGACGCGTCGGTCAAATTGACATTGTCGCGACTCATGTCATTTTGGGCTCATTTGTGATACTCGGCGTTGAGTATGATGCCTGGATATCTATTTTTGTGTACCATTTACCATTAATTAACTCGTATTTATTTCAGTTCTCCGATGGTGCCTGGTGGTATTTCTTCTCAAAAATTGTGGAGCTATTGGATACAGTATTTTTCGTTTTGAGGAAAAAGCAATCTCAAGTCACTTTTCTTCATGTCTATCATCATACAATTACAGCACTCTTCTCTTGGGCTTACCTCAAATTCTTGCCAGGTAAAATATTTTGTATTATACATTTCACAGTCAAATTATTTTATTTTAATCTTAATAAGAGGCACCGAGAGCAGCCCGGGTCCCGGGAAAACAATAATTCTGGGCCCGGGCAGGGAAATATCTGACAAGTTGGAGAACAACGCGAATATGCATTATGTCTGACAAAAAACATCCAATCAGAAAATTAGTTGCAAATGTATTAATGCGCAAGCGCATTGTTCTCAAACCTGTGACAGCATTCGAGAATGATGCTAGTATAGAGAATTCATTACAGTACCTGTAACATTACTAATGTACCCCGGCTATTTATTTTCTGAACAATTGCCTTGTAAGAAACTGAGTTTTAAGTTTTTAATATATTTATTTTTATTTTAGGTGAACAAGGTGTCTTCATTGGTTTCCTAAATAGCGCTGTACATATTGTAATGTATGCCTATTACCTGATAGCAGCTTTAGGACCTCGCTTCCAAAAATATCTCTGGTGGAAAAAATATATGACTTGGATTCAACTGGTAATTTACTAATTTATTTTTTCCTCATTTGGCGTGTTTATCGATCGCAACTGTTGAGTTTGTTAATTTCCAAATCGCAGTATTTCGTTTGCTATTCGTTTAGCCAATTTGCAATGTTGGTTGTAATCACAAAGTTAAAAAGTGTGCTGAATCTCGGTAGTTGCGTTCGCGAAACGCGCCTATTTGCTCGGTAGTAGTGATGGACTTTTTGTACAAAGGGCAGGGACGTAATAAACGTGAGTTTACGACTCGCGCTTTCTGGGAATTCCTTGTTCACGGGAAACAATTGCAAGCTCCAATTCCTAGCACAAAAGTACTTTGGCCGGATTGCTTGGCCAGGGAGGACACGTTTATTCCTTCAATATAGTGCGCGTGCGGTCAAGAACATCTAAAAGCATCACAGATCAATTAATGCTGAATATCGCGGGGCTAGAAGCCTCCTGTCCCTCTAAGTTTATTATGTACGAGAGTAAAAACCGCGAATATCCAACCAGACGAACAAAGCGCGTGCAGCACGTGCAGCGTACTAGACGAACAAAACTCCACAACGCGACACTCGCCCACACTGGCGAACGGGAGACGTGAGCCTTCCAGATGCCGGGGTATACGCCTGGTGAGCAGGCTAGAGTCTCGTTCGTTATCGAAATTATGGGTCAATTCTGTGCAACTCATAACGCATTCCGTAAGCAGTCTACAGTAGGGTGACCATTCGTCCCGCTTTTTGCGGGACTGTCCCGCATTTTGATTGGGTGTCCCGCAAAAGTCCCGCATTGTAACTTGTATTTGAGGACCTTTTTTTTTGCTCTTCACTTGGATTTTGGGAGGTGAGGACCTTTTTTTTGCTCTTCACTTGGATTTGAGAGGTGAGGACCCTTTTTTTTGCTCTTCACTTGGATTTAAGAGGTGAGGACCATTTTTTGCTCTTCTCGTCCCGCATTGCCTTCTTAAGAAAATGGTCACCCTAGTCTACAGGCTTTATGGGTATTAGGCAATTGGTTGATTTTGCCCGTAATATTTTCATATAACATTACGGGTTCGCGGTAAGGGTAAGGATCAATCAATTGCCTATAGGTACCCGTAACTCCTCTGAATAGCTTATGAAACGCGTTACGAATTGCACAGAATTGACCCATTAATCATATAAATCACTCTACTGGCTAAAAACAGCTATACACCATTACCCAATATTATCTTGCCTTCGTATTCCAGTTTATAATCTCCGAGTTTCTTAGATCTATTTTTAACCTGTTTAAATTTATTTTTTACAAAAACCATGTTACTTTAAATCACTTACGTATTTAATTAGTTTAATTTATTGATAAGAATTTTTGCAAAATTCTACCTTGAACGACTTAATTCTTGATAATCTGACACTATTTTTAAAACATGGCAAAAGTATAGTATAATTTTTTTATGATAAAATATAATTGTTATTGTTTATAATAAGTGGTTAAAAAAAATGTTTTGAGGAAAATTTTCATATCGCTAAATTATATGCATTCACGTGTAAATAGCTTAAATGAGACAGTTGATTATTTTCCTATTTTTGATAAGATGGTGTGCCACAATGTATTTTAAATTGTGAGTGAAGGCTTCCATAAGGTGGTTAATAATAAGAGAATATATTCTATACAAACATAAGACATAATATACAGAGGTGTAAATTAATGTAACGCGAAAAAAATATTGGTAACAGTGTATCCATTTATTGTCCGGTAAACAAACAAGCACGCAAATGGTTGCAGGACAGTTTTCTTTACACAGAACACACAAAAAAAAAAACAACAAAAAATATACGCGTACGATCTTAATTTATTTTACTCCTCTACTAGTTTCCGTACTGAACGTATATCTTTACTACAACACTACGGTACTATTTTAGTAGAGTTGGGCTGACTATAATGCAGTACATTATCCAATTGCTATGAAGCATTGTTTCTCAACAGTTGTTCCGTGGCAAAATCTGACAGTTTTGAGAAAATTTAGAAAATTTATAGCTAATATTATTCTTTTTAAAATAGTTTACCCCTAGCAGAACTTGTATATAAAGTTATACATTTTTACAAGTATATAACTGAAAAAATATTTATTTCTTATAAATTTCCAGTTTTTAGGGTTTTGTAGGTATGACCAAAAAACCCTTATACTGTCATTTTGTCGTCTGTCTGTCTGTCTGTCTGTCTGTCTGTCTGTCTATCTGTCTGTCTGTCTGTCTGTCTGTCTGTCTGTCTGTCTGTCTGTCTGTCTGTCTGTCTGTCTGTCTGTCTGTCTGTCTGTCTGTCTGTCTGTCTGTCTGTCTGTCTGTCTGTCTGTCTGTCTGTCTGTCTGTCTGTCTGTCTGTCTGTTCGGTAAAAATTGTAGCAAAACGGCTAAACCTAGAGAGTTGAAAATTGGCATGCTTGTACAACTTTTTGACCCGCACATAGGAAAAATACTAAAACATCTAAAAAACATATCCCCCTACAAATATAAACAAATATGTGCTCAACGAAAAAAAAAAAATATTTTTTTAAAATTCTGAGTAAGGTATCAAATGAAAGCCCTTAGTACGTGGATTAACGATCAAAATTTTATTTTTGCAAAATAAATTATTTTGACACGATTTTTGTCAAAATTGTGCAAAAAAATTTTTGTCCCACACCCTGTAGCCCAGATAGTTTAAACTAAAAATCTGAAAAAATTCTAATTAATGTATATTGGTATGAACCGGAATAGTACAACAGGAATTTTTGATCAGATTATGTTTTCGGAAAATAATGCATTTTTTGTGTTTTTAACCAAAATATGTTAAATATTTAATTCGCTATGTAACCAAGTTAATACGTCAGCACTCATAGCTATGTGCGTTTAGTCATTGGTTTTCTAATTTGTAAACAGGTAACTTGCAAACTAGAGTTCGAATCCTGTCAATTTTATTTTTGTTTGTTTTTTTTTGCAGTTTTCTTTTGGTTTAAATTATTTTGTCAAAATTCTAGTTATATTTTGGTAAAATGTTGCATTTAATTTTTAAAAGCGTAAATTTAATAACCAGTGGGAAGTGTTGGAATTATAATTTAATTCTGTTTGATGTATACGAAATCAGAGGGCGGGGCTAATGATTTAAGCAACCGATAGAAGCCATAGGCGCAATTTTCAAAATCTTAATGAACCTAGCTATGTAAAAAAAATACTGCACATATTTAGAAACTCAAATAATGGTATTAGGCATTCGAATTAAAATTCATAAAAAAATATTTTGACATAAAATTTGTTTTGGCATCCCAAATAATCATCATTCAGTTATTAAATACCTGCAAAACCCTGAAATGTGTGAAAATTCACACTTCACATCAATTTTTTACAATAAATGAATAAATAAATTAAACATTAATTTAAAAGTAATATTATCACCGGACCCCATAAAAATTGGGTATTTTGCCGATTCACCGGTCCATGGAAACAGTGGCGGCGGTAGCTCTTAAAATCTGGAGGGACCAGGAAATATTTGAGGAGGGAATTATTTTTTATCGATATTAATGGATGGACAGGTAAAAATACAAGCGATAACCTAAAAAAAAAGGTGATGACAAAACAAAAAGTCCTCACATATAAAATATAAGTGATGACTTCCTTAAAAAACTGATCCTTATTGCGTACACATTTTTCTCCAAGCATTTCTGGGGGGGGGGCTCCCACTAGCGCCGCCAGTGCCTGGTAAGTTTTGTGTTGCGAAGCACTGCTATATTGTTATTGCAGTAAATGTTTGCCCCTTGAGTTTATATTACTGCCATTACAAACTTGTCGAGCAATAAACTGCAGCATAGGCGTAGAAATTTTAATAGATTTTCCTGCAGTGACTCTTGGAAACCTCTAATGGAGGTTCTGCAACCAAAAGTATAATTGAGTTTTTCTTTTGGGAAAGAAAATCATTAGTAAGATTATTGTTAGAAATATTACATTTTAGTCAAGTATGTAGAAGAAAATAACTATTCATGTGCTGTATAGAACATGCGATGTCCTGTATATGATAATATATCCATCTTCTGTTTTTGAAATTCTTTAAAAGTTAATTCAATTTTAAAAGAATTTGATTTACACTATTTTTTGCTTGTACAAACACCTTACAAAATAATGAAATATTAAAAATACATAAATATTTGTAGTCAGACGTACACTTCGTGAGCTTTTAACTGCAAATGCGTGCAATTTCGGTAGGAGGTATGCATACATTTATTTCATACATTCGTTAATACATTTAATACAACCGGTACAGAATTATTTTAATATTTTAACAACCAGTACCTACACGAGTACCAGATAAATATTAACCCTGCCTGTACCTATAAGTCTCACTATACCTAAAGTCACTGGAGAGTTTGATTGGCAACATTGGTTCCCCTGTTAAGCAAACTAAAGCAGAAATTTTTACGTTCTTAAGTTTCCGTCTGCGCTGTCACATCTCTCTTTCTTGCTCTAATTTAATAACTACCTTTGTCAGCGGATTGAATATTTAAGGTTAAATTTCATTTAAATTTATATATTTTATCCATTTTATTTAAAAAAAAAAATAATAATTGAAATTGTACCACAATTTTGTTATAGTGCATATTTGATTAAAAAAATCGTGATTACAATGTTTTAAATAAAAATTATTGGTAGTACTAGTTTCTTATTTCTGTACTGTTGGAATCACTGAAAATCATTTGTGTTGGCGACATTTTTAGCCCCAGTATGGCCGCCGTTGCGCTACTTTATACAATCTAGTGACTTTAACTATACCTACCTAAATAATATTTTGCTCTAATCATTCTTGTATCTAATTTTCAGACTCAATTTGGTTTGATGTTGGCTTATCTTATCCACGTTATGAATATGGATTGTGGTGTACCAAAAGCTCTAACCTTCTTCTTCGTTGGAAATGTAATAATCTTCATGTACCTCTTCGGGGACTTCTACAGAAAGGCCTACATCAAGAAAGCGGCTGCGAAGAAAGCCGAATTAAATCACATAGCAAATGGCAAAGGTGTTAAAGCGCATTAATTATAAAAAAAGTCTCGTTTTTGTACATAGATTAGTTATAATTTTTATTTTTAGTTAATTTATAACTTAATTAAGTACTAATTTCCATAATTTTGTACAAAATTATTTTTATTTTTATTTTTTTGGAAAATTTAACTGCCACCGAATCATTAGTAAAGAATATGACGAACTTTGTTAAAAAAGTGATGTTTTTATTTTAAATATCTTATGTATTTGAATCAAAATGAAGGAAAATAAAATATAATAAATACATTTTTGTTTTTTTTACTATCAAATATACCTAGTCTTACCATAAATACTGTCACAAAGTTTTCAGTGCAATTCCACAAGATGCGTCTGACTCCGGTGGTGGTTTACTCACGACTCCCCGTCTCTCACAAGTTTTTCCCAGCCCTTTTCTTAAAACTAATCTGAACTAGTTGATCTCTGAACCCCATTTTTTGTGGTTGTAAAAAACTTATCTTAAAGACTCATATTTCTATTCCGAATAATTCATAACCCCAAATAATTAATTTTGACTCTGATTACCTGCGAAGTCCACATCACTGAAAATATATGGTCGTATATCAACATCTTTTATTTATTTATTTTACATCGGCCTATTTCTGTAACGAGGCTAATCGCCGATGCCAGGGGGCGAGCTCCTACACCTGGATGAGGGGTGAATGATGTGAAAATGAGAGTAATGCATATTATTCTCGCCCGAATTCACCAATGGAGAATCAAGCTACCGACCACACAATCCAGACTGATTTTCGCCAGCCCAAACTGCACGACTTAATGCGCTCGGCCACTCCGTTGGCTGCATATCAAAATCTGTGTAATATTCGACCATGTACTTGAGATAAACGCTGATAATATTTAAACAAATCATATAATTTACGATCGTAAATTTGTACCACTGTCGTTCAACATATAACTAAAAAAATACAGTCGCTGAAAACTCATCTAATCTTTGAGGATGTTTATCTTAAAATAGATTAGTTTGTATATTTAAATAATTTGAATATTTTTAACTAATTGAATAATTTTAATAAAAATGAAATTTTATTTCTGAAATTACCGCTTCCATAATATATTTGCGGACTATATTTTTGTAATATGTCCAAGCCTGACGGCTTCAGTTCCTACTTGTTTATAATAATAATAATCATAACTATACAGTCCATCTATTTAAGCCTGGCGTATGACCTTGGGTGCGCAGTAGCAATCACTAGAAATTGGAGTGGGGACGTCAGTTGACTTCAGACTGTCTTGCTGCAAGCATCAGTGAAAGTACATTCGGATGAAAAAGTATAATGGAATTTAAGATGAAATTATGCGGGCGCGTAATCCATAGTCAGTGTAAGGAGATTATTAGTAATGTGATTGACTTTATGACTAAGGAAGTTGCAGCAGGGAACGTGATTATACCTTTGAAGAATATTTTGGATCGAGTTTCAACATGCACATGTGTTTCTGCAAGGAGTTTAAGTAGATTTAACAAGAAAAAAAAAAGTGTCTGCAGGTTAGACAAGTTAAAAGTTGTAATACAATATAACTTTAATACAAAGATGAGACACGAACGGAACAAATATTTTGAACAAAAGAATCCGAAATTTCACGTTCTAAATTAACAATCATAATAAATATCTTTGTTGTAAGACGCAACAAAGCTGTTCAACAAAGACATTTATTTTGTTTGGTAAACTTAGTTCAGTTCTTAACAGGCTTTTCATTGTTATATTATTTATACATTATTATTTTCTAAATTCAGGTGAATGTTCCACATTTTCGTCACCTAGAGAACAGAAAGAAAGAAGTGAACAGAAAATATGAAATATAAAAAGTAATCCATTAAATTGTGGAAAAAATTAATATTTTGATGAAAACTTGTGTCTCGTACCATCCAAGCGCTCGACCCTCTCTTTCTTTCCGAATGCGTTCTTCCTCTGCGCGAGACTGATTCCTCCACACGCCAGTACTAAATAGATTTGCTGTACCTATATAAACTTGTTACTTAATAGCGGACAGAGGATTTTTATGACGCTAAAAATCAACCCGACTGGCAGTACCCAGGAGGAAAGATAATATGGAAATATTAAAATGAAATAAGTAAAATAACAAGATAGTAGTTTTAATTTTATTTAAAAGAAATATTTAACATTCTACAGTAAAGTACAATCTACATTTATGTATGTAACAAAATTATTTTACATTTCGTTTCCTACGAAACAATATAATTTGAATATATCAGACAGATTCTCACAATTTTAAAAAATCTTAGGGTTTATAATTTGTTTATTAAAAATGTGAAGATCTAATCTTAATCTGCAGAAATATAATACACTATAACTACAATATAACCTGTAAATCGCCGGCAACAATGAACACGATTTTTCTGGAACTACAATATAAAAGTAATAAACATTTTAAACATCTAATTTTAAAGAAAAATATCACTGATCAAGTCTATTTTTGAAATGAGACTATATTTTAGAATATTTTTCTTTTTGATTTCTGAGATTTAATTAATATTGCTTTAAAGTTGACAACTAAAAGTTCGAACAATGATTTTGAACAGTTAGGGTGGCAACCAGGGCTTCGAACCGAAACTGAACCGAAAACCGAAAACCGAAAATCCGTTATTTTTGTTGGAACGAAAACCGGAGCTGAACCGAAAAAAAATATCGGTTTATTTCGGTTCAGATAATGTTTATGGGAGTGAATATAAAATTTATTTAAGATTGTTTTTTAAACTGATGAGAAGAAAAAATATTATATTATGTTACTAGGAGTAGAACGCGCTCTTTTTTGTGCTGAGCTCAAATGTTGCTGCCGAGGCGCAGCCGAGGCTTGCATATTGAGCGAAGCACAAAAAAGGCGTTCTACTCCGAGTGACATATACTATTTTTTCTTCAAGCGTATGTATTAAAAATTTGCAACCATAAATACTTATGAATTTATAGTTTCAGATGCTATTGCTGCTAATTCCGGCGGTGTACATTGAATTGGTTGAGACGTTTTTTAATTTTTGATCTTTATATTGTGTATTTTGTAACTAATCACAGAATTATTACAGAATAATAATAAAGTAACTCACTAATAACGTAACTAATTTCTGAATTCACTACAAACCACGCTACAAACATATTAAATTGACAGATGTTTTGTTTATGGCGACTGCTGCCATCAGTGCCATCTGTTGATAACTATATGAACTATTTACTAGTATAAAAATGTTCACATTTTGTTACTAGTAAAAAAATGTATCATTTCTACCGAATGTATTGAACAAAATGTTAGCATTATAATCCGCTTGAAGAAAAATTGCATTTTTTTAAATTGATAAGTAAAAAAATGCGCTTCTATTATTTTGGGGGGAGTTGAACGCCCAGAACCCCCCCTGGCAGCGGTCTTGGTATGATTATTACAAAATAAGGAATAAAATGTTCTTCTAAATTATAGTAGAAAATAAATTTCTAATACAAATAAAATCATTTAAAAATTTATCAATTGGAACTGAACCGAAAACCGAAAAAAAACTGTTATTTTTGCCGGAACGAAAACCGGAACCGAACCGATATTTATTTTTTTAATTGAACCGGAACGAAAACCGAAACGAAAAAAATAACGGTTCGAAGCCCTGGTGGCAACCATGCGCTCATTTGTCATGGACAATCACTATAGTCTGTTTATTTGGTACAGGCGGAACTAAACTGGAGTTTAGTTTTCTTAAGATGTCATGTGAACCATGATATCATAAGTAGATTCATGTTGGCAGCCATTCAAGTCAAAAATCAAAATACCAAATGAAAAACGAGTAACATATACGAGTATTATAAAAAATAAAATATATAATACATTTTTAGAAGACAAAAGGCAGTATAGAAAGCATATTTGCTACGTAGAATTCGTTCAACGGTCAAACACCCGTATAGCCTTTCTGATTGCTTAGTTATGGCTGCCGAAGTGGCGCGGAGTAGCGTAATTTTGCCTAGCGTGCTTACATGCGACGTCTTGAACTCAAGGTCGCGATTAGTCACAGTATCACGTGTACATCTACTGAGAAGTGACATTACTGGTGGCGGCGCTGTGATCCAGGACAATATGGCTGTTGACGCTAGTACTCAGCCGTCAATTTGCTGATAGCGAACATGTTAATTTAAGCACAGTACATTTTTATATTATGAAAATGCGAGTAAAAATTTGCTAAATTTTTGAATTTTTAGTGCTACACATGTATCGAGGTGTATAACAGAAGGTGGGCATCAAATTACAGTATTTAAAGTTTAATTTCAGAAGATTTGAATTTTTAAGCGCTACACTTGTATAGAGATGTGTAACAAAAGGTGGGCATCAAATTACAGTATTTAAAGTTTAATTTCAGTAGATTTATTGAAGTGTAATTTGTAGTTGAGCAGGTGTTAAATGCCCGGCACGTAATTTTAAGTGGTATATTACAATCTGAGTGTGAGTCATCTGAATTTACAATATATGCATTCTGTTCGCAAAGAAGTGCATTATGCTCATTGCCTCATGAAATAAAATTTGTTTTAGTTGGACAGGGCGAGCTAAAAGTTAAATATGCAACTTACAGGTGCAAGCATATTAGTGCAGTTTTGTTTTTCTGAGACAAATGCAATGAACAAACTCGCATATAGACCGGGAGCTCATGACAGTTTATAGTCTCCGATTTCATACAGCATGCCTTTTGGATGAGGGAATATTTACCCTGTGACAACAAAGAAAGGAGGGTACTAAACCTCTGCGGGCCGCATGCCGTAAAGGTGGAAAATTTCGGAATATTGTGGGTGATTTTATAAAAAATAAAAGTGGAAAATTTCGGAAAAATTGATGATTTTAGGGAAAATTTTCACAAAACTTTTCCGAAATTTTCCACCCTTGGGCCAACGCATGCCAATTTTTTTATAGAAGTTCTATGACACAAACTTTAATTCTTTTTATCGGCATGCTGCATGAAAACGCGGAAAATCATATTTTTTTTTATCACAAGATCACGTGACCGTTTGAGACCTTTGGGACCGTGCGTATCGCATGCCTATAATTTTTAAGACTTTAAATTTGTTTCTTTAGATAAAAGGGCAAGCATTATTAAAGCAGAGAAAAACACAAAATTTTGTGCAAGTGGAAATGCACTTTTCCATATAACCGGAAAGCGTGCAGGGGTTTAGTACCCTCCTTTCTTTGTTGTCAAAGGGTAAATATTCTCTCCTCCAAAAAGCATGACTGACTGTAGTAATGTATGAAATCGGAGACCATAAACTGTCATGAGCTGCCGGTCTAATAGTATCAATTACTTTTTTGCTGTAACTCAAAATATATTTCCACGCCTTCCTCCTGTCCATAACCAAATCTTTTCCCAATTTGGACTTAATATTAATTTTACCTCCAAGAAAAGAAAAAAACAAGATGCCTATCTTTGTCCTGTCTTGAATGACAGGCAAAAACACAACAATATGTTCTGCTTTTATACTTTTTCACAACTTCTGTCGATATTTTAACAAAAATTCAACACTAGAACATACGTAATAAGTTCAAACAGTACTAGAGTGTCTAGTACAATATTTGACCACCAGACAGCGTATTCGAGCATGTCAGTTCTCAATAGTCTATCGCGTGATACTATTACAATGTGCATCCGACTATTGTACGCCTAGCAGTAAGCGGTGGAAATTTGTCCTAATTTCGTTTAGCTCGATACCAGAAATGATTCCCTTAGCTGTGGACGAAGACGTATTTTACGTCAAAAATCTAAGAAATGGGTATTAATAAAATAAATGTCTGTTTCTTGTGAGGTAAAAACTTAGATTTTCACTAAAAATCCATAATAACGTGATTTCTAGTTTAGGATATGAGTAAGATAACCTAAAAATATACTTAAGTGCGCATAACAATCACAAACGGTTCAAAATCATAGTTCGAACGTAGTTTTACATATTTGCTACCTGTACATTAAGCCTGTTTTAGGCCAAATTACTCCTTTTAAAATTTTGATTTTTAAATGTGGCACGAAAATTTTTGACAGAAATATAGGAGTATCTCATACAGAATGATCCAAAAAGTTTTCAGTTCACAGAGTTATTAAACTTATTTGCGCTATACTAAACCCCAGCTAAAATTTTAATGAATAATTAAATCTAAAAATCATACACAAAACATACAACACCGATATCACAGTCTGATAGTGATATTATTTTTTTGAATAAGGCAAGAGATATGTTGGCAGTATTGACATATGCTGGTCATCCCAAGATGGCTGACGTCTTGAAATACCACAACAAAATAATATAGGAAACGAAAGGAAAACTAGCAAGGAACACAGTTCAATAAGCATGTGAAGTATACAATAATTATAATAATAAAATAGAGTATTTCAAATAACTCCTTAAAATATTAAGCAAAGGCTCCTTATTAGGATACATTTATTTGAAACTAACTACATTAACTCTACTAATTTTTTGAGAAAAATTCGACCTGTTTTCCTGAAAACTGTAGCTTTCTAACTTAATATACGCTCAAGCTTCAAGCTTTCCAAGAGTAAATTCAAAAGGAAGATTTATATTAGAACATTTTAAGAAGCATTAATGTTTACAAACTAAAGATAGCATTCTCGCAAGTATTAAATTTAAAAATGACATAAATGTAAAAAATCATAAAAAGCGCGTTTCTAAATACGATAGAAATTTGTGCTCAAAATGTCCCAAACGCTGCACGCACGTATACTCAATGTCTATTTTATAAACGAACATGATTGCTCTGTGGACGAATTGATAGTGACGAGAACCATGGCAAAAGTTTTTTCGAACCCATGAAGAAGTTCACAACTTCTTCATGGCTTGCATACCTCACTTATTTAGCAGACATTTTTGATCATGTCAACGTACTTAATAAAGAATTACAAGGGAAGAAAATCACGATAATATCTGCTAGTGAAAAATTGTCAGCGTTTGGTTCAAAGATCCTACTGGAAACAAAAAGCTAATCAAAACTGCTTTTCTGCTTTTCCAAAATTAGCTTTGTTTTTAGATAGGGTGACATTTCGCCCCGCTTTCCTCGGGACTGTCCCGCATTCTAACATTTTGTCCCGCATTAAGATGCGTCCCGTAAAAGTCCCGCATTAAGATGCGTCCCGCAAAAGTCCCGCATTAATACGCGTCCCGTAAAAGTCCCGCATGTTAACATTTTGTCCCGCATTGTAACTTGTATTTGAGGAAATGAGGACCTTTTTTTTGCTCCGTCCCGCATTGCCTTCTTAAGAAAATGGTCACCCTATTTTTAGAAGATTCGAATTATACTCGTTTTGAGGACATCAAGGTCACAATCAACAAACATCTTGGCAACCTAAAAGACCGTTTCGCTCAATATTTTCCAGAACTTGATTTAAGTACAGTGAGTTGGGTTATAGATCCTTTTAAATGCCAAAAGAGCCACAAGGGTTACCTGAATCACTTTTGGAACTGAGATCAAATAATGAAGTATGTATGGAATTTGAAAACAAAACTGATCTGTCATATTTTTGGATGGCAAGGGCTGTAAAGTCTTTTAAAATTGTTCATGAGGAGGCAATTAAAAAGTTGTTGTCATTTGGAACAACTTATCTCTGTGAACAAGGATTTTAAATTCTAACGAACATTAAAACGAAACAGAGAAATCGACTGGACCCCAAAGACTGTATCCAAATCCAACTAACAAAGGCCCGATTTTGATGTTATTATATCAATTGTTGCCTTGTCCATCATCGGGTGATTTTGGACTGCCCCTAAAAAGAGCATAGGCTGTCAATCAAATTTCTCTATCTAACTCGTCTATCTGCCATAGGCTTCAAGTCGGTGATGTTGTTATAAAGTCTTTTGTCTTGGTTTTGAGAGCTCCATGCATTTATTTCTAGCAGGGTTGAGCGACGCCAGGTGTTCTTTGGTCGCCCTATACGCCTACTGCCCTGAGGGTTGTATGCTAGTGCATAGCGACACACTTCGCTAGGAGCCCTTCGAAGAGTGTGCCCTAACCAACCATACTTTCTTCTTTTTATTTGCAAATTAATGTCCATTTGACCAGTTCTTTCCCCCAATTCTACGTTTGATATTCTATGTGGCCAATAAATGCGAAAGATTCTTCGAAGACATCGATTTACAAATACTCGCACTCTTCTCTTGATAGCTTCTATTACGAACCAAGTCTCTCAGCCGTACAGAAGAACTGACGTCACGCATGCTCTGAATATGGTAGTTTTCGTGGAAGTACTCTACATTAATTTATATAATTTATGTTAATTAATATGTAAATTCTAAAAAATTCAATAAATCCTTCAATGTAAATAATTTATGATTTTTTTTTTATAAACCAATGGGATAACGTAGGTGTAAAGAAATATATTTCTGGGTAATAGGTAAAAATGTTCCCCGACCCCTGCACTGATGTCGCTACTTGTTAATTAATTACATAAATGTCCAATACGCTTCATATATTGGACTGTATTCTTTACTTCTTTTTCATTTTCCTTACGGGCATAGATGATAAGCAATTCCTATTTTATCACAAAATTAGCGCAATTTTTGGATCATTCTGTCTGTTCGTAGTTAGCTTAACCTAACTAACTAGATTCACTCATTTAATCTATGGTACTCTGAATATACTTAATTTTTAAGTTTTCAAAATTGACCAATATTTAATTAGTCAATTTTTCATGATCGGAATGCATGTCAAATTTTAAACTAGAACAATAAGCAATTAGCAAAGGTAATTATAAACGTTATATGAATAATTAAAAATATTATATATCATTTTTATGTACAAAAATCAAAATAATATATACAAATAACTTATCTTATATTGAATTTTGCATGAGGGAGTCAAAGCCAAAGTGGTGTAAGTCACATTTTCAGTAAGTAATTAAAATACATCTACCAATACATGTTAATATATGTTTCATTTTGTAATACGTAACTAACAGGGAAATTTCATTTTTTATGTTGTATATTTACAATACATTTATAATATTATAGTATTAAGTAAGTCCGTTTAAGGCTGCGTATAATTCTCAGTGCTTACTAATTTCTTATACAAAACTATTACAATTTGCCGCATCGTACGCAAATATGCGTCAATTGGTTTACAAGATGGCGTCTATAATGCAATTTGCTTATTTACAATTACATTAAAGTTTTTTCTACAATTAAAAATATCCTATTAGATAGATAAAAATTCGCTGCAAATTTTGATATATAGATTGTTATTAATTTTATTTCTGATTATTAGTTTTGTTTAAGAAACTATTGAGAACTATAGGGTTGTGCGCCGCCTTAAACAACAAAACTCACCAAAAATCATCAAATCCAGTTACATACAGGCTATTCCAAACATTTAGGCGGAACTAACTGAAATTTTCATTTTTGTAAGTTGTCATTAGCTATTTTTTATATATATTGAAGTTGGCTTTTCCTGAACAAAATGTTCAAAAGCTTCAATCAATCTGTAAAAGTTACTAGATTTGAAAATCTAGTTTCGCCTAAACGATTGGAATAGCCTTTATTACAAAATGAAACACCTTATATTTATAATTCTCCGGACAATTTCGATGCTGCTCACTAATCTTGTCTACTTATATTTGCATTATGATAGAATATAGTTCATTTCTTTGGTTTAAGCGGAACTAAACGAGAGTTTCGTTTTTAAGTTGTCACAAAAACCAAGCGTGCCTAGGTTATTTAATATTTCATGTTGGTATTTATTATAAAGTGACATTTATAATAAAAAAATAGAATATATAATGCATATTTAAATTTTTGGAAGACGTACAAATTTAAGAAATGAGACATTATTAAAAAATTTATCAAGTGTCGGCCTTGGTAGCAAAGAGGTAGCGCTCTTGCTTAACGAGCCAAAGGTCCCAGGTTCGAATCCCGGTCAGGATATGGCTGTTTGTGAGCCACAGTGTGATTGGGACATTTAGCTCCAGTGATGGGATTCAATTTGCTCAACAACCGGTTCGCAGGGGTATTTGTTTAAAAACACAAAATTTTCACAAAATCAAAATAGCATATTTATTTAAATTAAACATAAAGATAAGTAATTATTTTAAATATTGCCAAATAGCCCTCTGGGTTTCAGTCACTTCTACTTCCGTTTTTGTTTTTACACGAGGATCATCCACATTGTGGTTGCTTCTTAATCAATATAGTACTATCGGTACTGGATCCCAATCTATTAAAGGCAAACCATTCAGATTAATAACCATAATATTACTTATATTTGAAACGATCAGTCTGTTTCGTTTTTCTGTGCATATATTATTCATAAGACTAAAGCCTCTATCAGCTTCTGCTGAACTGACGGCTATGGTCATTCCCTGTATCTAAAGTATTTTAACAAGTGGTTCGCCGAACTTTAATTTTCTTAACAAACGGTTCGAGTGAACCGGATGAATCCCATCACTGTTTAGCCCTATTCTACGGTTAAGAAAAAAAAAAGAATTACACAAATAATTTAATGAAAATGACATTTGTATTTTTGACAATTATGATTTACAATAGCTTAACAAAATGGCGAAAATAGTTACTAGATTTCAAAATATAGTTTCGCTTAAAAATTTGGAATAAGCTATATAGACTGTTTCTTTGGTTTAAGCGGAACTAGTTTTTGAATTCTAGTAAGTTTTACCAATTAAGTGAGGCTTTTGACAATTTTATTTAGCAAAAGCCTATTTTATCTATTATTAAGAAAGCTCATGACAACTTAGGAATAGGGTAATTCCATTTAGTTCCGCTTAAACGTTTTTACAAACATATTTTACAAAACAAAATGGTAATAGTTATTCTGTTCAGGATATTTTGTAGCGATTCACAAAGTGTATAACAAGATTTTAAAATCATCCGGTATATTTTAGTGGACTCACGACCAAGTCAAGTACTGGCGGGCTATTTTAACCTGGCTGGTGGGACCACTGGCGCACACAAGGGCGGAGTCAAACGGGTCCGGACCCACCCTGTACCAAAACATTATACTTTTGTTTTTGTTAATCACTTATTATGTCAGGGAGACGCCAGTTAAAGTGAGGAGGTTTTGTTTACGTTTTCACTTTAAATTGAGAAGTGAGGTGCTTTTTTTGCTCTTTACTTGTAATTTAGAAATGAAGAACTTTTTTTTTTCTTCACTTAAAATTTAGAAGGGAGGACCTTTTTTTTGCTCTTTACTTGAAATTTAGAAGTGAAAACCTTTTTTTTTGCTCTTGACTTAAAATTCAGTAAAAAGGCCCAGTTTTTGCTCTTCATTTAAAATGTAGAAGTAAAGATGTTTTTTTTAGGTCTTCACTTAAAATTGAAATTTTGCCCTGTGCTAAAATATTTTTTAAATATATAATATTTCTTTATAAAAATTATGTCTTGCCACTGTACAGTCGGGGAAAAGCGCATTTATACATTGTATACGTACGAGCGCTTCCCAATTTGAAGAAAATTAAATTTTGTGTGACGGTAACGCACAACTGCAACACGAAAACTAATGGCGCCCCCTTTTTTTCTCTACTGCGCAACCAGCCAACTTAAATTAGCCAGACAGTAGTGAGCTAGGGACTTTTGGTTGGTTTATATACGGAACAAGAATAAGGAATAGGAAATAAGCATAGTACACAAGAATAAAAAATATTAAACCGTTTATATAGGACATAACATTTCGTCGCTGCGCCTGCGTACTTGCGTTGGCCTGTGTTTAACGTTTGTCACTTGAGAGGTTCTTAAAACTTACAAGAAGAATAAAAAATAATAATAAAAACATTTTATTATTGTTTACAACCCTCTGATCACAACTGAAAAACATCTGTTGAACAAACTTTATTACGGCAGACATTTTGATTGCTGTGCGCAGGCTTATCGTGTCTTATTCTTGAAATAAGAATAGAAGTTGAATGTTACCAACTATTCTTATGTTTAAGTTAAATTTCATTCCTACATAAACCGATATACGGCGCAGCCATGTTTTAACATCTTGTGTACTATTCTTATTTCCTATTCCTTATTCTTGTTCCGTATATAAACCAAGCATTTATGTTGGATTTACAAAAAATAAATTTAATCTGTTTAAGATATTTTTTTTCAACATTGCTTTATTGCTTATTGCTCAGATTAAAAACAAGACCAACTGTAAATTTTATTGTTTATCACATCCAAAATTAATGAATACTTGTAGTCACTTAACATAAAATATAATATAAAATGTACCCTTACTATTAATATTATTACATAATTAATTTCTAAAAGGAGGGTTTCTCTTGTGGACCCTAAGGTAAGCTAAGTTAATAATTTTGGCGTACAATATCCATGGCGATTTTAAACATATCTAGAAAATATCAAATACACATTGCAAAACAAATATTTTTGAAATATCTATTCGAATGTTTTTAAAGCATATATTTTTTATAACATTTTGTAAAAAAAATATTATAAAAAAATAGTTATTTATGCAACAAATGTATGAAGCAATACTTTTTTCAAGAATGAAAAATTTGTTCGCATAAACCGTAGACGAGTGCAGTAACCCATGAGTAAAAAACAAACGTTTTATGCATGAGTTTTGTACAATATTTGTCTGCAATTAAAAAATAAATAAATAAAAATTGATATATACATACATTTTTCTACGAATGTTTTTAATTTAAAAAATAAGCCTGGAACAAAACTAAAATTTGAGTTAAGGTATTATAGATCCATAACACATCCAGAACATAAAAATTACAGTACTCTCTTTGTTATGTTTATTATAAACAGATGTTCAGAACAAAATACCTCTATATATTAATATATGCTATGTATTAAGTTATGGACCTCTATAAACTAGGCTTTATGATCACGAATTGACTTTAATTGTTTTCACTGCACTCTTTGATTCTTCTTTGGACTGCATGGACACGCCTGCAGTCCTTGTAGATGATTCTGTCGCCCCCATATGCACATGTAAGTTCATGGAGATAGTGCTGTAGCCCAATTAGCCGATGTATTGTGCTTATAGTAAGTGTGAAATAATGAAACATTTATGAGAAATGAAACTTAATAAAATTATGAGAAATAAAATAATAGTTAAGTTTATGGGAGTCGGACAGGTGTAGAAATAAATAAAAAAAAAGTTTATCTAACTAAGATTACGTTTCGATTTTAATCAAATCTTCCTCAGAGCTAAAAAGATTTTGAATCAGTTAGAAATTACATAATTAATATTGTAACCATGGACACATATACCGATATATTTTATTATTTAGGCCCGGTTTTTCCACCTTCAGATAAAGTTCCAGGTAACTATCTGACAGATAAGGTTATTTGTAACTTCATCTGCTGAGCAAATGTCATCCCTTCTTTCTATACAAATGTATCTATCGGATAGTTATCTAACGGATAATGAGACTGACGTATTGGATTCACTGATTGGTATTGACATTTATTTAGCAAATGAAGTTACAAATAACCTTATCTGTCAGATAGTTACCTGGGACTTTAACTGAAGGTGGAAAGACCGGGCCTTAACGTTTTATTTTTAAATTATGTGACTTTAACTAGGTATACAGTCTGTTCCAAACGGTTAGGCGGAACTAAATGAGAATTTAGTTCTTTTAGGTTGTCACGAGAAGGGACCTTGCTTGGGTTATTTCATTTTTCACGTTGGGATGTCAAAATTTAAAATTCCAGCAATGAAACCATGGAAACGAATGATATATGTCAAAATTAAATATTTTTTTTTATATTTTAATGACAAAAAAATAAATAAATGGGAAATTTGTATTAAGAATGACACAAAAAATCAAAATATAAAGAAAATGACATTTTAAAATGATATTAACCTTAACCAAAAAATGTTTATTGTAAGTATGATTTACAAAGCTTAAACAAAACGGCCGAAAGGCACGATTTAAACGATGAAAGTAACTAGATTGCAAAATCTAGTTCCGCTTAACCGTTTGGAACAGACTGTACATTTTATTTATGATTTATTTATTTTTATTTATTTATTTTAAATCAATTTTACGTAACTCATATTTTATTATTTAACGTTATATTTTAAATTATGTGACTAACTAGGTATAACAAATTTTATTTATGTACTTATTTATTTTAATTATTTATTTATTTATTTTAAATCAAATTTTGCGTAACTCATATATTTTTTATTATTTGACTTTTTTATATTTAACTGTATTATCATCTATAATCTATCTATAACTAATAATTATTCATGTATACTTAATACCTAAACCATTCAGCTGTATTTTGATAATGTATTCTTATAAACAATATTAATTATGTAATTTCTAACTGATTCAAAATCTTTTTAGCTCTGAGGAAGATTTGATTAAAATCGAAACGTAAGCTTAGTTAAATAAACTTTTTTTTTATTTATTTCTACACCTGTCCGACTCCCATAAACTTAACTATTATATTATTTACGGACATAATTCATCAACATATATTATGAGAAATGAAAATGAAACAGTTACTATTTTTAACATTTTTTAAGTCATTCTAAATTTATTTTATGCTTAAAAACAAGTGAAAAGTACAGTTTTTTTAACAGTCGTACAGTAGTGGACTGGCAAAAATTTCCGGCCCTGGAAAATGGGAATTAATCGGCCCCATAGGGTGAAGAGACACTGGATCAAGGACCGGCCCCATTGATCCAAGAATCGGTCCTGTTGGGACCGGACCCACCGGGAAAATGCCCGGTTTCTCGGCGGGCCAGTTCGCCACTGCAGTCGTACAAAAAGATCCTTAATTTGGTAAAGAGGACCGTAAATGTAGGGATGAGAATTTATTTTTGAATATCGATATATGCGCGATTCGATATATCGTAAGTGTGATATCGATATTCGATATATATCGAAGTAAAAATATCGATATTTTCGATATATCGAAATAAATAACACGTAACATGTAAAATATATAAATTACAGTTTTATTTTTTTGTTGTCTTGGCGGGAAAAGAAGTTGCCACTTGACAGAAAATCACTTTACAGTTGGTACTCACCCAGCTACCAACCAACTTTCTAATATTCTCCTAGTTAACTGCTCTCATAATTAAATATATATACACGCCGTTCACTTTTGTAAGGAAAAACCAGATCATTTTGGTTACTTTAATAGTGTATTACGGACTTTAAATTAAAAATATTCCTTACGCTGTAAAACCGACTTTAGATTTATTGCTTTAATCATTATTAAGAAAGTGACATTTTTTATAATTTTTTAATACCAACATGACATACATTTTCAAAGGTGCAAATTATTGAAATCAAAATTTCGTCTTACAGGCTATTCCAAACGATTAGGTGGAACTAAATGGAAATTTCGTTATTTAAGGTTGTCATGAAAAGGGACCTTGCTTGGGTTATTTCATGTTTCAGGTTTGGTATGTGAAACTTTAAAATTCCAACAGTGAAACCATGAAAACGAATGACAGATGTCAAATATTTTAATACATTTTTCATATTTTGAAGACAAAAAAATAAATAAATGGGAAATTTTTATTAAGAAGGACAAAAAATTTAAATGCAATGAAAAGGACATTTTATAATGACAATCAATTTAATCTAGAATTGAGTATGATTAACAAAGCTTAAACAAAATGACCAAAAGTTCGAATTAGTAGATAAAAATTACTATATTTCAAAATCTAGTTCCGCCTAAACGTTTGGAATAACCTATAGTTTGTTTTTACAAAAGTGAACAGAATATAATTAAATGTAAAAAAGATACAAGAATACCGATATTTTGTGCGAATATCGATATTTTGCGCGATATATCGCATTTCAAATATCGATATAAAAATATCGATATATTTTTCTAAAGTATCGATATTTTTGAAATACCGATATATCGTTCCCATCCCTACGTAAATGTAATCGTAAAACCGTAGTAAATAGATATTTCGAGCGTCAGGCTCCTCGTCCTAGGGCGTATTTTTCTTTATCATTGGCCCATCTGGTAGGTTTCTATTTGGTATTTCTACTCCTAGTAGAGATTTGTAGTGTTTCATTCAAGAGTGTTTCCTCCACCTACAATATACTAACATATGTTGCCTATTTCCATTAATGGTTTGCTACTCGCCCTATCATGTAACATAGATGAAGGAAATTTGGCTAATTCCGTGATAAGATATGTATTTTTTCCTTTTGTGTTGGCTTTAGCAGCTTAGGCTGTTAGCCAGGTAATAAAGTAAGAGATTGAGTAAGAGATTGAGAGTTGTTAAAATTTTGATTATAATCTGATTTTCTAATTTAATGTAGTTATAAATAATTTCGTAAATATCTAGAGAAATAGTGGAAGAAGCATCTGAATTGGTAGGTAAGGAAATTTTATGGCCACCTAATTTTTTTGTAAATATATTATGATTGCGAAAATGAATTGGGCATTCAAATAATACGTGGTTCGAATCGCTAGAAGACAATTTATGACGCGGACAGGAAGGTGATGTTACCATATTAATTCTATGCAGATGATATGGAGAGAAAGTAAATAAATCTAAGCCGGATAAAAGTGCATATAAAAGACCTGCTTTGGTGTGAAGAAAACCAAAGCTTTCTAGGAAGGAGGGGTTGAATTTGATCATAGTATGATCCTTTGAACTGTAGAGAATCTATGTGTTTTTGTTGCCATTGATTGTATCTGGAAGATTTGAAGACGTAAAATATTAGTAATTTTAAATATGATAATTATTAGTTTTATTACAGGTTTATACAATTGGTATTATAAAACTCACGGAATTACCCTCATTACCACGAAATTACACGACTTTTACATCATCATCAAATTCGGCTTCGCACTGCAATAAATTAAAAATTTAAGTTAATTCACAGTTTGTCAGATGAAGACTACTTTGTCCATAATACAAACATTTTTGTTTTATCTTTTAATTTAATTATGTTATAATGATTCTTAATATCACGAAATTAGCCGAGTTTCCCGTATATGGAATAATTGTTAGTTTTACTTAGTGAAATTCGATGAGCGACCGGGCAATCACTCAATGCCCCGTGGTCGCTCAATACGCAATACAAAGTAGTTAATGAAACACAGTCAGTGCCAATTTGCTCAGGGCCCAGCAAAAATGAACTACAGTTCGCGTTAGACCTCGCAAAGTTTACAGCCGGCTCTGAATATAGGTAAAAGGTTTTTAAATGAAATGCTTGGTAAAGTTTCATAAAAATATTTATTCGTCATGCTGACTGCAGTTTCGGTGTTAACCATTTTCAAGGCTACAATATTTATGTCATGATGAAATTATAAAGTAATATGACAAACTGTACTGGCCATAACACATATACTGTGCTGGCCACAACAGCTAAGGGCAAGACAGGCTCTAGGGCGGAACAACGGGCGCCGATATAGCAACGTGAAGAAATTTATTATTCAATAAAAATGTGTTTTGAAATTTTTAGAAAAAGTAGAGACGCAATATTTTCATTTACCCTTGCACCAAAATTGTTAGTTATTGCACGCAATCACTGCAGCATCTAGGGTTGAAAAAACGGGGCATTTACCTCGAACATCGTTATAAAAAGGCGCAGTAATTCTTTATTCAATATATTTTGAAATGATTAAATACAGCAGATAGCGCAATATTTTTATTTTGCCCTGAAACAACTTTTTACTTATCCATCAAAAAGCATAGCATTTTAGAGAGCGAATTTTCAGAAATTTTTACTGTTTTTATTTAATTTTTTACACTTCCTGTGACAGTAGCTAGAGTTAAAGTTATTCCAAACGTTTAAGCGAAACTAGATTTTAAATCTAGTATTTTTTATTTATTGAGTCGGGATTTTGGCAATTTTGTTTAAGCTTTGTAAATCATACTTACAATGAACATTTTAAGGTTACGGTGAACTGACATTATAACATGTCAAGTTTCATTACATTTTAATTTTTTGTGTCATTCTTAATACAAATGTTTAATTTCTTAAATTTGTGCTTCTTCCAACAATTTAAAAATTTATCTGTATTTAATTTTTTTATAATAAACATTATATGCTGTTCATATTTGTAACCAGATCTAGTTAAAGTCTATTCCAAACGATTAGGCGGAACTAGATTTTCAAATCTAGTAATTTTTACAGATTGATTGAAGCTTTTATCATTTTGTGCAGGAAAAGCCAACTTAAAATAGCTAATGACTTAAAAAAATTAAAATTCCAGTTTCCGCCTAATCGTTTGGAATAGCCTGTACGTTGGTTACTTTTGGTGTGTATTACTGTATTTAAATGCCATTAAAAATTTTCCTTGTGCTGTTATTCAGACTTTTTTGGTTATGATCATTATAATTAAGATATTTTTTATTATGACATATGTCAAATTGACATTTTTGGCCACTTTTCAATGCCAACATGACATACAGTTTCAAAGGTGCAAACTATTGAAATCAAAATTTCCTCTTAGTTTGTTCTTACAAAAGTGAACAGCATATACTTAATACTGAAATAACCTACACAAGCTCCGTTTTCGTGGCTTAAAAAACTTAAAAAACGAAGTTTCCGCTTAGTTCCGCATAAACCTAAGAAATGACCTATAGAAATATCAAATAAAATTGTAAAAGATTACAAAAGAAATTCTATTGGGCAAATCAGGTTAAGTGACCTATTTATTCAGAATGAACAAACTGTTTAAATTAATTTAAAATATTTAATAGATAAATTTGCAATTGTAGAAACCATAGAAGTTAATTTTTAAATTTACTGTATTACATTTCGTTATTATTATTATACTATAATAACAATAATAAAATGTATTTAGGCAATATGAAATTAAAAAAGGGCTTAAAATTTAATTTAAATTTTAATTAATGTAGGGGAGGGGCACGGATGTATATTTGCTTACAGGCCCAAAATTTCTAGCTATGCTATAGATTGGAACACTTGTACGTATAGCCCATTTCTTTGATTTAAGCGGAATTAGATTTTGAAAACTAGTAACTTTTAAAGTTTAAATAAGGCTTTTTACAATTTATTTAGTAAAAGCAAACTTCAATTGTTAAAAATTCGATTTAATTCCATTTAAACGTTTGAAATAGCCTATTCACAGCGTAGAAACTTGAAAATAATATGGTTCCATGTTATTTTGACGTTTCTTTAGTTTCACATGCTTTAGTTTACACAATACAAGATTTCCAAATTATCTATTATAGACCGGGAGCTCATGACAGTTTTTGGTCTCCGATTTCATACAGCATGCCTTTTGGAGGAGAGAATATTTACCCTGTGAAAACAAAAAAGGGATGGTACTAAACCCCTGCACGCTTTCCGGTCATAGGGAAAATTGCATTTTCACTTAAACACAAAATTTTTGTGCTTTTCTCTGATTTAATATTGCTTGCCCTTTTGTCAAAAGAAAGTTATAACAAATTTAAAGTCTTTTAAATATATGCATGCGATTCGAAGGGTCCCAAAGGGCTCAAACGGTCATGTGATCTTGTAATAAAAAATATGATTTTCCGCGTTTTCATACAGCATGCCTATAATTAAAAGACTTTAAATTTGTTATAACTTTCTTTTGACAAAAGGGCAAGCAATATTAAATCAGAGAAAAACACAAAAATTTTGTGCAAGTGGAAATGCAATTTTCTCTATGACCGGAAAGCGTGCAGGGGTTTAGTACCATCCCTTTTTTGTTGTCACAGGGTAAATATTCTCTCCTCCAAAAGGCATGCTGTATGAAATTGGAGACCAAAAATGTCATGAGCTCCCGGTCTATTATGTCTCCGGCATTTGATGGTTTATAAACGGTCCTATTAAATTTACGAATAAAATACAGTTCATAAGTTCGTTGTTTTTTCTTTATTTCTTTTTTATTAATTACTCAAAAGTAACAGTAATTTTAATACATCAACACTATCAGCACTATAAAATAAGGGTACATTTTAAAAAATTTAAACAATTTTTAGATGTGACTTTTAAGGCTTAAACCATTACTTAAGTAATATGAGCTTTTTTCAGATAAATAATTTAAAAAATAATTCATTCACGAAATTTTCTTTTCGCTCATTTCATCAAACATTTTATTAGAATTGACATCTCCGTTTCTCAAATCATTAATTTTGTCTTCATTTTTAATGCCATTTTGTTTCTGTTCATTTTGGCATTCAATTTGTTTAGCTTCGCTTGTAATTTCTCCATTTGTTTTTGCATGTCCATTTGCTAAAACTTCTTTTTGTTTTGGCTTTTCTCTTGGCCCATAGGCTTTGTTATAAAAATCAGAGAAGAGATAATAGAAGAAGATGGCATTTGGAAGAGTAAAACAGACTGACCATCTTGGAAAACCGCAGTCGTTCCATAACAGTTGAGCCGAATGAAGGAATGCAATGCAGAATTGAGCCTAAAATTGAGAAACAAATATTAGTAAATAGAACTAATTAAACTGAAATATAAATAAGGCGTTCAATAAATAGTACAAAAGTCAACCCGACTAAGAGTGAACACACAGTACCGATTTTTATCCGGCAAGTAGTTGCAATTAGAGATAAGCCGTTCATGAACGAATCATCTCATTGAGCCGGATCAGTAAACTGATCAAAGTGAGCCGGTTCGGTAATCTGACCGAAGTGAGCCAGCTTACCAATTTTTAATGATCGGTTCACTGCCTAGTTTCAGGAATTCGGTTAAATGTTTGCGGGATTGTGAACTTTGATCCAAGTGAGCCAGATCGGTGCACATAACAGCTCGTAGAGTCTATTCCAAACGATTAGGCGGAACTAACCGGAATTTTCATTTTTGTAAGTTGTTATTAGCTATTTTTTTCTATATTGAAGATGGCTTATCCTGAACAAAATATAACAATTTCTATAACCTAAATATAAATAAACTGCTTTAATCTTTTAAGTGGAAGCATTATCCAATTCGTTTTTGTCCTTAATATTTCTCAATTTGCACTACTTTCATCCTTTCTTTCCGTGCGCAGATAAAAAATTGCGGAAAGCAAATGTAATTGAAACCAATCGGAAACCGTTCCATTTCCTTTTTCATCCGAAGGCCATCAAAAGTTAGTTAATTCAAGTTGAACTCCCGAACAAATAAATTTAACTGATGCGAAAATAATACCATCAAAAAAGTAAACTTTGATGCAAAAAACCTTGATTGTGAAATAAATAAGTTATTGCAAACCCAACCTTGTGTTTATTTATTTTACATACGAGATCTGTTCAAAAAGTATCGCGAATTTTGAATTTCCGCGATTGACGTATATTCGATTTTCGATTTTTTTGTGGCGTTATGTTGATCTCATGATAGCATGATCTCATGTCTCTCACTTATGCCGACAAGTTCGGCCATTTTGAATGTTCAGTTAATTTTTGATAGTTGCTTTGCTTGCACGTGTTTTGGCTCGTCTTCGAATTTTGGCTATACCAAAAAAATGGATCAAAGAATCTGTACCAAATTTTGTGCGAAAAACAAAATTAAGTGCGCGGACGCATTCCGAATGTTGACTGTGGCATATGGTGAAGCTACCTTGGACCGAAGCAACGTTTATCGGTGGTACAAAATGATCTCAGAGGGCCGAGAAGATGTGTACGACGAAGAGCGTGCCGGACGCCCGAGCACGTCAACAACAGACGAAAAAATTGATGAAGTGAAGAAAATAGTATTGGTCAATCGTCGAATCACCGTTGCTGAGGACCTAAACATATCGATTGGCTCGTGCCATTCGATTTTTACCAATGATTTGGGCATGAGACGGGTCGCCGCGAAATTCGTACCAAAATTCGTCGTGTTTTCTTGGCCAAAAACAACACACTAATAATGCCGCAGCCACCGTATTCCCCAGATCTGCCCCCCTGTGACTTTTTCTTGTTCCCGAAACTGAAGAGGCCCATGAAAGGACGACGCTACGCTACGAATGAGGAGATAAAGACGGCATCGAAGGAGGAGCTGAACAAGATCACAAAAAATGATTTTTTCAAGTGCTTCGAGGATTGGAAAAAACGTTGGCACAAGTGTATAATATCTGGTGGGGATTACTTTGAAGGGTACAAAATAGATATTCATGAATAAATAAATAATTTTTGAAAAAAAAAACAAAATTCGCGATTCTTTTTGAACAGACCTCGTATATATTTTTTTAAATTTTCATGCAATATAATTATTACTTACCAGTTGCAGGGTAGTAATGTATTTTTTCCACCATAAATATTTATGATATTTTGGTCCCATGGCAGCCATCATGTAGTAGAAGTACATAATAATATGCACGAAAGAGTTGATAACACCGATGAAGGTACCATGGCCTCCTGGATAATATTTCGTGGCCCCCCAACTGATCATCGGCATCACTGTGTGATGGTACATATGCAAAAAGGTGATCTGACGGTCCTTTTTTCGCAGCACAAAAAATATTGTATCTAATAATTCTGTCATTTTTGCCAGGAAATAAATATACACTCCTCGAGCTACCTAGAAAAAATAGAAAATTTAAAAAATTTAATCTCAAAAATGGTACAGTGGCACTCCAATGTTCGTCTTTTTCGATATTCATCCTGCTTTTTTGTTAAAATTTTTGTTTGATATTCATCCGAAAAGTCAATATTCGTCCGAGTCAGCTAATCGTCTGTTGACAGACTCAGTCTCGAGCAACGATTTAAGTGTGCGCATTAACTCTCGTTTAATACTTTATTTTGTTTTTAATATTTACGAGTTTGTACAGTTAATTTTTTAATAAATACAATACTGTAAGTCACCATGGGTCGTAAATGAACGGTTCAAAGTGCTGAAATTAAGGAATGGCCGTCTACTTGGGCAAAAATGCAGGTTTTCATCGAGAAATGGCACCCAAACATCGCTGTAGTTAATGAGCGTATCAATTCATTTGGAAACTATCGGAAAATTTAAAAAAACAGAGCAAAACAAACATAATTGGATAACTTCTTTAAAAAATCAGCTGTGGCCACCACAGGACCGACCGCCATCACAAAGTACTTGTATAAAATACAATCTATACTAGCGTCGGCGAATACTACACGACGTTACAAACAATTGCATTGTTCCAGACAATACAGTCGTTTGTTATGTCGTGTGACGTAACTGCATTGATTCGCCGACGCTAGTATATAGACCGGGAGCTCATGACAGTTTTTGGTCTCCGATTTCATACAGCATGCCTTTTGGACGAGAGAATATTTACCCTGTGACAACAAAAAAGGGATGGTACTAAACCCCTGCACGCTTTTCGGTCATAGGGAAAATTGCATTTCCACTTAAACACAAAATTTTTGTGCTTTTCTCTGAATTAATATTGCTTGCCTTTTTGGAAAGTTATAACAAATTTAAAGTCTTTTAATTATAGGCATGCGATTCGGAGGGTCCCAAAGGGCTCAAAAGGTCATGTGATCTTGTAATAAAAAAATATGATTTTCCGCGTTTTCATACAGCATGTCTATAATTAAAAGACTTTAAATTTGTTATAACTTTCTTTTGACAAAAGGAAAGCAATATTAAATCAGAGAAAAACACAAAAATTTTGTGCAAGTGGAAATACAATTTTCCCTATGACCCGAAAGCGTGCAGGGGTTTAGTACCATGCCTTTTTTGTTTTCACAGGGTAAATATTCTCTCCTCCAAAAGGCATGCTGTATGAAATCGGAGACCAAAAATGTCATGACCTCCCGGTCTAATAGCAGCAGAGTAAAAATAACTTGGCCTAATATTTTCTAACAGAGATATTATTTATCATAACCATGGAAACGTTACATAAACTATGAAAAATAGAAATTTCCAAAAATTTTGCAAATATTTTTCGTTTTATCAAAAGAATAAAAGATATTGCTTTTGTAGCAACTTTTGTTAAATAATTTTTTTCGAAATATTTTTCTGTTAAATATTCGCAAAAGTCTTAAAATCGACATGAGTGAACTCCCATTTTTAGTCAACCGATTTTTACCAAAAGTTGACTAATTCGTGCCATTGATGTTAAGAGCTTAAATAAGAAGTTTCATAAAAATCCTTCTAGCCGAATTTGCTCTGCACGTGTACACAGACAGACAAGACAGAGAGACGGACGGACAGACAGACGGACAGACAGACCGACAGACATCATGCTAAAAATAGTCAAAACGTTATGTAGGGACCTCAATTCGTGGAGATCCATCAAAATCTCGAAATGTCAAAATCGGTATGATCACAATACCTCCCTTATAACGGGTGTTTTTTTTAGAGGTATAGAACTTTAAATTGCAATAAAACAACGATGGATTATTCGATTGACATGAATTTTTTTTTATTCGAAAGATAATCTTGTGGCATTACATTAAATCATACCAACAAGATGGCGCAACATGTCACACAGCTCGTGCCACAATCGATTTATTGAAAGACACGTTTGGTGACCGCCTAATTTCACGTTTTGGACCTGTGAATTGGCCTCCAAGATCTTGTGATTTAACACCGCTGGACTACTTTCTGTGGGGCTATGTAAAGTCATTGGTCTATGCGGATAAGCCACAAACGCTTGACCATTTGGAAGACAACATTCGCCGTGTTATTGCCGATATACGGCCACAAATGTTGGAAAAAGTCATCGAAAATTGGACGTCCAGATTGGACTACATCCGAGCCAGCCGTGGCGGTCATATGCCAGAAATCATATTTAAAATGTAATGCCACAAGATTATCTTTCGAATAAAAAAAAATTCATGTCAATCGAATAATCCATCGTTGTTTTATTGCAATTTAAAGTTCTATACCTCTAAAAAAAACACCCATTATATGTTGGCGGTCGGTAAAAAACGAGTGCTGGTGAATAGTCTGGAAATGCTATTGAATTAATCAGGACCTCAATCACCAGTAGGGAAATTATCTGATGTCATAATGGAAGGTGATTCCCCTTCTAAACAATAGCCTAATCCCTCTAAAATATTATACACTCTTAACAATAATCATTGTTTAATTTATCCAAAAAGTAAATTTCTTTTTAAAATTTTATTTATGTATGTATTTATCTAATTAAAATATATTTGCAATGATTTCCGAGATTGATTTTCGAGGGATTTATTTATTTTTGTTAAAGAATAGATAGGCAAAATTCGAGGCTGCGGACGGATTAAACTATTTTTAGTTAATTCTTATGGGAAAAATTCGTTTGATATTCGTTGTTTTTAATATTCGTCCTACCCTCAGGACCGGATTAATGACGAATATTGGAGTTGCACTGTATTTGATACAGACTTGTGATAATGTAGTTTTTTCAATAAACACATAATTCGTTAAATTTGTACTTGTTAATTTAATTAATTTATTTAATATATTGTGCAGTATGATTTAGCGATATAATTAAATTATTTTATCTCAAAAATATGAATATGCTGCACGCAAGTATGAAATGTATAAATAAATTCTTGTTTTATTTAATTAATTATTAAATCTAGATCACTGATATAAAATAAGGGAAAAAAGGCATTTCCTGGTATCTATTACTGCAAGTGACCCACAAGTAGGCCGTACGCAGAAAGTATGTACTATGTCTACACTTCTATCTAATTACAATACGTAAATTGGACGAATTAATTACTGTTCGACAGAGTGGCAGCGTCTTATTCTGTGATAATAAAGGTCCCGGCTTCGAATGCAGGTGCAATCATGGTTCAAATTTTTAGTCCTTTAAGATTTCATGGACAAAAAGAATAAAAAACACCGAGATCTAAAAAAGATTAGACAAAACAACAGAAACAACTTAAGGTCGCGCGAAGTCATACAAGATCGAACCATGAAAATACAATAAAAATACACTCAATCTTGCAAGATATAAATTTTATTTTATTTATAAATATCTTACATTTATATTCATAAAAAAATATACCTTTTATAACATAAATAAAATAAATAAGTATTCTATTTATTTTTATACATATTATAATTATTTTGACAACTAATTTAAACTACAGACTATTTCAAACGTTCAAGTTGTTACTCGGTATCTTTATAATGAGTAAATGGGCTTTTAGCAAAAAAAAATATCAAAGAGTTTCATTCAATCGATAAAAATTACTAGATTTGAAAATCTAGTTCCGCTTTAACCAAAGAAACAGACTATAAGTAGACTATATCAAGGTCAAATAATTGTATGTGTCGGTTGATGGGTTTCTCTGACAATGGTTCGCGTTGGAGGTACTTCAAGTATTTTCAAGGTGTACTTTGAAGTAGGTACGACTTGAAAGTGCAATATTTTTTATTATATAATTTTTTAATTGCTCTCCGAGCTACAGATAACTCAAGAATAAGTATGCGAATGTGTTAAAATTAAAATGTAAGGCACTTTGAACACTTGTAAATAAAAATACTTTACTTTCAAGTCGTTATAGGGAATATAATCGTCATTTAAAAATATCATAGTTTTTTGTCAACCGTAAAAGATATTAAAAAAATATTTACGTAAAAGTTGTTGAAAAGCTGTATCCAAAGATATCCAATATGACATACGTTCCCATTTAAAAATTCTAAATTGTCCTTGATATCCTGTATTTCCGGTTTTTTCCGGAAAATTTCAATACTACCATTCAATTTTGTGGATAAATTTTAGTTCAAAATTTTACCCAACTTGCTCACAAGTCGCCTTTTCGAAAAAACTCGTGTTCCCATTATCTTGATACACCATAATATAGGGGGGCCGCAGACAATATTTACATAATTACGGGGGGTCCCAGGCCAGAAAAGGTTGAGAAACACTGCTCTATTGCAAATAATAAATCAGTCTGTAAGAAGATAGAAGCTGTTTGACCTTGCTTCTGATTGGTTTAAGATGGAATCAGATTTACAAGCTTATAAATATGTCCACCATGTAAGCAAGTTTTGCCAGCACTCAAATGCACGGCAAAATCTGAAAACACGATCTAAAGAAATATGGAAAAATAGCCGCGACAGACATTTTATTGGGGGCTCGTAAATATTAAATAAATCATGGTTCAGACAAAAGTTAGCTTCTGTGTCGAATAAAAAAATGTGCTATATACTCATGAACAGAGTGTGCATCTAGATTTAGATGATTCGCTCGAAATTTTTCGCGGACCGGCAAGAATTTTGAAAAACACTTTTTGAACCACGGGTTGAAGAACACGGGTATGGACGACATTTTTTCTATGTAGTCGTTTACGTCCGTCCTTCACTAAGTTTTTTGAATGATAATATTATCCGTGATTTCAATAAGCGGGGTGCACAGATAAAAAAAAAAAAAAAACGCTCTGAGTGACCCAGTCCCATGCACATGTCCTAATTGTATTTTTTTTTAATTTCCCGCTTTTTGAAACACAGTATAAGCATGTTATATATAGAAGTATGAAGATGAAGAAGAAGTACTGTGACAAAATGTAAACTTACCCTGAGCGCATGTGGTGATGTGGAAGGATCAACTGGTTCACATTTCCAACTATATCGCGTCAACCAGGCACCGGTCATTCCCTTAAAAATAATAAAAATTAGTACTTATTCCTTGATAGTAAGGTACAAATCACTTTCAAAATAATTTAATTACTAAACGTTTGAAATTGTAAAATACTTAAGACATGAAAGAGGACATTAAATATTGTTGATAACATTTTTTAAATCTGACCAAACATTTGTTTATACTTAAGTCACGCATATGAAATCAATATGCATAAATAAATCAAAATTATTATGTCTTTATTAATATTTTATAATATTAAAATACATATTTATGTTTTAGCTTATCTATAATAGTTCTAAACGTATGTAAATTTAGTTTTTATTATGATTGTATCGAAGAGGTAACTCAGTAGAAACGTTAATATTAGAAAAATTTATGTGAAGTGTGAATTTTCACACATTTCAGGGTTTTGCAGGTATTTAGTAAGTGAATGATGATTATTTTGGATGCGAAAACAAATTTTATATTTAAATATTTTTTTTGTTAATTTTAATTCGAACGCCTAATACCATTATTTAAGTTTCTAAATATGTGCAGTATTTTTTTTTTTTTTTTATATATAGCAAGCCTATGGCTTCCATTGGTTGATATAAGTTCCGTCCCTCTGATTTCGTGTACATTGAAACAGAATTATATTATAATTTAAACAATTTCCACTGGTTACTAAATTTACGCTTTTAAAAATTAAATGCAACATTTGCCAAAATATAACTAGAATTTTGAAAAAATAATTTAAACAATATAAAAATTAAAAAAAAAAAACAAAAAATAATATAGTCTCTCTTCACAGGGTTCGATCCCTTTCGGATCGGGTTACTTGGTTGAAAAATCAACGACTAATACCACTACACCAGCACACACGTTCCAGTGTGGCGTGTTACAAAGCTATAACTTGTGTACATTATTAGCCAAAAATCACAAAAAATGCGTTTTTCTCCAAAAACATAATCTGATCAAAAATTCCTGTTGTACTATTCCGGTTCACACCAATGTACATTACTTAGAATTTTTTCAGATTTTTAGTTTAAACCATTTGAGCTACAAGGTGTGGGACAAAAAAATTTTTGCACAATTTTGGCAAAAATCGCTTCAAAATAATTTATTTTGCAAAAATAAAAATTTGATCGTTAATCCACGTACCAAGGGCTTTCATTTGATACCCTACTCAGAATTATAAAAAAATATTTTTTTTTTTTTCGATGAGCACATATTTGTTTATATGTTTAGGGGGATATGTTTTTTAAATGTTTTAGTATTTTTCCTATGTGCGGGTCAAAGAGTTGTATAAGCATGCCAAATTTCAACTCTCTAGGTTTAGCCGTTTGGCTACAATTTTTACCGAACAGACAGACAGACAGACAGACAGACAGACAGACAGACAGACAGACAGACAGACAGACGACAAAATGACGGTATAAGGGTTTTTTGGTCATACCTACAAAACCCTAAAAAGATTAGCTTTTCTTAAAAAATATATATTTAAAGTTTTATGGCGGTGTTATACCAATAAAACCTATCTTATAACACGCACATCTAGCCAGTTTTGTTACATTGGTGTAAGAATGTTTAGATTAAGTATATTAATGATAATATTTTATTTTGCATTTTTTTAAATTTGTTTAAATTTTGTTACAAGAAAAGTGTGTTCCTGTTAAAACTTCACCTTGTGTTTTGAGTGTGGGGAGGGGTCTATTATGCATTATTAATGCATTTACTTTTATTTGTTAAACAGGAAATATTTTAGGATTTCAAAATCATTAGAATTGTGCATTGTTTAAAGTTTCCTAGTTAAATTTAAAATTGGATTGATAAAAAGTACCCCAAATGGTATATAAATCTTTTTTCGTCCAAGAACATGGAGATTTATTCTGTTCGGTTTGTGATACGGGAACTCAGAATTCTTAAGGGACACTCGCGACCGGTTATCCGATGACTTATACGATTTGTTCTAGCATAATATTAAACTATTTTAAACTTAAACTTTTCAAATGCAGTTGTACATTTTGTGTAAATAAAAGTAAATTCAATTTTGGACCGACTTATTGGAAGATATTGGTATTTACCATCCGTCGGTTGATAAGTAAATATATCATCCAATTCACTTATCATTCTGATTCTGAATTCTCATTTTAGTATGAAACGATAATTTTGACATCATGGTTTTAGCTTTGAATATAAAATTGTCGTTGGACAGTGGCTTCCGGCTTATAAACCCCTTCCCGCCGGCACGAGAGCTGACAATGGTGTGGCGATGCCACAATAGAGGCTGGACTGGACGTTAATTCACAATAGTTATAGAAATTAATAAGTAAACATTTCGATATGTGGTTTTCATTATTGTAAATGATCTTTTATAAATGATTAGTTTCAAAAAGGGACTGATATTTTTAAAACAATTTATTTTCTTCAAAATCATCAAGGTATTCGTAAAATGAATCAAGTAGATTTGTTTTAATAAAAATATGTTTGCATATTTTTTCATATTTTACACATCATTTTACATATAGATTTAGGAACCCCCAAAGGTTTTCGGGTCACGCTTTGAGAAACACTGACTCACGCGATACATTACAGGATTGGGTCGCCAATGTAGACCCAGTTTAACATATCGTAGTCTCTGACGTTTTTAAGGCTCTCGACGACTAATGGCCCGGTTACACGATGCCAGTAACTTGTACAAGTACTGGCACAAGTCGTTTTGTCGTTTACACGTATTCCAGTATCTTATTTAAGTAACCTTGCAAAGAACCTGAAACACACTGCAAAATGTAGATGCTTCCAATTATTTTTTATGCGTAAAACCGTCTTTTTAACGCGCCAATTTTTTATGTCTAACCTAATTTTATGTATTTTATGCGTACGTCTATCTAAACAAAAATGAATCGGCGCCAAAAACTACATTTATTAAAAAAAGGTGTGAAAAAGTTGGTTTTTGTAACCGCGAAAATACATCAGCTGTTCATGGCGGCCATTTTTAAGTCACTGGCACGGCTACTTGTGCCAGTAAATAGGAACGGTTTCTATTCACTTGACTTGCATGAGATACTTGTGCCAGTACTGGCACCAGTACTGCATGTACGTTTACACGATGCCAGTAACTGGTGCAAGTACTTACTGGTGCAAGTTACTTGCATCGTGTAACTGAGCCATAAGGATCGTGATGGCAAAGGAGTTTCGTTGGCTGCGCGATATTGGCTTTCGATGTTGGCTTAGTCGTGCGGCGGTGGGTCACGCGGGCCAACGTCCATAGAGGCCATTAACTGCGCCTAAGGAACGGCGCCGTTTCTTAATCTGTCATCGCCGAAAATACATTCTTTTTCATTTGTTTAATTGAATGGTTGAGCGACTAATATCAGGTTATTTCGTAGGTAGTGCTCGCAAAATCTTACGTCATTACTAAATATCAACCAAATATAAAAACAATTCTCACATAAAAACTATGATTAAGTAATTATTTCCTAACGGATATTAGAGATTAATATACCTATTTCATAATATTTAAAAGCACGTTTCTGAATAGGAAGTACCTACAGATATGAGGAAGAATACTTACTTCCCAAAACAGCCATAAGCTGGTGATCACTTGTAGAAAATTATAGATGATTAATGTATTCGTTAGTTCTACTGGTTTCTTGTGTTTCATATACCTTGGGCCCCATGACAGTACGAAATATAGATATGTGCCTAGTATTGTTATTCCTGGCATTGGATCACGAATCAGGAACCAATCATTTGTCCTGGAATCTGAAAAACCATTACAATTATGACACAGGGCAACAGGAAGAAAATCATAGTACAAAGTTAAGTGCCTCGATAAAAAAAAAGGTAACGCATAATCGGGTCTATTCTGTATCTTAAAAAGTTAAAAATTAACCTCAAGGTCGAAGTTAAAAAAATTTAACCACACTTTACAATATTTTGTTATTCTGTAACTCTATGACGTTTAAATTTTAACCTCAATGTGGTTAATTCAGTAGGTTATATTCGGAATTTTAACTCCAGCCAAATACATGGCGTTAATTTTTAACCAGCTGTAATTCTAACCTCTAAAGTTTATTTTAAACCAATTATTACTTGAACAAATTGAACATCAAGAGGTTAATAAGTAAAAAAGTAATATAATAATTTACCAGAAGAAACATTTTCAAATATTTTCATTTGTCTAAAACTTATACGGAGTATCTCGTCTTACAAATGTTTTTTGAAAATCTGAGAAAAACCAAAAGATTTCCCAATATATTGCAAGAAAATATTTAAAACTTTAAAATCGTGATACATTTATAAATTTTGATTTGTTTAAAAATAAAAATAAGGTAAACATAACCTGAAAATAAAAGTATCTTAATATAGAAGAATGAAAAGCCTATACTTATTATGCCTATGCCACCCATAATTATTTATGGTATGTATAAATATTGTACATTTCCGCAATATATATTTATTATATATGATCGTTGTTCATTCATGATTCAACCATAACACATGTTTACATTAAATCCCCACTTACACTAGCAAAATACCTTCCCTTGTAGATAATTTCACAACATAATTTTAACCATAAGGTTAAAATGTTAGAACTTAACGCTTGGGTTATAATCTGAGATACAGAATAAGAAACAAGGTTCAAATTTTAACGCCTAGTTAAAATGTTACTTTTTAACCATCATTTTTAACCTAATCTTTTTAACCACAAAAGATACAGAATAGACCCGATTCTGGCATATTCTGTATCTTAAAAAGTTAAATATTAACCTCAAGGTCGAAGTTAAAAATTTTTAACCACGCTTTACAATATTTTGTTATTCTGTAACTCTATGGCGTTAAAATTTTAATTGCGATGTGGTTAATTTAGTAGGTTATATTTTGAATTTTAACTCCAGCCAAATACATGGCGTTAACTTTTAACCAGCTGTAGTTCTAACCTCTAAACGTCAAATAGCCAGAAAAAAACCATTTTTAGAATTAATTATGGCAAGTCTGTTTATTTTAAACCAATTATTATAAAACAAATTGAACAAAAAGAGGTTAATAAGTAAAAAATTTATATAGGTGAATAAAAAAATATATAAAAATGCTCTTTAGGAGATCAGTCCGAATTAAACAAAGGCAACTGCGTGATATGAGAGACCCTCTTAATTTACCTGAAGAAACATTTTAAAATATTTTCATTTGTCTAAAACTTCTACGGAATATCTCGTTTTACATGTTTGAAAATCCGAGAAGAACCAAAAGATTTCCCAATATATTGCAAGTAAATATTTAAAACTTTAAAATTGTGATACATTTATAAATTTTGATTTCTTTGTTTGTTTAAAAATAAAAATAAGGTAAATATAACCTGAAAATAAAAGTATCTTAATATAGAAGAAAGAAAAGAGATAAAAAATATTGATACATTTTCATGTTATGGTAATATTATTTACTTTCTGCACCCATAATTATTTATGTATAAATATTGTACATTTCCGCAATATAGATTTATTATATTTGATCGTCGTTCATTCACGATTCAACCATAACACTTGTTTACATTAAATCCACACTTACACAAGCAAAATTCCTTCCCTTGTACATAATTTCACAATATACTTTTAACCATAAGGTTAAAAAGTTAGAACTTAACGCTTGGGTTATAACCTGAGATACAGAAGAAGAAACAAGGTTAAAATTTTAACGCCTAGTTAAAATGTTACTTTTTAACCATCATTTTTAACCAAAACTTTTAAACCACAAAAGATACAGAATAATAATATAATAGTTTGAGTGTCGCTGGGCTTAACGGGGTTCCCAACATAATTTGTTTCCAGTGTTTAAAACTGGAAACCTCTTTTATGAAAACTAACGAATAATATTTAACAAAATAAGGTTTTACAACTTCGGGTCAATTATATATAACTATAAATACATTTGTATAAAAGTCGCCGACAGGCATAGCGTAGTTATAACACATATGCCTTGCGTTGTTCAGGTCTTGGGTTCGAATCCCGTTAAAACTGCATGGAATTTCCAACTTAAAAAATTAAAATTGTCCTGGCTAATTAACTTGGTAACAAAAGCCAATAATAATAATAAATAATTTAAAAAAAAAACTATTGTTATTTGACTGTTTACTTCTTGAAGGACACTCGTAAAATTGTACTCACCTGCCAGTTCTACGAAGAGATAATCATAATATCTAGTAAAGGAGTTGTTGTACAGCGACATGCTTGCGTTTTATTATAGTCTCATCTAAAAAAGCTGAAACAAACAAAACAAATATTAATTTATATTGTTAAATTATCTAAAATGCACATGTCACAAATTTGATATTAATTTACCATTCCCTAAATTAATACTTAATTAATTACAAGAAACTGTCATTTAATATAAGGTGAAATACCTAAAATTTATTTTTTATCGAATTCTTGGACTTAATATTGCGACTTATTTTTAGTTTTTGTTACGAATATCTGAATTAATTGTCTATTGTTGATTTAGAAAAAAAAAAAAAAAAAGTAAAAATTACCAATAGTGTATCTGCAAACGGAAAAGAATAAATGAGTTTTTTCTATTTTATCTGTGTAGTCTTGATTTAAAGCTATTTTCTACAAAAAACTGTGAAACCAATTCTATAAAGTTAAACAATAATCTTCCTCTATAGATTAGATACGTGGTTAACTGAGAAAGAATGATTGTGAAGCGTAAATTTTATCACAGTTCAGGTTTTCTTAGGTATAAGGCGGCGCACAACCCTATAATTTCTTATACAAAACTAAGAATCGGAAATAAAATTATTAACAATCTATATATCAAAATTTGCAGCGAATTTTTATCTATCTAATAGGATATTTTAAATTGTAGAAAAAACTGTTATGTAATTGTAAATAATCAAATTGCATTATAGACGCCACCTTGTAAACCAATCGACGCATATTTGCATACTATGCGGCAAATTGTAGCTAAAGCTTCATTCTAGAAAAAGATTTTTATATATTTTGTTCTATTATTCTATTATAATATGTTCTATTATAATAGAATAATAGAACATATAACTATAATAGAACAAAATAAAATATTTTGTTCTATTATAGTTATTGTTCTTGGTAGTCTATATTTGACGCCATCTTGAATCTGCCGCGGTTCTCAAAATAGGTGTTACGAGTAAAAATTATATAATTTTTGTGAAGAATACGTGTACCAAGTGGCATTCTACTATCATCAAGTATAATATTTTTCGACGAGGGTTCTAAACTATAAGTAATCAAGTCGAAAAAAATGTTGGCGTATTATTTGAACATTTCTACATAAAACTATACAAATATAAAAGTTATTTGAAACCCATAAATAGATTTAAAAAATTACAGAACAATGTTGCAGATGTCAATTATTAAGTTATTAAGCGATAATTTTTTTACAATAAATATGTGTATAATTAAAAATATTTGATTAGATATATGAAAATTCAGTGAAAAATTTGATGTATAGATTTATACTAGTTTTATTTCAGATTGTTAGTTTTGTATAAGAAATTGATAACCTCTGGGGGTTATACGCCGCCTTAATCGAAGATTCTAATTCTGGATGTCTAGAACAATATTTTTTCTATATCATATCAAAATCAACAGTTTTTTTTTTTTTTGATAATCATTTTTATTCATTATTTGAGTACGAAAGCTTTGCTTTTTTAAAACTAAATTTAAATGATTTGCTATAATTTGGTCACAATAAAATTTAAATTAAAAACCCAACCCATTAAATTAATAAGAAATATATTGTTAAATTGCTTAATTTTTCATTTTTTTTTTTTCTGTGATTATTGGATTTAGCCGGCGCTGTATTGTGTTTATGATTTTTTTGTTGTGTTATTTTTTCTATTTTACTATTTTACCTTTTCATCATCTTTCAATTTTTAATAATATTGCCGTAAATTGCATTTTAAGAGTTGCGAACTGTATTTCAACTACGTAGTATTTTAAATACTAAAAAGTAATGATTAATTAAAATGTTACATTAGTTTTTCCTTTAAAAAAGTATTTGTATTCAGTACTTCGAATACATCAGAAAAGTATTTTACCTAGCATTGATTATAGATATACATCTTTATAATTTGTCAGATAAATTTTAATTTATCATAGAATAAATGATGCAATATATGCCCGTTTTAAATTTAGAAAGTGTCTGAAGCATTGTTATACAATACGATCGAGAAAAAAAGGTGTCTAGATAGACATGGAATTCATTTATTTTTATATTAACAGAATTGTCCACTTAACATTTTAAATTCAAGGCCTACTAAACTTTTTTTTCGATCATATTGTATTTTAAATGTATGTAATTTAGAAACTTACTAATTATCTTAAATATATTAATAAATTCAGGTAAATTTAATATTATTTATGAAATTTATTTTATTAAAATTTGCAGTTTACAGTATTAAAAAAATATATTTTTACTTTCAATTCTTATTGGCAAACCATTGATGTATGCAAACTGAACAACTCCTCGGGGCAACCCCCGTTTCCCCGCCTAAAGAGGTATTGGCTTCATAACAACTCGTCCTCGTTCAGTCTCTATGTTATACTACCTCATTGGAGTGCACTAAGCTACTTCAGTCTCTCAGTCACCTTCATTTCACTCGTCAATAATATCTTTAAAATGACTACTCCAGAAAAAAAATGGACGGATAAGCATCGTGTAAAGTAAGAATATAAGTCCTCTTTCCACGCTCGAATTCACGAAATTGCCATTTATTTAATTTTAAACTAAAGCCTGGTTTATAATAGATCCATAGGGCATGGTTATGGCACAAGCATAACACGAATCAATGGTGTATCACTGTTTTATTTATAATAGAAACATCTGTTTGTAATGTACACCATTGCTAAATTTTTGTACTTCTGCCATACACATGCGCTATGAATAAATGAGGCTTTACTTCAAAGTAGTTCCATGTGTAGAACAGCGTTACTAATGAGTTAATAACTATTTACTGACTTGAATCAACAACCCGTTCCATTCTTTAAAAGAAGATCCGTATGCGGACAAAATGAACTATCGTTCACCTAAAAACTAGCTCTAAATTAGGTTAGCAGTTTAGAATTTTAGTAAGAGAAGAACCCGAACGGTTCGTATTAGGCTTAAATATTAACTAGACTATCTTAAGGGGTATAAGACACGATCAGGGGCGTTCACAGAACATTTTCAGGAGAGGGGAAAATTGAATGTTAGTATTTGGAATTTTAGATATAAAGTAAAAAGTAAAGTCTGTTTCTTTGGTTTAGGCGGAACTAGATTTTCAATTCTAGATACTTTTACAGATTAATTGATGCTTTGGATAATTTTGTTTAGCAAAAGCCTACTTCAAACCATAAAGAAAGTGCTCATGACAACTTGAAAATTTCATTTGGTTCCGCCTAATCGTTTGGAATAGCCTTTATGTTTTTCTCGATTTCAGTGGAGGGGGGGGGGGGGTACGTGTACAGATTGTAGCCCTCTGTGGACGCCCATAGGAACGTGTATTTAATAATCCAACGATTCCATGTCATCTACACTGAGCAATTCAGCTCAGGTGTAATTCAGCTATGATTAATTAATATTTAAACATAAGTACCTACCATAAATTAACATAGACAAAAATTTATACCAAAGCCAAGTTCACATTTTCTCAAATACACTTTTGAAAATAATTTCCTATTAATTTAGTGAAAAAAATTGTAAATAATTGTAAAAATATGTCAAATAAAAAAAAACGCTGTTGTTTCAAAGACAACAAAAAAAAGATGCAATTGTTTCAAAGGTAACTTAAAAAAATATGTTGAATCTTTTTAATTGTTAATTTTTATTTTAAATAAATCCTTAAATAAGTCCCTAAATAAAGAAAATAGTGGGTGTGGTTGAAAATGTATGAAAATAAAACTTTTGCGTGAATATTTTCTAAATTTTATTATCAACTTAATTTGAAGAGCCACACGAATATCCTTAAAGAGCCGCATGTGGCTCGCGAGCCGCGGTTTGCCGGCCGCTGGCCTATACAATAATCATTTTTAGGTTAAAGTTAATATCATTATAAAATGTAATTTTCATTAAATTTTGATTTTTTGTATCATTTTTAATACAAATGTCTCATTTCTTAAATTTTTACATTTACCAAAAATTAAAAAATGTATTACAAGCTATTCCAAACGTTTAGGCGGAACTAAATGGGAATTTTGTTCTTTTAGGTTGTCACGAGAAGGGACCTTGCTTGGGTTATTTAATTTTTCTCTTTGGCAGGTGAAAATTTTAATTCTTACAGTGAAACCATGGAAAAGATTGACATATGTCAAAAATTAAATTCTTTTTTAGACATTTTAATGACTAAAAAATTAATAAATGGGAAATTTGTTTTAAGAATAACTCAAAAAATTTAAATATAAAGAAAATTACATTATAAAATACATAAATTAATACTGTACTACCGTACGATGAACATAGATCAGTCTAATCACGTGGCCAGCATGACGTCATCTCATGTGTTGGAGGTATCACAAACTGTTAGAGCCATATAGTAGCATTATTTAAATTTGTAATTTATTTAGTATATCAGTAAGAATAAAGTTGTTATGGACTGATTAAACTTAAAATTTTACACTTTACGGTTAAGGGCAGCTTTTAAAATCTAAGGGGGCAGGAAAATTTTGAGTAAAATTTGGAGGGGCCAGGAGTGCTATGGGGGCCAGTACATAACACTTAACAAAATAAACATTTAACCTATAAAAACAGTCGATTATAAAGCCCTTATTGTCACTCACAGTTAAATGTTTTATAAATTTTTAAAAAAACAACACTTGTAGTTGTTTATTATTGAGAAGGGATACTAGCACAAAATTTTTTTAACAAATATCTATAAGCACGTAAATTCACCGCACAATTAGCGAAAATAACAGAGCAAAACATACAAATACACAAGTGTTACCTCCACGGTACGAAACCACGTGACGAGTAACATTAGCTTAGACCAGGGGTCCCCAAACTTTTTTGAACGTCGACCCCCAGAAGAGTTTCTCGACTTTTTATCGACCCCCTCTATTTTACAATTACGTTATTATAATAGAACAAGCAAAAAATACGCTTTTGTGATTTCTTATATTGTTTATTGCAGTGTTTCTCAACCGGGGGGCCGCGAAAACTTTGACGGGGGGCCGTGAAGTCAGACAAGATCCAAACATGAAAATATAATAGAAATGCGCTCAATCTTGCAAGATATAAATTTTATTCATATTTATAAATACGAGTACGTCATATTTATATTCATAAAAATATACCTTTCATGACATGAATAAAATAATTCTTATTTATTTTATTATTATATCTAATAATTATTTTGACAACTAATTTAATCTGCAGGCTATTTCAAAAGCTTAAGCGGAACTAAATGGAATTTAAATGTTCTAAAGTTGTCACTAGCTAACTTTACAATGAGTAAAATGGGCTTTTCCTAAGCAAAATTCCTAGATTTGAAAATCTAGTTCGGCTAAAACCAAAGAAACCAACTATAAGTAAACTATTTCAGTCAAATTATCAGACTAAAGGTCAAATAAATTGTATGTGTCGGTTGATGCGTTTCTATGGCAATGATTCGCTTTGGAGGTACTTGAAGTACTTTGAAGTAGGTACGACTTGAAAGTGCAATATTTTTTATTATATTTATTATTTTATTTTTATTACTCTCCGAGCTACAGATAACTCAAGAGTAAGGATGCGAATGTGTTTAAATCAAAATGGGAAGAACTTTAAACACTTGTAAATAAAAATACTTTACTTTCAAGTCGATATAATCGTCATATAAAATTATCAAAGTTTTTTGTCAACCGTAAAAGATGTTAAAAAAATGTTTAAGGAAAAGTTGTTTCTTTTGAAAAGCTCTATCCAAAGATACCCAATGGAAACGTATGACATCCGGTTTATTCCGGAAAATTTCAATACTGCCATTAAATTTTTTGGATAAATTTTAGTTCAAAATTTTTCCCAACTTACATACACGTCATCTTTTCGAAAAAATCGTGTTCTCTCTATCTTGATATAGGGGGGGGGTATAGGGGGGCCGCAGACAATTTTTACATAATTTAGGGGGGTCCCATACCAGAAAAGGTTGAGAAACGCTGGTTTATTGTATAGTGTTTTATTTATATTACATTTATCTAATATAATTATATCTAGTCAGATGCAATACAATAATATTATTAAATAAAATTTACTGTCATTGTCAATGTGACGGGTGTGGTTGGTGACTCTTTGCAAGATTAGCAATATCTGGTTCAAAATGATTTAATTTCAGCCTTAAACCGCCACGGAATTCTACATCTAACTTGTTTCTCTGTTTTGCCAGGATGGAATTAACATGGCTAAAACCAGCCTTAACCATATACGAGTTTGGAATTGCTAGCAAAAAGTGAACTACCATTTCCGAAAGTTTGGGATATTTCTGTATAACATTTACATTTGTCCAAAAGTAACTTAAAGTAAAAAGCGTTTTAGCTTCAAGATCAACCGACAGTTCAATAAATTCATCTTGTATATTACTTTCGATGTTTTCAACATCTGCAGAAAAGGGCGCGATAATCTAATCTGGTATATGCATTTTCTCTGAATCCTCAAAACGTAATTTAAAATCCACGCTCAATTTTTGAAAATGCTTTGTGTATATTTCCAAGTCTTTATCTTTTACTTCCAATTGTCTCAAATTCAAAAAAAACTGAAAATCTCTTCGTAACAATGAAGATCTAAATAAATCTAATTTAACTTCACTTATATTTATATATAACTGTGTAGTTATTATACTAGTAGTTTTTAACTTATTTCCATCGACCCCCAATCGACCCCTGAGCCAGAATCGACCCCCGGGGGTCGATATCGACCACTTTGGGGACCCCTGGCTTACACTGATCTATTGTGGAGTCCATTTGAACCCACATGCTCCATAGGCAACAATCTCATCGCGGATAAATATCCTTAAAAATCCTTAAATAAACACAGATATAATTACCAAATTATAGTAGTTGTATTTGACACTATTTTAACAATATCCCTGAGTAGAACATGACTAGAGCACAGAATCACGACTGACCTAACAAAATCAAGTGAAATTTTCAGGTCATTAATTGGAAAGCAGTGGTATACAGGGTTATACAATTTCACATGCCAATCTAATGGCAATGCACTTAACCTTGAGACATCGAACTGAAGTCCGTTACTTCCATTCATCAGTATCTTGTATAATTAATTTTACATTAAAATTTTGGAAATTTTGTTTACGGAAATTATTATGAATCATAGGACCATATTTTTAATTATTTACAAAGCAATGTTTACAAAATATTTCCGGATCTCATGTTTTATCAAATATTTTCGGGTTTCTAGTAAGTTATGGAGATTCATTTGAAGAGAACAAAACCGTATTACATAAACTGAGTCAATTATAAAATAGATGCGTTCGGCATAACTGTGCAGTGTTAACTCTGTGCAGAGTTGCCATCTGTCTGAAAGGAAAGTTCCCTTTGGGTACTGCAAAAATTCCCTTTTTCTCAAGAAAATTTCCTTTCACATACAAAAAAAACTACACTATTTTCAGTATTTTCTATTGAATAAAATACTTGCGCAATAACAAAACAAAACAATGCGTTATGAGATTCACTCCTGGAATTCCTCGGTTCTTGCTTCGGAATTGAAGATCGTGCGTTCTGCGTTAGCGCAGTGTTTCTCAATCAGAAACGCATCGCGGACCAGTAAAATATATAATTTTGTAAAGCGGACCACTAATAATAATTGTTGTTTAATTTTTTGCGAGAAAACAAATATATTTAATGTGTTTTTAAATATATCTATTTTATTTGTAGAAATTCGCAGAAAGTTTACAGAAAATAAATAAAATATAAATTATTTACATAAAAATATGCATAAAAAATAGCAAAACAACGCAAAAAAACAAATACAAAAACCTTCGCGGACCACTAAAATTTTTCTGCGGACCATCAGTGGTCCGCGGACCACCTGTTGAGAAACACTGAATAGCGTGCTGTAATTTTCCTGGTTTCCAATTGACGTAGACCCGTAGACATATAATTTTACGTCTACGTGAACATATAAGTAATAATAACATCTATTAAATGGCGCTACATTTGGATTAAGTAAGACTGAAGGAATTAATTATATATAAAAAAAAAAATCAGATGTGGAAAATTCCCTTTATTTGTCGAACTTTCCCTTTTCCCTCTAGACATAAAAAATTCCCTGAAAAAGAGAAATTCCCTGTCAGGTGGCAACACTGACTCTGTGTCAAGAGCATGTGAAAGTTTTTTGTCACGTGACCACTGTGCACACTGTGCAAAAAAGTCAAAGACGAACGCTTTATTCAGACTGTACAGTTATTCTTGTTATTCTAAGCTTTTTTTGTAAACTAATAAATTATGTGTGTTTTATTACATGAAGTCTGTCTCCTGCTACTTCTTTTGTAAGATAGTATAAAAATGACGCATAAAGGTGTTGGGATGCTTTTAATTAATATAAAAAAAAATTATTTGATGAGGAAGACAATTCAGAAGTATTTTCTAAACCAGAAAATATTTTGGAAAAAGTGTTTGAATTTGCAGAGAGTACTGTTCCAAACATGACTACAATAAATCAATTTAAAGTACATGTCCGCTTGTATCCAGAAAAATTTGAGTCTTTTTGAGTGTATTTACATGTTCCATCATGAGGTTCATGTCTGTACTGTTTTGCAAATGCTGCAGGCATAAACAATGATATCTTGATTGTTTTCACTCATATTGTTTTGTAGAAATAATAACATATTTTTACCGCGAAAAACACTATTGCACAGATTACCACACGATCTGAACATGTGACGATTGTGCAACACAAACTGCACTGCACGATATTTGTCGAACGATCGTCGTGCAGCACAGAGCACAAAAACGTGATGCCGAACGGTTCTTGTGTAAGTTATGCAGAAAGTGTAGATTATTAGCTTATGCCGAACGCACCTCATATCTATAGGCTATTACAAAGTTTTAAGCGGAACTAAGTCGGAATTAAGTGGAATTTAAGTTTTGTTAAGTAGTCATTAGCTAACTTTTATACATTGATGTTGGCTTGTCCTAAAAAAAATGATCAAAAGCTTCAATCAATCGGGAAAATTTACTAGATTTGAAAATGTAGTTTCGCTTAAACCAAATAAACCGCCTATAGTCGCTTATTGGAATCACGGATAATGTTATTCGGATATTTAAATGACTTTCGCGAATAACGGGCTGAACTTATATACTCGTATATGGTACTATAGAAAAAATATAATTTATAGGGATTTGCAGCTAAGCACCCTACCATCTGGTGAGCGTTTCATGAACTTGTGTACATCAGATAACATTTCGTTTTGTGTATTGGTTTTGTATGAAGTTTGTTTTTAAAGTTTTATTATAATCATTGAAAAATGTATAATACATATTGTTGTGTGCCTATGTGCAATTCATTGAAAAGAAGAAACCCGGAAATATCGTTTCATTTGTTTCCACTAATATCAGACACCGTACGGTTCGAAACAAAATTGGGAAAGCAAGAGGTTAGGAATCGACGCGATGTTTAGATAAACAATTTAAAAATTGGAAAAAAAGTGAGCCCTTATATCAAAGTTTGCTCATTACATTTTAATGATAGTGACTACAAAAAATATTTTCAATTTTGTATTTATTATCGCATATCTTGAAAATTCCTGTTATTGTGTGTGGGTTTGTAATGCACAAGTTTGTAGGCATAAAGCATAAATCTTTATGAACTCTCTGTTTTTTTCAGTGACTCCACACAATATTATATGCCCAGCATTGTAGATTTCTACCCCTTGGTAAACAACACGGGAATTATTATTTCCCCCAATATAGTTAAAATAATCGACAATGGAAAACCGCCATAACTTAAAACCAGATCACAAAATGTAGTATTTTAGATGTTTACAAGTAATGTCACTTCACAAAATCAGAAAATCCCAAACAATTATTTATTTTTTGTCGTTTTTTGATACACTTTTCGCTATTATTTACTAGTAAATGTCAAGTGGTATCTGATTTAGAATGGTTTCAAAAAAATCCGCGTGGCGCTACGATCTTAAAATTTTTCCCCTATAGTAATTATGACTTCGGTTTATATTATCAGTTTTTCTTAGGTTTGTTTTCGTCCACGAGCTATAACCTTGTTTGCAGGCATGTTTTTGTTTGTATGTATTTTCAAGTTCAAATGCTACCGGATATATCTCTCCCATAAGTCATCCGTCTGCGGGCTGGTTGGCAGTTCTCTTCTCCTCACCCTTCTAGTTGCGTGTAATGCACGTATATATGGCCTATTAATTCGCCAGAAGGCGTACGAAGTTGCGAAGAAAATGGGAAAAGAACATTTTGTTGCAATAGAAGAATGGTTACACTGTTGGGAAAAATCAACCTGGTTGGGAACCCATGATGTGGATGAATGCTTGGTGCATATAAGCGGTTCTTTAACGGCACATCATTTTGCCGCAGCACAGTGTTTAAAATCATTGGCATAATGAATTAATTTACTAAAAATTCCGAAGAAATACTTAGTTTGATATGCGTGAAAATATCTCTAGATTATTGCGTGCGATAATTAAATTATGCATTGTAAAATTATGAAAATTATTTTATCTATGCTAAAACGACAGAAACTAAATGCTTTGATACAATCCAATTATAAATTTTAAGAAATTTATATGATTTTTTTTTTCAAATCCCCTAGAACAGCGTTTCTCAATCGGGGGGCCGTGAAGGCTTCGTCGGGGGGCCGCGAAGTCATACAAGATCGAAACATGAAAATATAATAAAAATTCACTCAATCTTACAAGATATAGATTTGATTCATATTTATAAATACGGTTATCTTATATTGATATTCATAAAAATATACCTTTCACAACATAAATAAAATAAATATTCTATATATTTTTATACTTAATATACTTATTTTGACAACTAATTTAAACTACAGGCTATTTCAAATGTTTAAGTTGTCACTAGCTAACTTTATAATTAGTAAATGGGCTTTTACTAAACAAAATGATGAAAAGCTTCATTTAATCGATAAAAATTACTAGATTTGAAAATCTAGTTCCGCTTTAACAAAAGAAACAGACTATAAGTAGACTATATCAAGGTCAGATAAATTGTATGTGTCGGTTAATGGGTTTCTCTGACAATGGTTCGCGTTGGAGGTACTTCAAGTATTTTAAGCTGTGCGTTGATGTAGGTACCATTTGAAAGTGCAATATTTGTTATTATATTTTATTTATATTTTATATATATATTATTTATATTTTTTTAATTGCTCTCCGAACTACAGGTAACTCAAGAGTAAGGATGCGAATGTGTTTAAATTAAAATGAAAGGTACTTTGAACACTTGTAAATAAAAATATTTTACTTTCAAGTCGTTATAGGGAATATAATCGTCATTTAAAAATATCACAGTTTTTTTTTTGTCAACCGTAAAAGACATTAAAAAAATGTTTAAGAAAAAGTTGTTGAACAGCTCTATCCAAAGATATCCAATATGACATACGTTCCCATTTAAAAATTAGAAATTGTCCTTGATATTCTCTAATTCCGTTTTTTCCGGAAAATTTCAATACTACCATTCAATTTTGTGGATAAATTTTAGTTCAAAATTTTTGACGTGTGAGCTACGTCGCCGTTTCGAAAAAACTCGGGTTCCCATTATCTTGATACACCATATATATATATAGGGGGGCCGCAGGCAATATTTATATAATTTGGGGGGTCCCAGGCCATAAAAGGTTGAGAAGCACTGCCCTAGAACAGGGGTCAGCAAACTTTAGAGGCTAAAGAGCCAATTAGCTTAAGATCCCTTTACGGCATATGGAAACATTTTAAAGGGCCATAATTTTGTTTTAATATATGTTAGGATCAGGACTAGTTCTTGGACGCCCTTTCTAATATGTTACGATAGCAACTATAATATGATGACATATGTGTGACAGATTGTAAATAGACGTTGTAATAAATGCTCGTTTGTGCTTGGATCTGTGTGTTTAAATTGATATTATTACAAAGGCTATAAAGCGTTTATATACATGATTTTTTTTAGCATCATTTAATTTGTAGTGCGTAAATATGTCTTATTTTGTCAATCGTATTACCGACATGCTGCATAAAAATGCATGACAATAAAATAAACTTTTCCGTGAATATTTTCTAAATTTTATTCCTTATCAACTTAATTTGAAGAACCACACGAACATCCTCAAAGAGCTGCATGAGGCTCGCGAGCCGCGGTGAACCCGCGTTCTTGTACTCCCTAGCCCAATCTCCTACCACGGGGCCACGGCTAGTCTTCATAACTGCCTGGAGTTGGTAAATATTTATTTAAAACTAAAATTTATAAAAAAATTGTTTACATGACTGAAATCTATTAATAAATAGTGCTACAAAAAGTTGACATCATTTTTTCCCATAAATTAACTAATTTGAGAATTTTGCACAATCATTTACAAAATTTATAATCTTCTAATAAATCTAATAAATAAACATATATTTAGTCAGTGGCGGACTTTCGCAAAGACCAAAAAATACAATTGTCTTGGGCCCGTAATTTTCAAGGGCCCAACGAACCCTTCCCCTTTGAACGCCTCTAGGTTGAGGGCCCGTAAATCAAAAATGTCGTGGGACCGGCGAAGGCTTAATCCGCCACTGTATTTAGTAATAAAAAAAAAATAAAAAAAGTGTTGTCTATTGAGATGTTGCTGTCAAAATTAGTTTGCAAACCTTTTTAAGAATGGTACATGTTATGTTAATTAATACCTGGAGCTGAAAGATCAATTACACAGCTGTTAAGATTATTTCTGTCTCATTAACACTGTCAAAGTTCGCTTCTTCGTTTTGTATCTGTTTTATTTATCGGATACGAAAGTTTAGTTAGCAGAAATGTTAATTTGAGTTATTCGTATAGGAGGGGACATAACTTTCATATGGTTAAAAAATACAACATGTTTAGGGTTTCGTAGGTATAACAAAAAAATTAATGTAAAGTGTGATTACTCATATGTCAGGGTTTTGTAGGTATTTAGTAAGTGATAAAAAATCACCATTGTTTTGATTTAACTTTTTTAATTTTAAAAGTATTTGACGCGAAATTTGTAAAAACTATAGCCCAAAAAAATTAGTTTTCCACCAGCTGAAAAAGATTTAACTTTTTACTAACAAAATCTCCAAATTCTCTAATAAATCTGTTTATAATATGATAGCATGTTACCTTTTCTATAAACTTGTTTCATCCACTGTTCAACTAAAACTAAAATGTTAGTTTGGGCGTAAATACGAATCAAACAATAGTCTTCTAACCTGCTGTTATTTACCCGTGTAAATCGTAGGTTAACAATAAAAATTATTAATTGTATTTCACAAAACAATACACAATCACACACGAAATAAATACGTTCTGCTACATGACAAAATAACCGTTGGACAATAAGTTGTAAATATCTTAACCGTAAACATCAAAATAAGATTAATTCGGAAAAACATAATAATCACAATAATATCCTGGAGTAATATTTATTAATTTGAATAAATGTTTAATTAGCTAGATTTTACACACACACACACATATATATATATATATATATATATATATATATATATATATATATATATATATATATATATATATATATATATATATATATATATATATATATATATATATATATATATATATATATATATATATATATATATATATATATATATATATATATATATATATATATATGTCTAAAAGCATTCTACCATAGTATGGTGTAGGCTGTATTTCTTTCTTTTCTCATTATTTTCTATATTATGGCAGTACAGGTTTATGTACGAATTTCGCCCAGTCTTTTTTGTTTCTTGTCATTCATTTAGCTTCTAAAATCGTTTTTCCTCTTTTCTCTAGTATCCCTTTTACTGTTTTGTTCCATGTATTTCTTGGTCTTCCTATTCTTTGCTTTCTGTACGTTCTGGTCTCCCAGATCTGCTTCACTTGTCTTGTGCTTTGCAGTCTTTGCATGTGTACCCCACCAGGCCAGTCTGTTTTCTATAAATTGTTCTATTAGTTCTATATTGAGTTCTTTTCTTAAATCTATATTTCTGATTTTATCCATCTTAGTCACACCCTTTACTCTTCTTAAATACTTTATCTCTAAAGCTTGTGTTTTACTCGTTTCTCTTCTTGAAAGCGTCCAGATTTCACAAAACTCAGTACCGGTCTGTATATAGCTTTGACATTTACATTTTTGTGGTTCTTGTTATTTCTTTCCTATTGATAAGTGTATTCTTTATGTCAAAGTAAAGTTTTGTTGTCTTCTCTGTTCTTGTATTTATCTCTATTTTTTGTTTTCCATCCTCTCTTATCTCTATTCCTAAGTATTTGAAATTCTTAACCTGTTCAATGTTAATGTCGTCTTTTTATATTTATGATTTCATCTGTTCCTGTTACCATAACTTTTGTTTTATTTTTATTTATTGTCATACCGTATTCTTTTAATATTCTATTCCATACATTTAAATTTTCCTGTAATTCGTTTTGTCCTTTTGCTATTATTACAACGTCGTCAGCAAACACTCCTTCTTGAACTTTGTTCTTTCATTTTTACACTTTTTTATAATTTCATCCATAAATGTTATAAAAAGCGTAGGACTTAATCCTCCACCCTGTCTTAATCCTTCTCCCGTTTTAAAAATACTCCACTGTTGACTGTTATAAATTATGACATTACGATTATTTTCATATACTTTCGGTATTATTTTAATTATCTTGCTACTTATATTTTACATATGGTTATATATTTGCAGTGTTTGTTGAGTTATAACCATAGTTTTCTTTTTCTTCCATGACCTTGTCTCCTAAGTGTGCTGCATCTGTTTCACTGGGTGCCATCTTGTTCCTGGTCAAAACAATACGTGTTTTCTTTATGATTAAAAACGTGATAAAAAAAAAAATACTTAAGAGTAGGCTGAGAAAAAATTTAAGTATGTCTTTGAATAAATTTGGAAGGTTAGAACTACGCACATAACTTTTGCCACTACATTGTGCAATTTTAACTTTTACTGATTAAGCTAACTGAGGATCTACGAGATACTAAAAGTACCTATAATAAAAACAACGACGAACTTAATTTTTTGAGGCCCCAGTCTAAAAATTTCCCAAGGGCCTCACATTGCGTTGTTACGGCACTGCATTCTAATATAAATAATTTAAGTAAAGTTAAAAAAAATCAGCTGTGGCCACCACAGGACCGACCGCCATCATAAAGTACTTCATAAAGTAATACATTCTAGCAGCAGAGTAGAAATAACTTGGCCTAATATTTTCTAACAGAGATATTATTTATCATGACCATGGAAACGTTACATATAAGTATGAAAAAATTGAGACGAGAATTATTCGAAATTTTTCGTTTTATCAAAAAACGTCTCAAATAAAAGTTATTAATTATTGCTTTTGTAGCAACTTTTGTTCAATAAATTTTTTCGAAATATTTTTCTGTTGTGAAATATTCATAAAAATGTTAAAAGCGACACGAGTAAACTCACATTTTTAGTCAACCGATTTTTACCAAAAGTTGATCAACTCGTGCCATTGATGGCAGAAGCTTAAATATGAAGTTTCATAAAAATCCTTTCAGCCGAATTTGCTCTGCACGTGTACACAGACGGACAGACGGACAGACAGACAGACGGACAGACAGACGGACAGACAGACGGACAGACAGACAGACGGACAGACAGACAGACGGACAGACAGACCGACAGACATCATGCTAAAAATAGTCAAAACGTTATGGAGGGACCTCAATTCGTGGAGATCCATCGAAATCTCGAAATGTCAAAATCGGTATGATCACAATACCTCCCTTATATATGTTGACGGTCGGTAATTAAACAAATATCAAACAAAGAACAAAGCTAATGCTGTTACTTATAAAACTAAAAATAATTTTAGTCAAAATTGTTTTTCGTTCATTATACCTAGAGCATATAATAAATTCAGATTATATATAGAAGAAAATAGTATTAATATCTCCAATAAAAATTATAAAAATATTACCAAACGATTTTCAAAATCACTTAACAATAATGACATTATTGATATAATTAAATCTTCAAAATATTAGCAAATACATTTAATAAATAAAAATAAAAACTAAGATAGCATTAAATAAATAAATAAATAAATAATTATTAAATATAAGACAGTCCCTGTTATCATCAAGCATAAATTCAAACATTTGTGTAAAATGCCACACACTAGTTTGTTTTACAAACTAAGTGGCTTATTACTTATTGTAGATCTTAGGATAACAGGATCTTAAAAAAAAACAGGACGAGTTCTATTGTTAAAAAAAAAAAAAAAAAAACGGTACGTCTTACCGCTGCGTTCAGGTCCTAATAAATAGCACTGATAATAACAAAATTGTTGTGTCAGATACACAAATAAAAGACAAGACTTTTTATTTTATTCAAAATAAATATAGCTCCAATTTGAGTTCAAAACAATTATGCAATTTCTGAATAGTAATTTAGGTTTCATTTTCTTTTTTTTTTGTGGCATTTGTGCGAATCACAGTTGAGAGTGTGTCGGACAAGGTATTCCATTACTCGCGGTTTAAACAGGGTCACTAACTATGAGATATAAAATGTGTGTCATCTCTAAGCTTGGTTGCGTCTGACACCAACCGCTTTACATAGACATTGTGTGGGAAAAAATAGTAATTTAATATTGTCCTAAAAATATTTAGATAATTGTAAGGGAATTAAATGTAATAATGTGGGAATTTTCATTAATATAATTTGACTAAAAAAAGTCGTACACTTTTTTCCTACTAAAATCGACAACTAAAACTATTATTTTATTGATTTAATGATACACCAAATTATTGATTATATTAAATTAGGACACATTCCTCAATATTATTTTTGTAGAAATTTGATTTTTTACTATACAAGGAGAAAACTAAACGAAAGTGGTCATAAGAATCTTTCACTAAAGGTGTTATTTTGAGTTTGCGTGCAACATAATAGACAAAATAAAACAAAATACATAATAATACACAACAGAAGTTATGTCAATGTTCTATGAAAGTAAAAGTGATAATAAGAAATTAAACAAAGTGATTTTAATAGCATACGACAAGGTTATGACAAAAGCAAAAAAACTAAAAACAGTCAATCGATTTTATTTTTCAATTCTAGATTCTATTTACACAAGGAATAAGGTACTCAGACGTCCAGGTATGGCAGGATATTCTCAGTTTTGAATTATTTGTCGAAGCCTGCCGAAAGAAAATTCTTTAATCCAAGTTTCTAATTTTTTAAAGATTTCCTATAAACCCTTGTCAAATATATCTAATTACATTTACAGGTATTAATGGTATTATTTTATTCTACTCGTGCAGCAAGGACGTAAAATTAGATTAAGATTTTTGTCCGCAAAACTAATTTGTTTAGACCAGTGGTTCTCAACCAGGGTGCCACAAGCACACGAAAGGGGTGCCGCGAGTTTTTCAATATAAATTCGCCGCTATTCTCGGAATCGAAGACCGAAGACCGAATCGAAGAAATTTTCGAATGATCTTTAAATACATATTATGTAATTGTAATATTATTGTTTTTTTTTCCAACATCACAATTATACTTTTGATTGATTATACTTTAAATTGACTAAATAGTGACATATTTAATAGTAGGGTGCCGCGAAGATCTCACATTTTGCATAGGGGTGCCTTCACCTAAAAAAGGTTGAGAACCACTGGTTTAGACTATAATTTACGGTGTTATTTTGTGATATTACAGAAGGTGATGTAAATTTTGTAATTCCGCATTGTAAAAAATAAAAACAAAATCTATTTAGAAATAAATAAAAAACAAAATCACTTATCGGTAAATTATGTCTTCAATAGGTTGTTTTGTAAATATTATCTAATAATTACTAACAATAAAACAGTTAATTAAACAATTAAGAAACACTTTCACAAGTAAATAAAACGCAATTTTCCTGTCTGGTGCTTAAAATGTACAAGATTTTTTTAATTCTTCTATCAAAGACTTTTGTATGCTTCTGAAACTTGGACGATCCGTAAAATTGACAAAACTTGCAGGGTTACAAAACTGAATAAATATTTTATAATTTTAGATGCTTCATTTATTGTCTTTGTATCTTGAAGAGTCACATATCATTAAAGAAAAGTCAGATCAAAGTATGGGACCAAACTAGGTGTTCAATCATTTTTCATCATAAAGAAAGTAGGGAAATTGCAACTATAGTTCACTGAAATCAGTGTCTTCAGTAATTCGGTTAATATTGATATTCTCTTGCCCAACGTAAACAGTATAAGCGTTGCTTCTTCGTAATGAGAGTAATGCCGCCTTCGCGCGACATCGTCAAAGTCTAAAACTCTGGAGACTTTTTCTAACTGTAGATGTGCAAACACAATAGTAGCTTCAGACCATGATTTTGATGTCTATTTAGGTTCCGATCAGCTGTGTGTGTGCGTAAGCAGAGTGAAAATAGGAAACTTTTTGTAAAAGCCTTTCGAAATTCATACTGGAGTCAAACAAGGAGATACTACCTCACCTTTGTTGTTTAACCTCGTGCTAGAGATGGTGCTACGAAAAGACCAAGTTACTACCAGCCGTGGTCTACAGATCAATGGACACCACAAGATTTTAGGACATAAAGATGAACTGGATATTATTTCAAATAAAGATGAAGACGTAATATACCCAACTGATTATAAAGTAAGACATCATCTATAATGAACAAACCAAGTATCTCATTGTTAGTAGACGCAGTCGTAAAAACACGACCAACTTAAAAATTAATGGAAACACTTTTGAAATAGTTTATGCTTTCAAATACTTGGGCACTATGATAAATCAGATGAATCTGATACAGCAGGAAATTAGAAACAGAATTAAAGCTGTTAATGCATTGAATTTTGCACTTTGTCCCCCATGGAAATCGAAACTCCTGTCTAGGAACACCAAGATACTATACTGAGCTATAGTACGTCCCATACTTATGTTTGGCTCCGAAATAAAATATTACGCCGAATCTTTGGTTCCATTCAAATTAGTGATAAATAGAGAATATGTAACAATAAAGATATTCGAAATTCCAGGCTAGTTATCACACAAGAATTGAGAGGTAGACGATTACAGTGGATAATACACGTGATGAGGATGGGGGAGAACAGAATGGTTAGGAGGATAGGGATGGAAGATTGAATACACTAACAAGTATTGGCATACAGTGCACATGGAAAAACAATTAACAGATCAAGATGGAAGATTCTCTAATTATTGAAACTAAAACAGAAATTAATTACAAACGTCCAAATTTATTTAACCGAGAAGGAATAATCATGACAAGCACGTCCTTACTCTTACTCAGAAAAAAATCAGGACTTAAACTGGTAAATTTTTGCATATCCACCGTATTCACTCGATCTCGCTCCTTCCGAATTTTACCTTCTTAGATCTATGGAACATATACTTAGAGATAAAAAAATTCGAAATATCATCGATGTAGAAAATCACCTGTTAGGTTCAGTTATTTTATCCCTTTCATGGCAACTGGTTACTCCTGCTAACCAATTGGTTACTCATGCTAACCACATATCTAAAAATTATTTCTGAAGTTATTCCTTGTTTTTGGTAATAACCATAGTGCAAGATGCTTTACGGAATTTAATATTTGTACAGTTTCCAAGTTGTTTGCATCTTCCTGAAGATAATTTTGTACAGCTAATAATAGTAAATAATTTTTATCAATAAAAATGTATTTGGAAACTAATTTTAACCCTGTCCTCAAAAGGTTAAATCAAAACCAGAAAACTTCTATAGATATTGTATCGAAAAATTAGTACAAGATTGGGAAGCCTTAATAAATAATAATGGATATTATATTTCGTACTCGTAATTATATATACATGTTAAAATTTCCGAAAAAAAAAAAAATTTGTACTCTAAAATAATGGATTTTTTGGATAGAATATTAATCGAGATATCAATATACCCTTCTATTGGCTGGGTCACCTGTATATGCACCCGTCCCGTGTAGGCCTCTAATTCGAATAAAATTATATTATAAAAATTCCAGTTATTCTGTCAATTCCAATTATTGTATGCAGTGTTAATTGTATACAAATCTGTTAGAAAAATGCGGAAAGAATCAAGAATGATAAGTATCATAATAATAATGCATGTTTAATACTGTGTAATATGTATAAATAAAATTGCCAAGCATATCCTAACCTAACTTTTCTAGTTTCATGGAATTAATTTGCTATAGATATATAACTACGCATGTTTCCTGCAATAACTTTCTCGATCAGAAGTATTACGATCTAATTTAAAAATTTACTTTCATAGTTTCATCATGACATTGGGGTATTTAGCTTCAGGTAAAGATTTACAAATCGAGTTTAGGTTTGGATGTAATGGTTATCTGAAGAAATTAGGTTACATAGTACATATTCTATATATTATGTAACTGTTATTAGTTAAATATAAACGAAAGTATTTGGGGTTTTGAATGTCATGACATGACAGAGAAATTTTTAGATGTTGTAATCGTTATGATTTATATGAATATGACTGGAGGCGTATAATGTAAATTGCTTCTTATTAGACGTGTTTTAAAGAGCTTGGGATATCAGTACAACCACAGTATATTAGGTGTACTGGAAAGTTTTTTCGTTTTTATTATTAGTGCAGTATGCGCTAACTAGTCACGACTTATTCGCTGAATTAAACAGGTGTCTTTTGCGTTTTGATTAAACTCTGTAATCTTGAGTACCTAATTATTGTTGTCGTTTCATTTTAAAATGGCGGAAGAATTTTCATCAAAACAGTTTTTATGCTGTTTAATGTTGTATGAGTACCATAAAAAAAATCTGTTGCAGTTGCTACATAAAACATTTGCACTGTTTATGGTGATAAACTAAGTGTACGCACATGTCAACAGTGTTTTAAAAAATGTAAGTCAGGAAATTTATGCTTAGATGATGAACTTTGATCTGGAAGGCCCTATAAAGGAATAATTTATTAGGAGATGTTAAAACCGGGGCAAAGTGTTAATTCTGATCTCTACTGTGAACAATTGGATCGACTGAACCAGAAATCAGCCAGAAATTGTGAATGGAAGAGGAGTTATTCTTTAAGGCGACAATGCCTGACCTCATTCATCCAAAAAAGATACGTGAAAAAATTTCCGAGCTTGATTGGTTCTAACACACCCACCCTACTCACCAGACATTTCTCCCTCCGACTATCACTTATTTCGGTCACTTGAACACTTTTCAAGAAGCAAGACACTTAGAGATATGAACCATGTTAGAATGAGCCTTGAACAATTTTTTCTTTAAAAAATCAGGAATTTTATAAATCGGGAATATTTTCTCTTCCTGATAAATGGCAGAGTGTTATAGATCATAATGGTAACTATTTTACTCAATAAAGTAGGTACATTTTTTTCTTTCGATTTGTTTCTATTTTAATAATACCAAATAAACGAAAAAACTTTCCGGTACACCTAATATATAAGGTGCGTTCGGAATAAGTTAAGAATCTACACCAGGGGTCTCCAAAGTAGTCGATATCGACCCCCGAGGGTCGATATAACATTGATAGGGGTCGATTCTGGTTCGGGGGTTGATTAGGGGTCGATGGAAAAAAGTTAAAAGGTTGAGGCTGGTTTTAGCCATGATAATTCCATCCTGACAAAACAGAGAAACAAGTTAGATGTAAAATTCCATGGCGATTTAAGGCTGAAAATAACTAATTTTGAACCCGACATTGCTAATTTTGGAAAGAATCACCAACAACACCCATCACATTGAAAAAGACAGTCAATTTTATTTAATAATAATATTATTATAATTGATAAATGTAATATAAATAAAAATCACTGTACAATAAACAATATAAGAAATCACATAAGCGTATTTTTTGCTTGTCCTATTATAATAATGTAATTGTAAAATAGAGGGGGTCGATAAGAAGTCGAGAAACTTTTCTGGGGGTCGACGGTCAAAGTTTGGGGAACCCTGATCTACACATTCTGCATAATTTACACAAGAAATGTTCGGCATAAGGTTTCTGTGTGCTTAATACCGCACGGAGATCGTTCGGCAAATATCGTGCAGTGCAGTTTGTGCTGCACACTCGTCCCAAGTTAAGAGCGTGCGGCAATCTGTGCAATACTGTTTTTCCAAGATATCATTGTTTATGTCTACAGCAATTGTCAAATAAATAGTACAAGCATCATGATCATTAATTCCTTCTCTAAAGGGATTAGTTTTTGTTCTTTATGATAATATTTTATTTTACAAGTATGCATTATCTGCAAAAGACTCAAAATTTTCTGGATACAAGGGCTGCCTTTTATATTTCGAGATTTAAGATCAAAAACAATTATTTATCAACAAAACTGGCTTTATTGTTTTTCATCTTCGGTAAAATTAAAATATGTTGGGATGTAACGCTCCACTTGCGGTCAAAAGAGAATTTAGCCGGACTTAACTTTTTACTTATATAACTGTTTCACAATAAAGAAAATGTACTTTACTTGTTGAACACGTGACTAAACATTAAACACTTCATAACATAAAAAAGTAAAGAAAGTACCTAACTATTTTATATTTCAGCCCATTTATCAAATGCATAATATACGATTATTGTAAACTATTAATAAAACATAAATTTAATAATAAAAATTAATTCATAAATAATCATTTATAAACACCACACCACACATTGAGTTAAAATACCGCTCTTCTGTTAATAGTAGTATGTACCGTAAATACCAGATTGCAACAAAAAAATCGATGTTTACTTCCCAAAATACAAAATTTCTGACAAATAATTAATCGTACATAATAATCGCAAAGGTTTCAATCGTGAAACGGCTTTGGAATACGTGTTGAATGACTGGAAAGAGGCTATGGAGAATAATTTGGCAGTTTGTGTTGTTTTTTATACTTAAAACGTGCTTTTGAACTGTGAACTGTGAACCGCAGCCAGTTAATTGAAAAACTGTGGAAGTATGGAATACGCGGTAAGGTTTTAAAATGGTTCGTGGATTATTTAACTTACAGAAAGCAGAGAGTGAAATGTGGTCAAGTGTTTTCAGAAGAGAAAGACGTTGATATAGGAGTACCACAAGGCAGCATACTCGGTCCACTTCTATTTGTCATATATTTAAATGACATATCACATATTTTTAAATTTTGCAAGTTTCATCTATTCGCAGATGATACAATCATTTATCACAGTGGTGATGATTTACAAAATGTGATTGGTCTAATTAACATAGAGTAAATGCATTAAATGGTTAGTATTGTAGTTACAAATTAAAACTAAATTTAAAAAAGACTAAGGCCATGGTAATGTGCAATTAAAAATATCTCATTTAATAAATATTGTTGACATATAGTTACATATGATATGCCTTGTGCAGAACACCACAAAATATTGAGGTTATGTTTTCAAACAAATTGTCTTTTTCTAGCAAAATGTTACTAAACATTCAACTACCAACAAAAATCATAACTAACCACAATCAATTATCAGGTTACTTTCTCATATTTATAGTAAGTACTATAAATACTACAAACATAGATAAAATGTTTTTTAATACTTTTTAATTAGAATAATGAATACATCAAATTATGTAATACGGAAGGTTTTATAGAAAAAGTAAATAAACACATATTAAAAAATTAATAACCTTATCAATTAAAATTGTAATTTAGTTTGACATTTCCTTTTACTTCTAAATTAAACTAGAGATAAGGTCAGTTTGGGGAACTAAAGGTGTAAATTTTTACTATAAATAAGAAATCTTGATTAGATGAGTTACGTCCGTAAGTTAGTAATTATAGTTGAAGGACCAGCATACATTCACTATTGCATGAACATTTGGTCGACAAAAAGATTTGTTCGCGTTGGACCCCACATAATTTGACAATCGCAGTGAAAAAAGCCTCAGTCGGAGTGGAAAAAGTGCTTCGAAAATTGGTTCAAACGCATGCAAAAGTGTATTGATCTTTATTGAGAATATTTTGAAAAACAATAAAGCCACTTTTATTGATAAATAATTGTTTTTGATCTTAAATCCCGAAATATAAAAGGCTGCTGACATGTAAGGCGCTTTTGTGCAAAAAGTTTTATGGTGTCTAAGTCGATAGTATATTACCATGTAAATATTAAAACCGTAATAGTTAATTTAAGTATTTGAAGTAATATGACGACTTTAATTCAATAACCCTAAGAATCATTGCAACCAGCTAGCTAACCCGGTCCGAAACCACTCGCGGATTATGAATTTATATGTGGGAGATCTTAAGTGTTAGTTATGTACAGAGTAAGTACAAATAAAGAATATTTATAAAAATATCTTAAATCAATTGGCCAATTTGATTCAATCATTATAATGGAATTATACTAGCATGTAATATATTGTGCTTTTCTACCACATTACCGTGTATTGTATATGCAAGGTAATGGGATTCGGACCAGTCAGAAAATAAAAACAAATTTATTAACTTCGCTAACGTTTCGATTTTAATTTAAATCTTCATCAGAGCTACAAAGATATATAGAAATATAGAATTATTAAATTGGTAAGTTTACATGTATAAAAATTCTTTTATACATGTATAATTCTTTTATACATGTAAACTTACCAATTTAATAATTCTATATTTCTATATATCTTTGTAGCTCTGATGAAGATTTAAATTAAAATCGAAACGTTAGCGAAGGTAATAAATTTGTTTTTATTTTCTGACTGGTCCGAATCCCATTACCTTCAACTAGAATAAATAAGAAATAATACAGACCCATTGAAAGTACCATAAGTTCTCTTGGAAATAATTCACTTGTTCCAGATTTTTTTTTTTTTATCAGAAGCAGTATCCCAGATTAGTTGCATTATTTTTCATAGCGTCAGTTACAGCCCTTTGAATATTGTCAGCAGATTCAGAATGATTGAATTTGAAACTGTGGCACATAATTCACTTCTTGTAGTGAATTTCGTACCCTTCGTAATACAATGCTTGTATCAGGCTTTTCATAGTGTTGGTCACAGCTTTTTATATAATGTCAACAATATCAGAATAATTGTCTTTGAATCTTCTGGACATAACCCATTTATATAACTGAATTTTCTATTTTTCGTAGTACAAATCAGAAGTCAATTTTATGAGCCTTTTCATATGGTCGGCCGCAGTTTTTTGAATCTTGTCAACAGTATTAGAATTATTGCTTTTTAGCCTTTCGTACAAGCTATTTGCCTGCGTTTTCTATCCTTCGTAGCGCGAATTGGAAGTTAATTTTTATTAGGCTCTTCATACTGTCGGTCACAGGCATAATATATTTGTCTAAGCGAGTTAGCTATTCTTCGTAATACGAATCGGAAGTTAATTTCTATTAGGCTCTTCATTCAAGAGTATAATGATGTATGGAGCGGAAATATGGGGTTGGGAAGACCAAGAGAAATTAAAAGCGGTGCAAAATAAATATATTAAGTGGACATTGAGTCTAAACAAATGTACAACGCAGTACATAATATTAGAAGAAGAAAAAGTTGACAACATCAAGATAGAAGATACAAAAAGAGCTATTAAATTTGAAGAGAGGATAATAAGATATCCAGGAAAAAAAAATGCTAAACCAATGCTGGGCAGAAATAGAAAGAAAAGTGGAGCAAAGAAAGATTGAATCCAGATGGGAAGTAAAAAGAAGAAAAAGATTTTAATATAACGCTTACTCAACAAAGGAGATATCTATAAACAGGTCGGGTGGACAAGATGTGACACTGGAAATAAGAGCTACAATGAGGGATATCCAAGGACAAGAAAGAAGCGAGAGCCTAACAAATTCCAGATATAACTGCAAATACGTAAAGACTTGAACGACACAGATACCAGAGTACCTAAAAGCAAAAATGAACGGAGATAAGAAGAAAATAATAGCGAGATTTAGGTGCAGAAATGAGGAAAGTGAAAATGAATACTGAAGAAAGGATGAACAAAGAACGTGCAGGTTATGTGGAGAGGAAAGAGAAACCATAGAGCACATACTGAAGAATTGCGAAGAAATGAAATTTAAAGAAGAGACAAGAAAAGATGTACTGTGTGATTCAGGTCAAGGATGGACATGGATGGAAGAGGTCTTGGAGAGAAGAATGAATTTGAAACGTTGATACCCTAGTTAGTAATAATTATAGTTTTTATGTGAAATATAAAGTTAAGGAATGTAAATATGAATATTTAAACCGAAAGGTATATAAATAAAGTATTATCTATCTATAAGGCTCTTCATAATGTTGGTCAAAACATTTGGAATGTTGTCATCAGTCTCAGAATGATCTTTTGAACCTCTTAAACACAATTCACTTGTCCCAGAAAGTTTTCTATACTTCGTAGCAGGATCAGAAGTCAGTTTCTGCGACGGTCCGCATAATATCAGTCAAAAAATTTGAAAGTTAGCAGCAATATCAAAATGAATACCTTTGAACCTCTTAGACACAATTTACTTGTCCCATCAAGTGTTTTAAACTTCGTAGTATAATCAGAGGTCTTTCTGATTATACTACGTTTCTGGGACGGTGTGCATAATATCGGTAAGAGCCCTTTGAATGTTATCAACAGTCTCAAAATGATTTACCCTTTATTTTAATTTCAGCGACAAGAATCGGGAGGCGACAAAAATGTAATGAGCCTACATTTAAAATATTGTTTTCGAAAGGTTGAAAAAAGGTAGAAGATGAATCTTGGTCTAGTTGTTTACAAGATCAAAGGCATTGCACGTGTAAATCTTATCCATCCAGATTAACAGTGCGAATAATAGCTACGAAATTCAATTTGAATCGTGATACTGTGCATGCAAAACATGAGAAAATTGTGTGTACAGATTTTTTCCCAAAAGAAAACTTGAACATTTAATGAATTTATTGCAAAAAAGGTTTAAACCAGTGCTGTTGTAGCCCTATTATTTAGCTCTATCACTGCTATCCATGTATTTTTCGTACAATTTGTGAATTCTTGTTCGTTAAGTTGAAACTGAAGGTCAAAGACAATTTTGGACACTGCTGAAATGTTCAAAACGCTGTGACCGATACTATAAAGAACCTAGCAGAATTGCACTGTTCTGTTAACTACATTTTGAGACGCCCATGAGTCAGCCCTCGATAAATTCTGGAATAATTTTTTTCTATTGTTATATTTTTGTATAAAAGTTATTGACTTCTTATTAATGTATTCAAAAATAATTTGAATACAATAGAATTTCAGAGAATTGTTATGAGCATAAGATGATTATACCAGGGATGGGGAGTCGGAGTCGGAGTCGGGAGTCGGGAGTCGAGGAGTCGAAGCTTTTTGGAGGAGTCGGAGTCGGAGTCGGGAGTCGGAAAAAGTTATCGACTCCCGACTCTTTGACTACATATTTATCAAGGATGAGAACAATCCGAAAGCGAAAGTAAAATACCATACTACCAGAATTTGTTAAAGAATGGGAACAGGAACGACATTTTTTCTGTGTTCATGAACGAAAATGAAATTAAAAATATTCAATTCCGGTTTCCTTCATGCTTTTCAGTTAAAAATTTTAGTTAATTTTTAGTAATATCTAATTTTTCTTTTTTTGTATACTTTGGTTATTATGTTAAAACGAAACTAAACTGGATTTTTATTTTCTCAAGTTGTAACGGGCTTTGTGATTATTTTATGTTTCATGTTGGCAGCTAAAATCTATATGTCAAAAGAAAAAAGTGACATGTTATGAAAAATAAAGTACAGTCTGTTCCTAACGATTAAGCGGAACTAATTGGAATTTTCATTTTTGTAAGTTGTCATTAGCTATTTTTTTATATATTGAAGTTGGCTTTTCCTGAACAAAATGATCAAAAGCTTCAATCAAACGGTAAAAGTAACTAGTATTGAAAATCTAGTTCCGCCTAAACAAAGACTTTATATAAAATACAAAACAATTTTTTTTTAAAACTAATATATTTGAAAATTTGTATTAAAAATGACTCAATAGTCAAGATGAAATGAAAATGACATTTTATAAAAACAGCTCGCCCCAACCCAAGATATTTAATGTAAGTATAGTCTCTTTGCTTGGTTTAAGCGGAATTAGATATCGAAATCTACTAACTTTTAAGGATTGAATGAAGCTTTGTATAATTTTGTTTAACAAAAGCCCACTTTGATAGTTAAAAAGTATATAGATAGTTAAACTCGTGATAATTTGAGAAAATAAAAATTCCATTTAGTTCCGCTTAAACATGTGGAATAGACAATTTACCAGTGAAAGGAGTCGGGAGTCAGAGTCGGAGTCGGAGTCGATTTTCAAAAATACCGACTCCGGAGTCGAGAGTCGGGAGTCGATAATTTTTCTGTCGACTCCCCATCCCTGGATTATACATCAAAAAGGTATCCAGTTTGAGTTTATAAAACTCAAACATTAGTTTTGTATTATTCCTATTGGACTATAGGGAGTCCTAAAGTCTTAAAAGCTCTCGTAAAACCGTCAGGTAAAAATAAAAACTTTATTTCTTCCTTGCCCTTTTGTGGATCGATCAAAACATTGCCTTAGGAATTTATTCCAATTTTATGAGGGAACAAAAGACAGGCATTCTCTTGTGATAACAAAAACAAATGTGATGAGATTTCTCCCATCAAAGGAAGGCGAATGGCAAATAGATCAATAAATCCCAAAATTTGCAACTCTCAGCGGTATCTTTAAGAAGGTAAAGAAAAGAGAATAGTGGATAAGACGTGTGTGTATATATAGCAACAAACAAAAATTTTATGTGAAGTGTGAATTTTCACACATTTCAGGGTTTCTCAGGTATTTAGTAAGTGAATGATGATTATTTAGGATGCCAAAACAAATTTTATGTTAAAATATTTTTTTTGTTAATTTTAATTCGAATGCCTAATACCATTATTTAGATTTCTAAATATGTGCAGTATTTTTTTTCGTATATTCAATTTGAACAATTTCCACTGGTTATTAAATTTACGCTTTTAAAAATTAAATGCAATCATTGCCCAAATATAACTAGAATTTTGAAAAAATAATTTAAAGAAAATAAAAATGCAAAAAAAAACAGAGGAAATATAACTGCCTTGAGAGCGGAGCGAACCTTAGTTTGCAAGAACGCGAGCATGCTAGCCATTACACTATCAAAGCATGCTGGTTCACTGTCTTAGATAAGTTATATTTTACGTGGACAAGCAAAAAACACAAAAAATGCGTTATTTTCCGAAAACATAATCTGATCAAAAATTCCTGTTGTACTATTCCGGTTCACACCAATGTACATTACTTAGAATTTTTTCAGATTTTTAGTTTAAACCATCTAGGCTAAAGGGTGTGGGACAAAAATTTTTTTGCACAATTTTGGCAAAAATCGCATCTAAATAATTTATTTTGCAAAAATAAAATTCTGATCGTTAATCCACGTACTAAGGGCTTTCATTTGATACCCTACTGAGAATTTTAAAAAAATATATTTTTTTCGAAGAGCAGATATTTGTTTATATTTTTAGGGGGATATGTTTTTTAGATGTTTTAGTATTTTTCCTATGTGCGGGTCAAAGAGTTATATAAGCATGTCAAATTTCAACTCTCTAGGTTTAGCCGTTTGGCTACAATTTTTACCGAATAGACAGACAGACAGACAGACAGACAGACAGATAGACAGACAGACATACAGACAGGCAGACAGACAGACAGACAGACAGACAGACAGATAGACAGACAGACAGGCAGACAGACAGACAGACAGACAGACAGACAGACGACAAAATGACGGTATAAGGGTTTTTTGGTCATACCTACAAAACCCTAAAAACAGTTGCATATATAATACATGGTAATGTGGTGGAAAAGAACATTTTATTACATGGCATGGGGATTCATTATAATGATTAAATCATGTTAGTTAATTGATTTAAGCTTACGAAGCAAAGAATATTTATATTGCTATAAATATTCTTTGTTTTACTTACTCTGTATATAACTAACACTTGAGGTCTCCCACATATGTATGAGTTCATAGTCTGCGAGTGGCTTCGGACTTGAACTTCGCGTTCGCTAGCTGGTTGCTATGACTCTTAGAATGAATTTAAGGGTTATTGAATTAAAGTCGTCATTTTACTTAACTTAATTTAATTAATTATTACAGGTTTATCATGACATTTTTATATATAACTTTGTTAAATAACACTGGCTGACAGTATCTGAGGCAAATAAATTGAATTAAAAAAAATCTGTTAAATCTAATTAGGTATTTCGTATAATTATAATATATTTAATATATTTTGATTATCTTTATTCCACCAATATGTAATATGTAATGACAAATGTATGCGTCGTAAGATGTCAAGTATGAAAATAAATATTATTGCTATTACTTTAAAATCACTCTGAAATTATTTGGGCATGCTATAAAATTTTGACTGCTAATCGTATTCTGTGATAAAATCTGATTCTTTCTCATCTGGTTTCTTGTAATTTTTACGTTTTCTATGCACGTAACAACGGTAGCATTATTTAGTCGTTATATTTGAAATAATTGCTAAATACCTGCATTATATTACGAAATATAATTTTTAAAAAAATTGAAATTGTGCATTATATTTCATAATACTGCAGAAATAATGCTTTCTTTTGCTGCAAAAGTGACTGAATTTCGTGCAGGTTTCTTGTAATAAGGCCAAGGAACACTGAACATTTGTTTTGTTTAAAAACATGCATATTATGCAATTTTATACTCCATATAATTTGTCATTTTGTGAATCATACCATGAGATTTTTCTAGATCACCATTCTGAAGAGAATATTAACATCTAAAAAACCAGTTTTTAAAAATTCGAAATAAAATATTGAAACATTGACCGAGAATTATTTAAATGGGCTTGAACAACTGGTATAAATTCAATTACGTAATAAACTAATTAGGGGTTCATGTAAATTATGGGAAAAGGCAGCAAATCTTTTATCTCGTAGTGAATAATTTAGAAAACAGATTCATTGTGGATTAGGAGCATCCATAGTACAATCCGCATAAAGCATTATTTTGTTTATTTAACGTTGGAAAACGTAGGCTCGATATTACAAATTCTTTTTCGAGTATATTCTAAAAGCAAGACGTTAAAATCTTAATGTCAAAAACTGAAGTTATTTTTTTTTAACGCAAATTCAATCGTAAATGCTATTCGCTAAGCATGTTCGTGTTAAAATATTAACTCGACGGCGTGAAAATTGCAAGTTAACGTTTTACAATAAGCGCTTACCAAAACGGTTACTTTAAAAGTTAACGCTGGTGTTTAGTTGGCAAAAATGTTGGATCCTATCTTAGTAAATATCAAAGTACTAAAAGAAATTGAGTAAAATGAAAGGTAATTATATTATTTATTATAAGATAAAAAACCAACTTTATATTACTCTTTAAACTTAATTCCTTAGAGAAGAGTTGAGAATGATCCTTCGTCATCTTTGTGATACAGGTAAACCTTTGGACACAAGTTCAAGAAATTGTATTAAAAGGAAGTAAATGGAGTATTGAAAAGCAGATTTCGTTTTTGTAGAGACACATGTCTTAAAATTATAATCTTGCAAAAATTATAAAAATCACTTTTGTTTAATTTTATTTATTTTACATCGGCGTATTTCTGCAACGAGGCTAATTGCCGATACCAAGTGGCGAGTCCTACACCTGGCTGAGGGGAGAATGATAAAATTGTAAAATTGGAGTAATGTTAACATATAATTCTCGCCTGATTAATATCACCAACTCGAATGAAATGGAACTCCGGCATGGAATTTTCATGAAAACTAAGAATTGTCCTGGCTAATTGCTTCAGAAGCAGACCATAAACGTGAAAAAAAAATCGCGTTTCCTTTATTTTATACAGTATATTAATTATTAATGTATTTAAGGCACTATTTTAATGTATTGTAACACCATTAACTTAAAAACTATGAATATTAATGTAAATTTAATTCTGCAAGATGAAAATAAATGTACTATTATTACGGTATTGGTACAACTTATGTTTTATTCTGGATCCCCCGATTTTTTTACAGTGGAACAGTTGTACCTACCGCACCCTTGTGAGGCCCTGTGTACCTCCTTTTTTTTGGCCAAGTTCGACACCCCGCTTAATTTGCCACTGCTTGATATGGATCTAATAATAACTAAGTCTTTTGCATCTCGATCTTAATTTCTGTTACGATTAAAATACTTGTGACTAATTGAAATAAAGTTGAATTTTCCATGTTAGGTATAAACAAGAATACCATCATATCACTTTCATTAGGTTGAAAAGTCCAGTGTTCTGGGCGGAACTCGCTCTAACAAACACGCAAACGATTTATAAAAACTTACTTTCACTAACATCCAACTTATACAAGTAAACATATGATTTTGTCACAGCTACACATTATTTTATTATTGTAAATTTACACAGTCAGACAAAGAAATCAATTTAAAAACGTTAAATAGAATACAAATAGTAACATTTTAGAAAAAAGAATAAAATAAAATAATTTTCTTACGTTCTAATTTTATAAACATTCTCTCTCTCTCTCTCTCTCTCTCTCTCCCTCTCTCTCTCTCTCTCTCTTTCCCTTTCTCTCTCTCTTCTCTCTCATCTCGCTTCTCTCTCTCTCTCTCTCTCTCTCTCTCTCTCTCTCTCTTCCCTCTCACACTTCTCTCTCTCTGTCAATGTCGGACATCTTGTCATTTCCTCATCAACTTTGTCTCATCCACGTTTTCTTCAGACTGTACGGCAAAGACAGTTAGTTCAACACTTCAGTTCCGTGGTAGGCTTTGCATGTTTTATCAATGATTACGCGTTAACTGTAGACCACAAAGCACAACTTATGTCTCAATCACTCATAAAACTGTCGCACTCTGCGCAGTACAATCTCTCACCGGCCAACTTAAAATAGCCAGACAATACGTATGTCCTTGAAACATCCAAAGTGTTGGCCGTGTGACAACGAGTCGCGTATGTTTCTTTTGATGTAGCTAATCAAGTCGATTATCTAGTCATGTAGTCATATCAAGAGATTATCTGTTATACAAAATATAATCCTATAAACTATTTTTCGGAAGCCACTTTTTTACTGTTTAGAAAAATTATATTCAGAAACAAAAATAATGACTATTAGGCAATTATATATTTTAAGTATAATCAAATACATGTACAGAATACAACTACCCATTGAACTGGCATCCCATGAATATAATACCAGAAATGTTGGTCAAGCATTATTGTTTAAATCTAAAAAAAACATTGGTCAAAGATGTTTCACCTATTTTATACCTAAAATTTATAATAATTTTAATTGGTATTTAATTGAAAATAATTTAAAGTTTATGGGGAAACAAACAGTTAAAATTGCTAAAACCTAGATCAAAATAAAATAGCTGAAATTCTTGTAACTAAAATTTAATTAGCTTTTTTCAAAAAGTCTAAATTGTATTCTGTTTTTTCTTTTCATTAATTTGCACACCTTACGGTATTAGTGGTGTACACCAGTGTTTCTCAAAAGGTTATCGCGGAACATTAATGTGCCGTAATAATTTCTTTTTATTTTAAAATTATTGTCCAAATATACGTACAATACCATTAATAAGAATAAAGTACACGAAGGATCATTTTATGACGAATTGAAATTGACATATCCCTTTTTCCGGAATACAGTGGCGTCTGTATTCAAAATTTCTTCTTCTATGACTATGTAGGTGTGCCGCGAAATTTTTCTTCTTTGGAAAATGTGCCACGAGTGTAAAAAGATTGAGAAACACTGGTGTACACTCCCCAAATATTAAACCATTTAAGGGGTAATTTACTCTTGTTTGTTTTTATACTTGTTTTCATTATGTTTATTTATATATAGGTATATGTATATACTTTGTGCAAATAAAGAGTTATATTATTATTATTATTAAGTAGACAAGGCATATATACATTAATATACATACATTTAAAAAGTAAATAAAAACGTATTTTAGACCCATATTGTATTTTATGCTAAGGTTACTATATTGACCTTTGTTTTGACAAATACAGGAAAGAATGTATTAAAAATAATTTCTATTTGTCTGTACCGTTTCCATTTAATGGTAATGGTTACATTTTAAAAAAAGTATTATATAATGAAATACTTTCTTTTTTTCACTTTTAACTAACAAGTTTTAGGAGACCAAAAACGTGAGTTAGATTTTGTAGTACTTCATCATCTGGTGATACATGTTTATGCAAATTGGGATTTATAACATTTTTACTTTCTTTTAAGTTTAAATACGAATTATTTTTAACATATGAAAAACAAGGTAACTACAAATTACAGAAGCACATTTGCTTGTACAGCCAAAATAAGAAGAGGCATAGAAACGCTGCAAGGAATCTATTAAAAATATAGCCTTTAATCATTGATGGTCAGTTGCTAGAGAACGAGTTAAATATTTTAACGCGAGTAATACTTAGTCTTGACTTCGAGCTCGCCGAGCTAGTTTAGCTATCCAGCAAACATTCTACCATCGGCCGAATGCCGATGGTAAATTGCTGGCACTAAAGTTTGTGCAAAGCCAGTATTAATAATATACTTCACATTTGTATTTCGCACTCCTCCTATACGAAGTACTCTACCAGCATTTTATGAGCACTCCTTATTTTTGTTAATATGTTACATTTTAGTTTTGTTTCACCATCGTTGAATAAATTTATTCAACGAATAAAGTTGAAAATATCGCATCATTCTATTGACAGCAACGTTAATTTCTTCATTAATAGTTTAAAACCGATGCGATATTGTCAACTTTATTTGTTAAATAAATTTATTCAACGATAGTGAAATGGCCAAATGAGTATTTATTTTGCACCTAACCATTAATTTATTTTAATACTGGGTAAATATAAGGTAAATATACATATGTTACATTTGAAATACTAGAGAGTGGGTATAATATAAGCATTGGTCCGTCAGAAATAAATCTTGCAACTAATGCGATTATTTTGCACTTTACCGCTGCTGGGCCGGCAATTGATACATGAATGGGTCAGCTAACGGCCACGGGGACACCGGGGTACTGGCCCATTACTTTCAATGCCGGGGAGTATGTGCTTCAACAGTACTGGCCCGTATAAAAATGTTTGCTGGGTAAAAACGAAATAAGCGTAGTGTAGCAGGGGCGGTGGGGGCGGCAAAAAATCACAATAAATAATATCTTGTAATCTGAACTAAAAATTTGAACAATTTATTTTCATAGTTTTGTTGCAGCTTCAATTCGGACCGATTAAAATGAGCTCGGAACTTTTTATTATTTAATCTGTGACGGAACCGGGGAATCCTCTTTTATTTTATGTTCGGATTGTTCACGACGGATATTGATCGAGAATTAATTCTTTCATATAAAGAATATAAAGTTCAATATTGTCTAATAACACCTGTAACATCAGTCGCCCAATTCACATTGAGTCAATTGCTACAATTCATGATTTTTTTTAAATGCGTGATCTGATTTGTGATTGTTAAATTATTGAACTTTGTCGAAATTCGATGTTGATTAGTGTTTTATATTCTATTCGATGTTATTCGTTATGTGTTCTTAATTTTATGTAATATTAACTTAATTTTATCGACGCGTATATTAAATGTTATGTATATATCTAACTGCAGCTAACTACATAAACCAAGTGTGTAGTCAAATCAGGTTTGGCCCGGGTCTAGAAACACTATTATTTTAATTATTATTACATCAACTATTACAGTTTATCCGGTTAGAGTATGTTAGGTGTGCATAAGAAAAAAATTACCAATAATAGAGTAGATCTGAAAAAAAAAACATTAATGCCAATTTGCTAATTTGCAAAGATACCTTTAATTTCTATTTAAATAGTGTTCTGTATTTATGAAAGTTTATATAATAAAGTACTTAATATTTTCAAAAATATGCCTTCATATTTTGCCCCCTCTCATTGCAAAAAATTTGTGGGAGCCCACATATCGAATAGTTCATAATAGAATAATTGTTTTCATTGGCCATGTACAAGTAAAAACCTAGACAGAAGCACTGGTCTAAAGTGACATAAAATTTGTTGAAGCAGTAAAACCCTAGACAGAAGTCCACATGAAAAGATATTAAGAAGTACTGGTCTAAAGTGACAAAAAATGTGTTAAGAATGTCAAATAACAATAAAGTTTGCATTACTTAATTTGTAACTTTCTTAATTAAGACAATAAATTTTTTTAAATGTCTAATATTTAGAAAAAGAAAGTGCATTTTCAGTGCAAGGTAACATAATAAACCATTAAATTTTGTTTAAAAACTCGTGTGAAATATTTGAAAATTACTTTTATTTGAACTTTTCCTTTTTGTCTAATTAAAATCATTAATTTTACCATTTTAAATCGCTTGATATTAAATATTTGTACAGTTGTTTTTCGTGGCACATATGTCGTCTTACTTTCAATGGTCAGCTATTTCCGCATCTTTCTACCGGTTACGTACCGGTTATTGCAATGTATGTAACGTTTAACTAGACATGGAAAGCTTGCGTAATATGTCAGCGAGCTGTGACAAAACTAAGGAAGATTTTCTTCAACAATAACAACACGTGCCAAACTTATGAGTGGAGCTCAACTCTTGGCCATTTTACTAAATTTTATAAGCTCTATGTTGAAGTACCATATATAACACAAAACGGAGTACACTTAAACTGATCTCTTTTAGGGTTTCATAGGTATGGCCAAGGAACCCTTATACTGTCACTCATTGGTCTGTCTGTCCGTTAGTATGGTACAAATTGTGACGAAACAGCTAGACTTAGAGAATTGAAATTTGAAAAGAAGTATGCTAGACATCGACAGCGCAGGGGTAGTGACCCTGCTTCTCGTGCTAAAGGTCCCAGGTTCAAATCCCAGTTAGGGTATGGATATTTGTATTTGTTCTTATCACCTAAATCTCAAGTTATCTCATTTAAGGGGGGGGGTATGGTTAATTTTGCATTTTTTAAGCATTTTTTTAGGATCGATTTGTGGAAATCTGGTAAAGGTAAGCTAAATGGGTGAAAGTCTATCTTAAAGAACAACACTTGAAGAGTATTGCGTTAAATTTTTATTGAAAAATATTGAAAAATGAGCCATTGGCGTCATTTTTTAGTAAACACTCAAAAAAAAAAAGATGATTTGCGGTGTACACGATATCTACTGACACAATCATCTGAAACATATAATTCAAAAAGTTTTGGTTAGTTTAAAAGTTTCTTCAGGTAGTGACTTCGAGTTTTTTTTTTATTAAATTGAGTTTTGAGTGAAAGTCGTACCAAAGTACGACTTTAAAGTCAAAAAATCGAAAAAAAACGTAAAAAATCGTCTTTGGTAATCGGAAAAATGGTTATAAAAAAAAAAATATATTCAAAATAAATGCAAAAACTCAACGTCACTACCTAGTAAAATGATTTTTAAAGAACTGTGCAAAATTTCAGAAAGATCCATTCATTAGTTTTTGAGTTATGATGTACACCGCATCAAAAAAAGCTATTTTTCAGAAAACGCGTTTAAAAACTGCATGTGTATAACTGCTCAAAAATAATATACCGGTACAACACACATATATAGCTTATATACAAGTATATTTCAATATATGTATCAAAGATATTCGTCACGAGTCCCCTCTCTAAGAGTATAAAGCAGCTGATATCGATATTAAAGCCACATGCGCACAAAAGCGATACAACGCCACATACATACGATAGGCGCGAAAAAACAAATAATATGTACTAGTATTAAAATGAGTATATCTCAGTCAATTTTGCTCCGATTAACTTGAAATTTTAATGGGATACTCTTGAAGATATATAAAATCGAATAAGCCAATAAAAAAAATGAAAAAAAAATCATCAAAAATACCATACCCCCCTTAAATAATTAAAAATATAAAAATTAAAAAATCATCACATCATAGATTTATCACCGCTCCCAATCCGAATTGGGTCACCGTGAGAGTTGTAGACCTGAAACTTCACTTCAGAGTAAAAGGCCCGTGTTCAATATAAAGTAGCAGTACGATAGTGAAAACTATGGCTCGGTGAGATTACTGTAGGTCCTTTATGAGCTGAAGAAAATATAGAAAATAAAAAAAATATATGCTAGACATAACGAAAAGAGACAAAGTCAGAAATACAACAATAAGACGAAGAACAGGCACCATATTTGCAGCGATGAAGACAAAAGATTTAAAATGAAGATGAACGGGGCACGTAATTCGCCAACAAGACGAAAGATATATTCAAAGAGTAACAAATGGTTAAACTTTATGTCACTATTTCCTTCCCAAGATGGTATTTTTTTCATGACAATGACTAGCAATATTTGCGGTTTTAAAGCAATTTATTATCTTCTTGGTACAAATTTCAAAGGTTCTATTGCAGATGTTGAATATACATAATTATTATTATTACTTTTTTTCCAGTATATTATCAAATTTTAAAACAATTTTCAAACTCATTACCTGCAGTAATCGATCTAATATCCTAATAATTTAAGACGTCATCTAAAGTAACATTAAATGTTATAAAAACTATTTGCAAAATTTTTATTTGTTAAATAAAACAGATATAGTGTATTTCGGTTCACATCAGTACAGAATATTTAGAATTTTTTCAGATTTTTAGATTATCCTTCAGGATGCGGTAAAAAAAAACACATTTTTCCCGAAAATCGGGTAATACAAGGTGTCTCAAAAGAAATTTTATATTTAGTGGATCGAAAAAGTAAGCCGTATATAGAAAAAATGTTTATTAATTATTAAAATACACTTTTTGGGGATTTATTTCTTAAAAATAATATCGTCTAAATGTAGACCCTCGCGTTCTCGGCACTCATTTAATCGAACAGTCAAATTACTTATGACGTCTCGGCAGGTGGACTCAGGGATGGCTGCCATTTCGTGACGGATATTTTCTTTCAAATGCGCCAGTGAAGTCGGTTTATTGGCGTAAACTTTAGATTTAAGATAACCCCATAGGAAAAAGTCCATAGGGGTTAAATCTGGACTGCGTGGAGGCCAATTTATGTCACCTCTCCGGGAGATCAATTTGCCTGAGAAAATTTCACGAACACGTGGCAGAGACATATTGGACGTGTGTGAAGTTGCTCCGTCCTGTTGGAACCATGTTCTTTGGTTATAGTCAGGAAAGTTTTGCAGTTCAGGTACCAAGAAGTTGTCTAACATCTCCACATAACGCTCTGAATTCACTGTAACTGCACGTCCCCTTTCGTCTTCAAAAAAGTAAGGGCCGATAATTCCTCGCGCCGACATCGCAGCCCATACGGTCACTTTAGGCGAATGTAGGGGTTTCTGATGTTTGCGTTTCGGATTCGTTGCACTCCAGTAGCGGCAGTTTTGCTTATTTACGTGGCCATTAAGATGAAAATGAGCTTCATCCGAAAACAAAATGTTGGTAAACGTTGAAAATCGCTCAATCAACTGATTTACGAAATTAAGCCTCTGACTGGCATCTTGGGGCTTTAATTCTTGCACCAATTGAATTTTGTAGGGGTGCAGCTTCCGAATTGAAAGGTTCGGGTCGTCACGAACAGACTGATTAACATTCTCCACGTTTTCTACCGTTCTTGATGACCTAGGTCGCCCGGATTTTGATTTATCCAGCGTTGTACCAGTCTCTTCAAACTTTTTAACCCAATGTCGAATGAGAGGAATGCTTGGCGCATCATTTAAGTAGCGAAAACCTCGAATACTGCAGAATTTTCTACGCGCTACAGTCGCCGAATCACCGTTTTTGTAAAACTCTCGCACGCATAACCGGCTACCGATCACAGGCTACCGATTGACATAACCCCCGCGCCCCTCGGATACGTTGCGTTCACGCAGTAAGCTAAATAAATATAGAATTTCTTTTGAGACACCGTGTAGTATTTTATTTAACAAGCATATAATGCAGGCTATAGGTCTGTTCGTTTGTCTGCTTAGATCATATTAGAGCAAGTCTAGCAATATTTAAGTATAAATATAACCTCTAAATAAAGAAGTTTTTTGACAAGTGTTATTATAACCATACAGAATACTTATCATTAAATGTTTTTACGCAATATTATAAATAATTATTACATTTTAGATGAATCTGGTTAGTGAACAAATAAAAAAATAATCAATAAATACAAAAAATATACTGGTCTTCTTTCTAGATAGTATTACCTACGAAATTGCAGTAGGAAATGTTTAGGTGGAGAACAACACATTAACAAAAATAAACGACAATATTTTTCTTTGACAAATAGACGTTCGTTTGTGAAGATCGGACAGCACAGCTCAAACTTGCTCTTGCAGTAACATGATCCTGATCTAACTGCTTGACTTAAGCAATCTAGATCACACAAACGAACATACCTTATATATCACGAGGATGAAGTTCACCCGAGTGTAATAATTACAGATAATTAAGGCGCGTAACCAGGGGGGAATCAGAGGCTTAAGCCCCCCCCCCCAAGCACTTGAAAAACACGTGTTGTTAAGGAACGTGTTTTTGAGTTTTTATCCGTAGTCCCCTTATATTTTTATTTTATTTTATTTTATTTATTAGGCCAATCCAACAGGACAAGATGTCCCAATTACAGGTTTGGCACTACACACTACTCAAAATTACAAAAACAAAAAAAATCATCTGTAGTATAAACTTCAGGCTAGAATCTTATTAAAATTACATAAAGAAATTACATAAATTGATGTATAATTAAATCAAATTTGAAATTTGCTTTTTAAAACTAACAAGTGACGTGCTGAATATGTCTGGAAAACCAGGAAGATCAGAGTAAAAGTTATGCAAAATAGATACTCTATTCATACTAGAGTTTAAATAATAGTTAGTCCGAGTTGGTGCCACAGAAAAAAGTTCAAAATTTCGAATTGAGTAGTTAGGTGCCCTTAACGAGATTTTGTGAACTAGTTCCGAACAATCTACCAAACCATTCATAATCTTGTACAAGAATACTAGATCCGTTGTTTTACGTCGTTTTTACAATATGAAAATAGTTACAAGGCTTTTCGACTCAAATATAAAAAGAAAATTAAAGAAACAAAATTAAGATTCAATAGCGACTATATATTAAATGCTAAAAACTACTCTAAAGCCACTTGGGCTATAATACGGAAAGAAACCAATCAACAGGTTAAATCAAAAATAAAAAACAATATTAACATTTCTCCCGACGAATTTAATAAGTATTTTGCAAACGTAGCCAAAGATATTCAGGCAGAAATATCTAATTCGGGTAATAATAATAATAATAATTTAATAAAAAATTTAGAAAATTTTAATAAAAGTCTATATTTATATCCGACAACAGAAACTGAGATTTATGAAATTATTAGTAGCCTTAATAATACAAATTCAATAGATATGTACAAACTAAATTCAAAAATAATAAAAAAGGCGGCTATTGGAATAGCATATCCTCTAAAATTATTAATTAATAAATGTTTTATGTATGGTAACTTTCCAGAATGCCTAAAAACCTCGGTAATAACACCGATATTTAAAAAAGGTTCTATACAAGATGTAGCAAATTATAGGCCAATCGCTATTGCACCCATATTTTCAAAAATTATTGAAAAGTTACTAAAAAATAGAATAATGACATTTTTGGAAAATAATAGTTTATTTGTAGACAACCAGTATGGGTTTCGAGAAAATAAATCCACGACACAGGCTGCAATCAAGCTTATAGACAGTATAGCTGTAAGTATCGATCAAGGTTTTCATGTCGCTGCTACTTGCTGTGATCTGTCTAAGGCATTTGATTGCATCTCACATCATATACTACTAGAAAAATGCAACAAATATGGTTTGAGAGGTAATGTGTCTTGTCTTTTAGGGAGTTTCCTAAAAGATAGAAGACAAGTGGTAGCACATGATGGGCAAGTGTCAGACAGCGAAGTTATTAATACAGGTGTCCCACAAGGCTCTGTGATAGGAAGCTTACTATTTATATTATACATAAACGACCTGCCAAATAATATAAATGCCCAAACTTCGATGTATGCTGATGACACGACATTTATACATACCAGTAAAACTAGATACGAATTAAAAGACAAAATCAGTTATACTAATCAAGAAGCTGTTGTATGGTTCTAAGCAAATAATTTAAAATTAAACGAAAATAAAACGCAAAATATTATATTTAGTAGAAATCAAATTCTCAGTGACACTGTTTTAAATTGCACGGACAATATAAATTTTTTAGGTTTTAACATAGATAATCAGATAAAATGGACATCCCAAATAGATAAAGTAGCTAACAAACTTAGGACCAGCAATTATATGTTAAGGAAAGTTACAAAAACAGTGTCGCTAGAAACATTAAAGGCTTTATATTTTGCGTACTTTCAGTCAGCTCTATCATACGGATTGGAACTGTGGGGAAACTCACAAAATGTTGATAGGATTTTTAAATTGCAAAAAATTGCTGTTAGAATAATTGCAAAAGTACCAGCGAGAACATCATGTAGAGACCTATTTGTTAAATATAATATCCCGACTGTACACAGCCTTTATATTTTTAAATGTCTACTTTATGTCAAGCAGAATATAAATAATTTTGCAACTAATAGCTTCTACCATCGGTATGAAACAAGACGAGGTAACGACATAAGAGTAATGACGCGCAAGTATAGCTACTTAAACAAAGGGATCGATATTATGGGCCCAACACTATATAATAAATTGCCATTAGAAATAAAAAATCTTACTTTTAAACAATTTAAAATTGCTGTAAAAAAAATACTGTTTGGTGCTGCACTATATTCGATTGAGGAGTATATGGCAATGAATACGAATTTATAAATATGTTTTGACAAATAGATTTAAGGAAATGATAAAGTTTGTTAAATATTGATTAGTTGTAAGTTATAAATGTTATATTAATATAAATAATTGTACTTGGACATAAGATATGTGCATTTATTCTGTACTCTGTCTTAAATAAATAAATACTAAATACTAAATACTAAATACTAAATACTTCAAGTTACTGTAAATTAACATTGAAAGTAGGAAATTTTCTATTCATGAAATAAATAAATTTATTTTGTACAGCTTGAATTCTGTTAAGATAGACAAAATACTGGGGAGACCAACAAATGGTTGCAAATTCAAGCTGACTTCTAACCAGCGTTTTATAGAGTGTCATAACAGACAGAGGATTCTGAAAACAGCAGCATGAACGTATAAGAAAACCTAACATTTTGTATGCTTTTTTGACTACAGTATCAATATGCACATCAAGTATTAACTTGCTGTCCAGAATGACACCAAGATATCTAATATTGTCAACAGTGCTAATGGCTGTACCACCTATATGATAATTGACATCAAAAAAGCTTCGATTCCTTCCAAATGTAATCTTATGACATTTTTTTAGGTTTAAACTTAAATTATTATCTAGACAATATTGATAGAGTCTATCGAGATCAGATTGAAGTTTATGACAATCATATTTATATAAAGTATAAATAAATCTTTGTTCGCTATTTTTCGTTAAACCATCTGGCCAACCTCTTTAATGATCAACTGTATTTTATATAATTTTATTAATTGTTATCATGTAAAATTATACAATACATTACAAATTTGGTAAAACATTGATAATATAGTTCAATACGAGTCTATAAAGTTTACAAGAATATGCTAATATATCGCTACCATAAGCTATTTTATAATTTAATCTCTTATGTAACATGTTTATATTCACAATTTTGCTAGCACGGATAATGGTAGCCTGCTTTACATATTCAAACATAACGAATTAGTATACGAATTTCCGGGTCAAAAACGTATTATTTAAAAGAAATTAGTAAATTGTTCAAAATTATCTTTAATAAGATATTTTTTAAAATTTCAAAATACCATATATCACAAAAAAAAGCGGTCTAAACGCTATTTCCGGTTATTTTTTTGTTGCACTTGATTCTCTTCTTGTGAAGGACGAGGGAGAATGTTTAAAAATTTCAGATAAAGGCCACTTTTTTCCAGAAAAAGGTAACATTAGTTGAACAAAGAAATTATATATGGTCAAAAAATTACTTTACAATTTAACTCTTAAACGCTCTTTGTAAAAGATCTTTTAATAAATATATCTTTTATAAAAGATTTATCAGTTTTAAAGAAAGATAGCGGAAGTCAAATTTACATGTGCTTTTCAACAGATAAACTGGTGATTTCGGAATATGAAGGTTATGAAATGCTATGAATATTGAATTTAGATCACAAAAACAAAAACAAATTTAATAACATGTTTTATAAAATATCATTTATGGTGTAATATCGGCCATATAGAAATAGAAAGTTTATAGTGCCGTCGTCAATACCAACGAAATCGTCACCCATTACCACTACAACTATACAGAGCCGCAGTAGAGGGGGAGGGGGGGGGGCTCCTAGCGCACTAAGGAAAAGGGCGCTGACGGGCTTGCTAAGGGGTGCCATTGCGAAGATGAGGACGTTTTTTTTTTTGCTCGTCACTTGGATTTTGGGAGGTGAGGACCTTTTTTTTGCTCATCACTTAAATTTTGAGAGGTAAGAACCTTGTTTTTAGGGTTTTATAGGTATGACCAAAAAACCCTTATACCGTCATTTTGTCGTGTGTCTGTCTGTCTGTCTGTCTGTTCGGTAAAAATTGTAGCCAAACGGCTAAACCTAGAGAGTTGAAATTTGGCATGCTTATACAACTCTTTGACCCGCACATAGGAAAAATACTAAAACATCTAAAAAACATATTCATCTAAAAATATAAACAAATATGTGCTCTTCGAAAAAAAAAATATTTTTTTTAAATTCTGAGTAGGGTATCAAATGAAAGCCCTTAGTACGTGGATTAACGATCAAAATTTTATTTTTGCAAAATAAATTATTTTGATGCGATTTTTGCCAAAATTGTGCAAAAATTTTTTTGTCCCACACCCTGTAGCCCAGATGGTTTAAACTAAAAATCTGAAAAAATTCTAAGTAATGTACATTGGTGTGAACCGGAACAGTACAACAGGAATTTTTGATCAGATTATGTTTTCGGAAAATAACGCATTTTTTGGGGTTTTAACTAAAATATGTTAACTATTTAATACGTTGCGTAACATACCTGAACAGTAGCTCCCATAGCGTGGTTGGATTTGTCGTACGCTTAATAATATAAGAACCTTGCAAACAACTTGCAAACTAGGGTTCGAATCCTGTTGATTTAATTTTTTGTTTTTTTTTTTGCATTTTTATTTTGTTGAAATTATAATTTAATTCTATGTTTGACGAAATCAAAGGGCGGGACTTATGATGTGAGCAACCAATGGAAGCCATAGGTGCAATTTTCAAAATCTTAATGAACTTTGCTATATAAAAAAAATACTGCATATATTTAGAAATTTAAATAATGGTATTAGGCATCGAATTAAAATTCATAAAAAAATATTTTGACATAAAATTTGTTTTGGCATCCCAAATAATCATCGTTCAGTTACTAAATACCTGCAAAACCCAGAAATGTGTGAAAATTCACACTTCACATCAATTTTTATTTACTAAGGGCGCCAAAACACGGCTCTGCCCCTAGCACAAGTTTTCCTTACTGCGGCTCTGCAACTATAGACCGGTAATTGGACATTTTAGAGAATGCGACAAAGGCCCTATTTGACTGTGCTCAATTGTGTCAACTCGCAGGTGGTCATTTTGAACAATTATTGGGATTTATTTAGTTATTATTGCGTTATTATTTGAATTCTCAAATAAAAAACTTTTTTAGGGTTTTGCAGTTTTATGTAACCCTAAATAAGCCCTTATATAGTGTTTGTCTGTCTGTCTGTAGGATAGAAATTGTAAATAAACTGCTGAATCGAGAAAATTGAAATTTGGCACCTTTGTACAATTCTGATCGACATATAGGGAAATTATTGAGAATAAACACATGCCGGAAAAAATATAAACAAATATGTATTCAACGAAAAAGTATATATTTTTTCAATTTGGAATGGGGTATCAACCTTTTATTGTGTAGAAAAACCAGCAAATTTCTATTTTTGAAAAATCTATTTTTTATAGCATTTCGCCAAATACGTGTCAAAAACTTTGATCCCTAATCCTAATTCCCAGAGAAGATTATATAAAAGTCCAAAAAAATAAAAATTCAATATTGTGCACTAATGGGAACCGGAGTAGTTCAACAGGATTTTTTTATCACATTTTTATTTCGAAAAATATCGAAATAAAAATTTCTTTTTCGTGTAGTTAATAATTATTTTTTAAACATTTATAATGTGGCATCGAAAAAAAAACCCTTAAGACTTTAAAGTTTTTTAAAATTTCCTTATTTTAATATATATATATATATATTTTTTTGCCAAATATGTGCAGAAAGACCTTGTCCCACACCTTATAACCCAAGGGGTTAATATAAAAATCTAAAAAAATTTAAATAATGCACATTAATGTGTATCAGAATAATGCTATAGATATTTTTGTTCTAATTACATGGAAAGGGTTAGAATTTTTGCAACGCTTACAATTTTTATCTGACTGACTGGAGTACTGTGTAGTTATAGCTCTGGGTCTTGATGTGAGCACATCTCGTAATTAAATACGCTTATAAGTGTTTAGAAGGAAGCACGGGTAGTATCTTTCAAAAGTTATCGAAATTTATCATTTTAATACTTACCTAAAATTTGTTATCACTTCCAAAATATTTACAAAACTATGAAATGTGTGAAAATGCACAATTCATATCAAATATTTTTAAATGTAATTTCGTGTGTTATTCTTTCAGTAAGTAGTAGCTTTTTCGAATTGGACCTATGTTGATTTTCTGACATTATTTAATTTTTTATACATGAAATCACTGAAAACACACTCCTGAAATTTTGATAGATTCCTGAGACAGGCTGTCCAAATTTAAATGTTATCCCATATATAGTGTGTTCCTATACAAGGTATATAATGTCATTACACTGCAAATCTTAGTGAGTAATAGTACTCCTTTTAAATGAGTACTTTTTATATTACTCATTTAAAGTGCGTACTTGTACTCACTTTGAAGAAGGAGATAAGTGTACGCACTTGAAGTGAGTACTAGTACTCGTTATAAATGAGTACTTCAAAATACTCACGTAAAACGAGTACAAGTACTCACTTCTAAAGCGGAACTGAAACTACGCGTTATATGTGAGTACTAATACTCATTTTAAATGCGTACTTTTAATACGCGTTATATGTGAGTAACCTAACCTAACATATTAAATTTCCTGTCATATAAGCTCTTTAAAACTAAACAACCAAATAATAGTACAATATTAACGTTTATTAGACAATTAAAAATTTTAAAAAAAGTGCCAAAGTATCTGCTGATTAATAAGTGAATTTAAAGTTAAGTAAAAGTGAAAAATAATAATAATAAAGTGAAATGTAGCATTGAGAGGCTGCTGAAGCCAGAATTTATTTTTGCATAGTTTTTGTTTAAGAAGGTTCGGAAGCCTCAAAGTTAGTTATACAAATATGCAGTTTTAATTTAAATGCGATATAATAATAGCACATGTGATGATTGCATTATTTTAGGAATAAATGCGCTCAGATTAATTCAGTTACCTAGATATGTTTAAAGATTTAACATTGATTCTATTATACGACATAATTACCGAGACAATTACATTATATTTTAGATACTAAAATAATACGTTTCAAAATGTAACTAAGGAGAAAATCATAATTTTTATCTTCTATTATTCGTAGAAATTGTTTAGAATAATTTATTGAATTTTAGATGATAACTAAGTTCATACTTATACTTAATCATTATGATTATTTTAGTTGTAACATCTGAAAGGTTTGAAATTTTTTTAAATAAATATATTCAAGAAATAATAATAATCGCATTTTATTATTTACAGAAAAATATGAAGCTTCATAAATTCTGGAAAAGGATTGCATTGAAAATTGGCAAAAAAGTGTATAAATTATTGATTATAATAATTTAAAAACTATTTTTCTGATGTTCAATCAACTTTTTTACTTTTCCTGAATTTTAAAGCTTTATTGTGACGTTACTCAAGAAAAGAGTTTTATACCTATGTACGCACTATAAGTGCGTATTACTACCCTCTCTTCCTTTCCACTACCCATTTAAAACGCGTACTAGTACTCACTTTAAGTGAGTACTAGTACTCATTTAAAGTGCGTACAAAAGTACTCACTTGTACGTGAGTAAAAACGAGGACAAGCAATGTACGCACTTTAAATGAGTACTAGTACTCACTTGAGATTTGCAGTGTACATGCGACCTAGACGTTTAAAATCTTAATATTTTAAAAGGTTTAAACCAGAAACGCTACAAATTACATACAACATACCAATGCAAGTCACCTTCAGTTATATCTGTTTAGATCGAAAAATGAAAAAAGCATAGGTCAAGTCAATTAAAATTCCAAATTTGAATAAATATTTATTTGACAACTAAACAGTTAAAAATGTAATAAAATTTTTAAAAAATCAAATTGATTTCCAAAATTTTTACGTCATATAACAAAAATTTTGTATAAATTCTATTGGACAAACATTCAAGATCAATGAAGCCGCAAAACATAAATAAAAAGAAAACTGTACTCGAAGCTGAGTGTAGCACATGAAGTAGCGTGTGATGATGGAATTTGCAATTTTTATTTATTTACTGAGTGACAAAAATGTGAAATTAGATAAAATTTAAGAAAGTGTAAAACTGAAAATTAAATATAAAATAAAATTTCAACATTATGGAAGATCGGGACCAACGTTATCTTCACAAAAAAAAAAAACAAACTAAAACTGATCCGACAATATGAAAGTAACTAAATGTAGCATCCAATAGCTTAATTTCTGTGAAGGATCAAAGAACATTTAACAACTACTACAATATCTTTGGGCAGCAATCGTTATTCAAAGTAATTATTTATGTTTATAGCTCATAGTCAAATTTTCATTGAAGTACCCAGCAAGTGACATTTCCTGACTGTCGCTTACTAGCTGAATTTTATATTATCTGGCGTGGTAAAAAGTTTGAAAAATACTGGTATATATAAATTCAATCTTTTTAAATTGACGGCATAACATATAGCAGGTATGGCCAAACTTTTACTTGTCTGACTCATGTTTTGACCGATACAAGTCACTAGACAAAAATAGAAAACTAAAACTGGCTGTTTAGAAGAAAAACAAAACGAGGATCAACATAAAAACATTCGCGGGCTAAATCTATACCGCAGGCTATAGTGTGGCCATACCTGCCGTACAGAGCGATAAAATTGTCATGGAACAGTATTAGTTTTTGTAATTAGCAATTTTATGAAATGTGTTTCAAGATTGGACTTTTTTTTAAATTTATTTATTTATCGGCCTATATCTGCAACGAGGCTAATCGCCGATGCCAGGGAGCGAGCTCCTCCACCTGGATGAGGGGTGAATGGTTGTGAAATGAGAGTAATGTAAACATATTATTCTCGCTCGAATAATATCACCAACGAAGAATCGAACCACCAACATCACAATCCAGACTGTTCCTAGCTGGGCAGGGCAAGCCAGTGGCCTACTCTCCAGACGGACCGCCTGATTGGGCATTGCGGCAACTTAAAGGTCGGGTCACAAACACTCGCATCCGGAGAGTTAGGGCGAACCTCCAGTCACTTGGCGAGGCCTCAGTGCCCCGTGATTAAAACCATGGGAGCTACTGACGGGGACGCCCTGTATTCGGACCGGCTCACCTTATAAACAGGTCGAGGTCCGAAACGCGAGACAGACGCCCTAAGCCCGATGCTTTCTCGGGCGTTTTTGAGGGGAGATGGCAGCGGAAACTGGCCCTTCAGACCTGGGAGTCCAGACTCAAGAAGAAAGAACATGATCCTGGGCAGACAGATTCAGAGTAGGAAGAAACAAGAGCTGAGACACAGGTCGGAGTTTCAAGCCGCCGTTTCACCCGCGGGGCTGCCTGCGGAAGGCCACGGCAGCTCAAAGGTCGGGTTATAGACACCTGCATCCGGAGAGTGTGGGTACGCCATTTAGTCACCTAGTGAAGCCTTGGGGATCCGTGCGTAAAACCACGCGAGTCCTTGACGGGTACGCTTTGTATTCGGACCGGATAATCTGGTAAACAGATCAAAGTCCGAAAACACGAAACGGACGCCTACAGCTGGACACCTGAAGTTAGCGGGCCCTAAGGGAGTTTTTGGCGGGGGGGACTCGACAGACCTTGTGCTCAGTTGGGACCATACCGGAAGAAAAACACAGGAAGAACAGGAGGAAGTACAGGAAGACCCAAGAGAGAAGGCAAGAAGATTTAGCCAACCTGCCATGAAGAATAGTCAACTACGACAGTTCCGTGGCAGGGTTGAGGCAAGCAGGGTTTTTAGTCGGTATGCCACTTTGTGGAGAGTCCGACACTACCTGAATATGGTGTCTACAAAAGATTTCCCCGGGATAAAAAAAAAACGACTGTTTTCATCTGGACTTAACTTAAAAGTTCAAAATCATTATGTTATTTTCCAAACTAATGTTGATCATGATTTTTAAAAGCTTATTATAAATATTAATAACAGTACACCAGCTATTACCAAGCATTAAAACTTAAAACAAGAAATAATGTAATCCACAATCCACCTTGAATACATCTGCAGTTGCTCTGCTTTATTCCACAGTAGAATACTGCTTCCTAGTGTGGAAAACAGTGCTCACGAGCAAAACTGGCATCCAACTAAATACGGCTATACCAACTATGACTGGTGCTACACGATCGACTTCCTCAGAATGTCCCTGTACTGTCGGACATAGCCCTCCACCCATTCGGGAAAATAAAGCAGCCGTCACAACCTGGCATAAATTTGGAGGCAACCACAGTCTACCCAAAAACGAAGACCTTCTAAATCCTCCAAATCATACGCATAAATCTTGAAATACTATTTAGAATGGGACCGTTCTAAATAGTATTTGCCTTGTTTTTGCCTATAACGCTAAAGACGAATGGTCCAAAGACTGGACCTTTGTTCATGACAATTTTTTTCATCCCAACCAAAATTTAATTTCAGATCCAAATGTTCAGCAAACGGTTACTCGTTATCCCGTATAATCACCAGTCAAGGCACATGCCTTTAAATGGAGATTAGCCGACTCTCTTTCCTGTGACTGCGGCGTGCCTTTACAAACGATGCAATACATCGTAGAATAATGTCCTCATCTTGTTTTCCTAGGTGGTCTCCAATTCGTCGTACAACTGACCAATGAAGCAATCCAATGTCTTTTAAATTTCGATATAAATATTTAATTATTTATTATATTTATTATATTATATTATATTTATTATTTATTATATGTATTATATTAATCATACCGATTTTGACATTTCGAGATTTCGATGGATCTCCACGAATTGAGGTCCCTACATAACGTTTTGACTATTTTTAGCATGATGTCTGTCGGTCTGTCTGTCCGTCTGTCCGTCTATCTGTATGTCCATCTGTCTGTCCGTCTGTCCGTCTGTCTGTCTGTCCGTCTGTGTACACGTGCAGAGCAAATTCGGCTGAAAGGATGTTTATGAAACTTCATATTTAAGCTTCTGCCATCAATGGCACGAGTTGATCAACTTTTGGTAAAAATCAGTTGACTAAAAATGGGAGTTTACTCGTGTCGATTTTAAGATTTTTATGAATATTTCACAATAGAAAAATATTTTGAAAAAATTTATTGAACAAAAGTTGCTATAAAAGCAATAATTAATAACTTTTATTTGAGACGTTTTCTGATAAAACGAAAAATTTCGAATAATTTTTGTAAAATTTTTTCTAAGGCTCCATTTTTTCATATACTTATATGTAACGTTTCCATGGTCATGATAAATAACATCTCTGTTAGAAAATATTAGGCCAAGTTATTTCTACTCTGCTGCTAGAATGTATTACTTTATGAAGTACTTTAACTACTAATTAGGTAGTAAGTAATCTAAATGAACCTTACAAAAATAATAATATTTACAGTACACCAGCGCTTCTTTGACTCCACGACAATGTGACACAGCACACCGATTGAAAATCGCTGGTCTCAAATTATATTAAATTGGCCTGTGTTAATTGTATTACTATAGTTTGTTTATTTGGTTTACGCGGAACTATATTTTAATCTAGTAACTCAAAGATTAAATGAGGCTTTTGGCCATTTTGTTTAACAAAAGCCTGATTCAATAATTAAAAAGTAAGCTCGCGACAACTTAAAGAAATAAAAATTCTGATTAGTTCCGCTTAAACCTTAAATTAGTTCCTTCAAACAACGCAAAAATCGTGCTACTTAACCGCCAGACTATCGTTTCACTAACAAAATACTCATATAAATATGTAAAACTTTCTATTAATTCATTCATAACCATCTATTCTATGTCAAGTTCCTTTCAAACTGCCCAGAGCTAGACTCGTAAAAACGGCGAGGAAAGTTTATGTTGTTTATTTTAAAACGGCACTTGCGAATCACGCCTTAAGAACTCCTCTTGGATTTATTTCTTAATAAAATGTAGAAAGAAATTTGAGGTCAATATCAGTAAAAGCAATCTTAGATATTTTCTTTTATTATCAGATATACACAGAATCAGTTTTACTTAGGCGAGACTAGGAGACCGCCTAGGGATGCCACGAGATGGACGCACCAGAAAGCCATGAAATTATTATAGACCGGGAGCTCATGACAGTTTTTGGTCTCCGATTTCATACAGCATGCCTTTTGGAGGAGAGAATATTTACCCTGTGACAACAAAAAAGGGATGGTACTAAACCCCTGCATGCTTTCCGGTCATAGGGAAAATTGCATTTCCACTTAAACACAAAATTTTTGTGCTTTTCTCTGATTTAATATTGCTTGCCCTTTTGTCAAACTAAAGATATAACAAATTTAAAGTCTTTTAAATATTAGGCCAAGTTATTTCTACTCTGCTGCTAGAAGGTCCTGTGGTGGCCACAGCTGATTTTTTTAATAGTGTTCTGGATTTTTTGTATTTATGGCTAAGGTAGTGTCAGTCTTATTTTGAATTAAAAACATAACAGAACAAACACATATCAAATTTTACGATTATAGTAATGACACATTTCAATATTGTCCTCTAGTGGTCGTTTGTAAAAACATAAAAGGTAACCCTCGTATTATTATTGACAGAAGAAAATATTCCCTCCTAAACTTTTTAATTTTTTCACGTTTGCCTTTGCTACTAAGGCAATTAGCCAGGATAATTTTAATTTTTCGTGTTGAAATTCGATGCCTGAACAGAAGTCGAACCCGAGACCTTAGCAATCCAGGGCACGAGTGCTACCACTACGCTACGCCGGTCGGCAAAACTCATAAAAATATAGGCAAACTATGTAAAACAATGACTTTTGTTTATACGTCATTAAGATGATTATCAATAACATTTTTATAGAAATATCAAAGTATTTCAGACTTTGAAAACATATCATTATTTGCAACAATTCATTGATATTTTGATATCTAATTATTTATCTTTAATATTTTGATAAATAAGTTTTTAATTTGATTGTAAATAATTTAGTATTAAAAAAAAAATCATTATCACTTATTAAACAACATTACTTGGAACGTGAAAATAACACATATTAAAGACGTATTTTTAATACAACATATAATTATTTCGATAAAAATTATGACATAAACTGGGCAGGCCCGAGATGTGGTAACATCTGTTACTTTTGCCACGGGACCCAGCCAGAGCTGGACTAAGATTATTTTGCGCACCGGGCAGACTTCTTATATTGCGCCCCTATTTTTATATGGTATATCTAAATTATCTCGACGGAGTAAAATGATCTTTTCTTACTTGTATCCGTTATTTTCTACTTTTGTTGGCGCTTCTAATTATCAGTGCGTCCTGTGAATTTTCAGAAAATTTGTTTCTACAAAACAAATTTTTTAGACTCCTAATTATAACAAAATATTTTCGATTCGTCAAAACAATTTTTTAAAAACTTTTTTCTGTATTAAAAGAACTTTTATTTGTTTTTGTATCAATTTTGATATTTTGTAAATAAATACGAAATAAATTAAGATAAGTTTTTAGAAAACCAATGAATAATAAATAGGTTTGAACTATAATTTTGTATTAGAAACATATAATACCAGACGTGGATTTAGATATTGCGGAGCCTTTAAGCACAATTTTTTTTGAGTCCCCCCCCCCCAAATTTTGGTTTAATACATCTAAAAAATACACTTATTATCTCTTTATATATAATTAATATAAATACATATGCGACAAAGAAAAAAATTACATACAAAGTTAAAAATTGATGTGAAGTGTGAATTTTCACACATTTCAGGATTTTGCAGGTATTAAGTGAATGATGATTATTTTGGATGCGAAAACAAATTTTATATTAAAATATTTTTTTTGTTGATTTTAATTCGAACGCCTAATACCATTATTTAGGTTTCTAAATATGTGCAGTATTTTTTTTTTTATATAACAATGTTCACTAAGAATTTTAAAAATTGCGCCTATGGCTTCCATTGGTTGTTATAAGTTCCGCCCCTCTGATTTCGTGTACATTGAAACAGAATTAAATTATAATTTAAACAATTTCCACTGGTTATTAAATTTATGCTTTTAAAAATTAAATGCAACATTTGCCAAAATATAACTAGAATTGTGAAAAAATAATTTAAACAATATAAAAATTAAAAAAAAAAAACAAAAAATAATATTGTCTCTTCTCGCAGGGTTCGATCCCTTTCGGATCGAGTTACTTGGGTGAAAACCAGCGTCAAAAACCACTACACGTTCCAGTGTAGCGTGTTACAAAGCTATAACTTGTGTACATTATTAGCCAAAAATGACAAAAAATGCGTTTTTTTCCAAAAACGTAATCTGATCAAAAATTCCTGTTGTACTATTCCGGTTCACACCAACGTACATTACTTAGATTTTTTCAGATTTTTACATTAAACCATCTGGACTACAGGGTGTGGGACAAAAAATTTTTTGCACAATTTTGGCAAAAATCGCTTCGAAATAATTTATTTTGCCAAAAAAAAAAAAATTTGATCGTTAATCCACGTCCCAAGGGCTTTCATTTGATGCCCTACTCAGAATTATAAAAAAACATTTTTTTTTTTCGATGAGCACATATTTGTTTATATTTTTAGGAGGATATGTTTTTTAGATATTTTAGTATTTTTCCTATGTGCGGGTCAAAGATAATGTATAAGCATGCCAAATTTCAACTCTCTAGGTTTAGCCGTTTGGCTACAATTTTTACCGAACAGACAGACAGACAGACAGAGACGACAAAATGACGATATAAAGGTTTTTTGGTCATACCTACAAAACCCTAAAAATATATATTCATATTATATTTCCGATTTAAATACATTCATTCGCATCAAAATCTTCATCAATCTAGATGCTAAGGTAGTTTTGCCAAATAAAATCTAAAATAATCGACATCTTTTCCTAGGAAATTATGAGATTTTTTTCCGGGGCCTTTGATGGGAGCCCCCTAAGCAACTGCTTATTTTGCTTATATGTAAATTGGTATACTTATATATTTTTAGCCTTATCACAAATATATGGTCGCTTTTGAGTTAAGGTCTAGAATTGAGACATTTGCAGCAAAAAAAAAAACAGTCCGCATCGGCTCACAGCCGATGAATTGTTAGCCTGCCCCCTTTTTTTAACTATCTTTATAAACTAATACTTACTTCTTATCTATATCAGCAATTCCCAAACTGTGCGCCGCGGAAAAATTCCAATATTCCTCCATATGCGTTAATTAGACCAATGTTTTAACTTGGGGCGCCGTAGAAAAATTCTGATACATTAAGGGCGCCGGCAACCACAAAGTTTGGGAACCACTGGTCTATAGATATGTTGCAATAAAAAAAAATTTAAAAAATAATATTTGTAAATATAGTACAGTAATATAAAGTAATTTACTAAGATTTGTTATTTATTTAAATAAATAAATAAATAAACAAAATAAATAAATAAATAAATAAATAAATAAATACAAAATTTAGGGATGCAGCTCGAATTATAGGCCTGTCACGGGTCCGTAAATTACTCTTGTTAGCCCTGCATGTGAGGCATAAAATTATTCACTAAATGACAAACACGAATATATAATTTAATTGTTTTTTATTAATATATTAACATTTAAAATGCCTTGTAATTGTTTTGATAACAAAATGATTCGACAAAATTCAAATTTTGTTGCATCTTTTTCAAGAACCGGTTAGATTTTGTCACGTATCGGCAGTTCAGAAACATTGAGATTTGACAATTTATGTTAAGTCCTTACATAAATTGTAAGAGCTAAAAATATATAAAAACCGTTTATCTTAAAAATTTCAATAAACAAGTTTTTAATTTGATTATAAATAATTTAGTATTTAAAAAAATGTTATCACTTATTAAACAGTATTGTTTGGAACTTCAAAAAGACTGTAAATAACACATATTCTTCTAATTCGCTAATGTCACACAGAATTATTAATTATTTAATGAGCTTTGCATATAATTTAAGTTTAATTTATAGTGACAGCAACAAATAAATATTAATTGTCAATTAAAAACAAATAATGACAACCTTATTAATTTTATTAGTCATTATTGGATAGAGATAGAGACGCAATCTGTAATAATTAGAGCACATTCCCAAGTTTTTTAGCCCTCATGTAATGAAATAAGAAGAATTCACACACTAGTACAACTTGTTAAATTAATCACAGCTGTTAATAAACAAAGAAAATAGTAGAAGAGCAAGAGGTATAGTTAAAACCAAGATATAACCCTGCGTCTTTAATGTGCATTTTAAAGTCTCATTTGTAATGGCTGCATAGCACAGGCATAACATAAGAATCACTGTCTTTGTTCTGATTATTGAAACAAATGCTCAGAACACAGAATGCTCATAACAATCCTTTGTACTCAACTCTATGCACGTGCTATGCTTGTGCTATGTATCTATTACAAACGAGGCTTAAAGAAAGGAAACCCCCTAAACAACTTATTGGCCTCCTTGCCTAGAGTAGCCAGAAGGTTTCTTTTATAGAGAACGTCTTCTCTTTTTTGGAGCAAAAAAAGAGAAGACGTTTTCTATATCTATATTTTTCTTTTTAGGATTTTGACTAAAAAACCCTTATAAGGTCACTAATGTGTCTGTCTGTACGGTATAAATTGTAGCCTAACGGCTGAACATAGAAAGTTGAAATTTGGCATGCTTGTATAGAGTTACAAAAAATACATAGCGGAAAAAATATATATTTAAAGAAAAAATAAATATATTTTAAAAATTTTATTGAGTAGGGTATCAAATAAAGCCCCTTAATACATTCAAAAATCAACATTTTTTATCGAATTTTCGGCAAAAAAAATTTCCCCCACCCTATTTCAGAATAAACTTGTCTGAAAATCTGAAAAAATTCTCAATAATGTACATTGATGGGAACCGGAATAATTCAACAGGAATGTTTGATCAGGCTATTATTTCAACAAAAATAGAGAGCAAAAATAATCAACTACCAACAAAAATCATTACTAACCGCAGGCAACTATTTGGTTAATTTCTTATATTTATTATTTTATTTATTACATATCTCAAATTTATAAAAACTTTACCGAACTATATATATTTTATGGCAGCCTCTCGGCATAAACACCTATTCTGAATATTTTCTACACTATCCCTACATATTCATCAATTTAAAGACAGAAGAAATTTCAAAATTTTAAGAAGCTGAGGAAAAGCTTTATGGAGTTATCCGAAAGCCATAAAAAATGGTTACTCTCTTATTTTTAGCCAGCTGTTAGATACTGACATACAGACCAATTCTGTAACTCAGTTACTATGATTTTAGTAACTAAATTGGTCACTATGAGCAAGGTCAGTTACTATCATGAATGAAAGTCATTATACTTTTTATAATATTTTATCTTGTAGTAACGTTACTACACAGTAATTTTTTACAGAATTGATCTGATTGTCACAGTTTGAATCTGTCGTATGTCGTTTGAACAAAACATCCGAAAAGGAATGCAAAGTAGGTATTGCCACCTATCCGAATTAAAATAAAGTAAAGTTTATGTATTTTCAAATATTTGCAATGTGCAAAGTCTAGTGAAATTTGTGAAAAGTAAACAAACAAATTCTTTAGACACTTTGTTACTAAAACATTTACAACAAATATTGCGGTTTTGAAATGAACTTAAAATATTTGTCAAAACTAAAATGATTCTGCGAAGAATAAAAGACATATGTTGCATAAACTTAATATTAATTTTAATAATTTTTTTATTGTAGAAAAAACAAATTCTCAAGTTTTTCTACGTACTGTAGGTATTAATAGTCTGTTTTTAAACTATAGAAAGTAAATTCCAAAGTCACATTTACACTATAACAAATCGCTAAACAAGTTACTAGATTTCATTTTTCGGGAAAATAGAATTTTAACATAATAAACGTCAATAATAATACGAGTATACGAAAATGTTACTTTATTTAGGCTAACTTACAATAATTTTAAGAAGTAAAATTTAATTCCGAAAGAATCAACAACAGAAGAGATAGTACAAGTGCAGATGCATCTCGTAGACACAAAGTTGCAACTGAAAAAGGACATTCTTGCAAAATGGAAGGAATAATGGAGAAACATCCAAAACAGCCACTTTAGAAACATCAAAGAAGAGGCCAAGTTGTGGAACTTTAGACAAAACAGAAAGGACCAAACAATATTGGCAAGACAGCGACATAGACACACATTTGACTCCAGCACTTTTACTGACTGCCAAGTACGCTTAACAGTGGATCACATCATAATCTCCTCCAAAATATAATGCTGAGAGAATTAAAAATAATATATCGTCAACACTAAAACAAGCACTGGCTCCAACTAAGACTTCAGAAAATCACACGCTTCAATTCTCTAAAGCAGCGGTTCCCAACCTGTGCCCCGCATGCACTTCCCAGGAGCTCCTCAGACGTTCCAGGAAATAAAATAAATGAAAATGGAATAAAATCAAAAGAATTAGAAATAAAAAACAGAATCAATATAAGATAACTGGAAATTATATTCTGAAAGAAATTTGACCAAGTTGTATGTACGTTCAAGTGATTTCTTACTCTAGCCGGTTTATGACTCTATGATTAGCTGGAATGTGATCGGCAAGATGCATTTTTGTTTGAATAATTGCGTATATTTTGATTATTTGCTTCATTTAAAAATCTGTCTATCTATCAATATGTGAGCTGTGAAAGAGAAAAGTGAATTTATATTAACTAGAAAATCTACCCCCCCCCCCCTAACATCTAAACACCATTAATTTGTAAGACATAGGGTAGGCCTAGGGGCTCCGCCATAGAAATTGATTCTAAAAAGGGATCCGCAAGTAAAAAAGGTTGGAAACCCCTGCTCTAGGGACATCAACATCTCCCAACTCATTTAATATCTGTTCACCTATCTCTTTATTTATTCAATGTTTAAATACTCCCAATTTTTTCAATACTTAATATCTATAATTGTAACTTATATACATGTATATAATATTATTATTCTAAAAATGTTATATACGTTATAATACTGTAATAACGTTACTACAACATAAAATATTATAAAAAGTATAATGGCTTTCATTCATGATAGTAACTGACCTTGCTCATAGTGACGAATTTAGTTACAATTATCACAGTAACAGAGTTACAGAATTGGTCTGACTGTCTGTACTCAAGTGCTAATAGCCTTGCAGCTGAAGCACTTAAATTAATAAAAAAAATATATTTATTAAATATCAAACTGAAAGAACTGTCATGCAATTTTACCAAACAAAACTCGGTTAAATAATCTATAATATATTAATAATAACTATTATTAATATAGGTTATATTCCATTCCTGAAAAACTTTTGGAAGTTCTATTTCGGGATATTAGTAGAAATTTAATTAAACTAACCAAACAATATTAATAATTTGAACTTTACATTGACCTTACTGAAACATTAACTGCCAATAATAAAATCAATATACACGTAACTCGGCCACGAGAAATGATTACGTCAAAATAGTGTCGTTAAACTGACAAAAGAATTTTGTATAGATCATTTACATTAAAAGTTCCAAAATACGGATGTCAAAATCCGAACTATCTAAGAAGACGGACTTTTCGAAAACTAGCAAACTGCTGTGTCTGAGAATTTTTTTTGTTTTGTTTTTCATTTATATAAGGGTGTGAGGTGTACCTTGGGACACTTTTTATATTTTTTTCTATAATTTTTATTTGAATGATTTTAGAAAAAAGAAAAACAAGATATTGAAAGATGAATATTTTATTGTTAATATGTCATAAACAAGAAACGTATATATTTATAAATATTAACCAAAAATAATATATCTTTTACAATATAAATTGTCCCATGGTACAAGGAGAGCTAAGGTACCTTGGTACAACAAAATTTGTACCAAGGGGTATTGTTATAAATTATCAAGCCTATTATGAAATATTATATCCCATAAAGTTGGTAGGTAAGGACAATTTCTGGGATTTCCTCTTTATCCCACCAATTACTTTTAGCTCAGATAAAACAATAATTAGATCACTTTTGCTTATTTCATATAAGTAAAATTTTTCTCGAATGAAGTTTCTTCCATCTTCAATTTTTTAAAAAGTATTTTACCTCAAAATTATCATCTGCGTTTATAACTTCTTCTACTATATACTAACAGTCCCATATTATAAAGTTGGAACAGTCCCAAGATACAAACACTTATTTGTCCCAAAGTACAGTTGTACCAAGAGAAATTGACCGCCAAATCACAAACTTAACTAGAAGAGTCCAATTAATTATTTTGGTTTTATATTTTACGAGGGCATACCTAATAAGTATTCTTAAGAATAGGAGACAAAAGGAAATTGGAGATCTGATTATTTTTACGAAAATAAAAAAAAAATTAGTTCAGATCATAAGTCCTAATACTAGTATCATTAAGGCCCGGTTTTTCCACCTTCAGATAAAGTTCCAGGTAACTATCTGACAGATAAGGTTATTTGTAACTTCATCTGCTGAGTAAATGTCATCCCTTCTTTCTATACAAATGTATCTATCGGATAGTTATCTAACGGATAATGAGACTGACGTATTGAATTCACTGACTGGTATTGACATTTATTCAGCACATGAAGTTACAAATAACCTTATCTGTCAGATAGTTACCTGGAACTTTAACTGAAGGTGGAAAGACCGGGCCTAAATGGTTTTAAGATATACGCAAGATTATGCAATAAAAAAAAAAATAAATAAATAAAAATTATAGTATATTATAAGGAATTAGCAGAACTGAAGTGATAATAATATTTTTGTGTTAATTGAAACAAAAAGTAGATTTTTCACAAATTCGAAAACATGACCTACTTTGCGGTGCTCTAGTGGAGAAACCGTTCATCCGACAAAAAAACTTATGCAAAAGAAATTATAGAGAATTTACTCATCTTTAATTCAGTATAGATACACTTTTTTCGAATTTTGTAATGGAACTGAGATATTTGCAAATAACGTTTTTTTGCACGTTTTTCGAAGTATTTTAATTTAGGAAATTTTATTTGAGAAACAATACCAAATTACCTCACTTACAAAAGGGCTACATTATTATTTCAGCCTAGACCCTTTTGAAACGTAAATCAAACTCTGAATGACAGACAGACAAATAAACAAACATATCAATAAACTGACCAAAAGACAGATCAACATACTTATTGATAAACTGTCTGTTTTGCTGCACAAAACCCCCAATTTTTTCCAAAGTTCAACTCTTATATCTAATTTGTATCTACTGTTATAAATCATTTTATGCATTGTGTGATCAGATAAGCTGACGGTTGTTGCAGTGGTCGCTATTGCCGACACGCTAACTTCTTGAGGTCAGGGTTACAAGTTCGATTCCCACAACTCTCTCACTTCCTTCACCCATTCCATTCAAATACTATAAATACTAGCAATTCCTAGTACATATAGTATTATGAATCATATTAATTAACGCATATAGGTTTCTAGTATTTAGTTCAAACCAGAGCCGTAGCAATGTTTTTGGCGCCCTTAGCAAATACTTAAAATAGCGCCCTTTTTATCTATTTTAATTTTAATGTTTGTAATTTGAATACCCTCTGATTGAGACGATACAAGTACCGTATACCTTCACTACTACTAGTATTTGTGAAGTTGTTTTTTGAGAATCATGGCGGAATACATGATGGCACCTCTCAGGCTTCGCGATCCTGGCATTTGCCCCGATGCCAGGGTGTAGCTACCGCTCTGGTTCAAACAATTATATTATTAAGAAATTATTCTTACGTGAGACAAGTTTGGGTTCAAATTAACTTAATTAAAAAACTTAATCCATACCTCTTTCCCTCGCTTTACGAATGTAACTCGTTTATAGCAACAGGTCCGGCGGGACGTATGAACGATCGAGGAAATCACCCAGGGCCAGGGCCGGTTTTAAGCACATTCCATCGATTCCCTCGCATAGGGCCCCGCGCTTTTAGGGGCTCTGCGGTTAAAATAAAAAATTTAAAAGCGAATAAATAAAAAGAAAATTTAAATAAAAATATAAATACTAATTAATTGCATGGAAATATAAAGCAATTCTATATCATATCACTTAAAAAAGTTATAGTTTATAGTATTTAATAAAAAGACTAAGGAAGGAGGCAACAAAAAAAAAACCTGGCTCATGGATGAAATGATGCCAAAACTTAAATGATGCAAAAAGAAAAACAGTCTAGATTGGTCAACAAATCGACTCATATCTTATTGCATGATAACGATAGACCACACACTGCACAAATGACCTAGCCCGCACTGACTACCACTTCTTCCGTAATTTGGACAACTTTTTAATAGGAAAACAGTTTAATTCCGACAATGCTGTAAAACTGGCTTTCCAAGAATTAATTGACTTTCTTCCGCCAGGATTTTATACCACCGGCCTGAACAACCTGCCGCTTAAATGGCAAAAGTGTATAGACAAAATGGGTGCATACTTTGATGAATAAAATAATTCCTTATATTTGTAAGTTATCAACCAACTTTGCCTTTTTTACAAATTTCTTCCTTGACGATCTAATAGAATAGTATTATATTGATGGTTTGTATCTTTAGCTTCTTTTGAAAATATCAAGATTGGTATTTTTTCATTCTGATACCGATAACAATTAATTTAATAAATTGCCCTACGCCATTTTATAGCTGGAAACTATGGTCCGCCATTTTGAAAGATCATCTTAGTCAGTCCAACTAGCATACAAGCCTCCTTCCTTAGTCTTTTATTCAATGGTTTATAGCTTGTAGCAAAAACATCAATTTTTGTCTGTCAAACTCGAACAGACAGACAGACACTGTCTATGTCTATCTAAGTTGTAAACAAAAACGTCTGGATATATTTTCACGTAATTTGGAAATCAAATCAGGATTCGAACATAGGTTATATGGCATACGGTTGCTTCACTTCGGGTAAGGGCGACGTAACTTCAGTATGCCCAATTAACAGCTTTCGTGGAGGCTTCTATGCTATTTATACTTGTTATTTAACATAGCAACCTCCATAAACGATGTTTATTGGGCATACTGAACTACGTCACTTTCACTCGAAGTGAAGCAGCCGTATAATCTACGGAACCTGCCGTAAAACTTCCATCAAATTTATGTTGAATTTCCATAAAAATTAAATATCAGAAAACATGGAAAATCCTTTCAGCGAAACTAAAATTTTATCCAGGATAAAATATTTGTTACTAGGGGTGGGGGGGGGGGGGCTATTAGATTCAACACCGATATCAACCATTGTCTGTAATTCAAAAATTCATATCACTGGGTAAAATTATATTTACGAAATCAAGAATTTGTTGACAGATTTCCTTAACAATATTTTGATTTCAATTCATGGAAACCGGTAATAGAATGACATTTTAAAATCTATTTTTATAAAATCACTACATTAGAATAATTTTAAAATAAATTCTGACAGAATGATAGAATTAGTTGTTGTTATAACCAAACGTGTTTTATGACATTTTGTCCAATATCCATTACAATAACTCAAATTTGGATACACAAGATTCACGTTTTTTAATTATATTCATCTGAACACCTGCACAATTGGCAGATTTAAAATATATTAAAGTTAATAAATAAAATTGACTGTAACGAATTAAATAACTACACAATATACGCCTCATTTTTTTTCAAATTTAGAAGCCACCTGTTGAATTTTTTTTTTTATAATTTTATATGGGTCTAGCTGAAAACCCGTGCTTCGCTACGGTATATTGATGGTCTCATTGGCATAAAATCCGCAGTTGGTTTTTAAACTTGTGTATGGGTAACCTTTGTAACAAAAAATCTAGTCGATATCTCATCTGTCCTAAGAGATATTGAGGAATCCGTGAAAAAACATTTTACTCCTTTTCACCAGATAGGGGTCTAACTTGAAAAAATCCTTTCTTAGTGGGTTCTTACGTCATACTGAAAAATGAACTCTCCGAATTTTTTATTTCTAACAAAAAAATACTAATTTACCCTTTAGGAGTGAAAGAAAAACTGTCAAAACAAATATACGCCAAAAGGAATGTTATAACTCAACAACCGCTGGAAATACAAAGGGTTCTATAATTCACCCCGAATGTAGATTCACCCCTTTAGGGGTTGATTAAGATAAAATCCTGAAATAGATTTTTCGGCATTTGTATGGGTAATCTTTATAAGCAAAAACCAAGTCTATATCTTATTGATCCTAGAAGATTATTATAAGAAGTTATTATGGATCTTTTGAGCGGTCAAACGTGTATATCCTCTCCGAATGCTGAGTTATGACTTCTGAAGTGGCGCGGAATATTGAAATTTTTGCCTCGTGTGCTTACACGTGCTGACATGGTATCAAACCCATTGCTGCGGTAAGTCGCTGTAAGTATTACACATACATCTATGGTCTATCACGTGCTACTATTGACAAGTGCCTCCTACTTTCGTACGCGTAGCAGTAACCATTTGAAATCTATCTTCATTTCGTTACGCTAGATTTCCGTCAATGACCTCACATACCAGCTGCAGACAAAGACATATTCCAACTCAAAAGTACTGGAAAAAATTTACTTCCGGCTCAAATACATCATTGGTACTTTCCCAGTTAAATTTTTGAACACCCTTGTATTCAATTAATTCTGCATTTTTATTTTTAGCGTTCAGATCATACTGTTACTTGTATAACTTTATAGCAATATCCTTTCTGTATTTACATGTCAGAATTAACATATTTTTACATCAAATTACAAATTTCATTCGATTTATGAAACAAGAAATTTACATAATACTTAGGAAATAAAAAATATGTTTGATTGCCCTACTAAAGAAACCACAAGAATTTTACCTAATAATTTTATATTGCTTATGTATCCGTAAAGATATATCATATTTTATTGTCAAATGACTAAAATTATGAACATATTTAATCTCAAAAAAGGCGTGAAAGTGTTTATATGTACATTAATAACGCCTACAATTAAGGTTATAAGGTTATAGAAATACCGTGGCTTACAGGTAACATGGTTGTCTATGAAAAGTAGGTTTAAGCCCTCTAGGGCAGTGCTCCTCAATTTTATTTCAAATATGACATGTACGGCTACCACATTTGGCCATATATAATACAACTATAGGCCGTTCAAACGTTAGAATGCAGTTTTGCTCTTATGGGAACGGAGTATTTTTGGTTCAAAACCAAACAGCCACATTTGAACTAACAATACTACATAATAACAGAAAAAGCCTTAAGCTTAATTTAAAAGAAGCCGATGAAATTATTTATTTATTTTTATTTATTTATTTATTTTATTTGGACATCCAACAGGATAAATCCCAGTAACAGGATGTCACTACAACATATATATAAAAATGCTTGTACAGAAAATTAGTACAGAAGGTACAAACTAACCTACTTAACAATTACATAGTACATATTTGTATACATCATTTTTAAATTCATGAAGAGTCATGAAAAAGACATCTGAGCTTTGACAATATGAATTAAAACTGTGCAATATTCTATAAACGGGTGAATTTTGACCTAGGACAGTGTTACATCTGCTGTTATAAAATTGTAAAGTATTCCTGTTATTGTAGGTTGGAACATTTATATTGAAAAATTTAATAAGAACAGTATTGTCATAATAATTATTCACTACTTTAAATACTGTCAAAATATCATTAATTAATCTACGCTGCTCTAGTTTAATTATGTTGAAATTTATTAAGCTTGTATTGTATTCAATTTTTACGTTTTTAAATTTATAATTAAGGAATTTGCAGAATGTTTTTTGGATTCTTTCAATTCTATTTTTTTAATTTTTATAGTTGGGATTCCAGATAACACTCGCATACTCTAGTTGTGAAACTACGAAAGACCGATACAGACATAGAATACTTTCAATTTTATTGAATGGTTTGCAAGTCCTCATAACAAAACCTAACATTTTGAAGGCTTTATTTACAATATTGTTAACATGAATATCAAATTTGAGCCTAGCGTCAAAAATGACGCCTAAATCTTTGATTTCAGTCACACAAGATAAAATTTGATTTGATAATGTATATTCGTAATTTAATTTATTTATTTTTCGTGTGAAAGTCATTTTATGACATTTATTAATGTTTAAAGATAATTTATTATTGATACAATAATTGTTCAATCTATTAAGGTCACTTTGAAGATTACGGCAATCTTCTCAATTAAGAAACAGATGTCCAAAACCAATATATTTAACGAAATTACCGACCTACACAACTCATCGCTCATGAGATTAACACTAAACCGGGTCTATTCTGTATCTTTTATGGCTAAAAAGGGACATATTTTGCTTGTGTAAGTGTGGATTTAATGTAGACAAGTGTTATGGTTGAATCGGGAATGAACAACGTTTAAGTGTAATAAATCTATTTTGCGTACAATATTTATATATAAATAATTATAGGTGCAGAAAGAAAATAATATAATATTATCATAACATGCAATGCAAATGTATCAATATTTTTTCTGTCTTATATTTCTTCTATAATGAGATACTTTTATTTTCAGGTCATATTTACTTAATTTTTAATTTTAAACAAACAGGGAAATAAAAATTTATAAGTGTAACATAATATTAAAGTTTTAAATATTTACTATAATGCAAGTAAATATCAAGATATCTTTAGGTTTTTCAAAAAAAAAAAGAACATTTGTAAAACGAGATATTCCGTAGAAATCACTCAGTTGCTTTTGTTTAATTCAAACTGATCTCCTGAAAAGCATTTGTATATATTTTTTATTCACCTATATTAATTTTTCACTTATTAACTTCATCTTCAATTTGTTCTAGTAATAATTGGTTTAAAATAAACAGACTTGCCATTTGCCATGATTAATGATTCTAAAAATTGATTTTTTCTGGCTATTTGACGTTTTGAGGTTAGAATTACAGCTGGTTAAAAGCTAACACCATGTATTTGGCTGGAGTTAATATTCCAAATATAACCTACTGAATTAACCACACCGAGGTTAAAATTTTAACCCATAGAGTTACAGAATAACAAAATATTGTAAAGCGTGGTTAAATTTTTTTAACTTGGACCTTGATGTTAATTTTTAACTTTTTAAGATACAGAATAGACCCGAACATGTACCTACACACAATTTGGAAATGTTGTCTTACCTATACAAACTTTTAATTGATTCTATTACCTGTACCTACATTTTTCTTCTTGTACCATGAGATCAAAAAGAAATTACATAAGGGTTGCCTATGAAAAAATAAAGTAATGTCTCCTGCAAGCTTTATATAACAATATAAACTTATGACAACAACAACAGTCATGACAGTTAATTAATTCTAAAGCTTGCTGTTCACATTACTTTTATTTTCCATACCCAACCCTTAAACAATTTCGTTTTGATTTCATGGTATATATAAATATGTAATTTGTAATCACTGCAACTTTGACAATGGCGAGAGCCGAAACTGCAATCAGTGAAAATAAAAGTTATGTGAAACAAAAAAAAAGTTTTATTTCAACCTCTTATGTATTAAATGCAGAAAATGATAAGACACATTAAAATAAAGTGCAAGACTTCACACATAAAACAATGAGTTCTATTCCCTCAGGAAGAGTACCAGCCTGTCCATGAGTACCCTGTCGTCCCCTAAAGCTGACAGGTCACAGCACCGACTTAAACTCTCCCTGACATCCTCGAAGTGTATACACTTAGTTAAACGTAAGTACAATGTGTAACACAGACAAATATGTGTTACACGTCTCGCAAATAGCAGCCTCTTCACCTCAAAAGATGTGTCCATGGATCCACCAACAGTGGGCAATACGAAGACGTGTGATAGAGGTTTCCTCCCTGCGGTTAATCCTGCAGGAAGAACCCCCATGATTTAACGCCTCTCTTAATCTACCTCAACTTTACATTTTGTATGATGTTTCAATCATGTTGCCATGTGGCTAACACCGGAAGTTTCAAATGACTTTGCGTCATCTGAAAATATGAAACTCACATCATAGGTCTGTGGGAAGCGGCTTTTGCAGCTACATCAGCAGCTTCATTGCCTTTAATACCAACTTGTCTCGATATCCAAAACAGCTCTACCCTCACATTCTGAACATGCAAATACTGGAGTAGCAACCGGATCTTTAGTACAAGAGGATACACTGGATCGCAAAATTTGTAACACCGACAAATCTATGTTACCTATGCCAGTGTTTCACAACCGGTGCTCCGCGGATCACTGGTAGTCCTTAGCAAAATTTTAGTGGTCCGCGAAATGATTATAAATGATTTATTTTTAGGATTTTTTGTTAATTTTTGTTTCTTGTTCATTTTCTGTGATTTCTGTTCATTTTTCAGTGATACATATACAATAAATTTGTTTAATAGTACATTTATTTTTTCTGGTCCACGGTAGAAAATTAAATATTTTACTGGTCCGTGGTACGTTTTCGGTCGAGAAACACTGACCTACACGTCTTACGACTAGGGGGATCTTCACCTGTCAGCCCAACACGATAAGCAGACGCATATCCAGGGAGGGAGCAAGCTACAGCCCCCCTTTCCCAATTATCTCAATAAATTCAGTTTATGATAAAATTTATATTATCTTATTACAAATTCCAGCGCCCCGCTTCCAAAAATCCTGAATTCGTGCCTTTGAGAGATAATAAAATCTGCCGAGTTTTATAATAAATATTTAAATATTTATTATAAATCATATTTTTGCTCCGTCATCCAAATGTTTAATCAAATCAGTGTGTCATGTTGAATTTATTGCAATATCATCAAAAACACACTTCCTTCTTCCGTGGAAGTTCTGAAAAGTTTTGTGAGATCGTAAAACTTCCTCCTTACGTGACAACTCAAATATGAAACTATATATCTTCACCTAAATCCATATAGGAAGGATATCAAGGGATGTCCTTAAAGATGCCAGGATAAATATGCACCAGGAGATTTAATCTTTTCTTCCTGGCATAACATAAATCAAAAATAAAAAAATTAGGAAATTTTTTTTTATATATTAAGATTTAAAGATCTTCAGGGCACGATTTATACATTCTGCATGCTTTATAAACCAATTTTTTCTGAGAGAAATTTAAAAATACAACTTATAGTTTGTTTAGAATTGACTCAAAGTTGTAAAATCTTATTTTGCTTTCATAGACGCATGTAATAAATAACATAAAATTAAAATTAAAAAAAAACTATTTTTATTTTATTTCTTTATTTTTATATGTAGAATTTATTATATTTTTACCACTTAGTTGTAGTTTGATATTAATAATTATGTAAAATTTACTTTATTAACTTTAAACTAGCGGCGAAGGGAGGCCTCCGCTAGACTTGCCCTCCCATAAAAATAATAATAATAATAATAATAATAATCCTGCATCCTGCTTTCTGCAAGATGCAGAAAGCAGTGCTGCTCGGGCCGCTCCGCATTGTGCGGGCACTGGATCTGGCGTAATTTCCGCGGCTGCATATCGCCAGGGTTTGGGATGCAGTCGTGTGTATTTAGCTCCACTAGTCTCTAGTATGACGCGGCTCAAAATGTTGCTGAAGTTTGAGATTAGTGGACGCTTGTCAAGACCTGACAAACCCCATAATAATAATAATAATAGTAAAAAAAATTAAAAAAATTTAAAAAAAAAGATTTAGGTAAACCTTCAAAATTTTATACGTTTACTAGTTATGAATTTTTCAAATTTTTAAAATTTAATAACTTCCGTTTTCGGTTTCGGATCTTTATAAAAAATAATAGGATTCTTCCCAATTATTAGGAGAATTTTTTAGAAACAGAACGAACTCTCTAAGTTAAACCGTTTTTGAGTTATTGTGTATACACACACACACACAGACACACACAGACTCACAGACACACACACAGAGCCGCAGTAAGGAAAACTTGCGCTAGGGGCAGAACCGTGTTTTTGGCGCCCTTGGCAAAAAAAATGGTCCCCACCACTCAAAATCCAAGTGACGAGCAAAAAAAAAGTTCCTCGCCTTCGCAATGGCGCCCCTTAGTCAAGCCCGTCAGCGCTCTTATGGACGCCACTTCGAAAATAAGTTTTTTGGATTCCCTGGACCATTAAACGTGGTCATCAGTCCAAATCTCGACATCGAAAATTTTCGTGATTACAATACTTGCCCCTTATATATTAAGGTTGGGCAAGTAAAAATTGTAATATAAAATTATATCTACGTAATTCTTACAGCTCTGATGAAGATTTAAAAATATAAATCGAAACGTTAGTGAAGTTAAAATATTGTTTTAATTTCTGACCAGTCCGGATTCCATTTCTTCCTCATAATAAAGATTTCTGTTCCAGTTCATCCGAAAATAATATTTAAAAATGTACCTACTTATTATTTTCATTTGAAAACTACAACTGCTTTGCATCCGCTTAGCAAAGATGGCAACTTGCCTCACCCAGTCCATCTTTAATAGAATATTATTTATAAGTTAAAATAATTAAAACAATAATTAATAGTATTTTAAACAATTTTGTATAATACAGTCAGCTGTTGGATTGGCAACCATCTTGATGATGTAGGTCTTGTAAGGTGAACGTAAGTTTAACAATTGGTTCTCAAAATTTCTGTGTTTTTAAATTAAATATCACACCTACAGCTCTGGTTGGAAAACTTCATCCTTGTGAAATGTAGCCTTCATTGTATGATTGTTAAATAAAATACTTATAATTTACTTAAAATGGTATTTTATCGTTTATTTCTATGGGTTTTATATCCAGAAGTAAATAGTATTTTTTCTGTTTTGCAAATAACATTCTTTACGACATCTATTATTGTGTGTGGTTGTAAAAAGTTTTCTATTTTTTCAAAAGCCATGCATTCTTCCTAAAACGAAGGTATAGGCTATTATTAATACCCTTTTCACACTAGATCTTTAAGACGAGTGAACTTAAAGTTCACCGATGTTTAAGATCGGTATGCTTTCACACTTGATGTTTAAATCTCCGGTGCTGTCATCAGCTACAGTAATTTTGTCCTTAAGTTACCGTCATGAAATTACCAGTTATGAACTGTCTGCGCAGACGCACATTTTGAATTATTATAAACAATTAAGGATATTTCATTTCATTCTACAATAAAGGCACTACAATAAAGAATATATTACACTTGTATTAACATGTAAGTCGATACATTTTATCTCAATTATTGTAGTTCTGTATTTTATTAAACACATTATTAAAATAAATAATTTTATTATAACAATAAGTATAAACTTCTTATAACGTCGATATAATACAGTATTCTTGTTTATGATAATATAAAATGTTGACAGCACAAATTCAAGGAGTATTTTTTTATAATGGAAATTAAGTTGGCGATGCGGGCGAAGTTTAAGACGCAGATCTCTGTCTTAAACATCGGTCGTGTTTAGACGAGGCCGAACGGTTTCACATTAGCGTTTAAAGATACATTCACTTTAACATCTGATCTTAAAGATCTAGTGTGAAAAGGGTATTAGGAACGATCGCTGGAGATTTCACTGTTTTAAAAATAACGCACCTATACCTATATAACAGTGGTTCCAAAACATTGAAAACTGGAGAACCCCTTTTATAAATGAAATATTTTGGCGGATCCCTATATTATGGATTGTGTTTTTAAAGTCATAATAATTAATAATTAATATAAATAAAACATTATTTCAATTTTAAAAATTAGTTATATTTTTAAAGGATTACTAACTAAACAACTTTAAAATAAAAATATATTATAGTTTAGTAATGTAAACAATAATTATTTATTTTTATTTCGTTAACTGCGCAATTTCCACTAAACCCAAAATAACAGGTACAATATTTAACAGGTTTATTCTTAAATCATTCATATTTTTAAAGAATTACAAATTAAACAACTTTCAAATAATAATACGTTGTAATTAAACAAATGTAAACAATAATTATTTATTTTTAATTTGTAACTGTGCGATGGATGAAGTTTCTATTCCAAGTCCGAAATATCAGGTTCAATATTTGACAGGTTTATTTTTACAGCCTATTTCGCTATTTATTTTTTAGGTAAAGTAACATAGAAAATGCTAGCTGGCACTAATATGTAGAATCAAATGGAAATAATTTCTGGAAAGCTTTTTCTACTAATGTTGGATAAAGGTTTCTTACTGACAAAAGTTAAAAAGACTGTTCTGTATATAAACAATTTTGAAAGGACAATCATACATGAGCTTTGTCAGTTCATCTTGTTTTGGAATTGTCCAATCATTGATTTAATTAATTTGTCGTGCAGTGCAGTCGAATATGGATTGTCGTCGTATTAACGTTAAATAAAATGTCTTACATATTTGAATAAAAAATCTCATTACTGAACTCAATAATTCATTTTTTTAAATTTTATCGCGGAGCTCTAGAAATTATTATGGAACCCCAGGCGCCTCCGCCTGCGGGTGCTCAAGCAGGTATGCAGGCGATGCGCCGCATAGGGGCGACAGGATTAAGGGGCGCTGAATCGAAGAAAAAATTTATAGCATATTACAATATCAAAATAGCTTTAATTAAAATAATATTCATTTTTGTAATAAGTATTGTGACCTATAATTAATTCTAGCAAAAACTACTTTTATTTACTGGACGGCACTTCAGGATCCTAGTAAAAGGGGGAAGCAAAAAGGAAATTTAGAAAAAAAAAACTACTTTTATTTACTGGACGGCACTTCAGGATCCTAGTAAAAGGGGGAAGCAAAAAGGAAATTTAGAAAAAAAAAACTACTTTTTTTTACTGGGAGGCACTTCAGGCTTCTAGTAAAAGGGGGGTGCTAAAAAGGAAATTTGAAAACAAAAACTACTGTTTTTACTGGACGGCACTTCTAATAAAAGAATAGAACTTTCTAATAAAAGGGGGCAATATGCAAGGAAATTTAGCGAAAAAATAAATATCTAAAATGCTTCTTTCGATATGTTATTTTTTTATAACAATATTTTTTATTATTATAGGGGAAAAAATTTAAGGTCGTAGCGCCACGCGGATATTTTTGAAACCATTCTAAATCAGATAACACTTGACATTTACTAGTAAATAATAGCGAAAAGTGTATCAAAAAACGACAAAAAATAAATAATTGTTTGGGATTTTCTGATTTTGTGAAGTGACATTACTTGTAAACATCTAAAATACTACATTTTGTGATCTGGTTTTAAGTTATGGCGGTTTTCCATTGTCGATTATTTTAACTATATTGGGGGAAATAATAATTCCCGTCTTGTTTACCAAAGGGTAGAAATCTACAATGCTGGGCATATAATATTGTGTGGAGTCACTGAAAAAAACAGAGAGTTCATAAAGATTTATGCATTATGCCTACAAACTTGTGCATTACAAACCCACACACAATAACAGGAATTTTCAAGATATGCGATAATAAATACAAAATTGAAAATATTTTTTGTAGTCACTATCATTAAAATGTAATGAGCAAACTTTGATATAAGGGCTCACTTTTTTTCCAATTTTTAAATTGTTTATCTAAACATCGCGGCGATTCCTAACCTCTTGCTTTCCCAATTTTGTTTCGAACCGTACGGTGTCTGATATTAGTGGAAACAAATGAAACGATATTTCCGGGTTTCTTCTTTTCAATGAATTGCACATAGGCACACAACAATATGTATTATACATTTTTCAATGATTATAATAAAACTTTAAAAACAAACTTCATACAAAACCAATACACAAAACGAAATGTTATCTGATGTACACAAGTTCATGAAACGCTCACCAGATGGTAGGGTGCTTAGCTGCAAATCCCTATACCAAAGATGTAAATTGTATTTTTTACAATATTTAGTATTATATTAAATATGGTAATTAAATATGATTATTTTATTTTGTTTTATTTTACAATAGTTATCAAAAAAATATATGTGGGGGGGCGCGCCTATTCTAATTTTGCATCGGGGCGCAATGAACCCTTGAGCCGGCCTTGCCCCCAAGGGTCCACGGACCACATCTTCGGAATTACTGCTAATTATAACATAGAGTATCCGATTTTTACAAGATTTTTGCCGAAAAAATTGACCAGAATGATAAGAAAATCATTGTCAATCCTGACAGATTATATACTAAAAATATTAGTTTTTTCGATAGAACTCTAAAGTGTAACTATAATCACTTTTTTTTACTTAGAAAGAGCTTAAAAACTGAAGAAAAGCTACGCTTACATAATACCTCAAACTATATTAGTTTTTTCAGAAAAAATTACTGAATATTGTCAATGTTAGAAAGTGCTTAATACATTTTTCCGTAATAATTTGCCAACGAAAATTACATAAACGTCGTCTTAGAACATTATTGAATAAAAACAAAGTAAAAATTATGTAAATCAGTGAACGTGAACTAAAATTACACAGTCTTAAAATATTATAATTTGTGAACACTGAGAAGTTCAGACGTTGGCTTAAGAACGAGCTGATTCTTTCACAGCCAGCTCTATGTTGCCTGTTCAAGGGTGAGTAAAAGCATAGATTATTTCATTTGTGCGTAAAATTGGAAAATCACAGCCTTTGTGTACAAAGAAGTTCTTTAAACATGTTAAAAACTATTAATATACATGATTATCTATTTTATAATCAACTGAACAATCGTGCGAAGGACAAATTTTCTGTTAGAGTAGATACTATGAACATTAAATACCAATAATTAGACACATTAAAATAAACTGTCGATTATTTGAACAATTAGATTTTATGAACAGCTCTGGTTTCTATTATAGTCTATCTCATAAAGACTGATAGTAATAAATCTTTTTGTCAGGCAGTTACCAGTGGCGTGCACATTTTAAACACGTTTAAATTGGTTTTCTGTATTTCTATATTATTATTTATCATTTTATTAAACGCACGCCGGTGACCATATTTATCATATCATTAAACGCAGGCCTGTCACCATATTTTTCCTCAAAATTTTAGGCTAAAATTTTTATGATCTATTGTGTTTAACCCTAGTTCGTATTCCCATATAAGATGTTCGGCACACTCGGTTGTTTTTAACAATATTTCGTTTCGAACTATTCATATTTTGTGGGCCGCTTCTGTGTGAAAAAACAATAACTTTTTACAAATAATAAATTTTATTACTATCAGTCTTTCTGAGATAGACTATAGTTCACATACCCGAGTGTCTACTGCAGTGGTTCTAAAACCGAGTGACACGGCACCTTAGGGTACCGGATTTATATAAAAGGGTGCCGCGAACTCCATAGAATAAATACAGATATAATACGAAGAAATGAGAGCAGGGTGGATTGAATTTTTATATTTAATAATAGGATGCCATCGCCTAAAAATGTTTGAAAACTACAGTTCTGTATATTAATATTATTAAAAATAAAGATAAGAATTGTACGAATTTGATTTTATTTGTAGCTGATTAATATTTTTAGTTGTAATAATTTTTATTTTGCAATTTGCTGACATATTTTTTTAATTCCTGCTGTATTTATGAAAGTAAAACATATAAATACGGAACAAAGGTCCGCGAACCGTAGTTTGTGGACCCCTGTTAAATATTGGCATTTACAATAAAATATAAATTATGAGTTACTGCATGGTTTAAATATTTCTATTGTTACAACTAATAAAAATATAATATTTCTACAATCTACTCTTAATTTATTCTTTATATGTTTATTATTTCATAAATTCTGTTGTTATTGTGAACATAAAATCTGTTTTCATTTTCCACTACTAGTTGCAGTAAGTTTTTGAATATCCGAATCTGAACCGTATTGCATATCCAATATTTGAATTTCATCCGCATCCACACATTTATTTTTATTTATTGTCCATAATTTAAAAAATAAACAAACACATCCTGAACACAGTGATCAAAACACTTTAAATTAGCTCAACCAGTAATGTCATTCTTTCAAAGAATTGCGCAAAAATATATGCACTGTATCTGTTAATACCTACTGCGCAGGTATTTTTCAAGAGTGACATTACTGATTAAATGTGGAGATGGTCGTGTCCGTAATGAATAGAAGTGGAAAGGTTGTACGGGTATCGGACATAAATAAAAACAACTATCTACAGCTGACCAGTTTCGGAATAGTCTAGTTGTTTTTATTTATGTCCGATACCCGTACAACCTTTCCACTTCTATTACTGATTAATAGTCATTATTTCTGCCTCGATTTGAATTACACAAAGAGAAAAGAACGGATAAGTGTTCTATATCCGCATCTGATCTATAAATACACATCCAAAATCCGCATCCGCAGAATCTAAATAATAAAATATCCACATCCGAAGAAAATAGCCAGATATTCACGGAGGTGCAGGGTTTTATCCATAAAGCTGCGTTTAGAGCTCTTAAATTAGTCGACTATAGGCTATGACTTGTACACTGTTGATTGTCACTACTAAGTTTGTCATATGGCAAAAAATGCGCGTTTTCTGCGCATCAACACCATACTCTTGATGCGCAGACACATCAAGAGATTTCATTTGATATCCACTCAAAAAATAAAAAAATATTTATTAAGTTAAATACATATGTAAATATTTAATTTTGTTTTGAAGGTTTAAATCTTAAACAAGAATATATAAATTGAAGAAAAGTTTCAATGTCATTATTTAACAAATACATACTTGTTTATGTTTATCACGATGTGTTTTTGATGTATCAGTATATTTTTCCTATATGTGGGAGAAAGAACTGAATGTGTATGCCAAACTTCAACTCTCTACGTCTAGCCGTTTGGCCACAATTGTTACTGTATAGACGGGTAAACAAATAGACAGACACACAAGTAACGTAAGGTTCCCCAAAGTGATCGATATGGAGACGATGGAAAAAAGGTGGGCCTTTTTTACTATACTTTTGGTTTTCTACTATGGTCATCATTTAAAAATTTTGGATTACCGCCCCCTGATTATCAATTGACAAAATTGGACTCCCCCGGTTATCATTTGAAAATTTTGGATTCCCCCGGTCATCAATTAAAAATTTTATATTTCTCCCTATTGGTTACAGGCTGATAATCACCTAAGAGAATCGAATTTACTGTTTTATTTGAAGCCTTACACATTATTTTAATGTGTTCTATTTTTAGACTGTGATATTCAAAGGTAATTGGCCCTTTTACAGCCTCTTACCATCACCCTACGTCTGTTCAATTTTTCGAACAGACTTTTTATCTTATTTAATTGTGATTATCTGTGCAAGATTTCTTTTATTGAGCGTATTTTTATTGATTTTATTTATTTATTTATTGTTTATTCTTTTAAATAAGTAAAGTTGTGTAGTCATGTAGATAGTCTTCGTTAGGTGCAAATAGCCTTGGTTGCTGTGCGCCAAAATTAACTAACTACCTTCTGACCATAAATTGAAAAAATTGGATTTAATATCCTCCCACACCCGTTGCCACTTAATTATTTTTAATCCAGATGTAAGCAGTGGCGTGCCTAGAACTTGTGCCGCCCGGGGCGGTCTCCAATTTGCCGCCCTTTCTAAGTCAATCAAATGGTGGTTTTTATAAATTAATAAACATAAATAAATAATTGTAATTGAGACAAACTATAGGTGGGGAACGTTTTTACCATTGGATGCCATTTAAATTAGGCAGTAAGTAAGAGGCCGCATAAGTTGATACCTATAAATGCAACTTTTATACAAATTTAAATATAAATATTCGAAATCATATAGTAATTCGTGGAAATCTAATAGTAAACTTATGAAGTGAACAAGTTGTTTTTTACAACTATAACTAAATATATAAAATTCCGCCCCAAAATATGTGCCGCCCGGTGTGGACCGCACCCCCCCCCCCTAAATACGCCACTGGATGTAGGAACTATATATACATTATTTTTTTTTTAGGAGGTGTCGATATAAATTCGAGGAATTCTTGAAGGGGTTGTCGGTAAAAAAAGTTTGAGGACCCTTGGTGTAAGGGTTTCTTGATCGTATGAAACCTATACTACCTAAGTATCAAAACTTTTTTGAACACTTGTTAACACCCCCAGCCCAGAAAAAATAAATTACGTATTGGGGAATATATAGATATATGAAGGGTGACCAGATTTCAGTTAAGGGTAACCGGGACACAGGGAAAAAAAGAAGGTCCTCACCTTCCAGATTCAAGTGAAGAGTAAAAAAAAGGTCCTCACCTCCCAGATACAAGTGAAGAAAAAAAAAAAAGGAAATTTTTCAATCATTTTTCAAAGGAAATCAAATTAACTAGTTGTAATATTTTTTTTCTTACAAATGCAGAATTATGTAAAAACCGGGACAATCGACCGTACCGAAAACATTTTTCGGGACACCGGGACAATTGACCTAAAACCGGGACAATCCCGGAAAACCGGGACGGATGGTCACCCTAGATATGTGGATACAAGCTCTCTGTTAGAATGAATCTATTCCTTTAAGAACCTCAATAGTTAATATATATCAAAAAAGAAATATAAAACTAGATAGGTATTACATTTTATTCCCGTACCCCCAAGTAATGACCTATGTACCCCACTTAGGAGACCATTGTCCTACGAAACCCTAAAAATTCAGTTTCTGTTTATTGTCTTCCAACACTAAATCCCTATCTACTCATTACTGCAATAGAAGCAGGTACAAAATTATAAGTATGAAATAAATAAATCATTCAGATAACTCAAAGGATGTAAAGCCAATACGTATTAATTAATATAAAAATTCAAGCCTTCGTGAGGAACTCCCTACCTTTGGATATCGCGTCCAAGTCCCATACCAATGAGCCAAGAAAGTATGAAAGAGTCAACAAAATACTAATTTGAAATAATAGTTTGAAATTAAATAAAATAATTTGAAATGTAATTTTAACTAAATTAAAGAGAAAAAATTAAATTGTATAATCCTAATTAAATTGTAAGTATTGAATACTCGAAGCTGAGTCGACCCCTGAACTGCATAGTGGAGTCCGCAGATGTATACGAAGACAAAACTAGAAGTGCGAACAACTGAAGTTCCATAAAACAAAAACTTATTTTTTGCTACGCTGTTGAAATATTTTCTAGGGTTGTAAATGAAACAAATCCATCTCTGAGAGTACAAGGATGTGGATTCAATCCTTCATAGACAACCAAGGATGTTAAAGAAAAATAGATAAATCTTCCAATTTTATTTATATAGTTTTAAAATAAATAATAAAACCTAGGCAACAAATATCAAAAAACGTTTCACAAAATATGAAGAAATGTCAAACTAAACAAAATTTGAGATTGAGATTGTTATACACCCTTAACATTTTGCACATTGGTCCGCCCTATGGAGGAGTATCGATCGCCAGATTGCTATACAGCGGTCCCTATGTTATTTTATATTTACAACACATTTAGAGTCTGATTTATAGACACCTTGTATATGTCACTGTAAAATAACCACATAAACAAATAGCACACAAACAAATATGTACAGGGTTGTTATTTTGTGACTGTACATTAAAAATATTCATCTTTCTGTTCATAATAGTGATTTCATTTTTAAATGATGAATTTTTGAATTAAAAATTTGTTATTTAATGATAATACTTACAAAAATATAATTCCTATTGGGTTTATCCTTAAAAAACACCACATACAGTCAAAAATAGCACTATTTAGTTTTGTAATATCACTGACAGGGTTGTTATTGCAGCGGTAGAGTCTTACTAAATTTCGCGTTGCGGACTAGATGTTGCGCGCACCGCTTTCGGATTTCAACTGAACTAACTGCTGTCCCACTATATACTTTTCATTCTAAGTAATTTTATCGTTGTATAATCCAAATAAAAATGCACACAATTGCGTATAGAAAGTTAAGGAAAATTTAACCATGGATTTAGTTTGTTTTTGGTTGGATTCAGATTTTGGGATTGAATTTTGGGTGACCAGACGTTCGAATTTTCATGGACATGGCCTGTTTTTGGATGTATCTGGAGATGTAAGGACGGATTTTTAAAATATATACGGATTTTTACAGAATACATTCAGAGAAATAAAAATTAAAACAATTAATGTAAAATAGAAAATTTATTTTACACATTTCAAAAGAATATTTTTTAGAATTGTTGACATTAGTTCAATTTACTTTCTACAAATCAGAACGCAGATGTTGAACGTATATTTTCGTTAATCAACAATAAGTGGACAAAAGAAAATAATAATTTGATCTCAACTCTATTAAAGGAATAGTATTCATGTCTTTCAGTTTGGAGATGGGTTGTAAAGTTTTCACCAATATTTATTGAGTCAATCAAAAGTACAAGAAATTAATTCTTCGTCGAAATATTAGGGAAATATAGAAAAGAAGAGAAGTTATTTTTGTAAATTTATTTAAGAATAATTTATTTATCAAAGAATATGTTTTGATTTCTTTTTTTTTTATTTTCGACATCAAATTTCGTCGTTTTGTCTGGTTTTTTAAAATATCCTGGTTTTTCATTTTTAAGGGTTTTGACCACCAAAAAATCCTTATAAAGTCACTCATGTGTCTGCTTGTCTAGGCGCAAGTAGCATTTGCTGCTGTGCGCAAAAAAAAAACGGCAAAACATAGAAGTTGAAATTTTGATAAGATTAATAATAATGACTTTATTTAACTAAACATATGTCTAATAATACAAAAAAAAGAAGAAAACTGCAACTAAGAATTATGAATAATGTCCCCTCCAGGACTCACTGCCGAGATCTTTTTCAAAAATGTAGAATTATGTCGGTGTACAGCCTATTTGTATATATCTGCCTGGTGTAAAGAAAACGCAGCCCAGTTTGTCACCGTTTCTTCAAGTCATTCTTATAATGTTCGCTGAAAAGACAATATTCGTCTCCCTAAAATAAGACTTGAGAATAGTGGCGAATTAACTTGCTTAGAGGCCCTAGGCGGTAAAATTAAAATGGGCCCTCTATAATTTTAAATAGAATGAAAATATTTGTATATAGGCTTCGGTAGGCCCCCAGCCTTCGTGGGCCCCGGGCGGCCACCCAGTCTGCCCATCTCTTAATTCGCCTCTGCTTGAGAAGTCAAAAAACGGTCTTTACTGGGCTGCATGTTTCTTCAATTATTTGCCTTCTGCTGTCTGAAATGTTAATAACAGGACCTTCAGGAAAAAACTAAGAGAGGTCCTTCTTGAAAACTATCTGTACTGCAGTGATGAGTAGGTACTACAGCATTGATTTCAGCAAATACTAAAAATTTTCCTTCTCTTTTTAAGTACCCCATCTGGTAATTGCATTAATTTTATAATTTATATTTCAAATTTATATTTCTAATAATTATTATGTAAGATAATCATTGACTGGTGTAAACGTGTAAAACTTGTATAAGCACTAAATAAAATTATTATTATTATAACTATAGAGAGTTCAAAAAAACATATCGCGGGAAAAATATAAAGAAATAGGTGTTTAATAAAAAATATATATTTTTTTAATTCTGAGAGGGGTATCAAATGAATGCTTGGATGAACAAATAAATTTATTTTTAAAAACTAAAATATTTTAATGGTATTTGCATTAAATTGTGTCAAAAAACTTTTATCCCCCACAATATTTCCCAGAGGGGTCCATCTAAAAATCTGAAAAAAAAATCCATAATGTACATTGATGAGAACCGAAATAGTTTAACAACAATTTGTCATCACATCAGTTTTTCGAAAAATATCGTTTTTTGTCATTGAAAAAAAAAATATTTTTTAAAAATGAATTGTGTGGTACCATAAGAAAGCTCTTAAGACCTGATTAAGGAACATAAAGTAGTTTTTTAAAAAACCTTTATTTTAATACGATTTTTTTCTTCCGAAAATGTGCTAAAAATCCCTTGTCTCGCACCCTTTAATCCTGAAAAAATTCTGAGTAATTCACATTAATGTGAATCAGAATAGTACTACAGGAACTTTAATTTGATAACTATTTTAAAAGTCATCGATTATTTTGCAAAACCGTGCTTTCAATATTTATCTGACTTACTAGAACTAGATAGCTATAGCTGGGCCTTGACATAAGCGCATCTCAAGTACGGTGGTTGTCTCTAGATAAAAGCACGAGGGTTATTGAAGAATAATTGGAAGCAAAGCGCTCTCATCAAAATGATGTAAGGATATTTAATGAGGTTGGGAAAGAAATGTTGGTTTCTTATTTTTTAGAGATCTTATGAATGGCGTTTCATACAATTTCATGTAAACTATCAATAACGTATTTGAACTATTCGTACCAACGTACGCTCGTAGTTTTATCTTCGTTTATTACATTTGAATATATTCACATAAACGTATGTGTGTTCTTGTATATGCGCCACACCTACCGTGGTTGTGGAAAGAGAGAGAGATGTTTTTTTTTCTAAATCTCTTAACGAATGGCATCGCTCTCTTCTGATAATCTTCTCGGTTGAACCAAATGCGTTTTCTAATTTCGGTTATCTAAATTCTCGGCGAGAATACCTTGCTTTGCTTGTCTGCTCTTATCTCTTATTTTAAGTTACTGACGTCTCATATATCATTGTAATGATCAACTGAGCTAAATAAATTATTATTATTACTATTATTATCTCGTAAAATATGCCGGTAAGTCAAATAATCCGTCACAACCCCGCTTTACAGCACTCACTCCCAATAAATACAACTAAATATAAAATAGTAACGTAATATATTGCAAAAAATTGTTATAAAAAAATAATTAAAAAATCATTGCAATATAAAAAATTCGTACTCGCTGAGAGAGTGATTATTTCACCATTCACTAGTAAATAGTTAAAATTTAACACCTTAGGTTCTATAGAGTGTTTGTATAATAAGTGAACACTTTGAAAACAATAATGAACACACAATTAAATAGATTCATCGTAGGCTGTAAAAGCATTTAAAAACGCTAATCATTGGAGCGAAAGAAATATTTTCGATATTGATAACTTACTTGTATTGCGAAAATATAGGGAAAAAGTATTACTAAAAAATTTCGTTACCAAGAAAGTGCAAAAACAAATAACCCAATATTTTAATGCACTATAAACATGAAATAACATTAATTAAACACTTTAAAATAAACTTTCGTTTAATTGAGCAATATTATTTTCTTCTGGTTTCTATTAGTTCACATAACGGGCGCCTACTAAATTAATGAATCTCTTTATGTGTTAAAGGAAATTGTCGATTGTGATTAGATTATTTAAATTGTAATATAAGATAATAAATAATCTAAAAGAGGATGCAATTTGCAAGAGTACTTAGATTGAAGAAAAAGTAGGACTTAACATCAGTTAACACTACAGATATTATCCTAGATTATACTAGATTACTCACAGAACACAAGACATGGGTTCAACCCTCGATTGACCCCGATTCGAATTTTTTGTCTTCGGTACCGTGGAAATCATGAAAGGTGGCTTCAGCCTCGAATATTGACTGATTATGTAAGGATATGCGTATTTTTAACAGTAATATAAAATCAGTTCTGTTGTACGTATGTGAAACTTGGCGAGTCACAGAAACGATGACCAGTAAATTACAAACATTTATTTATAAATGTTTGCGAATCATAGTAAGCATTCACTGGCCTGATACCATTACTAATAAAGACCTATGGCAGCTCATAGAACAAACAGATATCCGACAAGAAATCAAGAAGCGCAAATGGAAGTGGATTGGTCATACCAGAACCGTTCAACACTGCAAAATAAGTGGTGGACTGGAACCCGCAGGGCAAAAGATGTATTGGAAGACCCAAACTAACCTGGTTACAGTTAATAGAGAAGGAGGGAAATGCGTACCGGAAAAACTGGAACCAGATTAAAGGATTAGCGCTAAACCGCACCCGAAGGAAACACTTCATTGAAGCCCTTTTCTCCATACAGGAGTTATAGGACATAAATGCAAAGATAATCCCAGTGGTGTATTCGAGCTTGAACGAACCGGAACGACGATCCAGTTTTTTTGTAATGACACCCCGTACACCGGAGCTACGCCACTGCTTTATATACGGACCCCGATTAACGCTGCCCCATTTAACATTTCATTATATGACGTCTTTAGCAACTATCGATTTTTTAACAAATGTATTCACTTTATAACAATTTCTTATATTTCATCAACGATTTTTTCTTTTTTTTTTTATAAATTATTTATATATTAATTTTAAATTATTTTGAAATAAAAATGACTGTTATACTGTTATTTAATTTAATAACAAGAAACTTTAGGCAAGTGGGGATATAGCTCAGTGGTAGAGCATTCGACTGCAGATCGAGAGGTCCCCGGTTCAAACCCGGGTGTCCCCTTAAAATATATTTTTTATTTTTTATCCGACATATTTAGAGAAAATAAAAATTATATAAATAAAATTATAAAAATAATACTAAAAATTTGAAATTAAAATAAAATTTTAAAATAATCAAACTCAAACTGGTTTCAACAAAAAAATGTCAATAGTAATTAATTAAAACAAAATCTTTTATTTTGCTTTTCTTACAAAGTTTAAAAAATTATTGCTGATTTAAAAAATTTTACTGACGTTTGGACCTATGTTCCTCGCTAAAAACAAACTGGATTTAAAAATGTATTTAAATAAAATTCTTTTTCCTCCAAAAATTTATGCGGTTGTTTCATAAAGCCTGATGCAATTTCTTGTTTTGAATCTCGTACGATTTGTCGTCCGATAATACTGCGAATTTAGTTCATAAAAATCGGAGGCAAAATTATTGTAGTATACCATCCAATATTTATCACTTTTTATCTATACCAATTGATGCGCACTTTTTTATTCTATTTTCGTAAGTTGACAGAATTCTAGAGTGGACGGATAGTTCAGCAATTTTTTGAAACTGATAATCTTAATCTTTGCCCCGAATCAGTAAATTTCCTGGATTCGCAAAGCCCTACCGTTTTCTGATCTAATTTATTACATTTGAAATTGAAGTGAATTATTATTTTATTTATTTTTTATTATTATTATTTTTGTCTATAAAACTACGATTTTTGTTTATCAAAAAATATTATTGCTGTCATTATTATCGTTACAAAATAGTTTCAAGAAAATAAAAACATTATATTAAATACGAATCCGTTGAATTTGTTTTATGCATATAAACTGTTCACTTTTGTTAGAACAAACTAAGAGGGAATTTTGTTCTCAATAGTTTGCACCTTTGAAGCTGCATGCTTCAAAGTAACTATGTTGGTAATAAAAAATGTCACTTTTTTAAAATGTCGATGCATTTGACATATGTCATAATGAAAAATTATATCTTAATTATAATGACCATAACCTTATCAACCTAAAGTGGGTTTTACAGCGTAAGGAATATTTAATTGACATTTAAAGTCAGTAACACACCATAAAAGTAACCAAAATAACCAGATCTAGTGTGTTCTTACAAAAGTGAACCGCTTATAACACCCAACTTGAATAAATAAATGAGAAGTATAGAAATTGTAATCAAGAGTAGTTTGTGGAAAAGAAATATTTTTTATTTATTCAAATTAGTTTTTTAAATAATTTCCACGGTCCTCTTTTCCCGGACTTAGATAAGTCACTAGTTAAGTATGTTGGAAAATTTAGATGTTGAATAAATACAAACGTATTTATAAATGACCTAAGCATGTGGAGATCTAAATCCAATTTATTTTAAACAAAATAAGAAAAAATATAGCTAAATTTGACAATAAATAACCTCAAAATATTTTTGACAGATAAACAGTTGTTCGCTACAGTCACATAAATATGCGCATCCTACTGCGCTGTTATTAGTTCATTCTGTCCAATATTTTAAGTCGGGACAATAAAAATTGGTTTTCAGTACCGTACAAGATCTAGTACGAAAATCGTATAGTGCACGCTGCAATAATTCTTGAGATATTTGAAACGAGAATTCGCGTCGTATACTACAGGCACAAGACTTTTACATGACCTTGAAGCGACATATTTTATTTGTAAGACTATATATATTCTATCCAGTTTTTGTGAAAAGTAAAATTTGTAATTCTAAAACCTATTAAACGAGTAAATTCTCACTTACATTTCTTTCGGTAAATTATTTGACATCATTAACTCCTAATAAAAGGAAAGTTGACTGCAAGTATTTGATTAGACGTTTCAGATGGCTAATCATCCAGCATCATCAGAACCGTTATTCGTATTTGTCTTGTAACACATTCGCTTAACACTACAATGTCATTATGTAAAGCATGTCCCATTTAATGTTCTGTGCAATTCTAAAATTATTTACTGTTGCAAGAAAAAAATTTACGTCACGCATTTTCTTAAATATTAGTTTGTGAGTCATTAAAATTGCGCTCGTCAAACTGTATCCCACCTGCTAACATAATATTACACACAAATACAATAGTATTTTATTAAACAATCATATAATGGAGGCTATATTTCACGAGGTTGAAGTTTGCCACCCGAGCCGTAACCGAGGGTTTTAATCATCCGATTGTGTTCATCAATATATCAAACAATACATCTTCAGAGCTAAAGTTTCTTATTTAAATATTTATTGTTTATAAAAATTAAAAATATATGTATGTATATATGAAGGTTTAAAAATTATATCAATAATTTCTTCTCTGGGTAGTATCAGCTGAGCTGCCTTTTGGCCTCACATTAGTCCTCTATCTTGATCTGTTAATTGACAAGTGTCAAAAAATATTTCTGTATCAGATAACCTAATATATAATTGCGTAAAAACAAATTACATAAATTCTCCATAAAATCTACGCCAAGAATATAAATAAAAGTCTAAATATGTAAACAATACCAAAATATACCTTATAAATAATATATATTTCGATGCATATACAATATTCTCGAATAATAATATGTGCTCGAAGACAATGATAGATTTTATTATGAAATACAATGTACGCAGTGTTGTAATAGCTACATTAAAAAAATATATATATCTAGATACAGATACAAATACCTAAGAAATTTTGTATCTAGATACAGCTAGATACTTTTGAAAAAACACTGAAAAATGAAAATACCATATTTTTTACCAAACAAACAGTGCATGTTAATCAGTATTATACAGGCTGTTCAAAAATGACCGTGACGTCACAAAAAGCTCACTAAATTCAAGGTTAAACACTATTCTACGGAATAAATTTGTACTAAATAACGTATGTATTATGTTAGCCATAGGTGCTAACGTATGAGCTGCGTATCTATAAGAATAATTTTAGTCTTCTAGATACGCAACTATGTTCTTGTTAAGAGGATGTTCTTTTCAATAAAATTTTAGACCTAATTGAAGTGGAATTCATGTAATGTCACGATCATTTTTGATCACTAATAAAAAATTACTGATAAGAAATATGTGATTTTTTTTCTCATCCCATACAAATTTAATTTATAAACAAAACTAGCAGTATACCCGCTGCTTCGCTGCCGAAAAAAATCGGTTCGAGATTGGTTGCTGCGAATCGTTTTATATTCAAATATATTTATTTGTTTTAATCTACCATTGTATTAATATGTGCTTCTTATACAAATAATTTAAGTATGAACTTCTTTGTAAACATTGATAGTACAGACATTTAGTAACAACACGTATAAGTGTCCCGTTGTGCTAAACCAGGAAAATGTCACATAAAATGCCCATTTGAGAATCACTCATCGCCAAAAGCAGCGCCGATCACGTGAAACATTTTATCTTGCACCTTACGAAATTATTTATTATAATTTTTATGATATTTATTATAATTACTCCGTGATAATTCCTGATTTAAAAATCGTACCTATATAGGTCGGAGCACTTTTTTTCATTAGTAAATATTTTTGCCACCCAAGGAAGTTTTTTCTTCGTATTGCTTTATTGTAACCCCCAATAATGTTCAACAGCGAATTTAACGTTATAATTGTTGTCAAAAATGAAAATAAAAAAAATTGTGATATATATTCTCGGGACCATTTTTGTAGCAATATTAAACCCTAAATTTCGTTAATATATATTTTGAATATGTGTATCTTTTATAGTTTTTTATAATACGGAAAATTTTTCCGACTTTTTTCGAAATATTTCTTAATTGATCGGACGCCTGGTGTCATACAGCGATGATATATAGCTTAAAATCTCCACTCACCCCCCTCCTCCCTTCCCCAGCTTCTCAACCAATTGAATAATTTATAGGACAACATATTATATTTGTTTTTTTTTTTTTATTTTAAACAACTTTTCTCATGTGCGTTTTAGCTGGTAAGTCAATAGTAAATGAGATATTTCCAAACTTTAGTTTTAGGTTGTCCCTTCGTAAGTCTCGTAATATCAATCCAATTGAAAAAAAAAATCATTAAAAAAAATTTGTTTTCTTTTTATACGCAATTTTTCTGGTACGTCTACGTCTTAAGTGATACAATTTTTTTTTCTTCTGATTTTCGATTTGCCTCCTTATTTTGACTGTATTTCCTACCTATACACCAAATTTCAACTCGGTATACACAGATTTTCTGTTTTATATATTATATAAAAGATTTTACTATTATATTTAAATATTTATATAAAATAATAGATAAAACATAAATAAATAAAATTAACAAAGTTCTTAAAAATGCGCAAAAATAAAAAACCAGAAAACAGATGCTCGACTTAAGTCTCGCTCTGCATACACTAAGCATAAATTTTACTAAATAACTGAATAAAATCACCTATAGCAGAACAATGATGAATCGTGCCGAACGATATTGGCCTATGTTCCACGAACTTACTATAGTTGTCCAAACAACCATTGAAACGAAATTCCCGCGATCTCACTAAACGCATCATACATACTTCGATGGTCCAATATAATTAAAAACAAAATTATTAATTTCTCGTTTCTGATGGGACTTTTTTGAGATTTTCGATTTTTCTAGTTATGATGAAATCATTTCCTACCTGTATGCAAAATTTCAACTCGGTAGCATATCTGGAAGTGGGTTAGAATTTCCGGACATAGCCACAAATATTCTCTTTTATATATAAAGATTTTAGTTGACATTCTCACGCTTACAAATTAAATTTATATGAACGTTTAATAATTTGTTTATGTCCTTTAGGAAACACAACTACTTATCTGACTGATTTCAATTAGGAAATGAACTTAATATCCACACTAGCATGGCCGGCCCTTGGGTGAGGCGGACTAGGGCCAGGCATCAAGTGAAGAAATGCCTCAAAAAATTATCAAAGTGTATTTTCAATCATTGGATACTTTTGAAGGGCCTTAATTTATCTTACCCAAGGCTTCAGAAAACCACGGTTCAGTCCCAGACCTCTTGTGTGGATATAATTTTTCATATGTTTTTAGTAAATTGCTCATTAAAATAGCAACAATAGTTATTCAAAAACTTATCAGCTCGGTATCATGGTATAAAAATAAAGTAACAAGCAAAGTATCTGAAATACAGATACAATATATAAGCTGTTCACTTTTGTAAGAACAAACTAGATCTGGTTATTTTGGTTACTTTTATAGTGTATTACTGACTTTAAATCTCAATTAAAAATATTCCTTACGCTGTAAAACCGACTTTAGGTTTCTAGGTTATGATCATTATAATTAACATATCATTTTTCATTATGACATATATTACACTATTGAAAACAAAATTTCCTCTTAGTTTGTTCTTACAAAGGTAAAAAGCTTATACTTAAATTTAAATATCTAGATACAGATACATATTTCAAAAAGTATCTAATTTGTATCTAGATACTTGAAATAGTATCTAGTTACTGTATCTAGATACTAGTAACTTGTAACTAGATACTTTTAACACTGTATGTACGACTTAAAACAATATTTTAACATTGTAATAGGGATGGTGTTCTAAACCAATCCGAAGCAAGGACAAACAGCTCCTATCTTTTTACACACATTTTTCTAAGCTGACATAGAGCATAGTTTTAAGACTTTTATGCAAGCGACCATAAATGACAAAATTAACACAAAAATTCATATAGAATAGATATTTAACCTCTAAAAAACAGTCGATTATAAAGCCCTATTTGTCACTCACCGTTAAATGTTTTATACATTTTTAACGCTTGTAATTATTTATTATTGAGAAGAGATAGTTGCTAGAACCAAAAGTTTTAAACAAATATCTATAAGCACGTAAATTCACTGCACAATTATCGTAAATAACATAATAAAGCATAGGAGTACACACGTGTTTTACCTCCACGGTGCGAAATCACGTGACCAGTGATGCAAGCTTAGACTGATCTATACTGTCGCACTCTACGTAGTACATTCTCTTACCGGCCAGCTTAAGGTAGACGGACTGTAGGCATTGAAAATGTGAGCCACAATACTTACCATGAAACTCTCTAGCACTCCCCTAAATTCAACAAATGCTCTGATTAAACTATCATTTAATTTCTAAATTAGAGAATGTATATTCGAATATTTATATAAAAGTGAAAATTATTAGACTTAAAATTTATTAACAATAAAACTACAAAAATTTTGAAAGCGTAAACTACATGTTAATATATTAAATCTAAAAGTTTTCCATTTGCAAAATTTAATTCTTTTTGGACATGATTTAATCACGAATCGTTGAGTTTTTAAATTATAATTATTTATAAAATGTTCCTACATATGTAAAGGTTCTTACAAATAATAAGAAAACTATGAATTTTGCAAAGGTATATTATTTTAATTAATTATTAAATTGTTTTGGTCCAAAAATTTTTTAATCGCTGTATATGTTACAAAATGAATATTTGGGAAATCTGTCTTAAACCTGTAATTAAATTTATAAGTTTGTTAATTTTGTTTTGTAATATTAGTTTCACTTGCAGTGATATGATATGAATCAAAAACGGTTAAACATAAACTAATTGAGTAATTGTTTAAAAGTTAATTAAGTAAGTGTTAAAGTTTGCAACATATACACTCGCGTTCCTGGAAGTTTGACAACATTTTAAATTTAATTTGCAGGCACTGTTTTTTAGGGTTTTGTAGGTATGACCAAAAAACTCTTATACCGTCATTTTGTCGTCTGTCTGCCTGTCTGTCTGTTCGATAAAAATTGTAGCCAAACGGCTAAACCTAGAGAGTTGAAATTTGGCATGCTTATACAACTCTTTGACCCGCACATAGGAAAAATACTAAAACATCTAAAAAACATATCCCCCTAAAAATATAAACAAATATGTGCTCATCGAAAAAAAAAAAAATTTTTTTATAATTCTGAGTAGGGTATCAAATGAAAGCCCTTGGTACGTGGATTAACGATCAAATTTTTATTTTTGCAAAATAAATTATTTTGAGGCGATTTTTGCCAAAATTGTGCAAAAAATTTTTGTCCCACATCCTGTAGCCCAGATGGTATAAACTAAAAATCCGAAAAAATTCTAAGTAATATACATTGGTGTGAACCGGAATAGTACAACAGAAATTTTTGATCCGATTACGTTTTTGGAAAAAAACGCATTTTTTGTGATTTTTGGCGAATAATGTACACAAGTTATAGCTTTGTAACACGCTACAATCGAACGTGTATGCTGGTGTAGTGGTTTTGACGCTGCCGTTTCACCCAAGTAACTCGATCCGAAAGGGATCGAACCCTGCGAGAAGAAACAATATTATTTTTTGTTTTTTTTTTTTAATTTTTATATTGTTTAAATTATTTTTTCAAAATTCTAGTTATGTTTTGGCAAATTTGCATTTAATTTTTAAAAGCGAAAATTTAATAACCAGTGGAAATTGTTTAAATTATAATTTAATTCTGTTTCAATGTACACGAAATCAGAGGGGCGGAACTTATAACAACCAATGGAAGCCATAGGCGCAATTTTTAAAATTCTTAATGAATGCTATATAAAAAAAAAAATACTGCACATATTTAGAAACCTAAATAATGGTATTAGGCGTTCGAATTAAAATTAACAAAAAAAAATATTTTAATATAAAATTTGTTTTGGCATCCCAAATAATCATCATTCACTTACTAAATACCTGCAAAACTCTGAATTGTGTGAAAATTCACACTTCACATCAATTTTTTACCAGAGAATACTATTATTATTTTAGGATTTTTATAAGATAAATATTAACATTATTTCAAAATAGACAATACATTTTGTCACATTCTTGTATTTAATATTATTTGCAACTATTATTTGCAACCATTCTTCCTTCTCCATATTCTCCCAGAAGCTATAAAAGACCCCTGCTCTCTGATTTCATTTCTGTACAGTTTCGTAAATGAATTATAGTCTCGGGTTCTTTCCAGCAGAGCTGTTCCTCTTCTTCATACAGAAGCAGTTTGTCCTTCCCTCGTTTCCACATCTGAATCTAGCTGTCATCTTCTATTTCTTACTAGGTTCTGTAAGCGGTACTCCTTTATTCTGCTCCACTGTTTTTGTTTTTGCACGTCCCTGTCTCTTTCCATTCCCTTTTCGATTGACTCCAGTCCTGATCTTCTTCGTCTTCTGATATCTTCCATGTTGTGCCATTTCTTATTTAGTAGGTTAGCCTTTTTACCAACCTTTAAAATTAATGCGTGTTTTTTTATTATTAAAAAAACTTTTAACAAAAAAAATTTTACTTCGTAAGACATAATTTGCCGACATGAAGAAGAGAATGATTTCAAAGAGTGTGTGAGTCCTGGACCTTCCTAAAATAACGCCGATGATCTATGAATAGCATTAATAAGTAACCAAACATAATCGATTAACATGATTAACATAATCGAAATTTAACAGCGGCAAAAATCACTTCAGAATTTAATTTGCATTGAGAAAGTAAAATTTTTATAGGTACTATGAAGTGCTGATTGCAAGAAACAAATCTTCATGGTTTCATTGCTGAATGAAAACCGATATTACGAGTACGTAGGAGTGACAAGGTAAGAGATTTCAATGCACACAACTCCAATGACATTGATTAACAGAAGAGCGAAAACAAGCTTGAAGACCTACTGTAAAAAGGTTTTATATTCATCATAGTAGTCATGTTAACTAATGCCATACATAATTGCAATTTCATCAATTTTTTAGGGAATTCTAGGTATATTTTTATGTGTTAAGATATTGCCAACTGTTTAGTTGTAGCATAACCTCCAACTATATATTTTGTGTTTCGTTTTAAAATTTGACATAACCTCGAACGTTCTAATTTACCATCATCTAGGTTATTTCTTTTGAATTTGTTTACAGCTCGTAACTTTGAAGATTTTTTCAATATTTTCATTCTGATAAATATGTCAACATATTTTACAGTTGGTAATGTAAAAGCTTTCAAAAAAATTAATAAATAAATTAATGTGTGTAAAGTGGTGCTTTTGTTTCCAAGGTTACCAATAAAGTTTTCAATTAATTGACAAAAAACTTGATCAATTTGATGATTAATTAATTGAACTGTGTAAAACCAACTTTAGAGAAATGATGTATTATATATAAATGTTAATTCATAATTTAAAGAGACTAGACAAAAAAATGCAGAACAGTCTTTGATTAGTGCAAATCCTTTAAAAAAATGATGAAAACCCTAAAAAAAGCATTTTGGTATTTTAATTTTAATTTAAAAATATATACATGGGAGGGTAAATTAATGCAAGCTCATTAAACGTTCAGTGACTTATGATGACATTTACTAGTTAATGTTTAAAATTCATTATAGAATTTTCAAAATTATTGACCAGAGTTCAAAAGTCATTTTTTAACAATAACCTCTGCCACGAAATTCTTATGTAAATTAAGCATGACTCTACATTTGTGAACTTATAAAATTATTATAATTTTGTTCTTAAATTTTAAAATTCTATGCTTTAGTAAATAACTTCTCATCACTTTATAAATGTCAACTAAATTTAATTTTAAATAGTAATATTTACATTTCCTACATATTTGGAGAATTCTAGAGGATATTGTTAGTATAATTTTAATATTTCATAATATTCTAACCTTTGTTGAAAGTCAAGTGCGAATCAAGGCTTATTGCGAAAAGAATATATTTTTATTTATTTTTTAATAGACCTTGTTCAAAAGTGCGTAAGATATATTAATTATATATTTGCAGATGTTTTTTTAACATTATGATTAAATATTTAATTGACTAGTTTTTGTTTTTGAATTGTGAAAAACAAAATAATATTGTAAACAATTTGTGCGGAAAGGAAATGCAAAATTGAGCAGGGGCGTCGAGTGGAGGCACGAGCCATGGTCAGGGCCGGATTTACACAACGTGTGGCCCTAGGCTACTCAAATTTTTAGGCCCCTTCAATAGATCACCTCCTTTTTTTAATATTTCTGAGTTTATCACTTTCAATGCTCAGAATGCTCAGAGCAGATAACCTGTCTTAAGACATTGTGCTCCTTAATTCATTTTTAATTCTTTTAAATTTTAAAAAATACCTCTATTCAAAGCAGTCAACGACCATTAAACTAAGAAGTAGTCGTGGAATTGCTTCTATGTTAGGTAAAGCCATATTTGGTAGAGGTCTGCATAAGACTGAGGGAGTTCTTCTAAAGGGGTGAAATGCTTTTTTTACGGATTTCTCAGAATATCTCTTAGGCCCAATGAGATATCGACTTTTTGCTTCCCATAAACATGTTCAAAAACGTATTTTCCCTAGTTAACCTATAAAGGGAAAAACTAGATTCAGGGTGAATTATAAAACCCTTCGTATGGTCTGCGTTTCTTGAGTTATAGCATATATTTTTTTATTTTTTTAGTACATATGCACCTTTTTGAATATTGAGGCTCTGGACTTAGGAGGCCCTAGGCTTAAGCCTAGTTAGCCTATAGGGAAATCCGGCCCTGGCCATGGTAAAACCATAATTCTGGACCTGAGCCCAGAGAAAATAATAATTTCGCCCCATCCAGATAAAATTGATAATTATAGGACCCTTAGCAGATTAAAACCTGCTCGTAGATAGATTTTACAAATTTCATTAAGATTTTGAAAATTGAGTCTATGGCTTCCAATGGTTGTTTTAAGTCATAACTCCGCCCCTCTGATTTCGTGTATTCAATTTTAACAATTTCCACTGCTATTAAATTTTCGCTTTTAACAATTAAATGCAACATTTGCCCAAATATAACTAGAATTTTGAAAAAATTATTTGAACAAAATAAAAATGCAAAAAAAAAAACATAAAAAATAAAATGTCTCGAGATCGGAGCGAATCTTAGTTTGCAAATTAGAACGCGAGAGCGCTAACCATTACACCATGAAAGCATGATCGTTTACTTTGTTACATAAGCTATTAAATATTTTACATGGTCTTTTAGAAGAGCCATAAAGAAATTATAAGTAATACTTATTAATGCAGAATATATTTAAAGAAGGCACGTTCTTCGGAGGGTCGAATAAGACCGTCCATGCGCAGATGGGTAGAGAACACAACAAGTACGCCAGTGTGATTACCAATTTACAGTATATTAAATAATACATATTAGGTGGAAAAAACTTTGCCATTTTTGTACGTATCTAAAGAGCCATGTTTTGATAACCAAAAAGTCAGATATTTTGCCGCCCCCTGGAATAGATATTAACCTACTAATAACTAAAATACTTTATCATCCTAGATATTAACAAAGACATTCCCCTTGAATTGCGATGAAGTTATGTTCCAATGAACCCATTAGAATTAGGAAATCGAAGTAGTCCAATGAACCTGAAGTAGTAAATATTGTATGCCGAATATGAATATAATATAAAGGAACTGATCAAAATTCAAAGTATTAATATGCATCATTATCGCACTATTGTAAAGTCGAAATATTGTAAACCATATAGTAAGTTGCATATAACTTATTCTAACTTTGTGAAACTGTTTTAAATTTAATAATGTTTTAAATAAAAAACATTATAGATTTTTACTATTGTTCTCCTAGTCATCCTTTTGTTCTGAACTTCTTTGGCTCGTCTTTTCGATCTAGCTTCCTTTTTTAGCTCATAACTTTGAGTCGTTATTCATTTCTTTTTGCTCATCATTTTTTATCCGTCTTCCTGTTTTTGCTCATCACTTTGGCCGTCATTCTTTTTTTTACTCGTCACTTTCCGGACCCCCTCACCCGTACTGTGAAAAGTGAGGACTTTTTTTTTGCTCTTCACTTAAAATTTAGAAATGAGGACCTTTTTTTTTTGATCTTCACTTACAATTTAGAAAGGAGGACTTTTTTTTGCTCCACTTGAAATTGAAATTTTGTCCTGTGTTTATAAAAGTTATGTATAATTGGACCCCTCCCCCAAGCCAAAAATGTGTATGCACCCTGCGTGTGTTAATAGCATAGAGATATATCCTGCATTGTCCCGCATTTTGTAACTTGTATTTGAGGAAATAAGGACCTTTTTTCTGCTCTTCACTTGGATTTGGGAGGTGAGGACCTTTTTTTTTGCTCTTCACTTGGATTTAGTAGAAGAGGACATTTTTTTTTTGCTCTTCACTTACAATACAACAAAGTATGTATATTCACAGTATACACTTAAATTAAATATATGTGCTAAAATGATTGTGTTGTTATTTATTTATTTATTATTATTATTTAATTTTTTTTTTTTTGTAGAATATGGTGTTTTATTTTTAGTTTTTGTTTATGTGCAACAATATTTTAATCCTATTTCGCTCTTCAAAAAAATATGAACAAAACCAAAACAAATTTTTGAGCAAAGCAAATATGGCGGCAGCCTGTTTTTCCCGCCGCACTCTGTTACATTTACCTCGTCAATAAACTCTATTTACGTTCTCTTTATATCTCTATGGTTAATAGGCCATAAATTATGCAACCAACTATACGCTAATGTGCAACTGTAAAGTGGCTTTATCTCTACTGACAGGGGTATTTTGAATAAGTACAACAAGCAATACATAGTTGTAATGTTGGCTGCATACCATGCAAACATAGATTTTAAACTATAGTCGGATTGCTAATGGTGACTGTTACATGTATGTATCAAGTAATGCATTCATATAATAATCTAGTTACCATTTTTCAGCGATTTTAAAAATGTTTTTTGTTATTTGTCTTAGCTGTCGGTGTCTGTTAATAATATTAATTAATAGAGCTTGCGGCCAATTATTAAATTCACAAACTTTAATTTTAAATCTGCTGGAATATTTTAATTCCGAAAAAGAGAACAATGTGCCACTTATTTCTCTATCTTGTGTCCATCAAAGAGTAGCAGCTGCCTTAAAGATTTCGGAATCAACAATTCGTAGAATTATAAAATGTAATAAATCTGAACTTCTCACTAACAAAATCACGAGAAAACGACGGAATTTAAAATCTGAACTAGTTTATTTTATTGATACATTGACACAAACGTATGGTCATGAAGTACTAAGATTAGAGTCGATTCAAATAGAGTTGAGTTTATCAATAAAACTGTGCAGAAATGATTTTTCGTCTGGACGGGTCTAATTTACTTATAATAGGGGTGTTAGGTTTGTTACTCATAGCCTTAGAAGTCTTGTGTGAGTTAGGAGCTTTCAACGTGTTTATATAAAAATTTATTTTTCTATTCATAATTAATTTGCCTTCTGTCATTTATGACCGACATATTTATATTAAACAGCATTTTATTTATATTTTAATATATAGCTTTTAAATCGTTCCTTAACTAATTCAATAAAAAATATTATTTAATTGTCCCATTTTGTTTAAAAATATTTTATTTGTCTCCGCCACTAGCGTTATCTTGTTTGCGCAATTTTGTAACGGTCGTGTATCCTTTTCTATTTGAATTGACTCTACCTCCTTATCACTGCCAGTTTAACCCCATTGAACTAATTTGGCGTATAACAAAAAATTATTATGATAGACATATTGGTCAAAACGGATATAGTGATAACGAGGTTTTGAAAATGTGGCAAGTAGCCTGTGATCAAATTAGATGTGAAACTTGGGCAATATCTGTTAAAAAAATCGAAAATTTAATAAATAAATGGTGGGAAAGGGAAAAGATTGTTGATGATATTAATCCAATAATAATAAATACAAGAAATGACAGCGATAGTTCAGATGACGACGATATCATGCATTACTGACTAATATAAAAAAAATAAAAATAAAAATTTAAATACAACTTGTAGCAATATATTATATGAATAAATATATTTTTACTTAATATTTTATTACTTTGTACTTAGGGGAAACATAAAAATTTAATTTAATTAAACAACAAATCATAATCCAAAATTTACGTATAAGCAGTTCACTTTTGTAAGAACAAACTAAGAGGGAATTTTGTTTTCAATAGTTCGCACCTTTGAAGCTATATATCACGTTGGTATTAAAAAAAGTCACTTTTTTAAAATGTCGATTAAAATTTGTTAGAAACAATCAACAGTGCACAAGCTATAGTCTATAGTCGACTAATATAAGAGTTCTGAACGCAGCTTAAGATTTCCACTTTGAACTGCCTCCTTCGGTGGTCACTTTAGTCAGGTTTACTGTATTATTAAAATATATATAGGTATTAACGATTGGCCACTGTGCTATTAATAAACTATTTTTTTTAATTTTTAATGTGCGCCCGTAAGTTATGCAACACTTACTGCAGGAGTGTTATGACGTTATCGAGCGGTCAGGGGCATGTGTAGTAATAGTTATTTCGCAACTGTAATTTAAAAAATGCCCATAAACCTTACACATGTTTGACACACATTCAGCGATATAAAACTATCTTTGTAACAATGTGCACCGTCCAACTATAAGTGACAAAGTAAATATTTAACAATAAAAATACAAGGTCTCATAATTTTATTTTGGAAACAAAAAAAGAAATAAAAAATGTATTACCAACAAATATCTATAAGTAATAGAGATTCTGGCACCATATGTCTCATTTTAAACTCTTCAAAAGATTGGGTCAACGTGGTAGTTGTAGACCTGATCTTTACGTAAACAGTATGGTTACGATCGGTACTACGGTTCGATTAAACACATTTTGCCATAAAGGCTGATTCAGATCCTAAGTGATTTAAAAACTTCATAAAAAAATAGAATCTCCTGTAGTGCAGTTTTTTTTTTGAGGCCTTTTTGAAATTACATTAACATAGCAATGGGATAAGCGTGGGTAGTAAGAGCAATATTTATGTTTGTAATTTATTTGTAGTATTTATGTAATGTAAAATGCACTCTAATTTAAATAATACTAAGAAATACATTTAAAATACATTTTTGAGCGACCATATCAAAAACAGTTCTTTTTAATCATCTAGTACCGGCCATAAAGTAAATCTTTTTCGGCCTAGACCAATACACTTATTTTTTTTGGCTTCTGGATGCTATAGCCATCTATGTGTCATTTCTCAAGTTACATGGTCTCCATGGTTACAATGAAACAATTGACAGTCGAACATTTATAATTGCAATAATTGTTTGCTGGTTGCTATGGCGTAGTGGTCAGCTCATTTGACTGCTAACCGTGGGGGCTCGGATTCGAATCCCGGTGATGGCATGGATGTTTTTTTGTAAAAAATGCAATTTTATACAAAAAAAAAAAACCTGATTTGTCTGAAAATTGGTATACTCATGTATTTTATGCCGTAGAATACGAAAATAAAGTTCATTTTTGTCTCGAACCAAATATTTGAAAGATTACACAAAAAAAAAAATCAGCTGTGGCCACCACAGGACCGACCGCCATCATAAAGTACTTCATAAAGTAATACATTCTAGCAGCAGAGTAGAAATAACTTGGCCTAATATTTTCTAACAGAGATATTATTTATCATGACCATGGAAACGTTACATATAAGTAAGAAAAAATTAAGAAAAATTTTACAAAAATTATTCGAAATTTTTCGTTTTATCAAAAAACGTCTCAAATAAAAGTTATTAATTATTGCTTTTATAGCAACTTTTGTTCAATAATTTTTTTCGAAATATTTTTCTGTTGCTAAATATTCGCAAAAATCTTAAAATCGACACGATTAAACTCCCATTTCTAGTCAACCGATTTTTACCAAAAGTTGATTAACTCGTGCCATTGATAGCAGAAGCTTAAATATGAAGTTTCATAAAAATCCTTTCAGCCGAATTTGCTCTGCACGTGTACACAGACGGACAGACAGACAGACAGACAAAAAATAGACTAAAAATAGTCAAAACGTTATGTAGGGACCTCAATTCGTGGAGATCCATCTAAATCTCGAAATGTCAAAATCGGTATGATCACAATCTATATGATGTGTCCTTATATATGTTGGCGGTCGGTAACTAGAAATTAATAAATTAAATTTAAAAAATCAACCTTAACTCAAAACTAGGGAAGCTGGAATTTATTAAGATTTTTTTCCACGTCTCTAAGGCCAAAATTACTTCAAGATCATATTTTTAACTAAAATTAAAAGCAGCAAAAATAGAAATTTGACCACGAAAAAATTTTAAATAGTGGGAAATGGCAAACCAAATATCGACAAGGTTATTTAAACTCGGACCAATATTATATTAACAACACTTCAAAATTTTAATAACAAATACGGAATTCTTTATTTTTAATTACTAGTTTAACTAAGATATAGAAATATAATCACAAAATTTATGGCAATAACCTTCAATACTTACTACCGTCATATTTGCATTAAATTGCAGTAAAATAATAATTAGAACTACTAAAATTTTAGTAAGTGCAAATATGTAACAAGGATATTAATCCGGAAAACGGAATAATTTCCGCTACCTAATGCAGGTAGACCACTCCAAAGGCTATATATGAAAGTCATTATTTGGAAAGTGGGCTAAAGGCGAGAAGGCCAAAGGTAGGAGTGTGATTACTGGTTAATATAAAAATGATACTCATGTGAAATTATTTGCTTACATTGCGAAGAATATTTTACAATGACCTCAAAAACATTTTTATCATTGAAAATTTCGCTAGATTTTTTTTTGGGGAAGCATTGTCTCATCCATTAGGCTGTCTGATCCATTAGGCATTTTAGACACAGAATATTGTAGAGCATACGAAAATTTAACACGAATTAGGAAGAAATACAATTAATTAATTAATAAAGACCATTCATCTGCCACCTGAGAACGGTTTCCTTTGGATTTTTTTGGAAGATTTAAAATTCATGTGTCATTACTTTTGTTACCTTAATTTTATGAATATTTTCAATTTTGGAGCAAAAAATATAAATCTTTGATAAGTATATACTAATATATACAGCTCAGATATTTTATATTATAGAATAATGTTTTTATAAACATATAAATAAGGATTCGAAGAAATATTTATAGGTTACGTTTTTAAATAAATTGTTAGCTGTACTTTATGTTTCTATGCATTGTTTTAACGTTGTACGTACAGTTCATAGCAAGTTAGAAATTAATATGTTACGAATAGACCGCCATCGGTGTTTTTTGAAACCAACTGCTCTGCTTCGTAAAATGTTTTATATGTATTATCGTTCTTATAATTCTGTTGTCTTCGAGTTTAACTACCTAATTACCTAAATTGATCATATTTACTGTCCGTCTTTGTAATTTTGAGCAAGATTTGTTAATGATGACATTATGTTAGGTTATGTTAAGGCATTCGATAACTACGATGTCACTAATAGAATGCGATAGCCAATGTGTTTATATGTCTGTGTCATTAAAACCTCTCACTAGCTGTAAGTTTAGAAAATTATCCATAATCTACAACGAACAACGTATTGAATTTAGAGGTCTGAATGGTTTCACGTCTTACCATATGTCAAACTTTAGTGACAGTAAACAGTCTTTAAGCTACAGTGTATAAGCTATTGATTTAAGAGCTCTGAATGCGGTTTAAAGGTGTATTGTTTTGATTCAAATTGGAATCATTACAGCCACATTCTTAATTGTAATTTTTTAAAATTTTTTGGCAGATAAGATGAAAAACAAAAATTGATAAAACAAGATCAACATATTGTTCCTTCATAGTATTTAGAAATGGCTAACAGACTTATTGCTATGTTACTTGCCATTTAACGATTATTAACGTAAATTTTTCAAAATTAAACTACTAAATAATATTGTTTTGCAAAAATAATGACATATTAAATTGTAATGTATAAAATAAGAATTTTAATAAATACATATTGAAAAGTTTTGATATGAACCATTTTTTTGCTCTGAAAACTTTTATACTTTCAAAAAACAACTTTTCCAAAATACAACAAAATGCAACTTTTCATCTGCTGAATAAATGTCTATACCAATCAGTGAATTCAATTCGTCAGTCTTATTATCTGTTATACTAGTGTCGGCGAATCAGCGCAGTTACGTCACACTACGTTTCAAACAATTGCATTGTTCCAAACAATACAGTCGTTTGTTACGTTGATTCGGCGACGCTAGTATAGATAACTATGCGATAGATACATTTGTATTGATTCAGGACAGAAAGTATCACTTAACCTTATTTGTCAGATAGTTACCTAGAGGTTTACCTGAAGGTAGAAAGACTGGGCATAAGTGTTTTGCAAGGTGTTTAACCAAATAAAAACATAGTTTGTATTAACCGTTTCTTTCAATTATCCGTACTTTCAGTTAGATTCACCGAATTATCACGGATAATCAACGTTTTACTGTACTTCTTTTGCAACTGAACCTAACCTAACCCAATCTGTTGATACATTTGCAATTTAAAAAATATGAAAGTAAAAAAATGTTCATGCTTTATTAACTTGCGGCAAGATGTCTCAACATCATATGATAGATATAACTTTATGTAATCAATCTTCTCATAGAATTTCATAATAGATCAATTGCCGAAAATAATAGCTTGACATTCTCTTTACTATTAAACTCAAGAACCTATATTTACCGTATCGTATCATATTGAATTCGAAATTTTATTAATATGACTAACATGTAGAATATGGGATAGTCTTTTGCAGGGGCCAGCAAATGACGGCAAACGACTGATTTTTAAATATTTTTCACTCGACTGCAACCACTTAGAAAACTGGGTAGCAAAATACAGGGTAATTATAAAATGGTGCCGTGGCATCAGTGATTTTATTGTAGCTGTGCAGTATTTTAAGAACTGTGTAACTTACTAATGCAAAACTTGTAGAGCCATCCGTTGATGAAGAATTGAAATACTGAATTGTCAAAAAAATTTAATATTGTAATATAAAAACTAATAGTATGAAATCAAAAATCTATATATATATATATATATATATATATATATATATATATATATATATATATATATATATATATATATATGTATATATATATATAATCGGTAAGATATCTGTCAGATGTCCTTCCAGAGGTTTTTTGCATACTTCCCTCTGACCTAGAAAGTTGAAATTTGGCATGTGGTTTCTTGGGAACATTCTTAAGATGAGAAAAATCCTAAACCTAGAAAATTCAAAAAGGGGGCGAGCCTGCGACCCAAAAAGGTTCCCATGCTATCTTAATGGGACAAAAATGAAGTTTGTTCGATTGCGTTGAAATTCAATATCTGGGGCTGTTCAAAATTCCCAACACGACCCTGTTTTAGTTTTCCGAAATTTTATTTAAATATATACTCCAAAATCGGTCCCCGAGTGCTAGCTTAAAATTTCAAAATCGTTTTTTACTTTTGCAGGGGTATTTTTTACTAACGAACGCAGTCCGGTTTTTAGAGTTTCGTATGACTATCTGCCTTCACCAGTGGTTTTTAACTAGGGTGTGGCCACACCCTGGCGTAAGTCTATGAAAGGCGAACTCCGTAGAATTAATACGGCTGTCATACGGAGAAATGAAGGTAGGGTACCAGACCGCTCGAGGAAACGCGTTTAGACCTTTTTTCGAACGCTCTGGACTTAAACAGAGAGACTCGAAGCACTCCGAGCTTGCTTCCCAAACCCAGCTAGGGTCGCGATAAGTCGCAGTAAGTATCACACGTACATCTATGATCCATCACGTGATGCAATTGCCATGTGCCTCCGACTATTGTACGCGTAGCAAAAAGCGTTTGAAATATATCCTAATTTCGTTATGCTCGATTTTCAGTGACAAAGGTATTCTACATCAAAAATTTACTAAAACGGTGGATTACAACAACTTGGTCAACTAGTGCCTTTTGGATTCAAAAATCCTGATAAAGGGCAAAGTGAACCATCTACTGATGTGGACCGTCAATGATTTTGTTGACATTATCAAGTCAAAACAAGTAACACATGAAATATTAGGTCGTCAAGGATGAAATTTGTAGAAAAAAGGCAAAGTTGGTTGATAACTTACAAATATAAGGAATTATTTTATTCATCAAAGTATGCACCCATATTATCTATACACTTTTGCCATTTAAGCGGCAGGTTGTTCAGGCCGGTGGTATAAAATCCGGGCGGACGAGAGTCAATGAATTCCTGGAAGGCCAGTTTTACAGCATTGTCGGAATTAAACTGTTTTCCTATTGAAAAGTTGTCCAAATTGCGGAAGAAGTGGTAGTCAGTGCTAGATCTGGTGAGTATGGAGGATGATGAAGAAGTTCCAACTCTAATTCCTGTAGTTTTGTCACTTGTTTGTCATTTGTGCAGTATGTGGTCTAGCGATATCATGCAAGAAGATAGGAGTCGATCTGTTGACCAATCTAGGCTGTTTTTAAAGTTTTTGCATCATTTCATCTTGCTGTATGAAATTTGGCGAACCAATTTGATATTGTCTGCTGCGTAGTAACACTAGAGCCCAATACACTATTAAAGTTTCACGCGGTCTGCGATGCCGTAGTTCCACGTAAGAACTCATACTTCATAATAGTGCGAATTTTCCTCAAAATCGATTTTAAAAAAAAGTTTTTGATATTTTTTAGAGCATACAATGATTTCTTTAAACGAGCGAGATGTTTAACTTTAAACATCTCGCAAAAAACGCATCTCAACAAAAAAAAAAATAGAACCGTAAAATAATAAGCCAATGTCAAATAATAAGCTGTTAAAGTTGGCAATATTATTAACTACAAATTTCATCCTTGACGACCTGATATATGCCAGACGGTGGAGAGGATTCGAAAATGAATTCGACGAATAGAATCTGGTAAGAAAAACTCATTTACCAATAGGGCAATATAAATTAATATTTTAGACTTTTATTATATATTATAGACATTTATTCTAATTTATTTGTTTGTCCTTACAAGGTTTCTTTTATCGCACGGGTTTGTAGAAATATATTTATTTATTTATTGTTTCATTTATTATAAGTTTGTAATATTCTAGTCATAAAAGTAGTCCGCGTTAGACAAATTGACATCTTTGTTGTGAGTCAAAAATTTTAACTAACTAAACTATAAATGTTTATTAGTAATTTATTTACTTTATTTTATGTAATAATTTCAAAAACAACTGTTTTACTACACGATTTTGTATAAAAATATATAATTTAGTTTTTAAAGTTTATTGCAAATACGCACAACTATCATTGATTATGCGTACTATGTTTTAATAATAGTTTAAGAAATTTTTTTGTAACACGTATTTTAATTTATGTTCAGTTAAATTTCTAGAATGTGTTTGCGCATTGAAAAAAAAAAAATTCTAAAATTTTCCAGTTCTCACATTTTTTACCAAGTTTATTTGCGCACATACATATATAAAAATAAACATAAATAACTATAGAAAGTGCATCAGTGTTTCTTCTACTCCCTTTTACTGATTTTCGTTAAATATACACAAAAGATTTGTCTGAGGGTATTAGAGAGATATTGCTAAGTGAAAAAAAGCTGACTTTATTAAAATAAACCTCTAATAAAGTATCCTGTATTAAAATTTTTCATGATGTTTTAAAGAGTGTTATTGCATCGGTGCTCTTGCTTCATACTTTATTTTGACAAATATGCCAAATTGATAGATCGAAATCGTAATGAATATAGAAGTTAACTGGAACCCTTATATGAGTTAACTGCAGTAGACTATTTTTAACTTCTTCCCATACGGCACAACCATTCGCAAAAGGGTTTCGTGACACAATTTCTCGGAGAAGACTAACATCGTCCTCTTATTTAAATCGTAAACGTTTTTTATCTTTAGCTTGCATTATTACTTACAAGAAAAGTCAACAAATGTTATGTTCGAATTTACTCCGTTGTTAATTTTGAGGTTAACCTGTCAAAATTAAGGCGCTTTAAATAAAAAATGCTTTGCCGTTATTTAAATTAAATATAGGTTGCCTGTATTTTAATAAAAGAAAGAAATTAAGGATATATCAACTGCGCATGCGCACATGTTAAATAAAGGAAACCTTTATTAAAAGATCAGTAGAACAGAGGTTACAATAACTCTCTATTAATGTTGTATTTTATTTATTGTTATAATTATTACCTTAAATGCAAAAACGAAACTTTAGTCGCCTGCGGGGAAGACATAATAAAGGCGATATAGATAAATATAGAGAAGATTGAAATTTCTGGAGAAACCGAACAGCTTAACTGAAGTTTTAGGTATAGGGAAATCGGCGAAACAGTGCAGTTGCGTCACTTGAAACGTCACAAAAAAATGTGAAGTCAAGTTTAGTACGTTTACATTCATCTATTTAACGAATGTAATAATTGTACGCTGTCACTTGTATCGAAAAGAAATGAAAATATAAGAATACGAACAGAATAGAAACAAATAAACTATTCTAATAGGCAAAATAGTCCTACAAAGGACTGATGTGATCCAAAAATATGATCAAAGAAAAGAAAATAAAAGTAAGTTGAATATAACCTAAAAACTATGCAGTACACACAAAATCAAATAAGAAAATTTATAAGAAAATATATAACTAAACACAAAGCTGCTAAATAAACAACAAACAAAATAAAAAAGGCTTTTAGAAATTACTATGAGTTAGATAATTCAACAAGTCAGTATCAAAACACAACAGACGTATTATTAAATGACAAATGTAAACATCGTTTTATTCAGGGATACCAATACAAATGTCCCTATATTAAATAAACACTTTTAAAATTTGTAAATCTTCCAAATGACTATCGAACACAAACTAAATATGTCTTCAAGAGGTATGTTTTAGTAAAATAAAAGAGTAAAGAGCAATATTAGTCTATAATTCACATGCAAAAAAATCGATTTAGTTATTTTTCCGCCACTAAGTTTGTCATTGATGTTATGACGCAAAATAACAAACTGAGCTGTTTCAGCGATTGAGCTATAGTACGAATTAATAGAACATCCAGCTTTTTCACCAGATTTGGCTCCCTTAGAATTTCATCTGTTCCCAAATACGTTACCCAAATATCGTTACCTTTTTTACTGGTATTATAATTATTATCGATAATATTTGTATAGTAATATGAACCAATGATTCTAGCGCTGAATCGTGGTATTTGATATTAAGTAATATTAGTAATTTTGTAATGCTTTTTGTATTCTCAACCTAAAACTCTAGGCCTAAAATCAACAACTAAAGATAGTAGTACCAAATGAGACGTGTTACTCGTAAATTTAAATAAATAGGCGACAGTTTCAAATCAGCAAATTATTATTTTGGTAATTTACTGCAACTCACAACACTATATACGAGGGCTATTTTTTTTAAATTTTGTAAGGTTGGCATTGGAAACTCAGTTGCCATTGTTAAGCAACGCTTGCGCAGTAGGGTTTATCAATCTATCTGTCAGTACCTCCCAACCAGTTCGACCATCACGTGCCATAGTTTTGACATGAGCATTATTTTATCATGGCTACTACAATCAATGATCCGGCTGCATACGAGATTCGCTCTGTGATCCGTTTTCTACAAGCAAAAGGCAACAATGGGGCAGTGCATGTTGTGTACCATTTGACAAATTTCTAGTGACAAGCTACAGTCTAAAAGCTATTGATTTAAGAGCTCTGAATGCGGAAAAAAGGAAACTAAATTGAAAAATAAAATATATTTTAAATGTAAAATTCAAATCGTGAGGCTGTATTTTCAATTTGTCTTTAAATGGTACTTTACACCTATCGTCAATAATTCTTATATGAGTTCTAGATAATTTTATCATTACTGTAAGCTTTTACTTAATTCCTTTAACTATGCAAAAACATAATAATTAGTAATTAATTATCAGTATTCTGTTTGACAAAATACACTTTCCATTTAAAGTACCACTGTACTAATTGTTAATAAAATTATTCGTTCATTAAACTCTAATTTAGTAAATATACAATAAAATAAAACAATAAAAAATTAAAATGAACAATAAGTTAATCAGTGATAATGACTTTTAAAGGTCATAAACTTGGTTAAGAGTTTGTAATATGTTATCATGGTAGTGAAAGCCAAGTAAAGAAATTAGAAATTTCTCTAACGATTTTTGTTATTGAACGGCGTGTTACAAAGTCAAACGGGACTTGGTAAACGTATCTAGGAGAGGAGATGTTTTCATATTTATATTAGTGAGGAGAACGTCTAAAGTGAGTCTTAGAAAACACCTATTCTCTCTCTATTGACCCTTATTCGAGGAGGAGGCGAGGGAGGCGTAGTTACATGCGGTGACATAGTTTCCTATACAATTAAAATCTTTAGATTGTTTAGCGAGTACCGTTTTACATTGTGGTCAGGAAACACGTATCTAACATATGTTCTTATTGTTTATTCGAGAAACTCGCCTTCGATTTTAATATAAACTTACTTTCTTTTAATTACATTTAATATCAGTATTGAACTTGTAAAGTATCACCTGATTCACCAAGTATGGCATCTGGGTAGTTAATCCATCGTCTATATCAGCGGTGCTCAACCTTTTCTCTCTTACGTACCCCTTGATTAGACTTTATGATTTGGTCATTGTTCTGAGCCAGAAACGTACGAGAAGAATTTTTGATCCGATTGCGTTTTTGAAAAATATTGCAATTTTTGTGTTTCTGACAAAATTAATAATTTTTTTAATTCATGGCTAAATTATGGCTAATATTTATATGGATTTTTTGTATTTACGGCTAATATAGTGTGTGTCTTTTTTTGAAATTAAAAATATAATAAAAAGAATTAACAGTTGAGGACCGAGTTTTGAACACCACAGTACACTCTACACTGTAGAGTGTAGTATGTAGTGGTCAGTTATTTTATTATACTATTATACTTTGTGATTCAACCTTTTGTTGTTAAGGTATCAAAGAGGAAAAAATCATTTATAGTAATGAAATACTTATTAAACAAATAACATATTAAATGTTAGAATATGGCAATATATAAAGAAATAAAGAATGTTTATTTTTTTTTTCTTAAAAAATAATGTTACATCTTTTACCTACATTAAAAAATCAGCTGTGGCCACCACATGACCGTCCGCCATCATTAAGTACTTGTTTAATTTATGATGCTTTATCTGCATTATCTGCATATAGAAATAAAAGTTGTTAGTTATTGCTTTTATAGCAACTTTTGTTAAATAGATTTTTTCGAAATATTTCTCAGTTTCCAAAAAACTTAAAACCGACACGAGTAAACTCCCATTTTTTTCTGCCTTAACCTCTATTAAATTAAATAATGTTACCACACGCTGAACTTTCTTCTTTGTGGGTCTAGTCCGTAAGGGCTATGTTATTATTAATAACTCTATGTAATATATATTAAGTTATTTCTTAAATAATATGTATATATATATATATATATATATATATATATTATATTGTAAATAATGAGAAATACATGTCTGAAATTGAAAAAAAATTAAGTCATTTATCAATATATTTCTTATTAATCTGATGAAGACTTGAATACGAAGCAAATGAAGAAAAAAACGCAGGGATTTTAGAAAATTATTTAAATTTTGTTTTAAAAAAATTAATAGAAGCTCTTAGTACTCAAATAACGAATAAAAGTGATTATTAAAAAACTGTTCATTTTGATGTGCTTATAGAACAAATATTACTAGACATCCAGTATTATGTTGGCTTCTTAGACTTATTATATAGCTACAAAATCCTTACGTCCTGAAGTGTGAAAATTCACACTTCATATAATTTTTTTTTATTTAACATATAATTTTTTTTTCAATGTTATATATTAGCGCAGAGAGAAACAGATAAAAACAGCATTAAATCTTCTGTCTGTCTGTATGTATGACTGTCGGTATGTGCGTTTTTTACTAGAGAACTGCTGCTCCGATTTAATTGCGTTTTTTTTTTTTTTTTCTGTCTGTAGCTACATAATATGGTTAGGTGTTCGGCTATGTTTCATTAAAATTGGTTCTGTATTCCAAAATTATAATTATATTTGTTCGCGCGGGTAAAATGAAATCCACATTTTTCGTTAATAATTTTCTTAAAATTATCAGTTAGTACCAGGTTTCGTCAGCGGCAAAGTTGCAAAGTTCACCAAATTTTAATTTGTTGTCAATAAATAAAAATATATTTTGATAAAGAACTAGATTTTAAAATCTAGTAACTTATAACGAGTATTAAGCTATTACAAATCATACTTACATTGTGTATTTTCATAACCTTTTGATTATTTGTGTCATTCTTAATAAAAATTTCTCATATCTTAAATTTCTCTTTTTCTTCCAAAAATGTAAAAATTTGTTATTTATTTAACATTTTATATGTCAGTCGTTTGCCTTTCCACATTTTGAGTACTTTCTGCTAACATTTAATAATATACTTGTGACAACTTAAGAAAACGAAACTCTCGTTTAATTCCTCTTAAACCAAAGAAATAGACTTTACATATAGTTCAATTTATATATAGTTCAAAATAACATGCAAATAGTTCAATTTACTTTTACTTAAGCTTACAATTTACTTGGCCCTTTCTACCACATCGATTTTTCGTTTTCAGTAGAAGGATAACTTCTATTTTGGCTACAAAGTCTGGAAGGCAATCATTGTACCATTGTGGCATGGCAATTCTACCATATTTAAATATTAGCAAATGTTGAGATACTTTTGTCTTAATTATTTGTGGAAGAATGTACATTTAATTAACTAGATAATAAAGATGTATCTGTAGGTCTGTTCACCTGTAAAGATAAAACCGTCTGAGACGAGTAATACCTGTTCTATTAACTTGATATAAAAATGAATGATTATTTTTTGCGACTTGCTCAGCGGGAGACATATTTTTACAAATCCAATGCCACTACTGTTTAATTAGCTACTAAAACTGCACACTTAACTAACAGTGTAGAATCCAGACGGTTTTCTCCGGGCTAAAAATTACATGAGACGGGGGGGGGGGATGCATGAGCTGGGAGGTTTTTGCCACCGGGCTGATCCCCCTCTCGGTTACCCCCTTGGATTCAACACTGTTAACTAATATATTTTTGTAATATATTATTGTTTTATTAGCAAAGGATATTTTAAGATTTATTCTTTCAGTCTATTTCTCTTCTTCTGTCTTTCTTTCTCCTTGAGCACTGCCAATCAGGTTAACACAAGTCTTCCACCTTGATCTATCTTTCCACGTATCTTATAACTATTACGCGATTCTATCAGTTGATATTCAAAATATTTAACAACCGGTACGCTAAAAAATGTAACACTGAAAAATCTAACAAGCTAAAAAAAACGTACTTCTAAATTATCAGCCTGATTGCTCAATTGAATGTGGAGATATTGCACTACAAAAATGCTGTCAAATATAAAATTATCAAAACTAACCTAGGTTCAACATTAAATATCAGAAAATTACTTTTAAAAAAAGGCGAAATAACGCTCGAAAATTGAATTTTGCTACATATTTACATCAAATTTAAGTTGTATATCAATTTTGGGTCAATCGGTTCAATCAATATAGAAGTCGTAGATTTCGAAAATGGAGTTAATTTAAAGATTTGCTTCATATAAGATTGAATTTTGCCCGAAAAAAATAATTACATGTATTCTTTACATAACATTATATACCTACACGCGTTACACGACAGTTAAGTGCCTCCCCATCCAAAAGAGTAGTATATAGCAGTTCTGACAAAATAATATAGACTACTACTAAATACGATTCTAAAGGTGGCCGAAAACTATTCTTTTGAAAATGATTAAAATCTTTTCTGATATTTTTACGAATTAACAGAGCAACATTGTAATGTGTTGATAGTTCCTCTATATGTGCCAATAATATTGACTTCTATCTATCGATAGAACCACCACAAATGTGCTCAAAATACAGATAACTGATGACAGCTAAATAAATAAACAAAGTGTGCAGTCAAATTAGATCTAGGGCCCGGATCTATAAACACTATTATTGCATTTCGTATTAAGTATTACAATTACCGACAAACGAATTATAGAAATTATGCAACAAAATCATAAATATTAAAATTAGGACAGTGATTTGTAAAAAAAAAAGTCAAAGGCCCTACAGACTGCCTGGGCCCCGGTAATTAGTACTGTCTCTCAACTCCCCTAGCCATTTATGCTGCTGTACCATTTGTTTTTTTTCAAATAATGTTTCATTATGTTCCCTACGTTGACGGATGTGCAATCTATCATTGCATTCTCTTTAATCCTCATCACGGTACACAGTAATCTTGTAATCTACTAACTTCAAAATTCCAAATTATAGACGTGTATTGTTTGTATAAATGTATCAAACATATCAATTATAACTAAAAGTTTATCAAAATATTTATTAGTAAAGATAAATTTCGTAAAAAACAATAAAATTTAATAGTTAATAGCTGGAAGCATGAGAACGACCAGCCTAATTTTTCTAAATATTTAAATTCAATTACTTTCTATTGGTCAATGAAAATCTAGTTCATATCAGGTGATGAATTATCGAAATCAGGCCTTGGTATGAACACCAGTAATTAACAACAGACATAAATGTAACCTTCGTCTCGTACGAAATATTTGCGATATGACAAAATATGATCTGAATTTAAAAGAAATCATAATTTGGTAATATGTTAATTAAAAAAAGGCACGTATGTTTATTATATCTCAACTATTTAGGGAATCTATTACATATTTTGGTCTACAGCAGTGTTATTCCAACTGTTTTCCTTAGAACCGTAGATCAACTGTACTACCTGTGTCCATGTAATACTCCACAGCAGTGGTATCCAACCATTTTTGGCTTGCTCACCTCTTAACAGATCATTTTCCTAAATTTTACCCCTCATAATATATATTTTTTAGTAATTTATATGACAATGAATAGATCAAGATGGTGGACTTATGTGGGTGAGGCCAAAAGTCAACCTGACTGATAGTGCCCGAAGCAGAAGAAGAAGAAGAAGAAGAAGGAGGAGGAGGAGGATAAGAAGAAGAAGAAGAAGAAGAAGAATTTATATGGTTGTAGTTTTTATTAAAAAATTATAAAAAATTTCACTTTCTTAATAATGATCATAACCAATAAATTTAAAGTCGGTTTTACAGTGTAAGGAATATTTGTAATTGACATTTAAAGTCAGTATTACACTATAAAAGTAACCAGAATAACTAGATATGGTTTGTCCTTACAAAAGAAAACAACTTATGCAACTCTTTGACCCACATGTAGGACTACTATTGAAAGTTCAAAAAAAAAACACATCGTGGGAGAAATATAAACAAATATGTATTTAATAATGAAATAAATATGTTTTAATTTTTTTTTTTTTTAGCGGGGTATCAAATGAAACCTCTTGGCGTGAATTAACAAATTTTTATTTATGTAAAATAATTTTTTCTATGGGATTCTTGTCAAAAAGACGTCAATAAACTTTCATCCCTCACTCTATTTTGAAATCTGAAAAAAATCTCAATAATCTACTATGATGAGAACCAGAAGTTCAACAGGAATTTTTGATAAAATTAGTTTTTCGAAAAATATCGATTTTTTTGTGTTATTGAAAAAACAATTATTTTTAACAAAAATTTATTGTGCGATGTCAAAAAAAGCTCTTAACACGTAAATTAAGACGTAAAAATAACGAAAAGTAGTTTTTTAGAATTTAGGTTCAATTTTTTCCAAAAACTTACGAAAAAGATTCCCGCAACTTTCAACTCAAAGGGGTCAAACTAAAAATCTGAAAAATTCTACGTAATGTACATTGATCTAAAACGGATTATTTGTATTTATAGTTAAGTTAGTATGTCTTTTTTTGAAATTAAAAATATAATTAAAATTTTTGCAGAGCCCAAGCTGAGAACCGAATTCAAGTATGTAGAGTGTAGTCTGTAGTGTTCAATGGCTCCGACTACTAAAAGTTACTTATCTGACAGGTTCCAAATTACGAAAATAGGTAATAGTTTTTCTTTTAAATTAAGTAACATTTGGGGTGTTCCACAAGGAAGTTGCCTTGGTCCGCTACTTTTTCTCATTTATGTAAATGATATAAAGAATTATGTAAATAAGATTAATAAATAAAACACTCGGTAAGTTTCACAAATATCAGACATATACTGACACCATCATTCCTGCTTCATCTTCACATCCTTATAATACTAAAATGGCTGCTTTCAATTGTTATGTAGACCGATTATTAAAAGTTCCACTCTCTGATGAAGACTACAATCTGGAATTACAAACTATTTACAAAATTGCAATTAATAACGGTTATAACAAGGCTGAAATTGACAAAATTATTAGAAAAAAGCGCAAAAATTTTTTATTAACATATTTTTATTCCCCAAGTATACCTGATACAAAAATTTATAAAAAAATACCGTTTTACGGCCAGGTTAATTTCAAAATAGGATCAAAATTAAAGAAATCAAATATAACCCCAGCCTTTTATAATAAACATACAATTAAAAATTTACTCGTTAATAATAAATTAGATAAAACTGATTTACACAACAAAAGTGGAGTTTATCAAGCATCGTGCCAAGATTGCTCAACAATATATATAGGCCAAACTGGTCGAAAATTTGCTACAAGATTTGGTGAACATTTGAAAGCCATCCAAAATAATAAAGTAGAACAGTCCAACATAGCAGAACATATGATTTCCAATAATCATAACCTTTCCGTCAATGACTTCAAAATCCTACACATACACAATAAAAGCCTTAAACTGAACCTTTTAGAATACCGAGAAATTCACAAAAATATTAACTCTGGAATTCCCTTAATGAATGACCAGATTGACGTTTACAACTCACCCCTAATAAATCGGTAAATAACTTTTTTCTCTTTTTTCCCTTATCTGCCAATATGGTTTACACTTGTATTCCCTACCATAATATTTGTTCCCACTAAATGTATTTTAAAAAAATAAGTTTAGTTTGTAATTGAAACTCCTGTTGATGGCGTCACTGCCGAAATACGTATAGAGTATATTAAACTGATATTTGTGAAACTTACCGAGTGTTTTATTTATTAATCTTATTTTAAATATGTTTCACCGAGAATACACGGACTCCTCTGTCAATTATAATTATGTAAATATCGATTTTATTAATATGTTTGCAGACGATACCTTGGTTGCAGTTTATGATAAAGATGTTTACAATGGAATAAATAGAGTCAATACTGAACTTAATAAATTGTACAATTATTCTTGTAAAAATAAATTAAAAATTAATATTGATAAAACAAAAGCTATGATTATCACAAGTAAATATAAATATTCTAAAATCAATAACATAATTAATATCAAAATAGCTAATGAAAAAATTGAAGTTGTTAAAGAAATAAAATATCTTGGATTCATTGTTGATTGTCATTTAAATTTTAATAGTCATTTAACTTACATAATAAATAAAATATCTAAAAAAAATTACTTTTTCTGCAGAATATCTAAAAAACTGTCTATTTCAACTCTTATTATGTTGTATAAATCATTAATTCAACCTCACTTTAATTTTTGTGGAACAGTTCTCTATTGGTTGAATAAAAACTCCATTGATCGTCTACAAAAGTTACAAAATCGTGGCATGAGGGTAATTTTGAAGATGTCTAGGTGCACACCTATTAAGGGTATGCTTAGTATACTTAACTGGCTTTCTGTAGAAAATCGTTTAAAATATGGCGCTATGGTCTTTATTTATAAACTTTTACTAGGTCGTTTACCGGGATATTTTCAGAAAAATATTGTTTATAATAAAGATGTGCATAATTATAATACCCGAGGTGCCAACGATCTCAGAATCATAAAAACTAAATTATCTAAAACCGATAATCAAATTTTCTGTAAAGGATTTAAAGAATATAATGGTCTACCTGATCATTTAAAATATGAATGTTTAACTTTAGATAAGTTCAAGCGTGAATTATTTAATTATTTAATCAATAACAGTTAGGATTTTTTGAGAAGTATTATTTAAGAAAAAATATTTTTTGCGATTGTTATTATTTAAAATGTACAATGTATGGAAACATTATTATTATTATTATTATTATTTTTTTTTGTAAAAAAAAAAGAAATAGTTTATGTACGTTAGGCCCTGTCTATTTTGGTAAATAAAGTTATTATTATTATTACTATTATACGTCGTGATTCAGCCTATTTTTTGAATTAGTTTTTTGTTTTTAAGGTATCAAAGAGTAATAATTTATTTATAGTTGTGAATTACTTATTAATAAAATAACGGATTGTGAATAGTGAAAAATATGTTTCTGAAAATGAAAAAAAAAAAAATTAAGCTACTTCCTCAATATATTTCTTACCAATTTAAAGAAGAATTAGATACTAAACAAGCAGAAAAGATCGCTGGGTATTTTTAATTTAAATTTTATTTAGCAAATTATTTAAATTTTGTTTTAAAAATTAAATTAATGCTCTTAGTACCTACTCAAATAACGAATAAAATTGATGTGAAGTGTGAATATTCACACATTTCAGGGTTTCGCAGGTATATAATAAGTGAAGGCGGTATGCTGAGTGTGTAGGACAATTTTTACTTTGTAGTAATCACGGCAGAATGAACGATATTTTTTAAATAATTTATCGTCTGTTAATCATATAATAAGACTGATTATTAAATTTACGCTCTTAAAAATTAAATGCAACATTTGTCCAAATATAACATAATAAAAATGCAAAAAAAAAAAAACAAAAAAAATAAAATTCACTCCGTACTCGAACCCGAAACCCTTCATTTCACACCAGTGCTCTAACCCACTAAGCTATCGAACGCCTTGCATGTGAGTGTCTTACATTGGTATAACTTTTGTACTTTGTGAACCAAAAACCACAAAAAATGCGTTAATTTCCGAAAACATAATCTGATCAAAAATTCCTGTTGTACTATTTCGGTTCACACCAATATACATTACTTAGAATTTTTTTAGATTTTTAGTTTAAACCATCTGGGCTACAGGGTGTGGGACAAAATTTTTTTTGCACAATTTTGGCAAAAATCGCTTCAAAATAATTTATTTTGCAAAAATAAAAATTTGTTCGTTAGACCACGTACTAAGGGCTTTCATTTGATACCCTACTCAGAATTTAAAAAAAATATTTTTGTTTTCGAGCACATATTTGTTTATATTTTTAGGGGGGTATGTTTTTTAGATGTTTTAGTATTTTTCCTATGTGCGGGTCAAAGAGTTGTATAAGCATGCCAAATTTCAACTCTCTAGGTTTAGCCGTTTGGCTACAATTTTTACCGAACAGACAGACAGACAGACAGACAGACAGACAGACAGACAGACAGACGACAAAATGACGGTATAAGGGTTTTTTGGTCATACCTACAAAACCCTAAAAAATGATTATCAAAAAACTGTTGATTTTGATGTGATTATAGGACAATTATTCCTAGTAATCCAGCATTATGTTGGTTTCTTACAGTTATTAAATAACTACAAAGCCCTGGAATGTGTAAAAATTTACACTTCGTATAATTTTTTTAAACCTGCAATCTACGATTTTCTTCCAGAAGTGGCAAGGGCAACATTTATTATTTCATCTCCTTCAAGATCTTTGTTAACCATTATTCATTAATATCGGCAAATGATAAATCATCGAAACCTTTTCACAACTGCATGTGCAAAAGTATTTACATTTTATATATAAATAAATATTAATATTATTATTGACAAGCATCCGAACTAATGAGTAACGTAAAATTTAGGTGAACACCTTATATGGAAACGCAGAATTTGGACCAATTTTCTAACCGTGTTAATTCAAATCGTGTAAAAATAATCCGTATAAAAACAGGTTTGAGTGTATGTATCTTTTCCTCCATTATACATTTTTTCGCGTACCCTTAAACGAACAAAAGTGTACCCCTGAGGTACGGTTTCTCGTGCTACAAACAAGTATATAATTGTACAGTAATACTAAATTATTATTAATTATTTACTAAGTACTGTATGTACTTAGCATATAAGTACAGTATTTAGTAAATCTACGAGTAAAATTGTAAATATATTAATTTACTAGCTGAGTACCCGTTCTTCGCACGGCATAAGTTTAATTAACCCTTTCATTACGAAGAGCGTACGTATATGTTTCGTATATATGGGTCTAATGAACGAAGAGCGTATATTTTCGATATTACTGTTTATACAAGGTGTCTCAAAAGAAATTTTATATTTATTTAGCTTACTGCGTGAACGCAACGTATCCGAGGGGCGCGGGGGTTATGTCAATCGGTAGCCTGGCTCTTGGGAATTCAATCGCTATGGAGCGTTTCTCGGGAGCAGACCGCGCGTTATGCGTGCGAGAGTTTTACAAAAACGGTGATTCGGCGACTGTAGTGCGTAGAAAATTCTGCAGTATTAGAGGTTTTCGCCACTTAAATGATGCGCCAATTATTCCTCTCATTCGACATTGGGTTAAAAAGTTTGAAGAGACTGGTACAACGCTGGATAAATCAAAATCCGGGTGACCTAGGTCATCAAGAACGGTAGAAAACGTGGAGAATGTTAATCAGTCTGTTCGTGACGACCCGAACCTTTCAATTCGGAAGCGCGCAAGTGCTTTAAATGTGCATAGATCATCATTAAATCGCATTATGCACAAAGACCTAAAGCTGCACCCCTACAAAATTCAATTGGTGCAAGAATTAAAGCCCCAAGATGCCAGTCAGAGGCTTAATTTCGTAAATCAGGTGATTGAGCGATTTTCAACGTTTACCAACATTTTGTTTTCGGATGAAGCTCATTTTCATCTTAATGGCCACGTAAATAAGCAGAACTGCCGCTACTGGAGTGCAACGAATCCGAAACGCAAACATCAGAAACCCCTACATTCGCCTAAAGTGACCGTATGGGCTGCGATGTCGGCGCGAGGAATTATCGGCCCTTGCTGAAGACGAAAGGGGGCGTGCAGTTACAGTGAATTCAGAGCGTTATGTGGAGATGTTAGACAACTTCTTGGTACCTGAACTGCAAAACTTTCCTGGCTATAACCAAAGAACATGGTTCCAACAGGACGGAGCAACTTCACACACGTCCAATATGTTTCTGCTACGTGTTCGTGAAATTTTCTCAGGCAAATTGATCTTCCGGAGAGGTGACATAAATTGGCCTCCACGCAGTCCAGATTTAACCCCATATGGACTTTTTCCTATGGGGTTATCTTAAATCTAAAGTTTACGCCAATAAACCGACTACACTGGCGCATTTGAAAGAAAATATCCGTCACGAAATGGCAGCCATCCCTGAGTCCACCTGCCGAGACGTCATAAGTAATTTTACTGTTCGATTAAATGAGTGCCGAGAACGCGAGGGTCTACATTTAGACGATATTATTTTGAAGAAATAAATCCCCAAAAAGTGTATTTTAATAATTAATAAACATTTTTTCTATACACGGCATACTTTTTTTTTAATCGATCCACTAAATATAAAATTTCTTTTGAGACACCTTGTACTAAGAACATTTTTAATGTAGAAACAGAACCTCCAACTTTATATATATAGCTGTACAGGTGGGCCAGAAAGGACACAATTTTCAAATACCGGTCCAGACTTGAAAAGGTTTGCGAAGGTTTAACCTAGCCAAACCTATCCAATATATTATAAGATTCAGTTAGACAAAACCAGGTTAAATCTTGTTTATAAATGTTGGTATGTGTAACTATATTAGCTTTTAGTTTTCTTGTTTGTAAACTTCAAATCAGGTTTCTTATTTTATCAGTAAGAAATCGTAATTCTATACAGAGCGTAGGTTGTATTGCATATGGGCGCAGTTGCTCGTTTAGCGCACAGGTTGTAGACTCGTCCTTGCTGCCTTCATGAAACCAGTATTTACACTAAATACTCATATTGCGAGACCTTTAAATTGGGCTTCGAACTTGAAAGAAAGTTTACATGATCTTAATTTAGATGTTCAAGTTCATTTTTTATGTTAAATTTTAAGACGCAAATTGTAGAGAATTTTTTTAATTTTTATGAAATACACGAATGCTAATTATAAAATACTCTTGTCATGATTAGGTTTTACAACATATTTAAGAATAAAATGTCTACGTAAATGTTTTTCTAAGAATATTGATAAGAATACTTGCAAAAAGAGGGATTCCCTGGACAGCAACAATATTTTAAATTCTGCAGAGATTTTTGACAATAACTGTGAGGGTTGTTCAGAAACGTCTGGTTATTAGTAGAGCAATCCGCATAGACAGGATCCGCATCCGATCCGCATCCGCAGCCTTTGCAAAAATATCCGCACAGAATTTGCTGTCTGTTTGGAAATATCTAAATTGTTTCGCCTTATTTGGCATATCGCTGTTTTAAAACACTACTAATTTTTTTTAAATTTTATCACATTAATATTACTTGGTCCAGAAATATGTTTTCTATCTAACGTCGTACTGAGATTATATAGATTAAAAAATAAAAATGGAAATTACAATTATTCGACTCTAAAACCAAGTTTATATAAAATGTAAAACTTTAAACAGCAATATCTCAGAAACTTACTTTTTTAAGATATCTCACTATTATTTTAGAGCAGCGATATTTAGAAATAATTAAACAGATTAATTTATCACATTTATGACCAATAAATAACAAGGAAAGTCCTATAAGATCAGCAAATTTAAAAAAATAAGTTCTTAATAATAAAACTAAATTCTTAAATTCTATTATTAAAAGATTAAAGTTATATTACGATTTCAAGAATTTAAAGCTATTTTTATTTTTTTTAATTTGATATGAGCTTCTATGTTTTTAAATGTGGCAAATTACCATGGTTAATTTTTACTAATATTTCCAAAAATGCAAAATAAGGCGATACATAATTATTTTTAAATTAACAAACGCAATAAATCCAAAGATATTGTTGTATCTACGACTGTTATATAAACTCTACTATATTTAACTATTTAAGTGAGCGCAAAGTAGGTCTTTATGGGAAGAGTAAAAAAAGTAAAAAGTGCCGTACTGTATTATTATTTCACTCTTGCCATAAGCACAATACAAATGCCAGCGATACATTTTTGGGGTTCTAAATGCGTCTTTCGGAGGAAGAGGCGTCCAATTGAAGATTTTATGTTCACGCGGATATTGCGAATAAGCGGATATGATATATAATCCGCATCCGATCCGCATCCGCACGATTTAAATGATAATTTATCCGCATCCGCAGAAAAATGGCGGATATCCGCGGGTAATCCGCGTTTTTGAACTCTGTGTTTTTGAACTCTCAGTATTTTTCTTATATGTGGGTCAAAAAATTGTATAAGCATGCCAAATTTGTTTTCCTACTATTCCTTTTTCACATGAACAACATGTATAATATTATAATACCAATTATATTATTATATTTAATATAATACAAAATAAAATGCTAAATTATTATAATACAGTCTGTTCCAAACGGTTAAGCGGAACTAGATTTTGCAATCTAGTTACTTTCATCGCTTAAATCGTGCTTTTCGGTCGTTTTGTTTAAGCTTTGTAAATCATACTTACAATTAACATTTTTTGGTTAAGGTTAATATCATTTTAAAATGTCATTTTCTTTATATTATGATATTTTGTGCATTCTTAATACAAATTTCTCATTTATTTATTTTTTTGTCATTAAAATTTGTAAAAAAAAATAATTTAATTTTGATATGTCATTCGTTTCTATGGTTTCATTGTTGGAATTTTAAATTTGGACATTCCAACGTGAAAAATGAAATAACCCCAGCAAGGTCCCTTCTCGTGACAACCTAAAAGAACGAAAATCCCATTTAGTTCCGCTTAACCATTTGGAACAGACTGTATGTATTTTTATTTTTTATATTTTATCACAATATTTCATTAATCATTAATATTTTTTTACTATTATACGAGTAATAATCGAAAGTTTGATGAAATAAATATTTGTATATATATTCAAAATAACAGACATGTCAATTTGGTATCTGACATGTAGTTTTTGAGTGAATATAATCGAAAGAAAAAAAAATGTACTTTATTGAGTAAAATAGTTAGCATTGTGATCTATAACACTCTGCCATTTATCAGGAAGAGAAAATATTCCCGATTTATAAAATTCCTGATTTTTTGAGGAAAAAAATGGTTCAAGGCTCATTTTAAGATGGTTCATATCTCTAAGTGTCTTGTTTCTTAAAAAGTGTTCCAATGACCGAAATAAGTGATAGTCGGAGGGTGAAATGTCTGGTGAGTAGGGTGAGTGTGTTAGAACTTTCCAGTCAAGCTCGGAAATTTTTTCACGTGTCTTTTTTTGATGAATGAAGTCAGGCATTGTCGTCTTGAAGAATAACTCCTCTTCTATTCAAAATTTCTGGCCGATTTCTGGTCAAGTTCTGATTCAGTTGATCCAATTGTTCACAGTAGAGATCAGAATTACCACTTTACCCCGGTTTTAATATCTCATAATACATTATTCCTTTATAGGGCCTTCCAGATCGAAGTTCATCATCCAAGCATAAATTTCCTGATTTAAATTTTTTAAACCACTGTTGACATGTGCGTACACTTAGTTTATCACCATAAGCAGTGCAAATGTTTTATGTAGCAACTGTAGCAGATTTTTTTTATGGTACTACATTAAACAGCATAAAAAATGTTTTGATGAAAATTCTTCCGCCATTTTAAAATGCAAGGGTTTAAAATGAAACGAAAACAATAATTAAGTACTCAAGATTACAGAGTTTAATTAAATCGCAAAAGACGTCTGTTTAATTCAGCGAATAATTCATGACTAGTTCGCATACCGCACTAATAATAAAAACGAAAAAACTTTCCTAATTTGTTTAATTTTCTATGTGATCGCATTAGTAGGGAATAAGCACATTTAAGAGTAATAAGGGTAGCTGTTGTAATAAATTAGTGAAACCATTAATTTAGTGCACGCAAATAGTCAAATCCTTGACAAAAACTTGTTAACATTGTTAGTAACGTTATAATTTCAGTTGAATTCCTGTTAGTTCCTCTTGCATCAATGGCATTCGAAATTCAGCCTTACACCTGCTTCTTATAAACAATAATTATACCGTGATAAAGAATAAGAAGTACTTTAAAGACCTCCCATATAATGTTCTGCTATGTTATTTGCATGTTACTTGGAAAAATGCTAGTGCATTTTTGATCACTCTGTCAGATATAAATTTAAATGTTTTTCAAATTTAACTTTTTTTTTCACTGAATTTTACATCTGTAATTTTTGTACACGTGGAAAATTTATTTAATTATTTTTTTAATGGAACTTTTTAAGGACATTATAAAGTGATAATTTTTAATGTAACAAGATTATAACATTTGATTTATTTCGCTGGCGTTATTTTAGGAAAATAGCTTTTTCCTGTAGGCAAATAATAACTACTTCGGCAAATAGCTTTATAACACTTATTTCTATTTAAACACTATTTATATAATAATAAATTTTATTAAATTCTGTCCTTCGGCTTGAATTATACATTTTTTTTAGTACACTATATGCCAAAGGTTCCCAAACTTTTCGGTTCCCAGCGCCCGTAATGTATCAGACTTTTTCTGCGGCGCCCCAAGTCAAAACATAGGCCTAACTAACGCAATTGGAGGAATATTGGCATATTTCTGCGGCGCACAGTTTGGGAATTGCTGATATAGATAAGAAGTAAGTATTAGTTTATAAAGATAGTTAAAAAAATTGATGTGAAGTGTGAATTTTCACACATTTCAGGGTTTTGCAGGTATTTAGTAAGTGAATGATGATTATTTGGGATGCGAAAACAAATTTTATATTAAAATATTTTTTTTTGTTATTTTTAATTCGAACGCCTAATACAATTATTTCGGTTTCTAAATATGTGCAGTATTTATTTTATTATATAGCAAGGTTCATTAAGAATTTTAAAAATTGCGCCTATGGCTTCCATTGGTTGTTATAAGTTCCGCCCCTGTGATTTCGTGTACATTGAAACAGAATTAAATTATAATTTAAACAATTTCCACTGGTTATTAAATTTACGCTTTTAAAAATTAAATGCAACATTTGCCAAAATATAACGAATATAATTTTGAAAAAATAATTTAAACAATATAAAAATTAAAAAAAAAACAAAAAATGATATTGTCTCTTCTCGCAGGGTTCGATCTCATTCGGATCGAGTTACTTGGGTGAAAAACCAGCGTCAAAAACCACTACACCAGCACACACGTTCGAGTGTAGCGTGTTACAAAGCTATAACTTTTGTACATTATTAGCCAAAAATCACAAAAAATGCGTTTTTTTTTCCAAAAACATAATCTGATCAAAAATTTCTGTTGTACTATTCCGGTTCACACCAATGTACATTACTTAGAATTTTTTCAGATTTTTAGTTTAAACCATCTGGGCTACAGGGTGTGGGACAAAAAAATTATTGCACAATTTTGGCAAAATTGTGCAATAATAATAATTTTTTGACACGATTTTTGCCAAAATTGTGCAAAAGAAATTTTGACACCCTGTAGCCCAGATGGTTTAAACTAAAAATCTGAAAAAAATCTAAGTAATGTACATTGGTGTGAACCGGAATAGTACAACAGGAATTTTTGATCAGATTATGTTTTCGGAAAATAACTCATTTTTTGTGTTTTTAACTAAAATATGTTAAATATTTAATCTGCTATGTAACATAGTAACCAACCAAGCACTCGTAGCGTAAAGCGTTTGGGCGTTATTTGTTGAATTTTTTCGGTCGTTGAATTTACAAACTAGAGTTCGAATCCTGTCAATTTTATTTTTTTTGTGTTTTTAAGTAAAATATGTAATATATTTAATCCGCTATTTAAGACAGTAAACGAGTGATCCTGTATAGCACAGTGGTAGCGTTCTCGCATAGTGAGTTGAAACTACTTAAGAAACCCGTCAATTTTTATTTTTTCAGTTTTTTTTTGCATTTTTATTTTGTTTAAATTATTTTGTCAAAATTCTAGTTATATTTTGGTAAATGTTGCATTTAATTTTTAAAAGCGTAAATTTAATAACCAGTGGGAAGTGTTGAAATTATAATTTAGTTCTATGTTTGAAGGTATACGAAATCAGAGGGCGGGGCTTATGATTTAAGCAACCAATGGAAGCGATAGGCGCAATTTTCAAAATCTTCATGAACCTTGCTATATAAAAAGAATACTGTACATATTTAGAAACTTAAATAATGGTATTAGGCATTCGAATTAAAATTCATAAAAAAATATTTTGACATAAAATTTGTTTTGGCATCCCAAATAATCATCATTTAGTTACTAAATACCTGCGAAACCCTGAAATGTGTGAAAATTCACACTTCACACCAATTTTTTTAAAATTTTTTGGCTGCAAATGTCATAATTTGCAGAAATTTGCAAAATTACTGTGTGTTAAATCAAAACCTAAAGACATGAATCCTGAAAAAAAAAATACAAAAGTAAAACTTGGATAGCGTTTTAGTGTGATACACCCTTTAAAGGCGTAACACAGTGCCATAATTAGGGAGGGACAACAGGGGCACATGCTCGGGGCCTAAATCGAAAGGGGCGTGGGGGCCCGAAAAAAGCTAGCTACGGCCCTGCATACACACAAAGGAACTAATTTATATATTATTATAAATTAAATAAAATGTTAAATGTGAAATGAAAATTGTTACAAATGTTAATTATTTAATTTACAATTAATAGGAAAATTATATTTAATTTAAAATAATATAATAAAACAAATCTAATGGAAATATTATCTATATAAAAGCAATTAAACACAAGTGTGCCATATGGTCTGCACGGCTGAAATATTTAAATTAACGACATGACGTGTAATTGACGAAATCAAATAAATAAATGTCAAATAATGAAAGAGTTCAATGCTAAATTAGGTAAATAATATCAGTTAATATTTATATAATTTTCATACAATTGAAATTTATTAAAAACTACATTTTGGAAAATGGATGTAGATTTTTTTGGTTTAAGCGGAACTAGGTTTTGAATTATATTACTTTTAACGATAGAATGAAGCTTTCGATCACTTTGCTTAGCAAAAGCACACTTCAATCGTTAGAAAGTGACCTCGTGACAACTTAAGCAATTAAAAATTCCATTTGGTTCCGCTTAAACGTTTGGAATAGCATATAACGTTAGGATTTGTCAAGTAAGTTATAAATAGAGTTAGGACGTACTTATGCTTTGAACTAGATTTTATGGGTCTAAAAACGTAATTTATAAATGTGTAATTTGGCACATTAAATTCATTTCTACCATTCATTCTACAAAAAAATAATTTAAATGACATTCAAGCGCCAACGATAATGGATAAATTATTGATACAATAGTAAATAATCCATCAAATTAAAATTTTATCTCTGCATAGGTTCACCCACTTAGTGAAGCTTTTTACTTTTTTAGTAGATTTAATTTGTAGACACATTTCAAGACAAATATTTATTTAAATGAGTGCGCCACACAGTGCTGCGCTAAAAAAGTATTTCAGATACCAAATACCGATTTGAAATAAGAAATACTCTTCACCATCTTTATACGAGGGATGTTTCCAAAGTTCTGGGAATTTAGCTATAATCTTTATTATTTTGTTAATTTTCGTCAATATTACAATGCAGTTTTTCAACATAATCTCCATTTAACTGAATACATTTATCCCAACGATAAACTACTTTTTTTAAGCCGTCCTCAAAGTATCAGACCTATCGAGTTTCTGTTCTGGTCCCAACAGCCTTGGCACCCAGCGCGGTGAAACCTTGCTAACGCCCAAACAATCATGCAAGATGTCATGAACTTGTCGTGTACCTAGGCGTTAGTCGTTCCCTAGGCGCACACTAATTTGACGAATAGTCATTCGCCTGTCCTCTTTCAGTAGGTCTTCAACGGCTGTAATGTTTCTTTCATTTACCGACGTGCTTGGGCGCTCACTGCGTGGATCGTCTTCTAGTGATGTTCTACCGATTTTAAAACGATCGATCCACCGATAAACAGTACTTTTAGATTCTGCAGACTCACCAAATACTCCTTGCAGACGCTGAATAATTTCTGACGTTTTCACACCTTCTTTCCACAAAAAGAAAATTATTGCTCTTTGAGATTTTGCTGCGTCTTCCATGGTTACAAAAACATGAAAACGCGTCTGTATCAGTCGAACACCTAAATCAGACTGAACAATATTGCACTAGATAGTTGCATAAACATGTCAAGACTTGTCTGGCACCAATAACATTGTCTATAAGTTCTGCGTAATTTAATTATAGCACGATTCCCAGAATTTAGGAAACATCTCTCGTATATAAAAATTTCTGTTTGTTTGTTTGTCTTTTATGCAAAGCCAAACGGATGGACCTATTTTCACCAAATTTAGTACAGGAGGGTAAAATAACCCGAGAAAGGTTTTAGTGAGGGTTCCAACGTCGTCCATGTCCTCCTAGGGGGCGTTTGGGGGAAACCATCATTTTTCACTCTCCGTGCAGTTTAAATTGGTGGTAACGTAAGCTAAATCTTACGAGGTATATCGATATAATGTAAATAAAAAATATAGATTTTAACTAGATCTAAAAAAAAAAAAAAAATCCGGAAAGCATATACCTATCATGCACCGATATCGTGTGTTGGGCGATTTTCTGTTTTTAAACGTAATAGTTTTTGTATTATAAAGTTTGTGAGTGCATAACATCGGAGTTTTATAGAGATATATCACTTATTTTATAATAATAAATTAGACCATTTCACGTAGAATCATAATATTTCTAACACTATACATCAAATATCAATAATATTGGAGTTATCACAGGGTAAACAGAACTCCGAAATGCAGATATGTTGAGAGTTGTGGAATTTGTCAACAGATGGCGGTGCTGGATGGTTATTCATTCTCCACTGCCTAACAGTAGTTAAAATTGCTATACCTGCCGTTTTATATATTTAACTTTATAATTGTTATGATCCACTTTTTTGGAATTAATGTAGTGAAATCAGTGGCGGACTTTCGCCCGAGACAAAAAAGACATTTGTCTTGGGCCCGTAATTTTCAAGGGCCCGCAATTTTCAAGGGCCCGGATTTGGGAGGTGAGAACCTTTTTTTTTTGCTCTTCACTTGGACGTGGGAGGTGAGGTCCTTTTTTTTTTCTCTTCACTTGGATTTGGGAGGTGAGGACCCTTTTTTTTTGCTCTTCACTTTGAACGCCTCTAGGTTGCGGGCCCGTAAATCAAAAATGTCTTGGGCCTAAAAAATTGAAATACTAAGGAAATATTTTAAATACTAGGAAATATTTAAAATACTAGAAAAGTATTTGAAATACTAGTGAAATATTTGAAATCCAAGGACTCGACAAGAATCAACTGTCGGACCATGGGACGAATGCGGCCTGCCGAATGATTTTATACGACCCATCAATAATAAAATATAATGTTTGTTTTTCTTATCCAGGTTAGCCAACACATTATAGCCGGGATTTAGGTTTCTCACATACTAGGCGTATTGCTGACCCCCGTTCTGAAGTATTTGAAATACTGATGTTTTCTGACAATAATTATCTAATACCACGGGAAGATTATTTGCATATTCAAATACAAAGAGCATTTTTTGAAGTATTTGAAATACAATATTTCTGTGTTACCACAATATTACTCACAATTTTAAGAAAGCGATGTACACATAATATTTAATTTAAACACATTAGAATATATTTGCCGCTTGATATGAATATTTAACACATTTCTCAAAAAGAAATATGTGTCCTAACTATAGTTAAAAAACTTAAGATAAGTTATTTTTTTTTAAATTAATTTATTTGTATTTCCTGGTATTTTTTTTTATGTCTGCGTTTTTTTCTTAGCGAAGAAGGATGTTAACGACATGTCAAAACAACAATTACTAAAATAAACAAACAAAGACATTTTTCTGAAAAAACTTGTCTATCTGAAAAGCGCAATTGTCAAAACCGTTTATTATATGTCAATAAAAATACTTATATCAGGTACTTGACTTTGACATTTATAAATAATACATATAATAATTTTAAAATTAATTTAACCTTCAGTAACATCTTAAACTTTAAACAAAAAGATTTAAAATTTGCGGTACTAATAATTATGATGCAATAAATAATTATTTTAGCTTTAAAGAACTTGTAAATTTAATGGAAGAATAAGTGACAGATAAGAAATTACGAAGAAACAAACTTAATTAACACTCAGAAGTTTATTTTAAAGTTTTATCTGAAAATTTTAAGAAAAATTCGTAACAATTAATAATTATAAGTTAGTGAATAATTTTGCCAGTCATTGCTAATTAAAGGACAAAGGAATGGGATACGACATCACGTAATACCCTTTTCACACTAGATCTTTAAGATCGGATGTTAAAGTGAATGTATCTTTAAACGCTAATGTGAAACCGTATGGCCTCGGTTAAATACAAGCGATGTTTAAGACAGAGATCTGCGTCTTAAACTTCGTACGCATTGCCAACTTAATTTCTATTATAAAAAAATACTCCTTGAATTTGTGCTGTCAACATTTTATATTATCATAAACAAGAATACTGTATTATATCGACGTTATAAGAAGTTTATACTTATTGTTATAATAAAATTATTTATTTTAATAATGTGTTTAATAAAATACAGAGCAACAATAATTGAGATAAAATGTATCGACTTACATGTTAATACCGGTGTAATATATTCTTTATTGTAGAATGAAATGAAATATCCTTATTTGTTTATAATAATTCAAAATGTGCGTCTGCGCAGACAGTTCAAAACTGGTAATTTCAAGACGGTAACTTAAGGACAAAATTACTGTAGCTGATGACAGCACCAGAGATTTAAACATTAAGTGTGAAAGCATACCGATCTTAAACATCGGTGAACTTTAAGTTCACTCGTCTTAAAGATCTAGTGTGAAAAGGGTATAATGGAGATTTATACTAGGGCCGTGAGACGGAACAGGTCAATTCGAAAATGCCCACTCGTCTCGGCGACGGATAACTGGGCGATGGCCAACTCGGCGCCGAGAATTTGACAAAAAAAAAACTAGATGAAATGCCCGTTGTTTCGATCCAAGATTATTATAGTAAAGGTTGTCTCGTAACTTCTGACCAATCAGAGCATGAGAGGGAATACGTCACACGTATGCGTAGTTCAAACTAGCATACAGAATTAATATAGATGTTGCACGTTTTTAAATATTTTTATTGACTATTTTCATAATAGATATTTATTTCAAGACAGTTCTATTGAATAAATTATAAATAAAAACCTAAGGAAATTTTATACTGATTTTTATATAAAATTTAAGGGGATGGGTATTTGTATTATAGTTAATAAATAACAATAAAATCGAATACAAATATAATTTTAGGAATATTTAAATAAAAATAGAAAAACAAATTGCTATAATAATATAGTAATTAATAAAATTGGAGGTTATATCAGTTTTTAAAAACGGCTGGACGTATTTTAACCAAATTTGATACAATAGAGTAGAACCAGGATTCAAATATAGGCATGGTATCTCAAAATTTTCTTTCTTAGGGGTGTTTCTGAGTTAAAACTGGTACTAAAAACTTATTTCCTTTATAAACAGAACTATCTTAACAGAAAAAACTAAGAAATAAAAATTGTTTATAAGAAAACAAATCTTATTTGTTCTATGCATTTTTTCAATTTGATGAATATTAGGGTAGTTACGGGGGGACACCTTAAAACTAAAATATTGAAATATTTCACTTATTATTCTCTTCACATCAAAAATGAATGTAAGAAAATTTATATAGAACGAAGAAACATTCCTTTCGAAGAAAAATTAAATTAAAACAAGTAGAAAATCAAAAAATTAATCGATATTTTTATATTTATAGCCAAAAATCAAATTTCACGTGTATATAACATATACGATAAACAAAGACTGACGTCCCGTTAGCAGACGGATCATCTTCCAAGAAAATAATCGTTTATTTCTTCGGTTGTGCTGGACATGTCGCAACCATTCCTTTAGAGGATCGGAGAACAGTTAATGTTGAATGGTATACAACAAATTGTTTGCCAGAAGTCATCGATAAAATCAGGAAAAACAACCAAAAACATCACATCATTCTTCATCATGACAATGCAAGCTCCCACACAGCACGACAAACAACTGATTATTTGAAGGAGAAAAACATCGAATCAATGTCTCATTGCCCATATTCACCCGATTTATTCCCTAACGACTTTTATGTTCCCCAATGTCAAACAAAAAATGCGTGGACAACAATTTTCATCACCTCAAGAACTGTTGAAACCATCGAAAACCATGTTTTTGAGATACCAACTTCAGAGTGGAAAAAATGTTTCGAGAATTGGTTTGAGCGCATGCAAAAGTGTATCAATCTTAAAGGCGAATATTTTGAAAAGCAATAAAACAGTTTGTTCCAAAAAAAAATATTTTTTTTTTCTTAGATATGGTAAAAACTTAAAAGGCAGCCCTCGTATTTTCTTGTGATCTCAACTGGGCTCAATAAATGAACCAATTTGAAAAATTCTTTAATTGTTGTATAGCTTAGACCTTCCTGAGTACCATAGGCTATATCAGTGTTTCTCAACTAGAGGCGCGCACACCCTAGTGTGTCACGTAAGTAAAAAAAAAATATTAATTTTTTTCTCATCCCCTAAAACCAAGCAACTTCAGTAACTTCAATCAAGTAGGTATCGTTTAAATGTAGATTAACTACGTTGCATAGGTCTTATTTCCTATTTCCGCTTTTATATGTTATACAATTAACAAGGTAAACCATTTTATCGGTTTTAAAAAAATATCTAATTAAAATATTACGACTCGATTAATCAATTGCTCTAATTTCCTGAAATTTATAAAAGGAATAATTAATCTTGACCTAAAATTATTTAAATATTTAGAAACTCTTAATTTTTCAATTTCAAAATAACAGCTGTTTTCAATGTTAAATTTTGTAAAAATGTCTCCATATGTACTAATAAACTTACATTATTAACTTTAAATAAAAAAACATGCTTGGTGTAAACTTAAGCTGTGTCTACACTGTCAGTTTGCAGGGTCGTCCACACTGTCAGCTCAAGGTAGAGCGCATCAGTCTGTTAAAAACACAATACATTGTTGCTTTTCAACTAATGTGAAATCTAATAACTATAACAAAAATATTTTTTGTGAGCATTGGTCATATCAGTATTTATAAAAGTGGGTAATTTTTCGTATGAGCATTTTTCAGTGTGAGCAATTTTCGGCTTTCAATCGGGTCTCTTCTGTATCTTTTGTGGTTAAAAAGATTTGGTAAAAAATTATGTTTAAAAAGTAATATTTTAACTAGGCGTTAGCCATCGCAGTGGCCGAGCTCGTTAAATCGTGCAGTTTGGACTGGTGAAAACAGTCTAGATTGTAAGGTTGGTGTTTAGATTCTCTTCCGTTGGTGATATTATTCGGGCGAGAATAATATGTTTACATTACTCCCATTTCAGTATCATTCACCCCTCATCCAGGTGTAGGAGCTCGCCCCCTGACATCGGCGATTAGCCTCGTTGCAGAAATAGGCCGATGTAAAATAAATAAAATAAATAAATAAATAAGCGTTAAACTTTTAACTTTGTTTCTTATTCTGTATCTCAGATTATAACTCAAAAGTTCTAACTTTTTAAACTAATGGTTAAAAATATGTTATGAAATTATCTACAAGGGAATGTATTTTGCTTGTGTAAGTGTGGTTTTAATGTAAACAAGTGTTATGGTTGAGTCGTGAATGAACAACGTTCAAAGATAATAAAACTATATTGCGGAAATATACAATATTTATATATAAATAATTATGGGTGCAGAAAGTAAATAATATTATATTATCGTAACATGCAAATGTATCAATATTTTTTCTTCTATATTAAGATACTTTTATTTTCAGGTTATATGTACCTTATTTTTATTTTTATTTTTAAACAAACAGAAAAATCAAACTTTATAAATGTTTCACAATTTTAAAGTTTTAAATATTTACTTGAAATATATCGGAAAATCATTCTCGGATTTTCAAAAAAACAACATTTTTAAAACGAAATATTCCATAGAAGTTTTATACAAATGAAAATATTTTAAAATGTTTCTTCAGGTAAATTAAAAGAGTCACTCATCACGCAGTTACTTTTGTTTGATTCGAACTGATCTCCTAAAAGCATTTGTGTTCATTTTTTATTCACCTGTATGAATTTTTCACTTATTAACCTATTTTTGTTCAACTTGTTCTAGTAATAATTGGTTTAAATTAAACAGACTTGCCATGATTAATTCTAAAAATGGATTTTTTCTGGCTATTTGACGTTTAGAGGCTAGAATTACAGCTGGTTAAAATGTTAACACCATGTATTTGGCTGGAGTTAAAATTCCAAATATAACCTACTGAATTAACCACATCGAGGTTAAAATTTTTTACCCCATAGAGTTACAGAATAACAAAATATTGTAAAGCGTGGTTAAAAAACTTTAACTTCGACCTTGAGGTTAATTTTTAACTTTTTAAGATACATAACACAAGAAAAAAATTGGCTTTTGAGTCCCCTAAGAAAAATGTTTTGCTTCTGAGTCACCTAAAAAAAGTTTTGCTTCTTATCCCATACTATCTTATTGTCTGTACCTGGAATTATTATCTGTTTATTAGTTATATTAATAAATTTATAATAATTATATTATTTAACGTTAGTTTTAAAATCTAACTGAACATTAATCTGATAAAATTTAACTTTATAATTTGTATGGTCTGATTCCTTTCTCTAAATATAAAGTGTAATAATTACAATATTGTAATAATGATTTCAGTAACAGCTTACGTACTATTACAACATATGATTACAAATATAAAATATCCGGCGAAACATAATATTATGAACACCGTTCACGCCGAAGAACATGTGCAAACTATCGACCATTTTAGAGAAAAATCACTAGCAAATTCATGTCTACATACTTTTGCAACATGGAAAGATTTAGCAATTATTTTTATGGCATAATTGGTATGTAATTGGCAGACATATTTTAGTAATTAAACTATTAATTGATAAGGAAAGAACACATTAATGACTATATTATGTTGGAAAATATGATAAATCATAAATAATCTTAATGATAGGGGGGTACATTCCCCCCCATTCTTTGTGTATTTGTTTGTTTATTTATGTAAGTTTTTTTTTCTATGTATGTACAGGTTTTGCTCTTTTAACAGAGGCCCGAAGGGGCCTCCCTAAATCTGTTCTGACAAATAACCCCCCAGATATGCCTGGAGAAAATTAGTTATAAATAAATTATAATAAATTGTAAAGTGGAACATGTAATGTTTATAAAGACAGTATTAATTTATTTATCTATGACCATCAAATAATAAATACGTGTGTCCAACTGTAAATACATAATGCTGTTTATATTGCAACAAGTGTAAAAAAGGGACGCGCATGCGTGTTCACCCCAAAAAATTAACGTTGCTTCACACTGCAAGTTTTTATTTAGTAAGTTAGTTAATTAAAATGTTTGGCGCTCGGCAATGAAGACTATTTGCGCCTCACTCATCCCATCTTTATAGCTAGATTATTATTTATAAGTTAGAATAAATAAAACAATTATTGGTAGTATTTTAAACATTGTTGTAAAATACGCGATCACAATTGCCGGTAACTCCACCCACCCAACATAAAATAAACCACCGCCTTTTGCAACATGGAAAGATTTAGCAATTATTTTTATGGCATAATTGGTATGTAATTGGCAGACATATTTTAGTAATTAAACTATTAATTGATAAGGAAAGAACACATTAATGACTATATTATGTTGAAAAATATGATAAATCATAAATAATCTTAATGATAGGGGGGTACGTTCCACCGCCTTCTTCAAATAAAAAAACCCCAGCAATAACATAATCCACTAAACCTGACACCCCTCCAAAAATCCATATATCCTACTATAATAGATCTTAATATATCACTTAAAAATTAAGAGAAAATCACTTACAACAATACCGCCATGGATAATAATGCTACCAAATACATCGATCTAACGAGATACAGAAATACGAGATAAAAAAATAAATAAATAAATAACACCCGCTGAGAAATTCCCGGAATAACTTAAAAAAATGAAAACAAAACAACCAGAGAATACAAAGATCATATACAGAGTGATTATTTAATGGCGAGACGACGTCACCGAATTTTACGTGCCTCCTAGCAGAATACTATGACTATAATAACCTTGAAGAAAATTTGATTATGAAGAAAAAAAGATTATGCGCATGCGCGCATAATCGCCTGCTACGATGTGTATGAAACGGCAAATTATTAAAACTTCCAGTGACGTCGTCTCGCCATTAAATAATCACTCCGTACACTGATGCCTCAAGAAAGGAAGACCAGGTTACAAAAGGATTCAAAACAGACGACAACAAAAGGAGCTACAGCCTGCCCTCAACGGTCTCAGTAACGACCGCAGAAAGCGAAAGCATCCATAAACCATTAAAGACGTTTTCAGATATAAAGAGAAGACAAACTACATTATCTGTACTGATTCGTTGAGTGCAATTAAGGAAATAACCAACCCCAACACAAAACGAAAAAACCCGCAACAAATTCAACACCTTATACACGACAAACACAACATATCACTCTTATGGGTTCCAAGTCATAAGGGCATCGAAGGCAACGAAGACGTACATAATTTCATTAACAACACCACGCCTACACAATCATTAAATCTATTTACCCCAATTGAAGACATCCAAATGATCATCACTCACAAAAAATGAAACAAGCCAAATGGATAACAATAAAAAATAACAAGTTAAGATCCATCAAACCTGATGTACAAGTCTGGAATCTAAACACGGATAGAAGGACGCAAACCATCCTCACAAGGTTACGAATAGGGCATACAAAACTAACCCACGAGCATCTACTGCAGAGAGATAACGCGAAGATCTGCGATGAGTGCTGTGAAATCCTCATAATAGAATACATCCTAGTAGAATTCCGAACATATACAGATTTGAGAGCAGAACACAACATAATGCAAGGGATGTTTCCTAAATTCTGGGAATTGTGCTATAATTAAATTACGCAGAACTTATAGGCAATGTTATTGGTGCCAGGCAAGTCTTGACATGTTTATGCAACTATCTAGTGCAATATTGTTCGGTCTGATTCAGGTGTTCGACTGATATAGACGGGCTTTCATAGCACTGTTTTTGTAACCATGGAAGACGCAGCAAAATCTCAAAGAACAATAATTTTCTTTTTGTGGAAAGAAGGTGTGAAAACATCAGAAATTATTCAGCGTCTGCAAGGAGTATTTGGTGAGTCTGCAGAATACAAAAGTACTGTTTATCGGTGGATTTTAAAACCGGTAGAACATCACTAGAAGACGATCCACGCAGTGGGCGCCCAAGCACGTCGGTAAATGAAAGAAACATTACTGCCGTCGAAGACCTACTGAAAGAGGACAGGCGAATGACTATTCGTCAAATTAGTGTGCGCCTAGGGATAGGTACACGACAAGTTCATGACATTTTGCATGATTGTTTGGGCGTTAGCAAGATTTCGCCGCGCTGGGTGCCAAGGCTGTTGGGACCAGAACAGAAACTCAATAGGAAAGTTCTTTGAGGATGGCTTAAAAAAAGTAGTTTATCGTTGGGATAAATGTATTCAGTTAAATGGAGATTATGTTGTAAAACATTGTAATATTGACGAAAATTAACAAAATAATAAAAATTATAGCTAAAATCCCAGAACTTTGGAAACATCTCTCGTACATTCCCTTAAACACATTCTACAGAACACCACCACAGCTAACACGAACATAATAAATTTCCTCAAAGATGCCCTACTTAAAACCACATCACTTATATTTTATAATAAACATTTTATAACAAATATTAATAAGCACAATATGTAACTAATGACATGTAATTATAAACAAATTATTGTAAACTTATACCGACGCTAAAAACCATGTAGTTGAAGCGTCGTTAAATAAAACTTATGGAAAAAAAATTGTTGTAGATTACAATCAGCTGATGGTTCGTCAGCCATCTTGTGACGTCAGTTCTGAAGTTTGACAATTAACACTCACAATTTCTATGTTTTTAAATTAAATTTACTAATTTTTACCGACCGCCAGCATATATAAGGGAGGTATTGTGATCATACCGATTTTGACATTTTGAGATTTCGATGGATCTCCACGAATTGAGGTCCCTACATAACGTTTAGACTATTTTTAGCATGATGTCTGTCGGTCTGTCTGTCCATCCGTCCGTCCGTCCGTCCGTCCGTCCGTCCGTCCGTCCGTCCGTCCGTCCGTCCGTCCGTCCGTCTGTCTGTCTGTCTGTCTGTCTGTCTGTCTGTCTGTCTATCTGTCTGTCTGTCTGTCTGTCTGTCTGTCTGTCTGTCTGTCTGTCCGTCCGTCTGTCTGTCTGAGTACACGTGCAGAGCAAATTGGGCTGAAAGGATTTTTATGAAACTTCATATTTAAGCTTCTGTCATCTATGGAACGAGTTGATCAACTTTTGGTAAAAATCGGTTGACTAAAAATGGAAGTTTACTCGTGTTGATTTTAAGATTTTTGTGAATATTTCACAACACAAAAATATTTCGAAAAAATTTATTGAACAAAAGTTGCTATAAAAGCAATAACTAATAACTTTTATTTGAGACGTTTTTTGATAAAACGAAAAATTTAGAATAATTTCTGTAAAATTTTTCGAAATTTTTTTTGTCTCAATTTTTTCATATTTATGTATATGTAACGTTTCCATGGTCATGAAAAATAATATCTCTGTTAGAAAATATTAGGCCAAGTTATTTCTACTCTGCTGCTAGAATGTAATTTATATAAGTATTTTATGATGGCGGTCGGTCCTGTGGTGGCCACAGCTGATTTTTTTATGTTAAAATTATATAGTTGTAGATAAAATGTTGTATTTGATTCGCATATAATGGCTATATTTCACTCCGATGATTACAACTCTCGCCTACGGCTAGGGTGGTAACCGCACTCTTATGAAATATAGCCCTCATTATATGTTTGTAAAAAAAATACTATTTTCTAAGAATGTGTAACTTATTACATTTAAATACTCTAAATTCCTAAAAATTTGCCGACCCAAAAATCTGCCACCCGAATTAAGATCCACTCCTTGCATCGGCGAAGGTTGCGGTGGCCCTGACTACACCGACATTTAAATTTCTTTTCTATAAATTTCTTAGAATAGTTAATATTACAGTTCATGTCAGGTGGTCTACATAGTATTTAGTAAAGAAAGTGTAAGTAACGCCTAAAGCAAGTACACATATTAAATATTACCCGTTAATAACGAAATAACGTAATAGGAGTGTCATTGCCAAAAGTGAAAGAACTTTTCGTACAAAACCTTGACTCACTTGCATGGAGTGGAACCATGCAGGTAATTCGGTTAACACTTGGAATTTTGTCAGCTCATATTTCGGATCGTAACAGATGAAATATTTGGAAAAGTTTGTAGTACAGGTGAATGCGCAGTCCATTTAAATGACTGGAGAGAAGGGGAAAAATTCTAGTCTGTCTGTTATTCATTTATGGAGTTATTAACAATTGTAATAAAAAAAAATCTTGGCCATACTTTCATATTATTAAGATTTCGTATATATAACTAATACCTGTTTATATAACGTCATCTCTGGCTAAGAGAATCACAATAGTATATTATTATACGAGTTTCAAGACGATGTATTGTTACAAGAGTTGTTTGGAGTACGACAAGCGCAACGAGGAGTGCTCCAAAGAAACAAGTGTGACAATACGTCGTATATAACGACCATAATATACTATTTTTTTATACTTTGCATCACTTATTTTACATAAATTTTAAATTTTATTTATAAAAAATATCGGAATACAGTCTAGGTATTTTTGTGAAATGTAGTCACCATAGCAACAATTTCTATGATAACACAACACAGCATTAATTTGACAGATGCAAAACAACAAACTTTCTTTTTGAATTATCTTAATAATAATATTATAAAATAATTATCCGACGTGGAAATACTTACAAATTGTATTAAATAAACATTTAAAAATATTTGAGGTTATCAATGACATGCCGTAGACCAACGGTTCTCAACCTTTTTATACTCGGGATCCCCCAACTAGCCTAAAATATTTTCTGGACCCCCAAGAAAATTTCTGTAATTTTAAAATCTTAATAATAATATTATAAAATAATTATCTGACGTGGAAATACTTACAAATTTTATTAAATAAACATTTTAAAATATTTGAGGTTATCAATGACATGCCGTAGACCAGCGGTTCTTAACCTTTTTATGCTCGGGACCCCCCAACTAATCTAAAATATTTTCTGGACCCCCCAAAAAAATTTCTGTAATAATATTTTAAATGTTCTTAATAATTTATTGTTTAATAATTAAGTTTATTGTAATTTTAAAAGTAAAAACTGGTAAAAATAATTTTTTTCTTTTAATTTTCGGACCTTATAAGGTCTTTTCGGGACCCACCTGGGGGTCGGGATCCCCCGGTTAAGAACCGCTGCCGTAGAGTACTGTTAATCTCTCAAAATAAAAAGTCACCAAAAAAAGGTTTACAATAGCTTCTACAGTATAATAATGATATTACTGTGAACGCAAAGTTAAAAAATATATTAATAATAAAAATGTATATGCATATATTTTGCATTAGTGGTGGTTTCTTCTTCTTCAGTGGTCTCTTTATTGTCATCTTTCGATTTCTCAAATTGTGGTTCTTCAACTGTGTAGCTACTTCTTTTTTATCTCTGATTGCTGCCTTAGTATTTCTTGCCTTCACTTCGCTATTTTCTAATTTTTCATCTACTTTCGTAGTCTTTTTCTCGGTCATTTCGTCGTATGAGTTCTCTATTTAGTCTTCTCCAGTTGTACATCTTTAGTTTCTTTGGTATCTTATTTTAACAGACTACCGTATTTCTGTAATATCTACTGACATTGGGATAATTTGACATGCTTCCATTTTCAACTTTTTATCAATATGTAACTGTACTTTATCGTCAATTTTCATCAGATATTGTTTTTGATTATCTCCTCTTTACTACATTCAAATCTTTTATGCAATGATTCACTTGGAGACAAATGCAATAAAAATAGAAAGCAGTGAGAAGTTTTGCGAATTTTTATTGCAATTTAGATATGTTGGTAAACTTATTAATCAAAATATACCTCAAAGGACTGCTGCTGTAAAAGATAACCATATAGATTATTCCTCAATGGATGTTGATGATAGCATTGAAAGCAATTTGAAGAGAACCTTGAGACCGAAGGAAAAAGATTTCGATGTGGATAGACCAAGGTCTATAAGTAGAAGGGAAAGGGAAGACCATTTCTGGAAACTAAATCTACTACGCGAAAGTAGATAAATCTACAAGTAGAAAGAATGCAGAATCTAAGAGTACAGCAAGAAAACGAAGGAAGATGAAGACGCTTTGGGTATACACACATATACATATAAGATATTCTAGAGAGTAGTGCATCTTCTACGTCCATGGGTTCGGAACTGACTTATAAAACTAATTCTATCCAAAAAATGCCTGCCAAATATATCGTACTGACAGGCTCCTTTTCCCGTCAATATGCTATTCTTCTTTGCAGCTGCTTTAGCCCTTATAGCTAGCTGATGGCTTTGTTCGTATGCAACGACTGCATCTTGAATTGATCTCTAACAGTTGCCGTTAGTTGCTAGAGTTTCCCAGTTGTTGTTCAGCAAGTTTGTACTTTTTAGGCTGTTTTTGAGATAATCATTATACCAGTTTCGAGGAGCACCATTACTGCGTCCTTTTTGCAGCTCACAATACAACAGTTCTTTAGGTAGTCTGTCATCGGATAACGTATAACGTGCACAGTTAATCGTAAACTATACGTTCGTAGGCACTTTTGGTACAATTTTTTCAGTTGACGAATATGTCAACCATGTTTCAGATGCGTATTACAAAGTGTATATAATGACAGCTTTGTACACGCTCAATTTAGTTTATAACTTCAGGTTCTTATCTAGTCAAACTTTTTTCCGTAGCATGCCATAAGCTCTAGCTGCAGCATATATTCTATTATATATCTCCGAATCCAGACTACCATCGTTGCTAAGAATACATCGTTGCTAAGAATACATCGTTGCTGAGAAGTAAATAAAAAATTTAGTACATGGCTCATTAAGCTAATAGTCCTGGCACTAGTCATTTAGGAATCAGAACAGATGTTGACTTCAGCCATTCTTCTGGAAGATTTCCAGTGTCATATATTAGTTTAAAGAAGTTAATTATTAATGCACAACTATCATCGTTCACCAATTTTAGTTTTAATAACTTCTAGTATACAACTCGATTATTATAAAATCGCATATTCCATGGTAAATTTTAAAGTTTATAAATAATTAAAAATAAATTATAACCGGTTTTTAATGCACTATCGATAATTGCAAAACTAAAATTAACCAATAAATTATTAATTGCAAATCTGTGTGAAATATCAATATAAGACCAAATATTTTATACCATATTTATGGATCATTAGTGCCGAACATATTTTAAAAATACAACCATTTTCCGGTGATTTTAGTGTTGCAATATTGCAAGTTAAAATTCAAATCTAGACCAACTAACATTTGATTAGCTATTTGATAGATGTATATGGTGAAATTTATTTTTAAATTAAATGTTAAATACTTGTTATCTTGTTTATAGAAATAATAAACATTTAAAATACGTTTTGTTAATGGCAGCTTAGAATTTAATTAACAAAAATTAAAACCTGTTTAAATTAAACAGGCCAGCGAAAAGGAACTTTTTTTCCATTGTTTCAGATTTAAAAGATGATTAAATTCAGAAAACCTATTTTGTTAAATAGTAATAGTTAATTTTTATAGAAGTGTCTTTCAATTAACATTTAATTATAAGTATATTTTTACTCTGAATAATTGGTGTCGTGGCCTTTTTGTAATGGTGGCAGAAGAAGGTTAAAGCTACCTGCTTTTAACAATGAAAGTAATTTTACCATAATTATTAAGGCTTAGGACTGGCAGAAATAAATGTTAATTTATCATCTTCAGAGATTTTTTTGTTCCACTAGAAGTAGTAGGTCTTTAGCTTCTTTTAACCCTTTATACATGGTTTTTAAGAAACGTATCATTTTGCAACAAATTTCCACACAATCATCCACTATTTCTGACAAGTATATGTCTCTTATTGTATTGTAATAATATAGTACTGCAATTTTTGTGATATTGCACCAACATTTAGCCATTTACCCGCTACATAATCTTTCAAAAACTCCTATTTTGTTATTTGTTAGAATAAAGACAAAAACTACAGCTAATTTCTTTAAACTGGAATAGGACCTTTTATATCAAATTAACCGCCTAATCCCCCTCCCCTTAACATAGCACTAATATGTAATTGAAAATAAACATCATTAAGACAAACAGAATAATTATGTCAAAAAAGACCCTATGGCTTTTAAACAAAAGCCAACGCTTAAGCCAGGTTTATAATAGACTCATAATATAACGCATAGCATATACATAGCACGGCTCCATAACTTAATGAAGTTGAAACATAGTACTATCGTTGTCCTGTTTATAATACGACCGCACAACACAGACGCACAACTTCATAACATAATCATTCACCAAGTTGAACGTTCATGTTTGTGGATGCTATGCGTAGCCAATCACAGAAGAGAGTGGCGAGCATGCGCCGTGCTCTACAAATGTCAGAAGTTTCCGTATTGAGAACTGACAATAACTGAAGTGACGCCTAGCCGAATATTTTGGAACTTAACGGAGTAGGATTTTGTAGGATGTGGCTCATTTAATTGCATTGTTTGTATGTGTTAAAGTGAAGAAAACTTTAATAAAATGTCTTTAAAATCGCAACAGAAAATTAACTGCAATGTGTATCAAATGGCAAATGTCAAAAATATCCTATTCCAATCGCCATTTTGTAAGCGACAACAGCGCCTCTATAGGTAATGTTTATTCTCAAATTCTTTTGGTTATTATTGTGTTTACAACTTATTAAAAATGGAAAAAGAAGCAAGGTTGGTTAAATATATGGAAACTAATCCAATATTGTATGACAAATCAAGAAGAGCTGCGCGTTTCGATTAATGTACTGATGCGGTTCACCGGTTCTATTATAAACACCGTAATTATGGATTGTGCGTTGTGCTGTGGAGACATGCTATGTTATATGCCATGTGTTATGTTATGTAGCTATTATAAATCAGGCTTTAATCCCATTGTTAAAATACTATTAAAGTTATCTAGAAAAATGATTCTTTAGGAATATATGTAAGAGAAATTTTCTTTCATATATTTAGATGGTTAAAAAATCAGCTGTGGCCACCACAGGACCGACCGCCATCATAAAGTACTTATATAAAATACATTTTAGCAGCAAAGTAGAAATAACTTGGCCTAATATTTTCTAACAGAGATATTATTTATCATGACCATGGAAACGTTACATATAAGTATGAAAAAGTAAGCTGTGGCCAACACAGGACCGACCGCCATCATAAAGTACTTATATAAATTACATTCTAGCAGCAGAGTAGAAATAACTTGGCCTAATATTTTCTAACAGAGATATTATTTATCATGATCATGGAAACATTACATATAAATATGAAAAAATTGAGACTTTTTCTTCTATAAATATGAAAAAATTGAAATTTCGAAAAATTTTACAGAAATTATTCGAAATTTTTCGTTTTATCAAAAAACGTCTCAAATAAAAGTTATTAGTTATTGTATTTATAGCAATTTTTGTTAAATAAATTTTTTCGAAATATTTCTCTGTTGCTAAATATTCGCAAAAATCTTAAAATCGACACGAGTAAACTCCCATTTCTAGTCAACCGATTTTTACCAAAAGTTGATCAACTCGTGTCATTGATGTGAAAAGATTAAATATGCAGTCATAAAAATCCTTTTAGCCTAATTTGCTCTGCTCGTGTACACAGACAGACGGAGACACAGACGGACGGACAGACAGACCGACAGACATCATGCTAAAAATAGTCAAAACGTTATGTAGGGACCTCAATTCGTGGAGATCCACCGAAATCTCGAAATGTCAAAATCGGTATGATCACAATACCTCCCTTATATATGTTGACGGTCGGTAAAAATGAACGACGGTAATGCTTTTCTTTTGTCTCAATGATATATTGCTTTGTGTCAATACTGAACTCTCTCGTCTTGGGCACTGTTAAACGGGTTAACTTTTAATCAAACTCAACTCTTTATCTTCTAGTCAGCTGATTTCTCCATCTTTTACGAATCCTTCCATCTTTTGCTCACTGACTGACGAGTTATTTCGAAATCTTTTGTAGCATTCTCTTCAATATCCACTGTTATCATCTACCTATTAGTGTTTATTTCTGTATAAACTGAGGTTTTGTGTGAACTGAATTTTTAAAACTCTTCAAGGACGCGATAGTGAAATTTGGACTTTATGAATAATTTTGATAAAATCTTTATTCATAAAAAGAATGTTCCATTGTATGCAATAGGTGCTATTTTGTATATCAAACTGACAACAAACTGGTCTAATTTTGAGCTATGTTGCCGCAATCGACTATTTATTATAAATATTAGATAATTTTATAGCTGTTCCGAGAAATAAACAATATGCGAGATTATTCATAAAACAGAAAAAATAATAGCTCATAAAAATCATTTGTTACACAATTACATTTGATAACACTTTTTCTGCAATTTCAAACAGTTATATAATAATATAGTTATACAGGTGTAACACGTAATGTGTACTATTGGTGTTCAAAATGGGAAATTCGTCTTTCCTTGTGCAAAAGTACATATATTATTTTATAGTAATGACCCTTTTGTGTGTGTGTTTAGGGAAGGAGTAGTTGTCAATCAAACTCAGGTAAAATATTCATGTTTTATTAAAATAATTATTAAATTATACTAGAAAATACTACAAACACTGTACTGTACCAATGTGCCCTGCAATGGAGCCATCGTTGCCATTAAGAGTCCAAATCAATATCAATTTCAAATTGAAAAATTAATGTGAAGTGTGAATTTCCACACATTGCAGGGTTTCGCAGGTATATAATAAGTGAAGGCGGCATGCTGAGTGTGTAGGACAAATTTTGCTTTGTAGCTACGGCAAAATGAACGATCTTTTTAAAATAATTTATCGCTTGTTAATCTAAGAGCTTTAAAAACAAATTTTATGTTAAAATATTTTATTGTTAATTTTAATTCGAATACCTAATATAATTATTTAGGTTTCTAAATAAGTGCAGTATTTTTTTTATATAACAAGGTTCATTAAGATTTTGAAAATTGCGCCTATGGCTTTCATACTCTCCGCCCCTCGTTTCGTATAAATGACACATAGAATGAAAATATTATTCCAATTGGTTATTAAATTTACGCTCTTGAAAATTAAATTCAAAATTTGCTAAAATATAACTAGAATTTTAACAAATTAATTTAAACAAAATGAAAATGAAAACAAAAAACAAAAAATAAAATTGACTCCACAAGCCAGAAACGAACCTGTGTAGTGTATAACAAATCTGTGTAGTTAGCGCGCAACGGAGCCACTAAACCACCATACGCTTAACAACTCCGCGTGTTATATGAGTATAAGCTTTATGCATCGTCAACCAAAAAACACAAAAAAAATTCCGAAAACATAATCTGATCAAAAATTCCTGTTGTACTATTCTGGTTCACACCAATGTACATTACTTAGAATTTTTTCAGATTTTTAGTTTAAACCATTACAGGGTGTGGGACAAAATTTTTTTTGCACAATTTTGGCAAAAATCGTGTCAAAATAATTTATTTTGAAAAAATAAAATTTTTGAAAAGAAAAATGCAACACGAATAAATCAGATTGGGCTTTTGTAAAATATTGCAGTTTTTGTTTTTTGAAAAACAGTTTTTGTGTTTTGCACAAACAATGGCTATTTGCGCTTAGATTCTAAAAGAATAACTATTAAGAAGTGACATTACCTATAGAGGCACTGTTTACGCTTACAAAATGGCGATGGGAATAGGATTTTTTTGACATTTGCCATTTGATACACAAGAATTCACATTGCAGTTAATTTTCTGTTGCGATTTTAAAGACATTTTAATCACTTTTCTTCACTTTAACACATAGTAACAATGCAATTAAATGAGCCAGATCCAACAAAATCCTATTCCGTTAAGTTCCAAAATATTCCGCTAGGCGTCACTTCAGTTATTGTCAGTTCTCAATAGGGAATGACGTATTAAACAACAAGGAAGCACATGTTCTTCTAAAATTTGAAGAATTAGTTTCATTCAGAAAAAACTTACAAATTGATATAGTGCTATTGTTAATTATAGACAAATTATAAAAACGACTTTAATGCCTTTGTTAACATAAATACCTTAACTAAAAATTTAAAGAATGTTGTCAACTGAAGAAAATATCATACTTTTCACTTTGTTTTACGTAAAAACACTGCCAACTTGCATAATAATTCCATAAGTAAATATATTATTATATTAACTTATATATAATTAAAGGTGGCAATTGAGACATTTATTTTAAAAATTATAGTGGTTAATAAACTCTTGATTTATTGACTGGCGCATCGTGCAGATTAAGGACGTTAGCTAATAACTTTTTTACCTCTTAAAGTGCTGTTTAATTTATGTGATAATTTTTAATAATAATAAATATTTTTCTTGTATGTGTTATTTGTTATTTATGTAAGTTGTGAAAATGGCACTACTAATCACGTAATTATTTTATGTTGTATTCCGTATTTATTTACCAAGATGAAGCTATTAGAAAAGGTAAATATTTCTACAACAAATACTTTTTAGTTGTATTTTATTATATAAATTAAAGAGCTTCTGCGTTAAGAATATTAATTTACCTTCTAATTAAACATTTTTTTCCAAAATACGATGATCTAATTAAATTTTGATGAAACTACATTTCATCTATTGGCGAGTCCAAATAACTATGAGACATCTGGTGGCGGCTTGGTAAATTAAACAGAAGCGCATATTTGTATAATATTTGAAGTGTGTTGTGCTGCAGTTTATGTGAATTAAGACGTATTTTTAAATATAGTGACTAAAATACAGTGCTTTATTGCCGAAATATTGTTTGAATAGATAAATATTAAGGAAAATCTTCTGACATATACGCTTCTCGTCGGCCAACTGTCGTACGCAGCGCCGCCAACGTTAGTTTGAGTCGCGAATAGTCCGTTAAAACGTTAGAATGCAGTATTAAGTTTTGTATGGGCAGTAATCCAAAACTCTTGAAAATAGCAAAAAATCGAAAAAATCGTAAGGGGTAGACCTTAAAAAAATCGTGTTTTTTATGCAAATTTTTTGGGTCTCCAATTTTATTGAAAATTGGTACAAATATGTATTTTTAGATCAAGAAAATTTGGTCCATTTTAAAGTTTGGGCAAAAGTTTTGGAATTATAGGCAAAAAACTGACGTAAATCGGCTCTAACTCAAAAACTAGGAAATCATGAATTTTTTAAATATTTTTTTCATAGTCCTCACCCCAAAATTAGCTTAAAACTATATTTTGGAATAAATCGTAGTTAAAAAATTTTTGACTACAAATTTCAAAATATTAAGATTTTTTTTTTAATATTGTTGGAAAATTGCTATTTAGGTACATTTTTAGCCTTAGATCACAAATATATGGTCAGTTTTGAGTTATGGTCTAAAATTTTGACATTTGCGGCAAAAAATTACATTTGTGGTCAACTATGTCAATGACCCCAAAATATTATGCGTAATTTAAATATTATTATTTCTTTATTTCCCTTAGGCCTTGCGGCGTTTAGGGCATTAACAATTACAACCAATTAAGAAACAATTACAAAGAAATGAAAAATAAAATAAAATAAAATAACATATAATGAATGTATTATAATATTTTTTATTTATTTCATTTCTTTGTTCTTCTTCCAGTGTCCCTCTCTTTCTTCCTATTCTCCTTCCTGCTTCCTCTCCTATCTCCTTCCTTCTTGCCTCTCGTTCTCTCGCCCATCTTTCTCCCTTACCTTCCTCACTCGAATATTTTTTTCATTTCTTCCTTCATTTTCCAGTGTCTCTTTCTTTCTTCCTATTCTCCTTCCAGCTTCCCTCACCGATCTCCTTCCTTCTTGCTTCCAGTTCTCTCGTCCATCTTTCTATTTTGCCTTCCTCACTCATCAATCCCTTATCTCTTCGTCCCAGACTGTCATCTCTCTACATCTCTTCGCTAAAGGTTCCAATGTTTCTTTTTCTTCCTTGCACATTCTGCAGAGCTTTCCACTGGCTTTGCCCAACACCTGTTGTTCCTCTCTTCGTTGCTGCACCTCTACCTCGATATCCTTTTGTAATCACTGTATTTTTTCTACATTAAAGACATTTTTACAAATGCAGTATTACAACTGAGGTCACCATAACGCATAATATTTCTAACACCAATAAATTTATTGCGAAAATTACAACATTAAATCAATGATCCGTAAAACACAGTCGGATATTAATTTTGAAATAGACTCAGGTTGAATTTATGACGTGTTAGGATTTCACAAAAGTCTAAACATTTAATATAATATCTTCATCATTTATGTTAATTTTATATTTATGACTTCTGACTTCTGTTCTGTTTCTTAATCATGTTTCCTGAATATTGTTCAATTTTTAATTCTTGATTTCATAAGCGTTTAGCCTAAACCTTGACTTCGGTTATTAAGTCAATAAATTAGATTTAGACAATGAATTTTTGTAAATAATTCTCATATTTTTGGATAGTTTAAAAATCGTTGTAAATTAATATTTACGAATATGACGCGATTGTATTCAGATTCAGGATTCGGAGTAGTACTCGGTGTTTAAGAACTTAAATGATATTATCCACCAAGAAACTACCAGCGTACCTATAAGCGTCAAAACTAGCGTGAAACAAGGTTGCTTGCGCTCTCCCCTACTCTTCAACCTGACGATCGACTGGGTAATGGAGAAAATCAATGTAGATCCTCATGAACTCGTATGGACCTTCGTAAGACGTCTAAAACATAGATTATGCAGACGATATTTGTCTACCATACTTACGAGGAGAATAAAATAAAATAAACTGGTCTCACCGAATTCCCTGGTAGGTTTGAAGCTACAAAACTAAAGAAATCCGCATTGTCTCAAGGAACCAAAACCAATTTACCATCAAAAACCAGGAAATAAAGAAAGGAGTAAATTTTGCTAGTTGGGAAGCATTATACACAAGGATTTTGGGACACTAACCAACGTTTTCCAGAGAATCTGCAAAGCCCGATATGCATTCTACCAACTTAATAACTTATGGAATAATAACCAACTTTCCATCAATTCGAAATTACGAATTTTCAATACCAATTTAAAATCGGTGCTTCTAAATGACTGTGAAACCTGGAAAATTACCAAATCTCGTTAAAATTCAAGTTTTCGTCAATCGATGACTGAGACGCATTTAACACGTCGAATGGTATGACGCTTGCAAGATGATATTGGTGCAAATCAAACCAGAAACTTTGAAAAATTTTGAAAAAGTAAATTTTTTCATACTTATATGTAACGTTTCCGTGGTCATGATAAATAATAACTCTGTTAGAAAATATTAGGCCAAGTTATTTCTACTCTGCTGCTAGAATGTATTTTATACAAGTACTTTATGATAGCGGTCGGTCCTGTGGTGGCCACAGCTGATTTTTTTTTATTGCAGTCAGAGCTGAATTTTCTTATACATAAGTGGTCGCAAGTCACGACCCATTTTTAAATTTCCACGACCCAAAATTGGGTCGCACTCCAATGGTTGCGGAACGCTGTTGTAGATTATGGTCAAAGCACGTGTACTAACTAGCGGTGTCGTTTTTGGAGCCCGAAAAATAATGTAAGTTACTTCATCCCAGCAAATGTATTTTTACATTTGTTCTCCAAGCAGGTGGCCATCAATTAGTACACGTGCTGCGACCAGAACTTACCATTATCCACCTCATGGACTTTGAATAGGTTCTATTTGTTACCATAGTCTCACTTTCTCACATAAGATTTGTACCAGTGGCGTGTGGTGAATTTTTGAACGGGTATGCGCTGTCTTTTTATATATTATACCCACCCCAGATAGAGGAGGGGGGGGGGACCTAGGAGGGCCATATGGCCCGGACTCCGGGGGCTGCAGGGGCCCCGGTGCCTGCAAAATTATTTATATTTTACATAAAATACGTAAATAAACAAAGGGGTATGGGATCCCCGAAATGTTGTTTGGCCCGGGCCCCATTGAAGCTCACTCAGGGCCTGATTATACCTACATTTTATTTAATTTTTTAATTGGTTATTTTAATCAATTTTTTGATATTTTGTTTTTTACCTTTTATACAATCATTTTAAACGTTTTTGTACATTATATTTGCCATTTTTCATACTTCTAGTAATAAAATATTAATGACTTTTTCAATTAAATTAATTCCATATATGACATCATTAAATTAAATAAAGAAATAATAACAAATTAGTATTTGATGTTAATGTTAAACAAACTAGCACTAAAAAATGTATTACATTTCACTCGGATTATTGTTTTCAAAACAAAATTCCGGTCTTTCGTTCAGTGATTCACAATTTTCTACTTAATGGCGAAAAGAAATGTAGAACTTAATTATTTCGAAGAAATGTCTAAATTCAATGTTCTTTTTTATAATCTAAAAATATAAAAATTTATTTAAACGTCATTCGTAGCCGTCTTTTCTTTTTGATAAATTCGTCTATTACCTTAGAATTAAAATTATCATCCTTTTGTAATGCTCATACATAGAACTGTTGTTCTGTTGTCGGTTAGCGGCCTAATGAGCGCATTACTTGCATGCATATTGGAACGTATGTCTCTGAATGTTGATATAGCTAAAAGTCATCTATATCAGTGTTTCTCAATAGGTGGTCCGCGGACCAGCAGTGGTCCCCAGAAAAATTTTAGTGGTCCGCGAAAGTTTATATATGTGGTTTTTGCAGTTTTTTTGTTATTTTTTATGCACATTTTTTACGTAAATAATTTATATTTTGCTTATTTTCTGTAAACTTTCTGTGATTTTCAACAAATAAAATAAATGTATTTAGTAGTACATTAAATATATTTGTTTTCTTGCAAAAAATGAACCAACAATTATTATTAGTGGTCCGCGTTAGAAAAATATATATTATACTGGTCCGCGGTGCGTTTTTGGTTGAGAAACACTGATCTATATAACAAAGAATGAATACAAGCAGTAGCTTGCGACATAACTGCCGCTAGCCCTGGCTTGACATAACTGGCAAAAGAGTATTGGCACACAGGTACATATTTTAATTATGGAAATATTTACACACAGAGCCATAGCAACGCCCTGGCATCGGGGTAATCACCAAGGGCGCGATGCCTGAGGGGCGCTAACGTGTATTCCGCCATGATATATAAAAACAACTTCTCAAATACTAGTAATAGTGCAGTAGTCGTAAAATCGGTAGAAGGTATACATTTATCGTCACAATCAGAGGGTATTATAATTACCACTAAAAAATAAGATAAAAAGTGCGCTATTTTAGGTTAAATTTAGTTAAAAGTGTCTACTTTAAGTATTTCCCAAGGGCACTATTTTAAGTAAATGCCAAGGGCACCAGAAACATTGCTACGGCTCTGCTTACACAATATAAAATGGTACAAATGTCTCTATCTACTTAAAAAATACAATTAATAATGCATTTTTTTGCCAATACTTAACTCTCAAGTTCACATATTATTTACAGAATTATTTGTTACATAGTATATTAAATTTTTTATTAAAATAAAATAAATGTAGTGTGCAATGGAGGGGTTATGCGGCGTTTGACCCGCATACCCAGACCACACGCCACTGGTTGGACATATTAACTGAACAGAATTTATGTTGCGTGTTCTGTGCTTTATATGAAAATTACCGTACATGCAAAAACGTGGTAATTCCTATACATACAAGATAATCAAGAAGGGAAACATTTTGTTGACAAAATAAGTTATTACTTAATTGATACTGCTGACGCCTTTAGCTAAATATGGATAATTATCATCTTATAATATTATAGTTGCCGTTGCTTTGTTGTAAAACGGTTGTTAACAGATACAGGGATGCTGGTTTAAATCCCAAACAACACATCTGAATTGTTCTAACACAATCTAGTTCTAGTTTAAATTACAAACTAGGAGAAAAGGGGAAAATAAGAAAAGGGGATCCTTATTTTCTCATAAGAACTTGATAAACTATCCTATAATTTAAAAAATCAATTCTAAATTGTATCACTTTTACTAGCTTCCTGTAGATATGAAAATTTCCGCTTTTCTTTATAAGGTATAGAATTCATGAATGGAAAGGTATGTATTACTTATTTTTCTACATAATCACCATTTAGATTGACACTCAGCAGAGGGTTACAGACCCAGAGTGCCAACTGTTAGCCCCAGCCTCCATTTCGATAGGCCATTGCACATACTAATAAAAAGGCGCAGTTTGGCTGGCCTTGTCCCGGGCGCGAAAAGATCTAGCATCGGCTCTGGGCACACTTGTCACATTGTGAGAAGTTTTTGAACACGTTTGTTGTAAAAATCAACCAATTTGTCACTGTGGTTTTCACTTCATCGTCATTATCCAGGCGTCTACCACCCAGAAAGTTCGCCAGATTAAAAGGAAATTACATGGGGGGGGGGACAAAGTTGAGAAACATTGCACTAGACCACAGCCAAGAGTCCCTAACATTGAATTTTGGTTATACAATATATAATTTGTTATTATTTATATTCGGTGTAACTTAATGAGAAACCGCTAACATGGCAAAATTATGTATTGCATAAATAATATTGTACGGAAATGTTATGAATAATATCTTTGTTATTAACATACTTTTGATGATGCAACAGTTACAAGAGCCAAAATATATAAATTCAATATACAGCGAATAATGGAAATTTTTTATTTTTCCTAATAAGTATTAAATTATTATAGATATTTTTTTCTAATAATTTGTATATAATTCAAGAGAAAAGAGGTAACTTATTCATACACAATTTAGTTGTCCAAAAAATATTCTTACCTACAAATATCAGACGCTTCTACCTACTAATTCTCTAGATATTTATGAAATTATTTATAACTATATTAAAGCAGAAAATATCAAATTATAAATGTAGTTTTTAAAACATTGTAATCTCTTCATTTATACCTGGCTAATAGCCAAAGTAACTAAAGCGAACAAATAAAAGGAAAAAGAAAAAACAAAAGAGAAATATTTTGCATGAATTAGAATAAATTATTTTTACGTATTCAATATTTTACATTGAAATTTTAAAATGGAAATCTTATCAAACATGCCCTACTATGCAATAACTAGCTTAGTGAATTGAATATTTTAGTATAAAACTTATTCATTATTGAATTGACGTGTTTTATACTACCATGCCTCAGAAAAAATATTATTTTTGCGATGTAAAAACAAAAATTATTCAATTATACCACAGTGGCAATAAACTATGTGACATTTCTTAACTTTTAAAGATACCAAAAGATACGTATTTCAAAAATTATAAAGAAATTTAATGATAAAGACACCGTGGACGTTAAATTAAAAAGTGGCCAACCTGAAAAAAACACGTCAAGAGTAGATAAAATTATTAAAAGAATACCATCATGTGATTCGAAAAAGACAGCAAGACACATTTCTGAGGAATTCTTTAAATTAAATTTTAAAATTTCTGAAAATTTTATTATTTCATCTTAAAATCGTACTATAAGAAAAAGACTAAATAATATGGGACTGTTTGGTAGAGTATCAGTATAAAAGCTACTTATTTCTATGAAAAACAGAAGGACTCGATTGGATTTTCCTAGAGATCATTTGGAGTGGTCCATTAATAAATGGAAAACGGTCCTTTGGAGTGATGAAAGCAAAAATAAATTGTTTATGAGTGATGAAATTAAGTATGTGACGCGTCCGAAGGATGCAAGGTACGACAATAAATACCAGATTCTCACTGTCAAACATGGCGGCGGCAGCATCATGGTTTGGGGATGTTTTTCTTTATCTGGAACTGGTCCAATAATAAGAATTGATGGGTTAATGAATCAATTTAAGTATAAACATATTCTAGAGAGTGTGATGCTTTCATATGCAGAAGAAGAAATGCCTCTGAGATGGTTATTACATCAAGACAATGACCCGAAGCATTGTCAAATTTTGTAAAACATTATTTTAAATGAGCTTTACGAGTTTCCAGGCTGCAAATTTTCTTGAAATCTAAATGTTGCCAAACTCGTCTTCGATGGAAATATGAGCCAAATCACAAATCTGAAACCTTAGTTAACTATAACGAAATAGTTATAAAACGGTTGCTATGGTTTCTTATGGGTTTGTTATATTGTGACCGTAGTTGACCATTTACTGACAGTTTACTAAGCTTTCAGAAACCGGCCTTAAGTCGTTGTTCAGACATCGTTGATTGAGGATAATTTTTAACTAATTTTAATATGTAGAAGCTTCTTTTATTCAAATTTGAATCAATGAACTTAATAAATTAACTTAGTAAATGTTCTAAGTGCATTGCCAGTTTAGTATTATGGTTTATTAAAGGTACATCAAATGCAGAAGAATTTAGACCTGTGAACTTATTCGTCGCTTGCGATAAGATACTTGAGAAGATTCTGTACAAGCAACTGCTGGACTATTTCAATAGTAAAGCATTACTAACGCCTTTCCAGTTTGGGTTTCGACATGGTCATTCTTGTGAGACAGCATTACAGCTGTTAATAAATGATTGGAAACTGATTAGAGACAATAATAAATGTATTTGTGCTATATTTATAGATTTTAAAAAGCCTTCGAGACTATAAATAGGAGTATTTTATTAGAAAAACTCAAGTCGTACGGAATTACAGGAGAGTAATTCTGAGTAGTAATACTCAGACTTCTAAGAAACTACTTAGAGGATCGTGGGCAGAATTTACTTTGGGATAATATACTGTCAGACACTATATGCAATGAATTAGGTATTCCTCAGGGAAGTGTGCTTGGACCATTCTTATCCATTGTATATATAAATGATATTGTAAAATGTCTTAAAAAGTGTAAAATTATGTTATTTGCGGACGGTACGCTAATATATATGTATGGGGATAATCCTAGTAAAGTGATTGAAGAGTTAAATATGGAGCTAGAGATTTTGAATATATATTTTGCTATTAATAAGTTGAAAATTAACGTGGGGAAGACTAAATGTATGTTTATTGGCAGCAATAATCAATGGGATTGTGTTGTGTCTAATGCTTCTAATAGGGTAATTATGGATAAATCTTACATAGACTGGGTTGAAGAGATTCAATATTTGGGCGTTGTAATTGACAACAAACTTAAATTTAGTGCATATGTAAATTGTTTAATTAAAAAAATTGGGAAAAAAGTAGGTATGTTAAATAGACTATGGCAAGAACACTAGTATATAATACTATAATTGAACCGCATTTTTAATATTTCAATACTGTGTTATATGCAATTACCGAATAGGAAATGCATAGGCTACAAGTGTTGCAAAATTAGGCAATGCGAATTATCTTAAGGTGTCCGAAAGATAACCATATACAAAGTATGCTAAATCAATTAAATTGGTTAAATATTAAGAATAAAATAGAAATAAATGTACTTACAACTATTTATCAACTAGATCATGGTTTGTTGCCTTCTTGTTTTGATAATATAAATATTAAGAGAGATTCGATTAGTTATAATACGCGTGGAAAACATAACATTCTTATTTCAGCCAAAAACAAGAAGTCAACTATGAACTCTGTCTTTGATAAAGGAGTTGTAAGATATAATAAATTACCAAATGAAATAAAAAATAGTACAAATGTGAAACTGTTTAAAAATAAAATGAAAGAATACCTTAAACAAATTGTATAGTGCAAATTGTATAGTTCATTATTTTTTATTAATTTGTTATATTTTATGTATATATGTAGTTATTATGTTTCATGTAAATGCCCATTTTGCCCATGTGGTAGCGCCGACCCTGATCACAGAATCACACCGTAATTTACAATAAAATATGTTGGTAGAATGTAATACGAGAAATTGGCTAAAAAGTTGCAAATTTATTTTTGAAAGTATTCTTTAGAGTTTGGTGTGAAGAAGTGATTTATATATCCGTCTGCAGTGAAGCTTATGATCATGAAGAAACAACTGATTACTAGCAATTTGTAATAATTGTGTATAAAACCATTTTGCAATATATTCAATTTTCTACCTTTATATTTACATAAAACACATTGAAATGGAAAAGTGTTTGTGTAAATAAAGTCTTTCACTGTTGAGAAATATAGAAAATATCGACTGCACACACTAGTAGGTCCTCAACATCGCAAAATGCATCTTATGAGATGTTGAAATCGAGATGCACACACAGACAAGTGTGGTTTGACCGACAATCTAGCTTCACGGCTTCACTTTCTGAATGGTGCCGTTTAACGATGCCAACACAAAGACAGTTAGAATGAAATAAACGCTTAAGGCTGTGGATCATGATTTATCACATAAATATATAGTATATACTGTAAATACTAAAATAAATATAAAAATCTTCCATATTCCTAATATTTTACTAAATATTGCAATTAAGCGTTACTTGTTAAATTAAAAAAGTGTTATGCTAGCGTTAGTAGCGTTCATAATTACTAGACTGCGATATTTTAACTAATAGAAAAATACGTTTGGCAACGTTTTCTGTTGTTGATAGAAAGAGAACAGACATATGCACTGTACAACATGTTAAAAGAGATGGAAGATGCGTTACTAGCTTGTACTATTATCGCGGTTAAAACACAAACATAACCTAGGATTGCCTTAACGCCTTACTCTGACCCGGAGCAAAAAAAAGTTGTGTTTTAAATAGAGATGTGCCGGATCACATAAAAGACAGATCTGCGGATACAGATACGGATTGGGATTATTTGTTTTCTGATCCGTGGATACGGATACGGATCTTCCATGTAAGTACAGAGACCTTGAAGCGATAGTTTGATATATCGCGCTGATCCTATAGACCAGTGTTTCCCAACCTTTCTGACTTGCGGAGCCCTTTTCAGAATCAATTTCTATGGCGGATCCCCTTAGGCATATCCTATGTCTTACAAATTAATGGTGTAATGTTACAAAGTAATGTTACGGGAGAGGGGGTAGATTTTTTCACTATAAATTATTTTTTCTCTTTCACAACTCACTTATTGATAAATAAACAGATTTTTATAAAATAAAGAAAATGATCAAAATACACGCAAATTATTCAAAGAAAAATGCATCTCACTAATTACATTCCAGCTACTCATAGAGTCATAAACCGGCTAGAGTCAGAAATTACTCGGACATACAGAATGTAATTTCTAGTTTTCTTATTTTGATTCTGTTTTTTATTTCTAATTCTTTTGATTTTCTTCAATTTTTATTTATTTTATTTCCTGAAACGGCAGCGGAACCTCTGAGAAATGCATGCGGAGCACTTAGGGCTCCGCGGAGCACAGGTTGGGAACCGATGCTATAGACCAGGGCTTCTTAAACTTTTTCATATAGCGACCCCCTTCAAGCCTAGAAAATTTTAAACGACCCACCATATAATGAAATTAATATTGACCGTAGATGTAGGTGTAATATCGCGACATTGTAGAATCTACCTTGTAGATTCTAAAAATTTATTTATTATTATCCAAAAGTAGCAGATCTTTGCAGACCCCCCTTCAGTAGCCTCGCGACCCCCCGGGGGTTCGAGACCCACAGTTTAAGAAGCCCTGCTATAGACCATTCAATTGTTAGAATGCAGTACAGATTAAATGCAGTTTCGAAAACCACCAGCAAATTATTTGATGCTCAACTTAACATCAGTCTAAATGCCAAAATAAAATTTATTCCACCTTAGGCATTTTTTGATGTAGGCTTATATGAAAACTAATTAAAAATTTTCTGTAAAATATTTGTTTAAAGTCATCCTCCCCTTTTCTTCCTTCCTTTTCCCCCCTTCTGCATACCTCTGGTCCTCTTCCTTTATTCCCATACACCTTCCTATTATCCTTCTCCAATCTCAATCCTTCTTGCCTCTAATTCCCTCGCCCATCTCTCCCCTCTTCCATCTTCGTGCAAAAGGTCTACTGTGTTCCCCGACCACACTGTCATCTCCCTACACCTCTTCGCGAGGTGCTCTATATCTTCTTCCTCCTCCCTGCACATCCTGCACATCTTATCCTCCTATTTCCTCCAATATATATTTCGTCTCTCTTCATTCCCTATATTCAATATTTATTATTGTTAAATCTCTAAATCTCATCTTCATTACAGGCGCTAATAGCTATCGTGGGATATTAGCGCCTAAATAGCGGAATGGCCAAAATTCCTAACTAACTCATCTTCATAACAATATTTTCATCATGTAATTGAATAAATTCAGTTAGTAAACTAAAAAAATTGATGTGAAGTGTGAATATTCACACATTTCAGGGTTTCGCAGGTATATAATAAGTGAAGGCGGTATGCTGAGTGTGTAGGACAAATTTTACTTTGTAGTAATCACGGCAAAATGAACGATATTTTTAAAATAATTTATCGTCTGTTAATCATATAATAAGACTGGTTATTAAATTTACGCTCTTAAAAATTAAATACAACATTTGTCAAAAAATAACTAGAATTTTGACAAAATAATTTCAACATAATAAAAATGCAAAAAAAAAAGAGAAAAAATGAGATCACTCCGTACTCGAACTCGAAACCCTTCGTTTTCCAGCTCATTTTAGCAGTGCTCTAACCCATTTCGCTATCGCACGCTTTGCATGTGAGTGTCTTACATTGGTATAACTTTTGTACTTTGTAAACCAAAAACCACAAAAAATGCGTCATTTTCCGAAAACATAATCTGATCAAAAATTCCTGTTGTACTATTTCGGTTCACACCAATATAAATTACTTAGAATTTTTTTAGATTTTTAGTTTAAACCATCTGGGCTACAGGGTGTGGGACAAAATTTTTTTGCACAATTTTGGCCAAAATCGCATCAAAATAATTTATTTTGCAAAAGTAAAAATTTGATCGTTAATCCACGTACTAAGGGCTTTCATTTAATACCCTACTCAGAATTAAAAAAAAATATTTTTGTTTTCGATGAGCACATATTTGTTTATATTTTTAGGGGGGTATGTTTTTTAGATGTTTTAGTATTTTTCTTATGTGTGTTTGGCTACAATTTTTACCGAACAGACAGACAGACAGACAGACAGACGACAAAATGACGGTATAAGGGTTTTTTGGTCATACCTACAAAACCCTAAAAAAGCAGTTAGTAAACTAAACATTAATTAAATAAAGTAAAAAACAATAAACCAGTAAATTAAAATAATAATATTTAGCATACAATGCATCAATAACCTAAATTTACCTAAATATTTATGCAACAAACCGAAAAATAAATTTCACATTTACAAGATGACGAAACAAAATCTAAAAAATAACAACTAAGGTATTTGATTCTCTCCCCACCATATAAATAATGAAGAAAAGAGGACGCAGTTGCATTACATTCCCCCCCTTTTTAAGTAAGCTTAATGTTAAGCTAGTTCCCCCTCAAAGATGGATAACACGCTTCGTTTTAAGTTAACACTATCTAAACTTGCCCACAGTTCCGATTCTACTCTTTAAGTATATTTGTATACTTAAGTAATTTGTGTATAGACATACTTAAGTCATAGACTTTCAGTTTTTACTTCAGTAACTACAAGTGATCTTGGACTGTGAATAAAATAATTGTGATTATATTTTGAATATAGTGATATTATTGTTTTATACTTTTATTATTTGTGTTTTGTAAAAATATTTTTTACAACATGACATACTCCTGATAATTACTGAATCTGGATTTTGGTCAAGAGATTGGAGAAATATATTACCATTTTAGTACCTTTTAGAAGATAGTCAAATACATACAAAGTAAGTACATCTATACTTCTATACTAACATATAATATGCTTTATTTTCTCTAGGTTTTGCGCATAAAAAAGAAATAATAATATAAAAAAAAGTACAATAATGATAATTTTACAATATTTACTAACATATAAATTATAGGCTATTCCAAACGTTTAAGCGGAACTAAATGAAATTATAATTATAAGTTGTTACTAGCTGACTTTTTAATTATTAAAATGGGGCTTTGCTAAGCAAAATTATCAAAAACTTCATTCAATCGATAAAAATTATTAGATTTGAAAATCTATTCCCGCTTAAACCAAACAGGCTATAGCAAGTTTCGTCGGAACTAGATATTGAATTCTAGTAACTTTTACTGTTTAAGTGAGGCTTTTGATTAGCAAAAGTATTCCTCAAACCTTCATGAGTGTTCATGATAACTTAGGAAAATTAAAGTTCCAGTTAGTTCCGCTTAAAGGTTTGGAATAGTCTACAGTTTCTTTGATTTAAGCGGAAGTAGATTTTGAAATCTAGTAACTTTTAACGGCTGAATGTGGTTTTGACAATTTTGTTTAACAAAAGCGTCATTGTATCGTTAAAAATTGAGCTCGTGACAACTTAAGAAAATAAAAAATCTGTTTAGTTCCGTTTCCACGTTTGAAATAGACTGTATGTATGTTACCTCAAAACTAAACAGCTTTTAAAAAATGTACCGATGTGTTCTTGGCATCGTTTATGATAAAATAGGCCTTATTTTAGGACTCTCAGAGTTCCTGAATTTATTGAAAAATTTAAATCCAACGAAATCGTTAAAATATGTTAGTGTGAAAGGGTTTTTACCGGTTGCGGACATAAATAATGCAACTAAATACTACTGACCAGTTTCGAAATATATTATTTTTTCATTATACGTTAAAATAGTATGTATGGAAATAAATTTAATAAAACATAAATGGTAAATACTCTTTTCCTAATTATCGTAAGAGGCTCTGGTTTCCAAAAACTTGTTCAGAAAATCTTTCCACATGCTGAAGCCTCTTTTTTATGCCTTAAAACTTCATAATTTTTTTAAACAAACTCCACACGCTTCTAGCTCTTTTTTAGTTCCTGCTTTGGAATAGAATAATATGTATGTAACCTCAAAACCAAATAAACTGACAGTCTAGATTTCTCAGACGTGTTCAAAAAATCTTTCCACAAGCTGAAGCCTCTTTTTTATGTCTTAAAACTTCATAATTTTAAGAAACAAAAAATATGCTCTGTGAACAGTTGATAGGCGAGGGCAAGCAGATAGGTAGAGAGGTAGAGTTGGTTTTTATTTAATTCAACAAATATTGTATTGAGATGTGACACGCTCGAATACGCTAACTGGTGGACAAATTGTTGTACTAAATACTACAGTACAGTTTGAACTTATTACATATATTTTAGTGAAGAATTTTTGTTACAATGTCGACAGAAATTTTCAAAAACTATAAAATCAAAATAAATTGTAAAGTGTTTGGCTATCATTCAAGAAAAGACGGAGATAGGCATTTTGGTTTTTTACTTTTCCTGAGAAAAATAGAGAAAAAGTAAATATTAAGTCCAAAATTTCACGAGATGATTCTATTTATGCACCTCGATACATGTGTAATGCTTAAAAAATCAAAAATGTTGCAAATATTTACTCCAATTTTAATAAAATAAAAACGTATTGTTCAAAACTTATTTGCTATGTGCAAATTGATGGCTAAGTACTACTGTCGCCAATCATATTTCCTTTGAACACAGTGCCGCCACCGGTAATGTCACTTCTCAATACTGAAACAACCTCTCAGAATGAAAATTTTGAGATGCCTTACAGCCTATATTTCAATTTTGGTTTTGTTTTATCATTATGCAAATTAACTTTAATATATATCCGGACCATCTTATGTGAACTGTGACAAATAAACAGAGAGACAAACTGGTAGAAACTAATTTTTTGCAAATATCTTATAATCACCTGAAACGTGTAGAATACAAATAAAACAGATATAGATTTTTTTATTTATACATACTTTTCAGTTTATTTATACAGATAAGGTATAAATAACAATTTATGGGATTTAAATATATGAATAATTAAAAATATTATATATCATTTTTTATATAAAAATCAAAACACTATATAAAATAAATATTTTCTATACAGCTGTCTCTATAAAATATTAAATGGCCAATATCTCTTAAAACACACGTCTTCGACTTTATTAGTATGAATCATAAGTTAGAAGGGCACTAATAAAATATTAGGTACATTCAATCTCTTCCGCAAAGGAGGGGGTATTATTGAGCAGCATATATTTTTTTACACTGAGCAGTTAAATATTTCTATAGGATTAAATTACAAAAAGACTGGAAAAATCTGTTCTATTCTGAAAATATTTTGAACGCTTTTTAACAAAGTAAACAATGCCACGTGCGATTGTTCAAGGTATGCGCGAGGTTCCACAAGGAAGAATTTCGGATACATTGTTTTTTATCATTACTTGATTTTGAAATATTTCCTTTTTTTGCTAATCACTTGATTTTAGAATGATATTTCCTTTTTTGCTCATCACTCGTCACTTTATTTTGGAATGATGGCTGGGGGGGGGGGGTGTGAATGTTTACAGACGGGAGGCTAATAACCAAACGGTGGCCCTGGCGATACAAACAAAAAAATATATATTCTGACTAATGACCAGATAAATCGAATAAAAACTTATTAAAATTTTACTTAAGTAAAATTTTATTTATTGTTCAGTTTCAAGTATTACTTAAACATTTTCATTATATAGAAATGATGTTCTTCTTACATATCGATGACGCGCGTGCAATATATCCTCAGTGGCATAGACATAGTTGGTCAGAAAACAACAAAAACTATTTTACTTGTATACCAATTAATTTATTCTTTTTAGGGTTTTGTAGGTATGACCAAAAAACCCTTATACCGTCATTTTGTCGTCTGTCTGTCTGTCTGTCTGTCTGTCTGTCTGTCTGTCTGTTCGGTAAAAATTGTAGCCAAAAGGCTAAACCTAGAGAGTTGAAAATTGGCATGCTTGTACAACTTTTTGACCCGCACATAGGAAAAATACTAAAACATCTAAAAAACATATCCCCCTAAAAATATAAACAAAGATGTGCTCATCGAAAAAAAAAATATTTTTTTTAAATTCTGAGTAGGGTATCAAATGAAAGCCCTTAGTACGTGGATTAACGATCAAAATTTAATTTTTGCAAAATAAATTATTTTGAGGCTATTTTTGCCAAAATTGTGCAAAAAAAATTTGGTCCCACACCCTGTAGCCCAGATGGTTTAAACTAAAAATGTGAAAAAATTCTAAGTAATGTATATTGGTGTGAACCGGAATAGTACAACAGGAATTTTTGATCAGATTATGTTTTCGGAAAATAACGCATTTTTTGTGTTTTTTGGTTGACGATGCATAAATGTTATACTCTTATATCACACTAAGTTGATAAGCGTTTGGTGGTCTAGTGGCTCAGTTGCTCGACAACCACACAGGATCGTTATTCACTACACAGGTTCGTTCCTGGCTTGTGGAGTCAATTTTATTTTTTGTTTTTTTTTTTCATATTTATTATGTTTAAATTAATTTGTTAAAATTCTAGTTATATTTTAGCACATTTTGAATTTAATTTTCAAGAGCGTAAATTTAATAACCAATTGGAATTATATTTTCATTCTGTGTCATTTATACGAAGCCAGAGGGGCGGAGCGTATGATTTAAGACAACCAATGAAAGTCATAGGCCCAATTTTCAAAATCTTAATGAACCTTGTTATATAAAAAAAATACTGCACTTATTTAGAAACCTAAATAATGATATTACGTATTCGAATTAAAATTAACAAAAAAATATTTTAACATAAAATTTGTTTTTAAAGCTCTGAGATTAACAGACGATAAATTATTTTAAAAAGATCGTTCATTTTGCCGTGGTTACTACAAAGCAAAATTTGTCCTACACACTCAGCATGCCGCCTTCACTTATTATATACCTGCGAAACCCTGCAATGTGTGAAAATTCACACTTCACATCAATTTTTATAATATACTCTAGATCAGCGGTTCTTAAACTGCGGTCCGCGGACCCTTGGGGGTCCGGTAAATGCAATTATATTGGAAGAATTGTCATTATCTATTTTTTTTTTTTTATACTTTATTTATATGGTCTTGACATCTATGGTCATTAACCACATTATTTATTTAATTTTAAATTTTAAAGCAACCTAACTAAAATATCGTAGCATCCTCAAATCAGAAAACATATAGAATTGTTGTAACAAAAATATTTTTTTTTTTTTGAAATACGATTTTCTGCAAATTTGAAGTGGCTATTTGCAATAATTAGGGAATTACCATCCCAGTTGTTTTCTTGGTTAGTCAATATATGAGTATTTTCAAAAATTCAAAAGCATGTTAATACAAATCAAAACCAGTGGCGAAAGGAGACCTCCGCTAGACTTGCCCTCCCATAAAAAAAATACATGTATATATATTTTTTTTAATTTAAAAAAATATTTAGGTAAATCTTCAAAAATACATCAAATTATGTTCTATACAATTTTTTGTCCAAGGCTTGGTTTACTAGCTACGAATTTTCTTAAATTTTAATGTTTAATAACTTCCGTTTCCGGTTTCGGATTTTAATAAAAAACAATAGGGTTCTTCCCAGTTATTAGGAGAATTTTTTAGTACCAGAACGAACTCTTTAAGTTAAACCGTTTTTGAGTTATCGTGTATACACACAGACACACAGACACACAGACACACAAACACACAGACACACACACACATACGGACGGCACTTCGAAAATAGGTTTTTTGGATTCCCTGGACCATGAAACGTGGTCATCCGTCAAAATTTCGACATCGAAAATTTTCGCGATTACAATACTTGCCCCTTATATATTAAGGTCGGGAAAGTAAAAACAACTGTCATTTGTTTGGCTAATATTTATTGAGTGGTAAAAAAAAATTGAATATAAATTAAATTATTTTAAATTTAATTACTAATATATGTATAAATAAGAACATTTCATTTTAAGTTAGTCTGTAAAAACAGATATAGTAGTGTATATGATTATAGTATCTTCTGAATTAGAAGGTTTTATTCGGTAAACATTTGGTAAACATTAAAAAAATATATCCTGTTAAATGACATACGAATGTAAACCATTTTTAAATAACAAGCATTTAATTTTTATGAGACTGTCACAAAATTAGTGTTCCGCCTACATGATAAGTATGTGATGCTTTTCATTCCTTTTGTTGGCCAGTGAGTATTTACATTCTATTTATTGGTTGCCAATGACAGAGGAATGTAACAAAATTTATATCCGTTGGGCAAACAAGTATATCATAATAATAATAATAATATTTATTGATCCTTTAAATACAGGACTGCATGTAGGATATGTCAGTACATGAGTTTACAATTTTACAAAGATCTTGATCGGTAATACAAGTTATGCAATTATCAAAACAACAAAATCATATATTAAATTACCCAAAATTAATGTTCCCCATTGGCATGACAACACCAGTCCTTACAAATTTTCAAAAATTCATTCATTGAGTATACACAATGCTCTATAAGAAATACCTTAATCTTCCTCTTAAATACAGCAAACTGCGTTTCATTTCTGACATGAAATGGCAGTGAATTAAATAATTTAATACCAACAGTTTTTGGTGATTTTTTTGTCAGTTCCAGCATGTTTGCTGGAGTTCTGAAACAATCTTTTCCTCTGGTGTTATATGAATGCTGGTTCAAATGGCGCGCAAAGTATATTTGATTTTTAAATACATAGACCAGCAACTCTAAGATGTAAATACCAGGAACTGTTAATAATTTGTATTTTACAAAAAGTGGTCTGCATGATTCAGTGCGTCTTTTGTTTGCTATACAACGTATTATTTTTTTCTGGGAAATAAATATGTCATCTGCCATAGTTGATCATCCCCAGAAGCATATTCCATACTTAAGCCCTTAAATGTTCATCTATGTACAGGCCTAGAAATTTTGTTTCATTTTCTGATTTTAGATATTCATTATTTATTTTAATATTTAAATTGATTTGATTATTACTTTACAAGGTTCTAAAGGTCATATAGTTTTGGAGGCATTTAAGTATAATTTATTAAACAGGAACCAGTTGTTGAGTTCATGTATAAGAGGGGTTATTTTTTCATTTATTTCTCCGATATTTTTGCCTGATAGAATAACGGATGTATCGTCGGCGAACATTGTTAGATGATAATTTACGTAATAATTAATATCATTAATGAAAAGTAGGAATAGAATGGGGCCTAAGACAGATCCCTGGGGAACACCGAGATTAATGGGAAGAAGACCTGACTTTTCATCTTTTATATTACCTTTTCCATCTTTAAATGTCAACTGCACAAACTGGAATCTATTTGTGAGGTATGAAGTAAACCAGTCTGCAACGACACCACGAATTCCATATTTATTTAATTTTATTAGTAAAATGTCATGACTAACGCAGTCGATAGGCTATTCCAAACGTTTAAACGGAATTAAATGGAATTGTAATTTTTGTAAGTTGTCACGAGCTCACTTTTTAATGCCTGAAGAGGGCTTTTGCTAAAGAAAATGTTCAAAAACCTTATTTAACCGATAAAAATCACTAGTTTTCAAAATCAACTTCTGCTTAAACCAAAAACACAGGCTATACATAACATATGTAATTACTCTTGTATTTGCAATATTTCTGAATAAATTCATACGTACATATAATACAGTGGCGGTATGAGCAGGGTATCTGGAGGGGGGGGCAAAATTGCTCCCCCCCCCTAGAATTGCTTGGAGAAAAAAGTATTTTAGAACCTTTTTTTTAGGTCTTCACTTGTATTTTCATGCGTAAACGATAAAAAAATTATTTCAAATATTTCCTGGCCCTCCCAAATTTTACTAAAAATTTCCTGTTCCAAAAAAAAATCATCATGTTAAAGAGTAATCATATTTGAGATCTGGTCTTTCAAATAAAAACTATATCAACATATAATTAAAAATAAACTGGCATAATTCAACGATATTTATAAATTGGTTATTATAACCAAACTTTTATATGTCACATCAAAGTGTTAAGTTGGCAGTGACAAGTAACAAAATACAGCAAGTGTTGAATATATCTTTCTGACACTTATACTACAGAAAGAAGTTTCAGAAGTTTGCAAGTGTAATGAAAAGTATAATGTAAATTAGCCTTAACACGCTAGTACAATTATAACACCAGTACTGAATAAAAAAACTGAGAACACAGTACCCCACTATAAAATATACTATAATCCGTTCAAACGTTAGAATGCAGTATTGATCTATTGCTGGGGTGTTGCCAAATTATGTAAAAGTGTCAAATAAGTCAATGAACCCAAAATATTATGTGTAATTTTATGTTCTTTTGTTGATAATTTATTCAAATTAAATGGAAAAAGTATCAGGGAAAAATGAATAACCATTTGTACCACGTTTTGTTTACTTACGGTGACCATTCGGGTGACTGTCCCGCATTCTACCATTTTGTCCCGCATTAAGATGCGTCCCGCCAAAGTCCCGCATTTTAACATTTTGTTCCGCATTTTGTAACTTGTATTTGAGGAAATGAGGACCTTTTTTTTTGCTCTTCACTTGGATTTGGGAGATGAGGATCTTTTTTTTAATTTTCTTTTGCTCTTCACTTGGATTTGGGAGAAGAGGATCTTTTTTTTTTCTCTTCACTTGGATCTGGGAGGTGAGGACCTTTTTTTTGCTCTTCACTTAGATCTGGGAGGTGAGGACCTTTTTTTTGCTCTTCACTTGGATCTGGGAGATGAGCACCTTTTTTTTTCTCCGTCCCGCTTTGCCTTCTTAAGAAAATGGTCACCCTACCTACATATACTGCATACTAATGTTTGTTCGTTTCGTGTTTATTCTATCCCTTGACCTCTGCTCACGTTTTGTCTAGGTTCAAAGGCGGTACAATGATATTATAAGCCTTAAAATTCTATATATTTTTATTTTTATGGTAACAGTGATTTGTTGTCAATTAATGGACCTGTTTTACAAGAATGTCACAATAAACTATTTAAAAAATCAGGAGCCTAATATTTATTTCACCAATAAATTACCTAATCTAAATTAGGCTACTATTACACACTAAAAAATTACGAAACTATTAAAATTTATAACTCTTTAGTTTAGTTTCCTTTCAAATATTTCAAAGGTTACTGGTTAACACTATAACACAAATAACAGGTACCATTACTTCCCATTGTAATAAGTAGGTCTAGTAAGATAGTATTCTAGAATGCATGCTAAATCATCGTAGTGTCGTTATCGTTTCAATTGAAAACTTTTCATTGGTAATGGAAAGAAAGCTACGTAAATCGAAAGTTCAAGTTTGCTGGTAATGAACGAAGATTCCATTTTATGTTCAGTTTAAGTTTACTATTGTAAGAGATTTATTGCCAAGTTGTTTCAGATAATTACTTAGAAATTTTATTTAAATCCGGTTGAATAGCAAGTGTCGTTTTAAGAATGTGTTTAAAGAATTATAACTTTATTTTAACTCTCACATTATTGGCACTTGATAAGTGAAAGTTATGTAACTAGAGGAATTATTGATATTGACATTTAAGTAGATGAGCACTAATTGTTTCACTAATGTTTTCAAAACTCCAATTTCGCAGCCAGGATTTTGTCTTGGGGAGAGCTGAATCAAATTTTTCACAATTAATTGATATTACTGGTTTAAATCTGTTACCGGTTTATCTATTGTATTTACTTATCATTACCCTGTACTCATTCTACTTCACCAGTGTTAACTGAAGCTCTATCGTATCCTTGTCCTCTTAGGTACTCTCCAAAGTACTTGCTTCAAATCTAATCCAAAGTTTTCAAGTGAAGATAGAAGAGTTGTAGTTAAACTGTATCCATTTACAGAAATTACAGGCACAAATTGCAAAAAAAGTTCACAGATTTTTTTAATATCTTCATTGTAATACCGTGCACAGATAGATGAGCTAGATAAAACATCGTAATGTGTAAGACATCATAATCTCAAAAATACCTAAAAAGATATTATATTCACCTTTATTTATAAAATAAAACCAAATACTGATTTTTAGACCGCGATTGTCATTTTATCTTACCTGAATCGAGTAATTCGTTGTTTAAAACAGTTTTATCATTTGACTGGGCGAATGTTTTAGTCGATATGTCAGGGAGAAAGAGGATCAACGCTCTCCTTCATATAATTCGCTGGAGCATATTTGGAAAGTGATGTATTTTCACTTAAACAATAATTATGTCGCTTTATCAAGAGTAGGTAATCTTAAAAAATGCCAATATTGTTTACAAAGTAATTTAAACATAAATTACTGTTGTGGTTAACAAATTTTATCTTCAAATCCCCGAGCAGCGTCGTGTAATCTGCTAGTATTTTATAATACTTGATAAAAATTGTGCTAGTTTTGCTCGTCTTGAGGGGGGGGGCGGATAGATTATTAGGCGATAACATATTTTCCACAGTAAAAATTATTTTAATAAATAAAAATGCAAATTTTGATATATATATTGTTACTACTGTGACGTCAAAGCCATCTTAAATCACATTGTATACATTTGTTATTGTTTATGGAGATATTTTATTTGCTTATTAACGAAAGTGGCAATAAAAATATTTTTTCTGATAATAAATAGACTAGAAACTGATAAAAACGCAAAACTAAATATTCAAACGTCAATGTCCATATGTACATTTATGGCCAAATGCGTCATGTATAATTAGGGTACAAACTTTGTGAGATGATAATTACTAATACGACAACATGCTAAATACAAACGCATTTCAATCATTTATAAACGCTCTGTATAATTATCTTTATCAAAATAATTATCTAAATATATAAAATAGAAGAAAATTAGAAAACTGAGTGAGTTATGTGTTCAGAGTAAACAGAGCCGTGATTAGGTTTTCTTGGGTCCTGTGCAGGGTTGTAAAAAGTGTAAAAAATGGTAAAGCGCACACTAATTTGGGCCCCATTGACGATTTTAATTTCGTCCTGAGTCCCGTGCCTGGGCAGCAGTTGCATTTGCCTAGTTACGGCACTAGTTAAAAACTAATGTAGCTAGGTTCGTGCAACATAAACATTCATTTGTTTCGGCTATGGAATTTAGACCAAATATAGTCCAATCAATTTGATTTATATTTTAATTGCAAGATAAAGATTGACCCCTGTGTTAATTACAGGTAAATTTTCAGTTTTACAATTACCTAAACTTTATCTAACTTCTCATCACTGTCACTCAGTAAATAAATAAAAATTACAAATTTCAACTTAAGGACACACTAGATACTTGTATTATGCCTATCCTAACCTACGGTAGCGAAACGTGGTCACTGACAAAAAGACAAGCCAACAAAATAAAATTTTATCAAAGGACGATGGAAAGAAGTATAGTGGGTGTGAAACGTAAAGATAGAATACGGCACGACACAATAAGGTAAAAAAGCTAAAGACATACTTATAACCACAAATATGCAAAAATGGAAGTGGGCAGGTCATGTGGCAAGAACAAGGGATGACAGATGGACACTAAAACCACAAATTGGATTCCATCTGATGGAAAAAGAAAGAAAGGAAGACCGAGAAAAAGATGGGTGGAAAGTGTAGTAGCGGAAGCAGGAAATTTTTGTAAAGAACGATTTTCACGCCTTGCTCAATACAAGGATTGTTATCAGTGGCGCACCCTGGGGAGGGGCCCCGGGTGCGCCCCCCCCCCCCCAAGAAGGAAGGAAATGAAAATAAAAACACACAAACACACTAGAAAATAGAGATGAGGGTCTTTTTTATCACGTCGTCACTTGTATTTTAGAAGTGAGGACCTTTTTTTAGATCAACACTTAGCATTTCCGAAGCGAGGACCTCTTCTTTTAGGTCGTCACTTGTATTTTAGAAGTCAGGACCTTTTTTGTTTTAGGTCATCACTTTGTATTTCCGAAGCGAGGACCTCTTTTTTTTTAGATCATCACTTGAAATTTAGAAGTGTGAACCTTATTCATAATTAATTTTTTTTTTCTTACCCCCCCCCCCCTCCCAATAAAAATGCCTGGGTGCGCCACTGATTATTATTATTTTGGTTTTTTGTTTATTTATCTTGAGCCCTAAGATTTTAGCTGCGTCATTTAGTTTCTGAAGCATTTGGAATGCATCTTGAAGTCTTTACCATCTTAAAAATAGAGTATTTAAAAGTATTAAGAGATGGCAACACTGTAGCAAGATATTTGAAGATAAACTCTCTCAAAGGTTTGCCATTTACCTTCGAGCTGTTCCTTTCTTTAAGATAATAAATTTATTAGAATACTGAGAGATTGTCTGTAATAAAGGTGTAAGAAGATTTCTTACTTGTAATATGTGTGTAAGAATCCGGTTCAGATATAACAAGTTTGATTTTATTTATGTGTTCACTGTTAGTTCATCTTTTTGGTTTGTGCAATGCGAGCATTTCTCTAAGATTTCCGATTTCAGAAAGCAAATACTATTGACCATTATTTTAATATATATAATTTAAGTAATTAATTATTTGAATGCTATTTATATTATGTATATTATCTCTTTATGATATGTAGGTTATTGAGTATTAATTATTATTTACGTCACTTTATTTGTTTCATTTAAAATTTTTGTTGTTTTTAAGTGAAAGGGGAAGGATGCTTTTAAAAGGAATTAATTATTAATTTAGATTTAATAGATCGATTGCTTTCTTAGAATTTTCACTTAACTCAGTAACTCGTACCAGTTACTAAAACCGAGTACTAAAAGCAAGCATTTTGCCAAATAGTCGAATTAACATGACATTCCAGTAATTCATCCCTAAGTACAGCGTTAAATTCTTCAATATGCATTTCGTCCACAATCAGAGCTGTTGGGTGCAGCAAACTAGTCTCAGGCCCAGGGCCGGACCAATATAATTTAGCGCCCCGGCAACGCGTCTTTTGAGGCGCCTCTAAATTTTATTAACAAAACTTTGTTTCTGAAAAAATCAAATATTTTTATAGGATTTTCATCAAAAATGTCAAAACACATTTATCAGCAACCCTATTTCCAAGAAATAGTCTAGAAATTATAAAAAAAAAAATCAATAATATATATTAATAGGAACCAGAGGAATCAGATTAGAAAAATATCGAATTATTTGTTTAAAAAAGTCTCTTTTTTACCAACCGCCAACATATATAAGGGAGGTATAGTGATCATAAGGATTTTGACATTTCGATATTTCGACGGATCTCCACGAAATGAGGTCCCTACATAAAGTTTTGACTATTTTTAGCATGATGTCTGTCGGTCTGTCTATCTATCTGTCTGTCTGACTGTCTGTCTGTCTGTCTGTCTGTCTGTCTGTCTGTCTGTCTTTCTTTCTGTCTGTCTGTCTGTCGATCTATCAGTCGGTCCGTGTACACTTGCAGAGCAAATTCGGCTAAAAGGGTTTTTATGAAACTCCATATTTAAGCTTTCGACATCAATGGCACATGTTGATCAACTTTTGGTAAAAATCGGTTAACTAGAAATGGGAGTTTACTCGTGTCGGTTTTAAGATTTTTGTGAATATTTCATAACAGAAATATTTCGAAAAAAATTATTTAACAAAAGTTATAAAAGCAATAACTAACAACTTTTATTTGAGACATTTTTTGATAAAGCAGCATAAATTATACAAGCACTTTGTGAAGGCGGTCGGACCTGTGGTGGCCACAGATGATTTCTTAAATTTATTCCGATAAAAAAAAAAGCCTTTAAGACCTAGATTAAGGAACGAAAATTAGTATTTTCCAAGTTCTTTGTTTTGAAACGATTTTTGCAGAAAAATGTACAAAAAACTTTATGCCTCAAACCCTGTAAGCCAGAGGAATAATCTACAATTTTGAATAAATTGTTACTAATGCACATTGATGTGAACCGGAATAGCTCAACAGTAATTTTTTTTAGCAGTGTGGCATATTCGTCTCACCTTTGTTAGCAAAGGGGGAGCCAACTGGGGAAACAGGCGCCAAAACTGAAATAAAGGGCCCAATTTGTGATAAATCTTCATGAAATTCTTACAAATTTTAAAAGGAAGAGAGTCACTTGACGCTCACTTCCATTGTTTCATCTTTACAATTAATTTATTATACTTTTTCAAAATGAAATCATATCATAAAGATTTTTGTTTCTATGGTGGCCAGGTTAATTTAGTTTATCTCAGGTGCCAAAATGGCTCAGCACGGCCCTGTTACACATATCTACATTTATTAATCCTTTTCTCTTCTTGGGTATTGTTTATCTGATTAAATATTCGCTTTTGTTTTGTTTTTTTTTTTCTCCACGAATTTGCCGAACTGAAATAACAAAAAAAGAAAAAACACAGAAGCTTTCAATTTTGTTTTTTCATAGCATTAATATCTCGTATGCCAACCACTAAAAGAGAGAAAATAAAAAATATCAAGTGGAGCAGGTAACATATTTAAGACCTAAAGATGAATTTGAAATAATAAAAACAGAATCCTGTCAGGTATTAATTTTATAAAGTTTACTTCTACGAACAGCCTGTTGAACAAACTTTTTTATCTTCTTGCTGCATGTGCTTGCTTTTTTGTAATATTATTAAGAGATTATTAAAATATTGCTGATGTTGATTTCTAGCACACCATTTTCTTGTGGTTCTCTAGTCGTAAGAAACTATAATATTTCCCGTTAATTCTGATTAAGAGATTGATATTATCCAATAAATTTTATGTGTGAATCAAAGAGTAGTAAATCGAATTTCCAAAAAAAAATAAAATAAAATACAATACTGACTGCGTATGATAATACAAACTATAGTCCCTTCAAACGTAAGAATGTAGCACAGGGAAAATGGAGTAGTTCTTTTTCACACTATCTAATGGGTTCTCACAGTAACACTATCCTTTCCTGCCTTGGCGAGGTTACCAGTTGTAAATTAATTCTAGAACGGACTATAGATAAATGCAAAGATGGAGCAAAACTCATCTCTTCTCCTGGCCACACAGACGGCAGTATCAAAATAATTTATATAAATTATAAAGATGAATATAATTTAATATGGCCTATGGAATATTTTGATTATGAATAAAATTTCTGAAAAAATGGGTATATATTTAAAATAAATAATGCAAGCCTGTGGTGTTAAAACGCTTGTTCTTGCCGTTGACCGCCAGCAAAAGTATGGACCCGAGTCAAATCCTGACTATTAGTGCAATGACGTGGCAAATTTATAAGCTACAGACGATCGTATCTCAGGAGTTGTTGCATGCATCGACAGTTTCTTACAGATTCTGTCTGTAAACTTACAGATTTGCCCAGAATTGCACCATATTTAAAAAAATATTTATACAGTTTACGGGCTATATATTGCAACCGGCTATAAACTGTAAGTGCCTTTCACGATGCGCTAAAAAATGGGCTTGTTTCTGACCAGATTACTCCTGAATGTACATAGATTGAAAATATGGTCACGAAACCTTGAAACAGGAGGCCTAGGCTCGCTTTGGCCTTCTCTCGACAGCGTCAATGTTGATGATGATAATTTAAAATAACATCTAGCCATCAAGAATTACATGAGACATGTGTAATTTATTACAGTAGTAAAACGATCTGTTTCTAGAAACAACAAAATGTGACTTACACCATTTTGACTTTGACTCATGTTTCCAATACTAGCTTCCGTTTTTTATAATCTGCATGATGGAAGTTGGAATTCTTTGAATGACTTTATTATTTTTCAACTTCTGAGATTCCGGGTATCATATAAAAAGCATTATATTTCTTTTCTACATTGCCTAGGGTGTAAGATAAATAATAATAATATATATATATATATATATATATATATATATATATATAATAATAATCTAATAATTAATATACCAATGTAATAAAAATCTAATAAAACTAAAAAAAGAACAACGTAAAAATAAACATTAGGACAATAAAAAGTAGCTTTTCATGTTTCTATTTCCGATTCTTTTTCTCTTCTTTTCTGTAACACCTTTTTCATCCAAGTCGTTCCGGCGCTCGACTCCTTCAGCAATAGGGGATACGCATAAAATATATATTTCCTTAAAACTACATTTTTTTGATATTTTAATGTTAGTTATGTCACCTAACACAACAAAAATCACATTTTAATTAATATTATAGCCAAATTTTTTAATTAAAATATTGTAAATTTGAAATAAGCCGACCACGCCGCGAAGGTTGCCGAGTAGATACGACTGAGACTGTAAGGGTTTGACGTCACAGATACAGACAAAACATAATGTTTACGTGTTTATATTGTATTGTTTGAAAGTTTTGTATTTGTTTTTAAACAATTTTTCACGCATTTATTATTAAAATAATTTATAAAATATATGTACTCACATTAAAATGGTCTTAACAAACATAAAGTTTACTTTTTTCTGAAATATCGGTTTTATTTCGCCTCATAGCTTTTCTGTTGTTTTTCGGCATCAGGTAATGATATAAATTATTTTTTTGGATTTCTAATTGAACTATTTGTGCACATTGGTACTAAACAATATTTTCGACTATGTTTCGAAGTACTGGGGCCTGGATCTTCCATATTTTAATATAAAATTTAATTCGGTAAACATGTATAAATTGTTTTTATAGAATTAAACTTTATTTTAATTAAAATCACTCTAACTTTACATAACCTATAAAAGTTATACAAACAAATAAGTTCACAACAGACTATGTACGGGTGTCAGGACAGAATTACACTGGACAAAATTACACGGGACAAAATTACACAGAAGAAAATTTTCGTATGTGTAAATTAAAGTAAATTAAATGTGTAATTTTGTCTTAGTGTAATTTTCGTATGTGTAATTTCGTCCTTGTGTAATTTCTTCCCTGTGTAATTCTGTCTATGTGTAATTTCTTCTGTGTAATTTTGTCCCGTGTAATTTTGTCCTGTGAAATTCATGTAACCCTATGTACGCTGGGTAGACTAGTAGTGTCATGTGTCAGTTAGAAGGGTATGACGTCACACGTCGTTTTCGCGCGCTACATACATTTATGATGTTTTTAAACCTTCAAATTAAAAAAAAAAAAAAAATTAAAAACTGTTTTTTATGTTTATATGCAAAAGAGGAATATAATAAAAAAAAATTTAAAAAATCATGCCTATCCCCTATTCTTGTATTTTCCTTGTCTCTCTTCCTATCTCTGTACAGTTTTTTCAATGATCAATTCAACTTAATTTGAACTCTTCTTCAACGTATAATAATAAAAACAAAATCAGAACTAAGCAACCAATACTATGATGCATGTCAGCAAGACTATAGCTGTTGCTAAGCATTTGGTCACAAGTCACCAATTTACCCCGAAAAAGTTTCAGTCGCTAACCTTGGGAGAAAAGGCGCTAACTTTGGTTCTTTAGTATTTAGAATAAACTCCCAGGCTTCCGAACTTAACAAGAGCCTAAAGAAGGCGTAACATTTATTTTTGTACAACTTAATTATAATCAAATTTTGCAATGTTTAAAAATTGCTAAGAACTATAAATCGTATAATATTTCACGTTCATTTGAACTGAAACTCGAGTACAGTCAACCTTCGTGTCCATGACGGGGTCTGAGCTACTTTCATTAATTTACCTATATACGAGAAGTCAGCCGATGTTAGCTTGAGGCAATATATTTTCGCAACAGTCATGAACTGCTTCGACACCATACACCACGTTCAAATACCACACAGATTGCAAGAACAAATATTGCAGTAGCAAATTGCACTCACCTTAACAGAATCATAGATAATTATAGCTTTTAGTTTAAAGTAGCTAAGTTTTCAATAAGCACATACTTAAGCTATTGACAGTAATTGTAAGATGCAACCTGATTAAATAGAACAAATGTGTTGGGACGTTAACACGCAATTCTTGATGTGTAGAAGAATTTCACGCCTTTATTATCTCGCAGACATAAGTATTAATAACATTGATTCAGCAAAGGGAATAATAGGAGGAAAACGAGAGCCTGGAGGAAGAAGAATATTGTGGCTAAGACACTTAGAAACCTAACTTAGAAAAAATACAACTGAGCTGTTCCGAAATACAAATTAATAAAGTATAGGTTCCGTAATTTAGTTGCCTAAATTGACTTGAAATGCGCATAATAAAACATGAGACATCCGAAGAGTAACAAGGACTGGGTGTGCTGCTCGAAGAAAATTAGCGCCACAAGCTATTATACATTCACGATGTTTCCTCATTTGAGTAGTCCATGTTATGGTGGCAAACTGGACCGCTACAAACACTTTGGTAACTTTCTGTAAAGTGATCTTTCCGAACTCTTTGGCCATAAATCCATTAGGCATCCATGTTTTAAATCACTTCCTAAATTACGGGAGCAATATAGATACCCATGACGATCGGTAACATCTGTAACGGATAAGTACTGGAAGAAAAAGATGAACACATGTTCAATAATTCTGTCAATATTAGAGATGAGCGATATTTTACTGTTGTTTTTTCACCATAAATTATGTTATCTTATTTTATTTTAACGTTTGGACAGCATATACCAATAGTTCCTTATTGTGTCCACACAGTCTTATAATGCAGGCATACACATTTTATAGTCCATCATATAATACGTATAAAAGTGCTGCACAATTGTACTACACGTGGTGACAGTTTTCATACAGTAACAGTAGCGGACTGGCAAATTTAACCAGACCTGGAAAATTGGAATAAATTGCCCCATGGGTTCAAGAACCGGCCTTATTGATTTATAGTCATTGTTTATAATAGCGACAGAAAACGTAAAATCACGGTGACAGTGATTTTAAAGGTGGCGATTATTTCTTACAATTTTATAATATTTTAATATTTGATGATATATCTAAAGAGATTACAATATATTTATTTTGTAGGTTACTTACATCCACAAGTAAAATTATTTTTGATACCTACAATTTTTAATAAATACTATGTATTATTTAAACCTGTAAATATGTTAAATATTCATTGATATAATTACTTAATAATAATAATAATGATAAAACTAACTTTGAAGAATTACTGCGGATTTTATTTAGTACACGAAAACTTCGCTTAACGCTACGTACAACCCCCAGAGATTATTAGTTTCTTATACATAACTAACAATCTGAAATAATATTAGTGACAATCTATACATCAAATTTTGCACAGATTTTTTACCTATCTAATAGGATATTTTTGATTGTAGAAAAAATTATTGTAAAAATGTTATTGCTAAATAACTTAATAATAGGTATTACACAACAATGATCTGTAATTTTTTAAATATATTTGTGGGTTTCAAATCATTTTTATATTTATATAGTTTTGTGTAGAAATGTTCAAATAATACGTTAACATTTTTTTCGACATGATTGTTTATAGTTTAGAGCCTTCGTCGAAAAATATTATACTTGATGATAATGAAATGCCACTTGGTACAAGTATTCTTTACATAAAATGAAACATTTTTTTCCGTCGCACCTATATTGAGAACCGCAGCAGATTCGAGGTGGCGGCAAAAGTAGATTACCAAGTACAATAACTATAAGTAATTTTCACAATAGAACAAATTATCTCCAAACATATTTGTAGAATGAAGCTTTAGCTACAATTTGCCGCATGGTACACAAATATGCGTCGAATGGTTTACAAGATGGCGTCTATAACGCAAGTTGTTTATTTACAATTACATAACAGTTCTTTTGACAATTAAAAATACCCTATTAGGTAGATAAAAATTCTCTGAAAAATTTGATGTATAGATTGTTACTAATTTTATTTCAGATAGTTAGTCTTGTATAGGAAACTGTGCGGTTGTGCGCACCCTTAAGTGAAAAATTACCTTTAGTGAAATAGCGCCGTTCACCGCAGTTATGTCGGTCCTGAATAGTGAACAATAACCATGGTCACCGTTTAAAATGAGAGTGATTGAAAAAGAACGATCACTGATCCGGCGTTCTTTAAAAAGCAATGTTTCAGTCATCCCTAGTCAATATCCTCACCAATCTTCCATAATCAAATCATCCTGCAAAACTATCTTTACTCAGTGAATATTTATCAGTGTTTTTTGATGTTGAGAGCAGCAGGGATGTTCGAAGAACGACGTTTTTTACTAAAATGTGACTATAATCTCCTTATAGCTCAATATATTTTCGCAACGTTATTCCAACTTTCTTAAACCTTCCATAAAGTACGATTTCTCGAACTCAGCAATGAGCTCCTTGTTTGATGATAGTATTTTTCCAACGAGCCATTTCTTCATGCTTGGAAAGAGAAAAAAATCGCAGGAGGACAAATCTGAAAAATAGGGTAGATGAAGGAGCAGTGCGTAGCACAATTCAACCAATTTGGCCGTTGCAATTGCGGACAAGGGAGCTGATGCATTGTCATGGTGGAACATAACTTCTCCAAATTGGACCGTTCTTTCATCAGTTCAGCGTATAATCGATCCAATGAAGCGGTATAATATTTTTTAGATAGTCGATGGAGATTGTGCCTTGAGAATTCCAGAAAATTGTGGCCATAATCTTTCCGGCTGTGAGAACGATTTTTGCCTTCTTCGGAGCACGTTCGTCAAGAAAAATCCACTGTTTTGATTGCTCTTTCAATGCTGGTATGCAGTGATGGATCCAGCTTTCAGCAATGGTTACGCCGCAAAAACTTGGATTGTGATTGTACATGTCCAAACATTGCTTCGAAATAGTCACGCGTTTCCGTTTTCTATCCACTGTGAACAGCATCACTTATCTTGCCAATAGCTTTTTCGTGCGCAAATATTCGTATAGGATATGAAACACACGTTCTTCTGAGATATTTACCATCTTGGTTATCTCTCGTATTTTCGGCGGACGTCCAACATGATATCATTACGATACTTCATTCGGACGTCCCGGATTATTAGCATCATTCGTGCTCGTACAACCAAAATTAAATTCAATTAATCATTCCATGCGACAGAGTAGAGTTCCAATAATACTTCCTTAGCTTTACTTCAGTTTTCTTAACAAATTTTCCACGCAAAAGTAACGCTTTATCAACACACGTAATTAACTTTTTTTCATTGTAGCAAATAACACAAACTTATATGCTTACGAATGCTGTTAAAAATGTATTATTGATAATGTAACTTAGCGCGTCAACATAGAATGACAAATGTCAGAAATAATTTCAAACTTACGATCTGAGCTCCATCTCTTACGAAAGTCATTGATTAATCAAATATCGCTCGTATTACTGACAATGTACGATTCCCATAACACCCACGGTTACACGTGTACCTCATTGCAACAAAGTCATTAATAGACGTAATCTATATTAAATAATTCTACGTGTGCTTATTTAATAAATCAAAAACATTTACCGTAGTAACCCTAATAATCTTTGGTTTTATTTGAATTAAATAACTTGGAGTAATTAACGCTTACTTATGACAGAGCCAGTTATATCAGAGCCAAACTGGTACATTGATGATTTAATTCTAAGAAAAAGCTCAAAAAAGGATCATTTGACCGTTATTTCAGAAACCTACACTCATATTAACCGTTACCAGGATGGTAGCTCTTGCTCAAAATAGAGAAAAATATTCCAATTAACTTACTTTTGAGAATTTTATCTAGATCAACAATAAATTTGAACTAATAAATGTTAAACACAAGAATTTTATAAATGATATAGGTAGGATTGTTTGATTAAAGCAATATTAAATGAATTAATTGAAGCCACTAGTTGAAACAATATGAAAAGATAAAGGATGAATATATATCACTCTGTTTATGTTTAAAAAAATAATAAATACACTTATGGTAGGTATTTCAGCTTATGAGGCCATCAGAAATACAAAGATCTAAGAGAAATGGTTGAAATAATATACTTAAAAGGTGGTACAACAAACAGGAATATGATGGAAATACATAAAAGAATAAAATGGTGTTAGAAGCGAAAAACTCTTTTAATTCAAGTGGTTCATTCATAAGAATTTTCTTTTTATAAGTTGCCTTTTTACGCAAGGACTTTTCAATTATCAGTGAATCCGGCCCTCTAGCAACCTAGAGAATGTCCTTCTATTTTCGCAAGTCGTAGGCGGAGATGGTTTATCCAACCATCAACGTTATATTTTAATTTTTGAATATTTTATAGTAATGGCAATTTCAATGAAGTAAAACAATTGATACGAAGTATGAATTTTTACACATTTCAGGCTTTTGTAGGTATTTAATAAGGGTAAGAAGCCAACATAATCATAGGCGCCCGCAAGGGGGGGGGGGAAGATGGGTCAGTTTCCCCTCTCTGGATTTAGAAACCAATTACCAATTCGTATCTTAGAAAAAAAATATATATTTTTTAAATATAAAATTCATAAAAAAAAGAACTATTGTTTATTATTATATTTTTGCTTTAGCAACTTTGGCTATTAGCCAGAATTGTTCTTATTTACTAAATCGATGATTTTTAACTATAGAGAACACATTTTTAACTAGAAAATAAATGTTTATCCTCAGCGGGGATCGTTCCCAGACCCACCACGTGAAAAGCATTGTTCGAATATGACATCTATATCTATGTTTTGGTCTTGCCCCCCCCCCCCCTCCCCGCAGAATAATTTCTACGGGCGCCTATGAACATAATGCTGGATGTCTAGGAATATTTGTACTATAATCACATCAAAATCAATGGTTTTTTGATAGTAATTTTTAATTGTTATTTGTGTAAACTTTTCAATATTTAAATAATTTGAAAAATTTCATCACAATAAAATTTAAATTAAAAAATCCCAGCGTTTTTTTTTTCTTCTGCATTTAATTCGTATTCAAGAATTCATTAAATTAAGAAAAAATGTATTGATAAATGGCTTCAGTTTTTCAATTTCAGAAACTTATTACTCACTATTAACAATGTGTTATTTGATTTATAAATATTTCACTACTATAAATGATTCAAAACAAAAAACTAAAGAAATTCAAACGTATAATAGTAGGCAGGGCCAGAGCCGCAGTAAGGAAAACTTGCGCTAGGGGCAGAGCCGTGTTTTGGCGCCCTTGCCAAGTAAATGGTCAAATAAAAAGGTTCTCACCTCTCAAAATTCAAGTGATGAGCAAAAAAACAGGTCCTCATCTCCCAAAATCTAAGTAATGAGCAAAAAAAAGATCCTCACCTCTCAAAATCAAAGTGACGAGCACAAAAAAAAGGTCCTCGACTTCGCATTAGCGCCCCTTAATCAAGCCCGACAGCGCCCTTTTTCTTAGTGCGCCCAGAGCCATCGCCCCCTCCCCTTACTGCGGCTCTGGTCAAGGCCTACTCTACACTATACACTACGCTCTACACCTATTTACTTTCAAAATAAGACTACCCTAGCCATAAATACAAAATCCATGACTTAAATCAATGTACCTATTTTTTTTTCAGATTTTTAATTAAATCCCTTTGCGTTAAAGGGTACCGGACAGTGATTTTTTTAGAACATTTTTAGAAAAATTCATATTAAAATAAAAAAAATAAATAAAAATGAAAAACTACTTTTTGTTTCTTAATTTACATTTTAAGAGCTTTCTTTTGATAATATACAATAAATTTTAAAAATAATCATTATCAAAAACTAATCAGATCAAAAATTCCTGTTGAAATATTTCGGTTCCCATCAGTGTAGCTTATGGGGATTATTTTCAGATATTTAGATTAACCCTTCTTGGAGATAGGAGAGAGGGAGACCAAAGTTGACTTATTTTTGGCGAAAGTCTCTTAAAAAAAAATGTTATTTCAAAAATAAAAATTTGTTTGTTTATTCACAAGAAGTTTTATTTAATACCCCAGTCAAAATTTTAAAAAAATATTTACTTTGCCATTAAATACATTTTAATTTATCCCGCGCTGAATTTTTTTAGCTCTCTATATTTTTTCTATATGTGGGTCAAAGAGTTGTACAAGCGTGCCAAATTTCAACTTTATATGTTCAGCCGTTTGGCTACAAAAGGTTGAAAAACCAATAGAGAAGCTAAAACTTCGATTGGATTTTTTCGTTTAGCATTTTCGAAATATAGATACCTTATTTATGCTATTACCACACTCTTTGGATGGTTTTATTTAAAGATTATCGTAATTATATAATACAAGGTGTCTCAAAAGAAATTTTATATTTATTTAGCTTACTGCGTGAACGCAACGTATCCGAGGGGCGCAGGGGTTATGTCAATGGGTAGCCTGGTTCTTGGGAATTCAGTCGCTATGGAGCGTTTCTCGGGAGCAGACCGCGCGTTATGCGTGCGAGAGTTTTACAAAAACGGTGATTCGGCGACTGTAGCGCGTAGAAAATTCTGCAGTATTCGAGGTTTTCGCCACTTAAATGATGCGCCAAGCATTCCTCTCATTCGACATTGGGTTAAAAAGTTTGAAGAGACTGGTACAACGCTGGATAAATCAAAATCCGGGCGACCTAGGTCATCAAGAACGGTAGAAAACGTGGAGAATGTTAATCAGTCTGTTCGTGACGACTCGAACCTTTCAATTCGGAAGCGCGCAAGTGCTTTAAATGTGCATAGATTATCATTACATCGCATTATGCACAAAGATCTAAAGCTGCACCCCTACAAAATTCAATTGGTGCAAGAATTAAAGCCCCAAGATGCCAGTCAGAGGCTTAATTTCGTAAATCAGGTGATTGAGCGATTTTCAACGTTTACCAACATTTTGTTTTCGGATGAAGCTCATTTTCATCTTAATGGCCACGTAAATAAGCAGAACTGCCGCTACTGGAGTGCAACGAATCCGAAACGCAAACATCAGAAACCCCTACATTCGCCTAAAGTGACCGTATGGGCTGCGATGTTGGCGCGAGAAATTATCGGCCCTTACTTTTTTGAAGACGAAAGGGGGCGTGCAGTTACAGCGAATTCAGAGCGTTATGTGGAGACGTTAGACAACTTCTTGGTACCTGAACTGCAAAACTTTCCTGGCTATAACCAAAGAACATGGTTCCAACAGGACGGAGCAACTTCACACACGTCCAATATGTCTCTGCCACGTGTTCGTGAAATTTTCTCAGGCAAATTGATCTCCCGGAGAGGTACATAAATTGGCCTCCATGCAGTCCAGATTTAACCCCTATGGACTTTTTCGTATGGGGTTATCTTAAATCTAAAGTTTACGCCAATAAACCGACTTCACTGGCGCATTTGAAAGAAAATATCCGTCACGAAATGGCAGCCATCCCTGAGTCCACCTGCCGAGACGTCATAAGTAATTTTACTGTTCGATTAAATGAGTGCCGAGAACGCGAGGGTCTACATTTAGACGATATTATTTTTAAGAAATAAATCCCCAAAAAGTGTATTTTAATAATTAATAAACATTTTTTCTATATACGGCTTACTTTTTTTTTAATCGATCCACTAAATATAAAATTTCATTTGAGACACCTTGTATAAAACACTCAATTAATTTAAATAAAAGATTTTATCTAAAAATTAACCATATCATAATTACATTCTCGCTATTTTATAATTAACTTTATGTTGTAATGTTTGTAAAACATTGTCATTTTTGTAATGAATAGCCTACCTAAATATAAGAACAATACAATTTTAAATTCCTGTAATTATTTTTTAAATGTTACTTTGGTTAACAGTGACACCTAGCTTCGTTATGGTAGGCTAGCAATTACCAAGAATTTGTTTAATAATTATGATTTACGCAAGAACTCTTTGCACTTGTAAAAACAATAAAAAGAATCATATCTTAAGTTTATTGTGGTTATGAAGAATTTTTCATTGTTGCGCAGGTTTTGACAAAATTTAATATGAAAAATATCTTTATAGGATTTTACATTTCTCGTCTCGCAATCATTATTATAGAAATATTGCAATTTATGTTATGTAGGTCGCTTAGGAGCATTTCTTTTTTTTAATGAAATTGCAATTTTTGTAATTTGATGATTATTTAATACAGGCGCCCACCAAGGCGGCTCACGGGCTTGATACCCCCCCCCCCCCCCCGAAGAACTCAAAAACACGTGTTTTTAGTGTTTTTACGAACTTGAATTATAGAGCTCAGGAACTTTTTTTAGTCGTCACTTTTATTTTGGAAGTGAGGACCTTTTTTATGTCATTACTTGTATTTCTGAAGTGAGGCGTTTGAGAACACTTTCACTTTGAAAAATAAAATGCTTTTGGCCAGCTGAGATTTTTCTCTATTCCTGCCCTTTTAAATAAATTTTGCTTTCTGACCCATCCCTCAAGGAAAATTCCTGATTTATTAGATGATTTACTCTTGCACGTAGAATCGTTCAATTCTACTGGGGATTTTTTTTTTTTTTTCTTTAGTAGACTTGCAATTGATGTAATAGGGGAAGCCGGGGCATAACAGGCACCTTAAGAATTATCTTTAATAAAATCTTAAGGAATATTGTAAAAAAATTTCGAAATACTTTTATTCGTAAGATGATTTATTGTTTAATTATTACAGACAGTAAAAAAACTTAGAAAAATACAAAAATAAAAGATATGACAATATAAAAAAAAGCTTCCTTGTGCTCATTTTGCCCCGGTGTCGGTGCAGAATGAGCACGGGCGGGGTATAATGGGCAATCATCTAAAATCAGGCGCAGAATGAACACACGTGAGTGCATTCCTCATCGTTATCATCTTCTCCAGCGCAAGAACAATGTGCCCATTTGCCACATGCTCTGCACTGGAGCAATCAACGTCTGGATAAGTGTGAAAAATATATCAACACAGCAAAAAACACGTTACACCAAATGACAAAATGTAAACGGCAGCTCCCAGTTATACAACCACTCTCGGAAGACACTAGCGAAGTACTGAACGTGATTGGAATGCACCCAAATATGGCGGCATGCTTTAACGACCAAAAAGAGGGGAGCCCGTTGTACCCCAGGAGCCCGTTATGTCCCGGCTTCCCCTAGTGTCTTGTTTCTGAACTTTTAAGTTGGTACTGCTAGTATTAGCAGTACCTAACCTAACCTAACCTAACCTGGGGCATCAAAACTAAAAAATATCCCTTAAAAGCATGCTTATACACCTTTCTAGGTGTTGGGATCCTATTATATTTTTATTTTTTTAAAAGCATGCTTGGGGTCAAGCCCGTGACCTCCTTTGGGTCTCCCGACCCCTAATACTATCAAAAAATTTGGTAGTGCTCAGAAAAAAGAAGAATGTCAAATATTACGTTCATTACTTATAATAAAAATGTTGGACTTTGTAAGTGTATCTTTTTAAGGAGAAAACGTTTAATTAAAAATTTTAAAAATTTTCTACGACTGTTAAAAATTCTGTACTATATTTCACTGGTTCTTGTACATAAATGGTGACGTGCGTGTTTATGGTGACAGTTAAAAAATGTAAAAAGTGTTAAAAAAAGTATCATAAGCGCTTCATTATTTTGCACTTTCCATAAGCATAATATATCGGCTAATGAGAACTAGACCAGTGTTTCTCAACAGGTGATTCGCGGACCACTGGTGGTCCGCAGAAAATTTTTAGTGGTCCACGAAAGTTTTTGTATATATTTGTAGCAGTTTTTTTGTTATTTATTATGCATATTTTTTATGTAAATAATTTATATTTTGTTTATTTTCTGTAAAAATTTTGTGATTTTCTACAAATCAAATAAATGTATTTAGTTAGCACATTATGTTAGCACAAAAATGAATAAACAATTATTATTAGTGGTCCGCGTTAGAAAATTATATATTTTACTGGTCGGCAGTGCATTTTTGGTTGAGAAACACTGAACTAGACCACTATCTCCACGGACTTACATGTCCTCCAGAGGGCGATAGTACCATCTCCAAGGACTGCAGGTATGTCCGTGTAGTCCGAGGCGGAATCAAACTGTGTATTGACTACAGTAAAAGCACTTCGTGATCCAAAAATGGAAATTTTAGTTCTGCCCTATTTTTTTTTTTTTTTTATAGAACCGTAGAAAAATGTATGTATCAATTTTTATTTTATTTTTTCTAATTGCAGACAGTCGTAGAAAAAATATTGTATGAAACTCCTGCATAAAGCGTATTTTTTCACTCATGGGATTGCTGCACTCACCTATGGCTCGTGTGATCAAATATCCCATGAGTGAAAAAAAGTACTGTTTTATTCACTTGTTGCATAAATAATTATTAAATTATTACTTAGGCAGTAATAATTTATTTTTATGCGTACTCGTTTTAAAGATATTCGTAATTTAATTTATAAAAAAAAACAGTTTAATATTTTAACAAAAACAACAAAAAAATGTCGTTCACATTCAAGTACATTTTATGTAATAAACATAAATGTAATAACAAAATTTCGAGGTTAAACATTGCAAGATTTGCTGGCCTTCGCTGACCAATATTTACACAATACTTTAGACATAATTTCAACTTGAAGATGGTCTAGTCTTCTTGGGTCTTCCTGGGTATATTCACCTGAAACAAAAGACCATCCGTAAAATATAAACAGTGACATTAGACTACACGTAAACAGTTATGCTTAAAATTTTGCCAAATGTACTGGTTTCTGGTTAAAAAATCAAAATTTTCCGTATCAAATACAATTTTGATATATAAGCCCACCTGGTAGTATGTGGAAAGGACTGGTGGTAAATTTAACCAATGTTCTCGACTACAGAAGGTTAAAGAGACTTTGGCCAAATGACCTAATGCAACACTGAAGACAGTAATATATAAGGAAAAACATCGCTAGTTGTCTCTCTTACATGCGAATTACCTTCAATCTATTTACTTAATACTTTTAATAAAGTAGATTGTAAATTTAAAAAAAAAAAACTCATATCTGCGTCTTATTCTGTTAAGTATCGGGTTTTTCCAGGTAATTTATTTTGGTCTGTTTTCTATTACCAGTTTTCCGGTCCATTAGTTCAACGGTCGCCAACCATCCGAACTTCACGGACAACTAAACTAACAATTCTAAAACTAGCGGACCACTAACAATTTTTGTTTGCACTTAACATTTATAGAATAATAATCATAAAAGTTCCATTTTATTAACATGAAAAAGTAATTACTTTTGGTTAATTATAGCAGCATTATTAGAGATATTTGTTGCTGCTTGTTTGAAATAAGTTTATGGATTCTTGGCTCCAATGACGTCTCTGCAACATGGAGATCCATTTGTATTTTAAGCTGACAGCAGTACTTATTTTTGAATACCGTAACATATGATAATGTCTTTTCATACAAATGTCATCAGGCCATCAAAATCATAATTTTGATGGCCTTTTTACTCACTTTCCAGAGCCACAAATGAGATCTTGATGAGGACGAGTGGAATTTAGCTTTGAAACTCTCATCGGATGATGATACATCGATTAGACTTTCTTTTTATTTCATGCTCAAATTGCTATCTTCAATTTTTGCCGAAAATATATACCTTACCCATATATTTCCATGTCTGTGATCCTTTCCTTTTAGGCAATTCTCCTTTCCGGAGCGCAATTGTCGGATACCCACGTACAGATACTATACAAGTCAATATTTTGTAAATACTATGAAGAACTGAATTTTCTTTTGACATAATTTGTATATATCTTAAGTTTTAAGAATTATTATTGTATTGATTGCGTTTTAATAGTACATACTATAACACAGTGGCGCACCCAGGGGAGAGGCCCGGGGTCCCCCCCCTAAGAAGGAAGGAAATAAAAATAAAAACACACAAACACACTAGAAAAATTTTAAAATAGAGATGAGGATCTTTTTTTTAGGTCATCACTTGTATTTTAGAAGTGAGGACCTTTTTTTTAGGTCATCACTTTGTATTTCCGAAGCGTGGACCTTTTTTTTAGTTCTTGACTTGTATTTTAGAAGTAAGGACCTTTTTTGTTTTAGGTCATCACTTTGTATTTCCGAAGCGAGGACCCTTTTTTTTTAGATCGTCACTTGAAATTTAGAAGTGTGTACCTTTCATAATTTAAATAATTTCCTCTTCCGCCCCCCCACAAAAATTCCTGGGTGCGCCACTGCTGTAACATTGCACCTGAAATCATTCAATTTTTTGGGGATCTTTTTTCCTGGAGCAGACTTGCATTTGATGTGTGGGTATTCCTAAACTGTTTTTGAGCTGTTATGTTGGTACTAGTATTGGGGAGGTTTTAATAATAAATTTAAAAATGAGATTATTTTGATGATTTTACTATTAACTAGGATGCAAAAAAATATTCAGGTTTGACATTAAGCAAATATTTTAAATTCCGTGCTAACTTTTAAAAGTGTATATTAACTGTTTTCGCTTTATAAATTTTATTTGAATAAAATTTAGCACAAAATCAAAAAGTGTAACTTTTTTTCGTAACAATTACGTAGTCGAAGAGGTGTAATATATAATTAAATATTACGCTAATGATGGCCAAGCTGTAAAAATCGTTGTTCGTGTGTCGTTTTACTCAATTTATTATTAATTAAATTTATTTAGTATGCGTGTAATTAAAGTCAAGACCTAGTACGCAATAAAACAATGTATTACTATTCAATTTTACATTATATCACACAATAAAAGGATTATGAAATTTGTTTTATTTACAACTTAATTAATAATATTATTTTAAAAATAAATATGTATTTCTGTGTGTGTGAACAGTGATCATCAGATTACCAATCCCGAACATTACCGTTTAAGCTATTTTCAAATTAATAATTTTGGAACTCTGGAGATCCGCATAATATATGGGAAAATTACGATTGGCTTATAAGTTTAAGATATATAGGGCATACTTCAGTTGTTACTACTTACTTTGTATCTACCTAAAGCCGAGGTGTCCTACATAATGTGTTGAAAATCCGCGAGTGGTTTCGGATATGAATTCCCCTCGTTCGCTGACTGGTTGCAATAGTTTTTAGGGTAAATTTATGGATTGTTGAATTAAACTCGATATTTGAACTAACCCACTGTAATTACGATTACGATTTACTATATACATTAATATTTACACTATAACTGACAAATATGTTGTTTACAACTAATCTAAATTTAGAGAACACTGTGTCTCTCATAAATCTCTATGAATATATTCAACATCTTTAGATGGACATTACAGTTACAAATGGAATTGTTATCACTTGACTCGACCAGACACTCTAAATGTCCTTAAACTATATTGGACAAAATCTGACTGCCCTTAAACTTGTGCTAAACTAATGACTTTTACCAATGAACTACCCCGAGAGACTTACAATGCCCGAATAAAACATGTTATACCCCGTGACGTGGCCATCTGGTATATTTCAAAAGTCAGACGACAATTAGAGCTAATAATTTAAAAAGTATAATCACCCTAGAAAAATAACGAAAATTAATATTTACATTTTCAAGACAAAGATGAATAGCTTTCCACATATGGTCCAAATAAATTTATTAATAATTTGACACTTTTATAAGGTAATATTGGATTCACGAGTTCCTGTTCTTCTTATATTATTAGGGGTTCAAATTATACTAATAAATAGGTCTGCACTTATCTTTAAGTGCCCTTTCTTGGAAATAGACTATTTTTTCTTTTAATATTTTTTTTTAATATCTTAATCTTTTCGTTAGTTAAATTGAACTTAAATATAAAATATTATTTCTAAAACAATACCAAAATTAGCCGGTCACCGTGGCGCAGTGGTTAGCGTAGCAGTGCATTAACTTCTAGGCCATGGGGGGCGCGGGTTCGAATCCCGGTTATGGCATGGATATTTTGTGTTGTCCAAAAAATGTAAATTGTAATATTCTGTAAAATATACAAAATAAAATTGCTTCTACTGGATAATGGCCTTAGTAGCTAAGTCCAAACATATTAAAAAAAAAAAAAAAAAATACCAAAATTATATCTCTTACAGAACAGCTGATTACATAAATAGGCTTTTCTAATAATTACGTTAATTAAATGTGAATATATTAACTCAATTAGAAAACATTTCTTCTCTAAATAATATGGGCAAGGGTGGTATTTATATAAGGGCAAATGAGCAAGTAATACCAACCTAATACAACTTTATCTTGTTTATTTACAGTTTATTAACCTTTACCTGTATTTAATTATGTCAGAACATTGATTGTTAATTAACAAAAAATAAAATTTCCATAAACTTTACAATTTCCGCTTTGTTTTTTGCAGTTTTTTCTTATAGAATTAATTCCGCGGAATGTCAATGTGAAAAATGTTGCGATGGTCAGTATGGACATACGTCAACTGATAAATAATCTTATTTCATGGCCAATAATATTATTTATGTTAATATAGGATATAACAATTATGTAACAAATATTAAAATAATAGATAGATTAATAATAACAAAATATAAGGATGAATAAACACTCGGTTTATGTATCAAAAAATATAATTTGCATTTCTTTTAGATCTTTGTACATGTGAAGATGGCCTGCTAAACAGAACTACGTATCAAATAAAGTGCATTATACTTCTAAGAATATTGATTTTAAGAATTTCTATTAGATGACCATCTGCCGCTATATAAACATAAACCAAATATTATTTAATAGCCGTCCTTCCATGTATCCCATGTACCATAGAGCTTCGGTTATCTGATCTCTTCAACTCTTGTAAAGTCTTGTGGTATCCATTGAGCTGTAGACCACAGTGGTTGGTATCTTGGGTTTTTTGTAGCACCATCTCCAGCACGATATTAAACTTCAAAGGTGAGATGGTATCTTCTTGTTTGACTCCAGTATGAATTTCGAAATGTTTTGCTTAAGTTTTCCACTCCGCTTATGGTCCTCGACAAGAATTTCGATGAATTTCTTCCTTTCAACATGCCGTGCCACCTTTAAGCCTTATTATCCAACCATTTTATAATTATTGAGGTCACTTCCATTTTATTCCATATTCTCTTTGTTCTAACCCTATATGTTTTGCTATACTGCAAACTTCTTCTCATAAATTCCAATTCGATAGTTTTTATTCTGTCCCTTAGTTTGTCTGTAATAGGCCATGTTTCTCTTATACGTTGCGATTCTTTCTACGATAAATTGAAAAGTGATAAATCTCTTTTTTGTTTCTTTTGTTAAGTCTTTATTCCATATAAATCCAAGAAGTGTTTGACTTGCCCTTTTTTTCTTATGAATTTGTCATCTATATATTCATCTACCTTTCCAGAATCTGATATGATTCCCAAGTGTGGTTCCCAAAGATCGAAATTCTGAGCATACTTCGCCTGTTTCGTTTCCAATTTTAAGTCTTTTGATTGCTCTCCAATACACATGTTTTCTTTATTAGTCTTTTGGAAATTAATGTTTGACCTTCATGCTTTGTACTCCTCTTTTAATTCCCTAAGCATGTATATCAATCGTCATCACCTTGAACAAATTTCATTTAGTCATCAGCAAGTAGAGTTTGTAGTGTTCTATTTTGTATTGGAATGCCTAGTTCCATTTTGTAGGGAATCTGTTATATTTATTAAACTTTCAAACTAAATTTGATAATGTCAGGTGAGGTTCTCGTGGCCGTCAGGTCCGGATACAAAGTCCGAGATTGGTCCAGGAAAATGGGAACTGATTGGCCTTTTCAACTTTTACTTGAAGTAAACCCTAAATTGTATTTATTGTCGTAGGAAAATCAACAATCATAAATTATGGTATACACAAGACCTTTCAACGACTTTTGTATAATGCTCTCAATATTTTAGAGGGCACGTTCCACTACGTGCCCTACTCTTAATGTGTAATATTATAATGACGAAACTTAAAATATACGCTCAAGTCACTTAGCTACTTGATAATAACGAAAGCGAGCATTTTTCCATTTTATACTGGTCACGAATTATATAACTGAGATCGACCTACTTTGGAAAATCTAACGTATTAACGATACACTTGACTTCAAACACTGCAACAATAATGCAACAATCCACTGTTTACATACAAGTATGGAGACATGTATGACATTTGCGATGTCACCAAGATTAGCTACAACAATCTACTTGAATGCCTCGAGTTTTGTAACAATGCTATTATCGACGGAATTAGCTTATTTACTATAATTTTTACATTGTGCAATTTATATTGTAGATATTTTAAAATGTAGAGAGCCTACCTACAATACCTACTATATATATTTATGCTAATAAATAATAATAATAATAATAATAATATAGATGAAATATCATGGTTGACTAATTTATTTAAGATATATTGATATTAATATACTTCAGTTGTACTTACTTAATATATCCTTCAAAATTTAACATAATAAGTCCAAAATCCACGAGCGGTTTTGGACATGAACTCCGGATTCGCTAACTGGTTGTAATGATTCTTATGATGGATTTAAGGGTTGTTTTACTAAACTCGACATTGTAACTAACCTATTGTAATTACGATTTACTATTTTCACTGGTATACATGTAGGTTTACAATTATGTTAATAACAGTTATCCAAACTCGGAACATATATTCACACTCACTCACGTGTTTACACACGTTTAATTAATCCACTTGACACCAAATCGTTCCATTACCGTCTCTGAAACCCAGTTGTCTACCATACGTTGAAGAATATTGTCTCTCCATGCCTTTATCTATACACTACACTAGCGTGAACACTACACATTAACCGAATTACATTGAAACTTTAAATACTTGCTACTTGATTCTAAATCAGTCTTTACCAAATAATGTATAAAATCTGACTTAAATTTTACTGTATTTTTTCTTTAAGTTTGTTCCTCTGACGAAATGTCTGCCTGTCTGTCTGTCGGTCTGTGTACACGTACAGAGCAAATTTGGCTAAAAGGATTTTGACATCAATGGTCGTTTTGACATCAACTCGTGCCGAGTTGAGCAACTTTTGGTAAAAATCGGTTGACTAGAAATGGGAGTTTACACGTGACGATTTTAAGATTTTTGCGAATATTTCACAACAGATAAATATTTCGTAGAAATTATTTAACGAAAATTGCTATAAAAGCAATAACTAACAACTTTTATTTGAGATTTTTTTTTTTTATTATTACTATTTTTTTTTTTTTTTTGTATGTATGCAGTTTTACATTTTCCTGGTTAGCGTAAATTATAAATACACATTATGAAATTATCAACGTAATATAATACGTTATTGTCTTTTACAGTAATAACTACTCTGCTGCTAGAATGTATTTTATACAAATACTTTGTGATGGCGATAGGTCCTGTGGTGGCCACAGCTGATTTTTAGGGTTTTGTAGGTATGACCAAAAAACCCTTATACCGTCATTTTGTCGTCTGTCTGTCTGTCTGTCTGTCTGTCTGTCTGTCTGTCTGTCTGTCTGTCTGTTCGGTAAAAATTGTAGCCAAACGGCTAAACCTAGAGAGTTGAAATTTGGCATGCTTGTTCAACTTTTTAACCCGCACATAGGAAAAATACTAAAACATCTAAAAAACATATCCCCCTAAAAATATAAACAAATATGTGCTCATCGAAAAAAAAATATTTTTTTAAAATTCTGAGTAGGGTATCAAATGAAAGCCCTTGGTACGTGGATTAACGATCAAAATTTTATTTTTGCAAAATAAATTATTTTGACGCGATTTTTGCCAAAATTGTGCAAAAAAATTTTTGTCCCACACCCTGTAGCCCAGATGGTTTAAACTAAAAATGTGAAAAAATTCTAAGTAATGTATATTGGTGTGAACCGGAATAGTACAACAGGAATTTTTAATCAGATTATGTTTTCGGAAAATAATGCATTTTTTGTGTTTTTAACCAATATATGTTAAATATTTAATTCGCTATGTAACCAAGTTGATTTTTCAGCGCTTATAGCGATGTACGTTTAGTCATTGGTTTTCTAATTTGCTAAACAGTTAACTTGCAAACTAGAGTTCGAATCCTGTCAATTTTAATTTTTTTGTTTTTTTTTTTGCAGTTTTCTTTTGTTTAAATTATTTTGTAAAAATTCTAGTTATATTTTGGTAAATGTTGCATTTAATTTTTAAAAGCGTAAATTGAATAACCAGTGGGAAGTGTTGAAATTATAATTTAATTCTGTTTGATGTATACGAAATCAGAGGGCGGGGCTAATGATTTAAGCAACCAATAGAAGCCATAGGCGCAATTTTCAAAATCTTAATGAACCTTGCTATGTAAAAAAAATACTGCACATATTTAGAAATTTAAATAATGGTATTAGGCATTCGAATTAAAATACATAAAAAAATATTTTGACATAAAATTTGTTTTGGCATCCCAAATAATCATCATTCAGTTATTAAATACCTGCAAAACCCTGAAATGTGTGAAAATTCACACTTCACATCAATTTTTTTAAAGAAAATATAGGCCAATGTTGAAATATTACAAAATATTTTGTCTGAATTGAATTGTGTCATTAATTGTGACAAATGGAAAAAGCATGAGCTGAAATAAGCATGAAATAAATCTTATCTTAAAAATAAAGTTTATCAATTTACATGTTACCCAATCAAAATGCTGCACCTTCACATATTTCGTTTGCCTACGAAATCCTGAAATATGTGAAAATTCAAACCACTTCAATTTCTTATTAATATAGATATTAAGTTGTTCATCAATGATGAATAGAAGATAACTATTTATCTATTTATGAAAAGATATAATTGCTAATCTAATAGATTCTTATGGATAGCGAAGCAATATTAACAACAAATTAGTTCATTACAATTTTAGCTCGACAACTTTCTATAAATTGCAACATTACATTCATCTTCCATAAACATTTGACCATGACAGCATAAAAACGCCTCTTTCCAAGTAATGAAACGATATAAAAAATCTTATTTTTTAATTAAGATTACAATAAAACTTTGGTATACTCGTCGAGGAGCCAGATGCCGACTGAGAGCCAATTAACAAATATATATTTATTTCACACAATTTTATGTAAACTATCTATAACGTATTTGAACTACTTGTAACAACATACGTCCTTTTGCACAAACGTACACACATATGTGAATATGCGCCGATTAAACCAAAGACAGGGAAGATAGACTGAAACCAAAAGATATTTCTGTTTCACTCTCCGAAAGAATAAAATTGTTGGATTTGAAAACCTTTTCATTTGAACCATACGATTATTTTAAAGGTCATCGGCAAGTAAATTCTCGCGGAGATTAAACACTCGTTCAACGCTTTTTCATCATAACACGCTATCTGCCAAATTAAACAAAATAACAACAATCCAATTAAAGATCTTCTTCTTTTCCTTTTTGCTTCTATTTATCAAATAGAAGCAAATACCTCATTTATGGAGCATTAACCCCATAGTAAATTTAAAAAATATAAAAAGTTTTTTAACGACCTAAATATTCACATACTTTTAGATTTAATAGACCAAGCTTGAAAATTTAAAAACATTTTGTTTCCGAAAAATACTCATGTATTCTCTTACACATAGAAGGCAACGTCTCTGTATGTCTGTCTGTCTGTCCGTATGTACGCTTTGCACTCGAAAACTGCCAATTTTCATGCGAATTTTTTCTCTCAGTAGCTATATCAACAGGTCTGGTTTTCGGCTGATATATTAAAATCAGCATGTTCGGTACAATATGATCAACAAGTACAATATGATCGAAAAAAATTGATGTGAAGTGTGAATTTTCACACATTTCAGGGTTTCGCAGGTATTTATTAACTGTGTGATGATTATTTGGGATGCCAAAACAAATTTTATGTCAAAATATTTTTTTATGAATTTTAATTCGAATGCCTAATACCATTATTTAAGTTTCTAAATATGTGCAGTATTTTTTTTTTATATAGCAAGGTTCATTAAGATTTTGAAAATTGCGCCTATGGCTTCCATTGGTTGCTTAAATCATAAGCCTCGCCCTCTGATACCTTCAAATATAGAATTAAATTATAATTTCAACACTTCTCACTGGTTATTAAATTTACGCTTTTAAAAATTAATTGCAACATTTACCTAAATATAACTAGAATTTTGACAAAATAATTTAAACAAAATAAAAATGAAAAAAAACTAACTGAAAAAATAAAAATTGACGGGATTCGAACACAGTTTCTTACAGTAGTTTCAACTCACTAAGCAACAACGCTACCACTGTGCTATACAGGATCACTCGTTTACTATGTTAAATAGCGGATTAAATATATTACATATTTTACTTAAAAACACAAAAAAATGCGTTATTTTCCGAAAACAAAATCTGATCCTGTTGTACTATTCCGGTTCACACCAATGTACATTACTGAGAATTTTTTCAGATTTTTAGTTTAAACCATCTGGGCTACAGGGTGTAAAAATCGCCTCAAAATAATTTATTTCGCAAAAATAAAATTTTGATCGTTAATCCACGTACCAAGGGCTTTCATATGATACCCTGCACAGAATTGTAAAAAAATATTTTTTTTTTCGATGAGCATATATTTGTTTATATTTTTAGGGGGATATGTTTTTTAGATGTTTTAGTATTTTTACTATGTGCAGGTCAAAGAGTTGTATAAGCATGCCAAATTTCAACTCTCTAGGTTTAGCCGTCTGGCTACAATTTTTACCGAACAGACAGACAGACAGACAGACAGACAGACAGACAGACAGACAGACAGACAGACAGACAGACAGACAGACAGACAGACAGACAGACAGACAGACAGACGACAAAATGACGGTATAAGGGTTTTTTGGTCATACCTACAAAACCCTAAAAAGGTGTCTAGATAGCCATGGAATTCATTTATTTTCAAATTAGGAAAGAATTGTCCATTTAACATTTTAAAAAAATCCTACTGCACGCATTTTCTTTTCAATTATATTGTATATGTATATAACATAGCATATTCCACAAACGCTGTGAATTGGGCATACTAAGGTACGTTATCCTCACCCGAAATGATGCAATACGAATCGTGGAATATACCAGCGAAACCCTAAAGAACGCATGATCTAGATGTCAAAGGGGCAGGGCCCAGGACGAAATGGGGTCATAAAATCGACAATGGGGCCCGAGTCAGATTAGCTTTTTTGCACTTTTCTTGCGACCTTGCACAAGGTCTAAGAAGAACCAGTTACGTCTCTGGCATTTGGTGTACCTCTCAATTACATGGTACTTGAAATGTCGTAATAAGATGTTAAATATTCATTGATTAATGTTAAATTAAATTTTCGGTAATAGGTTTTGAAACATGACCTACAAATCTTAATGCCGTGTGTAAGATATTGCCTTTATTTATGGATCTTACTTAGATTTTTTTTGTACCAGACATTTCATAATAATTAAATAGCCACTTACTATCTAAATTTTGCAAGTTTGGTGGATTTTTATTACTTTTAATAAAGATCTGAGTAAAACTGAGAAATATTACTTCATTTTTATATTTATTGTAAATTTTTTATTAATTATTTTTAACTTTGTACTAAATGCACTAGAAGTAATTTCAATGCTACATCAAGCAACGAATTGTTTTTGTATCTATGTATGTTTACAGTAGGATTGCAAAAAAATGTAAATAAAAGTATGTTATTAACGGTGAATACAGTGTAAATCGTGTACTAATAACAATAAATAAATAAAAAGGTTTTAATTATACTTTAAGTGTTTGTTTATTTTATTTATTATTTTGTTTTAATATCAATATATGATTAAAAACGCTTCTTGGTAGTAAGATTTAGTCCTATTCGTCTTTAGCCTATAAGTCCATTTCTTTACATCGTGCGAAACTAAATAGTAATTTATTTATTAATGTTACCTGCCTGCATCTGAAATATTAATTGAATAGTCTGCGCAAAATATGACTTTTAATCATTTCGTTTATGCAAATCTACTTCAATCGTTAAAAAGTGAAATAGTGACAGGTTAAAAAAAAAACCATTTCGTTACACTTAAATATTTGGAATAGCCTATAGCAGCGTTTCTCAACCGGGGGGCCGTGAAAGCTTCGTCGGGGGGCCGCGAAGTCATATAAGATCGAAGCATGTAAATATAATAGAATGCACTCATTTTTGCACAAATGTGCTCCACTCATAAATATATTACATTTATATTCATAAAAATATACCTTCCATAACATAAATAAAATAAATTATACTTATTCTGATAAATAATTAAAATAATATCAATGTCAAATTAAGTGTATATGTTGGCTGATGCGTTTCTGTGATAACGGTTCGCGTTGGAGGTACTTCAAGTACTTGTAGTTTCAAGTTGTAGTTTCAAGTGGGCACGACTTGAAAGTGCAATATTATTATTATTTATTAGGTGCAGAGCTACAGATAACTTAAGAGTAAAGAAGCGAAAGTGATTATATCTAAATGGAAGGCACTTTGAACATTTTTAAATAAAAATACTTTACTTTCAAGTCATTATAGGGAATAAAATTTTTCGTCAACCATAAAAGATATTTAAAAAATTGTTTCTTTTAGTTTCTCTTAATTCTAACAAAGTTGATATACGTTCCCATTTAAAAAATTGTCCTTGATTGAATTTCAATAGGTACTATAATTCAATTCTTTGGATAAGCTTTGGTCATCAAACATTTTTCCCAATTAGCTCACACATCGCCTTTTTTACTGTGCCGTCTTGCAAACATCATTTTATAAAACTTACTAAAGTAAATATTTTTTTATGCCGTCTGTTAATGAAAAGAACTGAACTTTAACAAACCACATTTTTTCATTGCGTTGTTTACAAGTGTTTTTGTGTCGAGCTTGCTTTTATTTCTATTTTTTTTTTTAATTTTCCTACAAATACATATATATATACCTAGTCGTGTTATAAGCGTTTAAAATACGGCACAGACACAATAAAAACGCTGACACCACGGTTCATCATATATATATATATATATAGGGGGGCCGTAGACAATATTTAAATAATTTTGGGGGGTCCCAGGCCAGAAAAGGTTGAGAAACGCTGGCCTATAGATTAAATTCGGTCCTTTCAATATTGTGCAGTCAGCTTAGGAGTCAACTCAAACTCAAGTATTTTCTAATTAAAATTAATATCTGTAAAGAATAAAATAATACGGTGATCCAGAACCATTTAAAGGCAGAAACGACAGGGCTATAGGTCCTGTCGTTTCCGAAAATCTAAAGAAATGGCTTTTCTGTTTACATTTTTAAAAATTAACTCATTAAATTCGGTTACTCTGGGAAATTTTTCATATTTTTGTCTTTTAGGTTGGTAGTACTCATGTCAATGTCTGTCGGTCTGTCTATCTGTCTGTCTTTCTGTCTGTCTGGCCGTCGATCTTTATACACGTGCAGAGCAAATTCGGCTAAAAGGATTTTTATGAACCTTCATATTTAAGCTTTTGACATCAATGGCACGAGTTGGTCAACTTTTTGGTAAAAATCGGTTAACTAAAAATGGGAGTTTACTCGTGTCGGTTTTAAGATAATTGCGAATATTTTGTAAAAAATTGTTCAACAAAAGTTGCTATAAAAGCAATTACTAACAACTTTTATTTGAAACAATTTTTTTTGTGTGTAGGTGCGTTTCCATGGTTATCGTAAATTATAAATACACATTATGAAATTGTCAACGTAATATAATACATTGTTGTGTTTTATAATAATAAATACTGTGCTGCTAGAATGTATTTTATACAAGTACTTTGTGATGGCGGTCGGTGCTGTGGTCGGCCACAGCTGATTTTTTTGAATATTTTAAAATAGGTTAAACTAACAAAGATGTTTTGCTTTTTACATACTCCTCTACGATCTGAAAAAAAGATCTGATCTCGGATATATTTTAAATTCCCGGTCCAAGGTTTTGTCGAAGTTACCCATGCCTGGTTCAGACAGTAGAGGACCTTCTCCCAACAACTTCACCAATTATCGCAAATATTTTCTCTAATTGCAAAATTTAATAATATAAATTTCAATAGATAGGTAATTCTTGGTCATTTTTAAACATGCACACAAAAAATTTGCCATTTGCGTGTTTATTTTGTAGACAATCTTTCTAAATATTAATAAGTATTAATCACACTAGAGTCAATCAATTGCCACTAGGTTATTTAATACTTGAATTAATAAGTGAAATTTTATGAAAGGCCAAATATAACATCTTCAATATTGTGATGTCACTTTCAATTAGGTATTTTGTAATCCATCCTGGGTTGAACTGTACTTAACATACGATAATATATATGTACCTACCTAATGACTTATTTAAAATAGCCTTGTAATAATTTTTTTTGTACAATAATGTTATTTTAATAATTTTAAGTATATGGTGGTAATGATTTTTATAAATATTAGCAGAAGAAAGGTTGCTAAGTTTTTGTTAGAAAAAGACCCTTAAGAACACATTCTAATCAGCTAATTGCGAAAGATATCTAAAGAAACTTAATGATTTTTAACTTAAAACTTATTGTTTGCATCTACATGAAGATCATTTTGCGTAGCTAATGATAATAAATAATTTTTATCAATAAAAATTTATAAATAGGTTCTTAATTCTGTCTTCAAAGGGTTATACTTTGCACAGCACAACACTTTATACAGTTACAGTTGCTACTGCTTCTCCATGATTGTTCTTGTTCATGCTTGTCCAGATTTTGACGGTCTTGCTTCATTCAAATTCAAACTCAATTTTTATTTATTATGATTTCGAAAATTACGGAGTAAATACATGCTTATTTACATCTTATAATAATTAAGTAGCCCATTGTGCGATGGATACACCTAGAACATAATTCTATGCGTGGGACATGTTTTATTATGTTTGTAATATTGAAGTCTTCTATTATTGATGTTGAATCTGACCTTTCCAATTTCGATATCTTACTTTTCCCAGTGTATTAAAATACTTTCAATACTTTCAACGAGGAATGTGATCAACTGTCTAGTAATGTCAGAGTTGTTAATTAGGAAATGTTTGCCAATTAATAAATATCAGTTTCATTATAGACTCTCTAACAAGAGAAAAATTCAAAATATGAAAGAATAATATGGAATATGAAAGTAAAACAGGAGCCAAAATTTCAAAAATTATAATAAACTAAATAGTAGTGAAAAAACTATGTGCTATAGTCGGATTGCTGATTAGTGACTGTCCGTTGCTACAAGTATCGATATTCAATACTATATGCTTTCTCTGTCTATATCATTATAATTATTTGTATACCCATAGTAACGTATAGTGACTCAAGTTGACAACTAACCTTAAAAATTATTTGAATAAAAAACAAATCATTAGAAAGAAACGGCATGATTCGCAGATATCTAAACTAATTAGAGCGCGAAAAGAAATTTACAGCAGTACTCAAACAAACAAAATTATGAATTTTAAGGTAATAATTATAAATAAGGAAAAATTTATACTCATACGTAAATTTTGGATTATAATTTGTTGTTTATTCCAGCAGATTTAAAATTAAAGTTTACGAATTTAATAATTGGCCGCAAGCCATATTTTAATTAATATTTATTACCAGACACTGACAGTTAAGACAAAAAACAAAAAACATTTTTAAAATCGCTGAAAAATGGTAACTAGATTATTATATGAATGCACTACTTGATACATACATGTAACAGTCACCTATCAGCAATCCGACTATAGAATAAATGTTATATCTTTTATTTATTTATTTTTTTTTAAATTGTGGTTTAAATTAAATCCTGGATAAAATAAAATGCTGTGTTTCAGTGTCAATGATATTTAAATTGGTTGATGTTATATTACTCAATGCACAACTTTTTTATTATTGAAAATAGGGTATAACGATAAGTTTCAAAGTTACCCCCCCCCCCCCAAAGGGAAATACCAAATTTTTTATCACGTAAATATATGGATATGGATTTAAAAGTAGAGAGATGAAGACCTTTTTTTTGTTTATCACTTGTATTTCAGAAGCGAGGAGCTTTTTTTTTAGATCATCACTTTTTTTGTCTTCCGGACCCACCCCCCCAAATTCCTGGGTGCGCCACTGCTTGGTACTACATAATCTATGAGACTATATTTAAAAAAAAAACAATTGACTATTAAATATGAGAGATATTCGATTATCTATCACAAATTTAAATTGAACTCTCTAAATTGATTATATTTTTACATATTTTGAAAGGTTATAAATTAATCATACAACCATGCCACAGAAATGTCATTTTGATGTAAAATCAAGACTCCAATAACATTATTCATTATAAGTAAATTGTTTGCTTAAATTCGATCTATTTATTTTTTGGTTTTATTCATATACTATTTCATCGTTTTTTTCCATCCTTAGTGTGACAATATTTCTAATGAATAATCTAGCGAATGATGCTTCCATTTTGCGTTCTTGTGTCAATAAGTGACTATAAAAAATATGAAATGTACATATTTGATTACCAAATATAGCCTTGAACCTTTATTTCATAAAGTGCCATATTCGTTTACATATTTTGTTTGCATTTATTACAAAATAATGCTAAATAAGTTTTTGTTAATATTACACTTTTAAATATTCAAAATAGTTCGATTATTCTATAGGTTGTGTGTATGTTTTTTTTATATTAAATGAATATTTAGAACATTTACACACGAAGTTTTTGTTGTTATTACACAGCATATCTTCCATGTCTTCGCCTATAACATTCACCGCAATCTGGTGATCGTATTTTTGAACTGCGATATTACAAGCTATCCCTAGGCGCCCGAAATTATTGATTTACCAGGGCTTGGGCCCACTCTCGGCGCCTCTGCCTGTATATTTAACGTTTCTAAAATATTCTTGTTGTTTATACTGGAATTTTAAATATTTCTTTGTATAATAATATTTACCACGTCATTAGTACATTCAAGTTCATTCATTATTAGTTCAAAATTAGCCTAGTCACTGAAGATTGATGGCAGTGAACTAGTAGCTGCAATTTCCCTACTAAATTTTCGTTTTCTGTAATGAAAAAAGATGGAATACCGTGCTTCGTCGCACAGTTTTCAATCTCCCAAGAAGTTTGTACTGACTTTTCTTAGATGTGATGTTGACATTCTAAAGACACAAATAAAATAAATGAAGAATCTTACATGGTCACAGTGGCGCAGCCAAAGGGGGGGGGGCTCCCAGGACCAGCAGATTACACGGCGCTGCTCGGAGAGTTGAAGATAAAATTTGTTAACCACAAAAGTAGTCAATTTTTAAATTACTTCATTGTTAACAATATTGGCATTTTTTTTTCGTATAAACATTTTTTTAAGATTGCCTACTCTTGATAAAGTGACATAATTATTGTTCAAGTGAAAATACATCACTTTCCAAATATGCTCCAACGAATTATATGAAGGGGAGCGTTGATTCTTTTTCCCCCTGACACATCGACTAAAACATTCGCCCAGTCAAGTGACAAAACTGTTTTAAACAGCTAATTCTCCGATTGAGATAAGATAAAGTGGAAATCTGACTTCGGTATAACTTTCAGAATGTAATTTTAAAATGACACCTCAAACGTGAAATAGAGTAGAAATAGTAGAAATATAATAAAGAGAGGAGAGTTTTGGAGACAATCGCGCTCTTAAAATCGGTATTTGGTTTTATTTTGTAGATAAATGTGAATATCAATATCTTCTTAGGTATTATGTAAATTATGATATTTTACACACAAAAAGGACTGATATAAGTTGTACTGAACAACAGTGACGTATTCAGAGGGGGGGGGCAAGCCCCCTCTGAAGGTCCAATGAAATAAAAATTTATCAAATTTATCATAATCGTACAGCAAAATAACGTATGTATTTTACAATAATAATAAGCTATATTTTATTATGATTAGTGTTGAAATTAACAGAAAATGCATATTTACATGTTAATTTTAGGTTTTCGTAGGTATAATCAAGAAATCCTTATTCCGTCACATGAGTCTATTCGTTCGGTACAAATTGTGGTCAAGCGGCTGATTTAGAGAACTGAACATAAGTAAGAGAAATATTGAGACTTCAAAAATATATCCCGCGAAAAATATAAATAAATATGTATTTATCGAAGAAAAAATCAAGTGAAAGTTTTTGATACATGGATTAACAATTACATTTTTTTATCAACAAATAATAGAATTATTATTTGATATAAACATCAATATCCAACAGCAGGGGTGTCGAACTGATTAGGGTCGCAGTCTATTTTACATACAAAATGATAAGCAGTGACGGAACTTTAAATATTTCGAAGGGTTTCTTGACATTTTTTGTGAACAGAAAAGGGGAAGAGAGTATATTTTACATTTTTAAATATATTTTTCCCCTAAATAAGCTCAAGTGATTTTGATTACCGCTTCAGGGGCCACAAAAAATTAGGTTGAGGGCCGTATGCTGCCCGCGTGCCCTCAAAATTTGATTCGGCCCTCCCCAAGACAAAATCCTGGCTGCGCCACTGCATGGTCAAAAGATTATATAGTTTTGGTATTCAATAAATCCCTAATAATTTGTTTTAAATAGAGTAAATCATATTTTAATGTCAAAACCGAATCCTTAAAACGAGGCATTTGAGTAATTCGGGTATCAGAAGCAATTAGTTGGCTAATTAAAATACAATTACACCGCAACTTTTTGTAAACATTACTAGGAATATTATTAATGAAATGGTAAATATTATTATACACAAAAATGTACAAAGCAAGCTACAAATCTTCATTCAGAAGTTTCATTCAGTTACTGAAGATTGCTTCTTTGTTCAGAAAATGTTAATCTTGAAAAAAAATTATGTCCGGGTTTTCTTGCCGAGCAGTGTATAAAAACAAACTAAATTTTTGTAAGATTGAATGATAAATATTAGACACAAACAACCCATTAAATAATATTTAAGATCCATTAAATTTTAAGTTATTATGTGTATAAAAACATTATTATTTGTCAGTATATGTAAACATATACTTATAAAAATCCAAAAGCAAGGAAATACTTGACAATATTCTGTGTACAATACTTGACAGCGAACCTTTTAAAAGGTAGAAGGTTGACATACTGTCCATGAGTAATCCCATTGATAAACTAACAAAGAAAATGTTTATTAACTTATTTTCATGGCTTTGAATAAAAAGTAGATATTAAATAAAAACAAGTAATTAAATTATATTCGCGATTTTGTAAACAAACTCGTACTAGTATTGCTTGAGGCTATACATACTTGTGTCAGTAACTGACCTAATAATCCAAGTATCATTTCACAATAAAACACTTTTCTTTAACAAACACATTCACAATTATAAAAATACTACTATCGACTTTTAATTTCATTTTCTATTAACGGACTTGTCCTGGCAGGAGCGTTTTCAGTTTCTTTGCGGTTTGTACAGCGTGATGAAGAGAAATATTTAGTAACAATTGATGTAGAAGCTCAAAAAGGTCAATGTACGACGTTTGATAATAAAAATTGATGTGAAGTGTGAATTTTCACACATTTCTGGGTTTTGCAGGTATTTAGTAACTGAATTATGATTATTTGGGATACCAAAACAAATTTTTTGTCAAAATAGTTTTTTATGAATTTTAATTCGAATGCCTAATACCATTATTTAAGTTTCTAAATATGTGCAGTATTTTTTTTTTATATAGCAAGGTTCATTAAGATTTTGAAAATTGCGCCTATGGCTTCCATTGGTTGCTTAAATCATAAGCCCCGCCCTCTAATTTCGTCAAACAGAATTAAATTATAATTTTGACAAAATAATTTAAACAAAATAAAAATGCAAAAAAAAACAGAAAAAATAAAATTAACTGGATTTGAACTCTAATTTGCAAATTACAAAGCGCACGACAAAACCAACTACGCTACTAGAGCTTACTTATCTAGTGTGTTACATAACGAATTAAATATTTAACATATTTTAGTTAAAAACACAAAAAATGCGTTAGTTTCCGAAAACATAATCTGAACAAAAATTCCTGTTGTACTATTCCGGTTCACACCAATGTACATTACCTAGAATTTTTTCAGATTTTTAGTTTAAACCATCTGGGCTACAGGGTGTGGGACAAAACTTTTTTTGCACAATTTTGGCAAAAATCGCCTCAAAATAATTTATTTTGCAAAAATAAAATTTTGATCGTTAATCCACGTACTAAGGGCTTTCATTTGATACCCTACTATTAATTTTAAAATAATATAATTTTTTTCGATGAGCACATTTGTTTATATTTTTAGGAGGATATGTTTTTTAGATGTTTTAGTATTTTTTCTATGTGCGGGTCAAAGAGTTGTATAAGCATGCCAAATTTCAACTCTCTAGGTTTAGCCGTTTGGCTAGAATTTTTACCGAACAGACAGACAGATAGACAGACAGACGACAAAATGACGGTATAAGGGTTTTTTGGTCATACCTACAAAACCTTTAAAAATGTATATGGTGTGAATTTTCACACATTTCAGGATTTTGTAGGTACTGAATAAGTGTAAGAAGCCTACAGAATTCAGGGTGTCTAGGGATATATATATATATATATATATATATATATATATATATATATATATATATATATATTCTATTTTCACATAAAAATAAACAGTTTTTTGATCATCATTTTTATTCGTTATTTGAGTACTAAGAGCTTCCATTTAATTTTTTTAAGCAAAATTTAAATAATTATTTATTTATTTATTTATTTATACAGGTTTGGCCACACAACAGGTAAAAACCCAATTACAGTGTGGCACAGATTTTATACATTTGAACTTAATTATCATTGTCTGTGATTATCTATCAATAATAATTTTTTATCTCAAATTTCTACAGAGTTACAATTTTGTATAAAATGACATATTGCAGCAATAAAATTTTAATATAGTAATAATAATTATACAGATATTTATTATTTATAAAAGAATATAAGTTGGTCAACAGACCATGAGAACGACTAATAATTGTAAAATACTTAAATATATTTTCTGCTTCGTCACTTTAACTCAAGTTTGTTCAAATATATTCCGAAGCTAATAAACATCGTAAATTACTGTAAAAATATATTTACATAGAATAATTATAATTATAAACATTAGTTACAACAAAAACAGTTAAAATTATTCTAAGTTTGCAAAGTATGACATGTCTTTTTACTTATATAGAAACGTTTTTGCTATCACAAGATCAGCAATGACAGTTGTGTTTTTTTATTGTTGTAATTATTGTGTTTGTGATAATAATTCATGTTGAGTTACCGGTTTGGAACAAATGGGATAAAATAAATGAGATATTGCCCAATATGACACATGTTTTGAAAAAATATTCTGTTAATTAGAAATGTTTCTTAAACTATCTAGGCAGAAATTTGCTGTTGGCCAACAAATTGCAAACCATTCTTTACTACTATTATGGTTGTTTTATCATTACTGGCTATTTTTTTGTTGTGTTTTGTTTCATCAATATTGTGGATTATTTCTCCAGATAGATGTTCAAAGTCTTTTTTTTTTTCGTAGATATAACCAAGAAATCCTTACACAGTCACTCAATTAGTTTCTGGTTCATATGAATAAATCAAAGTTTTGTCACCTGAAACGATGTTGTATACGGATTTTGCAGTGCCTAGGTTGAATTTTTTTAGCATTCCCTTACACCAATCGACACGACCCTTTTTTTTTGGAGTTTCGGTCAAATTATGCGAAACCCACGGGAACAGATCTTTTTCACAGCTAAATGTTCATGCAAAATCGAATGTATTACAGTCTGTGAAATACCAAAGGATGCCTCTATCTCATAGTAAGTCACATGCCGATCTTCTTCAATCATTTTGCGCGATATTTTTTTGAATCACAACCAATTTTGGTCGATATTCACGAGATTCATCACTGACGAACGCACGACCACGAAGAAATTCTGCAAACCAATTGTAAACAGTCTTTTCTGATGGTGCTTTATTACCAAAAGTTAAACGAAGCGAATATATGCATTGTTGTTGAGTTAGGCCTTTACTAAAATCGTAAAAAAACATCCGACGAAAACCTTCACGAGTAAGATCAATTTTTTCACAAACTTGTTTTTTTAACGCTTCCTGTCAACAAACTTTTTGTTCACAATAACAAAATACGAATATAGTAATGACACATTTCAGTATTGTCATCTAGTGGTTGTTTTTAAAAACATAAAAGGTAACCCTTGTATCTTCCCAAAAAGAGGTTCATTTACGTTATTAAATACTTTTTTTGTAAATTCATGTACAAATTAAGAATATAACGGGCAAACGGACATAAAGCCTGGAACAGAGCCTGCACAGCGCGCTACGCCGTCAGCGCGGCGTCATTTGCGACAGCGTTGCGTTAGCGCCGTTGAGAATATTCGCCTGCACACAATGCAATAATTTTTAACGCCGTCAAGTGTCACTTGACAACCTATATCTGTGTTTATACGTGCGCTTTCTTTTATTAAAAGTATAATGGATGATGAAGACTTGTGAGTGATGTTATTTATGTTGTATGCAAGTTATTTATGCATACAAACACTTTACCATTCAGTAAAAACTGAGGTTAGGTGTTCTGCGTCAACGTTCAACGGCGTCAAAAGTTGGAAGTTGACGAACATTCAGTATCAACGGCGTTCGAACGCCGGAGGACGTTGTTCATTCTGTGCACTTGCGTACGACAGCTTGGTTTTAACTTTCTTCTGACAGATAGCGCCGTACGTACGCCGTCAACGCGTCGTAGAACTCGGTGCATTCTGTTTCCCACTTAAGATATACTCTATCTGGCGGTAATGTGTAGAACTAATCTAACAAAACATTGAATCAACATCTTTCAAAACATAAGTCAGAAAGTTTCAGAAAATACGTCCCTTATTATTAGTGAAAATAAAATACAAGAAAACACAAATCAAGGCATAAAAATATAGTTAAATTCTTTCTAGATGTCAGATTACAATACGTTAAAAAGTTGTTGCTGTCTATTTGATTAGTTTCGATTTTGCCACCTTGGCGCTGTAATCGTAAAAAGATTGACCCTATAACTACCAGATACATTGCGCCTGATTTCGTTTATTTTACTATTTCACCTGATAGAGGGTTAAACGGACTTCAACCTAATTTCCTCAATGACGTATATTCTTAAAGTGGGTTTTTACCATAACCAACAGACGAACATACTAAATGTCATAATAAGTTTATTGCTCAACTGGCTACACGCCATCTCACATTAGGTACAATTCTGTAAGAAAAAAAAGTGAAGGTCGTTCACTTAACACGAGATCAACTTAGATATCATGAACGTTTTCGAATGCAAAATGCTTGTAGAATACTTATAACTTTCGTAATATGTTAAATTATTAATTTCAGAGAAAATTTATTAGTCAACTGCAATGTTAATAATTTTTATCCAATGACTCATATATTCCTTCCCAATTAAAAATATAGGAAAGTGGCGTAAATTTGCTTTTAACCGTGAACTCTCTGAAATTACAGCAAAGATTAAGAATTACAGTCAGAAATACGGTCTATAGTCAGTAAAAATTTATCAAAAATAAGGGTTATTATTGGAGATTGAGAAAGAAGTATCTATCTTATTCAATTTCTTTTCAACTAATGGTGGGAATGATGCATATACAAAAACATGCATACGTTTGCGTTAATGTATTCAAATATAACAAAGATAACTACAGACTTATGTTGGTACGAGTTGTTCATATAGGTTATTGATAGTTTACATAGAATTGAATTTTGGATAGATTTCATCAATAATCATGATAAGATAAGAACAATCTTGAAAGTAAAATGGCAAGACAATATATCTGTTCTCAACAGAACCAACTCCACCAGTATAGTTTGCTCATGCAAAACAAATTCAGATGAACTGGTCATGTAATACGTATACCAGAAGAACGACTTCCAAAGCTACTTTATTTTGAACTGCAAACTGGTGTAATGTGGAGCCCCAAGGAAAAGACATAAAGACGTGTTACTACATTCACTTAATATGAATTTAGGGTTCCATAATTGGGGAGAGTTGGCATAGTATCGAAATATGGCGGAGAATTTCACGGGAGGCATTATCTATATATGAAGACAAAATACAGCAAACCATACGAGCAGAGAAAAGCAGCCAAAGCTAGCAAACAAAGAATATCAGACAACAGCATTGTCATGCTAACATGCCCTATCTCTGACAGACTGTATACGGACAAAATAGGTATCTTTAAGACCGTATCACACTAGAGTTAGTATCAACGTCTAAACTTGGAACATTAAAGTTTTTGCCTTCGAATCGAAGTCATTTGTGTGTAGTATGAAAAAAAACGAGGTTTTAAAGTCGAGGCAAATGGAACATGATTCATTTCCTCTGTTTTTCCATCCAGGTTTTTTTGTCTAATCAGCTAGTTAGTTTGAGTCCTCTTTTTTTCATCAGCTAGTTTGAGTTTCATTTTTCATTATTGATCATTTACTAGTAGAGTTCTCTTTTTGCTCTTTAGCCAGTTTGAGATCCATTTTTTGCTCAGTAGCTAGTTTGAGTTCCTTTTCTTGCTCAACAGCTTATTTGAGTTTCTTTTTTGCTCGTCAGTTACTTTAAATTCCTTTTTTTTTGCTCATCAGCTTGTTGGAGTCACTTTTTTGCAGATCAGCTAGTTTGCTTCTTTTTTCATTTATGTTCATCAGATAGAGTTCCTTTTTTTTGCTCATTACCTCGTTACCTTCTTGTTTCTTTTTAACTCCCTCCCGCAGGATAACATCCAGCTTACACCACTGATCTCCGGGCTAAGGATAAAATGAAAGGTGGTCACTCTAACTGTCATCAACGCACTATGTTGATCACATGGCTATGACAAGATTTGAACAACAATTTTGTCTTCCGATATATACCATTATACCAGGGATCTTCTCCATAAAGGGTACAAAGAATTAGAATCCCAAATAATTTGACAGATTGTCTTAACGACCTCAAATGTCCCTAATATGTAAGGGTTTAAATTTGTTTAAGAAAATCAAACTAATCTGTTTGACTTCTAATCAAAACCATCTGTTATTATAAAGAGCAATGCACTAAATATTATTATTAATAAATATATGATTTATTACATTTATCGTTTAGAAATTCTGCAATAACAATACAGAAAGTTCTGTCATAAAAGTAATGGACAGATGAGATTTATTCTCTAATTAAATGAGTGAATTATTTTGAAAAGTATCAGGGAAAAGCAACGGTAATTGCTACACAACTATCTAGGTTTATTTCGGTAAAATATATTTAATAACACCATCTATGAAAGTGGCCTCGAAACTGCGAAAGAGTTTATTACAATAGCAAAATTAAATTTTATGATTTATGACTAGTTTCACATTGGTGTAAATTTCTTTATGCATATGGTTATTATTTTTAACAATATCATCTGGCTTTTTCGATTTGCATAATGAGTCATCTAACTATTAAAAGCTGCTTATAGATAAATAAGAAGAATTTTTGGTACCAGTAAATCAGTGGTATCCAAACTTTTTGGATTGTGTACCTCTAAACCAGAAAAAATAAATATAGTTCACAAAACTTTACATGCCGACTGATCGACAGAAAACCGATAAAGAAATATATATCTATGTCACATGATTCTATGTAAATTATCAGTAACGTATTTGAACTACTATATTTTTCGGACCGTAAGACGTACCATTTTACGCAGAAATACGACTTAAAATTGGGGTGCGTCTTATGGCCCGAAGGTAGCCAAAACTCTCTTACTGACACGATTGCTGTGACCAGGGCTTCGAACCGGAACTGAACCGAAACCCGAAAAAAAACGTTATTTTTGTCGGAACGAAAACCGGAGCTGAACCGAAAAAAAATATCGGTTTATTTCGGTTCAGATAATGTTTATGGGTGTGAACCAAAATATAAAATACATATTATTTAAGATTATTTTTTGATGAGCAGAAAAAAATCGTAATTTTTTTAACTGATAAGTAAAAAAAAATGCGCTTATATTATTTCGGGGGGTTGAATGTCCAGATCCCCCCCCTGGCAGCGGCCTTGGTATGATTAATTAATCTAAATTATATTAGAATAGTATTATTCTGTAACAAGGTGGGAATGAAAAAATTCGATGCGAGTGGAACATTCACAGTGCGAGCCGCAGGCGAATGTGAGGAACCACGAGCATCGAATTTTCTCTTTCAACCGAGTCATAGACCATACTTTCTCCATGAACACCAGAAATAAAAAAAAATAACAAATAATTATTTTAACAAACGTTATATATTAACAAATAATTTATATTACATAACAAATTAATCAATTAATTAAACTTATTTTTTTATTTATTATTTAATTTTAATTTAATTTGCCGCACATAGGCCATTACTTTAGTACTTTTTAGGCAGTTATGTTGCATTTATTTAATGTAAACATTGCATATATTTTGATGTAACCCTACAAAAACAAATGACAACAAGCATAGAATAGTTATTCCATAACAAGTGATAGAATGAAATACACTCTTGTATTAGAATATTAACTTTCTGTAGTCAAAATTGGTTTTAGAATTGGTTCAAAACTATAGTGGTCGTGGAGAAAATAAATGTCTAATACAAATAAAAGCATTTAAAAATTTATCACTCGAAACTGAACCGAAAATCGAAAAAACCGTTATTTTTGCCGGGACGAAAACCGGAACCGAACTGATATATATTTTTTAAGTGAACCGGAACAAAAACCGAAACGAAAAAAATAACAGTTCGAAGCCCTGGTTGTGACCGTTAATACTATATGTCTTAATGCACCATGAAAACATTGAAGCACTTAAGACATAATGTTTCTAGCATGGTAAATTAGCAAAATTATCAGTTTGAATTCTGTTCTTATTTCTATGAAACATAATTATTTATAACAATTTTACGTATAAAAATTATGCTATATTTATCAATAACTTTCATAATGAAATATTTGAAATATAAACATATGTTTGTTATTTTAATATTAATTAAATCATTGATTACACATCCTTTGGTATAAAATTTAAAATTTAATTAAGAATAAGAAGAATTTTATTACAGTTACAAAAGATTTTGGAATACATTCACTAAATTACACATTGCAAGTAGAACGTAAAATTTAATAATTATTGGTTAAGTTGCAACACTGTTTTTACTCTCGATTTAGTTTAAATCTACTAGACTTAAGTTAGGTTTAAGTGTTACTTAAATATTGCTTTGGCTAAGCAATTTTATAGTTGTTCTTGCAACAGATCACAAAGTTCAGAAGCAATAATTAAAAATGAATTCTCACTCACCTGAAATTCTGTCAGTCTCTCAGTTCAAGGGTCGACTAAGCCTCGTATTTAACACTTAAAATAAGTATGTATCTATTTATAAAAGGATAATAAGACCGATTGAAACGCCACGATGACCACGTGGCTTTCATATATACAGTGCCAAGAGAAACAGAACTTACGTATCCTCATATACCATCCGGACGTTGAAAACAGATTTTTATGACATGTAAGGTTCCAACTAGTACCCATAATTGATTAAATTTGGTTGTCCTGGGGAAGGTTTTCAAACGTTGGTAACACTCATGATGTCATAACATGACGAATCTTATTTTCATAGTGTAATACATATATCACACTAGGATGCATTACATATAAAAGCCCTGTGTCATTCTTTGCATAACGTTCGAGGTACGGAGCGGGTTGGAAACGCGTTGGCGGTCAGACGAGCTGAGTGAGAGGAGAACTACACATCCGCTCTCCGACAAAAGTCAGTACTGAGACGTACATGACGTGCCAATCTGTGCTAGACACTCCAAGAATATTAAATCGAGGTCTTCTTTACGTAATATTTAGAACCTTCTTCACTTCTATAGACCGTTCAAACGTTAGGATGCAGTATTGCTCTTATAGCAAATGAAAGCGATGTTGCCAAATGTTGTAAAGGGTCCAATTTTATATTCATTTGTTGTTGATTCACTAAAACTAAATGGAAAAACGATCGGAGACTCGTGCATCTTACAAAAATCAGGTAACTCGGTACCAAAATGAATAACCATTTGTTGAATACCGTGTCTTCATAGCTCAGCCGGCAACGTCGCCAAGGACAGAGTCATTGGGCGAACCCATTAGAGAGTATGAAGAACTAAACAATTTGCTCTATACTGCATTCTAACGTTTGAATGGACTATCGAACTAAACATTTTCTAATGTAATATTTTAATAATGCATTTATATTCGTATCATTTATCTTCCGAAATTGTCCAGTCAGCTCTGGGGTCGACTCAGACTTAAATATTTAATACTTTAAATGATAATAAAACCGGTCGAAACGTCACACTGACCACGTGGCTTTCATACCTATGGCCGGCGGTCTAAAAAGTATTTAAGTATATTTTAAAATATACGAATACGAAAATTTTATTTATAATAATCTCCAAATTAATATAAATTTTGCGTGTTGAATTCTAATTTTTGTTTGAAGAGCCGGTGTCTTCCTTGCCTTCTCTTAAAATCCACCACTGATTTTTTTAAATTTAATTTTACGTGCTAAAAATAAACATGTGGGATTATTTCTATCTGAGCCAGTCTTTTCCCATGGTCAATTAAATGGGTGAACATACGCGAGACAGGTTATTGAAGATGATTGGTTCACAGCATGCGCGCACCCATATTTTTTTCTTAGGAGGGGACTCAGAAGCCAAAAAATTCTAAAGGGGGCTTAGAAGCCCCCATTTAGATTTTTCTTGGGGTGGGCTCACGTACTATTGAAGATAAATGTGTCCCTTAAAAACTTTTTTTGAAGGCTTGGGGAGGAGCTTAAGCCCGTGAGCCATAAAATTACTTTCGCAGATATACTGCAACGGGTTTGCTAAATAGAATATAATTGTAATTTAATTGTATAGTTATAGGCATATGTCATTTCACTTTCCTTTGTAAATCTGTTATAATTACTGTAATAATTTTCCCTGTACATTTTATCTAATATGGATATGTTTAATATATTAAATAATTCTAGAAAATTATCTTTTTCTGTCAATGACGTCAAGAGACATCTGTTGTTTTAAATTAAATCTCTTTGTATAACTCTTGTCCTAGAGATGTAAAATTTCACTTACGTCAAATCAAATTATATATTATCTGCACGCACGGATAAAACTACCAATAAAACAACGTTATTTTTACGTCCATACGAAAACATTCACTCTTACTTCCTATTGGTTAAAAAGAAAAAGACAATTATATTGTTACAGGAATACCAAATGAGGAATTTGCATAAAATTTTATATGGTAGAAAAAAACTGATTCATACACCAGACACCATGTTTATATTGTAATATGTATAATTTTTGTTGAATCAACAACTTAAAAGGTCAGCAGACCAAAAGATAGAAGTAGACCAAAATATCGATAAATTGGCATACTAACAGACAGATAAATGATGAGATTAAAACTGGTCCGCAGATTGGCTAACCAATAAGCTTATAGGTGGAAACACTGACAGAACATTGACTAGACACACCAACAACTCGACAGATCAACAGACTGATAGACAGGTCAATATATCGATCGAGAAAACAAATTAACAGACGGACCGAAAGATAGACAAATCGATAGACTAGTAATCGATAAGACTCACAGACAAGTAGCGAGCACGAGTTGATGAATGAAAGATTGATCGATGTACAGATCAGCAAACAATATTGTTTCAAATTGATTCGATAGTAATAACTAAAAATAAATAACATTCTCTTAATGTATTTTCGAGCGAAAATGTAACTTTTGATTGCACAAGTTTCAGAAAGTATGTCGATAACAAATGTGGTTAACTGTATACGTTTTACTTAGAAATCGACAAGATTTTAAATCTAGTTCTGCTTAATGAACATGTAAAAAAATTATTTCTTAATTTATTAATTCATTTACAAAAAAGTAAATAAAATATAAAAGAAATTGTAGGTTTCAGAAATATTACTAATGAGACATGCATCTAGAACGTATAAATCCTATGTGAAACCAAAAAATAATCAGGCACACATCCAGAATTTTTTCTTTTGGGAAGACTCGCATTCAATTACAAGAAAAATAGGTCTGTGTCCGTTAAAACACAATTTTAACAAAGTGTTCTTGCTTCAAAAACCATTTTTGTTTCTCTTTTATGGTCCATTCTACACACATGTCCATAACATATCATCTAGTTTTGTTCTGTTGACTGCTTCATGGAAACTGATCCCAAATTCTCTATGATCCGTATTTCTAATTCTGTTATGTTTCGTTTTACCTGCTAATTCCTCAGGAAACCCTTTTCTGTAGCTCTTATTTTGCTATTAACTAACTTAATCCTAAAGCCTTTTTACCATTTTCTGGTGTTATACTTTTGGCGTTTGAGTATAAATCATGCGGTGTCCTTCTCCATATTTGTTTCCCTTTCTTTCTTTCTTGTGTCATAGTCCTTGTTTCTTCCTATTTCATCCCTCTTTTTGCTGTTGATCTTTGAATTCCATCTTGTCACGTTCTTCTTTTAGGAGTTCTTTATTCAAACATCACTTTTGATTCTCTTTTATGCTCCATTCTACACACATGTCCATACCATATTAACCGGCTTTGTTCTATTAAATGCTCCACAGGAATTGTTCCAAGATTATCTCTATGAACCGTATTTCTAATTATGTCAGATTTCGTTTTACCTTAGGCTGACCAGATTTTTTTTACAGAAAAAGAGTATACTAAAAAAAATTTCAAAAATACAAGCTCTTCACTACCAAAATAGAAGTGATGAGGAAAAAAAAATGGAAATGATGAGCAAACAAAAACAAGTGACGAGCAAAAAAGAGTATATTCAGGTTTTTTTTATAAAAAGTGAGAGTATAGAGGATATTACTTAAAAAAGAGTATAATACTCTCAAAAAGAGTACGTCTGGTCACCCTATTTTACCTGCTATCTTCCTCAGGAATCTTATTTTTCTGTAGCTCTTACTTTGCTACTTAATTTATCTATCATCGTTCACGACTCCTATTCTTTCTATTGGTTGATGGATGCAAAATTAACGACGATTTTTTTCGACGAAGTTTATTCAACAAAAAAATTGCTGTATGGAGACTATCGTGCTGAGCCAATAGCCGTCGCTGTTGCATCTTCATTCCACCAAAAGCAAATGCCGTTTGCAATAATCTCCCAATGGATGATTCCGCTTCTGTCCCACCATACGCACAACATTGCCTTCTTATTGTGGGCACCTTTTCTATTCCTTTCGGTGTTTCATCCGGAGAAAGACAAACTTTCTTTCATTTGACGTTTTTTGAAGAGCATGATTCATCACCAGTGACCAGATTCTTTAAAAATGACGATTGCTCGTTTCTCTGCAGCAATTCCTAAAAAATTCGAACACGATCGACTTTGTTGTTGTCGGAGAGTTCGCGAGGCATCTATCCAGCCAATTTACAAACTTTTTTAGGCGATGAAGATCGTGGATTAGTCGACATTGAAGTCTTCGGCCACTAGCCGGGTTGTCATGCTATCGTCCTCTTCCACGGCTGACAAAAGTGCCCAATCGTTGAAATCCGATGACTGTCTTCTTCCTTCATCATCCTTAAGACTTGTGTCACCATATTTGAACTTGTAGAACCATCTTTCAACTTGTTTTTCACTGATTGTTACTTTGTCGAAAAGCTCGTTGAGATCGCGAAATGACTGTGTCGCTTTCCATCCTTTCTCGAAGTGGTAGAGCATTATATGACGAACATGAATGATTTTCGACACGCATTTTTTTCACCTAAAAACTTAAGAATATTTTTATAATTATTACATAAAGCACCATTTTTCAACACAAAATAAAATGTCCAAAAAAATCGTCCATTAATTTTGCATCAACCCTATTACTTCTGCATCTATTTTACTATTGTCTACCAACACTGATCCCAAATATTTAAACGTTTGATTAGTCTTCCTCCAAGTTCTATTTTATTCTTCCCTATCAGAGCCGTAGCAATGTTTTTGGCGCAAGATGGCATCATTTTTATTTTAATAGACAGGCCAAAAATGTCGTTACTTCTAAAATACAAGTGATTACAAAAAAAAGGTCTCCACTCCTAATATGACCAAAATCAAAAAAAATAATAATAACGCACGATGCCGCCCTTCAGACCTCGCGCCCCTTGCACTTGCTCAGATGCCAGGGCGTTGCTACTGCTCTATTCCCTATGCTTCTGCTAACGACCATAGTTTTGGTTTTTTCTGTACTTATTTTCATGTTTATTTTCAGAAGTTCTTCATTGTATAGGTTCAAGTTTAGAATAAATCTACATGTTATTATAATTTTCTGTCTTTCATTTTCTTTCTCACGTTTTTCAGTTGCTATAGGATGGAAAAAATAATACCATATTAGTGGAAATTTTATGGTACTTTAGAAATTTCTACATGTCATTGACATGAATTTAAAAGTATCAATTACTTAAAAAGTAAAATTGCAAGTCAGAACTGGTAATTTTATTGATTATACAAATTCTTACAACAGACAATCGCGAACTACATCTTGTATTGAAATCTTTAGATATAAGTGGTACAATTTATATTGTGTTGCAAAAATAAAGATATGACACGATAATTACAGTGATTTCACTGTTTAAGGCTATTTGTTTACTTTATTACTTTCTAGGATGGGATGGAAAGCCCCAGGAAATTAAGTAAAATGTAAAAAGAAGCGGAAGTACAAGAAATAATGGATGCAGATTTTATTAATATGAACTAAATAATGACTTTTCTAAACATGTATGACTCTTTCCGTTTTGAACTGGCCAGATTAATTAGAGGTTGTATTATTGTTATTATTATTATGAAGGTTGTCCAGAAAATAAAAAATGTTTGGTTATTGGCATGGTGCTTATAGTAAGAGGCAAGGGAAGTGCTTGCCTTCCTAGAGCCTTCTTTAAGTGTTTTGTTCCAAACCCTTATGCTTTTTGTTCTCAAATTTATATATTTTCATATTTATCTATTTTATATTATAACTATTTTCATTATGTCATTTTACATTGGCCAGCAAATGTTAAAGAAATTTTAGTTCATGTGCATTTACTTGTTTAACCCTTTACTGCATGAATTTTTATTTTTGGCTGAAATAATTCATGGGCATTAGGAATTGGTTCTTACTGATAGAAAAAATAATTAAAAAAATATATTTAAAATATTAATTATTATTTTTATGAAAAAATAATAATTTAGGGTTTCTGCCATACATGTAACATTATGATTCTACATTATGTTACAAAAGAAAATGATTCCGTATTATTTGCTCGTCAATTGCAAGGTGTTCTTCATCAAGGATTAAAAGCAGTCGCCCTCGAATTTTTGAAAAAAAGGTCGTATCTTCTAGTTGTCCTTTCTCAATAAATTTAGACATATCGTTGAAGTGCAAATTCAGCTTGATATCCTCAAATCTATTGCAGCCCATTACTTGAGATACTGCAGGATCCATTGCTGTGTATGTGGCATATATGAACATTCATGAAGTAACGTTCTGATTCAGTTTTAAATGTAAAATAAAAAATAAAAATTGGAATGTGCCATATATGGCACACTACGCGGTAAAGGGTTAAAGTTTGCATAAAGGGGCACAGTAGACTGCTTCGGACTTCGAAAAGGGTAAACAGAGGCCCTGGTAATACAATACTTTCGGACCCGGGAAGACAATAATGCCATAAATTCCTGAAAAGTTTGACAAAGTATAGTGGTGGCACTAGCGGAAGGTCCGGGGGACCGCTCCTCCAAAAGGTGCTCTGGCCCCCATTTGCTACCCCCCCTCCCAGAATTGGTTGGAGAAAAATATATTTTAAAACTGAGGACCTTTTTTTTTAGGTCATCACTTGTATTTTCATATGTAAACGATAAAAAATTATTTCCTGGTCCCCCAAATTTTCCTCAAAATTTTTTTGACCACTGACCAGTTACCACTAAAAAACAAGATAAAGTGATTTTTAACGTTTTTAAAAATAATCCAATGTAATCTTTACGTAAATATCAGGCAATTTTGTTAAAAAAGAACATTAAGTTAAGTTACTGACCCTGAGAAATCGTTTAATTGAAAATGGTATTAAATTCAGAAGCACCAAACAAAACGACTCGCATGGGCCAAGGAAAATTTAGACCGCGATTGGAATGATGCGGTTTTCTCTGATATCCGACCCAAATCCTATTGAAACTGTTTGGGGGTACATGAAATATAAGCTTCGAACAAAAAACGTTCAAAATTTGGATTACCTAACTCGCCAAATACGGCAGATATGGAGATCACTGCCAAAGTCGTTTGCCGAAAAGCTGGTAGAAAGTGTACCGAAAAGATGCCAAGCAATAATTGATAATAATGGAGATTGGACCAATTATTAGGTAGTAGCGTAATAATACAAGGGCGTATTGAAAAGTAAGGTCTCCTATTTTTTTTTTTTTAACTTTCCAAAACTTTCTTAACTTTCTGGAAGAATCCCGTGTTAAGTGTATTTAAATTATTTCACTTAATGGAAATCAGAGTCGATTTCAATTTTCTGTTGTAACAATCTAATAAATCGGCTTGAAATGTTAAAGGCTAGGTAATTGGTTAAGAAAAATGCGACACCCGTACTTTCTGCATTCCACTAAAACATATCAACTAGAACAAGACTTGACCCAAATTTTATAACAATATACATTGCTAAATTACAATCGAAAAGGTGTTTTCCAAGTTAATGCATAGGTGTTTTATACGGTCCGATACCTGCTGGCTATAATAATTCATTCAGTAACTTATATTTAGAGATAAAATTAGTAATATGGATATAGTAATCATGATTTTACTAGGGCATTGATTTGTCAATATTATAATTTTATATAACATTTAATTATTTTAAAACTTATATATTTTTAATTGTTTCAGAAAATGGCGGGTCTAGTAAGGATGGCGATAGACGAATATGTCACAATAGTGGATCGAATAAGTGGTAAGTAGACTAGTCATTCATAGTCAAATGTCACACATACTTTTCGTCTACACTTAAAATCAGTGCTTACTTCGTTATTCGCCAGGAGCGCACACAGATATATGGCCTGGGGGTGTCCATTTCGAAAAAATTTCAATCAGAGTATATAAATTATTATTGGTTATGTGCAGATACAAGACAGGGGACCCTTATTCAATTATGTATATTATTTCATATTAATGTAATTTTGAATTGATATATGTGTAATACGAGGGATGTTTCCTAAATTCTGGGAATTATGCTATAATTAAATTACACAGAACTTATAGGCAATGTTATTGGTGCCAGACAAATCTTGACATGTTTATGCAACTATCTAGTGCAATATTGTTGAGTCTGATTTAGGTGTTCGACTGATATAGACGCGTTTTCATAGCACTGTTTTTGTAACCATGGAAGACGCAGCAAAATCTCAAAGAGCAATACTTTTTTTTATGGAAAGAAGGTGTGAAAACATCAGAAATTATTCAGCGTCTGCAAGGAGTCTTTGGTGAGTCTGCAGAATCCAAAAGTACTGTTTATCGGTGGATCGATCGTTTTAAAACCGGTAGAACATCACTAGAAGACGATCCACGCAGTGGGAGCCCAAGCACGTCGGTAAATGAAAGAAACATTACTGCCGTCGAAGACCTACTGAAAGAGGACAGGCGAATGACTATTCGTCAAATTAGTGTGCGCCTAGGGATAGGTACACGACAAGTTCATGACATCTTGCATGATTGTTTGGGCGTTAGCAAGGTTTCGCCGCGCTGGGTGCCAAGGCTGTTGGAATAGGTGGATTGAGGAGAAACCGAAAAAGTTCTTTGAGGACGGCTTAAAAAAATTAATTTATCGTTGGGATAAATGTATTCAGTTAAATGGAGATTATGTTGAAAAACTACATGTAATATTGACGAAAATTAACAAAATAATAAAAATTATAGCTAAATTCCCAGAACTTTGGAAACTCCCTCGTACAATAGTGATTTTACATATCAAATTCTTAGTTACTGTACATAATTTAGATTACCATGATTGAGTAGGTATATGACCTGAGCATCGTTATACCATTTTCTTGAAAACTTGAAAAACAACAACGTTGCTTGCTTGAAATTTTCACTAAAAGATGCTTTAGCATTTTCCTTCAAATCAGTTGTAATACGGAGTCGGCGTATGTCATTACTTTTTTTATATCTATATAAACAAATAATTTGCTTATGGTTAATAAAGATATAAAAAAATCAGCTTTTGAGATGGCGACATTTAAAACTGAAGCCTGCAAAGATGCATCCCTGTCGTTCCACTGAACCATTTTTTCTAGTGAATGCTGAATTGCTTCAAAAAGCTTCACCAAAACAATTACCGAATCGTGTCTATCTATCCACCTTCTAGATCGCATTTAAACTATTTTTTTTTTTTTTATTGAATCACCAGAAAATTTTTCAACATTCTTAATATAATCGTTAAATATAGCACATTTCACTCCAAACTACATATTTATTTATTTACTTATTTATTATTAGCAATATAACAAAATCTTTATTCTTACCTCTTGACTTCGTATGGAATTTTTATTATTAATTTGTTGCTGGGGGTGTCTGAACTCCAGAAACAACCCCGTGTGTGCGCGGTGTTATTCGCTATGTCTTTATTAATTTGTTTTACTTTTTTTAGATCCACGTGTGAGTGATTGGCCTTTAATGAACAGTCCTGTTCCAACAGTTATCATGGTCTTGACCTACCTTTATATTGTAGTGATATTAGGCCCAAGAATAATGGCCAACAGAAAACCATTCAAGCTTAGAGAAATACTTGTCGTCTATAATGGTTTTCAAGTCGTTTTTAGTTTAGTCATGTTATGGGAGGTAAGTGATCTTGTAATTTATAGAAGAATCATAAAGGACGCTTAATCTGTGTAATTTCTACCGAGTGTAACGTGAACCTCGGTATTTAAAGGATTGGATGTTAATTAACATTAAATAATTGATTTTTGATAAAACTATTCAATTACTGAACACAAATAGTAGCCTACACACTTAGGCCAGGTATTTTCATCTTTTAAGTATTGATTATTAATAACCAGTAGTTAGGTTATTTTTTTAGTGAATGATATTCAATCCTTAATCAAACCTTGAAAAGACAAGACCTAAGAGTATTATAAACAGACAGATTATGGGACTGGCTCGTCAGGCTTATCCCGTGACAGGCTAAATAATCGTCACACACAATCTCAAAATAATAATCGACGACCCTGAAGTTGTTTATGAAGTCTATTGGGGGCTAATGTTTTGTGTTAGTGGTATAAACCTGTCGTGTAATCCAGTGGTTCTAGAAGTAGAACACGAGGACCCCTTGGAGATAAACATTTTCTTGGTGCTCTGTTTTTGTATGTTCATTCTCTGTTAGTCTAATTAAAGCAATTTTTAAATATTTTGGATTTATTTATATATCAATTTGGTCATGTAACTTAAATTAAATTATTTAAATGTCATTAGAATTAATTTATTTCTTTTTGAACATTTTGAACGTATAAGAATCACTGGTCTAATCTCAAAAGTTGGCGTGGCCAACAGCGGTCAAGTTGAAACCGTATGAAGTAAAAACTATTGAATTTTTAAGTTAGTATGAACAATGTTTAAAAACTTATTATTGTGAAGTTTAATCTATAGACTACTCCAAACGATTAAGCCTAACTAACTAGAATTTTCACTTTTCTAAGTTGTCATGGGCTCTCTTTTTAAGGATTGAAGTGAATTTTGCTTTAAAAAAATACCAAAAGCCTCAGTGAAACGTTTTTTTTATCGCCACTCGCCATTGATAATTTTCTGTAGAAATTCTGTAGTTGATAATAGAATAATGATAGGATAAGTTTAGAATAGAATAAGTTTAATATACATTTGAAGAAGTTAGTTGGTGACGGGTAAAAAGACTATTGGCATCTGACACTACCGATAGAGGCGCTACTGCATTCACATCATGGCTGCCTTTGGTAGGATATTTTTGACAGGTTCAATGATATCTTCATGTGATATTTATTGAAACACACGGGAACACACTTTAAAATGGTCTTTAACTGTCTTTCCACTTCTAAGAACATATTCCCATGCTTGTCACAAACTCGACTATCCTACAACCGTCAGTTTCTCAAAATCTCACTAGAGGCGCTTCAGTTATTGTCAGTTGACAATACGGTTCAAACGAAGAAGTTATCAAAATTAAGCATATCATTCGTTCGGATATTTAGAAACAAATATTACTCTGTTACAGTCACTTTTGTCACTGCTACCATAGCAGCGATGCAAATAAAAAATACATAAATTTATCTGAATATATTCATATATAACAAACGAAGATAGAACCTATGGACGTGCTTTGGTACGAGTACTTCAACTACGTTATTGGTAGCTTACACAGAATTGTGTGCAATATATATATATATATATGTTTATCGGCTCTCTGTCGATCAATCGGCATCAGGATTCTACTGAACCACAGTATGATTCAGTAGTCCCACTCTTGTCGGAACCTTTGAAATTCGTGTACCAAATTCGTGACCTCGAGCTACCTCGTCCTACCCAGGACGCTAAAGAACGATACAGACTATTACGCGTATGGATACGGACGAAGCTTTATATGATAACTGACGAATTGGGTGAAAGTTATCTCTATGGTGACAGTAAATAAGTGTAAATATTAAATTAGGTTATAAATGAAATAATTGAAAATTATGAAGATTTGCACTAAACAGGGAATTAGTTACATAATGAAATTTAATTTTAAAATGTCAAAATTAAGAATCTAAAATGAATTTTAAAAATATTATATGCTTCGGATAGCTTCGGAAAACATCGCGTCCTACCCAGGGCTCATGCAGGCCCCACATGCATGCGCATGAAAAATCTGGTACAGAAAAACGGTCCAGTGAAACTACTGTCTTATACTGTGACTGACCTAAAATTGACAAAGACAAGCAGGTGATACGTTTATAAACTTTAATATTCGATTTTAGAAAATGTTTTGTGACTATTCGTTATTCCCTAAATTCTACAAATGTTTGTTTAGTAAATAAAATACTCTATTAAAAATTTAAATTGAGCAGAAAATTTTGCAACTTTACAAGGATAAATAGTGCTAAAATCATTTGAAACCACAACTCAATATTTATTTAACAAATACTTAAAAATATTATATTTGGATTCAAGGTTATATTTGAACAATTTTGAAAAATCATCTCTCGCTGACTAAAATAACAAATATTCGCAGTATTCGAATATCGCTGGCGTTTTGGATGTAGTTAAACAGATCAATTCTGTAAAAATTTACTGTGTAGTAACGTTACTACAAGATAAAATATTATAAAAAGTATAATGACTTCATGATAGTAACTGACCTTGCTCATAGTGACAGATTTAGTTCCTATGATCATAGTAACTGAGTTACAGAATTGGTCTGATAAACACTATTAATTATACTAAAGAACAGCATCACCGGACTTATCCCTTCACAGAAAGCTTGGTTTTAAGTCATTCACGAGCCTCAAGCGTTCGAGACCACCGATTCCTTACCTTTTCTGCGTATTCTTAACCTGGGTTTAATTTTTCTCGCACTTTATCTCGCAAGGTCGAAATTTGGCAATTTCATCACTAACTCCAAAGAAGGTTAAGTTAATAAGGATTTGTATCTGTAACTTTCCCGGCCTTACTCCCAAATTATCGAGTTGAAAGACCAGTGGCGGAACTACCATACCGCCAAACCCCCAACGCGGGGGGGGGGTCGTAGCTTTGGGGGGCCAAAAATTTTGAGAATATTAGTCTGAATACTGAAATACTGAAAAATAAAGAATTTACTTTTCACTATAAAACGCATACATAAAAAAAAAAATAATAAAAAAATATAAACATTTTTTTTATCTTACGTTTAGTATGACCTCAGCAAAACAATAGCGAGATTGTTTATCCATATTCAAAATAGTAATTAAATTAAAAACCAGTGGCGAAGGGAGACCTCCGCTAGACTTGCCCTCCCATAAAAAAAATAATAATAATAAAAAAAAAATACATTTTTTTTTAATTTAAAAAAAGATTTAGGTAAATCTTCAAAAATACATCAAATTATGTCCTATATAATTTTTTGTCCAAGGCTTGGTTTACTAGTTACGAATTTTTTTCAATTTTAAAGTTTAATAACTTCCGTTTCCGGTTTCGGATTTTAATAAAAAACAATAGGGTTTTTCCCAATTATTAGGAGAATTTTTTAGTACCAGAACGAACTCTTTAAGTTAAATCGTTTTTGAGTTATCGTGTATACACACAGACACACAGACACACAGACACACAGACACACACACGTACGGACGGCACTTCGAAAATAGGTTTTTTGGATTCCCTGGACCATGAAACGTGGTCATCAGTCAAAATCTCGACATCGAAAATTTTCGCGATTACAATACTTGCCCCTTATATATTAAGGTCGGGCAAGTAAAAATAATACAAAAATATAAACATTTTTTTTTTATCTTACGTTTAGTAAGACCTCAGCAAAACAATAGCGAGATTGTTTATCCATATTCAAAATAGTAATTCAATTAAAAAAAAAACATTTAAAATAAATATTATTATAACGCGATTAAAGGAAGACTGCAAGAATGGCGCTATCGGTGTTTTTTTTTTTTATTAATCTTTATTTAGAGACGCTACATAATTGCATAGATTTAATGCAGTTCTCGATATTGTTAACAATCAAATTGATAATAGATTCAGAGGGATGAACGACGTTGTAAATTTGTTTTTATTCATGTCACCTCGAAATTTAATCAATTTGGATAAAACAGAAATTTTCAGTTCTGCCGAAATACAAAAAAAAAAAAAATACAAAGGTAATATTTCGTCCAATTTTCCGTTACAAATGGTAATGTTAGCTTCGATTCTTAATGAAGAAATCTCTAAAATATCAGCAATGAAACAATTTGCCGAACTTTTAATAATTAAATATACCTCCCTGTCGGTTAGTTTTCCAGACGTAGTTACTGCAATTTTATTATTTTTAACACTTCCTGTCAGTGTGGGAGCGGAAGAGCGTTCTTTTTCCAAATTATAATAATAAAAAACTATCTACGAAATTCTACTGGAGAAGAACGCTTACATAATTTATCGTTGTTGAGCATTGAGGCTGAAATTGCTCAAGAAATGGGCATTAAAGACTTAATTAGAGATTTTGCTAATTTAAAATCCAGAAAGAAAGATTTAACATTTTAAATTGATTTATTTATTTACATAATATCTAGTTTTAGTTTATTTTGTCTATGTTTCATTTGTTTGATATTATTGTTTTTCTTTTAGACTCTAGATACGAAAAGAAAAAATCACATAAGGTTGGAAGACCGATCTAAATTATTTGCGGGGGGGGGGCGAAATTTGTAGTTCCGCCACTGTGAAAGACTACGATTGGTTCGCGAGCCTTCGGTCTGACTGGACGCAGCCTAAAGAAACATTTAGTGCCGAAAGAGGCGCGGTTTAGTTTAAAATCTCCAGATGGGTGAAGACGCTTGTTCTGAAGGCGGCATCTTGAAAAGCCTTTAAAGTATCATCGTAAGACAGCCAGATTTTTTTTTTTTTCGGTTAGTCTATAAGTATTTTATTAGTAATACGGTTTTTATTAATATACAGTAACATATTATAAATTATTTACGAAAACAAGGAAATTAAATTTTCATAAAATAGTTGCTAAAATATTATTGAACTGTGAATTGCTGCGAAGGTCTTTTACTATTAAATAATTTATATTTTGTTCTCTCAGTAAACAGAAAATGGAAATCAGCTGATTTGAGATGACTCAGATTGTCGACATTTTTAAATAAAAAATGTAAATAAACAAGTTAACAGCAAATAACCACGATTTCGTTCTTAGGTATAGCCAAAAACTGTTATACTTATTTTTGTATTGTATTAATTAGTACTAGTAATTATTATTTTTTTAATTAATATGGAGTCTCAAATATTCGTCTAAATAAAATAACATTTCAGTATATGTGGCGCCCGTTGCGCTGGTTTCATAGGAGAGACGCAGGCGTCGCGGCGTCACATAGGTCTACGACTAAGATCGTAGGACCCGCCACACGTGGTGACTAATAAACGGTTCTGCTGAGAAAATTGTGATGTGTGTGGATTTAACAGGTAAATCGTTGAAATAAGGGCGCGTTACTTCAGAGCAGAGTTATACTCACAAACATAAATATGACAGGCAGGGTTCAGACGTTTTTCACTCCAAGGGGTTTTTCTTGGAGACTTATTACATGTGGTTTGGTTTTCCCTGGGAGTAGAGGTATTCGAAGGGGCCCACACAGTGGTTCTGGAGGAGTATTAACACAATTCTGTCCTCTTGAATCCCTAACCAGCCGCTGATATCGTAGAACTGCTCTGAGTAACACGAAAAATTATTTTGAATTTTTTTTATAACAAACAAAAAATAATTGGAGAAAATTAAAAATTGATAAAAATTACTCGGAGCAGTAAATTTGAATGATTTTGCGATTGTGGTGGTCGCAACAGTATATAATTATTGACGTTTACCAAGTCATCGGGGTCCAGATTCGCCCGCCCAAATTCTTTTCTTATGGGTGCTCAGAAGCCAAAATTTTTTATTGACGCGGGCCCAGATTTATTAGTGCTGGGGGGTCAAGTCAGGTGCCCGCCTTCCTGAAATAATACCTTATTGTGATAATTAAAATTAGTGAATTGGCGATCTCGGAAATCTCTAAGGCTCCACGAACCAAATTTTGAGAACTTTCTCTGTCCTAAAAGCCACGTAGGACGTTAAGAATATATTACGCATTTATTTATTTATTCAACTACATCGTATTTGTAATGTATATCTAATCATATATTTAAATACATAAATTTATATTATAATTATAGTTCAAGTTGATGTAGTAGAAATGAAATCGTTATATAAGAGCAAATGCACTTGCTATACCATGCTCTTAGCCTTTGCTGACAATGCACTGAAAACGGAAACATTTTATACATCACTTTCACTCACGGCCGTAGAAATTCAAGCTCAAGTTCATTATTTTAGAAAGTTGCGTCATTTTTATTTATTGTTGCACGGATGTTTCACACGGGATATGCATATTTACAATCATAACAACTGAAAGGACGTTTAACATCAATTATAAAAGCGATAATGAACTTGTAGAAAATAGGAAACGTTCAATCTGTTACGAGAAAACTTGCAGGAAAAATCCAATGCAGGAAATCAAATTAATTATACAAATTAGAAACAAAGTAGAGGGAGTACGATTTTTCACTTTGTTCGAAGATACAAAAATAGTTCAAATTAAGTATGTAGTATTTTTATTAGGCTATATGAAACTTGATCAATTTATACTAATATTAGGTGTACCGGAAAGTTTTTTCGTTTTTATTATTAGTGCAGAATGCGAACTAGTCACGACTTATTCCCTGAATTAAACAGACGTCTTGTGCGTTTTGATTAAACTCTGTAATCTTGAGTACCTAATTATTGTTTTCGTTTCATTTTAAACCCTTGGCGGAAGGATTATCATCAAAACATTTTTTATGCTGTTTAATGTTGTATGAGTAGGTACATTAACTTAATTGTATTAAAAATATTGAATTGAAAAATATTCCAAAAAAATATAGAAATATATATTTGTGAAAAATAATTTAAAATTTTTTTGAGTCACTTTCAAAAAGCCGACCGGCGTAGCGTAGTGGTAACACATATGCTCTGCGTTGCTAAGGTCTCGAGTTCGAATCCCGTTCAGGCATGGAATTTTTCAAAAAATAATTGTCCTGGCTAATTGCCTAAGCAGCAATGGCCATGAAAATAAAAAAAAAAACAAAAAAAAATCTGAGTTACAAATTCAAAAAAATATCAAAAAATCAATTTTTTTGAGAAATTTCTTGACAAAAAATGTGCCGAAAAAAATCACTTAATAATATACTTACGAAATCTGGCGTAAAAAAATCACATATTTTTCAGTAACTGGTAAAAATGGTGTACAGCAGCTTAGGCTATTGGCGCCCAAAAGACGTATAGATTCACTATTGTGTTAAAAATATTGAATCGAAAAATATTCCAAAAAAATATAGAAATATTTCAGAAAAATATTTTTAAAAAATTTTGAATCAAGAATATAATATCTGAGGTACAGATTAAAAAAAAATATCAAAAAATCCATATTTTTGAGAAATTTCTTGACAAAAAAATGTGCCAAAAACAATCACTTATTATGTACTACCAAATATTGGCGTAAAAAGATCGCATTATTTTTTCTGTAACTGGAACAATGGTGTAAAACAATATTTAAAATCCAGATTTTTTTAATATTTGAAAAAATGGTATGCTTCATCTTTGGCTAGTAGCTCCCAAAGAACATACAAACTTACTTAGAGCTATTAAAAATATTGAATGAAAAAAACATTCCAAAAATTTATCTTCACAATACTTACAAAACATTTAAATTTCACAGAATTTTTGAAATTTGAAAAAATGGTGTACTGCACTTAAGGCTATTAGCGCCGAAAGAACATACATACTTACAGCTGTTAAAAATATTGAAACGTAAAAACATTCCAAAAATTTACTTACACGATACTTACAAAAAAATTAAAATCAACATAATTTTTTGAAATTTTTAAAAATAGTGTGCAGCATCTTTGGCTATTAGCACCCAAAGAACATAAAACTTAAAGCTATTAAAAATATTGAATCGAAAAAACATTTTCAAAATCATTTTTCTGCACAATATTTACAAAAATCTTAAAACCCACAGAACTTTTTGAAATTTGAAATAATGGTGTACAGCAGTTTAGGCTATTAGCGCCCAAAGAACATACAAACTTACTTAGAGCTGTTAAAAATATTGAGACGTAAAAACATTCCAAAAATTCACAATACTTACAAAAAATTTAAAATCCACAGAATTTTTTGAAATTTGAAATAATGGTATACAGCAGTTTAGGCTATTAGCGCCCAAGGAACATACATACTTAGAGCTATTAAAAATATTCAATCGAAAAAACATAAAATTTACCTGTAAAATACTTACAAAAAATTTAAAATCCACAGAATTTTTTGAATTTTGAGAAAATGGTGTGCAGCATCTTTGGCTATTAGCTCCCAAGGGATGTCGACTCAGTATAGGATGTCCCTTCTTAACCCTTCAATAGACACTCAACTTGTTTCATCACTATTGCATTTGTTCAAATTTTACTTTTTGTAAAACTGGTAAAAATGTGTACACACAGCATTTATGGCTACTATCGCTTAAGGTAGTTATTAATTTAAGGGTATTTTATACAAAAAATGCACTGGTCAACATGTGTTGTTACTTTTCATAAACGATTGTGAACGAGATATGTATATTTGGAAGGATTAATGACGTAATGTCTACCAAAATTATCAAGTAAAGTCTTAAAGTAAAGAAATTAATCCTCTTAATTAGTTTCGCTAATGAAAATTTTAATGTGGATTGTTTTGCGTAGTACTGTATTGCGTAAACAATAAATGGTCCACGACAGTGCACAGCAATTTAAATATAAAAATTAAAAATAATTTTTTAAATTTATAATAATTTTGTTAACCAGTATTAGTATTATAGGCTATTCTAAACGTTTATGCGTAACTAAATTGCTTTTGCGTAGTTCTGTATTTTAACAATAAATGTATAAACAATAAATGGACCCCGACAGTGCACAGCAATTTTAAATATAAAAATCTTTTTAAAAATTTATTACAGGGCTTCGAACCGTTATTTTTTTCGTTTCGGTTTTCGTTCCGGTTCAGTTAAAAAAATATATATCAGTTCGGTTCCGGATTTCGTTCCGGCAAAAATAACGTTTTTTTCGGTTTTCGGTTCAGTTCCGAGTGATAAATTTTCAAATGCTTATGTTTGTATTAGAAATTTATTTTATACTATAATTTAGAAGAACATTTTATTCTTTATTTTGTAAAAATCATACCAAGGCCGCTGCCGGGGGGGGGGGGCTCTGGGCGTTCCCCCCTCCCCTGAAATAATAGAATCGCAATTTCTTTTTTACTTGTCAGAAAAATTACGATTTTTTTTCTGCTCATCAGTTTAAAAAATAATCTTAAATAAAATGTAATTTATATTCACTCACATAACCATTATCTGAACCGAAATAAACCGATATTTTTTTCGGTTCAGTTCCAGTTTTCGTTCCGACAAAAATTACGGTTTTTTTCGGTTTTCGGTTCAGTTCCGGTTCGAAGCCCTGCTCAAAAGTAACTATAAGATTTCTTTGCGCGGCATCTTACGGCCAAAAGTTGTTTTAACGAAACGAACAACATCTAGTGACTTATTAAACTGCCAATTCAAACTAACAAATAATTTTGACGCAGCCGTAAACCGTAGAAGCAAAACAAAATGAACAGACCTGTTGTAAAATAAGAAATTAATTTTAGCCATACAGAATCTGTGGCTATTAGGTCCTAAAATTAGATCGACATTAGACAGACACCTTTCATGTCCTTTTTTATCGTTATAGCCACTTCTGATTAGCTAAGTTGTCAACTATTTATTTTTTAAATTAAAATTTAAATTGAGTCATCAAATGAAGGTCTACCTAAATACCGAGATTAACTATTTGTTTTTATTTTGTTTTCTATTTCGTAGTAATTCTGAATATATTTTCGTATAATTTTGTTTGAAACAGGATTTATAATGGCAATAATATCCTTGAACGTTCCAGAATGTCTTTCGTAGGTTGTTCCACCCCATTAAGAGTCACTCAAGACTAACTCTGCTCAGAGACCTTGAGATAATTAATCCAGACAAAAATACCTGCAGCTTCTACATTCTTTTATAAGGTCGTCCAATAAGAAGAATAAAATTGTTGTTTAAAATTGCATTTATATAATTGGTACAATGTAAAATTGCATAATAATTTTTAAAATATATTTTATAAACTGTCGAAGTAACTATTGAAATGCATGAGAGTTAAGAAAGTTGCATACGTACTGAAAGAAAATTACCAAATCTAGACGGTCTTCAATGTATGTTAATGGCAGTTAAATACATCGTTCGAGGCGCAAACGGTTTCTGGGGTCCTCTCCCCTAATTAATAAAACAATTTAAAAAATTGGTTGGATAAAAAAGGATTTGGAAACATTTTTTTTTATTATGTCACGTTTATGATCTCTGCTACGGAGGCAATTAGCTATGACAGTTGCAATTTTTCGTAATGAAACTTCCATGTCTGAACAGGATTCCAACCCGACACCTTTGCAACGCAGGGTATGTGTGTTACCACTACGCTACGCCGGTCTTGCCAAACACTTTTTATTTCACTTCAAAAATTTGTTCAAAAAAGTATTATTATTAATAACAAAGCAATTATCGGTAGAGTTCACAGAGGATTACACAGGCGACAATGTATTAAAAACTTTTCTTATGCATTACTAGCTGGCGTGCCCGTACTTCTCATTGAACAGAGAATAATTGTTTCTTCATTCTTAAAACCTTTTTTGTATTAATTTTTGCTCTTAAGTAAATGATAAATGCACAATATTTAACTTTATAGGTAACTCTCACCTTAACGTTCTAAATAATCTGGAAAATCATGGAACTGTAATGAAATATTTCCTCAGTCTAAACACAGTTTTTCATGTGCATATTTGAGGCAAAGAAAATAGTAAGGGAGATATTTAAAAAGTTTTGTTTCACGGTCCCCCCCCCCCGTAATACTCCAAATATTCAACTTATTGAAAAAATGCATTAAAAAGAGATGTGTTTTCTTATTATAAACAATTTTTGTTGTATATTTTTTTCTGTTAAGTCAATAAGAGGAATATGTTAATTTTTTTAGTAACAGATTTAATACCGATTTAATACCAAAACACCTCAATAGAATGAAAATTTTAAGATGTCATATAGCTTATGTTCGAATCCTGGTTTTACTCTTTCTAAATTACGTGAAAATATGTCCAGCCGTTTTTGTGTGAACCTCGGACAGAGAGACAAACAGCCAGATAAACAGAAACTGATTTTTTTGCGGATATTGTCTTATTATCTTAGTAATTAAATGAAACGTGTAGAAAACCATGGCTATTTGCGGATCACACAAGTCATCTTTATAACTAGAATATTATTTATAAGTTAGGATAGTTCTGTAGCCATCTAGATGACGTAGGTTCTGAAGATTTACAATTGATGATCAAAATGTCTATGTTTTAAAATTAAATGTACTTATTTTTTCATGATAAAAATATATAGTTGTAGATAAAATATTGTATTTGACTCGCATATAATGTAGGGTGACCATTTTCTTAAGAAGGCAATGCGGGACGGACAAACAAAAAGGTCCTCATCTCCCAAAATCCAAGTAAAGAGCAAAAAAAAGGTCTTCACCTCCCAAATCCAAGTGAAGAGCAAAAAAAAGGTCCTCATCTCCCAAAATCCAAGTGAAGAGCAAAAAAAGGTCCTCACCTCCCAAATCCAAAATGCGGGACAAAATGTTAAAATGCGGGACTTTTGCGGGACGCATCTTAATGCGGGACAAAATGTTAAAATGCGGGACGAATGGTCACCCTAATATAATGGCTATATTACACGCGGATCATAATAGTAATATTTACATTTATTATTATATATTACATTTATTTAGTAATATTTATTAATAAATTATATTTTTCAGCATTTGATGAGCGGGTGGTTACTGGATTATAGCTACACTTGTGAACCTGTTGATTATTCACACAACCAAAAAGCACTAAGGGTAAGTTTTCTCAGATGTCAGATATTCCAAACTTTTTGCAAAATTATTTGATAAAATATTTCCACAACTTCTCGTTGAAATATTTGCCAAATAAATTTTAAAAAACATTTAATTAATGATTTGCTTTGGTTTTAGATGGTAAATTTATGTTGGTGGTACTATATTTCGAAATTAACCGAATTCGCTGACACAGTTTTCTTCATTCTGCGCAAAAAAGACAGTCAAGTAACTTATCTCCATCTTTATCATCACAGTTTGACACCACTCGAGACGTGGATTTGTGTCAAATTTATCGCAGGTACGTTATAGGTCATATATTTTCGAAACAACACATTGCGCAGAAACGAGTTTTTGACTGAGAGCTTACTGCGTCTGCGCGCACGCTAAGCAGTGGCTTGCTGTATGACTTTTTAATTTTATAGGCATTTGTTTGTTTGGTACCTTGTTTGTGTTTCGGAGCGCCACTGGTAAATTAGCTGAAGTTCGCGTCGATTTGATGACTCATTGTGTTGTTTCGAAAATGAACGGACTATAATTATTGTGTTGGTATTAAGATACATTGTTTTAATTGTTTTTTGTTTAATTTTAGGTGGCCATGGGACGTTCTCAAATCTAATCAACAATATTGTACATGTTGTTATGTACTTCTACTACATGGTTTCTGCCATGGGTCCAGAATATCAGAAGTATCTTTGGTGGAAGAAATATCTCACCACTATTCAACTTGTAAGTAAAGTAAACTAAGTTCAAGGCCAAACAATGATATAAAAATTTAGAAATTTAGAATTTTATTAAATATATTAATAATTTTTTTCGAATTTTTCTCTGTTGAGATTCGTAGTAAAGAAGTGCAGGTCGGCGCGCTTAGCCTGGATCTGAATACAGTTGTACACGAATTAATGTGTTACTTATTTTATTTATTTTTGTTTCAGATGCAGTTCACTCTTGTCTTTGTACATTCTGCTCAAGTCTTGTTCGTGGACTGTGGATATCCAAAACTCATCGGTGCTCTTCTTCTACTTCACTCAGCCATCTTCTTTGGATTATTTTCCAATTTCTACTTCCACACATACAAACCAAAAAAAGCAATCAAAAACGAATAAACTGTGAATAAATTCATTAGATTTAAGTACTAAACAGTTTCCAAACTGTAAATTAAATGAATGTGTGTTTGTGAATAATATTTGTATGTATGATTTGTATATACTGGGTGATACAAATATAAGGCCACTTTTGCTACCTATTTTTAAGTATAGACCTTCATTGTATTCATTTATTTTCATTTTATTGTAAAAATATAAATAAAGAATTAATAAAATGTATATTTTATAACCAGAAAATCGTAAAAATAGTCAAAGATAAATGTTGTTGAAGATGAAAAGCTGTAAAAATTATTTCATTTTCATACAACTTTAATAATAAGATTATAAAATATAATTTTATTAAATATTGGCTGAATAAGTACATATTCTTGATTTTACCATTGTAATCGATATTATAACATTTTTTATTTAAATTGTATAGTAGTATTTATAAATAAATAAATGCTCAACTACTGAAAGTTTCTGTTTTTTTTCTTTTCTTCTTCTTTTCAGTTGTGTATCCTGACTTACATATGAGGTCACCAAAACTTTGGGTATTCAAAAAGAAAAAACGTTTTTCGAGTTTTATAACTACAATGATTTTATTTTGGTAAATCCACTGTTTATAGTAATACGATTAAGATTAAATAAGTCACCCACTTAGAAAATTTAATAGTTTGTGAGATAATTCACTTTTTTGATTTTGATTTTAGACAGAGTATAGTACAAAAAATATGTGTAAAATACCTTTATTAAATAAACTTTTTTTACATTTATTTCCTGCGAACTAATAACTGAATAATTAAAATATTTGAATAACCTATTTTTCATAGAGGCAATTTACGTGTAACGCCAAAAAATATTTTACACGCACGCCAATGTCCCAAATAATTGTCAAGCAGCACATGTACACATAACCTAAATTTTCTTTTGTCAAAAATCTATTAAATCTATCACTTAAAATGGGTAAAACTTCCAAAGATAAGCGTGATATTTATTACAGACAAGCTAAACAGTACGGTTGGCGAGCTAGAAGTGCTTATAAACTTTTACAAATAGATGACGAATTTCAAATATTTAAAGGTAAGTTCATGTTCCACAAATAATTTTTTATCTACACAATTTTAATTTTAGGGGTTAAAAGAGCTGTAGATCTATGTGCAGCACCTGGTAGTTGGAGTCAAGTTCTCTCTAGAAAACTACTAGACGGTCAAAAATTATTTTCCGAACACCTTTTGTCGAGCGATATTAAAATTGTAGCTGTTGATATTCAGCCGATGGCTCCATTGATAGGTGTTACACAGATTCAAGGAGATATTACTAAAATACAAACTGCTTCACAAATAATTGCACATTTTGATGGTTGTCCCGCTGATTTAGTTGTTTGTGATGGTGCACCAGACGGTAAGTTTTTCCTGTAATTTCAATCATAAGTGTTAAGAGTTTTATTTTCAGTAACCGGTTTACATGATATGGATATTTATATCCAAGGTCAACTGTTATTAGGAGCCTTGCATATAACAACAAATATATTGAAGAAAGGTGGTACATTTGTAGCTAAAATTTTTCGGGGTAAAGATGTTTGGTTGCTAACGTCACAGTTGGAGACTTTGTTTAATTCAGTGGTAATTACAAAGCCACCCAGCTCTCGAAATTCCAGTCTAGGTATTTTTGTTTTTTTATTATTTAAACACTTTAAGGTTTAATGATTTTTTTTGTAGAATCATTCGTGGTGTGTAAAGGTTATGCACCACCCAAAAACTATGATCCAGAATTACTGACAACGTTCTTAAATTTTTCATCATATGATACGGCTCATTTGACGGGAATTAATAAGAAGATCGTTCCATTTATCGTATGTGGTGATCTTAGTGGGTACGATTCTGACACTACATTCCCTCTACAGGTAATTTTAAACAAGCGCTAACATTTAGTTATATTTTAAACAAATTTTTTATTTAATTTTTAGTTAGAAAAAGTGAAATATGAATATAAAAAACCTGTACAACCGCCTATAAATCCACCTTATAAGAAGGCTATACAAATTAGAGACAGTATTCCATCGTCTTCTCAAAAAGGGAATGAAGAAGAATGTTATTCAGTTGGAGAAAGCAGTAGTCTTGAAACCAACCTAAGTCAATTAACAATTGAAGGCTTAAGCACTGATTTTACTTTTCAACTATAAAGAATATTTTATTTGTAATAATAAAATTTTCATTATATAAAAGTAAAAATATCACCGAAATTTAAATCTGTATATAATTTTAATAAAATTAATTTTGTAAAAAACATCTGAAATTTACAGTTTATTGCGCATTTTTAGGATTTTGTAGGTATGACCAGAAACGCCTTTCAACACCACTTATGTCCGTCTGTCTGTCAATTTAAAGTATATTAATAATTTATAAATCATAAATGAAAGACCGGGCTAAAATAGTTTTTAGTTATTTTATGATTTAATATAAAAATCGTATTTTACCTGAAATTTGGTATCTTGTCAAAATGGTTAGCTGTACTGTCTGCGGTCGAACAAAAACACAAAATACAAAGACTAAAAGAAGTAATTTTCATTCGTAAATATTTTCTATTCATATTAATTGAAATAATGAGATTTTGATAAATCTCAACATACACGTTACATACGCGTACTGTCATAATTTTCTGCTCTAAATTCTGTATGTATTTATTTACTTTTGTGTATCATTAATTTTATAATAATAAATTACAGATGTATATTAAAGTTTTATTGATTGTTTGTATCTTCTATCTTTAGGTTCTTTTGAAAATATCAAGATTGGTATTATTTATTTTTTTACCGATAATAGTTATTTTAATAAATTACCCTACGCCACTGTACAACCGGAAACTATTGTCCGCCATTTTAAACGACCATCCTGGTCTGTCCTGTAGCATATAAGCCTCCTTCCTTAAGTCTTTTTTAGGGTTTTGTAGGTATGACCAAAAAACCCTTATACCGTCATTTTGTCGTCTGTCTGTCTGTCTGTTCGGTAAAAATTGTAGCCAAACGACTAAACCTAGAGAGTTGAAATTTGGCATGCTTATACCACTCTTTGACCCGCACATAGGAAAAATACTAAAACATCTAAAAAACATACCCCCCTAAAAATATAAACAAATACGTGCTCATCGAAAACAAAAATATATATTTTTTAATTCTGAGTAGGGTATCAAATGAAAGCCCTTAGTACGTGGATTAACGATCAAATTTTTATTTTTGCAAAATAAATTATTTTGATGCCATTTTTGCCAAAATTGTGCAAAACAAAATTTCTCCCACACCCTGTAGCCCAGATGGTTTAAACTAAAAATCTAAAAAAATTCTAAGTAATGTATATTGGTGTGAACCGAAATAGTACAACAGGAATTTTTGATCAGATTATGTTTTCGGAAAATAACGCATTTTTTGTGATTTTTGGTTCACAAAGTACAAAAGTTATACAGTCTGTTCCAAACGGTTAAGCGGAACTAAATTTTGCAATCTAGTTACTGTCATAGTTTAAATCGTGCTTTTTGGCCGTGTTGTTTAAGCTTTGTAAATCATACTTACAATAAACATTTTTTGGTGATTTTTTTCATCATTTTAAAATGTCATTTTCTTTATATGTTAATTTTTTGTGTCATTCTTATTACAAATTTCCCAATTATTTATATTTTTGTCATTAAAATATATAAAAAAAATAATTTAATTTTGACATATATACTTCGTTTCCATGGTTTCATTGTTGGAATTTTAAATTTTGACATTTCAACGTGAAAAATGAAATAACCCTAGCAAGGTCCCTTCTCGTGACAACCTAAAAGAACAAAATTTCCATTTAATTCCGCCTAACCGTTTGGAACAGACTGTACCAATGTAAGACAGTCACATGCAAGGCGTGCGATAGCGAAATGGGTTAGAGCACTGGTTGAAACGAAGGGTTTCGAGTTCGAGTACGGAGTGAATTTTATTTTTCCTGTTTTTTTTTTGCATTTTTATTATGTTGAAATTATTTTATCAAAATTCTAGTTATATTTTGACAAATGATGCATTTAATTTTTAAGAGCGTAAATTTAATAACCAATCTTATTATATGATTAACAGACGATAAATTATTTTAAAAATATCGTTAATTTTGCCGTGATTACTACAAAGAAAATTTGTCCTACACACTCAGCATACCGCCTTCACTTATTATATACCTGCGAAACCCTGAAATGTGTGAATATTCACACTTCACATCAATTTTTTTCAATGTGCGTTATCATGTTAACAAAAAAGGATATTATACCAGATAAAGGCACCAAAGTAAAGAACAAATAAAAAAGTTAGTTGTTATCTTTTATTTAAAAAGTTGATATTTAAAATAAAAATATAGTTTGACGAAGGCGGTTTTCTGTATAACAGATAGCAACCCTTAAACCATAACAATACATATATCAATACTGTTGTCAACCTTTTCGAATTTAAATGTTTCAAAATTTTACAAATATGTCAGATATAGCTTAAAAAAACAAAAAAAAATGTGAGTGTCAAAAGTTTTATCAAAAAATTTCTGTGCCATTTTCATCAAAATACAGACAATGAGTGCGATTCTGGATTTAAAAAGTAAAGTACAAAAAGTATGTTCTTCTTTTCTATCAAAATCTGAAAAAAGTTTAGTTTCAAACGCTAATATATTGGCAAGAAACATCTATGTTACAATAATAGTAACAGAATCCACAGCAAGCATTTTAAACTTAAGAGCTCTACATTTACAAGATTTAAATGATAATTACAATAAATCTAAAATAAGTATCCCGTTCAAGAAATCTTTAATTGAAATTTTACATACATATTCAGAAAATTCATTTGATAGAAATGATCATGACCATGACAAGGAAAAAACCAGTGTTGGATATTCAAGATTAATAAGTATGGATCCATCTTCGTCATCTGTTTATGGACAAGATGGTATATATATATATGAATTTATTAAATTGTTGACCGTTTATAGTTCGGGAAACTATTAACTATCACAGAATACAGTCCAATATAAAGACTGTAGCCTGTTTCTTTGGTTTAGGTGGAACTAGATTTTCTATTCTAGTTACTTTTACCGATTAAGTGAGGCTTTTGATAATTTTGTTTAGCAAAAGCGCACATTAAACCTTAAAAGTAGAACTCATGACAACTTAGGAAAATGAAAATTCCAGTTAGTTTTGCTTAAACGTTTGGAATAGCCTATCTACACTAATAGCATGTCTACAGAATTCGCTACTGCTGTAATTATAGTCTATTCCAAACAGGCGCGCACCCAGGATTTACTTAGTGAGGGATCAGAAGGCAAAAACATTTTTAAAAATTCGATATTTTCGAAGTAAAAAAATAAAAGCTTCCATCTTTTAGATCTTATTGCTATGAAAACAATCAAACCGAACAAAAATATTTTATTTTTAGTACTTCTTGAGGGGCTCAGGTCCGTGAGAAAAGTGTCATCTCTAAAAACTGTCTTAACCAGTGTTTCTCAACCTTTTCTAGTATGGGACCCCCCGAAATTATGTAAATATTGTCTGCGGCCCCCCTATTTCAAGAGGGAACACGATTTTTCTCGAAAAGACGACGTGCAAGCAAGTTGGGAAAAATTTTGAACTAAAATTTATCCAAAAAATTTAATGGCAGTATTGAAATTTTCCAGGATAAACCGGAAGTACAGGATATCAAGGACAATTTCGAATTTTTAAATGGGAACATATGTCATATTCGGTATCTTCGGATAGAGCTTTTCAAAAGAAACAACTTTTACTTAAATATTTTTTTAACATCTTTTACGGTTGAGAAAAAACTTTGATAATTTTATATGACGATTATATTCTCTATAACGACTTGAATGTAAAGTATTTTTATTTACAAGTGTTTAAAGTGCTTCCCATTATGATTTAAACACAGTCGCATCCTTACTCTTGAGTTATCTGTAGCTCGGAGCGTAATAAAAAAAATTAAATAAAAAATATTGCACTTTCAAGTCGTACCTACTTCAAAGTACAACTTGAAAGTACTTGAAGTACCTCCCCAGGGGGGCGCGGTCCCCCGGTTGAGAAACGCTGGTCTTAACCATTGTAACGGCTGGGTTTTCATCATCCCTGATATACCTGATTCACCATATAGGAATAAGTTCATTAAAAATGATTCTTTAGATCTTTCAGAAATAAATTTAAAGTTACCAACCAAAATGGTTAATAAAGGAATAAGTGTTGTTCTCAAACCAGATTTAATTCGCACTCAGTCTCTAATGGTCATAAATAGTGCAGCTCATAACAACAAACTGGAAACCAGCTCTGACAAGATCTTCATAACCGTATTGGATAATGAGGTAATGTTAAAAACAATTAATAGCGGTGTTCGCAGATGAAATCTCTCCTTCCGAACAACAAACCAATCAGAATCTCAATCGCAAAAGCAATCAGGCGCATGCGTGTCTTACTCCAGGCTGTTAGATATTGCATCCCCGAGCAATGCTAATACTCTTAAGTAATATATTGAAAACATTCATATATATTTTACTGTGTTGAAATATCTGTATTAATCTTCCTTAAAATTGTAGTGATTGTGGTGCAATAGTCCAAAAAAATAACAATGTCCACAAATTAAATTCGAAAGATTCACTAATTGTGTAATTATGTAGAGATAATTATTGACGAGATGGATTATTTTCTTTCATGTCACTTTCTAGTCATTACTGTAGTTTGATTCATTTGTATTTCAGTTTAAATTATTAAATTATCAATTAAAAACTATGTGATTTAAAAACTATGCCTGTAAAGACGTATGAAAGCATATGTATGTCCGAACTTTACTTATCAAAAATTCAGTAGCTCATATTTATAATTAACAGAGCTGGGAATATTTGAAATAAAGTACTTGAAAAAATATTTCAATTGCTTTCTTGTATTTGAAATACTGTGTTTCAAATACTTCAAACAATGTTTACGGTATTTCATTATTGGTGCGACAGCCCGAGGTGAGCCTAGGCCTCTTGTTTTCAGGTTTCGTGATCAAATTTTCAATGTGTGCACATTCCGAAGTAATATGGTTAGTATTACGTAAATTATTTTTTTTTTTACCGTACCCACAAAGACACCTTCAAATAAACCGGTTGCGAACAGCTAAGCAGAACCTGTAATTTGTATAAATATTTTTTATACAAATTATTTGATATAAGCAGGAGTTGAACTTACGTCCATTCCCTTTCTTAGGAATCCAACAGCAGGTACAACCGATTTAATGTTTTTGGTATTTGAATTTACAAATACTTGCTCTGAGGTATTTGTACTTGTTTCCTGAATACGTTAGTATTTGAAATACACTTTAGAAGAATTTCAAATATTTCCTTAATATTTCAAATCTTCCCTAGTATTTCAGATAATTTTGTCATAATTTAGACTGCCATTGAACTCGAAGTATGTAGGTAATTTAGAAGACTAATTTTCACGATTCATTAAAATAATATTTTAATGACTGTCCCTATAAAGATGTAGTATTTGAAATTTCAAATAATTTTATTGAATATTTGACACAGCTCTGCTAATTAATTATCTATTATAGAGTACTTTTCCCACGAGATCGGGTCAGTGATGTCATAGTATATGCTCCAAGTAGTGACGTCAAACCAGTAGAAATACGCCAGTTGTTCTACGTCTGTTGCTTAGCACTGAAGCGACTGTACGAATTCTGATTTCTGCGCATATGCTGCCCCTGTACAGTTCTCGTGGGAGGGGCATTCTGCAAGGACCTACAATTGTTAAAACATTTATTTACGTAATTATTTTTAGATGCCGATTACAGAATCCGGTTGGATAAATGTCTGCAGGATATGCCATGGTGGAGAAAGTACTGAAGATCTAATCTCTCCTTGTAGATGCAAGGGTTCTGTAGCTCTAACCCACATATCCTGCCTTGAGAGGTGGTTGAAAGAATCATCAAATAGCAACTGCGAATTATGTAAACATCATTTTGACATCATAAGGGAACCCAAGTACAATTTCTTACAATCTATTTATGTGTGGTTTACAAGTCCTGGAGCACATGGTTCAGAACTATTTGAAGATGTTGTTGCCTTCTGTCTATATGCACCTTCAGCAATTTGCTCTACTTATATATTGATGTTGTTATGCGACACTGCCGCTCGATTTAACAATCATGCTAAAACTCAAGCTGCACATTTTGTAGCTTTCTTTGCAATAGCAGGTAATAATAAATACAGTATGGTCCCGCTCATACCGCGTGTGAGACTTGCGAAACCCGACAAAGCGGCGTTTCAAATCACCAAACCAAAGTGTAGTGCAGTAATGGCGAATCTTTTTCCACAGACGAGTCAAAATTGAATTTGAAATTCTGTTGATTCAAATCGTGGGTCAAATATATAATACGTAAATAAAAATCTGCCTCTTTAGGGTGGAAATATGTGTGTAAAATCCCCTGATAATCTCGTTAACTCTACCTGAGCTAGTAGTCTTGTGTTTGATGAGTATAATACAGGTACATAACAGGTAATAGTTAAATTCCATGTTGCTATTATTATCATATTTCGATTTCCCTAACCTGTCTCGTGAATGCGCTCGTTTAGACCTTAGTTATCATAGAATCTCTCGTTGGAATCTTTAGAACTACGAAGATCTTCTTTTGTATGGATCATATGAAATTGTCATACAAGTTACTGTGTGACCCGCGGATCATATGTTAATAGCTCTCCAAATATTTATCCAAACAAAAAAATGTATTTAGATAAAAGTTTTCTCTTTTTATTTTAAACAATATTCGTTTTACATTTTTTGCTGTTAAATCAATATTAAGGGAGTTATTTATATTTTTAATGTTTGGAGTTTTCCCGCCATAACTCTACAAATATTTATCCAATCAAAGGCCGTCTGTACTACTCAGATTTATTTTGGAAGTAGGAACTCGCAAGTAAACCTTTACTTGGATTATTACTACACGCCAGTCGTTTACATTATGGATAATACAGCACTGCGAAATCTTGTATAATTTGCATTAAATATATCAACAGATCTGCCTGCATACAGAAGATAGTTGTAAAGACAAATTTATACACCACGGACTGGTTAAAATATTACTATAGGTTTCTATTTCGTAGGTATGGCAGCCATAGACTTCACATTCTCATCTTGGGTGATGGTGACTTTACAAAAGCATGTTGCTTCCTGGCGTAGTTGGTTTAGAGAAAATAGTAGGTTAACTGTTGTTTTACCACCAAGAAAAAGGCGTAAGAGAAGAACAACAAATGACGTACTCGAAGAACCAATACAAATTGACCAGACCGAGTAAAATTAGAAAATAATTTAAATAACAGACATTAACAGTAATTTGCACAATAGGTTATAAATGATCAATCATGTAAATCATTAGGAAATTAAAGACAGAATAATCATAAAGTTTTAAATATGAGTATCAAATATTTTTATTGTTACAAGATTTTTACAAAAATATTTCTTGTTTGTCAACATTTTTTAATTGCTCATACTATTCGTTTAAGTATGCGCAAGTAACAAATCTTCAGTTTCAAGAGGATTTAATTATTAAATTAACTATTGTCTTTGATGATTTGTATTTTGTTTAATGAATTTTCATAAAATTCAATCTCTTCCAACTTGGTGGCTATCTTCAGGTCTATCAACTCTATAAATTTCATCTGCTACAGCAAAATACCCCAAATATTCAACTGTTTCTGGTGTTGTATCATAATGGTAATGTCCACCCTCGCCATGATGACTGAAACTATGAAAATGCTGCACTCGCAAATCCAGACCCTAAAAAAAAAGCAACTATAGTCGGTTTCTGTCATAGAGATGTTTTTTTTTTTTGTACAAGAGGAACTAGGTTTTCAAATCATAACTTTTAACGATTGAACGAAGCTTTAGATAATTTTGTTCACTTCAATCGTTAAAAGTGAGCTTGTGACAACTTAAAAAAATAAATTCCATTTAGCTCCATTTAAACATTTGGAATAGTCTATAACAGAGTTTCCCAAACTTTTGAGCTGCACAACACTTTTCACGAGAAGAATTCGTGAAAACGAACTATCGTTGCTATATATATAGCAACACGACGCGGAGCACAGTTTGGGAAACTCTGGTCTATAGAATTGCATAAGTGTAGCAGGGATGCACTCCTGGCGTAAAGCAAAGATCGTAAACAGTGGCGGCTGGTACATAAGAGGTGCAGCATCACCAAAATTAAATTAATTGAAACATTACAGACGTTTATCATTTTTTTCGCTATCTCTCTCTCTTTAAGTTTACTTAATTTTTAATTAAAAACCGTTACTACCGCTGTGCATCGTCCGTAAAACAAATGGTTCATCTATAAGTTATGATAAACAGTGACTCGATGTACTGAGTGCGTTAGTATCACCAATTGCTTATTATATCACGGTGATTTGCATTGAGTCAGCAGAATACAGAAGGTGTACCTCCTCTCGGAACTACATACGTTTGCAGTTAAAAGCTTGCGAAGTGGACGTTTGACTACAAATATTTTTGTGTTAATATTTTATTATTTTTTATGGTATTGTGTGCATGCAAAAAACAGGGTAATTCAAATCCTTTTAAAATTAAATGAATTTTTAAAGAATTTCAAAAACAAGATGGATATAACAAATGCAAAAATAAGAATGCGGGATATCTTATTCTGTACAGAACATAAAAACTTAATTTTCTTAACATACTTGACTAATACATATTAAATCATAAAATGTAATTTTTTTATATTTTATACGATTTTATTTGTACACGTGTATGTAGTTATAAATTTTAGTTAAAAATATCCTCTATCGAAGTTAAAAATTGACCGCCGTGGCGCTGGGATCTTAAATTTATTTCCCTATAACGCTTCTAAATACTATTAAACAGCGTTGAACAGAATAGCGCTAACCGAGATCTTATACTTACATAATCACCAGACACAAAAGTGCCAACTGCAATTAATGGCGCAGACATTTCGTAAAATTTTAACCACTCGTTGACTTCATCATCCGTGTGAATTGGTTTGGTGGAAAAATCAGGCATTACATGTTGTTTTGCTTTGCCTTCTTTTAACAAAAATACTCCTCCTAAACCTAAAATAATATAAAGAATAGAAAAAAAGCGCTTCAAGCCGAAAAATATCGAAAGAACATGTGAGTCGAATCTAATAAAAATAGTTTTATTTCAGAACTACCTATTAGCGGAACGCCGAAAACCTGATTTGTAAATTAATTTATAAGGTTACCATACGTCCCGGTTTTGAGTCCTTATCCCGATTGGTTTATAATTTTGTCCCGGTTTTCTGAAAATACTGCAAATAAAACTAAAAGGATTTTTCATTAATGATTAATATCTGGACAGAAGAGAAACATTTTTTCTCAAAAAAAGAATTGTGCCCAATTGGGAACATTATAAACAAAATCAAGTAATTATATGTGTTTATAAAAAAAATATTTTGATGAAAATACAATTACAGTCACAGTATGATAACCATGGATGGATACTGCATAAGAAACGTGTATAAAAATTAAAACTTTTATGTTCCCAAATGGGAACAAAATGCAATAGACGGTTAAAATATAGTGTATTTATCTACAAAATAAAAAATAATGAAACATTTTTGAGGAAAAAAGCTACAAAAGTTCATTTAATACAATGGATTTTTTATAAAAGTTTGGTTAATTTTGCCTGTCTCTAAGGGCGTAACTTAATTTTTAGAATGCCCCGCAGAATTTTCTTTGAGCCCACTAGTATGTTATTCTAGAAAGACCCGTCGAGAAAAAAGAGTGATTTAGAGGTTCAATGGACCCCTAAATGGTGTGGGTCTCTCTGTAGTTGCGGACCCATAGTTACATAGTTACAAAATGTGAGAAACCTATTAATAAATGAAGTAGAAAATTCTTACCTACAATTTTTTCTCCATAATAATCAGCTAAAGTTGTTCTCATCATAGAAATAAAATTTTCACTTCCAGTTCTTTTTTTACAACTTACTTTTAAAACCTAAAAACATATTTTATATAAAAATAACAAGCAACAATTTCTGTAAATATTTTTCGTAATTTTTGGACTCAAAGTAATTTTTAAACACTATTTTATTTTTTACCTTGCCAGGTTTCCCTTCAGAACAAAACAAATTGGCTAATAAAGCACATTTTGGTTCAGAATCGGGTAAAATTTCTTGAATACTTCCTCCAGTTGCAGTATCCACCTTAGAAATCCTACTTTCATTCTTCACTTTACCATCATCAACATATAAATTGTAAATACCCTAAAAATAACATTTTAAAAATCCCGCACATTTTATCACATGACACACAATCCAATTTGACCCCAATAAGAAAGTTATCTACAACATGTAAATTCAATTATAGATTGTAGAAAATGTTATCATATGTTAATTGGATTTTAATAACTATTTACTGAACCATTTAATTAAAAAATTGAAGTTTTAAATAAATATCATAATAATAATTATTCGGAATAGCTATTTTATATGATTTGTGTTATCGTAGTGATTATTTTTTACCTCACAATTTGTGCCGATGTAAGGCCAAGGGCCAGCTCCTGCTCCGATTGCTAAACATTTATCCAAACCTATTAAACGACACACCTCTGGGATATCATATACTTTATCTTTTCTAACCAAAGGCAGTAAATATGGTGGACCTCCTAAATCTACTACTTTTGCACTGCCACATAGCCCTATAAATATTTATAATAAAACTAATGTAAATATATTTTTTTTAAATTACCTGAAGCTGCTAACGTAAAAGGTTGTTGAGTTAGATCGGGACAGTCCACTACGCTTACTTCTACATGGTTAAAATTTGTTTTCAATCCCTTGGTTAAAACTGAAAAAATAATAATTAAAATACCTGTTGATTATAGAACAAAATGCTTATTACCATCTGCCAATTCAGACAATGGAGGACAATATAAATCCTTTTTTTGAAATGGTAGTATACCTCCTTGAGAAGCCATTTTTGTAGAATATTTTACAAATTTCTTCCACTTGTTAATAACAATTTTTTTTTTGTGGTAGGCTTATCAGTTTTGATTGCTTACTGAAGTAGATAATTAATTTGTTTTTGTCATAAAAATAAAAATAGATAAACGAAAGGTTTTCATTGTAATAAAAAATTCTAAAAATTATTTAATTTATTTTAATTTTTAACATGACTGAAATTTATGTTCTTGCTGTACTTTAAATAGGGCAATCTTATACTATCATTTAACTATGCACAACGGTTTTCATTTACTTATTAATTCATTTTTTCATTACACATCTCCTGTCCATAATGTTTAATCAATTTTTTTTTCTGTTAAATTAATTAATAAAATTGCGGGTGGATTTTTTTTGGCGGTAAATATATTTTTGGCGGGATTATGTAGGGTATTTCTATTTGTAACAGCTGAAAAGTTACTAGATAACAGCCACTTGATTACGCATGCGCCTATGTAATTGTTCAGGCATGCGCAAGATTTTGCTATAGTCTCTAAATACATAGTACCAACAACTTTGAGCAAACCTGCTATAAACTTACAAACAATAAAGTTTAGTAACCACAAATATAACTACACTTTCCTTCTGTTTAAAGCCACTGAAATTATAATTAAGGTGAATACAATCCTTTAAATCTCACTTGCCCTGGAAACGTAGGGATATTTGTGTCACCAACGTATTTTTGCTCCAGCGGCGAGATGAATCAATGTCGGTGCTATATGTATAGGGGCTATAGGTCTTGCTTTTACACAAAACACGTGCGTCTGACATTTAAAATGTGAAAATATTGTAATTTAAAAATGTAGTTTTTCATCCTTTACAATGATAATTTGATGTATAAATATTGTATATATATATATATATATATATATAAGTAGTGTAGTCTCATGTCAACTGATCATCTTTATGTAATAAGGTACCTATTTATAGAAAACATTTTTTATCGCATGCTAATTTTGAGGTTACATTTTATTAATATTTTATTTGCAGTAATAGAAAATGGATAAAATAACTTGCGAGGTGTGTGGAGGCACAGATTTTATGAAAGAAGCCGGATACTATTACTGCAACGAATGTCAAACTCAAACGCAAGAGATACGGGAACAAGAATATGATTTTGAGGAAACGTTAGGCAATACAAAATTACGTTCCAGAAAAATTCCCAGAAGCAAAACATCGTCAGAGTCAAATGTGATTCTTACTTCTTGGGAAGGATACAACTATATCATGGCGGGTTTAGTTAAGGAATTAATTGAACTTGGAGCTAATCCAAATTTAAAAGAAGTAACGCACAATTTGTGGATTGCGTATTTGATGGAATTAGAACTCGTATTCATAAATCCAGATAAAAGACCTAAATTGGGAATTTCCTATAAGAAAAAGTATGATTATGAAATTAACTTTTAAAGTGTATTAATTTTCAGTTTTTAGGGATGCAGAAATTGTTTATCAACACAAGAGAAAAAGAGTGAGAAGAACTTCGACTACAGCTTCTTCAACGATTATCACAGAGCATTCTGATTTTAAACAGTTGGCGAGAGAAAAAGCTAAACAAAAGGTATAAGAATGTTTCCAAAGTTTGTGCCCATATTTTATTTTATTTTTTTGTAGCGTGCTTTAGTTAAAGCAGAATATGAATCATTTACTCAATCTTCCGATACTGTTTCATTGCTAAATAAAACGCTTAGCAGTATCGGAAGTTCAGACGATGAATCTGTTAAGGAAAAGCCAATAAGATATAATAAATCTTCCCGAAAAGAGCTCTTAAGACATATGTGCCCATCTCTTTACTATCGACATATTAAAAATGTAAAAAAAAGTTGTATAAAAAAGAAAAATTTGACATACGCATACAAAAGCCAACCGACAATTTTATCAAGAAATAAATTATATTCGATATTGTACATTGCGTTATTATTAACTTACGATGATATACAGCTTGGTGATATGTTACGTTTTTGTCGAGAAGGACATTTGAGTTTTTTGAGCTATAGTCATTTATTTCCAGAAAATTTTAATGAGAAACAAATTGATTCTAAAATCTTTCAAAATGGTAAAAGGGTAATACCAACACATGAAAATATTAGACACACAGTATATTCAATACAAAAATTACTAAGATTGAATTTTCCTAAAGAATGGAACGTTTGTCCTGACCTTAAAAAATTATGCACAAGATATTGTGCTGAACTAAATTTACCTGGTAAGTGTTTCTAAATATCCAACTAATATTCCTGTTCTAAAATTTTGTGATATTTTATGGTATATTGGTCAAAATAGAACTTATTATAATATGTTTTCTGTAAATAATTTGCAGTTGAATAATAATTATTGTTTAGTTATGTCAATAACTAGTTAGGTAACAACAAATACAAACAGTCTTGATAATGTAGGATTTTTATTAAATGAGTTGTTTGAATAAAAGTAAAAAGTTGGGGGATGTAAAGTTAATGTCAAAATTGTTTTGCGGACCCCAGTTTTAGAACCGCTGCCTTAGGGTTAAAAGGTGTGGGACACTGATTTTATAGTACTTTTTTTGAAAAAAATCGTATTAAAATAAAAACTACTTCCCGTTCCTTTATCTACGTCTTAAGAGCTTTCTTTTGATACCACACAATAAATTTAAAAAAAAAAAAAAAAAATTTTCTACGACAAAAAAATCAATATTTACGAAAAACCAATTTGATCAAAATTTCCTGTTGAACTATTCCGGTTCCCATCAATATACATTATTGAGATTATTTTCAAATTTTTAGTTCACCACTGTGGGAGATAGGGTGGGGGACAAAATAAATACCCCATTAAAAAAAGATTTATCAAAAATAAAAATGTGTGCATCCACGCATTAAGAGGTTTCATTTGTTACCCCACTCAAAGTTTTAAAAAAATATTAATTTTTCCATTAAATACGTATTTGTTTATATTTATCCCGCGCTTTATTTTTTTGAACTCTTTAGTTTTCCTATACGTGGGTCAAAAAGTTGTACAAGTATGCCAAATTTCAACCTTCTATGGTCAGCCGTTTGGCTACAATTTCTACCGTACAGACAGACAGACACATGAGTGACTTTATAAAGGTTTTTTGGTGGTCATACCTACAAAACCCTAAAAAGCTCTGATGTTAAAACGAATTTTGCCAAAAGTGTGCTAAAAATTGTCCCACACCCTGTTATCCAGAGGGGTCGGTCTAAAAATCTGAAAAAAATTCTATGTAGAGTATATGATGTGAACCAAAATAGTACAAACGAAATTTTTGTGTCAAATAATTTTTTTGAAAGATATGGAGGACCTTTCGCACTTAAAAAATATATATATTATGTGTAAATCTCATGTAGTGCAGAGGTTTCCAACCTTTTCTAAACCATGGATCATTACTGGTCCGCTACTTACTGTTTACATACCACCACAAAAATAAAGGATTACGGACCATAGTGCTCCGCAGACCACAGCTTGACAACCTCTGATGCAGGGTAATAAATGAAAGCACTTGAATTAATAAGAGGAATGGTTCTCCAAAAACTGTTGATTTTGACGTGATTAGAGCAAAAAATGTGAAAAAAAATATCGGTCGTATTTTTTATTAATTATATACAAAACCCTGAAATTGGAAATTCACACTTAACATTATTCTTCTCTCAACTGATGTAATATTTTTAGTTATTCATATAATTGTAATGATCCTTTTTTTGTTTAGATGATATAAAAAATGTGGCCGTCAATCTCATTGAAAAAACTCAACCAAAATGTCGAGAAATCATAGAAATACATCCGAACTATGAAGGAAGAGCAATGGCTTTTATTTTATACACCATAAAACTTTTATTCGGTTTAGATGGAGTTACTGAATTTAAATTTAGCAAATTTGCTTCTGACTTAAACATAATATCACAATTTGAGGAAAATCAAAAAATGTTTGTATTTAACGATTGGACAAAATATATTGAATATCGTAAAGTTGTGTTAAAAAAATTACATTTTCCAACTAATTATATATCGGGGTATAGTAAAAGTAGTAATTTATTTGTTAATTACTTAAGGAAGCAAAGCGATGAAGAACATGTACCAGAGAAACAAAATGTATCGATAGATGTAGTACAAAAACTACTTAACGAATTAGATGAATTACAACGACGTAATGAAAAAAATATAGATTACGTTCATAGTTTTACTCCAGCAATTGATAATTTGAAAACTATTCTAGAAAAAGATCCTGAAATTGATCACAAACTAATAAATCGTGAAGCATTACAAAGTTTTACTAACACTAAATTAGAATTTTTAGTAAATTCAAAACCCTATTTAAAAAAATTGAACAATCTTATCGTACTCGACAAAGGTGCGAATAAATCTAATTTAATACAAATTATTAACAAAGACGTTAATAATATGGAAAATAAAGAATGGATTTCGGAATTTGACAAATTAAAAATAGACGAAACATCTTTAGACGTATTAGAAAATATATTTTTAAACAACCTATTAAAAGAAGAAAAGAAAGAAATCGTTAAAACTCCAGCGATAGACAAGGAATTAATAATTAAAATGAATAACAAAAACAACAAAGATAAAGTAGGAAGGGATAGTAAAGGAAGATTTTGTTCTATAAATTCTCTAAAAAAAGTAAGTGAAATTAATACAGAATATTCCCCATCTCGGAAAAGGGGGAAGTGGTTTATATCATCATGGATTGAAAATCCTTTACTGAATGAAACGCATTATAATGCAATTTACCCATTTACTCATAAAAGTTTAGAAAAAATTGTTGAAACAAAAATGAAGCATAACAAACGAAAAAGAAAAATCAGTGTTGATTCTGAAACATATAATATACACTATGAACCACATAAAGAGTTTTGGATAAATGTTTTAGATGTTAGAAAATGTAATTACAATACTTGGAGAAAATTTGAAAATTCTTTACCCCCAACTTTCCAGTGGTTACTCAATGAATGTTCTGGAATAATAGAACAAACTTCTAAAGATCTTTTCACTGAATTCATGACAGTAGAATTGTATATTAATTATATTTATTTTAACAATAGTCCTATACACACTCCAAGTGGTACAGATAATGCCAAAGAACTTACTAGATTAATAAATAAAGTCGCTAGAGAATGGTAATTTTGGCTTGCAAAAACAGGTTTAGATATGGTTGCTAGATTTTGGAAAATGAAATACGGGATATGGTTGTTAAAAAATATATTTTACAATATCTATATAAAGTCTGTTTCTTTTGTTTAGACGCAACTAGATTTTCAATTCTAGTTACTTTTACAGATTAAGGGTGCATTCGAGTTGTACAGAGTAGAGCGAGCGCTGAGCGAACAGTTGATGGTGATGTCATGAATAGAGCACTAACGGAGCGAGCGTTCTTGTGACGTAATGTTTATAAAATCTAACCCTACAATTTTAGGCGGCGTTTTTACTGTCAGATTAGTTCACGTCAGTCATGAATCAAAATTATATATAAGCTGTTCACTTTTGTAAGAACACACTGGATCTGGTTATTTTGGTTACTTTTATGGTGTGTTACTGACTTTAAATATCAATTAAAAATATTCCTTACGCTGTAAAACCGACTTTAGGTTGATAAGGTTATGATCATTATAATTAAAATATCATTTTTCATTATGACATATGTCAAATGGATCGACATTTTAATAAAGTGACATTTTTTAATACCAACATGACATACAGCTTCAAAGGTGCAAACTATTGAAAACAAAATTCCCTCTTACTTTGTTCTTACAAAAGTGAACTGCTTATATCTCGGTTTTTCCTTGATTTTTTTTTTTCAATGATGAAGAAATAAAATTAATTAAAAATTAAATAATAATTAATGAATTAATTTAATGAATTTTTTCCATTTTAATTTTATGCACGGTGTATTTTAATAATATTTTTGCTGTTTACAGAACGTCACAAATACATAAAATTGCCGTACTCTGTAGCCACAGACAAATAACAATATTATTTGTCTATTGTTATTTGTCTAAGGCTATTATTTTTATTTTATTTATAATTTAATTTTAAACTTTCATTTATTTCCCGCCGTTCCCCCACTTTTTTACGTCATACTCCATATGCTCGGTCTTAAAACCCCGAACACATAGAGCGCACTCTAAATGCTCGCTCGATCGCAAAACGAATGCAATTGAGTGTACTCCGAGCGTCAAATCGAACACGTTTGAGTGTATAGAACGTGCTCGGAATGCTCGGAGCGTCAAATCGAATGTACCCTAGGAGAGGCTTTTGATAATTTTGTTTAGCAAAAGATTACTTCAAACCATAAAAGAAGAGCTCATGACAACTTACAAAAATGAAAATTCCAGTTAGATCCGCCTAAACGTTTGGAATAGCGTATAACTCGTGTTAAAAATTACACAGGGCTGCGAAAAAAATAAAATGTCCGCCACTTTCGATTTAACGAGGTGATTTAGATAGAATGGCGATTCCTGATTTCATATCAAGTTTTAGTTTTCTCCATCATGTCTAGTTTTTTTGTATTTCTCAAAAGAAAATATAGATAATATTTTTAGACAAATAACTTCAGTAAAGTGTATTTCTTAGAGCCGGTTTCCGAAAGCTTAGTTATTCCTTTAATTTAAATTTTATTTGAAAGCCTCACACTTTTTTTTCTGCACTAACCTATCAATATTTGCTTCTGTACTTCGCGTTGTAATATGCAATACGGCATTGGTATGGTCACGGGCCGAGTACGGAATTTTTGTTTTTGTTAACCGAGTACGGAACCTTTGTGAGCTGTATGCGGCCCGTGGACTGCTAGTTTGCAACTTCTGTGAAATAGCGTTGAAATAAAAAAAGTCTGTACTGGCGCTATCAGTCGGATGGTTTGTTTTAAGGCCTAAAGTAATTTATGCATAGAACTCCACCATGTTATCAAATGGCAGGTATTTCCAGTTATCTTATACTGACGCCTTAATATTGTTCCTCTTTTAAGTATTATATCAGTGAATATCCAATATAATTAATTTATTTTTGTACTGTTATTATTTATTTCTATTTAAAAAATAAAATAAAGGATACAAAATTATGTTTTTTTTTACCTTCGATATGGTACTAAGGGTAACTTACCCTTCAGCCAGTTCAGCTTTACCCAGTCAGCTGTATCCCCCTTCCCTCTTCGGTAGTGTTGGTTTGCGTTGGTCTCGCTCAGGGCTGGCGCGAAGTTTTTTGGCGCTCCTAGGCAAGGTAAATTATGCTAAATATAACTCAATGGAGGTGTAAGAAAAATAGTAAAATAGATATATAATATAATTTTATGACCCGTTTCATGAAAAACCGACCTTGGTCTCACTCATACAAATCCTCTCTGAAATCCTATTCCACTGAAATCAAACAAAAATTTATGTAAAAACCACATTTAAGCGCTGTCCAACTAGCACCCTTCACAAGGATTTTTGTGGCCCGCGAGTAAAACTATAAAACTATATATATATATATATATATATATAGTGCGTTCAAAGGTGAGTTTGCAGTACAGGGCATATGGAGTAGTTCTTTTTCATACTCTCTAATGGGTTTACACAATGACACTATCCTTTTCTTGTTTGTCGACGTTGTCAGCTCTAAAACGCGCTGATCTGTGAAGACGCAGTATTCTACAAATGGCCATTTATTTTTGTTGACTGTTATTTTGAGTTTTATAAGAGTTGATTTTTGTAAGTCATACGAGTTTTTCATATTATAATTGACACATTTGACACTTTTACAACATTTGGCAACACCGCTCCCATTTTCCATAAGAGCTATACTGCAAACTCACCTTCGAACGCACTATAGGTGGTAGTGGTTTATGTCTTAAACCATCCTCCGCCAGGTACTGCACTTCAGGCTTACCACAAGGTAGCACGTCATACGCGAATACCTGACGGGGAAAATACACACTGCCGCATCCCAGACCCTGGAGATGTGCGGCAGCAGCTAGTGCACTACGCCGTGTGTCTTCAAAGTGCGTAAGGAACCAAGCAAACATGCTTTTTGCACTCTGCATGTATATATTAGTTATTCTGACACCTAGCTGGGGCATAGGATTTCAGGAAATTGTCTCCATCTAACTCGATTTAGGTTCTTAAGCTGACTTCAAGTTTTTCGGACATCTTGATCTTTTTGGGTAACCGTACTTCTCCAGATGTATGGTCTGCAGACGCGCTTGTGGGTTCCATTCTAAGGTGATCCTGAAAATATCATCTTTGTGTATGGTATGACTTAGCCACATTTGCGTTTCGGTATTTCTAGTTTCATCTCTATCTGGGTTCTTTTGCGCCAGAGCTCCCTGTTGGTTAAAATGTCATACCACCTGACGCGTAAAATGTTCTCAAGTATCGATCGACGAAAACTTGAATTTTAGATGAAATTTGGTAGATAATTTTCTAGATTTTGTAGCCATATAGATGTTAAAAATTTGGAATTTTGAATTTATGGGCAGCTGATCATTGCTCTTTTAAGTTATTGAGCTGATAGAATGCATGTCGGGCTTTGCAGATTTTTAGCAGAACATCTGTTTATACTCCATCCTTTATAATGCTACCTCAGGGTATTGAGTATAAGAAAATAAAGGAGTTGAGCAAGTTTAAAATATATATTACTTTAATTGATATGCAATCTTCGGTTTACTCATTCTATAAAGTAAACAAAACATTTTTAAACCGATCGACCAATTTGAGGTGTCTATTGAATTACCTATACTTTTTTGCAGATGAAAATGATAAATCAAAATTATCATAATTCATACTTTTATGCTTCTGCTTATTGCTTCAACAGAATTATACCCGATGCTACTTGTGATGCTTTTATAATTATACCATTACCTGCATATTTTTTAACTATATAATAGATTTTAACAGTTTTTAAAAGGTAACAATTTATTCTAATACTGTAAATTTCATAACCAGGTTGTTGTAATTTTTAAAATCAAGTGTTCTCGTATAAACATCTGACATTTTACTTATTTTGTCAGTTAACATTTTAACCATTTCACATTTCATAAAAAAAGCGAATTAACAAATGTCAGATTCAAACATGGAACAAAATTTACAGGAATTATGCGACTGGATCGATCTTCACGAATTAAGTCGACCCAAGAAAAATTTAAATAGAGATTTTTCAGATGCAGGTAATAAAATTATTATTTTAAAATTATCAATTTTATAAAATATTGTATGAGATGTGCAAAAGATATGAAAAATGTTTTGTTTCAAAAATATCAAAATAAAATACAATGATTTTGTTATATGTCATGTATTAAGGCAATGTATGGAATATATTGCTGGTCAAATATATGCCTATAGCCGTGACGCAATGCCGCGTCCTTTTAATCTTATTTTATATGAAATTTGCGTATATTTCAACAATTATTCCAGGATCGACGTCACAAATATTCTCCTTTATCTTTACTGTTTTATTGGTATTGCTCTTTAGGTAACCTACAGAAAGAAATCTGGTGATCTTGACGGCCTATCACTATTGCTCGATTTCAATATGATTTTTCCAACATTTCTCACAGATTAATTGTGACGTACGGTGTATGACAGTTTGCGCTGTCTTAATGAAACCTTATATTGACAAGATCTAATTCTTTAATTTGTGGTTGTATAAAGTGGTGTATCGTGTGACAGTAACATTCGAATTCGAGTGTAAGGTAATTACCTGCGGCGTCTTAAAAAAATGCCTATAGCACCACTGCATCTGAGGGATGTCGAAACTAAATAATGAGCAAAAAAGGAAAAACCAGGCATTTTCGGGGCCCTTTAGGTCTGGGCTTAATTGGGTCTATACGTAAATTCGGCACTGAGTTCAAGAATGTCAGGGAGAGGTTAGGCCATTGCTATGATCTGTCACTTGCCTTAGGCGACAATAGAGTACTAATGGCCAGGCTGATAGTGTTTTTCCCTGGAGGCCAGTGATGTCATCGTATATCGCCAAGTAGTGGTGTCAAACCAATGGCAATACGATTTTAAACGGTTCTACGACAGTTGCTAGAGAATGAAGCGACTGTACGAGGTTTCTGCTCATGTGACTTCACTTTGTTGTTTCGGTTTGTGAAATTTTCTGTTTCGAGTCTTGTATTCAACCCACTGAAAATGATAACAGTTGTTTATTGATACAATAAGCTCAATTCTGTAAAAAATGACAGACTGTTGCTTTATAGTACCGTTGCTACGAAGTAACTTTCTCAATGATTTCCATAGAGACCTAGTTTTTTTTTAAATTCTGACACATGCGTTTGTAATAAAGTTTCTATAGGTACATTCGAGTTGTACAGGGTGGAGTCAGCGCTGAGGAAACCGTTGAGGTAACGTCATGAATAGAACACTGACGGAGTGTAACAACTCGAACACGGAGCGAGCATGGATTGTGACGTAATGTTTATAAAATGTAACCTTATAATTTTAGGCGGTGTTTTTACTGTCAGATTAGTTCACGTCAGTCATGAATCAAAATTATGTACTTCGATTTGCCGTTGAATTATTGCAAAACGAATGCAATTGGGTGTACTCCGAGCATCAAATCGAACAAGTTTGAGTGTACGGAGCACTCGGAGCGTTAAATCGAATGTACCTAAGGCAGTTATGTTATAGTTACTGTCACTATCACTAACATGAAATTGCTACAGTTGATCTATACCGCTCGACAAATTTTAGCGCGCTTAATTTGAATGCACCTTAATTGTTACTTCCATCTTTTTCTTGTTTTTTGTCATAATTCAACTTTTAAGTTGTTAAGTTAAACATCTTTAAGTTAAACATGTATTCATTTGAACTGTTCAAACTGAATGATATGACGTTTTATTTTAAACCAATTCAATTGTACAGGGGGCATGGGGTTTCTTTAACTGATTGTTGTTTTATACATTTGAGTATTTGCAACACAGTAAATAAGTAGCTTTTCATGGGAAATTTATACAATGAAGAAGTATTAAGTGATTTAAGTGAACTCCATTTTAAAATATTCCTGCATAATTTTATAATAATGGAACAGTTCATGAAAAAGAAAAGGAAAAGGTACCTTTAAACTAATTGTCAACAATTAGAAATTTTAAGTATTTTGTTTAAAAATAACCCGCAGTGGTTAAAGACCGCAAAAAAAATATGTTGATGAGGTTACGAGACATTCAAATTATTTATTTCTTATAGCAGATCTCGAACCACTGGCTTAGAAATTCTAAATACTTTATTGAAATTTTGATTTGATAATCTGAATGGATCAGATCGATCTCGAAGCATTCGCTTTTGTAATATATTTCTTTGCTTGAAAAATAATATATATCGTATAACACATGCTAATTATCATTATTATTATTAAAATGTTAAATTTAATATATTTACTTATTTTCCTCATTTTGTATCACATCTGACAACTCCAGCTGAAACCACAGACCAGCCATTTTTTTAGAATAGTAGAATAGTAGAATGGACAAATAAGTATTTGTCCATAGTAATCGCAATTTGGTGGTTGCTATACTAGAACTCATATAGGAACTGTTAGAGTAACAAGTTACTATTTATTTAGTAACTTTTGAATTATAGAATACGAATATTTCCAAAGTTACTATAACAGTTACCATCTTAGTACATATCGTGGTGGTTGTAACTTGACCTGTTTTACAATCCCTCCAATGTAAATAAATAAATAAATAAATAAATATCAACTGTTTAGTTTCTTTGAGCATAGGAACTGTGTTATAGAATTGGGCTAAATATATTATTATTAAATCTTCTTTTTCAGTACCCGTGGCTGAAATTCTGAAAGTACATTTCCCGAAATACGTAGATATACATAATTATGCCGCCCGAAATTCGTACCTTAAGAAAATTGATAACTGGAACACACTTAACCGCAAAGTACTAGCAAAATTAAATCTGAAATTATCACACTCAGAAATTGAAAACGTTGCTAAAGCTACTCCTGGAGCTATTGAAAGTATTTTGTTTCTAATTAAGAAGAAAGTAGATACTTCAGCCACTGAAAAAATAGGGGGCGAGGCTGAATGTATTGAAGAATCAATGGAAGGACACGGTAAGTGGTAGTTTACAACAGTTCCAAGTTTAGGTATCAGAGCAGCGCCGTAGCTAAGGCCTTGCGGTAGGGGGGACCGAGAAGTTCTAGGGCCGAAGGACCGAGTTTCAATTTGCGGGGAGGCCCGAAATGTTAAGCTACACCACTGTATCAGATATAGGGAGGGTCTAGCTTTAATACCAACCTTGGATTTTCAAATATTAGTACCTCGGCTAACGAAGTTGATCCATTCTACAAGATGATTCGTAGTACAAATTATTTATTAACCGAATCGCACAGCATCAACAAAAACTTTTTCCACAACGTTTCTGGAAGGAGAATTGAAGAGTTGCAGATTACTATTTATACTTTATAGGGTTCACAGTCCATAGTTCTTGGGAGAATCACCTTCCAGGCTGTCCGTCTGGAAGGTTCAACTGTCCTCCTGGTTTTGCAGAAATCATAGCAGTTTCTCCTCTCAGTTTTTGCTCTTTGAATGGAAATAGTGTCGTCGGTAACGGGTTGTTGGGGGGAGATTGCTTTGGCGGAAGGAGCTGGTAGGATAGGAGGGGGCGAGTGGTAGATAGACAGAGTTAGAGAGGAGGACGATAGGGATTAATCTAGTCCTTCTCTCGACGTCTGTCGCTGCTGCCCGAGTGACGCGAATGAGAGCGACGACTTCTTTCCAGAGAACGGGAGAGACTTCTGTGGTTTATGCAAAAAAAAAAAAATTAATGTATTATAATAAGTGACTAGCTGGGTTACCCGTGCTTCGCTACGGCATGTAACTACTTTTAAATCCAAGAAAGTCCATAACGCTCACAACGTTAAAATTAAATATATAAAACGAAATAGTAATTTTAACCAACGTTAGGAAGTGGAGAAGAAACAACTATCCAGCAGTGCCATCTCTTGATTCCATTCACATTCCACAACTCTCAACATATCTGCATCTCGGGCTTGTTTACACTGTGATAACTCCGTTATTATCAATCTTTGATGTATACTGTACAATACTTTATGATTCTGTCGTGTTCTCATAACTGCGTCTACTAACAATGAGATACTGGATTTTTCATTACTGATGCATCCTACTTTACGAACTTCGACATCAATAAGGGCAGTTAGGTATATTACATCTGTAACCTTATTTGAAATAATGTCCAGTTCAAAGTTTATACCCTGAAATCATGTTGTATCCATTAAGCTTTCGTCCACGGTGATTGGTATCTTAGGCTTTTCGTAATACTATCTCAGTACGAGGGTAAAGAACAAAGGTGAGATGATATCGCCTTGATTGACTCCAATATGAATTTTAAAAGGTTCTGACCAAAGCTTTCCTTGCAATCTGATTATGGATCCCGACATACACACACACCATTGTCATCTTGATAAGTTTAAATATATATGGCAAATAATATAAGTTTGGGGTTGAAAAGTACTGGTCTAAAACAGTAGTTCATAACCTTTTAAGCTCTTCACACTCCTTGGACTACTTTTCAGTTAGAATCTAGAATTTTCTTCACACCCCAAATTAAGAATCTCTCATTTAAAGTTATTTTTTTGTAGATGCATTGAAAAAGAAACAAAAAATGGTTCCAGCTGAAATATTAGAAAAACAATCTCTTGAACTTGATATTAAGAATGAAGCAATAGAAATGTTAGGACAAAAAGTAACGCATTTACAAAATTTAATTCAGTTAAAAGATCAAAGAATAGAAGAACTGAACAAGAAACTAGATGAATGCATGACAAAAGAAGCTAAAAATAGTAGCAGCTTCTTTAAAAATATTTTGAAATAAGAACAGATTTAACTGAATTTATTTTCCCCAACAGACAGACACAAAATGGTATATAAAGGTTTCTATGTATATATAAACACTGACAAGTTGATCACATTTTTAGATTTTTTAAATTAAGTTTGTGTTACTGTATTTTTTAATATAGAAAAATAAGAAAATTGTTTATAAAAGACTGTTTTCATTTTTGAACTTCATATACGAGGTTTAATAAAAAAAAAACTAGACCGGAGACAAATATCGGTTCAGTAGTTCCAAAGTTATAATGAAATTTGTGTGCGCGGGTAAAAGGGAATGAATGTTTTCTGTTCATATTTAACGCATTTTTTTTTTGTTTAACTCTAGACTGACTCAGAGCACTCCGAGCTTGCTTACCGAACCCACATTGAACAGTTCAAAAAAATGTGTTAAATATGAACGGAAAACGTGGATTCCCTTTTACCCGCGCATACAAATTTCATTCTTACTTCCATCTTTCAAAAAAATTTAAACTCGCGCCCATTTTTTAAGGGCGGCAATATGATGGTCGCACCCTGGCGGCGCTCCTGTGAGTGTTGATATTTGTCACCCTAGAACGATTGTGATAATTGCATCGTCGTTATCTTATTTTTTATGTAGGTATACATTTCATGAATATTTCATATCTGTAATATTCAGTGAAGCAGTTCAGCGTAATAGGCACCATTCATCTTTTCATAGACGCCTAAATACACAAGTTGTAACGGGAGAAACGAAGTTTTGTTATCTAAACTTATTTGCAATAAATTTAATACGGCTCATAAAAGTGTTGGAATGAGAAGGGTAATTTTCTTGACTTGTGTTTGAAACTTCTCTTTGATTTCCTATTTGGAGAATCATGCGAAGCCACCAATCAAAATTAGGGAATATCTTGGTTAAAAGTCTTCGTCCCGTACCAGTAGAAACCCTTTAATTACTGGTCGTAAATTAACTAAATGCTCGATATAAAGTGATAGTGTCTCTGGATGGAATAATTTATATCATTTCATGCACGAAAGTCTGATATGAGCTAGTCGGAAACGACGCCGGGACGCTCGGTGGGGAACTTGTACCTCGGTAAGGGGTGGACGCTCGACGCGCTCTCTTCGGCGAATGTCTGTAACATTCTCAAACACTGATCGCCAGCTTCTATTGAGACGTAACGTACATTTTACAACAACCAAAACATACCACAAATATCCAACTATAATACATGTTAAAGTCGAATTTGAACGTTTAGAGATACTTTTACTAGGTCACAAGGGGAGAACAGCGAATTTAAGGCCGCGAACATACAGAAAGCCGGCACCGGCTTTACTGGCAACAAGCGCTGATCTGCCGCAATATCTGTCCATGTTTTCAAATATAACCGCACAGGCTGTGTACTGGTCGGCGCCGGTTGGTGTCGGCTACCCGCTTACCGAAACGTTTAAGCATCTTGTTGTCAGCGCCGAAACAAAAAAATATTTAAAAAATCTTGCATCATCTTCTTTTAATTAAGGAAAAATGTGATGGTATTCCCCATATTTACGTCTCTCTTGGTTTATTACATGTATACCTTTTCTTTTTGGTTCCATTTTTAAATATAGTGATTCTGTTAGAAACAACTCATCCAAAGATGAATCAGAACTCGCCATTTTCACTTATTTCAACATATAATTGAGCCAATATACGAAAGAGTAGCTATACTCTTTCAAAACTAGCGTTCACTTTATGCTAGGCTATTATAATTAAAAAATATACGATAAATAAGAAAAATAAATAAAAACTTCAACATATAGGTTGTGTCATCTGTCAGTGTCACATGCAATATCATTTAGCGTTTGCTCAACCAGTAACCCAGTACGCTTGTTTTCAGTACCGATTGTCAGCGCTGATTTACCAGCTTTCTGTATGTTCGCGGCCTTAGGCATCTGCACCCCGGGCTGAACATGAGGCCACAAAAAGGACAAAAAGTAAAAATGTATATAAGGCTTTTTGCCGTACTTGTCGATTAGAATCTAACTGTCGATTAGAATCTAGCACACCCTTGAAAATCCGCAACAATGTATTATACAGTATACAGTATAAGTAAACTTATTAGGGTTTTGTAGGTATGACCAAAAAACCCTTATACCGTCATTTTGTCGTCTATCTGTCTGTCTGTCTGCTCGGTAAAAATTGTAGCCAAACGGCTAAACCTAGAGAGTTGAAATTTGGCATGCTTATACAACTCTTTGACTCGTACATAGGAAAAATACTAAAACATCTAAAATACATATCCCCCTAAAAATATAAATAAATATGTGCTCATCGAAAAAATTTTTTTTTTTTTTAAATTTTGAGTAGGGTGTCAAATGAAAGCCCTTATTACGTAGATTAACGATCAAAATTTTATTTTTGCAAAATAAGTTATTTTGACGCGATTTTTGCCAAAATTGTGCAAAAAAAAATGTTGTCCCACACCCTGTAGCCCGGATGGTTTAAACTAAAAAATGTTTAGTAAAAATCTGAAAAAATTCTAATTGGTGTGAACCGGAACAGTACAACAGGAATTTTTGATTAGATTATGTATTCGGAAAATAACGCATTTTTTGTGTTTTTAACTAAAATATGTTAACTATTTAATTCGCTATGTAACACAGTAGATAAGTAAGCTCTCGTAGCGTAGTGCGTTGTATAGACGCTTCGTAATTGGCAAACGAAGGAATTTGAATCGAACTCTAGTTCGATTCCTGTCAATTTTAATTTTTATGTTTTTTCTTTGTATTTTTATTTTGTTTAAATTATTTTGTCAAAATTCTAGTTATATTTTGGTAAATGTTGCATTTAATTTTTAAAAGCGTAAATTTAATAACCAGTGGGAAGTGCTGAAATTATAATTTTAATTATATAATTTTCAAAATCTTAATGAACCTTGCTATATAAAAAAAAATAGTACACATATTTAGAAACTTAAATAATGGTACTTCGAATTCATATTCATAAAAAAAATATTTTGACAAAATTTATTTTGGCATCCCAAATAATCATCATTCAGTTACTAAATACCTGCGAAACCCTAAAATGTGTGAAAATTCACACTTCACATCAATTTTTTTTACAAGACTTATTATTAAACCAAAGACACCGACTATATATGCCTTGATATTTTGCCATCTCCTTAATTTTTTTTTTTTTTTTTTTTTCTTAACTTGTTCTTGATATCCTGTACTTCCGGTTTGTTCCGGAAAATTTCAAAGCTGCATTTGATTCTTTGAGTAGATTTTGGTCATCAGATTTTTATCCCAATTTGCTCACATGTCGCTTTTTCTAAAAGAGAGGGATGGACCTGATACATTATATACACTCATACCTCGCTATACGGCCGCTCTTTATACGGCTTTTCACTATAACGGCCTTCTTTAATTATGGCACTTTTTCGATATACGGCCCAAAATGTTTCGTTAAACGGCCAAAAAAATAATAAATGTGAAAAAAATATGGCCAGAAAGAATAAAAACTAATGATCCTTAAGTTGATTCTATTTCTGAACTTCGACAAACCATATTGAACCTAGCAAATGATCTTGGTTTTGAGAATTCGGAATTGATTCGTTATACGGCTTTTCGCTTTGCGGCCAACTTTTCCGGAACGTATCTAGGCCGTAAAGTGAGGTATGAGTGTATATGACTTTAATTCGTGTATTCGTAAACTAGTTCGATCAGGTACTAAACCAGTTCTTTTCATATTTTTAACTGTATTCCCGAATTCCCGGTGGAGAAATCTGGTAGGGCAATGGTTGAGTGACAGATCCTGGCATGTTCAGATGGAGAGGTTTTCTCTTGCATACGAATTGGCTACTTGAGAAAGACTGAAACGAACAACGATATCCAACTGTCGGACTACGAGATATTTATTGTACGTACAAAGAGGAGCTGCCGCCGGTACTTTGGCTCTGTTTCTGCGCAATACAACGAATCGTGGCTCCATGCAGATAAGCTGTATTAATTGGGACTTGAATGTCAGGGCGCAGCTTCAGGAAAAACAGAGAGGTGAATGCAACTTTACTGATTTTAAAACAATACAAATATTTAAGAAAGGGGTAACAGATTGGAATTTTTTAAAGATCGTTAAAAAGAATTTGAGAATGGAAACTAAATTAATTATGCGCTCAATAAAACGTCATTGCTCAACGGCGTGCAAGACATTTTTGAAAATTGTCATCAGCATCATTGACGGGACAGCCCGAGTTGAGCCAAGGCCTCCTATTTCCAGGTTTCATGACCATGTTTTCAATCTACATTTTGTTTTCAATCTAGATTTTGATATCTAGTTACTTTCATCGTTTAAATCGTGCTTTTCGACCGTTTTGTTTAAGCTTTGTAAATCATACTTACAATAAACATTTTTTGGTAAAAGTTAATATCATTTTAAATTGTCATTTTCTTTATATTTTGATTTTTTATGTCATTCTTAATACAAATTTCCCATTTATTAATTTTTTTGTCATTAAAATATATAAAAAATAATAATTTAATTTTGACATACGTCATTCGTTTCCATGGTTTCATTGTTGGAATTTTAAATTGTGACATTCCAACGTGAAAAATGAAATAACCCAAGCAAGATCCCTTCTCGTGACAACCTAAAAGAACGAAATTCCCATTTAGTTCCGCCTAACCGTTTGGAACAGACTGTATGTATATTCAAGAGTATGGAGTATATGGTCAGTATTAGGTCCATTTTTTATCGTACACAGAAAGGCACCTACAGTTTATAGCTGGTTGCGAACGGCTAAGTAGAACCTGTAATATAAACAGAGCTTCGAACCGGAACTGAACCGAAAAAAACCGTTGTTTTTGTCGGAACGAAAACCGGAGCTAAACCGAAAAAATATATCAGTTTATTTCGGTTCAGATAATGTTTATGGGAGTGAATATAAAATATATTTTATTTAAGATTATTTTTTAAACTGATGAGCAGAAAAAAATCGTAATTTTTTAACTGATAAGTTAAAAAACAATTGCGCTTCTATTGGGGGGGGGGGGGTTGAACGCTCCGAACCCCCCCCCACTATGGCAGCGGCCTTGGTATGATTATTACAAAATAAGGAATAAAATGTTCTTCTAAATTATACTAGAAAATAAATTTCTAATACAAATAAAAGCATTTAAAAATTTATCACTCAGAACTGAACCGAAAACCGAAAAAAAACGTTATTTTTGCCGGAACGCAAACCGGAACCGAACCGATATTTATTTTTTAAATTGAACTGGAACAAAAACCGAAATGAAAAAAATAACGATTCGAAGCTCTGAATATAAATAAATGTTTTAACACAAATTATTTGCCATAAGCACGAATTGAACTCACGTCTGTGCCCTTGCTTAGTGGTCAAATAGCAGGTGCAAATGATTTAACGTTAATTCACCTTAATGAAAACTTGAAACGAGTAAATGCACATGAACTAAATTGTGTTTAACATTTGATTGCAAATATAAAATAGACATACGTATATTAAAATAAATAAATTTGAAAAGCATAAGGCTTTAGAATAACTAGACTCCAGGGGTACCTCCCAGTCTCTTTGCGGTTTTTTTGGGTACATTCGATTTGACGCTCCGAGCGTTCCGAGCACGTTCTGTACGCTCAAACGTGTTCGATTTGACGCTCAGAGTACACTCAATTGCATTCGTTTTGCGATCGAGCGAGCATTTAGAGTGCGCTCTATGTGTTCGGGGTTTTAAGACCGAGCATATGGAGTATGATTTAAAAAAGTGGGGGAACGGCGGGAAAGAAATGAAAGTTTAAAATTAAATTATAAATAAAATAAAAATAATAGCCTTAGACAAATAACAAATAACAAATAACAAATAACAATATTATTTGTCTATAGCTACAGAGTACGGCCATTTTATGTATTTGTGAGGTTCTGTAAACAGCAAAAAAATTATTAAAATAGACCGTGCATAAAATTAAAATGGAAAAAATTCATTAAATTAATTCATTAATTATTATTTAATTTTTAATTCATTTTATTTCTTCATCATTGAAAAAAAATCAAGGAAAAACCGAGGTATATACAGTCTGTTCCAAACGGTTAAGCGGAACTAGATTTTGCAATCTAGTTACTTTCATCGTTTAAATCGTGCCTTTCGGCCGTTTTGTTTAAGCTTTGTAAATCATACTTACAATAAACATTTTTTGGTTAAGGTTAATATAATTTTAAAATGTCATTTTCTTTATATTTTGATTTTTTGTGTCTTTCTTAATACAAATTTCCCATTTATTTATTTTTTTGTCATTAAAATATCTAAAAAAAATATTTAATTTTGACATGTCATTCGTTTCCATGGTTTCATTGTTGGAATTTTAAATTTTGACATCCCAACATGAAAAATGAAATAACCCAAGCAAGGTCCCTTCTCGTGACAACCTAAAAGAACTAAATTCCCATTTAGTTCCGCTTAACCGTTTGGAACAGACTGTAAATTTGATTCATGACTGACGTGAACTCATCTGACAGTAAAAACGCCGCCTAAAATTGTAGGATTAGATTTTATAAACATTACGTCACAAGAACGCTCGCTCCGTTAGTGCTCTATTAATGACGTCACCATCAACTGTTCGCTCAGCGCTCGCTCTACTCTGTACAATTCGAATGCACCCTTTAAGAGGCCTAGTCAGAGATGGGTATTCTAATTCGTTATAAGATGTCTCTATTCCTACTGACTAATTTGAATTTAGACTATTCTGATTGGTTATATGATTACTCTATTCTTATTGGTTAGTTTGAAATTAAAGCATTCTGATTGGTTATAAGGTGACTCTATTCCTATTGACTGATTTGAATTTAGAGACCTGACAACAGATCAAGAGTCAGGATTATTATGGGTAAAGTCAAATGTCAAGCCGACTGACAGAGAACCAAGCGAGAGGAACAATATAATTTTTAATTAACCAAATATTGGTAAATGGTATTTAAATAATTCAACTGAATGTCGAGGGGTCATTTTGGAAGGATCTACTAATGTAAACATTAATTTATCATCATTTGGGAATAACTCAAATTGAAACACATCCCAAACAGCTTTTCATTTTAAGTAATAATTCCTTTTGCGCTGTCCTTCCAAACAACATCACATTAAATATAAATAAGAAGGAATTTTGAATTTTGGCGCCAAAGCAGTTAATCACTGAGGCAAATTAGACAAGAGAGTTAGCAATTAGAGTTAATGTAAATAATTCCTGGCAGTAGTTTAGGTGATTTACAAACAGCTCGAGCAGGTAAATAGTTTATTGTCAGCTTACATTCAAACAGAGTAGTTAAATCTAATTGAGTATATGATATGCTGCTTTAATTGTTTGTCATGTTTAGTTACCACGTCCACCGCTAGATGGCAGGAGATGTACCTTTGACGGCCGACCACAAACACCACTTTCTTGTCTTTAAAATTACATGTCTGTATTATTATGCATTTGGAAGATACATAATTATACAACGTGTTCCATAAATATTGAAGGCTCAAGGCTTTTGTGAAATTGGCGAATTTTGCTGCAATTTAGAAATGTATAGCTTGTTTCTTTTGTTTAGGCGGAACTAGATTTTCATTCTAGTAATTTTTACCGATTAAGTAAGGCTTTTGATCATTTTTTTTAGGATCCTGATATAAAGTTCATAAGAGGCAAATATTTTATTATTCGAATAAAAAAAATTTGAATACTTTAATTTTAAATGTTTTGAATTAATTTTTTTCGGGTAACGAATATTTGAACATTAGATTCTCATAGGATAATTACATACTGAGATTTTAACATTTATGTCTTTAGGAAATATTTTTTCATATAATTTTAAGGTTTTCACTTGATTTTAATTTCCTAAAACACTAAGGAAGTCTATTTGGTCAATAATTTTTTATATTTTCGCCAAATAAATTATATACACTTTATTCATATAAGTATCTTACAAATTAGAGCATAACACGCTTGCGCAATATTCTTTTTAGTGTTCGCGGATAAAATAGGTATTGTTTCTGGCAAGAAGTAAATGAACAAGAAGTAAGATCGTAACCTGTTCATAACAAGTCAATCGTGTTTGTAGATTAGAGCAGTGGTTCTTAACCGGGAGGTCCAGAACCCCAGAGGGGTCCCGAAAAGATCTTAGGTGGTCCCGAAATGAAAAGAAAAAATTAAATTTTTACCAGTTTTTGCTTTAAAAATTACAATAAACTTAATTATTAAACAATAAATTACAAAGATTATTTAAAATATTATTTCAAAAATTTTCTTGGGGGGTCCAGAAAATAGTTTAGGCTAGTTGGGGGGTCCCGAGTATAAAAAGGTTAAGAACCGCTGGATCAGAGCAAATATCAGAGCAAATAATCCTTAGAATATACACGTTGTTAGTTTCGATGTATTAAATTAACAAATTAATTAATTAATTTAATTTAATTAAAATTAAACTGAGTTTTACCACTTAAATTTACTACACTGTGATGACAATCTTATCAGTCAGCCAAATTTAGCGTTCTCCGTGACAAGAATATCTAACACGTCTCAAATCAGGCATGCGCATTAAATCTGTTCATGAACTTATTACTTGACTGTTGTTAAATCGCTATAAAATTCGAAAGAGTTAACTTCAACGAAGTAAAACAAACTCAACGGCAGCCAGCCTAGGGTGAACATTCGTCCCGCATTTTAACATTTTGTCCCGCATTGTCCCGAATTTTCGATTTGGGAGGTGAGGACCTTTTTTTTGCTCTTCACTTGGATTTGGGAGGTGAAGACCTTTTTTTTGCTCTTCACTTGGATTTTGGGAGATGAGAACCTTTTTTTTTGCTCTTCACTTGGATTTAGGAGGTGATGACCTTTTTTTTGCTCTTCACTTGGATTTGGGAGATGAGGACCTTTTTTTTTGCTCCGTCCCGCATTGCTTTCTTAAGAAAATGGTCACCCTAAGTCAGCCCATATATTACACTGCAACATATCAAGTCGCTATTTCTACCGCCCCCCTTTACTTGGTATTGCGCAGAGTTATACTTAAACAATCATTCCAGTTATTATAAATATCTTCAGGATTTTTTAAACAGGAAGAGAGATATCTATTGTACCATTGGTCCTATTTTTGTTTGAAGCATAAATTTCTCTAAATGTAATTAGAAAATTTCCATCTTCAATAAATTAAATACGTAATATCAAGCTCCCTAACAATTAATTTGACTAATAACAATAAATCGGAGCGTGTTCCTTTGAGAAGTAAAATATTCTTTAGCGGATGGCTTGTCCCGAAGATTACGATATGTAAGAACATTAAAAGTTACAGAAATCACAATAAACTCTTCTAAATGCCTCCCCAAAGACTAGAATCGTATAATTAACCTCATATTATTACAATTTAATTAGGGGGTGAATAACGGTAATGACTTTTACAACTGGATATCAAATTACTATGAATTTCATGATTTACCTAAAAGACCCAGCGCTTTAAACGGCCATTCGCGAGACAGGACGCACTGTTTGCTTAAGGGACTATTACCGGTAAGAAAGGCCAAAAAAGACCTATAATTAAATATTTTTTTTCTCGTTTCCTTTATTATAGAAAGTTGTGCAACTTTTTTTATTTTATTAATATTATATTCAAGATTATAATTTTTTTTTTTTTTTTCAATACATAGATAATTATATAGTTGGCGCCAAAGTTCGGTAACAAAAAATTATGATGCTCCATGGCCCGGGGTTAATCTCGAAATTGACAAGTCTGAAACAAAAAATTCAAAAATAATTTTAAAGATGAAGGTGTCTTACATCGTAATTTACCACCTATCATAAAAAAAAGGGTGTAAAAACAAAATGGCGGATAGGTGAAATTTTTTTTCCAAAAATCATGTTTTTTTCCCCTTTTACCCTTATCAATTTTTTTTTTTTCAATTTTTTTTGCAATTTTCTGGTAAATTACGGTAGAGGACATCAAAATGAACAAAATTCACTAAAATTTAAAAATATTCGTTGTGTAGTTATGGAGAATAAGTCTGGGCCGATTGAAAAAACACCATTTCGAGAAAATCACTTTTAAAGTTTTTTTTAATATTTGTATTGTAATATTTTTAAAAAAATTAAATTTCAGCACTTTCAATTGGTTAATCAGCAATCCCTGGTCCATATAAAAGTACTCCCGAATCAATCATTTGTTGCTGTTCCTCTTGCTGAGCAGTTTGCTTTGCCAAGCGAGCTTCCTTCGACGCCGCTGTACTCGCTTTATTGGCCATCTCAATGCGTTCCTCATCTTTTTTTTTAACATAATCATACGCAGAATGTCCAATTATGCATCCCAATACCTCCAATATTTTCAAGAGGGACGTTCTACCTTCATAAATATTGCTAATGAAATATTAGCAGCCAACTCAGTAACTTCTCTTCCCACAAACGTATGTTTGGGAACGATAGCCCAAAGTGTTTTGTTGTAACACTCATTATTATTTTGGGTATTCTTTCCCAAACATCGTTTCAGCAACTCTTCATCTGTTAGTTTTTCAAAAATCGGTTTAATATATTTTTGGAGCTCCGAAAAAGCGCATGCGCTAAAATTGCCACCAATTTCTTATTTTTTTGATTTTCGTTATAAAAATTTAGGATATGATTTCTGAAGGTATAAGGAATCAAAAAATGTAAAAAAAAACGATTTTTTGAAAATTATAACCGGTAATAGTCCCTTAACTCACGAATTAATATATCAACCAATCGTTTATGTTGGTGGATCATATGTTATCTGTGACCAAGTACCAAATAATATTAAATTAACCTGAATTTGTTGGTATATTTTTATATAACTTGTAGGTTTTTATAATACATACTAGGTTATTACTCGTCAACAATGACTGATTTATAACATAAAAATTTCAATTGTTTGTATGTGTATTTGGTTTATTTTTTAACGTATCTTTATTTCGTATAATTAACCAAAAATATACCGCCATGTCAGGTATTTTAGAAAAACAACATGACTCTCTATGTAAAAAAAGGAATATTAAAAGAAAAGATGCAGAAAGGATAGTAAAGAACCAAGTTAATACAGTCAAAAACATTTATTTTTTGTTAAAAACCCGTAATTGTTGACGGGTTAAACAACCTAGTGTTATTGAAATTAAAAAATATGTACTCACTTTGGAAGATTTAGAACTAAGTTTTCTTTAAAAACCTCGGCATACTCTTTTAACACAAAACACTAAATTAACACTATTTTAATACTAACTTTTAATTATTTACACTAACACTATTTCATTAATTTTTATTTTAGAAACGTTCAATTCTTGCAAAAAATTGATTATTTTTAACTTGTTTATGCCAAAAAATTTCGTTAATCACTGGGATTAACATGCGACCTTATACCCTTTTCACACTAGATCTTTAAAATCGGATGTTTAAGTGAATGGATCTTTAAACGCTAATGTGAAACCGTACGGCCTCGTCTAAACACGACCGATGTTTAAGACAGAGATCTGCGTCTTAAACTTCGCCCGCATTGCCAACTTAATTCCCATTATAAAAAAATACTCCTTGAATTTGTGCTTCTCTTCTTTTATCTATGTTCAGCTGTTATCATTTTATATATCGAGGTTATGAGAAGATTATTTGCGTTATTATTTAAATAAATATAAAAAATAAACTTCTCCTAACCTCGATATACAAAATAATGACAGAATAAATTCAAACGATATGAAATTATGTTGGCAATACATACTAGCTTTACATGGAGATTTCTTCTTCAAATTAAACATCAAGTGTGAAAGCAAACCGATATTAAACATCGATGAAGTTTAAGTTCAATCGTCTTAAAGATCTAGTGTGAAAAGGGTATTAGGAAAAAATTACGTCATAATGTCACCCAGATCACATACACACACTTGTTAATTATATATGTACGATATTTAAAGAAAAAAATATTACAATGCTTTAGATATTTCTCAAATTTATAGCTTGTTTCTTTGGTTTAGGCGGAACTAGATTTTTCAAATCTAGTAACTTTTACCGACTAATTAAAGCTTTTGATCATTTTGTTTAGGAAAACCAACTTCAATAAACAAAAAAATAGCTAGTGACAACTTAAGAAAATTTTAATTCCATTTAGTTCCGTCTAAAGATTTGGAATAGCCTGTACAACTGACAGATATTATATAATTTATTCTATGATAACTGAATTTATCTGAAAAATTGATCTGCTATAAATGGTCTGTTCGTATAGCCTTTTCTAACGGTTTATCATCTTTCGACGCAAGCGCAGGGTTTGTAGGAGTGCGTTTAAATATCTCTGCTCTTGCGTATAACGATAAATGTAAATTAGGCAATCTGCTGTAATCAAGGGGGCAAATTCCCCTTCCGTCTCCGCAAGGTCTTGGCTTCTTAACATTCAATGCTAAGGTATGGAGTATGATATGTCTATATTATATGACACCAATACATTTAACTGACATTTGACGTCCGAATTTAAGGTTATATTCAAAACGAACATATATTTGTCGAAATAAATTTTGTATTTATATTATAATTATTGAAAAATACACATTATGATCACAAGCAGCAAACAATAAATCTCAAAAGCGATAAACAACACAGAATTGACCATATTAGTGTGACGTCACATACATGTGCTGCCATCTGACAGCGGTTTCCTTTGTAAGTTTTTGGCTGGTTTAAAATATATGTGTCATTACTTTTGTTACCGTAATTTTAGGAATATTTTCAATTTTGGAGCACAGAATAAATATTTTTGATAAGTATATACTAATATATGCAGTCCAGATACTTTATATTATAGAATAATGTTTTCATAAATAAGGATTCGAAGATATATTTATAGGTTACGTTTTTAAATAATATGAAAATCGATATGTCTTTAGTATTTATTTAATTAACCATTACATCTAAAGTCACTAGATTATACAAAGTACCGCAACGGCGGCCATGCTGGGGTTAAAAATGTCGCCAACACAAATGATGTTCAGTGATTCCAACATTACAAAAATAAGAAACTAGTTTTTATTTTAAACATTGTAATCACGATTTTTTAATCAAAGATGCACTATAACAAAATTGTGGTACAATTTCAATTATTCTTTTAATTTTTATTATATAAAATGGATATAATATTTAAATTTAAATTAAACTTAACCTTAAATATTCAAACCGCTGACAAAGAAGGTTATTAAATGAGAGCGAGAGAGGGAGATGTGACAGCGCAGACGTAAACTTAAGAACGTAAAAATTGCTGCTTTAGTTAGCTTAATAGGGGAAGCAATGTTGCCAATCAAACCCTGGGGTCTGTCGGCTTCTTCAAAGGCCTGCGGTACTTTGTATAATCCAGTGACTTTAATTACATCCATATTCTTAAAAGCATTTTTTTTCGTTTTTTGAAAGCTGAAAATGAAAAACAATAATGGGTAAAATAAGAACATATTGTTCCTTCAAATCATTTCGGTATGGCACACACACTTATTGCTATGTTACTTGCCATAATAACTATTATCAACGTAAATCTTTCAAAATTAACCTGCAAAATAATATTGTTCTGCAGAAATAATAGCATATTAAATTATAATGTATAAAATAATAATTATAATAAATAAATATTGACTTGTAGTTTTGATGTGAAGCATTTTCTTACTTTGAAAATTTTATTATTTATATTATATACTTCCAAAATACAATTTAAAAAAGAAACATGCTAAATTCAAACAAATTGGGATTTATTTATCCAAAATTAGACACAATGTGTTGGAACTAAAATACTAAACAATTTTTTTAATAAAGTTTTTGTCTAAAACTCATATAAGAGATAGAAAATTTAACATGGGAAATCTCTATGTTGCAAGTCGAAAAAGGACATACGGTAGAATAGGATGGGCCTCCAAAATTTATTACAAAAAATACCGGTCCGCTGTCTGGGCAATGTTTAAATGTCCTATTTTGGACAAAAGGCACATCAGATTATCCTCATTAGATTATTCAGCGTTTTAATTTTTTAGCTTACAGGTTATTAAATATGTTATATATCAGTCCTGTGTATTGCCTATTTCCTTTCCTTTTAATCACTTTTCCAAACTTGATTCTAAAAAATAATTAACCCAAAGTTTAATATTTAAATTTAATTTTTATAATAAACATAATTTATTAAATATTTTACCCCTGTGTAACAATTTACTGCTTAGGTAGATATGCTGGACATAACTGACTAAACGTTAATAGTTTACTATGTCAATAAATTAATTTATACGACATAAGTACACTGTAAACATACTATAAACATATATGAGACATAACTGTATAGCAGTAACAGGTACGCGGATATAACCCTCTCCGTTTGACACATTTTACACCGAGCTTTTATTGCTGGAGCTTTTTTTACGGTAGCTTTCGGCAAGACGGTAGACTTGTCTGGTTTTGGGGCTGCTACGGGGTGTTGTGGGGTACGGGGAGTGTGCAAGGAGGACATGCAACAGGTGGCTCATAAAGTAGATATTCGCATATCACAAGTCCACGCCAGATTGATACACTCAGCTGCTAACATTAAAGCTGTACCTACCCACTACGGGATTTCAAATCGGTGGCAGTTGTGGGATGCTCTGTTCCAACATGATTAAACAGGTTTTCACACAAGTTTATTTGGAAAAACTGTTTTAAAATTTAATTTAGACTGTAGATCTGCTTTAAAATTTTGTTTTAGGGATAATGTTGACCAAAAATAGGGTTGTTCCCCAATTGCATAATACAGTGATCTATATTTTGAGTAAATATTCATTCGTTGTTAATTTACTATGCCAAATAATGTTTAATTTAGTAAATTTTAATAAATCAGGCACGGCTTTCAGGATTTCGTCCGTATAACAAAAAAAAACCTTTCTGGTAAACTCGTTGTGGTTAAACAGCTGAAGCTGAAAAATTGAAATTTAACCCGTATATTAAAACTTGCATACATAAACAAAATTCTATTTCTTAAACGTAATTAAGTATTAAATTTATACAATAAATAGACATTTTGATTAATATTGAGGCAGTTTTTGACGGTCAAAATTGCTTCAGAATATCACTTGGTAGATCTGATGAGAAAATACAAAATTATTTATTGTGTAGCGAGCCAGTGGTTTAACGTAAACATATCGAAATGCTTACTGTTCAATTTATATAATTATGATGATTTCATACTAAAATGAAATTTCGTAATCAGGGACTCAAGTGCAAGGAGTGAGTTATCCAGGGTTCAACATTATGATAAGCGAATTCTCTGATATATTTTGGTACTTGGCCATCTTGTTGATCTCAATTGTTATTTACACTTGGATTTAATATAAGGAGTTACACCACATTCAATAAAAATCGATACAGAATTAAGTTTAAGTTTATTAACACAAAATGTACAATTTCAATATATTTGAAAAGTAAATGTTTAATAGAATTTAATGTTAGGCTAGAATGAATCTTATAGACCACCGGATAATTGACCAAGAGTATCCTTGAAGGATTCAGAGTTACCGTATGCTAGTCGCGAACCGAACTGAAGCTATCTATCTGTCTATCTATTTAATCCCTTCTTCTAATGGTTGGTTTATATACGGAACAAGAATAAGGAATAGGAAATAAGTATAGTACACAAGAATAAAAAATATTAAACCGTTTATATAGGACATAACATTTCGTCGCTGCGCCTGCGTACTTTCGTTAGCCTGTGTTTAACGTTTGTCACTTGACAGGTTCTTAAAACTTACAAGAAGAATAAATAAAAATAATAAAAACATTTTATTGTTGTTTACAACCCTCTGATCACAACTGAAAAACATCTGTTGAACAAACTTTATTACGGCAGACATTTTGATTTCTGTGCGCAGGCTTATCGTGTCTTATTCTTGAAATAAGAATAAAATGTTGAAAGTTACCAACTATTCTTATGTTTAAGTTAAATTTCATTCCTACATAAACCGATATACGGCGCAGCCATGTTTTAACATCTTGTGTACTATTCTTATTTCCTATTCCTTATTCTTGTTCCGTATATAAACCAAGCATTAGTTGAAAGAAGTTTATAAACCAAGCATGTTATGCCATATTCCAGGAAATGACAGTGTTTAAAAATTTAAATGCATTAAATTTTTTCTATTATCAGTCAAATTTTGAATAACACAAAAAAGGTGATCTAAGACCTAGGAGATTCCTTACAATTGATTCTAAATACTCATGTACTTATTGTATAATTTTTAGGGTTTTCTAGGTATGACCAAAAAGCCCTTATACTGTCACTCATGTGTCTGTCTGTCTGTACGGTACAAACAGTGACCAAATCTATAGTGAGTTCAAAGGTGAGTTTGCAGTATAGCTCTTATGGCAAATGGGAGCGGTGTTGATAAATGTTGTAAAAGTGTCAAATGTGTCAATTATAATAATATGAAAAACTCGTATGATTTACAAAAATCAACTCTTATAAACTCAAAATAACACTCAACAAAAACAAATGGCCATTTGTAGAATACTGCGTCTTCACAGATCAGCGTGTTTTAGAGCTGGCAACGTCGACAAGCAAGAAAAGGATAGCGTCATTGTGTAAACCCATTAGAGAGTATGAAAAAGAACTACTCCATATGTCCTGTACTGCAAACTCACCTTTGAACGCACTATAGAACTAGAACGTGAACTTTGGCACATATGTACAGTTCTTTGACTCGCATACAGGAAAAATACTGAAAATACCAGATCGCACGAAAAATATAAACAAATATGTATTGAACGAAAAATAAATTTATTTAAAAAAAAATATGTGGGGTAGATAAGCATATAAAAATTTAAAAAAAATAAATATAGTTACGCGATTTTCGCCAAAAATATGTCAAAACTTTTCTTCCACACACTATTTCACAGAACCGATTTTCCTATCAGGATTCCAAAAACCTGAAAAAAATCTCAATATTAATGGAAACTAAAATAGTTCGATAGTAATTTTTGTTCAAATTAGTTTTTAGAAAAATCTAGAATTTTTTTCTGTGGTATTAAGGCACGAAATAGTTATTTGTGTACCAGGGCCAAAAAGTAGTTCTGTTTCGGCCGCATCTGAATTTGAAGGCCGAGGACGTTTTTTGTTCGAAGCTTACATTTCATATACCCCCTATGTAAAAACTAGATTCATCAGAGAAAACCACATCACTCCAATCGCGGTCTATTTTTTTTTTTTTAATGGCCTTGCTGCTTAGGCAATTAGCCAGGACAATTATTATTTGTGAAAATAATGTGCGAGACCTTAGCAACGCAGAGCAGATGTGTTACCACTACGCTACGCCGGTCGGCTATTGTTTTGGTTACTTAAGCTTCTTGCACTCATGTAAATGGACTCTTTTCTAACATAAATATAATGTACTAGCTGAGTACCCGTGCTTCGCTACGGTATATTGACGGTTTGCCATCATCGTGCAATTATTTTAAGTTAAGGCTCTTTATAGATCACATTGCTGACTCTCTCCTCTGGTGAAGATTCACCCCGTTACAGGCTCATTAGTGTAAAATTCGTAGTTTGTTTCTAAGCATGTGCACGGGTAACTTTAGCCGATTTACCGTGCTTCGCGCAGGTGCATCGCAGAACTTTGGTGAATATATTTTGTTATAAGCTGTACTTGCGTTGCTTTCTTATCAACCTAGTTCTAGTGTAATTCAACAGCTTCTTATAGTAACTCTAGGTCCTAGAATTCAACAGTGAATAACTTTTATACGTTCTACTAAGAGCTTTGCGAGCATACTCACTGCTCGGCTGCGATCGTCATATTGCCGCTTTTAAAAAATGGGCGACAGTTTAAAACTCGCAAGAACAAACTAATTTTAGAATTTTGGAAGATGAAAGCGTCTTCATCTTTTGAAAATAAAAAATACGAAAATACATTGCACATTTACTGGAAATACTACCAAACATTTCAAACAGCGATCTTGCTGTGATAACAATTAATGATTGTTTAAATCCAAAAATAAATATTTTCCGACCCTAAAATTGATGAACCCCGGTTTCGTTGGCCTTGAGTTCTACTTTTTTTTCTGTAACTCTTTGTAAACTATATTTGCTGTTCTCCCTTCTGGTTGCAGTATTACCAAATTATTTGGGGAATTGACCCTTGAACAGGCCACATAGAGTTGGCCATGAGAAAAACAGTCCTCTCTCAAGTCCACCCCAGCTTTAATAGGTTTTTTAACATTTATAAGGATAATCTTTATAAGCAAAAACCAAGGCGATATATTATTGACCTAAAAGAAATTGAGAATTTCGAAAAATCATTTCTTAGGGGGTTCTTAAGTCATAAAAGGGATATACTCCCCGAATTTTATGTTTCTTTGTCTAGACGAAATTCTATCGAATAAAAAATACCAATTTACCCCTTTAGGGGTGAAAATTAAAAAAACGGTCAAAACACTTTCTAAATATTTTAAAAAGGCACCTATATGCCAAAAAAGAATTTTATAACACAATAAACACAGAAGATGCGAAGGGTTCTATAATTCACCCTGATTGTAGATTCACCCCTTTAGGGGTCGATTAGAACAAAATCCTGAAATAAGTTTTTTAATATTTACATGAGTAATCATTGTGAGCAAAAACCAAGTCGATATCTTATGATACCTAAGAGATATTAAGAAAACCGTGAAGCCACATTTTACCCCTTTTAACCCTCTTTTCACACACTTAGAGGATGAGTTTCGAAAAATCCGTTCTTAGTGGGTGCTTACGTCATGGAGGGAATATACTCGCCAAATTTCATGATTGTAGGTTCAGTGGTTTGGGCTGGGCGTTGATTATGAGTAGGTAGCTTAGTTACGATTTTATATATATAGATTGTACATATTTTTCAACATTGTATTTATAGTGTTTGAATATAGCGACCTACCGAATTTCATTGGTCCCTTCAACGTCGGTAAAAAGGATATCCACTGTATGCATGCATACGGCTTTTAAAAATAAAAAAAATCGCTGTCAATGTTAGTGTTGAAAGTCTCAGTGATGCTAGATTTGAAAGAATAAAGTGACATTGCTAGTTTAAATTGAATATAAAAGTTCTTATTTGATATAAAACGGATGTTTGAAAAGACAAAATTAATTAAATACCCTCAATTTCTCTTCCGAATTAGAAATACCACAATTTTTGGTCCGTCTCATAAATTTTCAAAATGAAAATAGTTTTATCCTTTCATTAGAACCCTTCTCGAATTTAATTTAAATATCAAAACATTTGTCCACGTTATATTATCCGTGTAGAAATATCAACATGACATAGCTAATTTTGCTGGTGGAAATGTTCGGTGGAACCCAAGTTGTCCGCTACCAGTGTGTTCCTAACAATTGAACGCTAAATTAGCTGACCGTTTCGTCCCGCTATCCTGCTCATTAGTTCAGTTTATAGGGTGTAATGTGTACAAGTCTACATTCTGGCCGACAGAGACATCTGTTCCATCACAGATACAAGTGATTTCAGTACGTCCGCTACAGAAATTCTCCTCCATGACAGTTAATGTGCCACTATGTTTTGAATTACTTTTGTTTTAGATAGGATTACTTACGTATGCTACAGAGCTTTATAGTTTAATTAGTTTAAGTGATGTTTTTTAATCTAATCTTGTTAAGTGGAGAAAAAAATATGACATTCACAGAATTTAATAATTAATTTGAGTAATAGCCTATTCATTTTTATGAAAAACTTCAATATTGTTTTGAAAACTAGAGTTCGGATGTACTTACGCTTTAAACAAGTTAATATGTTTTTATAAATCTTTTTCTTTCTTATGCCCAGTTGCATAAAAGTCTTAAAACTAGTTATAAGCTGAAACGTATCACAATAATGTAAAGCAAAGCATTGCATTGCTAGGCTTATAAATAGTTTTAACACTTTTATGCAACTGGCCCATTAAAAATTTAAAACAATCCTCAATGAAAATTAACAACGCCGGAATGAGTACAAATAATGGCATAAATGGAAATAATCGTTTACTATTACAATTTTATCTTTATATCAATCAATCAATCAATCAATCAATTGGCTTTCACAACCCTTAGGGCCGGTTTTACAACTCATGGTTACCTGCTGGTTAGCTCAAATCAATGGCTAGCGACATATTTGCAATATAATAATTACCATAAGTTTCCACGGTAACCCCTAGCCAAAGACCTTAAAAAAAGGTCTTCACTTCTAAATTTCAAGTGAAGACCTAAAAAAAATTTCCTTCCTTTTAAATTTTAAGTGAAGACCTTAAAAAAAGGTCTTCACTTCTAAATTTCAAGTGAAGACCTAAAAAAAAGGTCCTTCCGTCTAAGTTTTAAGTGAAGACCTTAAAAAACAAGTCTTCACTTGTAAATTTCAAGTGAAGACCTAAAAAAAAAAGGTCCTTCCTTCTAAATTTTAAGTGAAGACCATAAAAAAAGGTCTTCACTTCTAAATTTCAAGTGAAGACCTAAAAAAAAGGTCCTTCCTTCTAAATTTTAAGTGAAGACCTTAAAAAAGGTCTTCACTTCTAAATTTCAAGTGAAGACCTAAAAAAAAGGTCCTTCCTTCTAAATTTTAAGTGAAGACCTTAAAAAAAAGGTCTTCACTTCTAAATTTCAAGTGAAGACCTAAAAAAAAGGTCCTTCCTTCTAAATTTTAAGTGAAGACCTTAAAAAAGGTCTTCACTTCTAAATTTCAAGTGAAGACCTAAAAAAAAGGTCCTTCCTTCTAAATTTTAAGTGAAGACCTTAAAAAAAAGGTCTTCACTTCTAAATTTCAAGTGAAGACCTAAAAAAAGGTCCTTCCTCCTAAATTTCAAGTGAAGACCTAAAAAAAAGGTCTTCATTTCTGAATTCCAAGTTAAGACCAAAAAAAAAAAACCGAGGTCCTTTAACCTCGGCGCGCCCTCTGGCATCAAGCGCCCTAATGCCTTGCTTACCTTGCTTACCGCATTCCTCCAGCCCTGGTCATAGGCGTAGTTTTGACACTAATTTTACACTCTTCAAAATTTAGAATAAACATGAATAAAAATTAATAACGCTCGTAACAAGTACAATTAATGGCATGAATGGAAATCTATCTCTTTAGAATTTTATCTTAACATAAGTACTCCCAATTAGTGCAATTTCGATCGTCGATATTCTCTAAAAAAAATTGTAATTTTTGTCTATTTAACCAGCCTCGTAGCTATTATAGTTAACGAAATAGTGGACAAATTAAAATGAGCACAGTGTATACAGCGTAAAGTATTTTGTTCTTAATTTTTAGCAATCCAGGGTAATAACAAGGATGCGAATAGATCCTAATAAGTATTTATCCTTATCAGAGAAATCGTGAGCAACAAAGCTCGGCTGGAGTAAAGTAGCAAAAGTAATGCTTAGAATTTCCATTTTTAAATGCGGCATCGCACAGCTCTGTGTCTGAAGAGAGATACGCTCTAATTTAGTGTTCGCGTCGGTGCAACGTTGCATACAGTATTTGCAGATAGGATAAACAGCACATCGGGCGAGATGCAAAGCCCCCAAACGAATAGCATTGAAGATTTGCATAGAAATGGTGCTGGAAGCTGATGGAGCCATGTCACTAGGTGGCCGTGAATCAGCTGAAACGACCTTCCTTCTTCTCTACAACGCGCCGTCTACCTTACAGATAAGCATCCCACTTCTGAACTGTACAGGATATGAGCCCGTTTGCAGCGCGCTTCATTTAGAAAACATTGTTCCCGGCATTAAACCAGACACTAGCGCCGCCGCTACACCCCGCGCCATTGTTTTATATTAGCAGTCTTGCCTGATATTTTAATTAGTGGGAGCCACGGATACCGATACTGGACGATCTCATACACATATGAAGTAAATTCTTATCACAACCGAAGATCTAAGTACATAACTATATAGGCTGCGTTGAAAATCTGTTTTCTTTGTACTTGGTAAATCCGAAAAAATTATCAATGTTGTAAGAATGGACTTCTGGAGAAGAGTAGCAGAAATATCAGGGGAAATAATAAGGAACGAAAGTATTCTTGAAGTTATGGTCAAATTAGAGAGGAAGAACATATCAGTTTAGATGGTTGGGTCGCTTGTGACTAATAGAAGATGAAAGGTTACTGAAACAAGTACATTGACACAAAAGCCGCATTCAGAGCTCTTTAAATTAAGAGGTTGTAGACTGAGCTTTGTTAGCTGTAAGTTGTGTTTCTATGCATTCTTTTTAACGTTGCATGTACCGTTCATATCAAGTTAGAAATTAATATGTTACGAATAGTTCGCCATCTGTGAATTTTGAAACCAACTATTTAGCTTCATAAAAAGTTTTATGTGTATTATCGTTCTTATAATTCTGTTGTCTTAGATTTTAACTACCTAATTACCTAAATTGATCACATTTACTGTCCGTCTTTGTAATTTTGAGCAAGTTTTGTTAATGATGATATTAGGTTAGGTTATGTAAAGGCATACGATAACTACGGTGTCACTGATAGAATGCAATAGCCAATGTGTTTATATGTCTGTCTCATTAACACATCTCACTAGCTATAAGTTTAGAAAATTATGCACAATCCACAACAAACAGCGTATTAAATTTGGAGGTCTGAACGGTTTCACGTCTTACCATATGACAAAATTTCTGGTGACAGTGAACAGTCTATAATCTACAGTGCATAAGCTATTGATTTAAAATTATCAAAATATGGTTTCAGTGTACCAAGCTACAATAAAATCCTAATTATCAAATAGGCGACAATATGTATATGTAAATAATGTCAATTCAAAATCAAGAAATATTGAATGCGGTGTGCCTCAGGGGTCAATTATTGGGCTACTCCTATTCATTATATTTATCAATGATTTCCCGAACCATGTCAAAGAAAATTGTGTCCTATATGCTGACGACACTACCATAACTACAAGTTCCTCTAATTTTGCTGACTTGATTGATAATGACATTGGCCAGCTTGAGTTGGCCAAGACTTACAAGATTATTAAAGTATAAGGTTGTCTCGTAACTTGTAGTGGTGGGGGTAAATAGAGAGGCTACACGTCATCCGTATGCTAACGGAACGTTAGTCTTTGTTTATCGTATATGTTATATACACGTGAAGTTTGATTTTTGGCTATAGATATAAAAATATCGTTTAATTTTTTGATTTTCTCCTTGTTTTAATTTCTTTTTTCTTCGAAAGGAATGTTTCTTCATTCTAAATAAATTTTCTTACATTTATTTTTTATGTGAAGTGAATAATAAGTGCAATATTTCAATATTTTAGTTCTAGGGTATCCCCCCTAAAATTCTAATCCATCCTAAAATTCTAGTAACTACCCTAATATTCATCAAATTGAAAAAATGCATAGAACAAATAAGATTTGTTTCCTTAATGATTTTTATTGTATAGTTTTTTCTGTTTATAAAGGAAATATTTCAAGTTTTTTAGTACCAGTTTTAGCCCAAAAACACCCCCGTAAGAAATAAAATTTGGAGATACCATGCCTACATTTGATCCTGGTTCTACTCTATTGTACCAAATTTCGTTAAAATACGTCCAACCGTTTTTAAAAACAGTTAGAACCTCCAAGTTTATTAATTACTATATTATAATAGCAATTTGTTTTTCTATAATAATAAATAACCACCCCTATGGGGTTACGCCACCCTTTGGGCTTTCTAAATCCTTTTTCAGGATGGATTAATTCCTATATCGTGCATTAATACTTCTTTGTGATCTCTCTCCAAAATTGTCTGTTTCTAACTTTATTTTTCCATTTCGGAATTCCGGCCCTTTTCAGATCTTCTTCTACTTCTTGCATCCATGTTAGATTAGGTCTTCCCCGTTTTCTTTTCCTCCCTGGTTCCCACTGCAACGCTGAATATGCTATAGACGTTTCTTATCATCGCCATGCATGCCCAAGCCATCTTACTCACTGTTGCTTAATTTTTCTTACTACATCGTTCCCTTCTTGTTTTTCTATTTTTATTTAAATATACCTAAAATTATATTTGTATTCGATTTTATTATTATTTATTAACTATAATACAAATACCCATCACCTTAAATTTTATATAAATCAGTAGAACTGTCTTGAAAAAATATCTATTATGAAAATAGTCAGTAAAAATATTTAAAAACGTGCAACATCTATATTAATGCTAGTTTGAACTAAGCATTCGTATTCCCTCTCAAGCTCTGATTGGTCAGAAGTTACGAGACAACCTTTACTTTAATAATCTTGGATTTCTTACACTTATTAAATCCCTACAAAACTCTGGAATGTGTTAAAATTCACACTTCACAATTTTTTTTGAAATACCCTCAAGTACCCCTTAACGTTTCTTTGAATGATTGTGTGGATATTCCCATTCCGTTGCATATTTGATGCAATCAACTTGGTGGCTAATTAAAGTAATAAATTTTTATGATATGATTGCATTAAAAGTAATTAAACATTTCTACGTATATTTTATCAGGATGAGAATGAAAGTCGTTCAAAAGTTATGAGATTATTTGAAGTAATAGTTGTTATGTCGCGTGGCGTCTTAGGGTTGTACAATTAACTAGATACAGCTGCAGTATCTTGGATTTGGTTGAGCCATAAATCGCTGCTTTAATTAGCAGCCCGGCGTTCCCTAACTGTCACACGAGGTGATCTGAAGGTTTTATGACAATTTATAGGTAGCCGCACGCCGTCGCCTCGCTGCGATATCCCAGCGTTGCGTTGCGGTAATGTCTCCTTGACTGACGGACAGCCATGCATTCAAATTGCTTGCTTTACTCGAGACCCGGCTAACACATCACTTCCCTTCCTACCCCCAACCCCTCACAAACCAACCCTCTTTCCCGACACTTTCAGATAACCTCAAACAGTTTTACAATAAGAACTCACTATTTCGCGTTTATTTTTATTTTTTCTTGAACAATAAAGCCTCGTTTATAATAGTTTCATAACATAAAGGTATCGCATATGCATAAAGATGAATCAGTGGAGTATCATTGTTCTATTTATAATACGAACATCTGTACATAATAAAGCGACAAGATCAGGCGCGCACACAAGGGGGTGGTCCTCTAGACCAGGGCTTCTTAAACTTTTTCATATAGCGACCCCCTTCAAGCCTAGGAAATTTTAAACGACCCACCATGTAATGAAATTAATATTGACCGTAGATGTAGGTGTAATATCGCGACATTGTAGAATCTACCTTGTAGATTCTAAAAATTTATTTATTATTATCCAAAAGTAGCAGATCTTTGCGATCCCCCTTCAGTAGCCTCGCGACCCCCCGGGGGGTCGGGGCCCACAGTTTAAGAAGCCCTGCTCTAGACCAGTGTTTCTCAACCAAAAACGCACCGCGGACCAGTATAATATATAATTTTCTAACGCGGACCACTAATAATAATTGTTGGTTCATTTTTCACAAAAAAACAAATATATTTAATTTGCTGTTAAATTTGTAGATAATCACAGAAAGTTTACAGAAAATAAACAAAATATAAATTATTTACATAAAAAATGTGCAGAAAAAAAATGCAAAAAACAAATAAATAATTTCGTGGACCACAAAACTTTTTCTAGGGACCACTGGTGGTCCGCGGACCACCTGTTGAGAAACACTGCTCTAGACCCCCTTCTAGGAATGCAAATCACATATTTATTTAATAAAAACTAAGCAATTGAAAATAAAAATATTTTATTAATAAAAATTAAATTATAATCAAAATTAAATTAATATATAAGTCCACCTTTCTCCGTAAAAAATGGACCCCCACAGTACAATTTTCTATGTGCGTGCCCGTACATTATACCTCATTGATTTATCTTTGTGCTCATGCTATGCACTCGTGCTATGGATCTATTATAAATCAGGCTTAAAGCCTCATTTATAATGAATGCATGGCAGAGGTACAACATAAGAATCACAAGACTCTGTTTTTTCTGTTAATTAGAAACAGATATTCAGAACAGTCTCTCCCATTGTACTCATCTCTATGCACGTGCTATGTTTGTGCTGTGTATTTATTATCAACAGTTGGGTTGAATTTAAAGCCTGGTTTATATAGATCCATAAGGGCTCAGGGCTCGTGCCCTCCAAACATTGAAAAAAACACATTTTTGAGGGACTCATTTATGAAAAGAAAAAGGATTTTGCCCCCCTTACTTAGCCGCCCACGTGGAAATCTACTTTTCGCCGCCCTTGAGCAAATCAGACAGTGATGACCACGTCTTTATACTTTATTTTTAATAAAATTTACTTTAAAATTGAAATTAATCAGATGATGAAAATAAAAAAAAAAAAATGGAAACGAGTCAAAATGTCGCATATGGCCCGCCTCCATGAATTTTAAAATCTAAAATAAATTATAAAAGGCAACAAAATAACTGTGGGATTAATTTCATTCTTCATTTAATTATTTTGACACAGTATTATCGTTTGTTTTTTAATTTTTTACAACTTTACAACCACGAAAGCCGCCTGCGAGCCCCCGTGGAACAGGGATGCCAGACGTCCCGCAGTGCGCGGGAGAGTCCCGCACAAGAATGATTTGTCCCGCGTTCCGCATAAACATTTGAATGTCCCACAAATAACAAAATAATACCATAAAAAGTGATGGATGCTGTTATGAAATGTATTTCTTTCCTAACATGTATGAATTTGGAATGAAGGCATTGGCAGATAAATTGCACGCTAATGGTCGCGGGAAGCGTTCAGCTGCGTCCAGATTAGCGAGCCGATCCTGTAATGTACCGCGTAATGTAACACGCCGTGTAACATAGTTGTCTAGTTTATGGCAAATATAACGAATATTGAAAGGCAATTACCGTGTGATCAAAAATTTGTTTAAAAAAAAAAATTCACAATTTTTAAAAATTATTGAATATATTTTCTCTATTCCACATGCAAATCCAACATCTGAAAGGATTTTTAGTGTAATGACGAGTGCTAGGCGTAAAGATAGAAATAGGTTGATTCTAAAAAATTTGCAGGCCGAGATTATTTTTTTTTTAAATTTGGTTTGTTTTTCTTAATATTGAAGAATTTTTAGGATCAATACTAGGTAAGAATAAAATTTTACTCAATTATTTTTCTTGTTTTCTTTATTAGATAAATTTTTAAATGGTCAAAATGAAGTTAAAAAATTAAAAATGATATGTCAAAATTGTCAAATGGGAAAAAAAATTTTTTTTTTTTTTTGAGAAAAATCGCCGTATGTTTTTTTTAATTTTTATCCCGCAAGACCTAATTTGAAAATGGGCCTGGACCGACCCTGAGGAGAGTCTAAATTTGAATCTGTGTTCTGTGTTCTCTGTCCTATAAAGCAGGGGTTCTTAACATATGGGTCGCGCCCCAAAATTGGGTCTTAAATATTAATATACTAATGTTCATAACGAATTATTCTTCAATAAAATCCATATAATCCAATTTTAGTTTTTTTTTTGTTACATACCTTGTTTTCGTCCTTTGCGTCGCATCATGAACATAGTTCCCAAATTTGGGTCGCGAGTTATAAAGGTTAAGAACCCCTGCTATAAAGAATTGTTCTAATAACGATTGGCACTTCTATAATATTTGGCACTTCGATTGGCACTTCTATAATATTTTTAATCATGTCATTATATGTTTTGTGTTGAAACAGTTTGGGTACCGCTGTTGTGGGGGATGGAAGCTTGAAACTGACTTTCCCTCCTGACTCACCTTGTGCTTGCGATACACACAGTATACAGAATGCGAATCGAATGTTCTTTTGTTGTATATTTTCTAAATAAATATATTGAGCTTATATGGAAGAGTAATAAATTTGTTTGAATGTGTACTGTTATTTTCTTGAATGTAAGCTCTATTATATTTTCACTGTACTTTATTACAATATGATAAATATTTGAGAAATGAGAAATCAATAAGTAAAATAGGTTTTTTAATGTGTTTAATATTGTCACGTAGGCGTCAATGACCGTTGTATGTCAGATCAATTGCGACAAAAAGAAACTTTTCTTAAGTGTATAATTCATTAATTATTCTAATCATACCCGCAAACATTTTTATACGGGCCAGTACTGTTGAAATGGAATGGTGTGCTTGGTGAGAAATTAGAAAACTGTTTAGGAGTGCCACGGGGAAGTGTGTTGGGACCACTGCTATTTATTGTATACATTAATGACATCACAAAAATATTAAAAAAGTGTAAAATAAAAATGTTCGCAGATGATACTTTAATATATGTTGAAGGAGATGCTTATAAAGAGGTAGTTAGTGGATTAAAAGATGAACTAAAAATAATGAATGAGTATTTTGAAATGAACAGACTAAAAATTAACTTAGATAAATGTAAATATATGATATTATGTAAAAATAGCGAGTACGATTTAGATATAAAAGACAATAGGGTAGAAAGAGTAGAAGTTAATAATTGTGTGTTAGAATTGGTTGATTAATATAAATACTTAGGAGTTGTACTAGATAGGAAGTTGAAATCTAAAGAGCACGAGCAATACGTAATTAGAAAGTGGCAAAAAAATAGTAAAGAGTTTCTTATAGGTATAGTTTAAGTAGATACACTAGATCAGCGTTTCCCAAAGTGTGGGTAGCGACCCGGCACCGGGTCCCAGAAAAATTTTGCCGGGTCGCGAAAAATATTGTAAAAACACAAAAAAGATTTTTTGTACATATTATTTTTTTTTACGTCAGTTAATCACTAGATTAGTGTGTATTTGTGCTCTTTATTACTATACTATATTCTTTATTACTATACTGTACTCTTTATTATTATTTATTACTATAAAGCTACTGCTTTAAAATAAAATTTGTTTTGTAAATAATAGTTTTTTTTCATAAGGTGGGTCGCGAAAAATTTTAAAAGCTCGTACCGGGTCGCGGTTGAAAAAGTTTGGGAACCGCTGTACTAGATTATTAATATATAATACAATTATACTGCCACACTTTACATACTGTGCAACTGTCACTTTTATGTGCAATAAAACAGATATAGGTAAGTTACAGAAATGGCAAAATAAGGCCCTAAGAGTAATATTAAAATGTGATAAGTATGCAAGTATTATGTCTATGTTAAAGGCGATGAACTGGCTAGATATCAGTAGTTATGTTGAATTTAAAGTATTAACATTTATTTATAAAATACTAAAAAATATGGTACCTGATTATCTAAAAATTAGAATTAAACAAAATAAAGATGTACATGTGTACAACACAAGAAATAAGGAAGATTTTTCCATAACTTGTGTTAGAAAGGAAGCAACTAAGAGCAGTGTTTTTCTAAAGGTTTGACTTTATATAACCAACTTCTTAAGGAAATTAAAGATATTGAAAGATACAAATTATTTGAGTGTAAAGTACGTGAACATCTTTTGAAAAAGTTGTTTTGTTGATTTTTAATACTTATTATATGTAGTTTATTTTAGTTTAAATGCTATTTTAATTTCTATTTTTGTATTTTTGATTGGCCACTGTGCTATTAAATAAAGATATTATTATTATTATTTATTTTGAATATCACGCATATTTACAAAAAAATTATTTTCTCATACATCCTTTCGCCACATTATTACCAAGTTCTTCTATTAGTTCATCCACTTGCAAATTTTAATCAAAATCATTAGAGCTGTTTTGATTCTTACTTTATAGTAAAAAGTATATTTTGATCTAATCCTGGGTTTCGATGTGTTATTTTTTTATAACAATGTTTTTTGTTACTATACCAAAGATGTAAATTCTGTTTTTTACAAGACTCTACAAGAAAATATTTAGAATTATATTTGTAGCATACTGATAATTAATAAAGATTATGCGTTACGTCGGTGTTACCTAATCAGTATGATAAGACAAGCTAATTAAGAGTAAAGAATTGAAATTCATTCAATAAGTGACCACCATGAACAATAACAGTAAACTAGTGTTTCATTAATATCCTTAAACGAAGTGAGTTCCTAAAATATAGAAGAAAGACTACGGTACAATATTAAAAATGGTAATTAAATATGATTATTTTATTTTGTTTTATTTTATAATAGTTATCAAAAAAATATATGTGGGTGGGGACGCCTAACATAATTTTGCATCGGGGCGCCAGGCACCCTTGAGCCGGCCCTGATGCTCCCACTGGCAATGCATTTTAATTTATATTATTTAAACTTGTTAAATAAATACAACTAATTCTAGGTTTTGCCTATCTTTAACATACATGTGACAGTATCAGTTAATTTGAAGTTGAGATTTGATTTATGTTATGGTACAAACTTGAATTTAATTTAGTTTGATGAGATTTTATGACCTGCATGATTTTGAAGCTTGGGGCTTAATTAACTGGACCAAAACTAAACTTGTTACATAGGAGTTTAGTATACTATTACTACAGTATTTAATAGAACAGCTAAACAGATTTATTGAGCAATTATAAATATATTAACATTAAAAATATCTATAAAAACATAACTTCAGAATTGAAGTTATTGAAATAAAGTTATATGAAACAATAAATACCGTGTACTAAAATGAATTTATAATTAGAGTAGACTGTGATTCATCTTACGAATGTCTTTGATTGAACTAGTAGTAGTGTTATTTTATTATGTCAGTTTGAGAATAAAGTCAAATAGTTCAAATAAGGACATTCGTAAAAAGGAACACAGCCTACTCTAATTATAAATTTATTTGATCACACGATACTTTGGAGCAATGTTCAGACTGGCCTTGAATTATTTTAGAACGGGTCGATCCATACTAAAGCTCAGTCGCTGAAACAGCGCAGTTCGTCATTTTGCGTCATAACTTGAATGACAAACTTAGTGGCAAAGAAATAACTAAATCGATTTTTTTTGCATGTGAATTATAGACTAATAATGCTCTTTACTTTTTTATTTTACTAAAACACACCTTTTGAAGTCATATTTAGTTTGTGTTCGATAGTCATTTTGAAGATTAATTTTAGTCATTAAAGAAAAATGTTAAGGAAGCTGAACAAACCTTAGAATTTTTATTTTTTGGAAATCTAATTTTTTTTTATGGGATTTTCGCCAAAAATATTTCTAAAAACTATTTCCCAGAAGGCTTGATCAAAAATAGGAAAAATATCTCAGTAATGTACATTGATGGAAACCCGAATAGTTCAACGGGAATTTTTGATGAGATTTTCGAATAAATGATTATATAAAAATTAAAATAATTATTTTTTTAATATCTATTTTGTGCTATAAGCCGTTCACTTTTGTAAGAACTAAGTGGAAATTTCGTTTTCAACTGTTTGCACCTTTGAAACTGTATGTCATGTTGGTACTACAGAAAAATAATTTGAAAAGTCAGATTATAAATATGTCTTTTAAAAAATATATCATTTGTCATATTCCATTTTGAATAGTGACATCTTAAATATTTTGTAAATATAATACTAACCTAAAATAATACAAACATAACCCAAACTGTAAAGCCTTTTTTACAATATAACCAAGTTTCTAAAAGTCAGTAATACACTATAAAAATCACCAAAATAACCATATTTAGTTTGTCCTTACAAAAGTGAACGGCTTATATCAAAAGAAAGCTATTAAGTCTTAGATTAAGGAACGAAAAATAGTTTATTTAAATTTATTTATTTTAACACGATTTTTCCTTAAAAATGTGCTAAAAAACTTTTGTCCCGCACCCTTTAACGCGGGGGGGTTAATCTTTTTTTATACTTTATTTATATGGGCTTGACATTTATGGTCACTATCCAAGGGGTTAATCTTAAAATAATCTGAAAAAATTCTGAGTAATGAATAATAATGTGAATCGGAGAAGTATCACAGGAATTTTTGATTTGCTTATTATTTCGAAAGCTATGGAATTTTTTCAAGATTGTGTTCACAATATTTATCTGACTGACTAGAAATGGGTAGTTATAGCTTGGTCTTAATACGAGCACATCTCAAATACAATTGTAAGTCTCTAGATGGAAGCCCGTGGATTATTTTTTCAAATTTTATCGAAATTTATATTTAATATGTATCCACAATTTGTTATCACTTACTAAATACCTACAAACCCTGAAATGTGTGAAAATTCACACTTGACATCAATTTTTTCTTATATTTTTTTATTTTATTTATAGCAATGACTAGTCTTATTATTTTTAGTGCGACATATTGTTGAGAGATCGTCGGAAGTTTTCTCTATTCGTTGAATTCTGATCACGAGACGTATCTTGTCCATCACTGTACTAAATGACGGTACTTTAGTTCCTCGTACCATGATAATGGCTAGCTGTACAGTAAAGTTTCATTTGATGTCAGATATAAAGACCATAAGCGTAGGACGTGGGTATTCTGCACCAGCCCTAACAGATACTCTCTTAAAACACCACATGTCAACAAAAATACCATAGAGATACTTTGATTTTATGATCTAGACGTTGATTTTTTTTACTTTTCTAGGTTAGTGTGTTAAAAGTAATTTAGTTTCTAATAAAGATGAGGGTTGGAATTTTAATAATAGGGTCTGTATTATAACCACAGATATCTGTTTTACTTTTACAGCCTTTCATTGTGGTAACCAGTGTTGTGTAACACCCGTCGCCAGCGGTATGGAAGTCGCAGGATGCCGTCAGCAATGCCTATTTGGTTGATCGTTCATACAGAGCGGTCTACGGTATCAGGCACGATTAGCGAACGCAACTAATGATTATGTTGACTGGCAACGGTTCGCTGAACGATTACGCTTAGGCCGCCCATATACAGAAAGCCGGCACCGGCTTTACTGGCAACAAGCGCTGATCTGCCGCAGTATCTTTCCATGTTTTTAAATATAACCGCTCACGCTGTGTACTGGTCGGCGCCGGTCGGTGTCGGCTACCCGCTTACCGAAACGTTTAAGCAGCTTGTTGTCAGCTCCAAAACAAAAAATTTTAAAAAAATTTTGCTTCATCTTTTAATTGAGGAAAAAGGTGGTGGTATTCCCCATATTTACGTCTCTCTTGGTTTATTGCATGTATACCTTTTCTTTTTGGTTCCATTTTTAAATATAGTGATTCTGTTAGAAACAACTCATCCAAAGATGAATCAGAACTCGTCGTTTTCATTTATTTCAACATATAATTGAGCCAGTATACGAAATAGTAGCTATACACTTTCAAAACTAGTGTTCACTCTATGCTAGGCCGTTATAATTAGTAAATGTACGATAAATAGGAAAAAAGAAATAAAAACTTCAATATATAGGTTATGTCATCTGTCAGTATCACATGCAATATCAGCGTTTAGCGTGTGCTCAACCAGTAACCTAGTACGTTTGTTTTCGGTACCGATTGTCAGCGCTGATTTACCAGCTTTCTGTATGTTCGCGGCCTTATAGTCGGATTGCTGATAAGTGACTGTTCGTTGCTACAAGTATCGATATTCAATACTATATGCTTTCTCTGTCTATATCATTATAATTATTTGCATACCCATAGTAACGTATAGTGACCCAAGTTGATAACTAACCTTCAAAATTATTTGAATAAAAAACAAAGCATTAGAAAGAAACAGCATGATTCGTAGATATCTTTACTAATTAGAGCGCAGAAATAAATTTACAGCAGTACTGAAACAAACAAAATTATTAATTTTAAGGTAATAATTATAAATAAGGAAAAATTTATACTCATACGTAAATTTTGGATTATAATTTGTTGTTTATTCCAGCAGATTTAAAATTAAAGTTTGTGAATTTAATAATTGGCCGTAAGCCATATTTTAATTAATATTTATTACCAGACACTGACAGTGAAGACAAATAACAAAAAACATTTTTAAAATCGCTGAAAAATGGTAACTAGACTATTATATGAATGCACTACTTGATACATACATGTAACAGTCACCTATCAGTAATCCGACTATACTGTATAACTTACTAAAGTTGCATTTAGACCTATAAATTAATGTATTGTACGTAGTGAGTTGTTCACTGTAGAATGTCATTCACAGAGTCGTTCATAGGTTGCTGGTTGCCCAGGTGCAAAAACAATATCGCAGCCTAATCGGCAAATGGTCATAAGAGAGACTCTATCTAGCGGTATTGTGTTGAACTTATGCAGTATTGTATAAATATCGAATCGACATCTTTCAAGGCATTGAAAATATCCGGGATGACAGAAAAATTAACGATTCCCGCGTCGGTATTTCACTGAAAGTTGAAATTTGGCATGCTTATACAACTCTTTGACTCACATCTAAGAAAAATATTGACATCCCGAAATTTATATAAACAAATATGTATTTAACGAAAAATATACACATTTTTAGGGTTTTGTAGGTATGACCAAAAAACCCTTATACCGTCATTTTGTCGTCTGTCTGTCTGTCTGTCTGTTCGGTAAAAATTGTAACCAAACGGCTAAACCTAGAGAGTTGAAATTTGGCATGCTTATACAATTCTTTGACCCGCACATAGGAAAAATTCTAAAACATCTAAAAAACATATCCCCCTAAAGATATAAACAAATATGTGCTCATCGAAATTCTGAGTAGGGTATCATATGAAAGCCCTTGGTACGTGGATTAACGATCAAATTTTTATTTTTGCAAAATAAATTATTTTGAAGCGATTTTTGCCAAAATTGTGCAAAAAATTTTTTGTCCGGGCTACAGGCCAGATGGTTTAAACTAAAAATCTGAAAAAATTCTAAGTAATGTACATTGGTGTGAACCGGCATAGTACAACAATAATTTTTGATCAGATATGTTTTTGGAAAAAAACGCATTTTTTGTGTTTTTTTGCTAATAATGTACACATGTTATACTTATGTAACACGCTATATTAACAGATGTATCCTGGTGTAATGGTTATGGCTCTGGTATATCACCCAACTAAATCAGTTCAAATCCTGCGAAGGAGATAAAAGTATTTTTGTTTTTTTTGCATTTTTATTTTGTTTATATTATTTTTGCAAATTTCTGGTTATATTTTGGCAAATGTTGCATTTAATTTTTAAAAGCGTAAATTTAATAACCAGTGGAAAGTGTTGAAATTATAATTTAATTCTATGTTTGAATGTATACGAAATCAGAAGGCGGGGCTTATGATTAAAGCAACCAATGGAAGCAATAGGCGCAATTTTCAAAATCTTAATGAACCTTGCTATATAAATAAAAATACTGCACATATTTAGAAACTTAAATAATGGTATTAGGCATTCGAATTAAAATTCATAAAAAAATTATTTTGACATAAAATTTGTTTTGGCATCCCAAATAATCATCATTCAGTTACTAAATACCTGCGAAACCCTGAAATGTGTGAAAATTCACACCTCACATCAATTTTTTAAATTTTGAGTGATGTATCAAATTTCTAAATGCGTGGATCAACAAGCATTTTTATATTTGAAAAATCTTTTTTTTTTAATGGGATTTTCGCCTAAAATATTTCAAAAACTTTTGACCCTCATCCTATTACTGAGAGGGGTTGATCTAATAATCTGAAAAAAATCTCCATAATGTACATTGATGGGAACCGGAGTAGTTTAAACAGGAATTTTTGATCAGATCAGTTTTGCGAAAAATATCGATTTTTTTGTGTTGTTGAAAAAATTACTTATTTTTTTAAATTTATTGTGTAGTTTCAAAAGAAAACCCTTATAACATAGAACAAAAAGTGGTTTTTTACAATTCGTTTCTTTTAACATGATTTTAGCCAAAAATAAGTTAAGTTTAGCTAAAAAGTTTTTGTATCGCACCCTTTTACCAAAAAGGGTTAAACCAAAAATCTGAAAAAATTATAGAAAATGTAAATTGATCTGAGTCGGAAACGTATGAGAGGAATTTTTGATCAGATTGTGTTTTTGGAAAATATTGCAGTTTTTGAGTTTTTGACAAAATTAATTATTTTTTTAATTAATGGCTAAATTATAGCTGATAATGTTATGGATTTTTTGTATTTATGGCTAAGGTAGTAGGTATATATGTCATCTTTTGAAATTAAAATTATAATAAAAAAAGATTAATAGCTGAGAATCGAGTTCATGTGTGTAAGGAGCCTATTGGCGAAGCGCCTACTATTATACGTCATGATTCAACCTATTGTTTGAATTAGTATAGTTTTTTGTTTTTAAAGTATCGAACAAGTATAAATCGTGGTAGTGAAATATTTAAAAATCAAATAATACATTGTTAATAATTAGAAATACGTTTTTGAAATTGAAAAAAAAAAAAAATTAAGCTCCTTATGAATATATTTTTTTATTCAAATGTAGCAATGCAAAATCTGTTATAGCCTCTTTTAAATTTTGACTAAACGTGAAAAAATGCTGAATTATTTCAGCTGCTGAAAATACAGCCATTATAGTAGGCGTTTGGAACTCGGTTGTTTCTTCCATTTTCACTTCGTCGTTGTTTATTTCTGACTTCAAATTTGGATCTCACCCAGCTAAAATTTCATCTTCCGTCATATCCTCCTCCGTTTCGAGTTCTTCATCAATATTTGAAAAATTTACATTAATGCGCTTCGTTTCCCTATATCGATGTCGATGACGTACCTTCAACTCGTAGTTAACCACTGAATGAATATGTATATCTGTCGAGTTTCGCCTTACCTTTTCATAACTCAGTAATTTTCCTAGCCAATTCGGTACTTCCTCGGTGTTTTCGCGTTAGGCAGTGGTGATCCGTCGTTATAAAAGATAATTTGCCCCAATTTTCAATTCATTTTTCGTGGTAATATTAATTTTGTCGTAATATCTGATGTTATAAGCGATAAGTCTAACGTATAAAAAGTTTTGTTTTAGGCCGGGACTTTAAAATTTCGTCCCAAAAACCGATATGGCGTTATAAACAATACCCACTGTATTTAAATTTATTTTAAAAAAATGGAAATTCTCAGTATTTAAATAAAAAATAAAAATTATCAAAAAACTTTTTATCAAAAAAATATTCTTTGACATCTAGAATTCTGTTAACTTTTTACTCTTACTAAATATCTACAAAAGACTGAAATGTGTGGAAATTCACACTTTTAACCGTCGTCGGTTAAGTAAATTCCCCTCAAGTCAACCGGGGGTGCAAGGAGTGCGATGCACACGGGCCCATGAGCTCGAGGGGCCGACGAGCCAAAGTGCCAATGGGGCCTTATTTTCATTAATACTTACCATTTTTATTTGTTTATTTTAATTTTTTTGTAATAAATAAAGGACAAAGAAGATGAAAAAAATACCATTCATAGGATTAAATACATCTTTCGCTTCTTCTCTTTTCGCCGCCCCGCTCTGATGTTTCGGCATATTTATCCTTATTAAGTATATATTATATTAGACATGTATAAAACATAAAAAAATATCTTTTTAAACATACCTTATGATAAATTAGCACAAATGAAAATTCTAACGTATTTTTAAAACAATTGCACTATTTTTCAGGTAAACTTTAAACTAAATATTAACAATACAAATTATACAAATTGATAATATGTATGTCAATAGGAACCGTTCGCAAACAGGGTAAGAGTTGAAATAAATGAAATCAAGTAAAAGACCGTTGTCTACGGATAATTCAGACTTGTTCAGACTTGTGTCGTGTATTGTAAAGTTAAGCCAACATTCAATGTGTCTTTTGCATTTCGTTGTTTACATTTAAAATAAGAATTAATATATTGAAGAATTTGCGACCTCCTATTTCTAAATCTAGGGAAAAGACAATTAGATCATGGAACACAGAAATTATAATTATTAGGTACATACATGTATATTTCCTGGCAAGTTGTTTCTTTAGGCATTTCACTTTAATTTATTAATTTTGAAAATACAGATTGCATTAAAAAAAAAATCATTTTAATTCATTTTGATTATCATAAAAATAAAACAACTTCTATTTGAAATTTTTTTTCGAATAAGGCACAGACATAAATTTAAAAAATTGAAATGACATTTAGAACTTAAAATGAGCCAAAAGAACATTAAAATTTTAAATAATACAAGGAGTAAGGTGGGGCTCCTTAATCCCAGTGGCACACTGGCCCACAAAGGTCTTGCTACGCCACTGCTAAAATATACATAAAAACACTTTGCAGTAGCTCTTCAATTACGTTAAGAAAGTAATAAAATGCAGGTCAATTCTCAACTTCCCTCTTACACAAATATTCTAGATTAAAAATGTTGTAAGTTAACGCGAAGTAATATTTCAGGATCTCACTCAAAAAATGTATATTTCTTTATAGTATATAAATAAAAATTTATGAAAATGATCAGTGGAATGGGGGGCGAGATGGTGTTCTTGGGCGAGGGCAGTTCTTTGAGCCATACTTAATGCGATGTTGTGAATTGTCGAGGCCTACGGAAACTCACTCACTGTGATAATCGTCGAAGAGAATCAGAAGAAAATGGCTGCTCTCTAGTGATTTATTTGTATAGTTTATTGTCGTTCATTCCGCCCAATGACTTTTATGGATGTTTTTTTTAGAAGCAAGTAGTGAGTTAGGTTTGTTGAACGGAGAAAGATTCATGGCTAACTGCTAAGTGTACTTCCTCGAAAAACAGAAATTATAGGCAACAATTCAATCTTATGATTGTAATTGTGAAATTGTATACTACACGATCAATGTTCTTCCAAATGACATTACAGACGGTTTATCTACACAAAACCGAAAATTCTTTTCAATATTGTTCCATATAGTAACAAATAACTGTAAGACGTATTTTGTTGTGATTTTGTATTTTATTAAAATATTAAAGTTAGCCGACCGGCGTAGCATAATGGTAAAACACGTGCACTGCGTTGAATATTGCTCTGGCTAGTTGCCTTAGTAGTAAAGGCTATAAACGTGAAATATAAAATATATAACGCTACCGACAGAAAGTTTGAGGCAGGTTATGAATTTATAGTTTCAAGATATAAATATATTTAAATTGATTATATTCTTGACTTCAATGAGTGTCTTTATGTTTTAATTTATAATTCTAGTATATCAGTAACAAGTTTAGACCAGTCCAAGATATTTCAATCAATAATAGGCATTAACTTGCTTATTATTATTATTTTTTTTCTTTTATTTATTGGCTTTAGCTTTGGCGATTAGCCATGTATAAATACAGAGATTACAATATTTTAAAAATTACATTTATAATTTTATATTTTCTGCTTTAATATAGTTATAAATAATTTCATAAATGTCTAGAGAATTAGTAGCAAGAAACGTTTGAATATTGGAAGGTAAGGATATTTTTTGGACAACTAAATTTTGTATGAATAAGTTACGATTACGAAAATGAATTGGGCATTCAAACAATAAATGGTTCGAATCACTGACAGACAAATTATCACACGGACAGAAAGGAGACGAAACCATGTTAATTCTATGCAGGTGATATGGAGAGAAGTTGTGATTTAATCTAAGTCGGATAAGAGTGGATATAAAAGATCTGCTTTGGTGAGAAGAAAACCAAAGCTTTCTAGGAAGAAGAGGTTGAATTTGACCGTAGTATGATCCTTTGCGTTGTAGAGAATCTACGTATTCTTGTTGCCATTGGTTATATATGGAAGATTTGAAGATTGATATAATCTCATTACTGTTTAGAGGAATATTTAAGAGGGAGCCATTTACAGCTGCTTCTTTGGCTAGATGATCGACTTCGGTGTTGAACTCAAAATCTGAGTGGCCTTTAATCCAGCATATTTTTATAATTTTACCGCTGATCGTAAGATCGTTAAGGCATTTAATAACATCGTAAATTAATGAATAATTCTTTTTCTCAAATCCAGGGCAACTCAATTTTTGTACGGCGCTTTTACAATCAGAAAAAATTATAAATTCATTATGAAAGTGATTCTTTAAGTATTCTAAACTCAACTTTATTGCCACCATTTCTGCATTGTAGATAAACATATTATCTGGGAGTTTAAATTTTAGGCTAAAATTGCGCTGGGGATCTAAAACGGCGCAAACTACGCCATTGGTTGATTTTGATCCGTCAGTATATATATGGTGTGCATTTGGCCATTTTACTTTTATCTTATCCAAAATTGATAGGGGGTTTTCACGATAATTTGAGGATGATATCTGGATCATATTATGATCAGCAATGAAATAATTATTTGGTAGTGAAAAACAAAATGGGTAAGAAAAGAACTTGCTTATTTATAAAATAAACATTTGAACATTTAAACTTGAGTATTCAATTAGAAAACAAAAAACTGTACCATTAGTATGTTTTACTTTGGTTATATTTAATTTAATTTTAAAACAATTTTTTTTTGTTAAAAAAAATAATTTTTTTGTAAGTGAAATTTTATTTTACAATTAAAAATGGGTAAGCGAGGAGAATTAAGCACTGCCAAAAGAGAAAGAATTCTCGTTTATCACGAAGAAGGATATTCGCAAGTCCAAATTGCAAAAAAAAAATAATGAAAATTTCAAGAAGTTGTGTGCAAAGGACATTGCAACGATACGAAGAAAATGGTGCCCACGCAAGTAAAAAACGCTCTGGAAGACCTAGAAAAACTAGTAAATTACAGGATAGAGAAATAAAAAAGATTTCCCTATCAAATAAAATTTAAAATCAGATCTGTGTACAATCAGTTCAATGATGTTAAGATTAGCATTTACACTGTCAAAGATTGACTGAAGCAATTCGTAAGGCAAAACCAGTTAATAAGGCAAAAAGGTTAAACTGGGCTAGAAAACATAAAAATTGGTGAATCGAACAATGGAATGATGAGTCAAAATTTGAACTTTTCGGTTCAAAACGCCGTGTTTTCGTTCGAAGATATGCGGGAGAAAGGTATTCTGAAGAATGTTTGGTACCAACAGTAAAACATGGGGTGGATCTGTCATTGTTTAGGGATGTTTTGGTGGAGAAAACGTTGGAATTTTACATAAAATCGAGGGAACAATGACAAAAGAAATTTATAAAGACATTTTAGAGCATCAAGTACTACCATCTGGTGAGAGATTATTTTCCAATCGGTATGTTTTTATGCATGATAATGATTCAAAACATACCAGCAAAATCTGTAAAAACTATTTAAAAGAACTTGAACGTCTTCTAAAAATAATGGTATGGCCACCACAGTCACCAGATCTTAACCCGATCGAGTACTATGGGAAGAACTTGACAGAAATATGTATATGAAAACAGCAGCCGTCTTCTATAGAAAACCTTTATATACGGTTACGGATATCTGTACATCTTCAGCTAGTACTATTACGTCAGTCTTCATGGTACGCAGAGAGAGAGATAGAGAGAGATAGAGAGAGATAGAGAGAGGGAGGGAGAGAGAGAGAGAGAGAGAGAGAGAGAGAGAGAGAGAAACTTAAATACCATCCATCACAGTCCGATATTTGAACTGTACTAACTCAACTGCGTGGTTTATGTGAGTAATGCAGTTGGCTATCACTTTGTTTACTTGATTATTGTCTAGAAGTTGCCCGCCCTGCAGCTTGCATCTTTATACAAACTTATGTTATTTCAAGTAGATCATAAACAAAAACGATTCACGATAACAATACAGGAATCTTCTACCATCAAATATAATAAAGTAAAATTCTAGTATTAGTTTGTGCATCTCACTGCAGATGTGTGTTTAGGAAAGAATGTAATTCGTCACCGCTTAGAATCCTTATTACTAATTTCTCCTGCAGATTTGACACTCTCACGAGATTTTTGTCATACAGTAACTTAAAATTATTTTCCTCATTTCGTGATTGGAAAGTAAAGCAGTAAATTTTTAAGTATTTCCTGACAGCTGGGGGGAAAAGGCAATGGGCTGCAAAACGACACACGTAACTTTTAATCAAATAAAGTATGATAGAAATCAAACCAGTAGCAATTAGGGAGTTGTGCCTTCTTCGCTCTGGTACGGAGACTTTTTCACACACCGTCGGTAATTTTTATTAGAGCCGTATCTTCTACTTTACCCTCTCCAACAGGGACTAATTCTCAGTCAAGCAATTAAAAGGGAGTATTTTAAAGAAACGCATTCCATAAATTGTTATCGCTCGCAGGAGAATCTTACAAGGAAGGTAAACGAAATGGCCAAAGCGCCATCTTACATTGTCGATATTGGGACCATAAACTAACTCGAATTTAATTCACTTCTACATTAAATAACCACTGAAAATTTTCACAAACTTTCACGGAACATTCTACGATCTTAATGCAGGTAATTAACAACTTATTCTGTTTCTCAGATATTATATTTAATTTATGTGGAATTAAGTTACAATTTCCCAGAGATTTAAATACCAATGTCTTAGAGTTATCTTAGTAATTTAACAATAAATAGGATATTTCATCTAAATTTATTGTATCATCGCTGTTCTTGTTATTTTACTGAGGTTCCCGTACTTCGTATTTGTTTTTTGCTATACAGAGTATACCAAAATAGAGGGAACATGATTTTTCTCGAAAACGCGACGTGTGTCCAAGTTGGGAAACAAATTTTGCTGACCAAAGTAGACCTAAAAAATCGAATGGTAGTACTGATATTTTCTTAAACAAACCGGAAGTAGAGGATATTAAAGACAGTTTTGGTTTATCAAGTAGGAACCTATATCGTATTGGTTATCTTTGGATAGAGCTTTTGAAAAGAAACAACTTTTACCTAAACATTTTTATTTGCCCGACCTTAATATATAACTATTATTTACTATTATAAAAAATATAAAAAACAATAATTTAATTAATCACAATTACAATACCAGACACAATGATAATTATAAATTATAACCTACAAATTCCTATTCTAAAAAAGAGTCTCTGTCAAAGAAATATGATTTTTTTCGGTCCAAAACTTAATAATATTATTCCTACATACCTCAGAAAAATTAATAAGCTTAAAATTTTTATTATTGAAATAAAAAATATTTATCAGATAACAACAATTTGTTTGTTAAAGTTTTTGAGTATTCTTAACAAGTTTTTTTCACATGGAAATGTTTGTTTTACACAAATAATGTTTTTTAACACGTTCAGTACATAATATGTTAATGCATGTTTAATTATACTGATTTCTTATTTTCTTTTGCAAGTTCTAATAATTCGCATAATCTAGAGAATCTAGAGGAATCAGCTGAACACAAGACAAACTTTGTTTACTTATTGTGTTTAGCTGCCCATTTATAAATTATAAATTTTTGCTTTTGTTAGAGATACTGTTATACTTTTTTTTTTTTTCGTAATAATAGGAAACTTTGTTTATGTATCTATATATTTTTGAATTTGGGAAATAAATTTAAATTTGAATTGAATTTAATTAAATAAGGGGCAAGTATTGCAATCGCGAGAATTTCCGATGTCGAGATTTTGACGAAGTGCCGTCCGTATGTGTGTGTGTGTCTGTTTGTGTGTGTGACTGTGTGTGTGCCTGTGTGTGTGTATACACGATAACTCAAGAACGGCCCAATCTAAAGAGTTCATTCTGGTACTAAAAAATTCTCCTATTAATTGGGAAGAACCCTATTGATTTTTATAAAGATCCAGACGCGGAAACGGAGGTTATTAAACTTTAAAAAATTTAAAAAAACGTAACTAGTATACCAAGCTTTGAACAAAAATTTGTATAGAACATAATTTGATGTATTTTTGAAGATTTACCTACAATTTTTTTAAATTTTGTTTTATATTTATTTTTTTTTAATTCTTTTTTTTTATACTTGCCCTATCCCTTGTTTTTCTAATCGGGCAAGTCTAGTGGAGATCTCCATTCACCACTGATTTAAATATCTTTTGCGGCTTAAGGAAAATATTATTCTCTACAACGACTTGAAAGTAAAGTATTTTTATTTACGAGTGTTCAAGTGCCTTCCATTTTGATTAGAATACTTTCGCATCCTTACTCTTGATCTATTTGTAACTTGGAGCAGGATAAAAATAAAAATATTTCACATTCAAATTCTTTCAAGTTGTGCTTTCAAGTAGGTATGACTTGAAAGTAAATCTAAAAAAAGAAATTTAGAAAGGTACGGATAAAAGACTAGGTAACGGTCCGAGAAAAAAACAACATTTTTACTTTTAAATTTAAAAAAAAATAAAAATAATAGAAACAAAACAGCAATTGGAAAAAAATCCTTTTATAATCATCTAAAACGTGTATAAACGAAGTTTTAGTACGAAAACAGATTATAGTCTCCAATTTTATTTATATAGATGTGAAATAATGAAAGTTAAAATGTAACAATGTAGGGAGCGTTGTTCGTGCGAGCGTTACATGACAGACTAACAGAGCCGTCATGTTGGCTGCCGACCAGCAGGGGTAAGTTACTGAAACGACAGATACACGGCGCTCGGACCATTATGACGATTTACTCGACATATTTTGGCAACGGAGAACAATAACTGTGGCACGGTGCAATTGTCAGTCAATCAGTCGGGCAGATTACAGATATCGGGCGGCCAGCGTGCATCGGCCAGCGGCCAACGCTTATAATAGGTGGCCGGCGGCTCCCGCCGTAATAATCTAATTTAGTGCGGCAGTAAGTTGGTGGTGGTTACTATAGCAGTAAGCAGGGCTATGTACGGTACCGCACGGGCTACATCCGGTGAGGAACAGCAGCAAATCATGGGGCATGTAACATATACAGATATTATCCTCGTTAAACCAATAAGATATTGTGGGCGCACCCCTTCCCGGCCATATCTTCTGAACTTATAAACCGTCCTAAATCTTGCTGAGCAAATCTGCAACTCTCGACTCTCGAGCAGAACACATGAGCACGTTTATAGTTAAGATCGGGAGATCCCGAAGCCATCCGAGCATGCAATAAACTTCAGATTTAAGCGAACCGCATGACTTGGAGGTAAATGTTAGAGTGGGGGATGTAGCGGCACATTTTCATTATTTATGACGTCATACTGGAAGTCCTAGCTATTTCAAGCCAAGTTTTAGTTAGTGCTAATAATTGGTCTGTGTGCAGACACTGTTCAGATCATGGGAGTTTAATCCGGCCGCACTGTCGTCATAACTCATCGCCGAGCACACAGTCTTGGCGTATTGTTGCGATTGCTGCCGCCGCGAGGGAAGCGGGCACGGTGACGCGGAGACCTTCGCTCGTCCTTGCGAGGACAAGACCAATGTGCGCCATGCACCCACAATGCACTCCACTTACAGACATACACACACACACACACGAACACGCAATCGTACATCGCGGCGGGAACTGTGCATGTGCATGTAGAACTGGCGGTGTGCGGTAACTCGGTGGTCGAGTCGACGGCCCAAGCTCCATAACTCGGCTATTGCTAATCTGGATACGGCCGTTCTATCAATCAAGCCATACGACCTCATTACACTTAATTGATGGCTGGCATGTGCCTTTGGTAATTGCTTCCGGGATTAGTGAATGCGGTTATTACAATAGTTTAACACGTCGCTAACCTGCATCGGGCCAGTACGCGCCAATCAAATCGCACCGAATTACACCAAGACTATGTAATAAAATCAGCAGCAGGCAGTTTAATTAAGGCGTGATATTGTGTACCTCATCCTAGGGTCGTTAATATCACACGCGTGCATGATTTGCCCCGATTACCGCGCTGCGAACCGAGCCAAGGCTGTATCGGTCCACGGGGTCGCAGGAGGACGGACAGATATCACACGGAGATAGAAGCCCCAGATCCCGCGTGTTAGGCGGAAGTGGAAAGATGATGCGTGCGAGTCGCTATAGCATGCATGTTTATGTTTTACGTTCCGCGTCGAGATATCAGCGATCAGCCAGTGATTTATCCGCGGAGCTAGCTGGATGTTGAGGCATGTGCCACGGCGTATACCTCGGCTGCCAGCCTTTATCTCACCCTGGGTCCCAATAACCTCGCGATGTACGCGCGCACTTAGCGCCGACTGCGAAATGAGATGAGCGAGATAGGGATGTGCGGGAAATGAAAGATAGAGCGATAAAAATATTGAGAAATGCAGACAAAATAAAGTCAGAGGGAAAGGATGTGTATATGTGTGAGGTGGTGAGGTGGTGAGGTGGTGAGATGGCGCAGTGCAGCGCATCGCACTAGATCCGGAGATGTAATTGTGTACATAACGCGATGTCCGTATACGAAGGGTTGCTCGGTCACGTCATTCATAACCGGTAGAATGTGTGTTCGGCCGGGCTGTATGGCCGATATGAGTGCCGGGGATGTGTTAATACCAGTGTAGGACAGGTCGTAAACACAAGACGGCCAGAAGCGCGGCAGATGTCGCGACTGTGGACGCGACTCGAGCTCGTTACAAACCAGATTACAAGTTGAGCGTCCGAGATGAGCCTCGTAAAACCGGACCGGTGCCACTTTATTTCTTCGCCCTCTCGTAGAATACCGGGGACCGAACGGACATCTGCTCACCTACCGTCCAGTGTTTGCCGTATCTATCAAGAGATTCACACGAGCTTTTTATGGAATGACCCACTTGATACAAAATTAACAGATATCACTGCAAGTTATTTAGAAGGGTGACTCGAGGCGTATTCGGGGCGATGCCGTGCCGGAACAGAGACCGTCCACGTATATTATATATAAATCAAATATATCCCTACATACATATGTGCTGGGGATTACAATAATGGGTTTGCAAGCGCGAGAAAGAGCACTTGATTGAAGTTATCTGAGTCAGTATTTTACAGAGTGTGTCATATGAAGGTAATGCGTTAGGAGCTTATAATTACACAAACACAAGAGTTACATCTATTGCGAGCGAGCGTTATCTGGCGGCGGTAAGAGATCCCTGGTGGCACACATGGACAAATAACTCGCTACCACCCTCTCTCTACCTCTCTAACCCCTTCATCCATTCCACCGTTCACCCCAAATCCCGGCCAATCTTGATTTACACTATTTACGAAAGGTTTAATAACACGCTTCTCTGTATAATTCTCCTTTAGCGAGAGCACATCACACTTGCTGGTTACGAATTAGGAACGATCTTGTTACACCATTGGCCGAACGGGAGATATTACACAACGGGACAACCAGCCTGATAAGCTGAAATATGTTCACCCGAATAAGTGCTTAACAAACGACATTACACCAAATCTACACTGAACAGCAAATATAAAGCAATAATGAAAATGATGGAATTTGTAAAGAGAAAGATCCAGCGATATGTTGAAACGTTACGTTGATCATGTGGCATTCATATAGTGTCAGAGATGGAGAACTTACTGTCTTTCTTAAATGCTCTACTTGGACTTATTTTACAAAGGTCGTCTGAAAACTAAGTATGAATAATTTCTTTAGAATATATAAAGATACACTAAAAATTTTAAAAATAATCCAAGAGAGATATATTTCAAAGTATTATTTTTCCTATATAATGGTTATCTAAATTCAAATAAAATACAATATTAAAAAATTACCCGTCCAAATTTTTGAATTAAATCAATATTGTTTATTTGACTTCGTCGGGCGTTCGTCGGGCGTCGGGCTTCGTGGGCTGCCTAAATGTAGTTTCAAGTTCGGGAGGAGGTGGTAGTCGGGGGAGGAGGTGGACGGTATGGAGAATAAGGAGGGTGCTCAAACACTTCTGTTTTGAAACTGGTTAGCAGTTGGTCTTATGCTCTGAATGTGGCCTTGAGTTATCGTAAATAAGAAACAATTTTTCGACAACAATCCAGGCTTTTTGTTCTTTAAAGCCCTCCGCAAATTATTCCCTTGAACAATAGGTATTCTCACAGTAGGTATTACAATCGGTCGCTTTTTTCAATCGCAGCTCGTTTGTATATGGTCAGTAGTGAGTTGATGTTTAGCGACGAAAAAATAAAGGTTTCCAAAAAATGGTTTCAAATTAGTTTTAAGACGGCTTAGAGCGAGCCAATTTATAATATAATACGCCAACGTGTGTCCCTGCGTGGGTGCGTGCTATGACGTCAAAAACAAATTTGAAGCGAGATTCCGAAATGTAACGAAATATTCCGAAGCTCACCGAAGTGTATATTGATATATAACGCGTGATAATAATAAACAGAAAATTAATTACTTTAAAAAATATTTGGTTTTGAGGAAAGTATGTAAGAGAAATATGACTTTCTTTTCTTTATTATTATTTTTTCAATGCTTTATTATTTTTTTATTTCTACGATTAATGGTTTAAATTATCTAACGTTTTAAATTTTCATAAATGTAAATATAATGCAGTGAGTAAAACACGCTTAGGTAAAAATGAATATTTTTACCAAAAATTACCGGCCGAGTTTGATTATTCATATCAGCGCCACTAGGTGACAATTTATTTGTGTAAATTTAAAATGAGTTCGAAATATTTAAAATATTTTTGTAAAAATTACAAATTGATACATCCAATACCAACATGACATCCAATTTGCACCTTTGAAATTGTATGTCATGTTGGTATTAAAATATGGTAACAAATTTCACTTTCTTAAAATGTCATTCCATTTGACATATGTCATAAAGATAAATGATATCTTAGTTATAATGATCATAACCAACAAATCTGAAGTAGGTTTTACAGCGTAAGGGATATTTTGAAATGACAAATTTACATTTAAAAGTCAGTACTACACTATAAAAGTAACCAAAATAACACGATCTGGTTTGACTTTACAAATGTGAACGCAATATATTAAAGCGGGCAAACAATTAAATTTTACTGTGTAATAGATTCTCACGATTTATTTCAAATTGATTTGAGATATAGTGTAAGTACGCTTTTTTCCGTGTGTGTATTTTTCCGTGTGCGCTTTTTTCAGTGTGTGTATTTTTTCATGTGCGCTTTTTTCCGTGTGCGTATTAATCCGTGTGCGTTTTTTCCGTGTGCGTATTTTTATATTATATAAGAAATTGGAAAATTTATTTTAATAAATTTATTTTAAATTTAACGTGTCAAATCATTTTTAGTTTTAACATTATAAATGTAATGCACTGATTGAAAATGAATCGTTTTCCCATCTTAAAAAGTTAATGAATAAATAATCCGGAATAAACTCATTATTTGTCCAGTTTTTAATAATGAGCGAAGAGTTTATTCAATTTGAATTGATGAAGTAAGGCGTATGGCTAGAGAAAGAAGTCTGAGGTGTCGAGCAAGTTCCACATTAAGGTAATGATGTGTTTGCCAACACAGTTGGCAACGCGTGCACTAGTATATAATAATGATTCTTGATTTTTCATTTGTTTTTTCAACAGTAGTCTATAATATTAATCATAGTAGTCAGTAGTATATAATTATTTTAAATTTAATTAAAACTGAAAGAAAATTTTAATAACAACCTTTCTCAAATGAGTATTTGAAAGTAAAATATAATAATTTATATTTAAGTGTATTTTGTGAGTAAATTGGCGGGTAATTCTGATAACATAACATTTTGATTGTTCGGAAGTTATCGGTAGAGGAGTGAAGAGGAAGGTTGGTGTTGCTGTGTACCGCGGTTTGCGTCCCGACGCTGGCCGACGCCCGTCCGCCGTGATGAACGAGCATTTGTATCGCTGCGTCAGCACACAGTCAGCCTGAACGGTTGTTAACTCACTACCACTCACATTCCACGCCATAAAAGCCATAAACTAATCAAAGTACATGATGAATAACGCTACATAAATAAAGTAAATGGCGTTTGGAATTGGCGTGAATTATTGTCGCATCTCTCGCCACAGCGCAAGTATATCAAAATGGATAGCTTTATGCATTAACAACGGTTTTCGGTTTTTAACCACGCTAAAACACCAAACAACCACTCCGCATCACTTTTCTATCAGTTTCAGACAAAAAATATGTATTAGTTTGCTCTGAAGAGCATTAAATTACTAAAGTAATATTATCAGTGTGATTCTGAAAGCTAGCGTTAAGTTGCGTGGACGGTAAATAACGCTTACCATAGTTACGATTGAATATTAAATCAGTATTCTCAAATCTCAGAGTGACCTGTCCACTGTTAATTCACAGTAACATTAATAAGTTCTGCAGATCTTTGTCAAGGCCGGCTCGAGGGTCTGTGGCGCCCGTAGGCAAGATTTAATTGAGCGCACCTAGGCAGGGCGTGAGCATTTTTCGAGCCCTAGGGAAGACCTAAAAAAAATGTTCTTCCTTCTACATGTCAAATGAAGACCTAAAAAATTGATGTGAAGTGTGAATATTCACACATTTCAGGGTTTCGCAGGTATATAATAAGTGAAGGCGGTATGCTGAGTGTGTAGGACAAATTTTACTTTGTAGTAATCACGGCAAAATGAACGATATTTTTAAAATAATTTATCGTCTGTTAATCATATAATAAGATAATTATTAAATTTACGCTCTTAAAAATTAAATACAACATTTGTCAAAATATAACTAGAGTTTTGACAAAATAATTTCAACATAATAAAAATGCAAAAAAAAAACAGAAAAAATAAAATTTACTCCGTACTCGAACTCGAAACCCTTCGTTTACCAGCAAGTTCTAGCTTACGACACCAGTGCTCTAACCAATAACGCCATCGTACGCCTTGCATGTGATTGTCTTACATTGGTATAACTTTTGTACTTTGTGAACCAAAAACCACAAAAAATGCGTTATTTTCCGAAAACATAATCTGATCAAAAATTCCTGTTGTACTATTTCGGTTCACACCAATATACATTACTTAGAATTTTTTTAGATTTTTAGTTTAAACCATCTGGGCTACAGGGTGTGGGACAAAATTTTTTTTGCACAATTTTGGCCAAAATGGCATCAAAATAATTTATTTTTCAAAAATAAAAATTTGATCGTTAATGCACGTACTAAGGGCTTTCATTTGATACCCTACTCATAATTTAAAAAAATATTTTTGTTTTCGATGAGCACATATTTGTTTATATTTTTAGGGGGGTATGTTTTTTAGATGTTTTAGTATTTTTCCTATGTGCGGGTCAAAGAGTTGTATAAGCATGCCAAATTTCAACTCTCTAGGTTTAGCCGTTTGGCTACAATTTTTACCGAACAGACAGACAGACAAAGAGACAGACAGACAGACAGATAGACAGACAGACGACAAAATGACGGTATAAGGGTTTTTTGGTCATAACCTACAAAACCCTAAAAAAAGGTCTTCCCTTCTAAATTTCAAATGAAGACCTAAAAAAAAAGGTCCTCACTTCAAAAATTATATTTCACTAAATTACTTTTACATTCTTTTGGCATTTGCCGTTCTTTTGAGTCTCACTTCAGCGCCCCCCTTGCAGCGGCGCCCGCATGCACTCCATGCCTTGCATGCCCGCTTTCGCCGGCCCTGATCTTTGTACATGTTTTACATTTAGCGAATCAAATAAGAGTATTTCTTGACAATTGAAATAATTCAATGTCAGTTTATTATTTTAATTACAAGCTAAGTACAATTCCAGTTATTCAATACTACATTTATGATTATTAGAGAAAATATATAAATAAGTTTTAAATTAAATATTTATTACTTTTTTGCAGTGGTGTTCAGTATTAGACCTGCTGACCTTACCAGGCCTAAAAATAATTTTTAAATGGCCTACACTACATTTTTGTTTCCCCCGTCCCTTGTGATATAGCAAGTGTTATTCTGAATCATTATCCCCCATCCCCAAGTGATTTTGAATTTATGCACCCGATTCTTAAGTGATTTTTTTAATTTCTGGCCGCCTTTGATGTTGTTTTAGAACCATTCTAATCCCCCCTTCGATGATTTTCTGAATTTTTACTACTCGTCTCCAAGTGATTTTTTTTAGTTTTGCACCCTTCCCAATTTGAATGACCGACTCGACTGAATTTTAACCTCCTGTCCTCAAGTGATTTTTTTTGCACTTCTGTCCTCCCTTCAATTGTTTTTTTGTGATTTTTAGAATTTATGCTTCCCTCATCCCCAGTTTATTTTCTGAAATTTAGTCTCCCTCGCAGACAGACAGAAATCGGGTTTTTCAGGAAAACAGGAAAATCAGAATTATTTTCAATATCCTGTTACCATTTTCTCGGCTCTCACTACGTGTGAGATTTCCTACTTAATTCAAAACACAGCTAGAACTCGATATACGCTGGCTCCATATACGCCACTTTTACGCCTGGGCCGAATTAACTACCGTACACCTGGAATTCCCCGATCTGATCGGGAAAGTACCGCGACAACTGGACTGCGATACTGGCTGCGGACCGAGACAGTGACTCTCTACACGTCTGGCGTACGTCTAGTTTAGTTATTCGTAATGAAATAAGTTTATTTGTTTCTATAAAATAGGTGTTTTTTTGCATACGCATATCCTTTTGTACAGTAAAATAAATACCATGTTTGAAAAAAGGAGACTGGAAATGTTAACTCAAGATGGACCTAAAAGGGCTAGGATTTCTATCTCCCTTGAGAAGAAGATGGAAATTGTTAGACGAATGGAAAGTGGAGGAAAACGTCTCGATGTCTGCAGGATAATGAATTTACCACAATGAACTGTTACTACCATCTACCATTCTGAAAAATGCAGATAAAATCAAACAATCTGCTCAGCAAACATAAATATTTAGTAAACGGGAACAAACGTACACACGTGGTACAATTTGCGGATCGCTACAAATTAGGCGCGCACCCATGCGTGGTTCACAGGGTTGAGTCCCCCCCTCCCCCCAGAGCTTCAAAAACGTGTGGTTTTTACGCGTTTTTATCAAAATAGAAGTGAAGTTTTTTTTTTAGTCCTCACTTGTATTTTAGATGAGAGTATCTTATTTGTTTCGGTCATCATAAATATTTTTTTACAAGTGAAGAATACCTTTTTTAGAAACTTAACTTGTATTTTAGAAATGAGGACTTTTTTTAGGTCATCGTTTGCGTAGTTTAGAAGAGAACATCCTGGTTGCCACTCAGGGCCGGCCCGACGAATTCTAGCGCCCCGAGCAAATATTTGAATTGCGCCCCTTAATGAATGATAGGTATATTTTAAAAAATATATATTAAATAGTGATTCATACTTATATATTACCATAAAACACTTTCACTAACAAAAGCGTGAAAAAATATATATATATATACATAATATAAAGTTCAATATCCTTAATTTTGCGCTCCATGTTTCGTGGCGCCCGGTTCGCCCGTACCTCGGATCGGCCCTGTTGCCACTTATATAAATACCGAACCTAGGCTTGAAAAAATCGCAGTTTTGATTATTTAATATATTTCACCCCCTTGTCACTATTTTATGTTCTATTTGTTTCTTATCACTGTCGTCTTTTTTCATTTTCTGTGTGTTACGACATTGTAAACTTTATTACTACTAGTTTTATGTATGTTGAGTACCATTATAGATGTTTTTCGTAGACCTTGAGTACCTCTGGTTTATGAATGTTTATTTCTCTCACATTGTCTCAATAATAAATGTTGATGTTTTAAGAGTGTTGTATGTGTACAGCGTACAAAGGCTTTTACATATTAATTATGTTGTTCGTTGGTTTCTTGTCTTGCCGAGGTGCTAATGGCCGCGGTTGCTAATAAGATTTTCATGCATTTGCGGCCTGACAAATAGTGTCCGCACGAGACCGTTGTCCTCCACACTCATAATTATCCTTTTATTTTTGATGAGGGAATGAAAATTTCATTTAGTTTTTGTAACTATTTTTACACACTTAACATTTGCACTTATTATGCAAATTAAGAAGACATGAAAAAATTAAAATTTATTTAGTAGAGGGTAGAAAGAAGGATCAAACATCCGGACCCAGTGTAATTTAATTTAATTTAAGTTTTAAGAAATCTAGAGTGACAAGATTGCCGATGGAAATACAAAAGTACGTACAAATGAGTTTACCTCTAACCTAACTTAAATTGAATCCTAGGAAAGATAGAGCGACAGGATTTACAGGAAGTAGGAAAGGACAATCATATCCAAGTTGAATTATGACTTAATCTAAACTTCGCCCTTGAAAAGCTACAATAGTATAGTGTTTCACAATCAACCAAACTTTCAACCTGCACCGAATATCCTAGTAGATATTTTATTTATCTTTTGTAAAATATTTTAGAAATTGTAAACATAGATAAGGATTGCGCTTATATTATTTTACTGTGTTTTAACCCTATAGCAGGCTCACAGCCAGATTTTTTCTTGAGAGGGCTGAGCAAGCTAGTGGTCGCATGCGTTATATCGTTTATGCATACTGTTTGTCCGCTAAAGCAAGTTAGTTCAACTCCAGCTTATGTCAAATAATTTGTGTAAAAAATATTTCTACAAATTACAGGTTCTGCTTAGCCGTTTGCACTCAGCTATAAACTGTCGTGCCAATTATGGTGATGAGACAAGGACAAATTAAAGAAGAATTAGAAAATATTCCAGTTGAGAGTTACAAAAATAATATAAGACCTGTAATTGTCACTTAAAATTCATATAATGACATTAAAAATATTTCCATTCAATTAATATTTAATATAGACAGTAACAGCGATAGTGATATTGACCTAAATGTATAGGCTTGGTTAATTTAGATTAGATTATACATTTTGTTATGTGTGATAAACTATATATTAACTTAATCACACTCTTTCCATTACTCTATTCAACCTTCCATCTTTATTAAACCCTGGTTTCATAATCTTCACCTTAATAAAATAACTAGAATAGTAATTTCCAACATTTTTGCTTCCGTGATACATTTAGTATTCTTTAAGGAAGAAAAGACTCTGGGAGATAAATTTTAAAATATAAATGAATAAAAAGGGGGGAAAACAATACACTGAATTCTATCATCATTTAAGTATACTAATTTATTTAAAATTATTTTTATAATTAAATGGAAAATTTTATTAAATTATATTTCATAATTTTAAATTATATTTCATATACGTAGCAAAACTTCTACTAAAAAACCAGAATTCAGGCTGTGAAAATGTAATTTTTGAGGACCATGAAAAGATGTAGCAGATTTGACCATTGGCAATGAAGATATATGGAAAGAATTGAACATCTCTGCCGTACTGGATAACATCTCTTAAGAATTCCCAAGCAGGCGCTGATATGTAAGTCAAGAGGAGTGCGAAACCAATTGAGACCAAGGAAGAAATAGGCGCTGGAAGATACAATATAACGTAAGCGATAGAGTTTCTTTTAAATTCGAATTATATTTTTAGCTTTATTCAGCTTTATTCAAACCATAAATTTAGCGTCATCTTTACTACTGCTTCGTGACATACCAAGTTAACGCGACACCGGTTGGAAAGCACTGACTTAAGGGGACAAGATTGCAGATGAAAGCAAGAAAAAAGAAATACATGGATTCAGTTGTTACATAATTTAACCTGGTATTCCTCCTTGGAAAACTGAAGCCATCGGTTATAAAAGACAAACCAATCTTAGCATAACTTAACCTAAACTTAGGGAAACAAGTTTAGACAAGGGTTACAAATGGAAGTAAGAAAGAATAATCCAATAAGTATTATTCTAATATAAGTTATTTACCCAATCTTCATCCTAGAAATTCTAAAATGACAAGGCTACAGAAGAAAGCAGGTTAAAACAATCAAAAACTAATTAACTCTTTGGCCTAGGAAAGCTAGTGCAAGAAGATTGTAGATGGACGTAGGTAAGTGTTATATGAGTATAATTCTAACCAAACTTAACCAATAATTGTCCTAGGGAAGCTAAAGTGATAAGGTAGCAGATGGCAGCTGGAAAGAAGAATCAAATGAGTTCAATCCTGATGTAAGTTCTACTATTCTTCTTCATAGGAAAGCTTGAACAGCAGGAAAGTGTAGAAGTGTTCTCGCAGCCATGTTGTTTTAAAATGCAAATGCTATAGCACGCAGTGCAAAGTGTGAAACTGTCCGTCTATATATTATTTTTTATTGAAATTACACTTTACGGAAATATGCAGCTAACGAGCATTTGTGTTGGTTCGGTCCGGCGGTCCATGGTCCTCTACGACCGTCTCTAATTATACAATATTGGATTGCTGCTGTAACTGCCTTCGCGTAACGTCAAGTAAATATGTTTTAATGCTCACATCAACTTAATGCTTTTATCCGCCGTAACAATTACATATTAGTGAGCTTATAAAAGCCAATAATCTTGGTGGCATGATTAGAATACATGATGGAAAGAGGAGCTAAACCGACAACCCCTGTATAAAAGTTGTTCATTTTAATCTTTTGTGGTGTAATATGCTCGCGCTTCTAAACGCTCGTTTCTTCCTGATCTGAGTTGCTGGCTTATATACGTACATATGAGATAGTAATAACATCATGATTAGCTTCAGGATACTAGGTAAAACGAAATTAATGGCTCATTCAAATAATCTGTATGACAACTTGGCTATTTTCCACAGTGATGACTTGATAATACACCATTGTTGCATGGACAATTACTGTAATTATTGTTACTTAACTACCAAAGAGCATGGGGGAGTAAACGTGTCTGTACAGGGGGTAATAACTTTAAGATAAACCATGGAATATTCTGTATAACGAACAGAAAGAAAGAGAAACGAGACGATTATTTACAACTAACTAGAGTACACGTATTTCGTACGGCTTTTGTAATGTATATTGTGCTGTATATGCTGTACACTTTTGTGAACAGCATATACATATTAATAAAAAAGGTATTTTATGAATAATAAGACATGATTTTATTGATCAACTAATACGTCTCACACATCATATGATATATTTTATACTATTCTATTTACATAAAACAATATGCCTTAGCAACGATATAGCACCCTACGATCGTTAATAAGTGTAAATGTTGCATAATTATATTTTCGCTAACACGGCCAGACTGACATGCGGAACGTTCTCGGGACGCAACTGTATTCTTTACACCATTAACAGCATTGTTGTTATCAGCAACAGCAACCTGCATACCACCAATGGTCTGCTCCATACCAACAACAGCATTCTGCGTCTTGCATACCAGTAACAGCATCCTGCATACCAGGATCTCCATTCTTGAGCTGGTCCACCATTCATCTTCTACTGCATCTTCAAATTCTTCACCTAATTCATAATCTGTAAATAGAGCAATTTGGGCGCAGAATTGATCTTTCACAAAATCAACCATGCACCAATATCAATTAATAAAAGTAAATATTTATTTAAAACAGAACTCTCCAGGAATACTATAACTTATGATCTGAAAGCTTAGAGACTATACGTTACATTTCATTTCTCTACCACGAACTCACTGACTAGATCAACAAGCTCAGATACTCAATAACTATCTATTAGGTTCCTTCATTACAGATTGTCTACAGCACAACAAGCTCAGAGACCGTTTATTTGTTTCTGCACACACAGTGCTTTATCATCAACATCATCAGCCCGTCGCCATAGCTCACCATCTGCCACCATGGTTACAGAGCTATTACCGGACTGATGCCACTGGCAGCGGCATGTCTTGCGGTACTCGACAACCTTTTCTCTCAACTCATTAGCAATTACATTTATCAGTTTATTCTGCCAATCCGATCCCAGTGATCTGTCATTTGTCTTTTCCAATAAACGTTCAACTTTAAAACTCAAATCTCGAAACTCAGATCTTAATTATCAAATCTCAAATATCATAACTCAGATATTAAATCTCAAATATCAAAAACAAAATCTCAAATCTAATTTTTACACATTATGGCTAACACGTGCCACATGATTTAACCAAAACAATAAAATGCCTCTTACCATTTTAGTCATCATCAATCTAACCAGTTACCTTCGTAAATTGTGTTTGTTAATAACAAAGCAACGCTCGTTCATCCTGACAATTTTTAGGGATCTTTGTTAATATTCTGCATTTTTCAAACAAATGTCACATTTCATATTTATTCCAATAAGTGTCATTTCCTTAGAAACCACTTGAAATAATTTTTGACAAAATATCTTGAAATTTGCCAATTTATTATCTAGTTCATAATTCATACTACCTTTATATGATTCTCAATCGTCACCTTTAACTGAAAACTTAACATTAGCCTTTGCAATATTATACGACAATTTCTTTGCATCAATATAATGGTTGCATTAAAAAAAAATATTTTTAATATTGCACTTATAGTCTTCTATTTTAATTTTCTTGTGGGTGATAGGCCAATCACACTTCTGATATTAATAAAAAAGGTATTTTATGAATAATAAGATATGATTTTATTGATCAACTAATACGTCTCACATATCATATGATATATTTTATACTATTCTATTTACATAAAACAATATGCCTTAGCAACGATATAGCACCCTACGATCGTTAATAAGTGTAAATGTTGCATAATTATATTTTCGCTAACATACATATATATAAGAACAAACTAAGAGGAATTTTTGATTTAAATAGTTTGCACCTTTGAAACTGTATGTCATGTTGGTATTAAAAAGTGGCAAAAAATGTCAATTTGACATATGTCATAATAAAAAATGATATCTTAATTATAATGATCATAACCAAAAAAATCTGAAGTCTGAATTACAGCGCAAAGAAATTTTTTAAATGATATTTAAAGTCAGTAATACACTGCTAGAGTATCCAAAATAACTAGATCTGGTTTGTCCTTACAAAAGTGAACAGCATATAACATAAATTATGGTTTTTATGGTCTTTTTTATACTTTTTTCCCCGCAAATATCAAAATTTCAGACCGTAAAAGTGACCATATATTTGTGATTTAAGGCTGAAGATGCTAATACGATTGCTAATACGTATACCAATTTTCCAACAAAATTCAAAAAAGAAAAAAAAAATTCTAATATTTTGGAATTTTAATAAAAACAATTTTGACTCCAATTTTTACCAAAGTTTTAAGGTAATTTTGGGGTGAGGATTAAGAAAAAAAAAAAAAAAAAATTAAAAAATTTGTTTTCCTAGTTTTTGAATTAGAGCCGATTTGGGTCAGTTTTTTGCTTATAATTCCAAAACTTTTCCCAAACTTCAAAATGGATTCAATTTTGTTGATCTCTGACCAAAATACATATTTATGCCAATTTTCAGTAAAATTGGATTTTTTGCTTAAAATTCACGATTTTTTTTATTTTTGGCCATTTTCAAGGGTTTAGGATTACTGCCCAAACAAAACTTTGTAATTGGTTTATTAAAGCCCACATTTTTTTTGCACTAAACAATGTAGGACAATTTAAAAATTCAAACCTCAGATTTCTATCCCTAATCATTTTTTACTTAGGATTTATTAAAATTTTCAAAAAATTATAAATAATTAAATATTTTCAAAATATTAGTTTGTAAAAAATATAGCTACAAGTCAATTAAGACCTCAAGATAGCTAAAATTGCTATTGCAGGTCATTATCGCATTTAGTTTTTGAGATATGTCCATTCGAAGATGAAAATTTCTATAAATCACGCCATATTAAAATTTGTCATAATTTAAAAATACGCATAAGGCCTTAAATTTTATCTAGACTAAATAAACTACGAGGAATCCAAAAATTCTAACCGCAAGTCGCTAGCTTTAACCGTTTTTGAGGTATTTATTTTAATTCACAATTTTCACAGATAATACCATGAGTTCAATAAGAAATTACGTAAGGGTTGGCTATGGAAAATAAAAGTGATTTTATCTCTGTAAATAATGTAGAGGAAAATATTGTAAAGGATAAAAACATGTTAAAATTATAGTCAACTTTAAAGTACTAAAGTATTCATTTAAATAACATTAGAACAAATGGATAACGGGGCTTTAAAAATGATTACGAAAACGGCACGTAATTGCATATTAATTGAAAATACGGATGTATAGAAAAACTTTCAAATAATTAAGAAATTATTAATAATAGTAATAATTATTTTATTTAACTTGTAGGTAAACTTTTACATAACAGTTTTAAACTGAACAAAAAATGAAATGTAATTGATTATAATAAATAATACACTAAATAAAATATTGTAACAAGAAATGCTAATTAGCTAAATATTATAAATCGCTTCTTATCTGTTGCCACAGTTACGTTGCGGGAGACAGAAGACAAATTTTATCAAAACTAAATTATAATCAGTGACTCACTAAACATTATATATTTTTTAAATAGTTTTTTAAAAGCACAGTGCGTTTAACATGACGTCGAGAAAATTTCACATTTCTCGAGAAAATTTTTTTACGTTTCTCGAGAAATGAAAAATGAGAATTATAACTTTTTCTCGAAAAATTCTCGAGAAAACTATTCCAAAATATTCGTCTGATTGAAAAAATACATTGAACAGTCGTTTTTGTGCTCTGGAATACGAAATTTCGACTTACGAAGGCTTTAATATGTACGAGATACGTTCATGAGGGGGGAGCGATAGTTAAAATTTTTGACGCACAAAATATTTGGTATTAACACCTGTAAGGAGAAGAAACATATACCGGTAATTGCGAAACTTATCCTCGAACTTATTGGATAAGCTGTATATTTAATATTTGTCGTATATTTTCGTATTATTATTATGTTTTTAATTGGTATTGTGGAAAGAAACAATTTCATTATGATAATTTGTGTTTAAAATTTTGTTTGAAAGATTTAAATTTAATTCCAACAAAAAGATTTCTCATATTTTGTAATTAGTAATTTTAAAATAATTGCTTAGCTTCATGACTGCGAAACGAGATTTGATGGAAGCTTTTGCAACTTTTATACAATTTTTACAGAATAACAAATTGCTTTTACGAGATAAAAATATAATAATAAAACGGTACAGTAATTGTCTCATTTTGTGAGAATTTAATTATATTTATTTTCTTTAGTCGTTTTACTTATGAAATAAATCAAAATACGACCATTTTATTTTGTAGGATTACTTATTTCACCGCTGAAATGTATAATTGTTTTTTAATTTCATATTAAATATTTGTTTTACAAATTAACAAAAAAAATCTTCTAAATCAACCAGAGCAACTTAGGGTGCTACTGTTCTCTTTAAAGTAGGGATGGGAAAAAAACATCGATGTATTGAAAACATCGATGTTTGTTTTAAAAACATCGATGTTTTTACCATCGATGGTCAGCTGGCGATAGTATCGATAAAACATCGATGTCTACTACCGATGTCGATGTTTAAACTTTGAAATTCAGAAACTACCGCTAGAGGCGCTGTTCTGAATCTTAAAAATTTAATTTTTATTAAAATTAGTACACAAAATATAAGCGCCGTCTATTGTGATATAACAATACTAATAGTGTTAGTTCTTATTCTTCTTAGCAGTTAGCAGAATACGAAAAAATAAGAAGAAACTTCTAATTTTTGCAAACAATGCGAACGACCAACGACGCCAACACACTCTTTCTTTTTGAGTCTTGTTGACACTTTCCCAGTTGTTATTCCTCCAATCCCTGGATTTTTGTAAGTTGTCATTAGCAATTTTTTTATATATTTAAGTTGGCTTTTCCTGAACAAAATGATCAAAAAATTAATCGAAAATCGGTAAAAGTAACTAGAATTGAAAATCTAGTTCCGCCTAAACCAAAGGAACAGACTTTATTTCAACTTAAAAAAGTATAAAAATAATTGTGTATGACAGTATGTTATTTTTATGTTAAATAATATAAAATTAACATTAAGATTACTATATTAGTATTGTAATAAAATCCAATATTTCATTTTGTAAAAATAGTAAGGTATGTTCCTTTGGTTTAGGCGGAACTAGATTTTCAATTCTAGTTACTTTTACCGATTGATTGAAGCTTTTGATAATGTTAAACATCGATGTTTTGCCTTCGATGTACAACCCTAATTTAAAGGTATCTGTCTTCCCAAAAAATCAAGCCCTTGTTCGCCCTTTACTTATATGGTCGGTTACTATGGTTTAGTGATCAGCGCATTTGACTGCAAACCATGGAGCCCCCCCCCCCAAGAAGTACTAAAAAAAATTGTTTGTCCGATTTAACTGATTTTACATCACTAAACACGAACCTTTGCCATATTTCAAAGATGGAAGCGGGTCAAAGAGCTATCTGCGGCCCACTTTCATCTTTTCATCTTGAAAATTTCGAATTTTTAAGGGCGTTTTCAAGAAATTTTTTTTTTTGCTTTCTGTACCCCCCACATTCTTTTGGACATCCAGCATTCTTTTGGCTTCTTACACTTGACTAAATATCTACAAAACCCTGAAATGTATGAAAATTCATACTTAACATAAATTTTGATGATATATGATATATTTAATTTGGTTTGATCTTAAATAGATAGCCCTGAATGTGTTCATGTAAACTGTCTTAAGTTTAAAATAATCTTTTTCACTTTTTCAAATCATCATATTTTTCCAGTCCAATTTTTCACCTCGTCATGACATAAACATACGTAAAATATTCCAGAAAACACAGGTTAAAAATATGTGTAACAGAAATCCACAAGTTAGCTGTAGTTATCTCTATCTCCATTTATAACTGACATGTAGTGAGATAAATCAGGAGAGACGTTTCATCACCGTTCACAAATTTCAATGATGGACGAGCACCTACGTCACAAGCTCATGTCTTGTGATCCTGAGGGGTAAAGAGGGGTACACTTTGTCAAGTTAACGCGCCATTACTTGAATGGGGTGTCAGACATTAAGGGATGTTGATTAATTTGTCGACATATCGAAGACCACGCTTGAAACATGTCATAAACTCTCGTATGTTGTAAATATGAGGAAACAGTAATTTGATTCAGCTTCCATGCGTCACATCTGATTATTTTAGGATGGGGAGGCACCAATATAATAGAAGAAAAATTAGGATTTTCCTAAAGGACATTACTAAGGGCAGGGTTGACACCACAGCTCACAAGTTTCTGATCAGAGACATACACAGGCTATGGCGAATGTTGGCCCGGCCATAATCGCCAAACAGAAGGTGACCAAAATTTTTAACAATTATTTGTTATTGCCGGTTACCGGCAGGGGTACACACAAGGGGGAGTCCAAGGGTTCTGGACCCCCCCCCCGTACTTTGAGAAGTGAGGACGTTTTTTTTGCTCTTCACTTAAAATTTAGATGTGAGGACCTTTTTTTTTGCTCTTCACTTAAAACTTAGAAGTGAGGACCTTTTTTTAGGGTTTTGTAGGTATGACCAAAAAACCCTTATACCTTCATTTTGTCTTCTGTCTGTCTGTCTATCTGTTCGGTAAAAATTGTAGCCAAACGGCTAAACCTAGAGAGTTGAAATTTGGCACGCTTATGCAACTCTTTGACCCGCATATAGGAAAAATACTAAAACATCTAAAAAACATATCCCCCTAAAAATATAAACAAATATGAGCTCATCGAAAAAAAAAAATATTTTTTTATAATTTTGAGTAGGTTATCAAATGAAAACCCTTGGTACGTGGATGAACGATTAAATTTTTATTTTTGCAAAATAAATTATTTTAAAGCGTTTTTTGCCAAAATTGTGCAAAAAAAATTTTGTCCCACACCCTGTAGCCCAGATGGTTTAAACTAAAAATATGAAAAAATTCTAAGTAATGTACATTGGTGTGAATCGGAATAGTACAACAGGAATTTTTGATCAGATTACGTTTTTGGAAAAAAAAGCATTTTTTGTGATTTTTGGCTAATTTGGCTACACTGAAACGTGTATGCTGGTGTAGTGGTTTTGTCGCTGGCTTTTCACCCAAGTAACTCGATCCGAAAGGGATCGAACCCTGCGAGAAGAGACAATATTATTTTTTGTTTTTTTTTTTTTTTAAATTTTTATATTGTTTAATAACCAGTGAAAATTGAAGTTGCATTTTTTAAGCATTCCCTTACACCAATCAACACAAGCCTTTTTTTTTGACCGAAGCACAGGTCAAATTATGCGAAATCCATCGGGAACAGATCTTTTTCACAGTTAAATGTTTATGCAAAATCGAATGTATTGCAGTCTGCGGTATGCCAGAGGAAGCCTCTATCTCACGGTAAGTCACATGCCGATCTTCTTCAATCATTATGCACACAGCATCGATGTTTTTTTGAATCACAACCGAAATTGGTCGACCTTCACGAGATTCATCAATTATTTCGAAAAGACCACAACTCCAGAAAAGTAAATTTTACAGGAGAACAAAAAAGACCCTATTGAACTGTCCGTCTTGTAATATCTTAAAATTTACAATTTATTGGTGATAACTCAGATAAGTATCCAAACTAATATTTATATTTCAGACAAAGATTAATTATTGTGTATGTGCATATGGTCGGCATATATTTTTGACACATTAGTTATCTGTTAAGAATTTATAATTCACTTTTCATGTTAAGTTTACAAAAGTCAGAAGCTGCAATAATAAACAAGTCTACCCTTATCTTAAATGCCCTTTCTAAGAAATAAATTATTTTTTATTCATTTAACATTTTTAATATTTTACACTAATTGGATTTTATTGAAATTTTATTTCTGAAATAATACCAAAATTACCTCCCTTACACAGGTTCATTGAGCCGGTTCTTTCATGAACGATTTATCTCTAAATGGATCCGTGTTTAGGACAAGACTTCCTAAAATTTGTATTCAGGTTCAGCCGAGTTTTTTTAAACACTCTGTACATGAGGACAAAAAATTAACAAGTTTGTGAAATATTTAGTTGTGACATAATTTGTCGGCATATCAAATAGCAACCATGAAACATGTCACATCTGTGAAACTATATTGTAGTAAATATCAGAGCTATAACATAATTTGATTCATCTGTTCGCTGTCGTTTTTGATCTAGATGGCGACATTTTCTCCCTACAACATGGGACATGTGACGTATCGCAAACTCGATCATCTCACAAGCTGTCCGTGAATATGCGACCTGCAACCCGCACGTGTCACGTCATATGCTTTACAGTATTATTTAATAATTCCAACGACGAAGTGCAGACCAGAGAAGAGCGGACATGTTTCCTGCAGCATCTTACACTCGAATATCGGACGAATTCATATCCGGTCAAACAGGGAATTTAAATTCAGTTTTAAATGATTACTGGTTTTAGGAGAACCATTTCATATATTGTCATAATGAAACAGTAGGGAGATACAAAACTGACCTGCATTTTATTTTTTTCTGACCTCAATTGAATAGCTACTGCAAAGACATATCGCATCATAGTATAGGGTTACCAGATTTAAAAATGAAGACATTTAGGATTAAACTGGAGGAAAATGAGTGGAAAAGGAAATGGCCCATACTAAACTATAGTCCGTTCAAAGAGAATGCAGTATTGCTCTTATGGCAAATAGGAGCGGTGTTCCAAATGTTGTAAAAGTATCAAATGTATCAATTATAATAATATGATAAACTCGTATGATTTAAAAAAATCAACTCTTATAAAACTCAAAATAACACTCAACAAAAATAAATGACCATTTGTAGAATACTGCGTCTTCACAGATCAGCGCGTTTTAGAGCTGGCAACGTCGACAAGCAAGAAATGGATAGCGTCCTTGTGTAAACCCATTAGAGAGTATGAAAAAGAACTACTCCATATGCCCTGTACTGCATAATCACCTTTGAACGGACTATATGTGCATTGCCTCTCAGATGCTCAGATCGGATCACGTGACTGAGTAAGAGTGGGGGTTAAGCGTGCGTATTTCAGCTTGTCAAATGTACCGTCGTCTCTCGCTTACCATCCTGATATATTTAATTTAATTTGTATAAATGTTCAAAATAGTACAAGTAACGCAAAAGGACTTTTAAGGCTGAATGAAGGAGGAAGGATTTTATTTAAAAAAGGAGGGCATATCCTCCTTTTGGATACCATCTGCTAATCCTATCATTGACATGTTAAATTGGCCAAACATGCTTGGGAAAATCCACATAATTTCCAATGTAGAGATGCTTATCCCTTAAGGTATGAGAAAAATAAAGTTTAAGAGAAAATTGAAAGAGTCTGCATTGATAGAAAAGTATGGAGATGCCCTCAGCCAAACCGGCGCAGATTTTCCTCATCTTTGGCTACCTGTCATTAAAAATAAACCTTTCTAATTTTCAAGTCATATTTTGTAGGTATGGCAGCATATTCACTGGATGAATTCAGACGTTTCAGAAAATTAAAATGAAATGTATTTCTGGATTTAGTCCCACGTCCTTGAATCCTATGCAGCACAGGAGCCAGAACCATTTAAAATATAGTTAGTTTGATTAAATAATAGGTTCTCTACGCCTTAATGTGGAAGAATAGTCGGCCTTGGTAGCGTAGAGGTAGCGCTTCTGCTTCACGAGCCAAAGGTCTCGGGTTCGAATCCCGGTCAGGGCAGGGATGTTTGTGAGCCACAGTGTAATTGGGACATTTAGTCCTGTTCTGTGGTTTTTAATAAAAAAATAATTAAAAAAATAGAGAAGATAATTTATATATTTCTTGACTTTTGATGCTATATGACAGATATTATTGGCGTGTTACTTTCTTAGTCTAAGTCCTATTCTTCTCCTTCTTCTTCATCATCTTCTTCTTCTTCTATTTGTACATTATAGCCTTCTGTGCATTTTCACCCCCCTTTCATTCGGTTTCCATTTCAATGTTATCAACCAAATTGTTACATTGGGAAAATTTGTTAATTGGGCAATCAACGCAGCAAGGCTAAGACATTTGCTAGAGGCCCCCCTCTAGCATATGTTATAAATAGGCCTAAATTAATAATTACACAAAAATTGTAAAATCATTTAATTTCATGGTAAAATATTTCTTCTAAAAAATGTGTCTTTATTTTGTCAGCAAGATGACTTTGTAATTACAGCATTAGACTTAATATCGTAAGTAGTTTGTGTGGAGCCCGTAGCAAATGTTACTTTTGCTATTGGGCTTATTTGGCACTGAGTACTCATTTTAATTTGTTTAATATTCGAGGCTAAGTTGACTGGTGAGCTGATATAATCGTATGTTTCAAAAATATGGATGTCATATTTCAAGGTATTAAAGAATTTCATATCGAATAACTAATATCTGTACGTGATCCTTCTGAAATCTAATGTTTTCCCTAGTTCTCCCCTCTCGTCATGGCATGCTACGATCACCAGTCTTCGTCTTGGTAAATGTCTGAAGCAATATGCCCGATGCCGTTTCAATGTTGGATATAAATTTCTTAAGTTCTCCGATCAAATAAACAATAATCATTACTGGCTGAGTTGTGCGAGTCGTTTAGCTGTTTCCGCTGGCAGTTGGAGCATTTCTCTTAGATGCCCCGTATTCTAAAGGGCGGAGGGAAGATTATTTTTCAGGGTACCAATGGTAAAAATTATTACAGAGATATTAAAATCAGTAGATATAAGTGCTCCCAGATATTAGTGCTCCCAGATATTAGTGCTCTTTTAAGTGGCTGGTTTTCTAGTTATCTTGTAGACCAAGAAGATTCAAGGGGGGGGGGAGAGACAGCGAGGCGCTGGAAGGCAAGAGATAGCAGCGGTGTTCTTGAAGGTCAGAATCGTCGTTTTATTTTTTAACATATCTTAATTTCGTATAATTAACCAAAAAATGTACCACCATGTCAGGTATTTTCGAAAAACAATATGACTATGTAAAAATAATATGAATATTAAAAGAAAAGATGCAGGATGCAGAAAGGATGGTAAAGAACCAAGTTAATACAGCCTTTTCTTTTTTTTTTTTTTTGTTAAAAACCCGTAATTGTTTATGGGTTAAACGACCTAGTGTTATAATATTGAAATTAAAAAATATGTACTCACTCTGGAAGATTTAGAACTAAGTCTTCTTTAAAAACCTCTGCACACTGTTTTAACACAAAACACTAAATTAACACTATTTTAATACTAACTTTTAATTATTTACACTATTTTTAAACACTATTTCATTAATTTTTATTTTAAAAACGTTCAATTTTTGCAAAAAATTTTAACTGATTATTTTTAACTTGTTTATGCCAAAAAAATTCGTTTATCACTGGGATTATAGGATTAACATGTGACCTTAGGAAAACATGACGTCACAATGTTACCCAGATTTCATACACACACTTGCTAATTATATATGTACGATATTCTATTTGGCGACCGGCGTAGTAGGTAACAGACGTGCTCTGTGTTGCTAAGGTATCGGGTTCGAATCCTGTTCAGGCATGGAATTTTTCAAAAATAAGAATTGTCCTGGCTAATTACCGAAGCATCAAAGGCCATTAAAATAAAAAAATATAAATATTCTATTTAAGAAAACTTAATTTTTGTGATAATGCAATAAGTGAAAATTTTGATTCTCCGTCACTGTTTGTTTCTTCCCGTCGACTGAGTTGAAACTGGCACTCTTTATGCCAACTTCAATATCATTCAGTTTGGCAATGCTTGGAACAAGCGCGTCTTTCTCTGATGGATGGTTAACGACAAGAGATAAAACCCTCGTTCGTCCCAGACTCTCTCTTGTCCACGTAAATCTCTATTATTTATGGAAATTAATTCCACGATATCGTGGAACATTCGAAACAAACGGACAAGTCTTTACTTTGTATTGTTTATCTTGTCTTCTTCCGTTCGACTACGTTGTCATCATTTGTCCCTGTTTGTCAATGATCGATAAATGTTCGAATTTCAAATGTAAATCTTTCTCTTTCTCACTTGCGAACAAACTTATAAGTTTTGACGGTTGTTTCAGATTAATTTGTTTATCAGTCACCTGGAGGCTCTATGGTTTATTTGATAATCTTAAGGAAATCGTCTGTGAATGCCGCAAAACCTAACTTAGCTCTCCACGTCTTTTTCACCACCTGTTACATGGGTGATCTGATATTTTACAATTATTAAAATGTAGAATTTATACAGCATAGTAACTACTGCCGATCGCCCCGACACGCAGTTGCAACAAAATAGTACCTTGGCTAGTAAGTGATCAGAGGGTCTACCCTGTAACTTGTAGACAGTCACTTGCACACTGTCAAGGTCACTTTTCTACATACTGTACAGTAGGAACTTTCGACAGGACACTGTAAAAAGAAACGTAGAAAAGCTTACAGAATAGTGTCTTAGATTGTTTTTTTTTTTTTTATTATTTGAAGATACAGATACCTGTGTTGAAATTTAGTTTTATTTTTAATTTTCAGTTTTACAATGTTCTAAACTTTATCTTAAACTTCATTTTACTGTCACTCAGTAAATAAATAAAAATTGCAAATTTCAATTCAAGGGCACACTAGATTGTACTTTTATCTCTAAAATAAACCCTTGTTTGTAAAAATTAATTAATATTTAGTACCAAATATGGCCCCACAACCGAAACATTATTTATAATAATAATAATAATATCGCCAGGGTTTAGGATGCAGTCGTATGGTTTAGGATGCAGTGTATTTAGCTCCACGAGTCTCTAGTATGACGCGGTTCAAAAGGTTGCTGAAGTTTGCAATAAGTGGACGCTTGATAAGACCTGAGAAACCCCAAATAATAAGTTTATTGACTACAGTACATCATATCTTTGTTTACAGTCGGTCAATTACATAATTAGGTACACAAGTTATAAAAATAAATAAATAAATAAAAATGTTATAAATATAAACCAGTTTTGTGGTCTTATAGAGAAAGAAAAACATGATTTAGTCCTCGTTATCGATAGATATATTTACAAAATCTAATTTAGAAAAATCTTCTAATGAGAAGACCGGATTTTCGATGATATATTGCAGAGTTTCCCAAACGTTTTTAGCCGGGGAGCACTTTTCACGAAAAGAATTCGTCGCAGAGCACTATCGTTGCTACATACATTGGTGTACGCAGAAAAATATTGGGGGGGGGGTATTTTTCACAACATCGGAATTTATACGTACTGAATAATTTTAATTCTTTTCTTATTTTCGGGAAAAGGGACTGATAAAAACTATTGAAATACTATATTCATAATATTTGAACACACTTGTCGTCTACTGGACGTTCTGAGACGCAAACTGTGGCAGCTTTTTTAACGATCCGTACTTTAGAGAGCGATCCATCGAAAAATAATCACAGCAAAAACAAGTAAATAAGACTATACCACTATCACTTACTAACTTACTGTCTGAATTATAAGCGATTTAAGGAATATACACAACATCCATTATTTATTATTTGGAAAAATTTAAGGAATTTGTACAGTATATGCCGCTCCTGTAATATATCAGCCCTGTAATAGAACAGTCACTCAGCTGTATATTTGTATTTCATAAAGGTTAAAACTTTTTCAATGTCCATTTAAACTATTGAGATTCGAACGCCTTTATTTACATTTATTGGGGGCAATCAAATATTACTGGCTTTTGTTATCTTCAGTAGCGTATCATTTATGAGTGAAACGTTTGTATTAAATATTCACACCTGATCACATTTATTTTATTTACTTTTCTGTTTAATCTGCTCGCGGAGCACTAGTAGACGCTGTTTCTAATAATTCAGATTAGTGTTGAATAAGAATTCATCAGACATCTTCATTTAGACAGCTTTGAAGCGTTGGAAGTAGGTATGATTTGACATATAGAGGAACTATCAACACATCATAATAATAATAATAATAATATTTATTAGTTCTGTAAGAATGATACATTCATAGACAATACAAAATGCGGAACAATGAAATATGAAATAATACAGAGAAATATAAAAGATACAAAAAAATAAATAAATAATAATAATAATAATGAACAAAAACTAATTAATTAGAGAAATATTTCTATTTTGTTACACAATATTATCCAATAGATATTCCTCAATGGTATAATATGCCTTTTCTAGGAGAATAGATTTGGCAGTAAATTTAAATCTCTTAAGATCCATCACTTTAATTCTATCCGGTAGTCGATTAAAAAATTTAGGTCCCCAGTATCTAGGGGAGTTTCTACAAACTTCCAATCTGATCCTGGGTATTTCCAAATGGTTACCAAATCTAGTCACTCTTTCAAGGTTCTTGTTTACGTAATCAAAAGTTTGAAACTCAGATTTAACATATATCAGACAATATAAAATAAACATAGCAGGTAAAGTTAACATTGAATGCTTAATAAAGTACTGTTTACAAGAGGTATTCTTTCTGAGCTTACATATGATGCGTAAAGCTTTTTTTTGAGTTCTGAATACTTTTATAGCATCTGTTGATGCGCCCCACAATAGAATGCCATCATAATGTTCCTCTGTAGACTAGTAAAAATATCAGAGAAGAACCAGTTTCGAAACAATATTTTTCAGTCACTATAAGTCGTAAGATCCTGAAAATGGAGTTAAGCTAAAGATTTGCTTCATTTCAGGTTGAATTACGCTGCTGGGAGCATCGACTGGTCGTTTGAAAAACTCAGCAGTTACAGCTTGTGGATCCGAAATAGGTTACCTATTCATCCTGAAGTATTATGTATCTTAACATTTCCCCTTGTCGAACTGTTGTATGCTATTATGGCTACGTCCAACAATTGGCATTTTGAATAAATGATAAACGTTACCTTTTAAAAATTCTGTATAGTACTTGAATAAAATTTTCCGAATGAAATATCATCGGGCATTTAGTCTGGTAACACTAGCAATAAGATAAATATCTCCCAACTCATGAAAAACTGTGAACAATAACATAAGAGTGGTTGTTGTTAAGGGTTGAAAGTAGGTGTTAAAGTCACGCAGGCACCCCCATGAATGTGTAAGTGTCGAGTGGAGCTTGAGACTCGGTATAAATGTGAGGCGGTCCGGATCGCGCTACTTTGGACACATTCCTAACTGAAACAGAATCACTGACACTTTATTTATCACGACATGGGTTGACATTCTAAACGAATTACGTACATTGATCAGTCAAGACAAACCTCATATACTTCTTGAAATACGTACTTCTGCTACATTGTTTGGAAACTTAAATTATTCACTAAAACCAACTGAAACGCAAAAAAAGTATTTGGGAGATACTATTGCATATCTACATTAAAAGAAACATTCGCGAGACATGTCACATGATCAACTATTTAAATATTTCAAAGACGTAAGTCGATCGACAATGATACTCATTTCGAAAAACGGTAGAAAACGGTGACAGGACTTATGATGTGAGGCGTTAAACTAAGACTATTTAGTCTAAAATGCATTTAATCCAAATACAGAATTAACATTATTTTTGTCCGAATACCCGAAACCGCGAATACCACACTATTTATAAAGTTTAATTTAAAATAAGATTAATAAATAAAACACTCGGTAAGTTTCACAAATATCAGTTTAATATACTCATTTATACGTATTTCGGCAGTGACGCCATCAACAGGAGTTTCAATTACAAACTAAACTTATTTTTTAACAAATACATTTAGTGGGAACAAATATTATGGTAGGGAATACAAGTGTAAACCATATTGGCAGATAAGGGAAAAAAGAGAAAAAAAGTTATTTACCGATTTATTAGGGGTGAGTTGTAAACGTCAATCTGGTCATTCATTAAGAGAATTCCAGAGTTAATATTTTTGTGAATTTCTCGGTATTCTAAAAGGTTCAGTTTAAGGCTTTTATTGTGTATGTGTAGGATTTTGAAGTCATTGACGGAAAGGTTATGATTATTGGAAATCATATGTTCTGCTATGTTGGACTGTTCTACTTATTTATTTTGGATGGCTTTCAAATGTTCACCAAATCTTGTAGCAAATTTTCGACCAGTTTGGCCTATATATATTGTTGAGAAATCTTGGCACGATGCTTGATAAACTCCACTTTTGTTGTGTAAATCAGTTTTATCTAATTTATTATTAACGAGTAAATTTTTAATTGTATGTTTATTATAAAAGGCTGGGGTTATATTTGATTTCTTTAATTTTGATCCTATTTTGAAACTAACCTGGCCGTAAAAGGGTATTTAATTTAAGTTTAATTTAAATTAAAGTTTATTTTCCAGATATTGTAAGTACTCTAATGCAGTGTTCTTCAACCTTTTTGCACCTGTGGACCGGTGAAAATAGGATAAATATTTCGCAGACCGGCTGAAAGCTAAGATAATTTGATATACGTGGCTGCAGAGATGTTTCTAGGAGACGAAGCGCTACATTGACATCTTTTCGATTTCTCTATTTGGTTTTTATTATTGGCAAAGCTGAAAAAGTCTTTTCGCACAATAGGAAGTCGAAAAAATGACCAATAATTTGATAGCTTTATAACTCAAAGGTGGATGTTCTTTTTCTTGCGATTTCCAAAATTGAGACAATGATTGCATTTTATATCTAGACACCAGATTGACATCAGAAGACAACTCAATCATATTTTCTTTTTCACGAGGATCAAGTGCAAATGACTTTATCTCTTCCAAGAATGGATTATTAATCCAGAGGTTACCTTTACTAGGATCCTCATTTTCAGGGAAATAATTGTTAAAATTTTCAGCTAATGCTCTTAAGCGTTGACTTACTATTATGTTGAATATAACTTTTTGGTTGACATCAGCAGCAATCAAAAAAATTCTTCCAAAAGTGGAAACATTTCTATATCTTCCTCTTGTAAGTGTAATTCATAAAACTATTCCAAAGAGCTAGCTTCGTTTTGAACGTATCCATTTTATTTCTTATATTAAAAATATTTGTATACGACCACTGTAGACAATTATTTACTTCATTGGGCAGACTAAATATCTCCGCCATGTAAGCAAGTTTTGTCAGCACTCAAATGCACGGCAAAATCTGGAAACACGATCTAAAGAAGTATAAAATATAGACGTGAAAGGCGTTGTATTGGGGCTAGTAAATATTAAAAAATGGTTCGGACAAAAGTTAGCTTCGGCTTCGACTAAAAATATGTGCTATATACTTGTGAACAGAGTGTGCATCTACATGATTCGGTCGAAATTTTTCGCGAACCGGCAGAAATTTTCTGCGGACCGAAAACGGTCCGCGGACCACGGGTTGAGGAATACTGCTCTAATGTATACTCATATTTAAATTAATTTTAAATTTTATAAATAGCTTTACAAGTAATTTAAAAATAAGTGTAATTTAATAATAAATATCCACACATCTGCGAGATTTCCCTTTGATTAGATAAGCCATGTATTACATGTTTCATCAAATTCAAACACCCCAGCACAGAGTTCAAATCCATACAGACTAACAGATTAGCACATATTCAAACAAACAGAATTCATAAAGCTTCTGATTTGTAAACTCGCCAAATCAAATCTCAAACACACCCAGTATTAATATCTTTAATAAACAACAAAATGTAATCAGTGTAAAAAAAGTTCTCATATGAAAAGATAAAATAATTACAAGGGTCATCCGGAAAGTTTGGTTCTGAAAGCCAATATACAAGGTGTGATCATAAAGTTCGTGCAATTTTTTAATTTACAAAACAATATTTATTCATAAATTTTTATATTGCCCCCTTCAAAATGATCCCCATCGGATATAATGCACTTATGCCATCGTTTTTTCCAATCTTTGGTATTGCGTTCAGCTCCTCACGTTTTGTATGAACTTAGTGGATAAATGATGGTTTAATTGGACAAATCAAAGATAAAATCACGTCTGAATGAATGCTTATTAAGAAAAATAGATTTAAATTATTTTATTTAGTCTTTTTGTAAATATTAATGTTTATTTATCATTTTTAGAGTTTTTTAGGTATGACCACCAAAAATCCCTTATAACGTCACTCATGTGTCTGTCTGTACGGTAGAAATTGTAGCCAAACGGCTGAACATAGAAAGTTGAAATTCGGTATACTTGTACAACTTTTTGACCCACATATAGGAAAACTATAGAGAGTTCACAAAAATACATCGCGGGATAAATATAAACAAATATGTATTTAAAGTAAAAATAAATATTTTTTAAAAATTTTGAGTGGGGTATCAAATGAAACCTCTTAATCCACAAACAAATTTATATTTTTGAAAAATATATATTTTCTTATGGGGATTTTGTCAATATAATGGCAATAAACTTTGGCCCCTACCCTATATCCCAGAGGGGTTGAACTAAAAATCTGAAAAAATCTGAATAATGTACATTAATGGGAACCGGAATAATTCAACAGATTTTGATCAAATAGGGTTTTCGCAAAATATTGATGTTTAGTGTCTTCGAAAAAAATATTTTTTTAAAATTTATTGTCTGTTATCAAAAGAAAGATCTTAATATGTAGATTAAGAAACGATGGTTTATTGAAATTCGTTTCTTTTAACACGAATTTAGCCAAAAATGTGCAAAAGTTCTTGTCCCGCACCCTTTTACCCAAAGGGGTTAAACTAAAAATCTGAAAAAAATATGGGAAAAGTATATTGATGTGAGCCGAAAACGACGAGAGGAATTTTTGATCAGATTGTGTTTTTGAAAAATATGGCAGTTTTTGTGTTTTCGAAAAAAATGATTATTTTTTTAATTTATGGTTAAATATTATAGTTAATAAATAATGTTATGGATTTTTTGTATTTATAGCTAAGATAATGCATGTATTTTTTGGAATTAAAAATATTAAAAAAATAATATATTTTTAATAGTTGCAAACTGAGTTTCTCACAACACACCACACTACACTCTACACTGTAAAATATTTCTTATTAATCAAATGAAGACTTGAATACGAAACAAATGCAGAAAATAAAACGATGGGATATTTGGCAAATTATTTAAATTTTGTTTAAATACATTAAATGGAAGCTCTTAGTTCTCAAATAACGAATAAAAATGGTTATCAAAAAAACTGTTGATTTTCCCGTTCTTGAGTTATCGTGTATAAACACACACACACACATACTCATAAGGACGGCACTTCGAAAATAGGTTTTTTGGATTCCCTGAACCATGAAACGTGGTACAAATAAATCAGTCAAAATCTCGATATCGAACATTTTCGCGATCTCAATACTTGCCCCTTATATCATATATTAAAGTTGGGCAAGTAAAATTTTTTAACAGCATATGAACACCGCACTACACTCTACACTGTAGAATGTAGTGTGTAGTGTTCAGTTATCCTATTATACTATTATACGTTGCTATTCAACCTATTGTTTGAATTACTTTAGATTCTTGTTTTTAAGTATTAATCTAATTTCACTTGAATACCAAGCAAATTCAGAAAAAATGCTGGCATATTTGGCAAATTATTTAAATTTTGTTTAAAAAAATTAAATGGAAGCTCTTAGTTCTCAAATAACGAATAAAAATGGTTATCAGAAAATTGTTGATTTTGATGTGATAAATATACCTAGACATCCAGTATTATGTTGGCTTCTTACACTTATTAAATACCTACAAAACCCTGAAATGTGTGAAAATTCATACTTGACTTATATTTTTTGAAATTTTGATAAAATCGTTTACGTCAATTGTTTTTCCAATATAATATTTTTATCTGTGGGGTAACATTCTTCTTCTTTCCTTTTTAAACTCCTTCGTGTCTCTTATAGTAAAGAAGTCAGCAACACTTCCCCGTAACACCCTGTAAGTGTGAGGAAAAAAATGTTACTGATTTTATTAAGTTGGAATTACTTTTCCTACTAAATGCGAAAACTTAACAACATAAATGTGTTAACAGTGTTAAAATTTCCGGAGTAATTATTGTAAAATTTATAATGATTAAATAGCTCTTAAACAAATTGTAGTTTATGTTGTCGACGAGTGGCAGCGGTGAGTGAGTATTGTGTAAACTTAAACTGAACAAGCTCGAGTTAAAATGATCTTTCTCCCTTCTTCCTTTCCCATCTATCCTCCATCCCAGTTCCTAATTAATCTAATCTCGTAGTCTTTAATTAATGCTTTTTACCTGCTTACAAGCCGCAAGTACGAACGGTGACAAAAGGAGTACTCATTGCTTGTCGAGAGAGGCGCCTTCAGCGACCCATTCTGACAGCTAGATGGATTGACGCTCTTCTTAATAGGTGGCGACGTAAGATTGCTGACAATTGCTAAGAGGGGGACGTAGAGTGAGACATAAATGTGCGGTACCGACGCTTAAGATAACACCACTGTATTTCAAACAGAAGATGCCGTCTTACGCGGTTTATCTGCTGGTGAGGAGTGAGGACATTGTTTGTTATGTGGCTTTGGCTCACATACCAGCGCTGACAGTTACTCCTTTGATAGATTATACATGTAAGGAAATCGCTGGCGAATTGATAGTCGCTATGTGACAGCTCTCAAGTGGGATTCACTATTGACCTCGGGCTCCACTTCCAACAGTTGAATTGTTAATTAATGATCGCTCTGTCACTGCAATGATCCATTCATCTCATATTTAGTCGCGCGCTAAATTGACTCCACTCCAAAGTTAATTTAATAAAAACACCACTAAATATAGTGTGAACCATTAGTTCCATAACGGTTAAAGTTAGAATTTAGCTTGATACAAAATAAAATAATTGTATTCCTATATTGATAGACACCATTTACCATAACAATAAGAACACGTCACTGTGGAAAAACTTCCCATGTTGCCACATCGCTAATTGTCAAAAAAAGTTAGGTTATATCGAACTACTTCTAAAAAAAGACTGAAAACCAATATTTCCTACGGAGGAAAGGAATAAGTAGTTCTTTCCAACCGGTTTGTCGCGAAATATGGTTTAAATTATGACTATGAATGTATGTTATGGCTATATATGGTTAAGTGTGTAATGTAATACAAAATAAAATAAAAATTTCAGTGTATAAGAATCATCAGAAATAATTGTTTTTAGAAATGTGTGGTGTTCTTTTCAACCTTTTTATACAATTTACTTTAATTTTTCGCTTGGTGTCACATAGACACAGAAGGTTCGGTAAGCAAACTCGGAGTGTTCCAAGTCACTCTGTTTTATTCCAGACCTGTCAAAATCGGTATGAATACCTCCCTTATATATGTTGGCGGTCGGTAAAAACCGAGAGATATTCGATTATCTATGAAAAATTTAAATAGAATTCTGTAAAAAATACATATTTTTAGTGTTAGACTCCCCAAAAAGCAGTTTTTTACCGACCGCCAGCATATATAAGGGAGGTATTGTGATCATACCGATTTTGACATTTCGAGATTTCGATGGATCTCCACGAATTGAGGTCCCTACATAACGTTTTGACTATTTTTAACATGATGTCTGTCGGTCTGTCTGTCCGTCCGTCCGTCTGTCCTTTTATTTGAGACGTTTTTTGATAAAACGAAATATTTAGAAAAATTTTTGTTTCAAAAGTCTTAATTTTTTTTATAGTTATATGTAGGCGAGGAAACGAAGCAGTGAACTTCCGATTTTTGGCGCAGTAAGATGGATTTACATGCGGTTTGGTGCATTCGATTCGTTAGAGCCTCAGGAAATTTTGTGAACCAACGCGATCAATGCAAAATGAAAAACTGCATTTGTGCATAAGAAAAATGCATTGGAAAAATGCATTTTCCAGAGTTGCAAAATCAAAAATTTATAACTCGGTATAAATTCACTAAAATAAGTCAAATTTTGATACTCGGGGGTTTTTGGGGTCGCTGAATCCGAATATCGCAATAGCGAACGTCTCCGAGGTACCTTGTGCTCAGGGTAAGCGGTACTTACCCTCGTCTTCAGGAGTTTTATGCGAATTCGATACAAAAGTAGTTGAAATACGTTACTCGGGGGTTTTTGGGGTCGCTAAATCCGAATATCGCAATAGCAAATGTCTCCGAGGTACCTGGTGCTCAGGGTGAACGGTACTTACTCTCGCTTCCTAGAGTTTTATGCGAATTTGTTACAAATGTGGTTGAAATACGTTATTCGAGGTTTTTCGGAGTAATGTAACAATGTTTTTTCAATAAATACTTTTTATATATGCGTATAAAAATATTTTTTTATTATAAAAAAAATACAAAACAATTACATTAGAAACTTTCAGTACTTTCATTTTCTTCGTAATTTTCAGATTCTTCAATGAATTATAAAAAGGCGCCTACGTTTAAAAAAAATGAGTTTCAGTATACAAGTTTGGTAGTCCTGGGTACCAGATCCTTGGCACTACGAACTTCGGAGACATTCGCTATTGCGATATTCGAACTCAGCGACCCCAAAAACCCCCGAGTAACGTGATTCAATTGCTTTTGTATCAAATTTGCATAAAACTCTAGGAGACGATGTACGTAGTGTCCACCATGGGCACCAGGTACCTCGGACACTTCTCTCGTCCCGATATTCGTGTTCAGCGACCCCAGAAACCCCCGAGTATCAATATTTGACTTATTTTAGGGAATTTATACCAAGTTATAAATTTTTAATTTTGCAACTCTGGAAAATGCACTTTTCCAATGGATTTTTCTTATGCACAAATGCAGTTTTTAATTTTGCATTGATCGCGTTGGTTCACAAAATTTCCTGAGGCTCTAACGAGTTAAATGCACCAAACCGCATGTAAATCCATCTTACTGCGCCAAAAATCGGAAGTTGGGCTGATTTTTGTGCTTCATTGCCTCGCCTAATGTAGCGTTTCCATGGTCATGATAAATAATATCTCTCTTAGAAAATATTAGACCAAGTTATTTCTACTCTGCTGCTAGAATGCATTTTATACAAGTACTTTATGATGGCGGTCGGTCCTGTGTTGGGCACAGCTGATTTTTTATATTTACGCTGAGTTCAGTCATTGGACTCTATGCTGCTACTAGTATTCAGCACTGGCGAAACATTTTCATACTTGGTTTCAAATATAAATTTAATATTATAATTTAAATCAATAAAATTGTTAAAAATATGATGATACTTATGGAAAACCGCACTAATTTAGTTAGTTATTATCTCAACACTCGTTAAATTGATTCTGATGCCAAGTCAATCCAATAAAAAGCGTAGTAAATAAATAAAAATAACCATCCTCATAATTATAATTAATGTCTTTGTTTCTTAAACTATTCGGAAGTTTTGATGAAGCTATTAGAAATATGAAGTGCGAGTGTTCTAATTGAAAAGTAGCAGGGTTTGGAGATGGTGGGTTGTTTGAGAAGTCAGAAACGGTTGGAAAGGCAAGGAAGGCGTTCGGTAATAACAATAATTCTCGCATTGTTAAGTTAGTATTTGCGGTCTTGGAATGCTGTAGCCACTTGGCTCTATATGATGTTTGATTAACGATTGATTTTATGTGCTGGAGAAAGTTGGTAGAGCCGTTTTGAGAAACTATAAACTGTTTAATAGCTGTACTAGTTAGTATTGTCACATTATTTGGTGGTAACTGCTGGTAATAATGGTATTTATAGCATGCATGTAGTAAAGTATAACAATTATCATTCTACGCTAGTATCGGGGCGAACCAAACGCTTTAAACTCTCAATACTTGCCACTATATTGCCTATAATTGTTCCGCAAATAGTTGAAGCAATCTTAAACCAGTGAGGTATTTCAAAGTTCTCCAACTTCTGTCCTCTATCGTCCGTCTCACCCCACCATCCTCAACATTCCCTCTCAGATGTACGGGACGATTCCATTTCTACATAGCACATTATTATTACACTAGCTGTGAGTCTCTCAAAATATGATTATTGCCGTTTACTTCCTCCACACAGAATTCCTACTCCCATATAATAAAGATTATTATTGTAGGAGACATTAAAATAAAACCATTGTATAACTATCGCCAAAGTGACAAGACAATCTTAAAACAAACAGGCGTAGGAAAACGGTTAACAGCAGGGGGTTACAAAACATATCTACGCAAAGCTAACGTACCATTCTATATAGGGTTAACAACTTATATTCTTTATCAATTGTAGTTTTCACATCGTTATGATCTTGTTTCCGCCAGCTTTCTCGACACTTTTATTATATTACTCTATTTATTATTTCCTTTTCCCCAAAATATGTATGGTCATTCACGTGAAAAATATAAAGAGAGGTTATAAAGAAAGATGAGAAGTTTAAAAAAAAATCTATTCTTGGACACTGGCAATTGGGATTTTCCCCCTCAGTATAATAATATATTTATATCATTGTTGTCTCAGAGACGACCACTTAAGTCTTAAGTACGAAGTACTTAAGTCTTAAGGAGTTAAAAACAGGTATACGAAATGATAACGAATTTATCAATTTAGGGCAATCTAATTAAGAGTGAATTATTTTATGCAAAAATGTTAAATCTAGAAGTATACGTCTATTCTCTAATGATACAAATTTTATATTATTATTAGGAAATTTGAAGTTCAAATATTTGATTAATTTATTTTGTATTCTTTCTATTCGATTAATATAATTGAAATACGAAAATTGCGAACTCTAACTGACTCCTGTCTAGTGTATAATACAATGATAATAGCGTCGACATATTTCAAAAGGCACAGTCATTCGCCTTACAAAACTCAACATACGATAAGCTTTTTAATTATTTAATTAACATGAACATCGCAAATCAGTTTACAGTCAAGAGTGAGTCCAAGACCTTTTACGTGAGCAGAATCTGACAAAATGTAATTATTTTAAAATATTTCTATTTCTAGTGAAAGATGACTTTTTGAAGATTTTGATAAATTCAGTATTAATTTATTATCACAACAATAATCATACAGTCTGCGTCATCCTGCATATTTAAATCCTGCAACTTTAGAAAATAATTTAAGGTCATCTGCAAACATTAGAAATTTAGAATTCACAAAACAATTATTAATATTATGTACAAATATATTAAACAGCAATGGGCCTAAATGTGAGCCCTGTGGCACACCTGATTTAACAATAACATATCTAGAAGTAAAACCATTCATGACCACACACTGTTCCCGATGAGACAAATATGATTTGAACCAATTCAAGAGGTTTCTATGTACACCAACTGCAGCTAATTTATTTAATATTAGTAATAAATTGTGAATTTTATCAAACGCTTTATTAAATTCAATGTATATGATGAAGAAGTTCCAACTCCAATTCTTGTAGTTTTGCCACAGTCATTTGTGCAGTGTGTGGTCTAGCGTTATCATGCAATAAGATAGGAGTCGATCTGTTGACCAATCTAGGCTGTTTTTCTTTAAGTTGTTACTTCATTCGTCCAGTTGGTTGCAGTATATTTCTGCTGTGATCGATGAGCCAGGTTTTTTTTTTGTTTTTAAGTTACCTATACGAAATTTGGCGAACCAATTTGATATTTAGACCAATTCTGTAACTCAGTTACTATGATCATAGGAACTAAATATGTTACTATGAGCAAGGTCAGTTACTATCATGAATGGAAGTCATTTATACTTTTATAATATTTTATCTTGTAGTAACGTTACTACACAGTAATTTTTAACAGAATTGATCTGATTGTCTGCTGCGTAGTAACACTAAAGCCACATACACTATTAACGTTTCGCGCGGTCTGCGATGCCGCAGTTCCACGTACTAACTCATACTTCATAATAATGCGAATTTCCGACCGTTCCATTTTCAACAAAATTAATTTAAAAAGAAATGTTGATATTTTTCAGAACATACAATGATTTTCTTAAACAGGCGAGATGTGTAACTTTCCAACAAAAATAGAAACGGTATAAAAACAGAACGGTATAATATTAAGCCAATGTCAAATAATAAGCTGTTAAAGTTGACAATAGTATTAACTACAAATTTCATTATTGACCACCTGATATTTTGAGGGAGACAATAATGAATTGTAATTATCTTCGAATAAAAAATTTTTAAAAAAAATCAGTTCGGTTACTTAATTTACATACCTCGTATATTCATTCGAAACAATGCAGAAAATACATGCCGTTTACCACCGTAGTGGAGGGTCCACTAAGGATTATAAAACATTAGTGCTGAAATACTCATCTATTAATGATAGATCAATGGTCTGAGTTAGGGCGATACTTTACTGACTACAGTCTCTTTACTTTAAATGACATTTTAAGTAATTTTTAAGCGATGTAAATTCGTGGTACGAACGCCATTGTAGCAGCGTTGAAATGCTGATCTGTGTGTGTGGTGCGTTGCACGAAGCGCTCGCAATTTTCGGAAGCAAATTTCAGATGCCATAACACACGGGCACACGTGCTTCAGACACCGGCAGAAATCACACGGCGCCGATAAACAACGGGGCGGGCACGGCGCACGGCTTGCAAATGCCGCTGAATACTGGCCAAATAAATTGAATAACATTTGCAAATAAGTACTCAGACATTATAATAATATTGAATGTGAGGGGGTTGCGGATTCAGTTCCCGGAACGGGGCGTTTCATCAACCACTAAACGCAAAGACGGGTGCGTGTTAGCGGATGGGAGAGGATGAGGACGGTGGAATATGTGAGTGTATGGGTTGGCAGTCACATGCATTGCTCTGACAGGATATATCGGGTGCAACAGCAGCGAACTATTGCCAACAAACCAACACCGTCATACATTTTATACAGCTTCCCTAATTACTGCATTTCCCTAAATCATACGGATATTGCTATGTTCATTTATAATCACCTCTGTCCTAGCAGCCAGGCAGCCAGGATTTCCAAAAGGCCATTATTTCGAATGGCGTCCGCTTTATTCTGTGTGTGATATATAACGCCGCGATATCTCGTAGTCCTTTAAAGGATATTTCAATATAGGTATTCTACCCAATATTACCTCCACATATTTCTACATTTAATAATCCATGTTACGGCTACTTCCAACCACCGCTCACCCCCACGGGCGCTCGTAAATTTCAGCCATTTTTATCTAAACGCTCAAGTGCCTCGTGAAATAATGTTATCGTAGCCTAAATATGTTCGAAATTTGTATACATGAATTACTGACAGTGACGAGTTATATGCCTACATTAATTACATATTTTAATAGCTCTTGTTAAAATCAACCATGTATTTATACAACAGCGATTTATAGACACTAATACACACTGTTTCTCTTCTAGGGTACTGTCAATCAACTTGAATTGGCAGCATGAATGAACCAGTATACTGAACGTCAAGTTGAGACAGACAAAGGGAGACGTTAAACCATGGGGTTCTTCCTGCAGGATTAACCGCAGGGAGGAAACCGCCATCACACGCCTCCGTATAGGCCACTGTTGGTGGACCCATGGACACCTCCTTCGAGGTGAAGAGTCCCCTATCTGTGAGACATGTAACACACATTTGTCTGTGTTACACTTTTTAACTGAGTGTGTACAATTCGAGGATGTCAGGGAGAGGTTAGGTCTGTGCTATGACCTGTCAGTTGCTTTAGGTGACGACAGAATACTCATGGACAGGCTGATACTCTTTCTGCGAAAATCGAACTTACTGTTTTATTTGTGAAGTCATGCACCTTATTTTAATGTGTACTATTTATAGACTGTGATATTTGATGGTAATTGGCCCCTTTACAGCCCCTTACCATCACCCTGCGTCTGTTCATTTTTTCGAAAAGACTTTTTATTTGATTTATTTTGTATTTTTGTTGAGTATGCGTAATTTTCATGATTTTATTTATTTATTTATTGTCTAATTTATTGTTTTTTATTATGTAGTCATTTAGGTGGGCTGCGTTAGGCGCAAATAGCCTTTATTGCTGTACGCCAAAATTTTTAACTAACTAATCAACTTGAATTTTGGCTTCACATATAGCTCACATATCGTATGATTAGCCGTGAAAAACATCCGATCAAATTTGATAAAGTCAAATCCTTTATAACGCGAGCTCACATGCAAATAGATAGGAGGACGATAACAAACCGAAAACGAAAACAAAATAACATTTTGAAGAACTGGAACAACATTTTGTTTTTTTGTACAAGAACGAAAACCAAATTGGAAATATTCAAGACCGGTTTTTCTTAATGTTCTCCAGTTTATAATTTGATTTAACTACTAGTATTAACAGATTGCCGGTCACCGTGGCGTAGTGGTTAGTGTAGCGATGCACTGACTTCTGGGCCATGGGGGCTCGAATTCGAATCCCGGTTATGGCATGGATATTTGTGTTGTCCCAAAAATTGTGTTGGTCAAAAATACAAAAAATGCATCTATTGAATAATGGCTTTAGTAGCTAAGTCCAAAATTAAAAAAAAAAAACAGATTAATAGGTTGAGGTAGAAAAGAAGGTTGAGTTTTTACATATATCCATCTTCATCTTTTTCTGTATATTCTGTTTATAATGCTTAAGCGGAACTAAACGGGATTTTTGTTTTCTCAAGCTGCAACGAGCACCGTGATTATTTCATGTTGGCAGTCAAAATTAAAATGCCTGAAGGTAAACTAAATATATATTAAAATATATAAAATAAAATGAAAATTATACTGGATAAACCAACAAATTTTTTATATTCGGAAAATCAAATTATTTTATAGAATTTTCTTCAAAAATGTGTCTAAAACTTTTGTCTTCCCACCTTATGTCTCAGAGGGATTGATTTAAAAAACTGAAAAAATTCTGAATAGTATAAATTTATAAGTACCAGAATAATTCTAGAATAATTATTGACCAGATTAGTTTTTTTGAAAAATATCGGCTTTTTTGTGTCGTTAAAAAAATATTATTTAAATAAAATTATTGTGTGGTATCAGAAAAAGTTCTTAAGATGGAAAAATAGTAGTTTTTCAAATTTCTTTATTCCAAAACGATTTTTGTCAAAAAAAATTCTTGTCCCTCACCCTTTAACCCAGGGGGATTGAAATAAAAGTTAAAAAAGATATGAATGATGCACATTACTGAACCAGAAAATTGCAGAAGTTGCTAGTTAGAAAATTACCACAGGAATTTTTTAACTAGCAACTATTATCGATTTTTTTGCAACATTGTGCTTACAATATTTATCTGACTGACTAGAGCTGCATAGCTATAGCTGGGTTTTGGTCCGAACGCATCTCAAGTACGGTTGTACGTCTCTAAATGGAAGCACGTGGATTATTATTTCAAAAGTTATCGAAATATATGATTTTAAAAATGTACTACAATATGTTATCACTTACTAAATACCTACAAAACTCTGAAATGTGTTAAAATTCACACTTCATATCGATTTTTTATTTCGATGAGTATTATATAAAAATGCTATTTGTGTATGTATTTGCTTTTAGTCGTTCTACCGTCGAGTTAACCTAAATTTCATTGGCAAACGCAACCAATATATCATCCCCCCCTTCTTAATTTCAACTCTTAAAACAATATTTATAAGATTCCGCAAAATAAATTCAGCCAAACAAATCCACGTTAGTTGAAGTTTGGAGAATAAACGAAACAAGTAGCTACACAGTCGGTTGATTGTCTTAAAGAACGGCATTTCATACGGGCATGATTCATTGAAACGGTATTTTACCGGCTATAATTTCAGTTTTCGTTTCCACAGCGGAACTTCGAAAGTAAGTTTCACGGTTACATGAAGACGGGCTGTACGTCTCCCACGATGATCTATTATGACAAACTGTATCTCAACTATACGAATTTATTGCTACTTTGCTCGATACCACTAAGACGAGATGTATATTCTTGACAACTGTGCTGCTAAGATAACTACCTAATTAGCTCAACAACACTAAATTTTGTCCTTATTAATTCTGTCTCGTAACTTCTACATAAATGTTTGTCTGATGCTAAAATATTCTGCTAAAAATTTATTACTTCAAGAAATAAATCTTTAAATATTCTCACACATTTAAGGATTTCGTAGGTATCTAAAAACTAAAAAATCAGCTGTGGCCACCACAGGACCGACCGCCATAATAAAGTACTTGTATAAAATACATTCTAGCAGCAGAGTAAAAATAACTTGGCCTGATATTTTCTACCAGAGATATTATTTATCATGACCATGGAAACGTTAGATATAAGTATGAAAAAATTGAGTCGAAATATTTTTCAAAGTTTTTTAGTTTTATCAAAAAATGTCTCAAATAAAAGTTGTTAGTTATTGCTTTTATAGCCACTATTGTTCAATATATTTTTTCGAAATATTTTTCTATTGTGAAATATTCGCAAAAATCTTAAAATCGACACGAGTAAACTCCCATTTTTAGTCAACCGATTTTTACCAAAAGTTGATCAACTCGTGCCATTGATGACAGAAGCTTAAATATGAAGTTTCATAAAAATCCTTTCAGCCGAATTTGCTCTGCCCGTGTACACAGACAGACGGACGGACGGACAGACAGACCGACAGACAAAATGCTGAAAATAGTCAAAACGTTATGTAGGGACCTCAATTCGTGGAGATCCACCGAAATCTCGAAATGTCAAAATCGGTATGATCACATCCCTTATATATGTTGTCGGTCGGTTCAGTTTAATTTTTTTTCTGCGAAATTTTCGCAAATTATTTAAAATGTGTTTAAAAAATTATATGGAAGCTTCTACTCAAATAACGAATAAAAATTATTATCAAAAACTCTTTATTTTGATGTGATTATAGAAAAAATATTCCTAGACACTCAGTATTGCCTTCTTACACTTATTAAATACCTAATAAACCCTGAAATGTGTGAAAATTCACACTTCACATATTTTTACCGACCGTCAACATATATAAAGGAAGTATTGTGATCATACCCATTTTGACATTTCGAGATTTCGATGGATCTCCACGAATTGAGGTCCCTACATAACGTTTTGACTATTTTTAGCATGATGTCTGTCTGTCTGTCTGTCTGTCTGTCTGTCTGTCTGTCTGTCTGTCTGTCTGTCTGTCTGTCTGTCTGTCTGTCTGTCTGTCTGTCTGTTTGTCTGTCTGTCTGTCTGTCTGTATGTCTGTCTGTCTGTCTGTCTGTCTGTCTGTCTGTCTGCCTGTCTGTCTGTCTGTCTGTCTGTCTGTCTGTCTGTCTGTCTGTCTGCCTGTCTGTTGGTTTGTCTGTCGGTCCGTGTACACGTGCAGAGCAAATTCGGCTAAAAGGATTTTTATGAAACTTCATATTTAAGCTTTTGATATCAATGGCACGGGTTGATCAACTTTTGGTAAAAATCGGTTAACTAGAAATGGAAGTTTACTCGTGTCGGTTTTAAGCGAATATTTCACAACAGAGAAATATGTCGAAAAAAAAAATTAACAAAGGATGCTATAAAAACAATAATAATAAAAACGTCTCTTTGTTTAACCTATTACAGAGGTAGAGATTGGTATATTTATAAAGTAGATGCAATAAGAGATTAAACCCCAAATAGAAAAAGCACAAATATAAACAGAAATATTAATTTAATAAATAATAGCTGTAAAGCTAAAACAATTTAGTAGATATACCACTTATTACTATGCTGGGGAAACACCACATATACCACAAAGGTATGTGCGTGGTATCCAGAGCCGCAGTAAAGGGGGGGGGTGGAGGGGGCGACGGCCCCTAGCGCACTAAGGAAAAGGGCGCCGACGAGCTTGACTAAGGGGCGCCACATTGCGAAGGTGAGGACCTTTTTTTTTCTCATTACTTGGATTTTGGGAAGTGACGACCACCTTTTTTTGCCAAGGGTGCCAAAACACAGTTTTGCCCCTAGCGCAAGTTTTCCTTACTGCGGCTCTGGTGGTATCAATGTATATGGATTTTAAGTAGTGAACGATCCTATGTATATATTATATATTAGTTATATTAACTTTTATATACATGCTAAAGTAAAAATAAAAGATGTGCAATGTATTTACAAATAATAACTAACAACTTTTATTTGAGACATTTTTTGATAAAGCAGCATAAATTAAACAAGTACTTTGTGATGGCGGTCGGGCCTGTGGTGGCCACAGCTGATTTTTTACTATATATTTAAAATTCCAATTACAAAAATCCAAGTTTTGATAATCTGCAATCGTGGACGCTATACCATATCGAGCAGTCTCTTTAGACCACTTAAGACAATTTAAGTTTAACTTTGTATCGTGGGTATAGCTTACTAAGCTCGGACAAAAAATTCCAATATTTGGTAGCCTTTATCCTATCCCTTTTTCGTCTTATTATTATTATATATTATTATTATTGAACACTTCATACACATGAGTTACATTCTTTCCTTGTTTTTATTTCATTTTTTGAACTGTATGTACAAAACGACTACTTGTTTGTGCAGATTTTATTTAGTAAGATAGCGAATCGTTTTGCGAGCGATTTAAAAATACAATAAGAACAAACAAATGAAATAATGCGGTTGATATGTCTGACATCGCTCTAACAACATATCACCAAAATGTGATAGTTGCAAAAGATGGAATTCAACGGTCCCGTAGAAAAGGAATAGCGCGACGTGCCCGCGTAACTATAACATAAGCGTAAGGTGCGGCCAGCTTAGAAATCGTCTTGATTTGCCATTCCCTCGAAGCACGTACGAGTTTGAAGCCAAACCGTCGCGCTAGGATACAAACCCGGGTCTTATAACTCCTCATATACACATATCAAGGTAGTATTGTCACGGTGAAATCAGCTTCATAGGATATTGCCACGTTCAAGCGGACACGCAGGTTCTGAATGTCCTCGTACCTTACGATTACTGCCGCTCTAAACAGTGAACGCGCTTTTGACCAGCTTACTGTAGGTTGTTTACTACGCATTCGCCGGATCTTTTCACGGTACGTTAATTAAAACAGTTTGTTATTGTGTATGTCCCGTGACGGACTTGTCACCGTTTTACTACTTCTGACTCATAAATTCACTACATAAATAAATTCTCCATTCCTGCAAAATGGAGAATTGGACTGTTACATTACACAAAGAAAATGAATCATAGAAAAACAAGAAACAGCTCGGGGAAATTTTATTAGATATAATATCCACACTTAAGTTATGGTTGGGTTACTTATAAAACCTCTAAAAATATATATATATATATATATATATAAATGGAAAGATATTTTTTTTTTAATTTTCAGTATGGTTCACAAAAAAGAGTGTGATGGAATAAAACTTGGAACTAACCGAGTATACCGGTAGCTTTATTTTGAAATCCCGTATGTAAAAAATAACCATTCTTTCAAGAGAACTTAAAAACGATTTGCACTACCGTCCGAGTTGCCGTGGTTCCGTGGTAAGACAGTTGCCTACGGAGCATAGGGACGCAGTTTCGAATCGCCCCCACCTTTTTCGGATTTTTATCTTCCGATATTTTGCAGTTTTGGGTAGCGTTTCTGATATTTCGACATTTTTTATTTCTCGAAAAATTAGACTTATTTTCTCGAGAATTCTCGAGAAATCTCCAGAAAAATAATTATTAGAATATATATCTTTTTTTAATGTTGAAAATATTGTAGAGGATAAAAACATGTTAAAATTATAGTCAACTTTAAAGTACTAAAGTATTCATTTAAATAACATTAGAACAAATGGATAACGGGGGTTTAAAAATTATTACGAAAACGGCACGTAATTGCATATTAATTGAAAATACATATGTATAGAGAAATTTTCAAAATTTAAGAAATTAATAATAATAGCAATAATTATTTTATGTAACTTGTAGGTAATCTTTTACATAATGCTTCGTTCAGAACCTCCAAATTATAAATTAGAATTAACGTGAAATTAGTACTTAACATAAAATTTGTACGTAGAAACTAAGCAGCATTCACAATAAAAATTAAGAAATTAAACCACTGACAGATATTTTTTATCGATTTCTACTTTATCGATAGATATTTGGCATCTGTTTACTAATGAAATAAAATTTACTACTGTTTGGCTAATGAGTTTTTGAGTGTTTAATAGTTCTGAATAGAATTAAAATAGAGGAAAAATTTATATTTATACTCATAGAAAACACAAAGATGTGGATAGAAGCAAAAAAATTTGTTCATAGAAATTTTTAGGTTGACAAATGCTTACTGCGCATGCGTAAGGGTCTGAATTCTACAGAGTGATTATTTAATGGCGAGACGACGTCATCGAATTTTACGTGCCTCCTAGCAGAATACTATGACTATAATAACCTTGAAGAAAATTTGATTATGAAAAAAAGATTATGCGCATGCGCGCATAATCGCCTGCTACGATGTGTATGAAACGGCAAATTATTAAAACTTCCAGTGATGTCGTCTCGCCATTAAATAATCACTCCGTACAAACATCTCATTTTAATTTATAAGTATAAGTATTAATTTTGAAGGTTGTGAACGGTAACGTACAGTTACGTATAACAAACATTTACGTTAATTCTAAGTAATTCTAATTCCTAATTTCGAGGTTCGAGGTTATTGTAATAAATAATACACTAAATTAAAATAAAATATTGTAACAATAAATACTAATTAGCTAAATATTATAAATCGCTTCTTATCTGTTGCCACAGTTGCGTTGCGGGAGACAGAAGACAAATTTTATCAAAATTAAATTATAATCAGTGACTCACTAAACATTATTATTTTTTAAATAGTTTTTTAAAAGCACAATGCGTTTAACGTGGCGTCGAGAAAAATTTACATTTCTCGAGAAATGAAAAATAAGAATTATAACTTTTTCTCGAGAAATTTTCGAGAAAGAATTCTTGAAAAGAAACACTAGTTCTGGAGTTAACTCAGCCTCAAACATTTAATACTTAAAATTAGTAACTGTTTATAAAGAAATAATAGGACCGGTTGCAACTTACACTGACTACGTGGCTTTCATAGGTGTGACCGGCGGTCTAAAAACGAAGATTTACCTTCTCTGCCCCAATACGCCTATCTAGGCGTTAGGAACCTATTATTTTAATTTTATTTACTACTGCCTAACAGTGTTGAAATTATCCAGATAAATTATCTGATATTATCTGAATAAGTATGTAGAAATTAATGTTATTATCTGTTATATTTTATCTAAATAACCGCTTTCGTTGTTCTTTCTTTTTAATGTAAATTGAAACTTTTCTAAACTCACAGATAACATTTTGGTCTCTACTTTGAACCGTTTTCCTTTATTGTTTTGGTCTTGACTTGGATCCGCTTTCCTTGTTTTGCTCTTTGCTTCGACCCGTGTTCCTTTTTTTGTTCTTCACTTCGATTCGTTATCTGTTGTTGTTAACTAGAAAACGCATCATATTATCTTGTGTCGGTATATGAATAATACTCCTATTATAACCAGAATTACGAATTTCACGAAAATGAAACAGTGAAGAGCTAGAATAGTTCAAATAAGTCTACAATTCAAATAAATAAAAATAGGAATTTTTGCCACTAAGTTTGCCATTTATGCAATTATACGTAGGGTCCAAGTTCATTCCTATCCATTTGATTCATCCTATATCACGACAGTCGCCTCTTTCGAAAAATAGATCTGGTTTAATTTTTTTAATAGCTGCGATTGTTAAGTCGCCTGTAGGGTTATTCCTATTGAAAGCCACGTGTTTAATTTTTGCGACTAAACAATCGAACGACTGAAAATCGCAAGTGGACACCTTAATCCAAGAGATAACCTTCAGAGTCTTTGATATGTAATTCCAGAAAAGATAACCCTTGTGCAATTTATGTCCACCCTGTAGTTACACCTTTTTTGTATCTAAAATATGTTTGTGTCCCGAATAATTCGAAACTAACACCAGCGGCAAATTATTTGTCTTGCAAAGAGCGTTAAACGTAGCAGGGTATAAAAGTTATGTTCAAAGTATTCTCACACGTTGTGCATCTACTTTTCCTTAGAATTTAATTTTAAACCTGTGTTTAATTTAAACTGGTTTATTCAGAAAGTAGTTAAGTTGAACAAGACAGTTCGTAGCCGATACAAGAAGCGCGAAATTAATTCAAATAGCCACATATCTACGAGAGTAGAGACGCGGGCCGACTATTCGACTTTGCACTTAAGAAAAGGCGTTCGTTTTTTTCTTGCACACGCGGAATGAACCCAGCACCAATTAGCGATATTTTATGGAGCAATTAGATCGATTAAAGAGGGTGCTTTTGATTCCGGAGTGGTGACGAAGCGGGTTGGTAAGGGAGGAGAGAAAGAAAGGACAGGCAGTCGGTGTACGAGTGACTTTGGACAGGCGGGAGTCGAACCCGGTCGCGATCACTTGAAACTGAGTGATCCGTGTGCATTGCACAGAGCATCCTCTTATAGTCTGGGACTAATTAGACGCGATGCGAGAGATCGGGAGGCGAGAGAGCTTTAATTAACATTCCACGTTCACCTTCTAGCAAGGAGTTGCAAATTAAAGGCAATAACTGCCAAGATGAACATTGGCAAAACGTTACGTTCGTCGATGTGAGCCACCGACGTTTTTGTTTGCTAATTGTTGAATTAATTCCGTGTCCTTTCATCAATTCAACGCTTCAACTCCGCGTACAATGAAATGCTGATTTCATTACAAGTTTCTCAAACAAATGACTTTTTCTCCACAGTTGCAAAGCGGTAGAACGATCGTCATAGTCACCGTTAAATGTCACTACCGCCTCAGGTTAAATTTAACAAGTAAACGTTACGTTTGTCCTGGTACATTTCAACTCTCTATTCCTGCAACCGCCGACACCGCTACCTTCTTCAAACACCGTCTTATTATTCTATGAGAAGCCAACCTGCAAATTAAGAAATATCAACTATCACAGACATTTTCATATCTCTCGCATAACATTATAAGAGCTCCTATTGCAAAATTATATTAAAACCGACGTACCTATTTAATTTATGCTTCATAAAAAAATCTCATATCCTCTACATATCTAAAACACTACATAAGAAAGTTACTCCTGGTTTAGCTTAACCCTTAACTCTCGTTGTGCATCATTCTTGGGCGCTCAGTCGAGTTGAGTTTTGACCTAATTCACAAAAGTCCCTGTTCTGTTAGGTATCCGATCTTTCAAGGGAATCTGTATACTAACACACGTTAGACCAGAGTCGAGCAAACGGTAGATGGCGATCTACTGGTCGATCGAAAACACTCGGGTGGTCGGTCGCTGGACCATCTATAACCTCTTATTTGCTTGTTTGATCACTTAAAACGCATAGCAGTGAAATCCGTTTCAATAGGGAAAAACCTCTTGATTCTTGTGCAACTAACGCGTAATATGCATTCTGCGCGTGTTGCTCACTATGCTTTTCCTCCGATTACCATTTTTAAATAAATAAATAATTAAGAAAATATAATATAAATATGGTTAACAGCCGTTAATGCGCGCGCAGCCAATACGGAAATGAAAATTCTCAGAAACTGCACATGCGCATTGCTACGGATTTATTCTTTCCCACACAACGCACATGCACATTGGGTGCATTTATCATTTCCGCATCGCCTACGCGCGCATGTGTGTAACATGCGAAATTAAGCTAATTTCCTGTCAACTAACAGTATCGAAATGAGACATTGATGCTCTCTATGAAAACCTGGACTCTTAATAGATTTATATCCTTATTCTGTACCAAAATATATATTTAAATAGCGATGTTATATTAAAACCTGGTCAAATGTACATGTTATAAAGCTGGATCCAGATTATGAACCGGTCCTGTGATGTATCGCGTAAGGTAACACGCCATGTAACATTTTTGTCTAGATTAGACGAGATCACGCGTACAAGCCGAGTGGTTCGCAAAATGCTCAACCTGATCCACCCTGCGTCGGGTTTTGTTTTGAACACAAAGGGATTCGCTGAATTTGTACTGAATATAGACTGTAGTTTCGGCTCTCGCCATTGATAAAATTACAACTTCGACATTGGCGAGAGCCGAAACTGCAGTCAGTATATCAATAAAACATTCTGCACAATATTTTATTTAACAACCTCTTATCTACTTTGTAATACGTTCGCAACATGTAGATTTCAAGTTGAACAAGGAGAACTCGGTTCGCTAATGTGGACCCAGATTAAGATAGAACAAAATCTGACCTTGAATTTTACCACCGCCAGTATGTAAAGGATGGTTTCCAAATAACGTAGACGTAGAACGGAGAAATAAAACGTAGAACGTAAAACGTAGTTTTTGTTGCTCTGATTTCCAATAAACTTAGAATATCGTGTCAAAATTCTTTAAGTTAACCTCTTTATAAAAGAAGTTTCTTTAAAAGTGTTGAATAACATGTATTCGTCAAAAAATATGGGCGATGATTTAGCAATGCTAGCAATTTTTATTGTTACTTTATGCTAATTATTCGCAAACAACGTCGTAAACACAGAATATCTAAAGCACGATGGTAGTTTAGACCAATTTTGCAACCAGGTATGCCACAATGATGTCAGCCGCCCATGTGCAAACATACATAATACCCTTTTCACACTAGAACTTTAAGACAAGTGAACTTAAAGTTTATCGATGTTTAACATCGGTATGCTTTCACACTTGATGTTTAAATCTCCGGTGCTGTCATCAGCTACAGTAATTTTGTCCTTAAGTTACCGTCATGAAATTACCAGTTTTGAACTGTCTGCGCAGACGCACATTTTGAATTATTATAAACAAATATGGATATTTCATTTCATTCTACAATAAAGACACTACAATAAAGAATATATTACACCTATATTAACATGTAAGTCGATACATTTTATCTCAATTATTGTAGCTCTGTATTTTATTAAACACATTATTAAAATAAATAATTTTATTATAACAGAAGTATAAACTTCTTATAACGTCGATATAATTATTCTTGGTTATGATAATATAAAATGTTCACAGCACAAATTCAAAGAGTATTTTTTTATAATAGAAATTATGTTGGCAATGCGGACGATGTTTAAGACGCAGATCTCTGTCTTAAACATCGCTTGTATTTAGACGAGGCCATACGGTTTCACATTAGCGTTTAAAGACACATTCACTTTAACATCCGATCTTAAAGTTCTAGTGTGAAAAGGGTATAAGATCGGCTTTTCTAGAATCGAACCAAATGTCGCCCGTGCGCAAGCTTTCATAAGATCGGCTACTAATAGGGTTCAATAGAATCGACCCCAAATTCCGCCTATTTGCTGCGAGTATGCCGAAAAGTTTCCACAATAGTTTATCTATTATATATTAAACAATATATATTCATTATTAAACAATAATCTAACCATGGTAATCATTTATTTACCTTATTTCCTTTTACCTATTTTACCTTTAATACCGTGAACCCAACAAATGTTGACAGGTTTTTGTCTACATACGACATTTTGAGTATGTTTTGTCATTTTCTATCATTCTTTCCTACTGGCCGGACGTAAAAACGTAGAAGTAAAATATAAAAATTATATATATAAAAGCCCTAATTTCTGTGTGTACGTAACGCTAAGTTCTTTGGGGCTAGCGGGTGTTGCGGCAAGCAGGCGGCCACGAATTGAGTGGGGAAACGACGTACCTCGACAAAGCTGACTTACCAGAGCTCTCAAATCAGTCACAAATCAAACAGAAATCAGTACGTTTGGTTACCTGATGAAAGGATGTTGTGTTAATTGATGTTACGCCCGCGGACTGACCGGTCCGATACTAATTTTTAAACGACACGCATTGAGCGGCTTTTTAGGATTACCTAGGTATAATCCGAAACAGCTATACCATTGATGTCCAGCATATGGCCCGCGGGCCGTATCCGGCGCGTTACTAATTTTGAAACGCACGCATTAAGCAACTTTTTAGGATTTCCTAGGTATAATCAAGAAACGTTTTTGTTTTGTTAATATACGCAGAGTCATGCAAATTTTAATAATTGATTCTTGTTTATATTGATTTTTATTCGTTACCAGTTTGCCAACGCTGTTGGCAAGGGGTCTGCTAGTATGAATATACTACGTGAACGACCATCTATGTCTGATTGGAAACCGTAGCATGCATTTTCCTATTACTTATATTTTCACGTAGACGTAGAATTCTACGTCTACGTCAATAGGAAAACATCCTGAAGTTGTATTACTGATGTCAAGTACGACTTGTTAAGTTTCGTTATTAAAAAGTTAAAATATCTGAGTAAAAACTTTTTAGCAACACTATCTTTTGTTTTGTATTTTAAAAAATAGTACCCACTTAGAATGTACATGTTCGCTTGAGGAATTAAGAATTTTTATATAAAACTAAAAACTTAAAGGTTGAAATCCCTGGTTAAAAGTACAGGTAGAGTTCTAGAATGTACTTTTGTTTAATGTGTGAAAGTTTAGTTTGGTAATGGGTTTAGAAAAGAAATGTTTAGGCCAGGATGATCCGGAGTCAAGAGCCCTCAAATCTCCCGCTATTTGTGTATATTCGATTGCCACATTCACCGGAATAAACCCGACTGGAAACACACGACAAGTGATGATTATTGCGGTAGAATACATTCTGTACAAAGTGGTAGACGATAAAACTTTATGTATATTGCTTTCGTCCGAGGGAACTGTTCTTCGTGACGTTTCAGAACAAACCCCTGTGCTTCTTCTTCTTATTTTCTTCAACCTAATGGCGAACATTCATAGACGTGGAAGTATCAGCATATGTAGGACAATTGCCGTCAAATATTACTAAATTAAATCTTCTGCAATGTTATGCATCTTATGAAATGGCGGCATTCATTTTCATAGCTTGTTAGTTGTTGGTACTTTACCATTCTTTATCTTCTACATCGCCTGCTTTTAAAAGGTGAAGGTATTTCACATTAAATATACATTGTTAACATAACAACAGATAAGAAATAGCAATGATAACAAATCAGATACATAACGTTAACATTATAAACGCTCTACAATAGGGTATATATTTTCACAGACCTAACTAATAAATTTCCAATTATGAAAATGAAATACTATAACTATCGCCATATTAGTTATTGATCAGGACCTCATGGCAGTCAAAAATACACTTCCTAAGTAGGTATATCTATACCAGCGTTTCCCAAAGTGCTATTTATATCACTCTTGTTTCATAAAAATGGATATTTAAAAGAAAAAAAATCATGACCACCAAAAAAAATCTGTGGCCACCACAGGACCGACCGCCATCATAAAGTACTTATATAAATTACATTCTAGCAGCAGAGTAGAAATAACTTGGCCTAATATTTTCTAACAGAGATATTATTTATCATAACCATGGAAACGTTACATATAAATATGAAAAAATTGAGAATTTTACAGAAATTATTCGAAATTTTTCGTTTTATCAAGAAACGTCTCAAATAAAAGTTATTAGTTATTGCTTTTATAGCAACTTTTGTTCAATAAATTTTTTCGAAATATTTTTGTGTTGTGAAATATTCACAAAAATCTTAAAATCGACATGAGTAAACTCCCATTTTTAGTCAACCGATTTTTATCAAAAGTTGATCAACTCGTGCCATTGATGGCAGAAGCTTAAATATGAAGTTTCATAAAAATCCTTTCAGCCGAATTTGCTCTGCACGTGTACACAGACAGACAGACGGACGGACGGACAGATAGACCGACAGACATCATGCCAAAAATAGTCGAAACGTTATGTAGGGACCTCAATTCGTGGAGATCCATCGAAATCTCGAAATGTCAAAATCGGTATGATCACAATACCTCCCTTATATATGTTGGCGATCGGTAAAAAGATTTAAGATTCAGTGAAAAATTTATTCAAGAAAAATAAATGTAATACAGATACACAGAAAAAACAACTTTCTGGTCTGATATATATGACCAATTTCCTCATTTATCAAAAAGGGAATATCAAATGAAAGCCCTTAGTACGTGGATTAACGACCAAAATTTTATTTTTGCAAAATAATTTATTTTGATGCAATTTTTATCAAAATTGTGCAAAAAAATGTTTGTCCCACACCCTGTAGCCCAGATGGTTTAAACTAAAAATCTGAAAAAAAAAACTGAGTAATATACATTGGTGTGAACCGGAATAGTACAACAGGAATTTTTGATCAGATTATGTTTTCGGAAAATAACGCATTTTTTTTTGTTTTTTGGTTGATGATGTAAATATTTAATATGTTATGTAAAACAACAAACCAGTATGCCGTCATGGTGTAGTGGTTAGCATCTCGCTTTCTAAATTGCAAACTGGGGTTCGCTTCCAGTCTCCAGACAATTTTATTTTTTATTTTTTTTTGCATTTATATTTTGTTTAAATTATTTTTTCAAAATTCTAGTTATATTCTAGTTATTGGCATTTAATTTTTAAAAGCGTAAATTCAATAACCAGTGGCGATTGTTGAAATTATATTTTAATTCTATGTTTCAATGTATACGAAATCAGAGGGGCAGAGCTTATGACTTAAATAACCAATGGAAGCCAGAGGCGCAATTTTCAAAATCTTAATGAACCTTGCTATATATAAAAAAAAAATAATACTGCACATAGAAACCTAAATAATGGTATTAGGCACTCGAATTAAAATTAACAAAAAAATATTTTAACATAAAATTTGTTTTGGCATCCCAAATAATCATCATTCACTTGCTAAATACCTGAGAAACCCTGAAATGTGTGAAAATTCAAACTTCACATCAATTATTTTGTAATGCAATGCTATAATTTGTTTACATCGTTGAATTCAGAATAAAATTCTCTTTCAAATAAAAGAACAATTGTGTTCCCATTTAAAATAAGAAAGTTGTACAAAGCATTTTGAGAACTGGTCGAAAAATTTGCTTCGCTCATTAATATTCTTTTATAAAATAGCAATTGTTGTCTAATTTAACCAACCTCGTATTTATTATAGTTCTCGAGATTACAATAGTGGACAAATTAAAATGAACATCAAGTAGAGAAAATAAATGATGAGCAATCGAGTAGCAAAAACCTCAAGTTTTTCATTTGTTTGAAACTTTTCAAATCTAATTGTCATCTACGCTGCAACAAAATGTACAAGAGACAGAAATTTAAGCTGGGGTATTCTGAAATTCCACGTTTAAATAACCATGCACATTGGAACGATATTATAAGTTTCACCATAAATTTGATTTAACAGTGAACTGAATAAGAAGCAAAACTGGCTCAAGACTTCTGATGCAATTAAACATGATTTGTTCTAGCTCATTTGCACCGGGTACTCAATGCTTCGGTTCGTTCTGTACACATTCGCTCTCTGAAACAATCCTAAGATGACGAATAGCCATTTCAACCGAACAAAAGCTTATCGTTGCGGAATCAACGGATAAAGGGTTACTCGAGGGGTGGCAAAATGCAGGGAAGTGAGGTGTGAGACGGGAAGGAGCAAAGATGAGAAAATGCGATCCTGTAGGGGTACAGCGATTGTTAACTTCACTTCCCACCGTTCTAAAGGATTTAAGTACACTTCCTTAAAACCATATGATCCTTTTTTGGATGGGGGAAGGTGTTTTTATGGTTTGCTTGCTTTTCACTTTCTATTCAAGATTTATTGAGTTGATAATTAGCTGATTTATTGATAATAATATTAATTTCTGTGAATGCGAGAGAAAGACAGTTACGTACGGAATGCCGATCAAATAATCGCCTTTAGTCGAGAGTAAAAGATGAAATGCCGCTTTCTTTCTATCATATTGAGTGACTTTTTCGCACATTTCAACCCTTACCCTGCAAAGACATCACGTTTCTTTTATCTGCTAAATTGTCTGCAGTTTGTTGGCATAACCTTGCTCTTTACGTAATTTGTCTGTCTATCTGTTTCAAAACGGTTAGATGCATTTTCACATAGGCAGAATAAAAGAAGGATTCGAACAAAGTACATGGCGTCTTAAAATTTTATTTCGCTCAAAGGTACGGCGGACGCAAATTATAAAATCTCACTTATTATTTGCTTTACAGAAAAAATGTGCATAGCAAAAATAGTTAACTCTTCTTAGTTTTATATGCAGAGTGTATCGAGATACACGATTTTTCTAGAAAATGCGATCTGTGTTGGGAAAAAAAAATTTGATAACCAAAGTTTAAGAATTTCGATTATTTGGGTAAACTTTGGTTTTCAATACTACCATTCGTGGTAGTATTGAAACTTTTCAGAACAAACCGGAAGTGCAGGATATACAGGTTCATAGAATAATCAGGAAAAAAAAAATTGGAGAATTTCCTATTCTTTTTAAATACTTGCTGAAAGATGAAGAACGATTTCAAATGTATTTTTAGATTTTATACTTCTTAACCTGGCACTTTTTTAACATAACCTAAGATAATGCTTTGTTATTAAATTAGAAGGTAGATAGCTCGCATTCTATAACCTAGCCGAACCTAGCGCAGCAATAGACGTCAAATTTACGTTGATATATGGGGAAATCTAACATAAAATTGCAAGTTAAAAAGTGAAAAATAATGAAAACTGTGTATAAAACTAACTATTTCCGTACCTAATATAAATTATTGTTATCTAAGAAAGATATCCCTACAAAAATTTCATGAAAATAATGCAAATTGAGTGTGTATATACATATATGACTTCGGAGCCATTTTGTGTTTTATTTTTATTGCTCAACCCTCAGAATTTGTTAATGCTTCAGGCCGTTGGATGACTTAATCCGCCACTGCGCGTTTCGTTGCGTTGCGTTGGGTATGTTTCCACCTTAAAACGCCTGATTCAATACCGAACTAATTAATGCTTGCAATAATATTGTGTTCTGTAAGGTTTATTTTCTTTCAAGGACTACGTTTTTCTGTTATCCTCCTTTTTCGTGCTGCGTACGCCACTGATTGCACTGAAGTTATTTATCCAATAGGTTGTTTAAGTTTAGAAGTAACAATGACAGATCTACAACCCTTAACGGACATTGATTTTCACGATCACATAACTTCATTTTAGGTGAATTTCTACGTCACTGAAAATTGAAAAAGTTTTTTTCTTCCATTGGTTTTAAACTACAAAAGAATAGAAACCATTGAGCAACATAAACTAAAGCTCTCAATTCATCATTAGAGTGGCTAAAAACTCATTTAAAAAAAAATACGACAATAAATATATAATTATTAACTAAGGCAATAAAAGCAATCGTCCACAGAAAAAAAAAAAAAAAAAAATAGTCGAAAAAATTGGAAAAGAAGTGCTCGAAACATTGAAAAACCGTAGAACGATATTAAAAGGTTAGATTAAGTTAGATTAGGTTAAATTATGAGATCCTGCTACACTTCTCTTGCTAGGGAACCATCAAATCGAGCTTATAAATCGACCCATCCTACGAAGATCGTCGAAGCTCAATATTTTAATTTTTTGAATTATGTAAATTATCTAAATATTAGAATACCCTGTAGTCTTTCCCTGAAAGAATAAATGTATCTCACAAAACTATACAGTATTGGTAGCATACTGTGCAAATTTTAGTTTTATGAGAAACGATTTTTTTCATGGAAAGGTAAAAATATTTTACTTACATAATTATAAAAAAAAATATATATATTAAGTTAGGACAATCTTCGTAGGATGGTTCGAAATGATCTCCAGTACTTGACGAGTGTTGCGACTGTAGATGGCAGCACTAACAATGCTTTTCGACGTTGATGACGTACCTTCAACTCGTGGTTAACAACTGAGGACCGGTTTCTGAAAGCTTAGTTCTAACTATAAACTATAACCAAAAATTAGACAATGGTTGCTATGGTTACTTATGGGATTGTTATATTGTAACCGAGTTTAACCCAAAGATTAAACTCGGCTAAGCTTTCGGAATCTGGCCTTGAATAAATATATTTATCTGTCATAACTCGGTACTTCCCCGGCGTTTTCGCGTTAGGCAGTGGTGATACGTCGTTATAAAAGATAATTTGACCCAAACTTAAAACAATTTTTCGTTGTTATATTAATTTCGTCGTAATATTCAAAGTCGCTATAAGCGATAAGTTTCACGTATAAAAAGATTTGGTTCTGGCCGGGATTTTGAAATTTCGTCACAAAAACCGATATGTTGTTAAATCAGATGTCGTTATAAACGATATCCACTGTATATCAGTGAAACACAACAAAATAATATCATATAAAAAGTTTCTACACAATTACACAGGGGTTAAAACCCTGTATCTTTCGCTGTAGCACGGCACTGTAAATCATAAAGAAAAGTTGTATAATGTGTGGAGGAGAGCATTTATTAACAATCCATTTTAAGTGAAAAATGTCAAATAAATCAGTTCTTCAATAAGCAGTTTCGCAACAGAAATTTAATGCAGTATTTTAGCAGTATTACGTTTTAGGGGTAGAAGGGTGTAAGGGTAGGTAAACAAGTTTAAATGAATATGGAGGTAAATATCCAAGCGAAGAATACGAACAGTATACATATATCAATAAATTCATATCTAGCTCCAGCCATCAGCATACATAAATCATTAAACGTGTTAGTCCCGACTGTCTGATAAAGCTAATGTAATTTAAACCAAAAGTCGAGCATAGCGAGCGACTGTAGCGCCATCCCCTCACCCGCAACACTCAGAGACGCCACTATTCAGATCGAGACACCCGCAGGACATAGACACGAAACTTCTCAACGAGGACGCGATCCACAGATCGACAACTCGCTTATTTCTACATAAAACTGCAATACTTACTGTGTAAATATTACTCAACGTCAAATATTCGATCTCTTTTCACCCTTTTCCTTTTATTAATTACAGAAGGAACAATTGTTGCATAAGTCAGTATCGGAAAAAATTTATGTGAAGTGTGAATGTTCACACTTTTCAGAGTTTGGTATGTATTTACGAGGGTTGCCTTTTATATTTCGGGATTTGAGATCAAAACCAATTATTTATCAACAAAAGTGGCTTTATTGTTTTTCAAAATATTCTCCATGAAGATCAGTACACTTTTGTATGCGTTTGAAGCACTTTTTTCACTGCGATTGAGGCATTTTCCAATCCGATTGTTAAATTATGTGGGATCCAACGCGAATAAAATCTTTTTGACGGCCAAATTTTCATGCAATAGTGAAGGTATGCTGGTCCCACTAATGCCCAAGGATACCTCAATCTCACGATAAGTCAAATGACGATCTTGCAGAATCAGTTCACGCATAGCGTCAATGTTTTCAGGAACAACAACCGATTTTGGACAACCTTCACAAAATTCGTTCTTAAGTGAACTACGGCCACAATTGAAGCCTGTAAACTATCAATAAACATTAGTCATTGATAGTGCTTCATCGCCAAAAGGTGCTTCATCGCCAAAAGGTGCTTCATCGAATTAAGTTCAAAGATGCACTGTTGTTGGGTTAATCCACGTCGAAAGTTGTAAAAAATAATCACTCTAAAATGTTCACGATTTAATTCATTTTTTAGCCGAGATGAATTTTTTCATGTTACTGTAAACAACATAAATAGCGCTCGTACGTTGAAACGTTCTGAGTATGTATACCGTCAAAAATGTCAGACTGTACGATAGAAGCGTCAGTTGTCAGATAGCAGCACTAGTTTAGCGCAATCCCGAAATATAAGAGGCAACCCTCGTAGTAGGAAACAGAATGCTGGATGTCTAAACAGGCGCGCACCCAAGAAAGTGAGTCACGGCCTTGAGCCCACCCAAACACTCAAAAAACACTTTTAAACGTACACGTTTTTCTTGTAATTGAACGTAAATTCCCTAAAAAATGCAATATTTTCCGAAAACATAATCTGATCAAAAATAAATTTTGTATTATTCTGGTTCACATTTTTGTGCATTACTGAGTAATTTTTTATATTTTTAAATGAACCATTCTGGATTACAAGGTGTTGGGATAGATTTTTTTAGCACAATTCTGACGAAAATCCCATGAATTTATAATGTATATGTATATATACGTTGACCACGAAGCGCATATCCAGCTCGAAGGACCAAATGTTGCTACTGAAGTGCTTATTGGGCGGAGTAAGCAAAACAAGTGCCAATTGAGTTCACCAGGCATTGAGCGAGTAAACTGTATATAAATCACGAGCTGGTGGTTGATGTTGGAGTGAAACAGCAACTGTCACGGGATGGAGAGGTAATTGGGACCCTTTAGTGACGCGGCATGCATGCCAGTTTTAACACAAAGGGACACGTTCACTTTTGGAGAGACAAGTTCCTGATGAGACCCCGAAATATAAATATTATAAGGAGCAGGCGCGCACCCAGCGGGGGCTGACGGGCCAAAGAACTCAAAAAACACGTGGCTTTTACATGTTTTTGCCAAAATAGTGATGACTTTTTATTTTTTAGTCATCACTTGTATTTAGGATGCGTTTTCTTAGATCAACATTTGCATTTTCAAAAAGTACTTTGGGCCGTCGAAAGCGGAGTTAAGCAAGGCTGCCTACTATCTCCTCTACTATTTAATACCGTTTTGGACTGGGTTCTTCGTAATGCCCTCACAGAACACAGAGGCATACAGTGGGACTTCCAAAACCGTTTGGAAGATTTGAGCTATGCGGACGATATATGCCTTCTTTCACATAATTATGAAGATATGCAAGCCAAACTTGAAAGTATAAGTACTTTGGCAAATTTAGTTGGCTTATGCATAAATATAGGGAAAACCAAAGTAATGCGGATTGGTACCAATAACGTCAACATATTTTACATTAACGGCGAAGTCTTAGAAGATGTGGAAGAATTCTGCTACCTCGGTAGTGCAATAACGAGAGATGGAGGAACTACAAGGGACGTGAACAACAGAATACTTAAAGCTCAACAAGCTTTCGGCTTGCTGAAAGAAGTCTGGAAATCCAATAAGATCTCTCGTAACACTAAGGTACGCATATTTAAAACCAATGTAAAATCAGTTCTGATGTATGGCTGCGAAACTTGGAAAGTCACTAAAGAAATTACTCATAAACTCCAAGTTTTTATTAACAGATGTCTGCGCAGAATTTTTCGCATTACTTGGTCAGATCATATTCCCAATACTCATCTTTGGGAATCGACATCACAAAAACCTATCCACTTGGAAATTCAGGCAAGAAAGTGGAACTGGATTGGGCATACCCTCCGGAAGGCAGTAAACGACATCTCCAGAATGCCATTAGAGTGGAACCCTCAGGGAAACCGTCGTGGAGGCCAACCTGTATCCACATGGAGGAGAACAATATACAAAGAACTTGATGCTCACGGAACTACCTGGCGCCAGGTGAAAAGGCTTGCTCTTCACAGACCCCGATGGCGCGAGTTTGTAAAGGCCTTATGCTCCAGCGAGGAGATCTAGGACACAATATATATATATACTTTGGGCCATCACTTGTTGTCGAGTAATTTACCGTGTCCTACCCTTTGAAAATAATTTTGTCTTCTGAGCCCTGATTTTTGTGTTTAATACATAATTGTTTATATTTTTCGTGTGTTTTTCCGAAGTATCAGTATTTTTCTTATTGCAGACCAACTACGTAGTTCCAGACAGAAACAGACAGACACATGAGTAACCGTGTAATAGTTTTTTGGTCATATCTACGAAACCGTGAAAAAATAATACTAAAGGTTCTTGGTATATCTACGAAAGTCTAAAATAAAAATACTTACTACTTCTTAACTTCTAACAGAGTAGAATTTAGAGAAATTTGCGCAAGAGCCAAAATCTCATTATTCCATTCATCATAAAGACATAACTTGTTCTTAAGCTGTTGGGATGGACCCTACGCTACTCCGTTATCCTTCGGACGGCATCATAGCTCGCGCCACTGTAATTGCCCCAGGATTTCAATTAACTGCGGCAACAAATCAAACAGTTTTAGTTGCTGCTACCTTCTACCGGTATCTGAGTGTGAAGAGACGTACAAGGGTGCTTCATCCTTCGCTTTATTTCTTCTCTATCCTTTAAAATATATCCTTAGAATCGCTGAGTAACACTGTGCAGTAATTGGACGACTAAAGACTGTGATGAATGCCTTAAATTTTATGATAATCGCTACATAATTTGCCAGGATATTATTTTTCCGAAATTACATTTTGCTTCTGGTTAACACTGAGTTCTGGTTTTGTTGTTTGAAAATATTTTGTTGTGTCAGTTACTTTTCTCTCTCTTCTACAAGTATGGATCCAGGGGAATGAGGACTAACACCCTCCCCCCCTGGTAAGAAATTATTTATTATATATACTATATTTGGCGAAAATATAAATAATAAATCAGTTGTGGCCACCACAGGACCGACCACCATCACAAAGTACTTGTATACAATACGTTCTAGCAGCAGAGTAGAAATAACTTGGCGTAATATTTTCTAACAGAGATATTATTTATAATGAGCATGGAAATTTTACATATAAGTATAAAAAAAAATAATTAGAAAAAATTTCGAAAAATGTTTCAAAAATTTTTCGTTTTATCAAAAAATTCATAAATGTAAAAGTTCATTCTCAGTTTGGTTAAAATTTTAATGTTAAAATTTTCATTTAAAAAACGTAAAAAGTTCACTATTTTTAACCAAATCACCGTGTAAATCTTCATTTATTCAGGTAGAGTTATTTCTATGAAATATTACTTTTAACACCAGTATTACAGAGTATTTCCAAACGTTTAGGCGGAACTAAATGGGAATTTCGTTCTTTTAAGTTGTCATGAAAAGGGATCTTACTTGGACAGACCTTAATTTCATATTTCACTTTGGTATGTGAAAATTTAAAATTCTAACATTGAATACATGGAAACGAATGACATTTATTAAAAATTTTAATACATTTTTACATATTTTGAAGACAAAAAAAAAATAAATAAATAAATGCATAATTTTTATAAAGAATGACAAAAAATTAAAATTCAATGTAAAGTACATTTTATAATGACAATCAATTTAATTTATGATTTGCAATATGAGTATGATGTACAAAGCTTAAACAAAATGACCAAAAGTCAGAATTAATGGATAAAAATTACTAGATTTCAAAAACTAGTTCCGCCTAAACGTTTGGAATAGCCTATAGCTTGTGTCTTTGGTTTAAGCGGACCTAGATTTTCAATTCTAGTAACTTTTACCGATTAAGTGAGGTTTTTGATCATTTTGTTTAGGAAAAGCCCACTTCAAGCCGTAAAAAGTGAGTCCATGACAACTTAGAAAAATGAAAATTCCAGTTAGTTCCACCTAAACGTTTGAAATAACCTATAAATATTTTTTGTGAGTAAATTAATATAATTTGGCAGAAAAAGAACTTGAAGCTGGCCCTACTGGTATCACATGCCAACATGAAACATGAAATAACCCAAGCAAACGAAACTCCCATTTGGTTCCGCTTAAACGAAATAAACAGACTATACATAACAAATCAAATATAATCGGTTTCTAGTAACTGTTAACGTTGGTTTGAAGCTTTTGAACATGTTGCTTAACAAAAGCCAACTGCAATCATTAAAAAATTAGCTCGTCACAACTTAAGAAAATTAAAATTCCACTAGGTTCCGCTTAAACATTTGGAATAGCCCAGGATTTCCCAAACAGTGCGCCGCGGCGCCCTCGGGCTACAGAGGCGCCGCGAGAACGTTCCAATATTCCGACAACTGCGTTAGTTAGACCAATGTTTTGACTTAGGGTGCGGCGGGAAAATTCTTCCACATTAAGGGCGCCGGGAACCGAAAAATTATGAGAACCACTGGAATAACCTATATTAACTCTTTCACCAATCTTCCCCAAAAACCCATAATCTATCTACGCCACTGATGTTTATAATTTATACATAAACTATAATAGAACCAAAAATTAACAGTACTTTATTTTTAAAGATTGTGAAGTGTTATCTCTTCATTAAGGTCAGAATATAATCAGCTACTTTTATTTTATTCCCTTCTGAATAAAAACTTCTAAATAAAGAAACAAAATAAAAATTGTAAAATGCTAAGGGCTTTTTCGTCATGCCCCTCGACAGCTAGACAAGGAAGAGGCCATCTCTGTCTGAGTACCGGAACGTAAAGCCTGATTTACGTTTTTCCGGAGACAGATTTTAATGTTATTTCGAGTCACAAATTGTTTAAATAGCATCATGATTCAAGAAAGGAGACGTTTACTGGAACTCATTAGTATATCTTGGCCCAACGGTGACTTAGCTTGCCTTGATATTTATTCATATTATTGAAATGAATCTGGAAAGAAGACGAGATAAACGTGCACTGTTAACTCAACAACTTTTGTCAAACTTTTACTCAGAATATTACATCAGACATTAAACCACAATATTATTTTATAACATTTTAAAAATAATATCTCTAAAACGACTAAGAATAGCGACTGGCGATTTGAATTTTCTGAATTATCATAAAGATGAGCATTTTACACCAGTGGAAAGATATTGATTTTGATTACTATAGGCTATTCCAAATGTTTAAGCGGAACTAAATGGGAATTTCGTTCTTTTAGGTTGTCACGAGAAGGAACCTTGCTTGGGTTATTTCATGTTTGACGTTTGGTATCTGCAAATTTTTTTTTTTTTTTTAATTAGTATTTATTGGTCTTAGTTGCACTGACTATTAACCAGTGATGATCTGCAAACTTAAAATTCCAACAGTGAAACCATGGAAACTCGTAAAAAAGTGTTTATATCAATACACAAGCTATTCCAAACGTTTAGGCGGAACTAAATGGGAATTTCGTTCTTTTAGGTTGTCACGAGAAGGAACCTTGCTTGGGTTATTTCATGTTTGACGTTTGGTATCTGCAATTTTTTTTTTTTTTTTAATTAGTATTTATTGGTCTTAGTTGCACTGACTATTAACCAGTGATGATCTGCAAATTTAAAATTCCAACAGTGAAACCATGGAAACTCGTAAAAAAGTGTTTATATCAATACACAAGCTATTCCAAACGTTTAGGCGGAACTAAATGGGAATTTCGTTCTTTTAGGTTGTCACGAGAAGGAATCTTGCTTGGGTTATTTCATGTTTGACGTTTGGTACAGTCTGTTCCAAACGGTTAAGCGGAACTAGATTTTGCAATCTAGTTACTTTCATCGCCTAAATCGTGCTTTTCGGTCGTTTTGTTTAAGCTTTGTAAATCATACTTACAATTAACATTTTTTGGTTAAGGTTAATATCATTTTAAAATGTCATTTTCTTTATATTTTGATATTTTGTGCATTCTTAATACAAATTTCCCATTTATTTATTTTTTTGTCATTAAAATTTGTAAAAAAAAAAAAAATTTAATTTTGACATGTTCCATTGTTGGAATTTAAAATTTTGACATTCCAACGTGAAAAATGAAATAACCCCAGCAAGGTCCCTTCTCGTGACAACCTAAAAGAACGAAAATCCCATTTAGTTCCGCTTAACCGTTTGGAACAGACTGTATATGAAAATTTTAAATTCCAACAGTGAAACCATGGAAATGAATGACTTATGTCAAAAGTAAAATAATTTTTACAAATATTTTAATAACAAAAAAATAAATAAATGAGAAATTTGTATTAAGAATGACAAAAAATCTAAATATAAAGAAAATGACATTTTAAAATGATTTTACCTTAAACCAAACTGTTTATTGTAAATATAATTTACAAAACTTAAACAAAACGGCCAAAAAGAACGATTCAAACGATGAAAGTAACTAGATTGCAAAATCTAGTTCCACCTAATCGTTTGGAATAGTATAGGCCAGTGTTTCTCAACCAAAAACGCACCGCAGACCAGTATAATATATAATTTTCTACCGCGGACCATTAATAATAATTGTTGGTTCATTTTTTTTCGAGAAAACAAATATACTTAACGTGCTACTAAATACATTTATTTTATTTGTAGAAAATCGCAGAAAGTTTACAGAAAATAAACAAAATATAAATTATTTACATAAAAAATGTGCATAATTTTTTTTAAAATACTGCACAAAACTCATAAAAATTTTCGCGGACCACTAAAATTTTTCTAGGACCACTGGTGGTCCGCGGACCACCTGTTGAGAAACACTGGTATAGGCTATTCCAAACGATTAAGCGGAACTAGATTTTGTAATCTAGTAATTTTTATCTAATAATTCGGACTTTTGGTCATTTTGTTTAAGCTTTGTAAATCATACTCACATTGAAAATTCTAGATTAAACTGATTGTCATTATAAAATGTCCTTTTCATTGCATTCTTGCAATTTTTTGTCATTCTTAATACAAATTTCCCATTTATTTTATTTTTTTTTTGTTATTAAAATATTTGTAAAAAATATTTTATTTTTGACATAAGTCATTCGTTTCCATGGTTTCACTGTTGGAATTTTAAATTTTTACATACCAAACGTGAAACATGAAATAACCCAAGCAAGGTCCCTTCTTCTGACAACCTAAAAGAACGAAATTCCCATTTAGTTCCGCCTAAACGTTTGAAATAGCCTGTGTATTGATATATAAACACTTTTTTGCGAGTAAATTAATATAATTTGGCAGAAAAAGAACTTGAAGCTGGTCCTACTGGTATTATAGCGAATTCTCAAGGGAAGTTTGTCAAAAGTGGGCAGCGACAAAAGAGGTTGGTCTATAGGAGAAGTTGTTATGGCAAATAGTTAAAGAAATGAAGGATAAGGGATTCGTCTTCTCGTCACCCAAGAAAAGAACACGTAAAGGAACATTTGACATATTGGACGAAAAGCCAAAAATGCACTACGAAAAAAATGTATATATTTGTATAAGAAACTTTAGCTCTGAATGTATTTTATTTGTTATTGTTTTGTTTAAACCGTTTTAACCAAATCTTTTTATTTAAAATACATACAGTCTGTTTCAAACGCTTAGGCGGAACTAGATTTTGCAATTTAGTTACTTTCATCGCTTAAATCGTGCTTTTCGGCCGTTTTGTTTAAGCTTTGTAAATCATACTTATAATAAACATTTTTTGGTTAAGGTTAATATCATTTTAAAATGTCATTTTCTTTATATTTTGATTTTTTGTGTAATTCTTAATACAAATTTCCCATTTATTTATTTTTTTGTCATTAAAATATATATAAAAAATAATTTAATTTTGACATAGGTCATGCGTTTCCATGGTTTCATTGTTGTAATTTTAAATTTTGACATTCCAACCTGAAAAATGAAATAACCCAAGAAAGGTCCCTTGTCGTGACAACCTAAAAGAACGAAATTCCCATTTAGTTCCGCCTAAGCGTTTGAAACAGACTGTAATTTTATAAAAAATAATATTTTCTTAAGTGTATCATTAATGTTGTTTTATTTTAATACCTTATCAAACAATTCCTTCATTTTAAAAATAAAAAATTACTGGCTAACCCAGTTACTACGCCCATGCCCTAGTTGTAACTTTTTTTAAATTTACCGCTATAATGTATTTGTCCTGCGTAAAGCGTACTAGATTCGCAGCACCATCTACTCAGTTCTTATTTGAAATAGATAATATATTTTGAATTCTAGTAACTTTTACAGATTAAGTGAAGCTTTGGATTATTTTGTTTGTCAAAAACCTATTTTAATCATTAAAAAGAGAATTTGAAAATTCCAATCAAGTCCGTTTAAAAGTTTGGAATAGTTTATAGCTACGTGTAGAATTAGATCATTCTTCCCTATTATATGAAAGTTTCTGGATATTTCTGAATAAATTAGTATTCATTTTGTGGTTTCCTGCATTGGAATCAACATTACCGTATTCTTTAAGTAACAATCTTACCATAGAGCCTAGAAAACTCTGAAATTTAAAAACATATAATAAATTACCACAAAAATTTTATTTATTAACATAAACACTAAATCAACATGTACTGATAAAACGTTATTAACAAAAACCATATTAAAAAAAGCATTAAAAACCAATAAGACCAAAATATCACAAAATTTGTAGCTAATTTAAATAAAAAAATCATAGTATCCATCAACGCCATTATTTAAATTTTCTTTTTATTATTTACCAAACTATTAAGATTAGTTATCTGAATGGTAATCGTTATTTCTAAGTCCCTCCATGACTCGAGCAATTTCATGAGCAAAAGAATTGATATTGTCTTCTGGCGTTGTATCCAAAGTGGTTTCTTCTGATTTTTGAGAAGCCAATTTTCCAAATACTTCTCTTAAACTTTTTTTCCTGAAATGAGATTTAAAGGGAGAAAATTCAATATTTGTATTACTATAAATAAATTTATCATCATCTTTTTGGTCAGGTTTTTTCTTTTGTCTTTCTTGTACCGTCATTTCGCTTTCTTTTGCTAATTTGTCAGCAATATTGTTGATTTGTTCATGAATTGACAGCTTTGCGTTATCTGATGAGTAAAAATTGTCAGACTGTTTTATATCAGGGAAAAAATCATTCCCAGCAGTTAAACTTTCAGGAGAATCAAGCAAATTCCATTCCACTTGCATCGGGTCTCGTTTTATTTTAACATGCATTTGCTGAATATGTTGTGAATGTGGTAATACCTCAGATTCTTTATCGTTTTCCTGCTTTGTTTCTTTATGGAAGATTGTGTTGTTTTCTATCGCCCTTGAAATACGTTGAAACTCTTCAGCTTCATTAAAGTTCATGTCAGAAGGATTGTAGATATAATTATACATAAATCCTCTGTCAAATGATTCTTTTTTTAATTTTTTTTCTCTGTCTTCATTGTACAATCCTTTCTTCAAAGGTTTAACATTGACGATGAACTCTGGGTCTTTTTGAAGAACATGTTGAACTGGTTTTGCATGGATAATAAAATTAGGATCCATTTCATTGATGACTAAATTAGGTATTTTTTTAACTGGGAATTTCTCAGTTTCTGCCAATACTCTCATTCTGAAATCTTTGTTGTTTATGAATTCATAGCATAGCTCTTCCATTCCAGGTGAATTAGCGCAAGATCCATTAACGGGTTTTGTTAATGCGATAACACCAAAAGGCAAAAGGCAAGGTGCGTCTAGACACATATTCTGTGATTTCTTCTCCATGAGTCTATGATTGAAGGAAACCATATCATTAAACCCAGTACCCATCCCATCACCCTGTGTCACCCAACCAACTTCATAGCAAGCGCAAGGTAGGTGGTTCAAGGTGAAATTTAGGAAAGTTTTCAAACTTTTATACGCTTCCCAATCTGGGTTAAGACTACCAACATTAGCTTGTATTATCTTATTTTTACTAAACAAATAAGTGAAACGTAATCGACCAATACTTACAACAGCATTATCCAACAAACCTGGTCCAATTCCAGAAAGAGCCCTTGTTTTTAATTGTGTAAAACTGTTGTTTATAATATTGATATTTTGTGACAATATATGAAATCCATAAGGATGTACAACGCCTATTTTACTGTTAGCCAAATCAAACCAATAAGTAGTTGCTGTCACTCCAGACTTCTCTATCTCCCGAAATTCGCTGCTATTGATAAATACGCTGTGGGCTTTTAAGTTAAAACTTTGGTATCCAATTTTATCAAATCTGCTGTTTTTTATAGTAACCTGCTTTCCTTTCTCCATCTCTACTTTTATTCCCATCGCTTCTACTTCACGAATGGTTACATTGTTCCAAGAAAACCATTCCATATCACTTACAGAAATTGCGTGGTGTTCTACTAGTTTAATTTCACCAATATCGGTGAAAAATAAGGTATTTATTGGCCTTCCTTCTATTATACATTTATGTAAATTAGGTGGGAAATTCATTCTTTTTTTTAATATATAAGGTGGAAGTTTATCGATATGACGAATATTATCTAAGACGAATTTATTTGGGAGGTAGGATAATTCGTTATGTAGAGACGTAGTTAGATTTAGGGTTTCTATATTGTAGATGTACAAACTATCGATGATATGTCCATCGAGACCACATGTTAAGTCTACTTCTAGATAGGAGCAGTTCGCTAACTTCAAACCATAAACATGTGTAGGTGCTCGAAAACCCCATAGTGCGATACTCTGAAACAAAATTTTAATTTCAGTTCGATAATGAAAATAAGTGGTTCCTAATGTAGGGTGACCATTTTCTTAAGATGGCAATGCGGGACGGAGCAAAAAAAGGTCCTCGTCTCCCAAATCCAAGTGAAGAGCAAAAAAATGGTCATCTCCCAAAAGCCAAGTGAAGAGCAAAAAAAAGGTCTTCACCTCCCAAATCCAAGTGAAGAGCAAAAAAAAGGTCCTCACCTCCCAAATCCAAATGCGGGACAATGCGGGACAAAATGTTAAAATACTGGACTTTTGCGGGACGCATCTTAATGCGGGACAAATAGACCGGGAGCTCATGACAGTTTTTGGTCTCCGATTTCATACAGCATGCCTTTTGGAGGAGAGAATATTTACCCTGTGACAACAAAAAAGGGATGGTACTAAATCCCTGCACGCTTTCCGGTCATAGGGAAAATTGCATTTCCACTTAAACACAAAATTTTTGTGCTTTTCTCTGATTTAATATTGCTTGCCCTTTTGTCAAAAGAAAGTTATAACAAATTTAAAGTCTTTTAAATATATGCATGCGATTCGGAGGGTCCCAAAGGGCTCAAACGGTCATGTGATCTTGTAATAAAAAAATATGATTTTCCGCGATTTCATACAGCGTGCCTATAATTTGTTATAACTTTCTTTTGACAAAAGAGCAAACAATATTAAATCAGAGAAAAACACAAAAATTTTGTGCAAGTGGAAATGCAATTTTCCCTATGACCGGAAAGCGTGCAGGGGTTCAGTACCATCCCTTTTTTGTTGTCACAGGGTAAATATTCTCTCCTCCAAAAGACATGCTGTATGAAATCGGAGACCAAAAATGTCATGAGCTCCCGGTCTAAAAATGTTAAAATGCGGGACGAATAGTCACCCTATCCTAATGCCTAGTTGGTGCGTATGGTACATAAGCAGTGGTGGATTAACCAAATTAGGGGCCCTAGACTCAACCTGATTTTGAGCCCTAAAAACTAATGAAAGAAAATCATATAATCTCATTATTTATTAAAGAAATAATTATAAAACATATCGCGGGTGACCTGGCAATACCTGCATAAATAGAAATTTAAAAGAGAGGTAAAAAACTGCTTTATGTCCGCCGTTTTTGTGTAGTTTAAGATAAAAGGTAATGTTTTGTACGAAGTTTAGACCTTAAATATTTTTCTTGTTTAAGAAGTATTGTCACAACTTGTGCACTAATACGTGGGTTACAATCAGGGTTGCCAGACGTCCCGAATTTCGCGGGGCGTCCCGCTTTTTGAACAAAAATAGATTGTGCCGCGCGGGACAGCTAAAATCACGAATTAATCAAAAAAAAAATTTATTTTTTGCTTCTCGCTTCTATTTTGGAAGTCAGGACCTTTTTTTTGCTCATCACTTTTATTTTGGGATTGAGGACGCTTTTTTTTTAGCTCATCAGTTCTATTTTGGGAGTGAAGACCTTTCTTTTGCTCCTCACTACTATTTTGGGAGAGAGTCTTTTTATAAACAGTTGTCACGCTTTTTGCGCCTTAATCCCGATTTTTTTATATTTATTTGGTAAAAATCCCGATTTGGTAAAATTATAATCTGGCAATGCTGGTTACAATGCAAACCAAGAACTTGGAACCATTTAAAAATAAAATGGTCCTCACCCATAATTTGTGCCCCCTACAAAAAACGTCAGCGCCCCTTTCCTTAGTGCGCCCGGAACCATCGTAGTTCGCAAGGTCGTCTAATCTAGCGCTGATCTCTCAAGTCGAATCACCAATAGATGCGATGTGGATATTGGGCTCAGTATGTGTCTATTTCGATAGCGAGGGCGCATAAAAATCTCGCCGTGTGGCCGACCCCTGGCCTATATGTTGCACAGGGAAAAATTGGTAATAATAGAGAAGATTTTATAGAAAAAATCATTAATGCCAATTTGTCAATGATAGCAAACGCCCTTATGAAAGTTTATTTAATAAATTACTAAATATTTTGCCTTCCGTTGAAAAGAAATTTGCGGGCGCCATAGCTTAAAATATTTTCTGGACCCCCAAGAAAATGTTTGAAATAACATTTTAAATGTTCTTAATAATTTATTGTTTAATAATTAAGTTTATTGTAATTTTAAATGCATAAACTGGTAAAAATTAAATTTTTTCTTTTAATTTCGGAACCCGCTAGTGTCTTCGGGACCTTTCTGGGGGTCGAGACCCCCCCCCGGTTAAGAACCGTTGATATATTTTACCAGGAAATTTCGGCTTCCTATAAATTCATCTGATTCTAGCAAGTTCCTTAACCTCAAAAATGTGTCTGTCAAATCAAAGAAAAAAAAACGCCTGTAAGGAATCGAAAGCAACTAAACCGAACACAAAATTTAAGAATTAGAATATCTTAGGAATCCCTGTCAATGCACAAAATTTTTAGCACATACCACTGTATAGACATTACACTGAGAAATTATTTATTGTGGCCACCGGGAATAGTTAGACTTTAATTTTACTTAGTACTTACAATGTGCTGTATTTCCATATCGCATTCATATTCCAAATCATATTTTTCCGGTACTATTTTGGCAGGTGCACATCTCCACCCATTTCTATCACAACCAGAAAATACTAAATTTTTTGTCCTGCACAAGACAGGCGAAATAGACCATGATATAAATAATATTGTAATTAAAAAACTTAAAGATTTCAATTTAAAAGACATTTTGTAGCCTAAAACATTTTCTCCAGTAAAACATTATTTTTAGTTTACATAACTACTGAAAAAAACAGTTTTGTTTTTATATGCGCATACTGGATTTCAAAAATATTTTGAATCAATTAAGAGGATGAGAACCTATTCTTACAACCACAGTAGTTCGGGTTCGAGTACAGGGACGTACGATCATGTGCCACAACTAGGGCGAGAACTTCATGAGCGTAAGCAGCCAAAATAAGCTATTTTTATGGCGTACAAAGACCAGTATATTTTATGATTAAAAATCTCAAATTGTACGTCCTTCCATAGAATTTATTATAAATCATAAAACAACCAAATTTGAAACACTAATTAAAGAAGCTTAAATTATAACTTCCGGGCAATACATTTGCAGATTTTTATCCCACTAGTGCGTTATAGTTGTTTTACGAAAAGGATATTTTTAATTAGTTGTAATTAACAAAATAATTCTCAAATTCAAAATGTGCTTACAATAAGTTACATTTTAGTTCTTAACACAAATTGTTTTTCAAAATTGAAAAACGTGAAAAATGTGGGCTCAAGAGAGACATACAAAATAGCCTACTTGAGGTAACTTTGTATTGGGTAGCTCGTCCTCATAAGGGTGTTATTTGACCTGTGGTATATAAAATGCTTACATCTTCCCCAGTGGTTCTTAACCGCTCTTCCATGGAATACTAGTATGCATTTAAACAAGAAACTGGTTTTCTGGCAGACAAACAGCACTTAAGTCTTTTCACTCATCAACAGAATTACGAAGGTTTTCTTGAAAATGTTTTCAGGAAATGATTCTTAATGTTATGGGCTTTCATACGCCGGAAGGTCGTGGTGTTTGGTGCAAGTTCACGAAAAGCTTGTGAGAAATCACCGACAATTCAGAGAGGCCATTACGCTGTTATGATTTGTTAGGGCGGGAGCTATGACGGTACCACTAAGAGGTATTTTTACGGGAAAGGGGGAAAACGTCGGTCAAAGTCTACTAGAAAACTGTGTTGAAGTCGATAATTAACTGGAGCTTCCAAAAAGATTCAGTGCCAGCCTATAATACGAAGGCTGCGCAGCAGCGACTTAAAAGCAATGTACTGGGCTTTTTTTCTCCTGCTGATTGGCCGTCTAGCAGTTCTGACCTGAACCACCTAGATAAATTTTATTCCGTGCTTCAGGACATGACTTGTAAGAAGAAACACCCTAAATCTGAAGCGATTTCTGATACAGGCCGCGTTTCGTAGTTCTGTTGACTTGTGGCGCTGTGCAACTGTTGGAAGTGGTCATTTTGAAAACTAATTGATGTTTCTTGTTTAAGATGCATCTACGTTTTATGCTAAAAGACAATTAAAATATCTTTAAATATCTTGTAAAATTTCATTGAAAACTTTATAACATTATTTGTAGTAAAACTAAGTATAACTAAATAGTGGCGGATGATTTATTTAACGCCGTATTTAATTTAAAAACTTCAATTTAAGTAAAACTGGTTAATATTGTACGCAAGTAAATGGGGCGACATTTCTGTGTCACGGATTTTTTTCCGAGCGTGTTCTAAGCCGAAAATTGTTAGGATTCTGTAGCTTTTTTGTATTCTCTAATTTGATTACACCTGATAAAACTTATCCGGATAAAAAGACATTTTACTACATGAACCTTACGTGCGTAAACTCTTAACTATATCAAGAAATTTACGGGAAAAAAATGGAAAAAGATTTTATATAACATTGTTCTTGTAGTTTGCTAAAATCTGTAGCTTATTTAAAAAGCTTTCAATTATGTTATCTATTTAATCATCATCACCATAAGCGTTTGCTTTCAATTCCTTGTGTGACACTCAGTTTCGAGTACAGTATTCTTATATCTTCATTCTTGTCTTCTCTGTTTACCATTATTTTAGATTTGTGATGAGCATCGATGTTGAATGGGGTTCGTATTAAAGGTATAAGTATGTAAGGGGCCCGTACTCAAGAAAATTTTTGGGGCATCTGTGTCGCACACTCACGCACGCTGTGATTACGCCTCTATAAATAATCTTATTTCTGTATTCATACTAATAACTAAAGCCGCATTCAGAGCTCTTAAATCAATAATTTATGCACTGTATCTTATGGATTGTTCACTGTCACCAGAAGTTTGTCAGATGATAAGACGTGAAACCGTTCAGACCTCCAAATTTAATACGCTGTTTGTTGTAGATTGTGCATAATTTTCTAAACTTATAGCTAGTGAGATGTTTTAATGAGACAGACATATAAACACATTGGCTATAGCATTCTATCAGCGACACCGTAGTTATCAAATGCCTTTACATAATTTAATATAATGTCATCATTAACAAATCTTGCTCAAAATTACAAAGACGGACAGTAAATATGATCAATTTGGGTAATTAGGTAGTTAAAATATAAGACAACAGAATTATAAGAACGATAATGCATATAAAATATTTCACGAAGCTAAATAGTTGGTTTCAAAATTCACAGATGGAGGGCTATTCGTAACGTACTAATTTATAACAGATGTGAACCCCCCCCCTTTAAAACCTCTTCTGGTCTTAGATCGATTATACCGCGGTTTAACAAATATCGATTTTATTCTTCTTTTTAGGGTTTTGTAGGTATGACCAAAAAACCCTTATACCGTCATTTTGTCGTCTGTCTGTCTGTCTGTCTGTCTGTCTGTCTGTTTGTCTGTTCGGTAAAAATTGTAGCCAAACGCCTAAACCTAGAGAGTTGAAATTTGGCATGCTTATCCGACTCTTTGACCCGCACATAGGAAAAATACTAAAACATCTAAAAAACATATCCCCCTAAAAACATAAACAAATAAGTGCTCATTGAAAAAAAAAATTTTTTTTTATAATTCTGAGTAGGATATCAAATGAAATCCCTTGGTACGTGGATTAACGATCAAATTTTTATTTTTGCAAAATAAATTATTTTGAAGCGATTTTTGCCAAAATTGTGCAAAAATTTTTTTGTCCCACACCCTGTAGCCCAGATGGTTTAAACTAAAAATCTGAAAAAATTCTAAGTATTGTACATTGGTGTGAACCGGAATAGTTCAACAGGAATTTTTGATCAGATTAGGTTTTTGGAAAAAAACGCATTTTTTGTGATTTTTGGCTAATAATGTACACAAGTTATAGCTTTATAACACACTGTAACGTGTATGCTGGTCTAGTGGTATTTGACGCTGATTTTTCACCCAAGTAACCTGATCCGAAAGGGAGCGAACCCTGTGAGAAGAGACTATATTATTTTTTGTTTATTTTTTTAATTTTTATATTATATTATATTATTTATATTGTTTAAATTATTTTTTCAAAATTCTAGTTATGTTTTGCCAAATGTTGCATTTAATTTTTAAAAACGTAAATTTAATAGCCAGTGGAAATTGTTTAAATTGTAATTTAATTCTGTTTCAATGTACACGAAATCAGAGGGGCGGAACTTATAACAACCAATGGAAGCCATAGGCGCAATTTTTAAAATTCTTAATGAACCTTGCTATATAAAAAAAAAATACTGCAGATATTAGAAACCTAAATAATGGTATTAGGCGTTCGAATTAAAATTAACAAAAAAAATATTTTAATATAAAATTTGTTTTCGCATCCAAAATAATCATCATTCACTTACTAAATACCTGCAAAACCCTGAAATGTGTGAAAATTCACACTTCACATGAATTTTATTTGTTAAAAGATATTATTTGTTGGACTTTCAGCTACATTTTGGGTGGTTGTTTTAAATAATAAAGATCTTAACTTTTCTCGTTTCAACATAATAATGATTTTATTGCCAGTTTCGGCAGAAAATCACCCCCCACCCTTCTTTAGAACTTCAAAAATTAAAGATAAACTATGCAAAACAAAAGTATTTTTATTATTATTTTTTTCACATACGTATATCATTAACTCTTGCATAATTCCCGCCCTTATTTACAGATACTAAACATAGTTCTTGTCTCAAAAAAAAAAAAAAAAAAATGAAGAATAACTGGCAGTTATTCAGAGAAAAATGGAAAGATCCATACTCAGAATAACACCCAAACGAATACCAAATAGAGAAATCCGTAAGAAACCTGGAGTTAGAGGTGTTACAGGCTGCTGCAGAAGGTTGAAATGGAGGCGGGCAGGACACCTATCATGCCTAAAGGACAACCGATGGACGAATAAATCAACTTTATGGTCACTAAGATATCTGACAAGATCACGAGAAAGGCAAAAGATAAGATGGAGAGACGGCATCATTAAAACTTCCGGTGCTCTCTTGCCTAGGATCGCTCAAGACAGGACACAATGGAAGGACATGAAGGAGGCCTTTGCCCAAAGATTAGGATAGTTTTAGGCTAATTATTATTATAATGTCAATAACAGCAATTTACCGACCGCCAACATATATAAGGGAGGTATTGTGATCATACCGATTTTGATGGATCTTCCGAATTGAGGTCCCTATATAACGTTTTGACTATTTTTAGCATGATGTCTGTTGGTCTGTCTGTCCGTCTGTCCGTCCGTCTGTCTGTCTGTCTGTATACACGTGCAGAGCAAATTCGGCTAAATGGATTTTTATAAAACTTCATATTTAAGCTTTCGACATCAATGGCACGAGTTGATCAACTTTTGGTAAAAATAGATTGACTAGAAATTGGGGTTTACTCGTGTCGATTTTAATATTTTTGCGAATATTTAACATCAGAAAAATATTTCGAAAAAATGTATATAACAAAAGTTGCTACTAAAAACTTTTATTTGAGATATTTTTCGATAAAACGAAAAAATTTTGAAAATTTTTTCGTAATTTATCTATTTTTTCATACTTATATGTAACGTTTCCATGGTTATGATAAATAATATCTCTGTTAGAAAATATTAGGCCAAGTTATTTCTATTCTGCTGCTAGAATGTATTTCATACAAGAACTTTATGATGGCTGTCGGTCCTGTGGTGGCCACAGCTGATTTTTATAGAAATAACGATGTTGTAAATCATCGATATTTTTTTTCGAAATTTTCCAATATCGACATAAGATAACCGATATTACCATCTAGGTCAGTGATTCTTAACCGGGGCGCCAGCGCCCCTTTGTGGGCGTTTTGGAGGTCTGGTGGGGCGTTTTTAAATTTTTAACATTTAGGGGGCGCTGCAGAATTTCGAGTGGGCATTGTGTCAATATAGAAAAATAAGGTATGCTCATTTGCTCAATTGTTGCGTACAATGCACACATAACCATTGTAAATAATTGTGTACACGATCGCGAATAAAATATAGCGATCGGGTTACCACGTTGTGTCTGACTGTTTGGCTTTTGACAATTAGCGCCGGATGTATTCGAAAAGATGAATGAAAATCTCCTGAATCTTCAGGGAAACAATATCAGCCTTATTAAAGCCAAAGGACTTGTATTGAGCTTTATCAATAAACTCAAATTATATAAAAATAATCTTTGTCGGCGAGAATATCATTAGTTTCCTTCTTTACAACAATTAAAAGAAGATACGCTCAAGGATTCTGATTTAGAAACATACTCTAGCCACATTGACGCCCTTATCGAAGGTATGATAATACGATTCAAATACTTGCAGGAACTTGTTAATTAAGCTTAGGTAATTAATCCATTTTTATCAGACGTAGAAAGTGTCAGTCAAAATTTAAAAGAGCAGTTTATTGAGCTACAAAATGACCGTGAAGCCAAAATAATATTCAATCAATGTGATTATAATGCTTTTTGGGTTCGTTTTCGCCATCAATACCCTCTTCTGTGGAAAGAAGTAAAATTACCCATCATAGCATTTCCATCTTTCTATTTAGTAGAAAAGAGTTTTTAGCGCAGTAATGCATATATTGAAAAAAACACGAAATCAATTACAAATGAGCCAAAGAGGATATTTGAGATTATATTTGTCCAAACCAAATTTGTTGCAACCAAAATTTTTATATTAAATGATTTACTTATTTTATTTAAATACAGTGGAACCCCGCCATTCGTACACAATTCGTTCCAGAAGGTAGTTCGAATGGAGATTTGTACGAATGACGAATCATTTTTTCACATAAGATATAATGTAAATTGGATTAATCAGTTCTAGATCCATAGATGATCGTTTATTTAAACCTATAAAAACAATAAATATACAGTACTGTACATGAAATACATAAATAAAAATTTAACTGCACTTTTGTACTTATGTGAGCTGATGGCGGAAGTAGAATATGGAGAGGAGGAAGAGGGATGTTGTTGTTACTGTTTGGAATTGGAGTCACTTTCCATAAAAACATCAGGTAACATCCCTTCAGGTGTTTTCTCTCTTTCTAGTGTTCTTTCTTTTTTCAGTCTTTTTGCACTAGAATAATGTTGGGATTCTTTCTCTAAAAACCTGTCCAATGTTGTCTGCCTTTGACGATTTTTCAGAATTTTTCTAAAATGGTCAATAACATTGTTGCGTGGCGCCGACCGCACACTGTCCGAATAGCGGGCAAGCGTACGAATAACGAATTGAATTTTACTTGAATAAGTTGGACGAATATCGAGTTGTACGAGTAGAGAGGCGAACGAATGGCGGGGTTCCACTGTATTATTATAATGTTGTATGTGATATTAATATACATGACGTATGTGATATTAATATGTGACATAAAAGGCAACAAATACATAATGTTTATAAAAATAATAACGTGTTTTATTTCTATTTCTCATCATTTTTTAATTTTAGTGGGAAATTCATTGCATAAAATACATACCTACATAGAGAAAAGTGTAAATTTTCCATTTTGTTTTTTGTTGGGGGGCGCTGGATAATTTTACTGTGGTAAAGGGGGCTATTCTTTCAATACGGTTAAGAAACACTGATCTAGGTGAACTACCGAAATCTTCACTATTTTAGATAGAACTAAAAATTTGGCGTTATATTAGACACGTAAAAACACATCGTTCCCGAGTCCGTTTAACACGATTTAATAAGTAGGTTTAAATTTGAAAATTCTGTATGACTATTTTTAGTCTATAGGGCAATAATACGAGTCATGGTATTGCACAGATATAATAAAAACAAAATACTAAACAAAAATTACTTCATATATATTTCCCGAATATTTTCATCGGTTTTGTTGTTGAAATTTTTATAAATACACCAAAAATTATTGGAGTCGGAGTTATAACTAATAATGTTTTGAAAACTACATCATTTTTACAGTAAATATAGTGAACATTGTGCCCTTTATTTATAAATTTTGTGGACTGTTTGTTGAGACCAATTTTTAATTTTTAATGATACATTTCTGTGACAATTCTGTAGTAATTTTTCTTCTAAATCCAGAATGATATATCCAACCGTGACAAAATTAAATTTTAGAAATATATCTCAAGATTTACTAGGCTAGACTGAACTGTAAAAATTGTAAAGAAAAATGTAACAATACAGTATAGTAGAAATTTTTATTTGAAACAATATTTCTTAAAAATGTTTTAAATTATTAATTAATAGAAATGTGATTACAGAAGGGAGTAAAAATAATATATAAACTCTAAAAAAATTGATGTGAAGTGTGAATTTTCACACATTTCAGGGTTTCATAGGTATTTATTAATTGTGTGATGATTATTTGGGATGCCAAAACAAATTTTATGTCAAAATATATTTTTATGAATTTTAATTCGAATGCCTCATACCATTATTTAAGTTTCTAAATATGTGCAGTATTTTTTTTATATAGCAAGGTTCATTAGGATTTTGAAAATTGCGCCTATGGCTTCCATTGGTGGCTTAAATCATAAGCCTCGCCCTCTGATACCTTCAAATATAGAATTAAATTATAATCTCAACACTTCCCATTGGTTATTAAATTTACGCTTTTAAAAATTAAATGCAACATTTACCAAAATATAACTAGAATTTTGACAAAATAATTTAAACAATAAAAATGCAAAAAAAAAACTGAAAAAATAAAAATTGTCGGGATTCGAACACAGTTTCTTACAGTAGTTTCACCTCACTAAGCGAGAACGCTACCACTGTGCTATACAGGATCACTCGTATACTGTCTTAAATAGCGGTTTAAATATATTACATATTTTACTTAAAAACACAAAAAAATGCGTTATTTTCCGAAAACATAATCTGATCAAAAATTCCTGTTGTACTATTCCGGTTCACACCAATGTACATTAATGAGAATTTTTTCAGATTTTTAGATTAAACCATCTGGGCTACAGGTATGGGACAAAAAATTTTTTGCACAATTTTGGCAAAAATCGCCTCAAAATAATTTATTTTGCAAAAATAAAATTTTGGTCGTTAATCCACGTACCAAGGGCTTTCATTTGATACCCTACACAGAATTGTAAAAAAATATATTTTTTTTTCGATGAGCATATATTTGTTTATATTTTTAGGTGGATATGTTTTTTAGATGTTTTAGTATTTTTCCTATATGCGGGTCAAAGAGTTGTATAAGCATGCCAAATTTCAACTCTCTAGGTTTAGCCGTTTGGCTACAATTTTTACCGAACAGACAGACAGACAGACAGACAGACAGACAGACAGACAGACAGACAGACAGACAGACAGACAGACAGACAGACAGACAGACAGACAGACAGACAGACAGACAGACAGACAGACAGACAGACAGACAGACAGACGACAAAATGACGGTATAAGGGTTTTTTGGTCATACCTACAAAACCCTAAAAAGAGAAAATAAATTCATCTTCATCATAATTTACCAGCCAAATTCGTCCACGGTTGGCTTTCCCATTCATTTCTCCAAACCTTTCTGCCTTGGACTATCAAAAGACAAGTACGAAGGGTGTTTAATAAGTCAGTGATTTCGAAATGCAAGATTTTTTTTACTCAAATGCGATTTATTTTCAGAATATTTTCCTTTTAGGGCGATACATTTTGCCCAACGATATTCCAACTTATTTAAGTCTGCCAAAAAGTACAAGTTCTCGAAACTCTGCAAAATAGGCATGTGTTTCAGTTACGATCTCCTCGTTCGACGTGAATATTTTTCTAGCGAGCCATTGCTTCATGTTTGGAAAAATAAAGAAGTCGCAGGGAGCCAAATCTAGAGAATAGAGTGGATGAGGGAGCAGTTTATAGTGCGATTCTACCAATTTGGCCGTTGCAATTGTGGACGAGTGAGTTGATGCATTGTTATAGTAGAACAGAACTTTTTCTTTGCCAAATGGGCACATATTATTGGCACATATAGAAGAACTATCAACACATTACAATGTTCTCATGATAACTAGTAAAAATATCAGAGATTATTATAACCATTTTCGAAAGAATTGTTTTCGGCCACCATTAGAATCGTATTAAGTGAGTAGTAGTCTATATTATTTTGTCAGAACTGCTATATAGTCTTCTTTTGGATGGGCAGGCACTTAACATGTAATTATTTTTTTCGGGAAAATGCAATCTTATATGTAAAAAATCTTTAAATTAACTCCATTTTCGATATCTACGACTTCTATATACCCGAAATTGATATACAACTCAACAAAGGCTTTAGCGGGATAAGATAGTGAAAACTGCACCGCTCCAGAATTCCATTTTTATTTGACCATTCGAAAGTACTTGGTCGAACACCCCCTCAAAAAAAATTTCAGCTCCCGAAACCCACTAGGGTGTTCTCTATGTGAAAAACAACGTTTTTTCGACTTTTATTTTTCCTGGGCGCTTCTTTCGTCCAAAAAATCTGAAAAAATTCACAGACGTGTGTTTCAGCACTACAAATAACCATGAATTTTTTCAGATTTTATGGACTGAAACTAAGCTCAGGAAAAATCTTTGAAATTTTCAACGATTTTTTAGGTTATGTAAATAATGTTTGGCCAACTTTTAAGTACATACATTTTGTGTATTTTTTTCCCCTCTTTCGAATGGCGGTGTTAGAATTGTCAGTTTCACGCCGGAACAAGCTCAAAAATCGAAAAAACTATTTTTTTTTAACTTTTTTCCCATTTTTTTCGCACACAACCTCAAAAAAACAATGGAGAAATGATTTTTCACACTTTTTTTTGGTACTGTCAAGTTCCAAAATTCAAAAACCACCATTTTTGAATCACAGTGTATGCATAATTACGATAAAAACGTTTTTTTCCAACATTTTTCCCATTTTTTTAGCACATAACCTCAATAATTCACAACTGGCAGTTTTGATTTTAGGACACAATAATTATTATGTCCTAAATGTGTATTAGGTTATTTGCTGAAAAAATGGGAAAAAAGTAAAAAAAAAACAGTTTTTTCGATTTTTGAGCTTGTTCCGGCGTGAAACTGACAATTCTAACACCGCCATTCGAAAGAGGGAGAAATAATACACAAAATGTATGTACTTAAAAGTTGGCCAAACATTATTTACATAACCTAAAAAATCGTTGAAAATTTCAAATATTTTTCCTGAGCTTAGTTTCAGTCGAAAAAATCTGAAAAAAATCATGGTTATTTGTAGTGCTGAAACACACGTCTGTGAATTTTTTCAGATTTTTTGGATGAAAGAAGCGCCCAGGAAAAATAAAAGTCGAAAAAACGTTGTTTTTCACATAGAGAACACCCTAGTGGGTTTCGGGGGCTGAAAATTTTTTTGAGGGGGTTTTCGACCTAGTACTTTCGAATGGTCAAATAAAAATGGAATTCTGGAGCGGTGCAGTTTTCACTATCTTATCCCGCTAAAGCCTTTGATGTAAATAGCAAAATTCGGATTTCGAGCATTATTTCGAAAGCGGCTTCATTTGATACCAGGTGTGCGGACAAACCTAAGCAAATAGATGCATTCCGTATATGCACGGACAGGGGCGCACACAAGGGGGGGTACAAGGGGTCCGGATCTCCCACCCCGTACTGTGAAAAGTGAGGACTTTTTTTTGCTCTTCACTTAAAATTTAGAAAGGAGAACCTTTTTTTTGCTCTTCACTTGAAAGTGAAATTTTGCCCTGTGTTTATAAAAATTATGTATAATTGGACCCTCCAAGCCAAAAATCTGTGCGCGCCCCTGTGCATGGAGCATCTTACTTAAATGCCATAATTTACAGCTGTTCCTGCCGTGCTCTTCACTTAAAATTTAGGAGTGAGGACCTTTTTTTTTTTGCTCTTCACTTAAAATTTAGAAAGGAGAACCTTTTTTTTGCTCTTCACTTGAAATTGAAATTTTGCCCTGTGTTTATAAAAATTATGTATAATTAGACCCCCCCCAAGCCAAAAATCTGTGTGCGTCCCTGTACATGGAGCATCTTACTTAAATGCCATAATTTACAGCTGTTCCTGCCGGATATGTCAAATTTTTTATTTCATTTCGGGCAAAACCCGAATAATAAGTCATGTACCATTTTTTATTTCATTTTTTTAATTTAAAGGTCCGATTTGGTCAAGAACGATATAAAAAGTGTCAAAATAATACGAAGTTGTGACTTTACACATTTCGGCCGCTATCTTAATTTCGGCGCCCCTCAGAGAAAAATTCCGCACATATTCTTGTAGCCAAGGATATGTCCTACAGATTTAGGAAGAATTGAAACAAAATGTAAATATACGCAGATTTGCAGTAATAGTGTATATCATCATGTCTTAAATTTGGGAAAAAGCTATCAAAATTAAAAATTTTCGCCACTTTGATAACAGATTCGTAATCTATGATATTAAATTAATATAAAACGAACCATATCATACGAAATTCGTTATCCATTTCAGAAATCACTTTTTTGCGTCTGAGAATGAATTATGGGCGGTATCTTATAAACTAAGTGACGGATATTCGCGTACGACGCGGCAAATTATAGCTAAAGGTCCATTGTACAAATATGTATTTAACTATTTCACACTATCATAAAAATTAGTTTTTCGCCGCCATCTTAAATCTGCCTCGATTCACAAATAGGTGCTGCCGTTAAAAATGATTTAATTTTTATAAAAAACACGTATGCCAAATGGCATTCCATTATTATCAAGTGCAGTATCAAATTTATAAAACTTGTGTAACAGTATAATATGCCTGCCTGGGAGTCGAAAATATTTTATATAAGATCTTTCACTAAGATCTTTGAGAGTGTAATGCCGGGCTTATCAACATATTATTTTTCAGAGAACTCTCTGCGTTTCACAAAATATTGGTAGAAAATGCATGGGCGTTATTGGAGGGTTTAGTAATTCTCAGACACTCCGTATAAGTCTTTATATCCGGGCGATCATCGGCCATCTTTCACGATGACATTGTAACTGCCATTAAGTAGCTGAAACTGAGCGGGGGACTGAACGTTAGAGCGGTCATATTTTTCGCAAGGCTGAAACTGATGTCTTTAATCGAAAACCTGGCGTCACAAATCAAGCAAAGGTTTGACAGTGTCATTAAGAACTGGGCTGTATGTCGGCCATACTTCATGTTACACGATGGCTAACAGTATCGTAGACGATGCCAACCATATATAGGGGAACACGAAAATAACCAAACAAAAACATTTCATCTTACAAATACTATTTTTCAAGATCGCGGTATAATAATTTTCTATAATTTAATATTCTCAACAGGAAATTCTTAAGAGGATCCATCACTGTTTATGTAAGGGAATTATTCAATTTTTACCTAAATAATTTATAAAGTAAATTTATAAAGTAGTTATTATCCTGCAGACATTGGGACGTTTTCCCCCAAGTTTCATTCGTCTAACAATTTCCATTTTGTTCTCAAGGCAAATAGAAATCTTAGCTCTTTTAGGTCCATCTTGAGTTAACATTTCCTTTCTCCTCTTCTCAGACATGGTATTTGTTTTACTGCAGTCTTTTGTATATGCGTATGCAAATAACACCTATTTTGTAGAAACAAATAAGCTAATTTAATTACGAATAACTAAACTAGATATACGCCAGACGTGTAGAAGGATACTTATATACGATGATACTGGAGCGCCGTCCAGTCCAGTTGTTGCGGTCCTTTTCTGATCTGATCGGGCCCAGGCATACAATTTAGCGCAGGCGGAAAAGTGAATCAGTGTATATCGAACCGGTGTATATCGAGTTCCACCTGTATAACGAATTTGAAAAATAATAATACAACTGACTTCTTCTTCTTCTTCTTCATCTTCTTCTTCTTTGGGCACTATCAGTCAGTTTGACTTTTAGCCTCCCTCACATAAGTCCTCCAACTTGTCTGTTCATTGTCAAGTCTTGCCATGTACCCTGTATACCAATAGTTGTTAGATCTTCGGTTAGCTGATCTCTCTATCTCTTGCGAGGTCTTCCCACTGGTCGAGTTGTATTCAATATTCCTTCCCATGTCTTCCTAACCATTCTGTCCTCCCGCATCCTCACAACGTTTCCTATCTACTGTAATCGTCTACCTCTCAGTTCTTGGGTGATACTCGGCTTTGAGTACAGTTCTCGGATATCTATGTTGTTACGGATTCTCCGTTTCACCATTAATTTGAATGGGACCAAAAATTCTGCGTATTATTTTATTTTCGAAAACTATGAGGAATTGTCGATATCGCTTTGTTAAGGTCTATGTTTTGGAGTCATACATAAGTACGAGACTTACTATAACTTGATAACTTGGTATAGCCTGATCTTGGTGTTCCTAGACAGATATTTCGTTTTGAAGAGGAGACCAAGTGCAAAATACGATGCATTAGTTTTAATTCTATTCGTAATTTTCTGCTGTATCAGATTCACCTGATTTATCATGATGTCCAAATATTTGAAAGTAGAAACTCTCTCAAAAGTATTGTCATTAATTAAGTCGGTCGTGTTATTTTGATTTCATCCAGTTTAACTAGTCTAAGCAAATGCAAACGTTTTTCACTCTTGTAATCGCTAAAGACGGACAGTGATTGTTGAGCAGTTTCCGAAACGACCGAATTTAAAACGATAGTAAAAACAAACCTTGATTTGGCCTAGTCTTCTGGCTTGACTTTTTAGCTACTAAACACTATATTTTATATAAAGTTATAAACACAACTCATAACTGTTATTATTAATTTTAAACACATATTTATATAAACTTAATTTAAATATAAGTATTTACACTTATTTGTTCTTAACACTTAAATATAAATTTTCATGTTAATCAAATTAAATTAATGATTTTAAAGTTTTAGGTCAAATAAACGTTAAATTAAATAAGCTGAATTATACTTAAATTTATGAGTACCATATAAGTTTTATTGTTAATTATGAATTAATAACAAAAATTACACTAACAAACACAAATTAAAAAAGGCGAAATTTTCTGCTTTTAGCCTCACTGAATCTTTTCAAAATTGTCATAACTAACACCAGCCGCTATTTCAGCTTCAATTGACAAAACTGATAACGCAGATAGTCTTTCTTGGCTCATCGTGCATCTTAAGTAGGTCTTAATCAGTTTTAACTTTGAGAAGCTTCTCTCAGCAGAAGCTGTACTGGAATTGTGAACATGATTCTGATTGTTATGTAAAGATTTGGATATACTTCTTCAAAATTATTTTCTAAAATGTACTGGATAAGTTGTTTTGCATCATTTATATTTTCTAGTGAAGTAGATTTTAAAATTTGCAGTTCTTCATAAAGTTCGAAAGGATCTATGTCGCTGTTTTCACCTTCCCGAAGTATTGTACCTAAATCATTACAATGCTTGAAAAGGTTCTCTTTTGGCAAAAATTTCAAATAATTGATGTCATAAATAAAACCAAATCGTTCAAAATATTCATTAAGCGCTTTGAATCGACATTCAGTGTCGACTATGACTGCGTCTATCATTGTATTGAAAAAATTAACTTTGTACTGAGTTTCAACAACGTGTAAAATTTTTGCGAGGCCCCCTCTAGCTCTAGGCCGTCGGCAGTCGCCGACGCCTAAAGCGTGTTCTACATTATACTTTATTCATCAATTTTCTAAACTTTTTTCTTTGAACTAGAAGTTGTCAAAGTTTTAATACAATTTATTTTTCAATTTTTTGGTAGAGAATGAAATTCTTACACGTGTTTCAGTTCATTTAAAGTACCAACATAAAAATATAATTCATATCTTTTCAAGTGTTTATAACCTAGCTATTAGATTTGTAAAATTACTGATTTACGTACAAAACACAATTTATATATTCGCTTATTCAAATCAATGATCAACAAAACACTATTAAACACGTGGTAATACAAAATATTTACAAGCGTAATTTTAATGTTGGTACTATTGTTAAAAGTGTCTACTGCGCATGCACCGAGTTCCAAGTTGGATGTGTTTTCAAGAAAAGTTTGACCAATCTAGTTTTGAATAAAGTTGACCTTGACTACATAAAGTGTTCTACACTGTACAATTTCACTGATTTATTTCTAGTACAAGTTCTAGTCAAAGAAATAAGTATGAAAATTTGATGAGAATTGTATAATGTAGAACACGCTTAACACCGCCACTGATACTAGACCAGGGGTGGCAACATGACACCGTATTCACCAGATTTGGCTCCCAGCGACTTTTTCCTCTTTCCAAACATTAAGAAATGGCTTGCCGGAAAAAAATCAACGTTGAACGAGGCATTGCTGAAAGAGATGCATGTTTTGAGAGCCTTCCGGAATCTTATTTTTTGGATGACTAGAAAAAGTTGGAGAAACGCTGTGTGCAATGTATCGAGCTAAAAGGAGACTATGTTGAGAAATAAAAATGAATCAACCCAAAATAATGTGTTTTTCTATTATTTTGTACCCTGGTAGTATTATTAATTTTCTAATAAAATGTATTGTTAAAAGCTAGAATTAGTTTTGTATCAAACCACCCACGTGACAGTATAATTCTGTAATTGTGTGTTTCAGTATTTTGGTTCACCCTGTAGAGATATATATCGCAGCCCCCGACAGGCCGATGATTTCGCTCCGTTGATGGACGAGCGAAATCTAGCCAAACTTTAGCCCGACTGTCGGCTCTGATAAGTGGCGTCAATATTAAACATGATTTCTTGTTTCTTACATTTCGCAATATTGTGAACCGTAAATCAACTTTATGTACTTGGTTCGTGGATGAAATTTATCATGAAACGATCCTGGTTACGTAAAGCTATGGTCTCTACCATGTAAATATGTGTGTCAGCATCACCTCGCCAACGACTGACGTATGATGTGATGTGACGCGATTCTCTGCCGACGATATTAAATTCTACATACGTAGATAACAGTGATTTACTCTTTTTATAAAGAACGAATGAGAATTTATTGCACGATGAAACATGCTGGAAATTACTTACACAACAAAATAAACAGGGTACAAATAGAGGATGCTTATTAAACAAATTTTGTAGGCTTACGTTGGAAAAAAACAACTGAGTAATCCACGTCCGTAACCACATAACAAATAAGTTTTACAAAACGTGTACTATTATTAATAATTACAGATATTAAAATGTTTATTAATCAAATTTCAAATATATTCTAATTAATTTTGTCATAATAATAGGATATATTAGGAAGTTTGATAAAAAGATACGCGGAATAATGTCATTTTTAGGGTTTTGTAGGTATGACCAAAAAACCCTTATACCGTCATTTTATCGTCTGTCTGTCCGGTAAAAATGTAGACAAACGGCTAAACCTAGAGAGTTGAAATTTGGCATGCTTATACAACTCTTTGACTCGCACATAGGAAAAATACTAAAACATCTAAAATACATATCCCCCTAAAAATATAAACAAATATCTGCTCATCGAAAAAAAAAATATTTTTTTGAAATTCTGAGTAAGGTATCAAATGGAAGCCCTTAGTACATGGATAAATTATTTTGAGGCGATTATTGCCAAAATTGTGCAAAAAAAAAATTGTTCCATACCCATAGCCCAGATGGTTTAAACTAAAAATCTGAAAAAATTCATTTGTATGAACCAGAATAGTACAACAGGAATTTTTGATCAGATTATGTTAACAGTGCTACCGTCTTGCGGTTGGATCCCTTTTATTTCAATTTAGCATGTTGTTTTTTTTTGTTAAATTGTATTTTGGAAATATAAATTAAGTTTTCAAAGTAAGAAAATGCTTCACATCAAAACTACAAGTCAATATTTATTTAATTCTTATTTTATACATTATAATTTAATATGTCATTATTTTTGCAGAACAATACTATTTTGCAGGTTAACGTTAATAGTTTTTATGGCAAGTAACATAGCAATAAGTGTGTGTGCCATATCTAAATGGTTTGAAGGAACAATTTGTTGTTTTTATTTTATCCATTATTGTTTTTCATTTTCATGTCAGAAAACGTAAAAATTTGCAATGAAGAATGTAGCTGTAATGGTCACAATTTGGAGCAAAACAATACACCATTATGTATTCTAAAACAAAATATTAATGATTACTTAGTGTTAATTAAATAAATACTAACGATATTTCGATTTTCATATTATTTAAAAACGTAACCTATAAATAAATCTTCGAATCCTTATTTATACATTTATAAAATCATTATTCTATAATATAATCTATCTGGACTGTATATATTAGTATATATTTATCAAAAATACATATTTTTTGCTCCAAAATTGTAAATATTCATGAAATTAAGGTCACAAAAGTAATGTCACATGTATTTTAAACCAGTCAAAAACTTCCAAAGGAATCAGCTCTCAGATGGCAGCATATGTATGTGACGACACACTAATATGGTCTCTACCAACACGAGGTGTTGAAAATCGGAACTCTCAACAGGATACCGTAGAAGCGATTGTCGAAAAGCTTGCGGCGTAGACCTGTAACACGCAGTATCGATGGTGACTGCTTATGACTATAGTAAGCGTTAAATGCAAATACAAACAATTACGCAAACATTATTGAAGAGACGAATCAGAAGAGAGAGAAAGGAGTTGTAAAAGCATATTAGGATCTTTGTCCTGCGAGTGTCGGCGAATATAGCAGTGACGTCGAGGAATGGGTTAGTACCCGAGGGTCGGAAGATTCATAGGCGTGCATAGGTACGAATATATTTGATAATAATTCGAAAGCGTACAGGGAAGCTAAATGCAAGACTCGTTAGAAACTCTAATGCTCTCGTCGGCCCATTCGTAACAATTTAAAGCAGCTGGCACATGATATTACAGCGACATAGAGTATTTATGGTCGGTTGGGGTCCACGCGCAAACCAGAATATGGCTTGTTTGTTGTGTACAACACTGAACACTCCTATATCTCGGAGTTGTTGGTCGAGTAAATAATTGCAGAGGATCGCTTGCGGACGGTCACCCGAGGCGCTGGCCACTGTCCACTTAGATACATACTACTACCCCTCCATCCTCCCGCAACAAAACTAAGAACACCCTCGAGAAAACCCCACACTTATTAGTTAAAAATGAAAATTTAAGATCTTACTGAGAATTCATGATTAGCTTTACTAAACGTCGATTTGTTAACAATGCGTTAAGCCCCGGAGATCTGTTTATTTAGGTATCTAATCGGCTCACAATATTAGGGCAGTGTGTTTACACTGGGGAGAGAAAAAATGATACAACAGACCGTGTAATTACGAGCAATTCATATTATTGGCAACATTGAATGGACAATATGTCTATTATGAATAGTAAAGAATAACTAAACACCCGTCAGGCATTGGAAAAATCTCTAAAAAGAGAGACCATTTGTCAGAAGATTTAGCTAATATATACTGGATACCTCGAACTCACACTAAAGTGAGCAATGTGGAAAATTTGTGTTAGTAAGGTAACCCGAATTCAACCCGACATAGTATTCTAGGAATTAGATTATGAAATAAACATTTTAGAAATGTCCCTGTCCCAGTTTTTGAGTTATGACCATTTTGGTTTGCCCATAACTAAAAAACGCTCTCTTTAAACTTCAAATTTTTGCTCAAAATCGTCCATTTTCAAATATTTTATTTATCAGTCCACACAACAATTTATAGCCGGGATATTAAAGCCCCAGTTGTTTTCTAATCAAACAAGATATGGAGAATCCAAAAATTTAAATCGCAGCTTTCTATCTCTAGCTGTTTTAAGATTAAATTTAAAAAAATTTAAATCAAAATAAAATTATAATCAAGACTAAATTTTATTTTTGGTCTGTAATTGTTACAGAATGAAATCTATATAAACTTAACATGAACAGAAACTCATAAAATCTATTTATTTTAAAAATATGGCAAAAAAATTGATTAAATGTATTCGGACCATATGAAAAAATTGACGTGAAGTGTGAATATTCACACATTTCAGGGTTTCGCAGGTATATAATAAGTGAAGGCGGTATGCTGAGTGTGTAGGACAAATTTTACTTTGTAGTAATCACGGCAAAATGAACGATATTTTTAAAATAATTTATCGTCTGTTAATCATATAATAAGACTGGTTATTAAATTTACGGTCTTAAAAATTAAATACAACATTTGTCAAAATATAACTAGAATTTTGACAAAATAATTTCAACATAATAAAAATGCAAAAAAAAACAGAAAAAATAAAATTCGCTCCGTACTCGAACTCGAAACCCTTCGTTTTCCAGCTTACGACACCATTGCTCTAACCCATTAAGCTATCGCACGCCTTGCATGTGAGTGTCTTACATTGGTATAACTTTTGTACTTTGTGAACCAAAAACCACAAAAAATGCGTTATTTTCCGAAAACATAATCTGATCAAAAATTCCTGTTGTACTATTTCGGTTCACACCAATATACATTACTTAGAATTTTTTTAGATTTTTAGTTTAAACCATCTGGGCTACAGGGTGTGGGACAATTTTTTTTTTGCACAATTTTGGCAAAATCGCCTCAAAATAATTTATTTTGCAAAAATAAAAATTTGATCGTTAATCCACGTACTAAGGCCTTTCATTTGATACCCTACTCAGAATTTTAAAAAAATATTTTTGTTTTCGATGAGCACATATTTGTTTATATTTTTAAGAGGGTATGTTTTTTAGATGTTTTAGTATTTTTCATATGTGCGGGTCAAAGAGTTGTATAAGCATGCCAAATTTCAACTCTCTAGGTTTAGCCGTTTGGCTACAATTTTTACCGAACGGACAGACAGACAGACAGACAGACAGACAGACAGACAGACAGACAGACAGACAGACAGACAGACAGACAGACAGACAGACAGACAGACAGACAGACAGACAGACAGACAGACAGACAGACAGACGACAAAATGACGGTATAAGGGTTTTTTGGTCATACCTACAAAATCCTAAAAAGAATTAATCTCTGTCTTTAAAATAAATATTATTTTTGGGCTATTTTTCTAATGAGATACTTATCTGATATATTATCAATAAATTGTGTTATCAGTTTTAATATATTACAAGATGGACCAGTGGCGTAGCGTGGGTTTCAGCCGCCCGGAGCGTAGGCCAATTTCGCTACCCCCTTATTTAGGTATTTAAATCCAAAAGGCTCCAAAATTTACAGAATTTGCCACCCGAAAAAAGTGCCGCCCGGGGCGGGCCGTCCCCACCGCCCCCGCTGCGCTACGGCACTTGGACAGTTCAAAAGGGTATAAGATGATATTTGTTAGCCTCTCGATATAGTTCAATTTAGACAGCAATTAGTTAAATATATTTTCTGGAGTGTTCGGTTAAGTAAAATGTAACAAAGTAATTGCGTATTTTAGTTAGTTTAGCTAAAAAGATGGAGAATATATTCATAGAGACTTGGGAGAGACAACTGGTTTTTTGAAGTTGTTTGACGATTTTGGTGTCCAATGGAGAAGTAGTGAACATGTGTAAAATAACCTCTCATGGGTTTAAGTATTGGTAAATGTGTATCTCTTTTAGATTAGCTGCTGTCATCATAATTTTTTGTGTACATAATTTTAATAAAGTTTAGTGTGCAAATAATGAAAATATTAAACCCGTATCGTAATTAAAGTAGATTAGTTAAAATATTGATTTTAATTGAAAGACCTCTTAACTCCTTCCTAAGAATCATAGCAACCAGCTGGTAAACATAGAGGATTTACAGGCTCGATCCGCTTGCGGTTTTTGGAAAAATCATTCTGTGGGAGACCTTGAGTTTTAGTTATGTACAGAATAAGTACGAATGAACTATATACATATTATATTTAACATTAATCAACCAACTGAGACTTATTCATATCAGTAGGCTCCCCGCAAATAGTTATGAATCAAAATATATATAAGGTCTAGTTTTTTATAGCATGAAAATGATACTTAAAATATTTTCTAAAATTAAAACCAGTCTCTATACCAAATCGTTTTTGAGTTTTGGTTTGAACCTCCGCCTTGCCCGCTTATTACACTGCCGAGGTAGATGTATTTATCAGTTTGGCGTATTTAATCTCAGCGATTCTGTTTTGTTGTAGTTAATAAACTAGCTAATTTTCTTCTGTATGCAAGAGCGACAATTGTGCTTGCAAATCAGCGAAAGATTGCGTAACAAGGCAAATCATCTGCGTAATCCAAATGTCTAATAGTCTGGCGAAATCCACATCAAAATCGGTTAATACCCTTTTCACACTAGATCTTTAAGACGAGTGAACTTAAAGTTCACCGATGTTTAAGATCGGTATGCTTTCACACTTGATGTTTAAATATCTGGTGCTGTCATCAGCTACAGTAATTTTGTCCTTAAGTTACCGTCATGAAATTACCAGTTTTGAACTGTCTGCGCAGACGCACATTTTGAATTATTATAAACAATTAATTTCATTTCATTCTACAATAAAGGCACTACAATAAAGAATATATTACACCTGTATTAACATATAAGTCGATACATTTTATCTCAATTATTGTTGCTCTGTATTTTATTAAACACATTATTAAAATAAATAATTTTATTATAACAATAAGTATAAACTTCTTATAACGTCGATATAATACAGTATTCTTGTTTATGATAATATAAAATGTTGACAGCACAAAGTCAAGGAGTATTTTTTAGGGTTTTGTAGGTATGACCAAAAAACCCTTATACCGTCATTTTGTCGTCTGTCTGTCTGTCTGTCTGTCTGTCTGTCTGTCTGTCTGTTCGGTAAAAATTGTAGCCAAACGGCTAAACCTAGAGAGTTGAAATTTGGCATGCTTATACAACTCTTTGACCCGCACATAGGAAAAATACTAAAACATCTAAAACACATATCCCCCTAAAAATATAAACAAATATGTGCTCATCGAAAAAAAAAAATATTTTTTTATAATTCTGAGTAGGGTATCAAATGAAAGCCCTTGGTACGTGGATTAACGATCAAATTTTTATTTTTACAAAATAAATTATTTTAAAGCGATTTTTGCCAAAATTGTGCAAAAAATTTTTTGTCCCACACCCTGTAGCCCAGATGGTTTAAACTAAAAATCTGAAAAAATTCTAAGTAATGTACATTGGTGTGAACCGAAATAGTTCAACAGGAATTTTTGATCAGATTAGGTTTTTGGAAAAAAACGCATTTTTTGTGATTTTTGGCTAATAATGTACACAAGTTATAGCTTTGTAACAAGCCACACTCTAACGTGTGTGCTGTTCTAGTGGTATTTGACGCTGACTTTTCACCCATGTAACCCGATCCGATAGGGATCGAACCCTGGAGAAGAGACTATATATATATATATATATATATATATATATATTTTAATTTTTATATTGTTTAAATTATTTTTTCAAAATTCTAATTATATTTTGGCAAATGTTGCATTTAATTTTTAAAAGCGTAAATTTAATAGCCAGTGGAAATTGTTTAAATTATAATTTAATTCTGTTTCAATGTACACGAAATCAGAGGGGCGGAACTTATAACAACCAATGGAAGCCATAGGCGCAATTTTTAAAATTCTTAATGAACCTTGCTATATAAAAAAAAAAAATACTGCACATATTTAGAAACCTAAATAATGGTATTAGGCGTTCGAATTAAAATTAACAAAAAAAATATTTTAATATAAAATTTCTTTTCGCATCCAAAATAATCATCATTCATTTACTAAATACCTGCAAAACCCTGAAATGTGTGAAAATTCACACTTCACATCAATTTTTTTATAATAGAAATTAAGTTGGTAATGCGGACGAAGTTTAAGACGCAGATCTCTGTCTTAAACATCGCTTGTGTTTAGACGAGGCCGTACGGTTTTACATTAGCGTTTAAAGATACATTCACTTAAACATCCGATCTTAAAGATCTAGTGTGAAAAGACAAGTACAAATAGACAAACAAACATGTTTTTTAAAATATATTTAGAGAAGAGATAAACAGACACAAACCCTTCTATGACATGTTACGTACACCACTGTTACTAACTCTAATAATTTTATTAAAATAATAATGTTAAAAACAACCCCGTATTTAAAAGTGTATGTTAAAAAATATAAATTTGGTCGTAAAATCCTTAAGTTACGACAGCATTGTTAACTATAACCTAAATACAGGTCTGATGAGAACAAGAATAATATAATAAAGAACAGTATAATATTCAGTGTCGGCTCTAAACCGTGTAAACGAAAAACGACGGGTGGGCAAAATTCTAACAGGGGGTGAAATAAAAATATTTCAATATGCTTGGTTTTAATCCCCAAAAGTACTCATCTGTTACGATGTTTCTAAGCCCGGGTTTTTCGCAAGTGATTCATGCATTGTTTCTCGTTTACCCACGGTGGTTAATTTCTTTTTATTGCCTTCTATGTATTTCATTTGGAATAAGAAAATGTTGTGTTCTAAATTAAACAAATAGCTACTGGACTCGTATTATGAAATGAATTTAATGTCTGTGCATGAATCATCAACATAAGCTTCTCTGCTAATATACACTGTTTTATTTTTTTAAAATCGATGTTGGTAACGTATTAATTTACTTTTTTTATGTTGGTAGTAATATATATTTCATGCTTAGGTTTATAAAGTTGGTTTATTGACATTTATAAACTTATGTCTCAGTCGTTGCATGAACACGGTTTTAATTATTCAAGTTTTTTTCTATGGTATGTTATCGCCAGACTAATCGATAATTGTTAATTTCATATTAAAATTCTACGATTGAGTTTTTTAGTCGTAAATTTGCTTTATCAAAGCATATAGCAATAATAAATGAAATATTAAAATTTGTTTTTAATAAAGGTTGAACATTTATAGACATTTACAGACTTGGGAAAGGTTGAACATTTGAAGGACACAGAGACAATCTCGCAGGAAAGTAATCAGTAAAATGTAACGAATATGAGTATAAAAGATACTTGGAAAAATACTGTCACAAAACAGTGTAAGAAAAGTGTAAATTTATAAAAACATAGTCTAAAAATAAAAAAAAATGAAAAACTACTTTTGTTTCTTTATTTACGTCTTACGAGCCACACAATAAATTTTAGAATATTTTTTTTCAGGCATAAAAATATCTATATTTTTCGAAAAACTTATATGATCGAAAATGTCTGTTGAACTACTCCGGTTTACTTCAATATACATTGTTGAGATTTCTTTCCAGATCTTTAGATCAACCTCTATGAAAAATAGAGAAAAAACAGTGCTCAAAAACAGATAACGTCACCGAGGTGTAAAAATGACTTTTACATTTTTTGTTTTTACTTGCCCGACCTTAATATATAAGGGGCAAGTATTGTAATCGCGAAAATTTTCGATGTCGAGATTTTGATTGATGACCACGTTTCATGGTCCGGGGAATCCAAAAAACCTATTTTCGAAGTGCCGTCCGTATGTGTGTGTGTCTGTGTGTGTGTGTGTGTGTGTGTGTGTGTCTGTGTGTATACACGATAACTCAAAAACGGTTTAACTTAAAGAGTTCGTTCTGGTACTAAAAAAATCTCCTAATAACTGGGAAGAACCCTATTGTTTTTTATTAAAATCCGAAACCGGAAACGGAAGTTATTAAACATTAAAATTTAAAAAAAAAATCGTAACTAGTAAACCAAGCCTTGGACAAAAAATTGTATATGACATAATTTGATGTATTTTTGAAGATTTACCTAAAATTTTAAATTAAAAAAAAATATATATTTTTTTTAATTATTATTACTTGCCCGACCTTAATATATAAGGGGCAAGTATTGTAATCGCGAAAATTTTCGATGTCGAGATTTTGACTGATGACCACGTTTCATGGTCCAGGGAATCCAAAAAACCTATTTTCGAAGTGCCGTCCGTATGTGTGTGTGTCTGTGTGTCTGTGTGTGTGTGTCTGTGTGTCTGTGTGTGTGTCTGTATGTATACACGATAACTCAAGAACGGTTCAACTTAGAGAATTCGTTTTGGTACTAAAAAATTCTCCTATTAAATGGGAAGAACCCTATTGTTTTTTATAAAGATCGTTTGAATAGAAATGGGAGTTTACTCGTGTCGATTTTAAGATTTTTGCGAATATTTAGCAACAGAAAAATATTTCGAAAAAATTTATTGAACTAAAGTTACTATAAATGCAATAACTAATAACTTTTATTTGAGACGTTTTTTGATAAAACGAAAAATTTTGAAAATTTTTTGTAAAATTATTTAAAATTTTTCAGTCTCAATTTTTTCATATTTATATGTAACGTTTCCATGGTCATGATAATTAATTCGTAACAAGTAAAGCAAGCCTTGGACAAAAATTTGTATCGAACATAATTTGATGTATTTTTGAAGATTTATCTAAATATTTAAAAAAAAAAAAATTAAATTTTTTTTTTTTTTTATTATTATTTTTTTTTTTTGGGAGGGCAAGTCTAGCGGAGGTTTCCCTTCGCCACTGGTTTTTTTATAGGAGGGCAAGTCTAGCGGAGGTCTCTCTTCGCCACTGGTTTATTTAAAAAATAATCTACAAAGACGTATATATTTGCCAAAATTAAAAAAATTCTTTGTGGTTTCCATCTTATGTGAGAGTATGAAAATATTTTTTGTTCATAACCTCTGAGTTACACCATTATTAATTCAGAGTTAAAAAGTATCAAGAGTGTCGTAAATCGGGAGACCCTTGTTTCATCCATAAATAATTTATAAAATAGCCCACTTTAACATTGATAATCAGTAAAGTTTATATCAGGGTTATATTAAGAAAACTCTTTTGGTATAGTCTTTCGTTTTGACGTTCCCTGATAACTGGAACCCTTTCATAACAAGTTGAGTTTTAGTAACACATGTTAATTAGTAACTTTGTTAATAATTCAAAGCTTTTGCAAAAAGCGCTAAAGAAAACTAACAGAGAAGAAAAGATGATAACGTTGAGGGAAACACCGGCTATTGACAGAATAATCTTCAATAGTTAATCAACTAAAGTACGCAACTAAACTTCAAGATAAGGTAACTTAATTTTCATACACTTGGTAGACAACTAGAAATACATACGAAGTCTGATGGTAAAATCAAGATATCAAAAACAAAATGTCCTAAATTAATTTTAAATAATTTTCGAATTTTTGAATAAAATATAACAATCTTGATTAGATGAGTTACGTCCGTAAGTTAGTAATTATAGTTGAAGGTAATGGGATTCGGACCAGTCAGAAAATAAAAACAAATTTATTAACTTCGCTAACGTTTCGATTTTTATTTTAAATCTTCATCAGAGCTACAAAGATATATAGAAAAATACAATTATTAAATCGGTAAGTTTACATGTATAAAATTATGATAGTGTTCAAATTTAACAAGTCAAGTAGTTAAAATAAGCATTACAAAATTGTCGGAATTTAAAATATAACATAAAATAATTATTAAATAATAAAAACATATCAAATATGAGTTAAAGAATAAAAAACAATGTTAAATTTACATTACCTTAGTTAATAGTCACGAAATAAAATAACAATTGTAAAATTAATAACGAACACATCATATTGTCCGGTTATTGAACTCAGAGATAAGTAATGAATAAGCCACGTATGAATTTGAAAAAGGGTTTGAGATGGTTGAAACCAGTAAGTAACGCTATCTATTAATAAATTAGAATTTGATTATTAGTTGAAATATGTTAGATTTAGAATTTTTTTAATATATTACAATAGATGGCGCTTATATTATCACAGTCGGTTTTAAAGTTAACTAATTTAGGGTTCTGAATTATATGTATGCTCTCAGTAATCAACCTTTTACTGAGATTGTCTACTTTATCTAAGATTTTAGTTTGTTCAAAATTAAAATTATGATTAGTGGTGAAGAAATGGGTACTGAGTGCCGTGTTTTCTTTTTTATTTTTAAATTTATCCTGACAGCTATTTTTATGTTGATATACTCGGTTTTTAAGATATTGTTTAGTCTGTCTAACATAGCCTAAATCACATCCACCACAAGGGATGTGATAGACTACTGACGACATTTTATTAAATTCAGTAGGTTGTTTAATTTTTGAGTGGAGTTGATTAATAGTTTTAAGATTATAGAAAGCTAATTTTATATTATAGGGTTTAAAAAGTTTGGCAATTTTAAATGAAATATTTTTGATATGTGGGAATTTTAAATACGTTTTAAGTTGTTTTTATTTTCTGACTGGTCCGAATCCCATTACCTTCAACTATAATTAAAATATAACAATGTTCATATTAATATATTAATAAACCAATGTCATTATTTTATTAATTAATTTACGAATGTACCACATGTCGCCGTCAATATATTCAAAGAGATTAAAATACTGATATGTGGTGATAAGACATTAATTAAGAAATCAGAAATCACTAATTGAAATATCAATTATTAAGAGAACATACAATTCAGTATTTAGTTAACTGTGTAGGAGATTGATCGCTAGCCGTACATTTCGCGAAAACTAGCATATAATTTGCATTATTGTTTAAATAAAGTGCGTGAAAAAAGATCAGTGGCTCATATTCAGTATGGCGTACCAGCTCGGGGAACCAATATAAAATAATATGCATAAAAAACTAAGTAATTAGGTTAGTGTTGTGATAGAACAGAAGAAGCCGAAATACGCTGAGGACTGTAAAAAGTATTCGGTAGCTACCCTATCTTGAATTTTTATTGGATTGTTACTAAATGACATAGTGTAAAGATGACTGCCATTTTGTTATTTCTTCCTTCATCTACATTATGGATCAAAGTGAAAATGAAGTAAAGACTCTGAATTCAGGATAGATCAAACAGGTATGTGCATATGGTATGTACCAAACATTTTAACTAATTAACTAACGCAATAAAAGCAGTATAAAAGACGTTAATTTTTTACGGGTGAGCACGCCTGCACTTTTTTTACACTTATTGCAATATGAACAGCATTATGTATTTACAGTTGGAAACATAATGCATTTATTATTTGATGATCGTAGATAAAAATATATGTACCATAATATATAAAAATATATATGTAAGACAATATATCTTTTGAAGAAATTAAGATATATTCTACCTTTTCCTAAATTGAAAATATTTTATTTCTCTTTTGTTCAATCCATTTTACAATATGGCATCTTATGCTGGGGAGGGACTACTAATAATTACATAAATAACATTCATATTTTACATAAACAAAAGAATGTATTCTTCCAATTTAATTTATAATGAACCCCAACTATTTAATATCACTCAGTTATATATTTTGGCAATCATTACAAAAATTTATAAACATCCAAATATAATTGAATACTCCAAACATAACTATGCTACAAGGTTAAAAATAAATAATTTTTCATTTCCGTATAAACATTATAAGACAAAATCAGAATTCTACTACATTTTCTACATTAGCGTCATTCACAATAATTTTAATAGTTACTTAACGACAAATAATATTGAATTAAATATTCTCAATAAAAAAAGCATATTTAAAAAATGGACATCCTCACTTACTGCAAATGAAATTAAAGAAATATTTCAAAAATAACTTTATGTATTTCTTCCTATCTGATTCACTTACTTATACTTATGACTAAATATAAATTAAAATGCATAGTAGATACATTTATCACCAACTACGCATATTTAAATTCAATTATATTACCACGCGCTGAACTAAGTTCTTTGTGGACTTAACCTCTTAGAGGTTATTATTATTACTATTATTATAATATGGTACATAATTGTATATATGTCTTCTATGTATGTAGATATATTTCTATATTTCTGTATTAATATGTATATTGTACTATTATTATTGTTATTATATGACTATTCCAAACCAGGGGCGCACGCAGATTTTTGGCTTAGGGAGGTCCAATTATACATAATTTTTGCAATATTTCAATTTCAAGTGAAGAGCAAAAAAATGGTCCTCCCTTATAAATTTTAAGTGAAGAGCAAAAAAAAGGTCCTCACTTCTCAGTTTTAAGTGAAGAGCAAAAAAAAAGGTCCTCACTTCTAAATTTTAAGTGAAGAGCAAAAAAAAAAGGTCCTCACTTCTCAGTTTTAAGTGAAGAGCAAAAAAAAGGTCCTCACTTCTAAATTTTAAGTGAAGAGCAAAAAAAAAGGTCCTCACTTCTAAATTTTAAGTGAAGAGCAAAAAAAAGGTCCTCACTTCTCAGTTTTAAGTGAAGAGCAAAAAAAAAAGGTCCTCACTTCTAAATTTTAAGGGAAGAGCAAAAAAAAGGTCCTCACTTCTAAATTTTAAGTGAAGAGCAAAAAAAAAGGTCCTCACTTCTCAGTTTTAAGTGAAGAGCAAAAAAAAAAGGTCCTCACTTCTAAATTTTAAGTGAAGAGCAAAAAAAAAGGTCCTCACTTCTAAATTTTAAGTGAAGAGCAAAAAAAAAGGTCCTCACTTCTAAATTTTAAATGAAGAGCAAAAAAAAAGGTCCTCACTTCTCAGTTTTAAGTGAAGAGCAAAAAAAAAGGTCCTCACTTCTAAATTTTAAGTGAAGAGCAAAAAAAAAGGTCCTCACTTCTAAATTTTAAGTGAAGAGCAAAAAAAAAGGTCCTCACTTCTAAATTTTAAGTGAAGAGCAAAAAAAAAAGGTCCTCACTTCTCAGTTTTAAGTGAAGAGCAAAAAAAAGGTCCTCACTTCTAAATTTTAAGTGAAGAGCAAAAAAAAAGGTCCTCACTTCTAAATTTTAAGTGAAGAGCAAAAAAAAAAGGTCCTCACTTCTCAGTTTTAAGTGAAGAGCAAAAAAAAGGTCCTCACTTCTAAATTTTAAGTGAAGAGCAAAAAAAAAGGTCCTCACTTCTAAATTTTAAGTGAAGAGCAAAAAAAAAAGGTCCTCACTTCTCAGTTTTAAGTGAAGAGCAAAAAAAAGGTCCTCACTTCTAAATTTTAAGTGAAGAGCAAAAAAAAGGTCCTCACTTCTAAATTTTAAGTGAAGAGCAAAAAAAAAGGTCCTCACTTCTCAGTTTTAAGTGAAGCGCAAAAAAAAGGTCCTCACTTCTAAATTTTAAGTGAAGAGCAAAAAAAAAGGTCCTCACTTCTAAATTTTAAGTGAAGAGCAAAAAAAAAGGTCCTCACTTCTAAATTTTAAGTGAAGGGCAAAAAAAAAGGTCCTCACTTCTCAGTTTTAAGTGAAGAGCAAAAAAAAGGTCCTCACTTCTAAATTTTAAGTGAAGAGCAAAAAAAAAGGTCCTCACTTCTAAATTTTAAGTGAAGAGCAAAAAAAAAAGGTCCTCACTTCTCAGTTTTAAGTGAAGAGCAAAAAAAAGGTCCTCACTTCTAAATTTTAAGTGAAGAGCAAAAAAAAAGGTCCTCACTTCTAAATTTTAAGTGAAGAGCAAAAAAAAAAGGTCCTCACTTCTCAGTTTTAAGTGAAGAGCAAAAAAAAAGGTCCTCACTTCTAAATTTTAAGTGAAGAGCAAAAAAAAAGTCCTCACTTCTTACAGTACGGGGGGGGGGTCCGGACCCCTTGGACCCCCCCCTTGTGTGTGCCCGTGTTCCACACCTTTAAGCGGAACTAAATGGAATTTAAATTTTCTTAAGTTGTCACTAGCAAACTTTTTATATATTGTAGTGGGCATTTCTATACAAAATGATCAAAATCTTCAACCAAACGGTAAAAGCTACTAGATTTGAAAATCTAATTCCGCTTAAACCAAAGAAATTGCCAATAGATTGTTCAGTGTTTCATTATTTTTACCGACCGCTAACATATATAAGGGAGGTATTGTGGTCATACCGATTTTGACATTTCGAGATTTCGATGGATCTCCACGAATTGAGGTCCCTACATAACGTTTTGACTATTTTTAGCATGATGTCTGTCTGTTTGTCTGTCTGTCTGTCTGTTCGTCCGTCTGTCTGTGAACACGTGCAGAGCAAAATCGGCTAAAAGCAGTTTTATGAAACTTCATATTTAAGCTTTTAACATCAACGGTACAAGTTGGTCAACTTTTGGTAAAAATCGGTTGATTAGAAATAGGAGTTTACTCGTGTCAATTTTAAGATTTTTGCGAATATTTCAACAGAAAAATATTTCGAAAAAATTTATTTAACAAATGTTGCTATAAAAGCAATAACTAACAACTTTTACTTGAGACATTTTTTAATAAAACGAAAAAATTTGAATTTTTTTTCGTAGTATCTATTTTTTCATACTTATATGTGACGTTTCCATGGTCATGATAAATAATATCTCTGTTAGAAAATATTGGGCCGTTATTTCTAATCTGCAACTAGAATGTATTTTATACAAGTACTTTGTGATGGCGGTCGGTCCTATGGTGGCCACAGGTGATTTTTTAAATTTGTTATTCTTTATGAAATAATGAAAAATACAATTAGTTCCTTATGTAAACAATGTAGCACCCTCTTAGATGCTTACAGTTATCTTATTAATCTCATTTATTCTTTTTTTGATAAATTTTTAGAATCACTGTGTATATTTCGTTGTCCATAGGGGTTTGAATCTGGAATAGGATTGTTCGGGTGTTGTGTAGAGAGGATAGGAAGGGGACGAGGGTTGTCGCCTAGTTCGGTCATCACACGAGGCCTTTTAGATGATAGGACCGCGTGTCCCGGTCGTAACTCGCGTCCTCCCGATGATATCAGTGATATGGCCGGACTCTACCTGAGTCACATCCAGACGGCCGCTTATCTCAAGCCCAGAGCTACTTAGGGAGCCGAAACTTGATTACCTATTGAAACATGTGACAGCTCTTCAATACTATATGTACACGTACCACGAACATGGCATTTAAGATAAATTAAGTTATATAAAGGGCAGCCTACTCCAGTCCTATTGTCCCATAACATAAACTATCAGATTTAGGGATAAAATAAATAGGTTACGAAATCGAGATAAAATAAAAGGTATGTCATAAACTCTAATACAATGCTAGTTAAATTCGATCAGGGATTGTAAACCATACAAAACGGTTCTGCGCATGTCTAAATGCATCTTAAATTTATAATTTTAACTTATATTTTAATTAATAACTTTGTTTCGTGGATGAAATGTTTGATTACAACTTTTTCCAATTATTATATGTTGTACAAGTTAGAAGTTACTGACTATACACGTTTTCTAGATAAACATTTATTTTTGTACAACATTTCTTATAATGAAATGAAAATGAACTAACTTTCAGACTCACCAACTTTCTCCCTTATTCCTTTCTTCCAAATAAGATAAAAGGGAAACACAAAAGTGCATTTTTTGCATCGCAGCCACAATTCCACGTATTTTTATTATAAATGTCCGATTTAAATGTTCTTTTAAAGGTTTCTTTTTTTTACTGGTGACAGATGTTTTCAGATGTTACTGGTGATAGACTATGATTAGTCTATGTAGAACGAGACAACATTTATATTAAATTTTTTTATGTTTGCCGATATTTATTATTTTGCTTTACTTATTTTTGCTTTTGACGAATCTTTTTTAAAAACAATTTTAACCATATTTAGTATGATAATAGGTTAAAACCAGGATTCGAACAGAGGCCATATAGCAACTCAAAATTCTTATTCTAAGAGAGTGTTTCGGGATTAAAACTGTTAACTTAAAAACTTAAAATATCTTTTTAACATATTTTTTTTAATTACACCCCGAAGGAGTAAATTGCTATTTTTTATTCTATAAAATATTTTTTATTCTATTTAAATATATTCGGAAATCATATTTTCTCCATGATGTAAGCACCCAAAAACAAGACATTTTTAGAAATTCGACCCCTAAGGGGGTGAAATATGGTGAAATATAATTTCAAGGAGTCCTCAATGTATCTTGGAACCAATAAGATATCGACTTAGTTTTTGCTTATAAAGGTTACAAATATTTATGAACGAAATTCAGAATTTTGCCCTAAATAACCCTTAAATTTACATTCGGGGTCAATTGTAGAACATTTAGTTCCTATCTTTATTGAGATAACATTCTGTTTTGGCAAAAATCGTTAGAAACTTATTGAGTTATTTTTAAAATAATGTCATCCCTAAAGGGGCAAAATGCCTGGATAATTGGAGGTCGTTCAGTTTGTTGAGCCGGTTCATTGATCCGGCTCAGTGATCCGGTTAAGTAAACATGTTTTCGAGACACAGGTCGGTCGTTAGTTCGTAGGTAGAATGTCGCTTAGAGCCGGTCAGTTGTCGGTCGTTTGCTTGTAGGTAGAAGTCGCTTAGAGCCGGCTCTTTGTTAGACCGGGTCAGTTGTCGGTCGTTCGCTCGTAGGTAGAACGTCGCTTAACCCGGTCAGTTGTCGGTCGTTCGCTTGTAGGTAGACGTCGCTTAGAGCCGGCACTTTCTTAGACCCGGCTCTTTCTTAGACCGGGTCAGTTGTCGGTCGTTCGCTCGTAGGTAGAACGTCGCTTAACCCGGCCAGTTGTCGGTCGTTCGCTCGTAGGTAGAACGTCGCTTAACCCGGTCAGTTGTCGGTCGTTCGCTCGTAGGTAGAACGTCGCTTAGCCCCGGTTCTTATCTAACATTTTTGAAACAAACAATTCACTTTATGTAGCTACTGTATTTTAAACCAGATGTGTTAAATTTATGGCGATGTTTATTGCCCTTATAAATCGGACATCTGCGATTTATGCAATATTTTTAATATTTTTATATAGCATGGTTGTAAGAAAATACAGACTAAGCCTATTAGTTTCAAATAAACTGGCCTACAAATTGATGACAATAAATAATAAACTTTATGATAATACATTACACGCCGAGTTCTCGCGATGTTCAACATGACATCGATCCAGATCCGGATCACTCCGGTCACTGCTCACAATCGCCCGACCACTCGTATCCTTGAAACTTGAAACTATACAGTGAGCCGTGAGCCGGCTCATTTCAATTTGGTGAACCGTGTCACTTCGGTCAGTGCACTGAGTCGGCTCAGTGAGCCGGTTCGTTCATGAACGACCCATCTCTAGTTAAAGCAAAGTTTGCAGCCGTCTCTAGTTCCACCTACGAAGACCTGTAAATAGTGAATTTTTTTGTTCTAACTACGAAATCCTGAAGTTTGAACGAAGAGGAAAATGTTTCTATAGTTAAAAATGTAATTATTATAATGAAGATTTGGTTATTTGTGTAGAGTGTACTGTTTTCTGTCCACTGATGTCAGGATATCGAACGGCGTAGCGTATTTCACCTTTGTTCGCGATATTGGACGAGTTACTCGGGCAAATAACTTGTGCAGAGGTCCGTCGGGATCATGTGGCAAAGATAGCATAGTATATGTGCAGTATTCAGGAGAGGAGCAAAGAGAACCGCCGGTCACGGATCTAAGCTATTCCATAAACAATGGACACATAGAGATTTTCTATCTGGTAACATCAAAAAGGCAACTGTACGTTTGGGTTTTGGTTATTTTTGATCTGACTTCAACTGGGGAAGTAAACATCGTAATTTACTGCTATCATATGCTTTGGTTGTTGGAAAAGAAAGCCGACAGTTATGGAATATTGCACGATCCAACTTTTAACTATTACTTTCTGATGTCTGATACATTACATTATTTGTTATTCTTTCCAATTTATTAATAAAGTATGACTGCTTTATTATCCTTTACTCCAACGACAAACTTAACAAATATCATGAGATTTTATTACGGAAAACAATCGTATTTTACAAGGTATTTTTATAGAACTGTTAGAGAAGACCTACGGACGGTGACGGACAATAATCGGAAAACTCACTTGCACGCTTGCATTTTCCGAGTGCATCTAAGTATCAAAGCCTACCAAAAAAAAGTCATACCCTTTTCACATTAGATCTTTAAGATCGGATGTTAAAGTGAATGTATCTTTAAACGCTAATGTGAAACCGTATGGCCTCGTCTAAATACAAGCGATGATTTAAGACAGATATCTGCGTCTTAAACTTCGTCCGCATTGCCAACTTAATTTCTATTATAAAAAAAATACTCCTTGAATTTGTGCTGTCAACATTTTATATTACCATAAACAAGAATACTGTATTATATGGACGTTATAAGAAGTTTATACTTATTGTTATTATAAAATTATTTATTTTAATAATGTGTTTAATAAAATACAGAGCTACAATAATTGAGATAAAATGTATCGACTTACATATTAATACAGGTGTAATATATTCTTTATTGTAGTATCTTTATTGTAGAATGAAATGAAATATCCTTATTTGTTTATAATAATTCAAAATATGCGTCTGCGCAGACAGTTCAAAACTGGTAATTTCATGACGGTAACTTAAGGACAAAATTACTGTAGCTGATGATAGCACCAGAGATTTAAACATCAAGTGTGAAAGCATACCGATCTTAAACATCGGTGAACTTTAAGTTCACTCGTCTTAAAGATCTAGTTTGAAAAGGGTATCAGACACGCAACGAGTACTGACGCTTATGTTGATCAAATTTCAAGGGCACACGGGCCGCATACGGCCCTCAATTTATTTTTTTGTGGCCCCTGAAGCGTCTATGAAAAACACTTGAACTTATTTAGGGGAAAAATATATTTAAAAATGTAAAATATACTCTCTTCCCCCTTCATGTTCATAAAAAAATTTCAAGAAACCCTTCGGGATATTTAAAGTTCCGTCATTGCTTATCATTTTGTATGATAAATAGACCGCGTCCCAAATCAGTTCGACACCTCTGCTGTTGGATATTGATGTTTATACCAAATAATAATTCCATTATTTGTTGATAAAAAAAAGTAATTTTTAATCCATGTATCAAAAACTTTCATTTGATGTCCCTCAAAATTTTACAGACTTTTTTTCTTCGATAAATACATAATTGTTTATATTTTTTGTGGGATATATTTTTGAAGTCTCAATATTTCTCGTACTTAAGTTCAGTTCTCTAAATGCTGCTTGGCCACAATTTACGAACACACTCGTGTGACGGAATAAGGATTTCTTGATTATACATACGAAAACCTAAAAATAACATGTAAATATGCATTTTCTTTTAATTTCAACTCTAATTATAATAAAATATAGTTATATATTGTGAAATGCAAGTTATTTTGCTGTACGATTATGTTAAATTTGTTACATTTTCATTTTCTTAGACTTTAAGGGGGGTATGTGCCCCCCAATGCCCCTCGCCCTGAATACGCCACTGTTGTTCAGTACAACTTATATCAATCCTTTTTAGGTGTAAAACATCATAATTTCAAAAATACCTAAGAAGATATTGATATTCACATTTATCTACAAAATAATACCAAGTACCGATTTTTAGAGCACGGTTGTCTCCAAAACTACTCTTTTTATTATATTTCTACTGTTTTTACTCTATTTCATGTTTGACTTGTCGTAAAATTATATTCTAAAGGTTATGACGAAGCCAGATTTCCACTTTAACTTATCTGAATGTAGTAATTAGTTGTTTAAAACAATTTTATCATTTGACTGGGCAAATGTTTCAGTCGATGTGTCAGGGGGGAAAAAGGATCAACGCTCCCCTTCATATAATTCGTTGGAGCATATTTGGAAAGTGATGTATTTTCACTTGAACAATAATTATGTCGCTTTATCAAGAGTAGGCAACCTTAAAAAAATGTTTATTTGTACGAAAAAAAAATGTCAATATTGTTTACAATGAAGTAATTTAAAAATTAATTATGTTGTGGTTAACAAATCTTCAACTCCCCGAGCAGCGCCGTTTAATCTACTAGTATTGTATAAAAAGTGTGCCAATTCTGCTGGCCATGGGGGGGAGGCCCGTCCCCCCCTCTTGGCTGCTCCACTGAATTAAAGAAATAAGTTATTTACCTTTAATCAATAATATGCTCTCGTATAATCATTATTGAGAGAAATAATATCTTTTTTAGTCTTTTATATATATATCTAAAAGCCTTCTACCATAGTATGGTATAGGCTGTATTTCTTTGTTTTCTCCTTCTTTTCTATATTATGGCAGTACGGGTTTATGTACGAATTTTGCCCAGTCTTTTTTGTTTCTTGTCATTCTTTTAGCTTCTATAATCGTTTTTCCTCTTTTCTCTATTATCCCTTTTACTGTTCTGTCCCATGTATTTCTTGGTCTTCCTATTCTTTGCTTTCTGTACGTTTTGGTCTCCCAGATCTACTTCACTTGTCTTGTGTCTTGCAGTCTTTGCATGTGTCCCCACCAGGCCAGTTGTCTGTTTTCTATGAATTGTTCAATCGGTTCTATATCGAGTTCTTTTCTTATATCTGTATTTCTGGTTTTATCCATCTTAGTCACACCCTTTACTCTTCTTAAATACTTCATCTCCAAAGCTTGTATTTGGCTCTTTTCTCTTCTTGAAAGCATCCAGGTCTCACAGCCAAAAGTCAGTACAGGTCTGCATATAGCTTTGAATACGTTTATTTTTGTGGTTCTTGTTATTTCTTTCCTATTGATGAGTGTATTCTTTATGTCAAAGTAAAGTTTTGTTGTCTTCCCTATTCTTGTATTTATCTCCATTACTTGTTTTCCATCCTCTCTTATCTCTATTCCTAAGTATTTGAAATTCTTAACCTGTTCAATATTAATGTTGTCTATTTTTATATTTATGATTTTTTTTTTTATAAGAAGCAAAAATGTTGATTTTTGATATATGCGCGCAGGTAACTTGTGAAATTTCGATTTACGAATGATAAACATAAACAGATCCTAACCCAAAATCCATTCAAACAGAATTTTGATTTAAAATTTATGTTTAATTACAATTATTATTGTATTATAAATGAAGCCAAATTGGAAATCGTAATTTATATGCAAATAGCAAAATCTGTTTCAAATTGACATAAAATTACCTTACCTAAATACTAAACAGCACAACCATCGAATTTTTAATATTGAATAAAGATTATTTATTATATTAATTATTTATTTTTAAATTATTAGGTAAAAATGTGACATGAATTATTTTATTTAGTATTTTAATTATATTTTCATTGTCAATTGTCCATTTTGCTCGTTTCAATCTACTGATAAACGGACATTCATTTATAATTTGATTATTTTTAAATCAATAAAATAATTTTACTTGTTTGTTAGTTCAGTTTACCAATCAACAAGGAAATTGTGTCATTCTATGTATGTATGTCCATCACTTTGATTTAATTGTGGGCAACATTAAAATTTGCCAAAATGATATTACCAGCGCTTAAAAGAAAAATAAAATGAAGGTAAAAATAGTTAAAAATTAAACATGTTACAGGATAATACAAGGGCCAGGCTAGAATTACTGAGAATAAGATACATCCCAGCAAACATTCAACTAACGGCCGAATGCTGGCAAACTGCTTTTATGCTGGTAAATTACTGGCACCAAAAGTAAGTGCAACGCCAGTATTAATAATGTACTTCACATTTGTATTTCGCATTCCGCCTATACGAAGTACTTTACCAGCATTTTATAAGCACTCTTCTTCACTCATACTTTTTACTTAAAACCATCAGAAATAAATCTTGCAACTAATGCGATTATTTTGCACTTTACCGTTGCTGGGCCGGCAACTGATACATCAATGGGCCAGTAACGGCCCCGGGGACACCGGGGTACTGGCCCATTACTTTCAATGCCGGGGAGTATGTGCTTTACCAGTACTGGCCCGTATAAAAATGTTTGCTGGGATGGTTCATATTTTTTAGAATTTTATTTTAAATATGTTCAAAGTAGTTCAACGATAATACACTTGGTCATTCGTTGCTTCCAAAATCTCTCAACCCATCTTCTTTCGAAATAGTTTTAAAATAATCATGAATTGCAGCTTCAAACTCTTCCTTAGACAAAAACTTTCTACCCCGTAATTTTCTAACTGTAACTGTCTTCTGTTCATCCAGCTTAATTGTCTTTACCAGGCCCATACTTCTAAAGAATATTGCATACGTTTCTTTTATATTGGCAGCTTCTTGATTATTGTTGGTGTTTCCCCATCTTCATGAATTCATACACGACTCTCTTGGCATGTTAGTACGCCAGAAAATCGAATAGTTTTTCACCGTTATCTAATCAAAAGTTGATGCTATATTACCGCATAAGTAGCTTTATTGTCTTCTTTAATTATCTTTTTATCAGCAATGTCTGCTTCTTTGTTTGCTCCTTTGACTACTCCTTTGGCTGCTCCTTTGGCTGCTCTTTGACTAGTCTTTTTTGGTGTTGAATTCCTGCTTCATTATATGCACAATTTGTAAAAAAAGCACTTATAACAAGAAAAAATACTTAAATTTCGGCATACAAATCGAAGACGAATTCTTCGTGCACAACGTCTTGACAGTCAAATAGAAGTATCTAAATTGTTTAGATGTGTGAGTATAAAAACCTCTACTTTTTCGGTTTGGGAGATGTTTCATAATAATTTCCATAAGCCTCCTGTACCATTTCTAAAATTTTTGTTGTAGAAAATCAGCTTTAAAACAATATTTGATCGCTAATCTCTATTAATTTTTCATATTCATTTCGTTCAATACCCGTGTAGCGTATATGCTTTCTCTGTCTATATCATTATAATTATTTGCATACCCATAGTAACGTATAGTGACCCAAGTTGACAACTAACCTTCAAAATTATTTGAATAAAAAACAAAGTTTTAGAAAGAAACAGCATGATTCGTAGATATCTTTACTAATTAGAGCGCGAAAATAAATTTACAGCAGTACTCAAGCAAACAAAATTATTAATTTTAAGGTTATAATTATAAATAAGGAAAAATTTATACTCATACGTAAATTTTGGATTATAATTTGTTGTTTATTCCAGCAGATTTAAAATTAAAGTTTGTGAATTTAATAATTGACCGCAATCCATATTTTAATTAATATTTATTACCAGACACTGACAGTTAAGACAAATAACAAAAAATATTTTTAAAATCGCTGAAAAACGGTAACTAGATTATTATATAAATGCACTACTTGATACATACATGTAACAGTCACCTATCAGCAATCCGACTATACGTTACTTTACAACGTATCATTTATTATCAACTAAGTAGCGAGCCTGTGATATTATATAAAGTCTGATCTCAAACTGAAATGAGATTTCCGACTAAAGGAGTTCGGGTACTAGGCGTGAGTGTTATCCAGCGTTCATAATACGATATGTGATACGATATAGACCACCAGAATGCCGACACAGTGCCTTTAAGAATTCAACAACTTAGATATTTACGCTAACCGAACCGAATACTTTCTGCCCTCTCTTCAGAAAGACGGGTGTATATACATATCTGAGCGGTTCTAGGAAAAAGGGTTTAAGCATTGTTCAAGGAGATGCTAGTGTTCAAAGTTATTAACCAATATCTCCCTGAACAATGAACCATAAAAAATATATTTTAAAGTTACGTGCTGAAACGTAAGTTTTCTAATTTTATTTTATTATTTGAATACTTACAAATGTCGACTGCAAAGTACACTTAAAAATCCTTAAAAAAAGATGGCAGCCCCTTTCAAAAAAAATCTCGCTACGGGTGAATCGTGAAAGTTTGTCATTGTTCTGGTGGACTAACTGATTTGTTACACCCATTATTACGGCTGCAAAATGTTATTACATGCACGATGCTGAATACTTGATATTAGGATATTTGCCCATAGATCACACCACTATTTTAAACTGAAGTTTTATTCAGCTACCGAAATGGCTACTTCGTATGTCGGTGACAATACAATAATTTGTGAAGTAAAGAATAATTTTAATTTTAGCTAGGTATTTCTTTGTTACATCGGTGTGTAAAATTTCCTTATTTCTCATATGTAATTTTGAGATTAGAATTTCAGTGTAGTTACACCCCAGTAAAATAGTTCACAATAATGCAAATTCTCGTAATTTATACTATCAAGGAATCAAGTCATAGAAGACAAACGATCAACAATGAATGTATACGGAGCAATACCACAGCAGGGGTAAGAAATAAGAAGATACGACCCAAGAGAAGTCTATATACCTCCCCAATGTAGGTTACATCCAAACATTAATGTTTGCTATGCCATACATCAGACGAGAAAACATATATCAGAATGTTAAACAGCGTTTTCACCGTTCTAATTGCTCCTCTGCTGTTAAGTACCGTCACTATAATAGCCAGACTTGCATGCATTATAGTAAGACACACAGCTCCCGGAGAAGGTTCCGCTCAAGTCTCTGGCCTGTAGTTTACGTCACTTGATTTATAACTCGTATATCATTCACTCCCCCCAGGGGGGGCGGTGGGGGCAACACAAGGGACGTGGACCAGGACTAATGTATCAACGCGTATGTCGAGGCTCTGTCCGCAAATCTACAGTCTTGCGATTACTGTATTTAATAGAGCTACGCTTTGTAACATATTCATCATGTAGAGTTATTACAGCTGTTCTCTTTGTATATGATGCATTTCTGCATTCTAATTTAACAAAGTTTTTTTAAATTTAATTTTCTAAATTTAGGATGATTCAGATGACACTTTTATTGGGCAAGTTTGTTCTTGTCAAATGATTGTGTGCCAACTGGTGTAAAAACCGGGTAGCTGCAATTTTTAAAACTTTACAATTGTCAACTAACACTACCGATAGAGGCGCCACTGCATTGTACATCATGGCTGACGCAGATAGGATATTTTTGACAGGTTCAATGGTATCTTCATGTGATATATATTGAAATTAATTTATTATTCAATATGAGAGTTGCGTTAAATGAAATTTTCCGTTTTCTCAGTGCCCAAGTAACTTCTAGGGTTATAATTGAAGGTAATTTTTTGCCACGTTTCGGAACACGATGAAAACTTAGGTCTCTATCACGACCTAGTTTTGCATATCAAAGATAAACACAACAATTCACGTTGCACTTAATTTTTTCTTGCAATTTTAAAGATATTTTTTAAAAACTCGCTATGAAAACAACAGTAAACAAACTCGACTATCCTCCATCTGTCAGTTTCTCAAAATCTCACTAGAGGCGCTTCAGTTATTGTCAGTTGACAATATCAACAAAAATGGTTTTGAAAAGTAAAATATGTAAAATTTTTCATGAAAATCATTAAAATATTTACAGATCACTTTATTGATAAATAGTTTAACCATATTACTGTTTTTGTAGTAAAAAATGTCATCATAAATTATATCATCATCAATATCAGGCACACTTGTCACGGTGTGAAGTCAAGAGCGGAATCTTTTCTACAAAGTTTATTAGACAGGTTTAAATTACATCAGACTGTGTATAATTTGTAAAATGGCTGCTGGTGTTGTCCGTCTAGAAGCTGATGTTAGTCTCGTTCTTGCCCCGGCTTCTCCAGGATCGGTCTAACCACCCCAGGTATCCGCACGAGGCGAACACGTGGAGAAGCCCTGTAGACGACACTCACATCTCGTCTTGGCGACTTCAACAGCAGGGCTGGTCCTTGGGCAGCGTGCTCACAAGAATGACTACTACTTGACTACCAAGAATGACTAACCCCGACTCTATTCCCTAAGAGCATTTTATAACTGTTAACCAGGACACTATGATGTCAGGTCCTACCTCAATTGTTTTGGAAACATTATTCATTTGTTTAATTGTTGGCAGCAATTTACGACCACAGTCATCACAATTGAATAATGTTTATCAACACATTTGAATGTAGTTCAAAACTTATGTTGACAAACACGCAACACTCTGCATATTCTTTAATTTGCAAAACCGTACGTCAGCAACCTTGACCTACACGGCTTAAAGGCCGCTCAAGGAATTGGGACATTAGAACACAATTATACTATAATTGTGACAATATTCTAAGAGAAATTACTCCTACGCAGCGTCTGTTAAGTCTAACCTCTGCACGAAATCTGAAATTCTTCAGGCATGCAACCCAACACAATAATTTGGAGAAACTGATCGTGCAGAGTAAACCAGAAGGAAAGTGCGTCTGTGCTAGATCACCTACTCATTGGATGGACTTCATATCCAAAATCAAGCGCGAACACAAGAGTCCTTGGGTCCTTGGATCCTTGGGTCTGGACCCCCCTAAGAATGAAAGCATCATTTACTTATTTAATAAAAACCAAGTAATCGTACATATATAATTAGCAAGTGTATGTATGTGATCTGGGTAACATTGTGACGTCATTTTTTCCGAAGGTCACATGTTAATCCTATAATCCCAGTGATAAATGAAACAAGTTAAAAATAGTCAGTTAGAATCAATTTTTTGCAAGAATTGAACGTTTTTAAAATAAAAATTAATGAAACAGTGTTTAAAAATAGTGTACATAATTAAAAGTTAGTATTAAAATAGTGTTAATTTAGTGTTTTGTGTTAAAACAGTGTGCAGAGGTTTTTAAAGAAGAATTAGTTCTAAATCTTCCAAAGTGAGTACATATTTTTTAATTTCAATATTATAACACTAGGTTGTTTAACAAAAAAAAAAAAAAGTTTTTGACTGTATTAACTTGGTTCTTTACCATCCTTTCTGCATCTTTTCTTTAAATATTCCTTTTTTTACATAGAGAGTCATGATGGAAATTACCAATAAAATATAACTTAGAAATTTGGTAGTTCTAAGAAAATCGAATTCTAAGAATTTGTGAGATGTGTCATAAACCATCAAAACAGTGCTACTTGTATGTTTTGACCATCCTCCAAGTAGTACGCGAATGCCATAACTTTGAGAAACACTGCTCTAGTCCATATGCTTTCGTTCGCTTTTAGAACATTGACGTACTTTCAGTTCACTATCTTTTGGAGCCTTTTTTGCCTTCTTGACTTAAGAAAGTATCAATCTACCAACAAGAAATTTGTAAATAATATTTAAAATTGATTGCATTCTTGTGAAGAGATACAGTGAAATGACTCGGCATAAACATTGTCACTTACTGTAATTAGAATATAAATTGTTTGAAGTAAATTGTTGTGAAAATATATAAACGTTAGTTAAAAGTCAAGTGAATCAGCTAACCTAATATTTCTCACTTTATAATTTTATTTCCGTGAAAAGCAAGATGTAATGTGTTTATTCTTTTTATACAAGTCATAAAAAGAACAGACGTTAAAGTAACTCGTGAGAGTCAAAGAGCTCCAAATGAAAGATGGAAATAATTAAAAACGTATCAAAAAATAAAGTGATCCTGCAAAAGGCACGCTTTTCATGTTCATTAAGTTAAAATGCGGAGGACGGAGGAAGAATCATGAAGGATGTGAAGAGAGAGACAAAGGGAGATAGAGAGAGGAAAAGCTGACAAACAGAAGAACCGCACGTCGCTGAGAACATCTGAAGCCGCAACGGTTGTCCTGGCTCGCGCTCGCGGTGGCATGTTGCAAGACTCTCTCATAAACACACCGTTATAGAAATCATGTTAAAAGCTTGTTACAAAGCAACTTACAAATTGGAGCAGACAATGTAATTATGTGCCTCATTTCTCTGTAACGTCCCGAGCTTTTCACATCTGCTTCCCCAAGTCTGTTGCCGTCACTGCTGAGTGGTGGGCTAGCGGCCCAACCCGACCGCCCGTCCGCCACCAGATAATTTGAGGTCGCAAGTGCGGCAAATGAATATTTAAAGCAGTGTGGCATGGCACCGGTACCATAGGGCTATCTTCTCTCTCTCCGGAGAAGCAGGACGAGAACTCCGGCTGACATGTATGAGGGAGGGGGAGGCAGGAAGTAAGTGAGGGTTTAACACGGTCTCGGTTTTAGGGGATGAAAGGAGCAAGCGGTAACGCTTTCATCGACATCAACGCGATTCAGGGTTGTTAGTCGACTAAACAGCCCCTGTTTATGTACAGAATCAAGTGAGATTACATGACCGGACGCTTGTCTGAACGTAATTTCACTACATCGAATTATTTAATAACGGACGGGCGTTTGGTGTTAATGTGCTAAGACAGAAGCCGTACACGGAGTATGAATAATTTAGCGAGACTAGCGGCGTCCGCACGAATTATAAACCGTTCGGTTGTCGACTCTGTAGACCTCTACCACTGCCAACAGACCACCATTTACACATTCGAATTACCATTCGCGTTGACAGCTCACTCACATTCGTTTATGGCACTCACCTTCCAGGGCTGGTCTTAGGTAAGGTAACCACAATTTCAACATGCCTCAGGAGGACACCACAAAATAATTACCGAAAGACGCCTTGACTTCATTGAGCAAACAATGCAATTTACTACCGAGTCATCTTTCTATAGTCTTACAAGTTTCTTATACACAACTGATAATCTGAAATAAAAATTATTGCAATATATATTTCAAAATTTGCAACGAATTGCAATTTATCTAATTGGATATTATAAATTGTAAAAAAAAATGTTAAATAATTGTAAATAAACAAATTTTGTTACAGGTAGGCTTACCATACGTCCCGGTTTGACCGGGATTGTCCCGGTATGAAGGAATGGTCCTGGCGTCCCGGCCAGTTTGTCATTTTGTCCCGGATATTTCGTAAAAATTAAAAAGTACAAAATATACACGCAGTCTCGGAAAATGGCGATTAGACAACTATAGGCTATTCCAAACGTTTAGACGGAACTAGATTTTGAAATCTAGTAATTTTTATCTATTAATTCGGACTTTTAGTAATTTTGTTTAAGATAGATTAAATTGATTGTCATCCTAAAATGTCCTGTTCATTGCATTTGAATTTTTTGTCATTCTTAATAAATATTTCTCATTTATTTATTTTTTTGTCTTCAAAATATGGAAATATTTGATTTTTGTTAACCACTCCGTTATTTATCCTTTTTAATCATAAGTACTAGCGTAGACGGCATTACTTTCTGATTTTAACAAAATCTCAAAATTGTCCCGGTTTCAGAAAAACATATTATGGTAAGTCTAGTTATAGGCACCATCTTATAAACCAATTGACATTTATTCTCGTACGATGCGAAAAACTGTAGCTAAAATTTCATTCTATACATATAATTTTAGCTATTATGTTCTGTTGTGAAAATTACTTATTGTTATTGTACTTGATATTCTACTTTTGCAGCCAACTTGAATTTGCCGCGATTTTCAATATAGATGGTTCAGTAAAAAAAAAAGTGGCATTCTGTTATCATTAAGTATTTTTCGACAAAGGATCTGAACTATAAACAATTATGTCGAAAATTATGCTAACGTATTATTTAAACAATAATATGTAAATACAAAAGATATTTGAAACGCAAATATATTTAAAAAGTTACATAAAATTGTTGTCCAGTATCTATTATTAAGTTATTGAACGATAACATTTCCACAGTTTTTTTTTATCGTGTTTCTTGTATACTCTTTCGGCGTTAGACCTTTTTCAGTGCGTGGCCCGATTAGATCAAATAGATCAGTTTAATCGCGTTATCCATATGACATCAGTTGCCATATACAGCCATTTTAAATCCATGATTTTTAAATTAACATTATTTAAATTTGACTCTTTTAATTGTTTTTATGTCCACATTGTATCTAAGATGTATAAATAATACAGTGAATTTCTTGTATCCTGCAACATTGAAATTATTATTATGCATGTTTTCCCTAGTAACGGCAAATTATTTTGACAGCAATGTTAAATCGCCTATGTTGCAAATTAAAATAAACGCAATTTTACATTGCTGTCAGATTTCAGTTACCAAAGTATCGACAATACCTATATTGCAGGATAAAAGAAATTCACTGTATGTCAATAAGAATAGCACCAACCAAGTTTAAAAACAATATCTGTAAGCACCAGGGTAACTTGATTTCAGGTGAGGTAAACCCTAAGATTGAAAAAAAAAACAAAAATTGGAAATAAAGTATATTTTATTCAATTTTGCTCACCTTCAAAATATAAGTGATGAGCAAAAAAAGGTCCTCACCTCCAAAATCCAAGTAATGAGCAAAAAAAAGGTCTTCACCTCCAAAATGTAAGTGATGAGCAAAAAAAAGGTCATCAGCTCCAAACTACAAACCAGGAGATTTTATAACAAAACCCGTAGCCCTGAACTCCGGCCCGAAACCCTGGGATTCCGGGTGAAAACCTGGGACCTGGTCACCCTGGTAAGCACACACATTCACTTTACAACCTGCGAAAATACCATTAGAAAGCATTAGTAAATATTCGTGTTTCCTCCACGAAATAAAATCAGCTGATGAGACTTGTTGGCTTAGACTGCTTTATTGGTCCAATCCGCCTAAGACCTGCCCTGCATCATCCTCAGTGACGACACAATTATTTAACGAACTCTCCCGGTGGATAAGATATTCTTGATGGCTGAGCCTTCGCTGGCGTACATCAAAGAGAAAAACAGTTCATACATTATTAATACACAACAGATCTCTTTATCATAATATATTATAAACGAATTGGATCTTTCGAACAACTAAATTTAGAGTTCCGCCACGATCTGTAGCAATTTATGAACAAATAAAAACTTGAAACTCTTTAAAAAGAAACATTAAACGTCAACTTCCAGATTTAATAACGTAAAACACGGCTTGCTGATAAATTCAGGTTTGAGAAATTATAGAGTGCATCAAAAGTTGCATAGCGAATAAAGCATTCAATAATTTTATATAAAACTAGCTGATATACCCGTACTTCGTACGGCTTTTGTTAAATACATTTTTGTTGATAAGTGATTATGATAAGTGAGATACTTGAAGTATATAAGTAGCATGCAGATGATTTGGTATTGGTGGCAAAGAACAGTGCCGCAACAACATAAATTCGTGCCTGGTGCGTAAAATTATTTGGCGCCCTCCCCCCACCCTCTCTAATTACATACGGAATTTTTAAAATTTTATGCTAGGGTGATTGCAGCAGTAAGGGAACGTTTAAGACATTTACTTACGTTGTTTTCTTCACAAAAATGTTATTTAAGATATTTTCTCACCATATTTTATCGAGAATCCTTAAAAACTGCAAATCCAATATAAGTATATTCGGTGGATTCTTGGGGTAGATAAAAGAACATCCACATATATCCTTCTCGAAGAAGCCAAAAGATATAAATTAAGCCTGGAAGCGGGTAAACGAGCAATGAGCTATGAAGAAAGAATAAGAAGATCTCCGTGGAAAGAAATAGTTTATATCTGCTGGCAAGAAATCCGAAAAAAAGAAAGAAATATAGCAAAGAACGTTTGAGAAGAACACCGAATCACTATTATCAGAAGAATGGAAATTTACCGCAGATTATAAAAAATCAAAGGCAACAAGGCAGAAGAATAAAAGAAGAAATGATAAGAAGGGCACAAATCTTATAAGTCCATTTAAGAATAGACGCAATAGAAAAATCACACTACAGCACCTGATACAAATTTCTTCAATTATAAACACCTTGAAATATACCAGCAGAAATCTACAAATCGTTGCAAGGTTTCGGGTTGGAAACGAAGAGAAAGTAGTAACGAATACTGGTGATCGAGGAGAAGAGAAAATGTAGAATATGCTTCAGAGCAAAATAAATAATACAAGATCAAATGAAAGATTGCAAAGAAGATCTGCAAAATTCGAAAGCGACATCCGATATCATTTGGATGAGGAACATATGAAATTTAAGAAAAGGAATAACATAATGACACCGGAATAAAGCTAGAAATTAAAATTTGCCTTCCCCGTCCCTAATGCCCGGTTTACATTGGTAGAGTAACAGAGCTAGTAACTAGCGCAAGTAACTAGCAACTAGTCACTATTCCTGTGTAAACAGTTGACATTGTGGCTAGTAGAGTACTAGCTGCCAGTAATTGGGCTAGGATAGCAGCTAGCTCGTCGACGTATTTACTAGCTACTATCTTTGCCACTAGTACACAAAATTGATACATATGAAATTGGCGCCAAGTGGTAACCTGTCATAACAAATAGAAAACAACACATATCAAATAAGTTATTATTTGTTTACATAAATTTTGTAACATTGATGTATTATTTGATGATTTCTTTTCAATTTGACAATACCATGTGATATATGGTATTTCAACCTTTTCAAACTCTTTTAAAAATATTTATTTTTATTAAAAACATTTATTTAATATACATTTATTTTTCTTATAAGGGTTTTCGGTGGTCATACTTACAAAACCCTAAAAAACCTTAATAATTGAAAACCTAAAATGTTTGTAAATTCATTCTTCACATTTGTTAATAATTTTATGCAAAACACAATATAGACAGGAAATTTGTTGTAAAATTTTATGGTCATATTCAAAAGGGGTTAAACCATAAATAGGTCCAATGCTTTAATCTTTGCCAAAAATACATTTTAAACTTTTTTTAATTTTGGAACAAGGGCTCGGAGGTAGGGTTAACCAAAATTCCTAGAACACATGGAAATATGGGACATTTTACGAATTGTGTAATTATTCAGTCATTGCAAATATTTCGTTTGAAGTGTTCGCATCTCCAATCCAACATTTTTGGTGTGCCAAAGTTTTCACTTATTTTTTTCATTATTTTTTCATTTTTGTATTGTGCTATTGCTGTAACACCGTCTATAAGAGTTTTGTAAACGTAAGTAATATTTATATTTGACACGTACATAATTGTTACCAATCTATTCTTAATATTACAGCCGTAGCTTAGCTAAAGACGTTACAACTAGTTTTACATAATTTTTAGAGTAATATAATTTGAAATGATGTAATACAAAATACTATTTTTTAATGGCATCAAGTCGGCGACGATGTATATTCATATTCATAAACTATTTTTTGCAAAAAGATAATTTCACAACAAAATCACAGTGAAGATGTCAAATGTGTTTTGACACTTACTATCCAGAAAATAAGATAAGTATGTCAATTGTGTATGAACACCTACTATCCTGAAAATAAGATAGTAGAGTAAAGCGGCTAGTACTTGCGCTAGTTACTAGCTCTGTTACTCTACCAATGTAAACCCGGCATAAGTGATATTTTGAATTTCGGTGTCTCACCAATACCAAGTATTATTCTTAAATTTTACATTCTGCCCCTAAGGATTTTTAAAATTTTTACACAACTACATTGTAGACAAATTTTTAGTGCTTACTACTTTTTTTTTATGTAATCTGTAGTAGAATATGCAGTCAAATGTGTCATTTAATAAATATTGATGTAATTTTAATTATATTATAACTTCGAATCTAGAGTTTTAGTGGTTAGAATACGTTAATGTCAATACAAGTTATCTCTCAACGCTGCAATTCAGGTGGAGGTAACTCTCTCCAAATTTCACTGTTAATGTGAACGGTAACTTTCGCTCAGAATCGCAATTCGACAAAAACTGGCGTGACTTAACGTTAACCTTTATCGTGACTTAAACGCCATCTTCCACAGAATAGTTGAGATATTTCAAGTATATAAGAAGCGCTACCTATAGCCTCCGAATATATGTATATCTTAATCAAAACTACATTGAAAAGAACTTCTTATTAAAAACTGAATAGTCTTGGAGTCCTTTCTTAAAATTATTATTTTCATTTCAATTATTCGCTGAATTGTAACTTTGCACCAAACTGAACAACCCAGAGACATGAATATGGTTTGTTGAGAAATTGATGTTACATTTTTTGCGTTAATACTACTGATTTCTAGTTCACATAATAAAATTCTTTTAAACTCCCTGATTTAAGGTGCATCTTTTCATTTTCAGGGATCTTCTAAATCAGAAATTAAAAATTAAAAATGTTAATTTAAAAAAAGAACTTATGCGACTAATGTCCCTTCCTGAAGAAGAAAAGTAAATATTGTTTGGGAAGTTTTGGGGTATCCTGAATTGGTGCAGCGAAACAATTTGTATCTTTTAAATATTAAATTGCTCAGATCAAATTTCGTTCGAGTGGTTGGAGGTGAAACGAAAGTAATCCTGGCAGAAACATGAGATGGGTTAAGTTGGAACACAAACTAGGAAAATTACATGGAAACTTGTATAAAAGTGTGGTTGTTTCTGACTAAATACCGCGATTTGGTATTCTGACGCACAGCCAACACCGCGAGCACGAAGCACGATACACGAGTGTCGACAGTCGGTACCTGCATTGCAGCGTCTCCTTGAGTTAAGTGCGAGGATTATGAGAGGGATTTAGAAACAGAGAAGGAGGCACATCTACATTTCCACAGTTGTCATTTCTTTACTGAACTATACATTACAGTGATAACGTTGTCGGTATTAGTGTTGCTACTTGTTAAGTCTGTTTCAGGTCTGTTTTAGCGAGGATCGTGTTCAAAGCTCCCGTGCCTTTGCCGGCTGACCGCGCTCTGCCACCGAGATTAACCTGGAGTTACCCGACTGCCATATTCGCATCTTAACAATGCCACTTACATATCTGTCCCGGGATAGAGGTCGGGAAAGGATCATACAAAGCAGAGTGGGGATTGTCACACACGGCTAATGAAAAATTCACGGCGGTTAGTTACGAGAAACTTCCAAACATTCTTCTTCCGCGGAGGGAGAGTATAGAACGCACCCCGCAAAAGAACGCAGTTAACAGGTAGCTATGATATAAATAATCAGGGAGTAGCTCAGTCCGTGGGCTTCGTTCCCGTTTATAATTTAATACTCGCGTATTTTTTAGCGGCAAACAAAAATGTAAATTAGAAAAAATGCATAAATAACAAGCTTCTTTCCTGTTTCCTTGGCATGTTAACATTATTCATAAATATGAGAGCATTAAGAAGTAAGCATAGACGTAAATTTCAACAATGTATACAAGAGCAAGTCACTGTATTTCGTACTGGAAAGAAAAAAGGATTCCGCATGCATAGAATTTCCCCTGACATGAATAAAAGTATTCTTATAATAGAAATTGAATGAGGCGAAGAATTCCGCTGTTTGTTGTTCTTCTCTGTATCTATCACGGCTTCTGCTTTTATACAATTGTACATGTTACTGTCTAATTCCACGTAGTTGCGTTTTTACTATCCCCGAGAGAAATCATCAGTTGCTTTCATCCGGCTCAACGATCAGTCATGCTATCACGCGGACTGGCAAACGATCAACTCGCGCGCTTTCTCTACCTTATTCTCTCGGCGGGCTTCATTCTGATTTCACGACTCTTGTACGATGTTATTAATGAATTTATCAAAATACGACAATTGCGTTGCCATCTGGGGATGGAACTTTGCACTAAAGGGGGTTCAAACACGTGTTTAAATAAAGAAAATAACCCTTATACTGTAGGATTATTTTAACCAGCCGATTAGGCAACTGTTGTCAAGTACTTTATTGGTATTTAGAATACTTGAACACGTTTATAACTCTTCAAAATGCTGCTATGAAGATAATAATTATGACACAAGCCTTTTAGGGATTATTAAATATGCATATGATGACGAACAGTCAGGGTTTAACTCTAAAACAACGTTTTGACCGAAATACATTTATTAGTTTGCTCATTTTGCATTACATTATTTTTGTGTGTAGTGAATACTCTTGAAAACTAAATGTCTCATCGTCAGTTGAGTATCAACTCCCTGTATACGTATAATCGTCGGTTTCATAGCCCTTCGCGCGACTTCTAATTGAGCTGTTTAGCATAATTCTCTATTGGTAAACATATATGTAACTTTTTCGTAACCTAATGTCGTTATTTTCTTAAATATATCTTGCCAACGGCTTCGATGTTCTGCATATCTTTCTGTAATAGATCAGTAAGTTACCTCTTTATCTGATCTGTCCTCCTGATAGGACACCAACCAAAAGACCTTCTTCCGTCATATTTGCTTTGTAGTATTATTTGTAGATTGTAACTACGGCATCGTTACACATGGCCAAAGAAAGTAGCTATTCTATTATGAACTATTGTCGATATGATATGATTTCTTTAATTTTCTCGATAATTGAGACATTCTTCTTCTTCTTTGGGCACTGTCAGTCGGGTTAACGTTTGGTATCACTCACATGTCCTCCATCTTAATCTGCTCATTGTCAGGTATTTCCATATGTCCTGTATACCAACACTTGTTAGACCTTCGGTTAACTGATCTTTCCATCTCTTGCGAGGTCTTCTCACTGGTCGACGGGTATTCAATCTTCACTTTCATATCTTCCTAACCATTCTGTCTTCTCTCATCCTCATCAACTGTCCTATCCATTGTAATCGTCTACCTCTCAGTTCTTGTGTGATTCTTGGCCTTTATATATTCTTCCATTTAAGTTCCATATATACTTTTCATACGCTTGGTACGTCTCCTACTGCCTGCTTTTGTATTTTATGAATTTAAAACATAATTTATGACTTGTAGGCAAACTCTGTCTCTCTCTTTCTCTCTCTATCTATCAACCAAGTCTATCGACTGTCTTGTTTAAAAGAAATAAAGAAAATAAATATAATTCTAAAAAAGAGAATTATCTAATATTTTTATTGGGGTCAATTTTTCAACTGCTGGGTTAGTAATTCACTTTAGTTTTAAGTGGGTTTCCGTGCATATAGGATGATCAGCAATCACGGAAAATTGCCTTTATTGTAAAATATAAATTTGAAGTAGAATTGCTTCCCAAAAAAATGTTATTTGGAAGCATTTCTTCAATTTTGAAATAGTAAGGCTAAGTACGAATTTTATGGTTAAATTAAAAGTGCAAAAGGAGTTTCCACGGTACATCATAATTCTGCCAATGTCCAACCGAATCCCGGTTCATTTAAATGTGGTGAGCCGGCTCACTTCGGTCAGTGTATTAATCCGGCTCAATGATCCCGTCCGTTCATAAACAACCTGGCTCCCTAGGTCAGACCTTTCATATAGTCGGATTGCTGATAGGTGACTGTTACATGTATGTATTAAGTAGTGCATTCATATAATAATCTAGTTACCATTTTTCAGCGATTTTAAAAATATTTTCTGTTATTTGTCTTAACTGTCAGTGTCTGGTAATAAATATTAATTAAAATATGGCTTGCGGACAATTATTAAATTCACAAACTTTAATTTAAAATCTGCTGGAATAAACAACAAATTATAATTCAAAATTTACGTATGAGTATAAATTTTTCCTTATTTATAATTATAACCTTAAAATTAATAATTTTGTTTGTTTGAGTACTGCTGTAAATTTATTTTCGCGCTCTAATTAGTAAAGATATCTACGAATCATTCTGTTTCTTTCTAATGCTTTGTTTTTTATTCAAATAATTTTGAAGGTTAGTTGTCAACTTGCGTCACTATACGTTACTATGGGTATGCAAATAATTATAATGATATAGACAGAGACAGCATATAGTATTGAATATCGATACTTGTAGCAACGAACAGTCACTTATCAGCAATCCGACTATAAGCATATAGCATGACAGGAAAAACGAGCGTTTTCATTAGCATCAATTTGATTTTTTAAATTTTTTCTCTATGATTTGTCGGTGTTTCCATATTTTTAATAAATTACAGCATTTTCGGCCATTTCAATTATGTTTCCTATTTCTGGTATATGATCTTAAATTGTCGATAAGATAACCCAGAATATATCTAGGGTAGCGAGATTGTTATATGTTTAATGTTAGGCCCGTTATATTTGTCTTTAATAATCCCTGATTTAAAACTGTGAGGGATATTTTTGTGGAGTATAGCTGTCATCATGAGTCAAGGGTCAAACTAAGATGCAGTAGCTCACCTCTATTAATGATTCATTGATTCATTGATTTATCGACATATGCGGAAAGTTTTCCAGAGAGGAGTTACTTAAAAGTTTTCTACCAGTTATATATGTGCGTTGCTGTATGAAATATCTCTTAACATGTATGACAGAATACGATAACTTACGGTACTTCCTTTACATCCCTCACTGGAGACGGAAAATGGCAGTGGCGTCACAGTGGTCAACCAAGATCATTTAGAGACAACTTACCATCATCATCAACGTTATTTGATCCAATATTGAACATAATCCCTTGATTCTAGTCCTGAGAACTGAAACCATTTTATCTGGATTATTTAGCTATACCTGGTTTCGGTTTTTAAGGTTTTGTAGGTATAACCAAATAACTCTTACACCGTCATTTTGTCGTCTGTCTGTCTGTCTGTCTATTCGGTAAAAATTGTAGCCGCTAAACCTAGAGAGTTGAAATTTGGCATGCTTATACATGCCCTTTGACCCGCACATAGGAAAAATACTAAAACATCTAAAATACATATCCCCTAAAAATATAAACAAATATCTGCTCATCGAAAAAAAAACTATTTTTTTTTAAATTATGAGTAGGGTATCAAATGAAAGCCCTTAGTAAGTGGATTAACGATAAACAGATACCCTTACAAATATAAACAAATATCAGCTCATCAAAAAAAAAACATATTTTTTTAATATTCTGAATTGGGTATCAAATGAAAGCACTTAGTACGTAGATTAACGATCAAAATTTTATTTTTGCAAAATAAATTATTTTGAGGCGATTTTTGCTAAAATTGTGCAAAAAATGCACATGCGCGTTTTTTGTCTCGCACCCTGTAGCCCAGATGGTTTAAACTAAAAATCTGAAAAAATTCTAAGTAATGTACATTGGTGTGAACCGGAATAGTACAACAGGAGTTTTTGATCAGATTATATTTTCGGAAAATAACGCATTTTTTGTGTTTTTAATTAAAATATGTAAAATATTTAATTCTTTATGTAATACAGCAAACGAGTAAACGTCCGTAGTCTAATGGTTAGCATTCTCGCTTCCTAAGTTGTAAGCTACGGTTCGTTTCCTGTCTTATTTTTTCTGTTTATTTTTTGCATTTTTATTTTGTTTACATTATTTTGTCCAAATTCTAGTTATATTATGGCAAATGTTGCATTTAAGTTTTAAAAGCGTAAATTTAATAACCAGTGTGAAGTGTTGAAATTATAATTTAATTCTATGTTTCAATGTATACGAAATCAGAGGGGCGGAGCTTATGACTTAAAACAACCAATGGAAGCCATAGGCGCAATTTTCAAAAACTTAATGAACCTTGCTATATAAAAAAAAATACTGCATATATTTGGAAACCTAAATAATGGTATTAGGCATTTGTATTAAAATTAACAAAAAAAATATTTTAACATAAAATTTGTTTTTAATGCTCTTATATTAACGGACGATTTTCAAACGATATAGATTTATTTACTAGATACCTGCAAAACCCTGAAAACAATCATGCCCAACCTGGAACTCGCAGGCTACGTGTGGGTCGCATAAATTTTGTAGTTTGATTCGCGACGAATTTTGAATGCCATAAATAATATGACGCGCGCATCCATGGATAATGAAAGTTTTATACTCTGTACTTTTTTTAATAAGTAAGTTAGCGCTCAGCAATGATGGTTATTTGGGCTTCACATAGCCCATCTTTATAATTATTTATAAGCTAGAATAGTAATAGTAATAGTAATTTATTAAATTTGCCAAATACAAGAAATGTACATTAAATTATGTCAAAATACACAAATATACGAATATACAAAAAAAAATAAATAAATAAATAAGCTGCACGCAATTATACAATCACAAAATTGCAGCTATCAATATTATCATTTAAAAATTCTTGAATACTGTAGTACATTTTCTCCAATAAGAATTTAAAAATAATTTTTTTAAATTTTTGGAGATTTAATTCTCTGATATGCATAGGTAATTTATTGAATAGGGTAACGCCTATAAATGAAGGAAGAGACTAAATAAAACATTAAATAATAATATTTAAGACATTATTGTAAATTACAATCATCTGATGGTAAGCCATCTTGATGACGCTATCTTGTTGACATCAGTTTTGAAGTTTTACAATTGACGCTCAGAATTTATTTGTTTTTAAATTAAATTAACTAATTTTCTAATGATAAAATTTTATAGTTGTATACTCTATCTCAGAAAGACTGATAGTAATAAATCATTTTGTGAGACAGTTACCAGTGGCGTGCACATTTTAAACACGTTTAAATTGGTTTTGTGTATTTTTATATTACTATTTATCATTTTAGTAAACGCACGCCTGTGACCATATTTATCATATCATTAAACACACCCCTGTGACCATATTTTTCCTCAAAATTTTAGGGTTAAATTTTTATGATCTATTGTGTTTAACCCTAGTTCGTAGTCCTATATAGTATGTGCGGCTCACTCGGTTGTTTTTAACAATATTTCGTTTCGAACTATTTATATTTTGTCGCTTTTGTTTTGCCGCTTCTGTGTGAAAAAACAATAACTTTTTACAAATAATAAATTTTATTACTATCAGTCTTTCTGAGATAGAGTATACATAACATATTGTGTTTGACTCGCATATAATGGCTATATTACATTCGGATGATTACAACCCTCGTCTACAGCTCAGGTGGTAAACTTCATGTAATATGGCCTTCATTATATTAAATTTTAAAAATAATTTTGGCACAACAAGGTTTACGACAATTTTTCAGCGTTCCGTTTCTTTTTTTGAGAAGAAGCGTTTTTAAATCCCTTATAAAAATATTTTTGATCTCCGTCCCTGAATGTCCAGAAACACTCGGCCCGCCTGATATATGGTCGAGCGTTCCAGCCCTCATCTCGCAAAACTTAGCACTTGTCCGTAAACATCAAGTCTTGGGTGAACTCAACCTTCCTGTCGACTTCGTAACTCTTTAACAACTGCGTAAAAACTGCAAAGGAAATGCTCGGATAACACGCTAAATCACCAAACCGCTGCAACGGATTTAACACTTTACAACCATTTTATAGACATGAAAAATGTTTTATATATCTATAAAACTTTACAAGAACTCTCTATCTCTCACTTCAAAGGTACGAGGCTACGTCAATAAGTCTTTAAAAAATCTAAGAGATGGCCCTAGTAGTATCGAAACAAGTTTGTTTCTGAAAAGTGCCATCTATCAATAGAGTACTGTCAAATTTTCAGCCATATCCATCGCGTGGTTTCATTTTTACAATCGATTGAAGCAAACAACTTTTGCTATTTTTGAACAATGGGAAAAAAGAGTTTCGTGCAGTGATTAAATACTTTCATTTGAAATGCAACACCTTAAGAAATAAAGCTAAGTTGGATGAAGTTCATGGTACATCTGCACCAGCGTTTAAAATTGTTTACAATTGGGTGAATGAGTTTAAACGTGGTCGTACATCCACAAGTGATGAATATCGTTTGGGGCGTCCACTTGAGGTGTCTATGCCAGAAATGAGTGACAAAATCCACGATATAGTTTTGAGTGATCGACGAGTCAAAGTGCGCGAACTTGTTGAGGCCACAGGCATATCACATGGTTCAGTGGTTTCAATTTTGCATGAAAAATTAGGTATGAATAGCATATCGGCAAAATGGGTGCAGTGTTTAAAAGTCTTTTTTTTTATATTTACTAAATTTTGAGAAGTGCTCTTTTTCAGAGAGGCGTTCTTTTTCAGAGAGGCGTTCTTTTTCAGAGAGGTGTTCTTTCTCTACGAATTAAGGTCCCTATATAACGTTTTGACTATTTTTAGCATGATGTCTGTCTGTCTGTCTCTCCGGGTGCGCGCTTTCTTTTAAATATCTCTTGTCGTTTGCCTATCGATGTTTCGCGGGATTAAATTTATTTTAAATTAGCCTAAACATTTCACTACTAGATAAAGCATCCTCTAGTGCAGGCCCGGGCTAATGGCGACCAGCGGGCCGATTCCGGCCCACGAAGCATATTATAAATTATTGTGTCCTGCAAAAGTAATACTGTCTGTCCAATATTCTTTCAAATTTTCATTCTTTCCAATTTTCATTTAAATTTTTACCGACCGCCAACATATTATAAGGGAGGTATTGTGATCATACCAATTTTGACATTTCGAGATTTCGATGGATCTCCACGAATTAAGGTCCCTTATAACGTTTTGACTATTTTTAACATGATGTCTGTCGGTCTGTTTGTCTGTCTGTCTGTCTGTCTGTCTGTCTGTCTGTCGGTCCGTGTACACGTGCCAAGCAAATTCGGCTAAAAGGATTTTTATGAAACTTCATATTTAAGCTTTTGACATCAATTGTACGAGTTGATCAACTAAAAATCAAGTTAAAAACCTCAAGGTAAAAATCGGTTAACTAGAAATGGAAGTTTACTCGTGTCGGTTGAACGAGTTTACTCGTTCTCAACAGAGAAATATTTGGAAAAAATTATTTAACTAAAGTTGCTATAAAGCAGCATAAATTAAACAAGTACTTTGTGATGGCAGTCGGTCCTGTGGTGGCCACAGCTGATTTTTTCAATAAAGCACTAAAAAAAAAACGCTCTTTTTCAGAGGGGCCCTTATTTTCAGAGAGGCACTGTGCTCAGAGAGGCGTTTTTTTTTAATGAGGCGCTCTTTTAAAGAGAAACGCTCGTTTTTAGAAAAGCGTGCCAACGGAGTGGCCGAGCGCATTAAATCGTGCGGTTTGGTCTGGTGAAAAACAGTCTGGATTGTGCGGTCGGTAGTTCGATTCTCCGTTGGTGATATTATTCGGGCGAGAATTCACCCCTCATCCAAGTGTAGGAGCTCGCCCCTTAGCATCGCCGATTAGCCTCGTTGCAGAAATAGGCCGATGTAAAATAAATTAAACAATAAATAAAAAAAACAGAGAGACCCTCTTTTTTCAGAGAGATCATCTTTTTCAGAGAGATCCTTTTTTTCAGAGGGGCGCTATTTCTTAACAGTAACGTCCTTTTATCAGAGGTGAGCTTTTTTGGGTTAGTTTATTTTTTAAACGCGCTTTTTTTGACTGGACACAAGTTTTTTTTTTCACTGCAATGAAATTTTTTTAATTTTCCATGAAACTATTTGAATACTTTAGTTAAATTGAAGATAATAATTATATTTAGCTATACCTTTTTCTTGAAAGGAGTGCGGGCTCAAAGCCCTATACTAGCCTTAGTTTTGGTGCCCCTTGCGTTCTGGGCCATGGGCAGACATCCCGTCCCTTAATCCGACACTGTATATACGACGGACATCTTTTTTATTTTATTAATTGAATAAATTTAATTTACTATTTAAATTAATAATCTACGCAACATGCATATTTTTAATTCCAAGTGCCAATAAATAAATTAAAATAAATATAACTTAGAATTCAAATCACCTGTGTGCAAAAAAACAAAATTCTCGCGTGCATTAGAGGGGTGGCGCTCTTTATATAGGACATAAAAATAAATGCAAAGCACGTTTAGATTGAATGAATGAATGTTGTTTAATCTGCCCGGTAATGAATATCTTGACGTAGTATGTCGTAAAGTGATTTGCTCTGTTAATAGCCTTGTATTTGACACGTATTTCTGCGCAGTAAATTGTTATTTGTAATATAACTACATTTCCGTTTGTGTTGTGACAGTATTAACATGTAGTACAAACAGCGAGAGCCGTAAAATAAACCAGACATAGTTAATTGTCAGTCCTAAAGCACCGCAACATGAAACGGTCGCGACATGCGGTTAGCGCGTAAAAGATTTACCCCTTCGGATCAGTCCACCAGCATGACACGGGTGTATCACAGGCGTGCATAAAGCGCGGACTGGTAACGGCAAGGTAATCCACATTTCATCGCAATAACTACACATGCAGACCGCATGAATACGGTAAACGGTGACCCTCTGGAGTCGCTGTTATATACGAGATGAGCGTGGCCGGACACGCCAGATCAAATGGCAGACCCTGGTTCGATTGCATCCAACCACAAACTGTCATTAGTTGTCATTACTGGACTATCGGAGGGACAGTGACCGTACATTGCGGACCGCTCTGACACAATCACACGACAAACTGTGACAGAACCGATAGCTAATTCGCTACCTACCTACCTCCCTCTCTTACTATCACCAGCGGCGACTTGTCATCAGGGGCCAAAGGAACTAGGCCCATCTAGAATATTTTTAAACCAATCGAACCACCCACAAAACTTAAACTGCAATTTTCTCTAAAAAACATGTTGACTACAGATATTTTTATATTTTTAATATTTCATTATTTTTTTATGGTGTTGTGTGCATATAAAAAATAGTGTAATACAAATTCTTTTAAAATTTAATTAAAGATTAGAAAATTTCAAAAATAGAAAACGGATATATCAAATGAAAAATAATAATTCAGAATATCGTACAGCACATAAAAAGTTATTTTCTTCTACATACTTGACTAATACAAATAAAATGTAATATTTCTATATTTTCTATGATTTTATTTGTAAACGTGTGTGCAGTTAAAAATATGTATGTCCATCTTAATAATGATTTTCTTTCTCAAAGAAAAATCTCAATTATACTTTTGGTTGCAGCACCTCCATAGGAGATTTCCTCGAGCCGCCACTGAATTTCTTACATTAGTATTAATACAAATATATATTGTTGCGCAGGGTTTCCAAACTTTTTGGGCCGCGGAGCAGTTTTCGCGAGGAGAATTCGTCGCGGAGCACTATCATTGCTATATATATAACAATACTAGTAGACCGCGGAGCACTAATAGACACTCACGGAGCACAGTTTGGAAAATTCTGTTGTAGCGGAAAGCGAATTGTAATGTTTCGCAATACATGTTTTTTTGATTAAAATAAAAAATATCTTATACTTAATCGTTGAGTCCTTTCACCGTTTCTGGTGTCAGGCTTTGTGTGTTTGAATTTTATTTATTTTTATTTTCTTTTCTCACGGTGCAACGTCGCTACAGTTTTTCACCAGACTAACTCAACTAATTGTTCTAAATGACTCACTGAGCTTCAATGCCTGAATATACTACCCCTTCGGCCACAGGTCGCGCGACTTATATAGCGGACCTTAAAACGTTCCGTAGATTTCTAGAACTTTCCGATAACTCAATGTTCAAAGTGCACTCTCCGTTTCAAGGCTACTGTATTCTTTGGCAGGGTCGTATTCGTAACAGTATGTAGGTGAATTCTTTCTGACTGGGGAATATACCTGTTGGGCCTATACATTGGATTTCTACCCATATATCGGAGTAGTCACCATTTTGAATGTCCACTATCCGCCACTGCTTTTCCCACAGTTCTAACCCCCCCCCCCCCCCTTGAATACGTGCTCGTCTGAACAACTAACTTTATAATAGCTACCGTTTAACGTATTATCAGAGTATAGTTTCCAGAGTTTCACTTACGTAGTTATTGTCAGCCCTCGACTTCCTTCAATGGCTTTGTCCAATGTGAATATCATATAATTTATTTGTATATTAGTTAGGTTAGACTGAACACGTTCCTTGGGTCACCCATAAAATATTAAACTTGCATTAACGGATATATTAACTGCTATAAATTTCACTAATTTAATTTAAGAAGAACCTACAATACTGAAGACCCTGGGAGACACGGACATCCGTGAATCACTCTAGATCAGGGGTCTCCAAACTATGAAACAAACTATGGGACAAATCCGGCCCGCAAGACGATATCATCCAGCCTGTTGACATTTTTTTAAAACTTTACTTACATGAACACTGCAATTTAAAATAATCAGAAATTCGCAAAATACAACATAATTATAATGAAATAATATCCAGTTATTAAAATTATTATTTTTATTAATAATATCACCATTTTTATTAAGCTTGTTTTTAAATCAAGCGCCAAGAGCTCAAATGAATTCATGTTATCATACCCGCCATTTATTTAAGAAATTTGGATGTGGCTTGCTTCTGAAAAGTTTGTAAACTCCTGCTCTAGATCAATGCTACTCAAAATAACGTTACAAGGACCGGTGCTAGAACGCCAGTCATCAGCTGCCGAAACGCAGCGAGTTTCCAGAAAGAAAGAAACAATAGTAAAATACAAGGATTGGCAACCTTTTTTTTATGTCGCATTCAGTAACTTTTTTTTATTATTACGTCGCGGGCCGCTTTCAGTTACTTAAATATTTAGCGGGTCCTACTTCCTTTTGTAATTTTTACTTTTTACGATCTTGTTTTTGCCCGGTTTACATGTATTTACGTCGGTATAAATACACCTAGCGTGTAAGAAACCTTAAGTAGCAAAGCAGTAATGTATACGCGAGATAAGAAAAGTAAATATTATATTTTCGCATTGGTAGGTCGCATAAAATTGTTCGTTGGGCCGCATTTGTCCCACGGACCACCGGTTGTCAATCCTTGGTATAATATATGGTACCGGTACCAAGAACATTTGAAATAAAACCTGGAAATGACTCTGGACAAAACACAAAATCACTGGGAGACACCGGAATATTCTGAAAGACAATGGGCCACAATTCAGCACTCCCAGTGCATTTCAACCCGAAACCGCGGACGAAAAAATACACAGAGCGGTGAAAACGATATTTTAAAAATTTATATTTTTTTTATAAATTAACAGAAAATATTGACGCCGCCGTAAACCGTAGACGCAAGGTAGTGAAAAGAACAGACCTAATAAGTGAGAAATAGGTACCTCTCCCCATAGCTCCCCAAATATATATCTTGTTAAAAACTGTGTTGAACATACAGGAATAGTTTCTTATCTCATATTTATTTCTCCTGTTAAGTAAATGCTAAATTACATATTTCAGCCTTATAAGTAACACTCCTTTTGCCCCCTAAATAATCTTATTAATAACTGCATTGAAGAAAAGAAAAAAAGTTTCCTCATACACATTTTGTTATAAAGTAAATAATAATTGAGATATTTCAGATTTTAGTTTTTATTTCTCACGTAACTCCCCAAATATTCAACAACATAAAAAAAAAAACATAGAAATAAAATATTTGTTTTCTTATTATAAACTATTTTTGTCATACATATTTTGCAGTTAAATCAATAATAAGGGATATATATGCAGATTTTAGGTTTAGAGTGTCCCCCCGTAATACCCCAAATATTCAACGAATTGAAAAAATATGTTAAACAAAAATGATTTATTTTCTTATTATAAACAATTTTTATAAAATACATTTTTCTGTTAAGCTAATAATAAGGGAGATATTTTAAGTTTTTTACCAAACAGTTTTAACCTCAAAACACCCTACAATAAAAGTTTTGAGATGCCTTAGCAAGTCTGGCGCCCCGGGCGAGATTTCTTTGCAGCCCCCGTAAAAAAATAATTATTTTATATAATACAAGTGACGTCCTAAAAACAAAAAGGTCCTCATTTCTCAAATACAAGTGATGTCCTAAACAAAAAGGTACTCACTTCTCAAATATAAGTGATGTCCTAAAAAAAAGGTCCTCACTTCTAAAATGCAAATGATGACCTAAAACTGACCGTCCGCCGCCCTTCCTGGCCTGAGCGCCCTGGGCGATCGCCCGACTTCACCCCCCCCCCCCTTAAAACCGCTACTGCTTTATAGCCTATATTTAAATCTTGGTTTTACTCTACCATTATACCAAATTATGTGAAAATATGCCGTTTTTGCGTAAATCTCAAACAGACAGACAAAAACTGTTATTTTTGCGGCCTTATAATGATGTGAAACGTGTAGAAACTAAATATGAGGCCGAAAATATTATAAACCAGAGGCAGCCTCCAATTTTATTAATATAGATAGATTGTCTCATACAATGACATAACTTGAAAAGTGAAAATATCAGCTAATAGAAGATCTAACAAGTAGTGGTATACAAGACACCTTTAAAACCAAATAGATGCTGATCTGAGTGCGGCCTAAACTCCACCCAATTAACAGTACCGAATAATAGAGAAAAAAATATATCACTCTATTTTAATAAAAATTGACGGTAATAAAAAACAGATACCTTAATATAGACATTTAGTGCAAAAATAATAAAAGCCGCAATTTTTCAAATCCTATAAAAACAAACACCCTAAAATAAAATGCTGACAAAACATCGAAACCAAACAGTAAGTCATAAACAGCACACGCGCGTAACAAACGCACGTGTAAATAAAAGCCCATGTACATTATTATTATTTTTTGAAATCTAGCATCAGAAGCGGGGCAATGCGCTACTGTATCGGCTAGAATACGAACAAAACCCGTATGTGACGCAACCACAGGGCATTAATATCACAGTAACAAGTGCAATAATTGGCATTACCGTGAAATTATTAGACGCGCGTATTATCAGTATTCGGGTGAATTTTCATGCGGCCCGATCTCGATGTTTAAATCATGGATATTGGAATTGTACGAAGGGGGTAAGTACACAGGGTCGGACATGGATATTTTTGGTATTTTAGGACAATGAACGAATTAATGAAGAGGATAAACAGTGCGGTAACAGATTCAAAAAATGTCGTCCTATTTTTCAAGAGTTCTTTTTATTCTTTTCTTGGGATCTTATTCGTAACTTTTGCTTGGGAAGGGTGTTAAATAAATGTATGATCTTTCATTTTGGTTTCCTATTTGATTGTTTTTTTCTTTATATACTAATACAGACGACCATGTCCTGACTGGGTTTCCGAACCGAAACCGTTAACACGCGTAATAAAATGCTTACCTCTGCTCTACCGAAATCGGTTTCTTCCAGGACAACTTATCTTTGTCTTTTTCTTACAGTTTTAAAATGTAGTCTACTCCTGAACATAGGTCTCTACTATTTTCTCCTATACTTCCTTCTTCTTAGCAAGTTAGTGCCAATTTTGCTCTTTTTATATTTATTTATTTCATAGGTTCCTTCTTTCATAAGCATTTGCACATGTTACACAGGTGCGTATTCTTCTAGTTCTTCTTGGAGTTAGTACCATAAAATGTATTGCAATTTATTACCTTTCCTATCATATTTTTAATGGCTCAATCCTGTTACAATTCTATTTTCAGTTTTTATGAACCTCTATAACTCAAAATATCAAAGCAATACTTCGATTGACCACTCAATGGATCCATCCATCCCCTCCCCACTATGGAAACAGGCTGTTCATTAATTGGGATGACACCAATGTATTTTAGGTTTTCGAAGGTATGACCAACAAACCCTTATGATAGTTGATGTAAGATTAACGGTTTACTCGTATTTCCCTCTGTCTGTTTGTCAGTTCAGTAGAAATTGTAGCCAAAGCCTGAACTTAGAGAGTTGAAATTTGGCATACCTATACAGTTCTTTGAATCTCATATAGGAAAAAACTAAAAACAAAACACATATCGCGAAAAAAATATAAACAAATGCAAGCTATTCCAAACCCTTAACCGGAACTAAATGGAATTTAAATTTTCTTAAGTTGTCACTAGCTAACTTTTTATATATTGAAATTGGCTTTTCCTAAGCAAAGTGATCAAAAACTTCAAACAATCGGTAAAAGTTAAAGGCCCGAGACTGGATTCCTTTTCTTCACAGATCACTGTCCAATTTTATTATTTGTGATTTTATTGCATAATGTATTAAATTTTTTTGTAGGTAATTGAAATACGTAATAATAATTGAATTAATAGTATTTATGGGTTTATGACCGGACCTCAGACCATATTTGACTATATACTTTGTTTATATATTTAGTTTTCATCAGTTATAAGTAATTTGACCCCTCTACAGCCTTTCTATCGGTAGATTCCGCATGGACAATGGGCAATGTATTATTACTGAAATAATATAAAACAATTTGTATCGACGCGCAGTTTTCTATTCATCATCAGGACCGTAATTATGGTTGTCTAGGGCATCGGTCGGCAACCTGTGTCACGCGTGCCACTTAGTGGCACGCGAAGCATTTTTGGGTGGCACGCAAAAATTTGGGAATTAATTCCCAATTTTATTTTCTTCCTACAAATAGGTATTATCTTCAACAAATATAGTAACTTTTAATGTTCTAGGAAATAAAATTCTGTGATTATTTTGTAAAATCAAAAATAAAACACGCTTTTGTAATTTTGACCCAGTGCTGTAATCATAAAATCAGGAGATACATGAACTGTAAGAAGAGTATACGCCAAGGACGGGCGTATGTGATGAGCTGAAAAAAAAAAACATATCGGATCCATACGTTAGTCGCTCTCGGCGCCCCTGAGAATTTGGCAATGGAATTTGCCTTTTCAAAAGATACAACAATATTTTTTATTTCATATGAAACATAAAACGATAGCTATTAATATTTAAGTAACCAAACACAAATAGATTTTTTTTAAATAATAATTTTGTCACAATTAAAATCAAAATTGTAACCAATATTTGTCGTTACTTATTTGATATCCTGTAAAAAAAAATACAAATTTTCCGAGTTGTCTCTCCGGCACTGTGTATCAGTACAGTGGCGCCAGGGGTTGCGCGGGTAACTACGGCGTTAACCAGGACCGCGGTAAATATGATATTTATATGCGTGAATATAGATAACGTTCAGGACTATATGCGATACATGCCCGGCTCAAATATAGTTTATGTAATTTGGACTGGATTAAATTGTTCTGTAAAAATTATCTCCACATATTGTAGCGAAATGATTGTAGTTTTGTTTATATACCGGTCTGACGCATAAAAGTAACTAAATTACTTGAATTTATGACTAAATGACGCACGTTTTTCACTAACTCGTTGAATGAAGAGATATTTTAAATTTTTACAAATTTATGTTATTACCAGTATTTCAATAATAGTATTTGATAATATTTACTTATAAACTTATTTATGCAATTAGTAAGTAAAAGTCCCTTCAGTCGAGTTAACCGAGTGCCGTAAATGATAGCACGAGATTAAAAAGAGTTATTTACACAGTATTGCATATTATAACATTTTTCTTAACACCAAAAATAATAATAAATATTACGACAACATAAGATGGCCGACCAGTAACTAATTTTTGGTTATTTGTATATTAAATGTATTAATCGATTCTTAAGGTAATTTACTTTTAAGTCAGCTGAACTGAAGTATTTTCATTTACTCATGCCTTTATTTTACTTTGTAATATAAAATGTACATTTGATATAGGCTATTCCAAACGTTTAGGAGGAACTAATTGGAATTTTCATGTTTGTAAGTTGTCATGAGCTCTTCTTTTATGGTTTGAAGTAGGCTTTCGCTAAACAAAATTATCAAAAGCCTCACTTAATCTGTAAAAGTAACTAGAATTGAAAATCTAGTTCCGCCTAAACCAAAGAAACAGACTTTAATTATTTTCATTGTCTGTTGGTTACCATGACAACACTACATACTAGTGCTTAAAATTTACATTTTAGATATTTCTGTCTTCCCACTGAATTTTTCATTACCCTATTAACTATTTAGACCAGGGGTGACCAACCTTTTTGGAAGCAAGGGCGCAATTAAGAATTTTCAGAGACTTTGCGGGCGCAATGATATGTATTGACATTATAAATGTTTAGCTTTTTATTGTTAAAGTTAATTTTATTTATTTATTTTTTTCATTTCTTAATTTTAATTTCTTAAAAAAAAATGTTTTTGTTAATTTTTGTCATTTTTAATTTTGAATATTTTTATTTGGTTTTACTTATAGGTTAGAATCCCATTATTTTTTGAAAAAATGCTCTTCTTCATTTTTAACACAACATAGTACAACAAAATAATAATAATAATTTGTATTAATGATTTTATTGAACAACAATTATTACATATAATATATCATAAATTATTATTCGTTAATGAGAAGGTTGAGACTGTTTCTTGACATAAGTTTTCAAAATCAGGACAGTAATTTGATACTGCTACTCTTAAACTGTCATTCAATGATCAGTTTTAATAATAATCTAAATTTTAGACAATATTATTTAAAACAAAATTTTCAAAAATAATCAAAAATATATATTTTTATTTTGTTTTTACGCCATTACTTCCGCAGGGTCCTAAAGAGTTAATGTACAAAATTTGGTCATACCTACGAACCCTAAACACTTCCATATTTCATTAGTTACGCAGGGTCCTAAAGAGTATTTTTAAAATTTGGTTGAAATTTGTCAAAAGTCGTAGGAGAGTCTAGGGTTTTTTGATTATATCTACAAAACCCTGTACATTTCTTTGCACCATTACTCCCACAGGTTCGAACATATTCTCTTCCTAGCCACCCTAGGTACGATTAATATTTAGACAATATTTTTGATTGCGATTCCCAAGCTTTATTATCGATTCCGAGTTTTTAGAAAATATTAAAACTATTTAAAAATAGTTAAAACTAAATTTTAACGCATCAATTTTAGATTATTTTTTAAAAATTGTAAATAAAAAATAAATTTAAAATAAATAAGAGATAAAAAATAATATTCCGACCGTGACAGGACTCGAACCTGCAGTCTTCGGATCCGAAGTCCGACGCCTTATCCATTAGGCCACACGGTCGACGCTTACGTAATACTTTGTCATGATTCAGATTGAGCTTCATTAACCTATATATAATTTCCTTATACATTTTTTTAATTAAAACCACAAATAATTCAATTTCCAATTATAATATAGATAGAAAGTAAATTGTTTCGTTTATTTATGTTATTATTTGACTATATATGTATATTTTTATTGTACAAGTTTCTAATGTCAAGTTTTTTTTTTCCATGGATTTATATTTTAGAACCAGACCTGGATTAGAGTAGAACTATATATATATATATAAAAACTACATACACGCACGCAAAAAAATGGTATGGGAAAGGCCAATTTCGAAAATAAATCTGTAAGATAATTCAGATGGGGGAAGGATTGATAAATTAACATAATTTTGATCATAATTTGATTGTAACGATAATAAAGTAAATGATTTTCATTTTCAGTTGCTTTGTTGTTAAGATTTTATTAAATAAGCATATGTTTTCATTATTTGGGTGGGGGGGGGGTCACGACAATCTAGTTCCGCCTGGTAAAAGAAATGGACTATAAATATTTCAGTTTTAATTTTCGTCTTTAGTCAAATCAGCAACATCTCAAAATATTTTGACAATATACAGTCCCAATTAAGAATTTTTTTATATAAAACTTGATGAAATATCGACAAGGATTTTGGATTAACATTCATTACGACCTCGACGTCGTTTCCTCCTGTCAGGACAATGACATGTCATCATTAAGGATTAAGATTCTCTGAACCTGCTACTATTTTACAAAAAAGAAAAATACGGCTTTGAACGGACGTCTAAAAAAAGAAAAATTAGGACTTAAACTGTGGGATGGAATACAGGTAGCGTCACAAATGATACTGTCTTGCAAATTAATTTGTAATTTACAATTAGTAAAGAATGTGTTCTACTATATCTTACTGTATTAAAATGTCGGCCGTGCCGTACGTATTTTATTTAATTGTTAACGCACTTTGTTTTGGTTCAAGGTACAATTCAATGAGCGAGTTAACTAGCTACTCGCTGGCAAGTAAAGTCGCGCACGAGTCGGCGAATATCGATTATACACAACAAGCTCCAAAAACATGTGTTTTTTTGGGCATCACTTGTATTTTAAAATTGAGGACCTTTTGGATCATCACTTGTAGATAGATAAAGAAATGATAATTTAAATCATTTCTTCTATTGACCCCCCCCCCCTTATTAAAAACCTGTATGCGTCCCGGCTAACAAATATTTACTTTTTAATATAAATTTACAGAGTATTACAATAAATTCTATTTGTAAAATAATATTTTCACCCATCCAAATAAAATATAAGATAATTTAATAGCCGGCAGGAAAAAAATAAATAAATAATCGTCCTTTTGTCTGGCCATGGCATGATTTTGGTTGAGAATTACTGTTTTAGATGACACATATGGGATACTGTTTTTCATTTTTTTTTTTTTTTTGCTCATCAAGGGAGCTTTAGGCAGTGCCAGTCCCGTGGTTTTGTGAGACCTAAAGCAAGACTTTAAAATGGATGCCTCTAAAATGTATTTGGTGTTTTAATTTAGAATTTTTTTGCGGTTTTTCATCACCTGAGACCTAGGCCTAGTTTACCTGACCCAAGGGCCGGCCCTGGCTTTGAAATGCCATTTTCCTTTTTCTTTTGCTCATGTCCCGAATAGAGATGGCAATAAAAATTAATTAATCGATTAATTGATCATTTGATTAATCGAAATGTTATAATCGATTTTCTATTAAATTGGTAGAATATAATCGATTAATCGATTATGAAATTAAAAAAAAAAAACATATGGGACTGTCTTAATGCTGTATTTTAAAAGCTGATAAAAAAAAATATTTAACCGTTTTATTAGAAAAGTAAGAAGTATTGGGAGATAATAAAATGTCTGCATAAACAAATATTTTTGTTGCTAACTAAACAGGCTGTAACAATAAATAATGCCCGTTAAAATGAAGACTATACAATATCGCATATTAATTACGTAGGTTTTAACACAAATAACTCATTGTTAAAATAAAAAATTTCCATTAGTTACCCATTTTAGAGATTTCTAAACTCATACAAGTCTTTTTTTGGGCAATTAAATTAAAATGTGGCTGAAAGACGTTGTAAGAGTTGCGCCATTATATGAAGATGGCCGCAGTATTGGAATATCGCTGGTGTTTTAAATGTAGCCAAAAACTCTATTAATTAAGCGTCATCAGCGAACAGCTTATACGAGCTACAAGCGCTCGTAACGCCTGATTTCTTACTCTATGTTCTACGCGATAGTGTCCGGTCTTTAACTTTTCTCGCATGTCATTTCGAAAAAGATCGGCAATTTCATCAAGAACTGTCTAAAGACGATTAAGGAAACAAGGGCTTGTATCTAGAAGACCTGTATCTTGCTAGGATTTTCTCGTAAATTATCGAGTTGGAAGATTGCGTTTCGCTTGTGAGCATTTGAAAGTACTGGAAGCAAACTATAGAAGTATATTGTGCAGAAATGAGTAGCGGCTGGGTTTAATTCTCCAGATGGGCGAGAACGAGTATTCTGAAGGCCAAGAAATCTAGGGATTTTATTGAAAGAAGAGAGCAAACTCAGCTACCGATCAGTGTTTCAACAATACAACTAAGTAATTTCTTGAAAATGAAAATTATCGATTAACAATAAATTAATCGAAACCAAAAATATTATATGATTAATCGATAAAAGAACAAAATAATCGATTATTTCAATCATTCGATTAATCGTTGCCATCTCTAGTCCCGAATACTATTTAACCTCACTGCGCTACTGTGTATTTAAAATATAATAAGAAATAAAAAGAGAGGTAAATGGGAAAATGTTTGAGTACTTTCTATAGGTACCATGATAAATAAAATCTAATTAAGGTATCAGAAATAGAATTCTAGACTTCATGTACCGGTAACAAGTGGTGAAGTAAACGATGCAAAAAGGAATGAGTTAAATCATAATTCCCCCTAATCCCCACAATCCTTGTTCCATTTAATTGAAAGTCATCTTTCAAGATCAACAATAAAATAATGAAATCAAGTCGCATAGCAGCAACAACACATTCGTGATTTTAATTGCAAGTAAAGCCATTAATAGCCGTACTTTTGAACGTAACGACCATATCGTATATCTCATCGACCATCCATCCATAAGAACAATGTGTTGCCCGGCAATTATATCTGTATCGCCAGCATATCTTGGACGGGCCATTTCCAGTTGCGGGGAGATGGGGAAGCATGCAAAGCCGCCCCGGATATGATGGACGATGCTGCAGCAGGTGGACTTAAACGCCATCTCTGATCATAAATAAACACTCCACCCATAGCGGGATAGCCGTTAAGGTCTACACTCTACGGCCAGATACAATATACACTGCATGTTTGTTTAAATTAATTATTATACATTGCCGTTTGCGGCATCAAGGCCTATACCGCTCTGTTTATCTTGGAGATTCACTAAGTGACACCAGTTTATACATAAAAATCACTTACGCCAATAAACTTATTCACAATTTCTGTCAATACAAAAAATTAACTTAAATAGTACAGTGGTGCCTTGACTTACGAGTTTAATTCGTTCCGTGACGGAGTTCGTAACTCAAATTACTCGTATGTCACATCAATTTTCCCCATTGGAATGAATTGAAAAGCTATTAATACAATCCGGGCCCTCAAAACACACCGCATTTTTTTTTTATACATGTTTTTAAATAAGAAAATTGTGTTTATAATTAAAGAATATTGTATAAAAGCGCAATACAATAGAATTACTGCAGTAAACTGATTAAGTATTATGTACATCAAGGTAAAGATAAGACGACTTGAAATTACTGACAGAGGTGGAGGAGGAAGGTTGACCTGCATAATTGAATCTTATTCGCTGATTTTTGTCCTTTTCGCCACGCTTTCTTCACTTTCATCTGCAAGGTTTTCGATAAAAACCTGTCCAATGCGGTCTGTTTCATCCTCCCTTTCACAATGTTTCTGAAATTAGTTCGGCAAGTGTCATTAAATAGCGTCGTCGAACGCCCAGTTGTAACTTATTCTGGTGTTTCTTTTGAATAAAGTCTGAAACATTCTCCCACATTCTCAACATTTCGTTCATCTCACTTGTAGTGATAACCTCCTCCGCTCGTAATTCGAATTTTAGCTCTCAACTCAAAGCAAAACATCGGCCGAGAGAGGCTCGTATCTGCTCGTATCTCGAAAAACTCTTTAGTTGGGACACTCGTAAGTCAAGGTACCTCTATATATAATGGCTACCAAACTCGAGCCAAGTCCATGTGAATGATATTCTTTAACAATGTATTTAAAATTTAACTATACATTGTTAAAATAACTTCTTTTAGCGTTGTCACTTTTTTACGTCTTCTTATTTCTTCTTTACGATCATTGATTGGTTAATATTGGCACCTATGTAGATGAAATTATTGAGAAGCGCGCAATTCTTGAGTATAGGATACATGATAAGGATGAAAAAGGACGCAATAGTAAAGAGAATCTAGGAAGGATCTAGATTGGCTGAAAAGAATAAGGTCTAGCCGTAAACCAGTCAGAAAACTTAGTAGAAGATTGACCGGGTGATCTAGCGAGAATTGTTGTACAAGATCCTTGTAAAGACATTTGATAGGATATTTGCTCTTATATCTTTATCTATTAAAAGTTTCCCAATGTCCAAGAAACAGGAGTGAGAGAGAAATAGAGATCGAATAAAAATGTCATGTGTTAAAAATTAAGTAACATGTAACACTTTAAAAACTGTTGAAGAGAGATAAAATTAGTATCATAATTAAAACAGAGAGCAGCTCCATAACATGACATGCGATTAATGAAGAGTAATGATTGTTTAATGAAGCTACACAGCATTTGACAGTCCACTATTTACTTATGCATAAGTGATTATTAGTTCACCAAATCGGAACGAATCGTGTGAACGGTGATAAATGTCGGCAAATAAAAGCGATGTAGTGTGTGGAAGCCGGAGTGTGAGTCGGTCGTCATACCGCGCTACCGGTGTTCCGGTGTTCCGTTCGCGACTTTTCAATTGTCGATTTATCGTAAATAAAGTAAATCCGAGCGGGTCGAGCAAATATTTAAAGATATTACAGTAATCCCGAAGTACTTGTGCCGTGTTACATGTGTGAAATTTACGACAAACCGGACTCAACGAGGTACATAAATAATTTTTTACGCCCATAAACCCTGTCGCAGTTAGGTAGGTAGTCGTATGTCGGTGTACAGTAGCTAACGGCAAACGTAAGGGTTAATTCTATTGTCCGAGAGCGGCAGTAAGTTGACTTATGCCCAGCACAACGTCCGAATGTTGAAAACGCGGCCTAAGGGGTTTGTTAGTCGGTCGCACGTACAGAGAGGCTTAGTTTTTAGGGGCTGGACCGCCTTAATTTTACCAACGGGTATTTTAATAATATCTCTCCGGCGTAGAATAACAATTGGAATCGGTCAGTCGGGGAAGCGGCAGTTAATCCTGGTCGCCGCGGCGCTTCGGCGTCGCTCTGGCTTTTTAGGGCGCAGAAGAATGGGGGATTTGCAATGCAGAGGATTCTGGTATGTCACAAATCACTTTTACTGGCACGGTGTGTGCCGTTCGGACCGGCTAATGCCACAAAATGTCTCAGATCCTATATTACTGTTGCGAAACGGACTCGAGGCGATTTAATAACCAAGCGGCGCTCATTGCGAGAGTACGACAGGATTTAGCGGAGCGGCTCGACGTCACCGGACGACGTACACCCACCCCCCCGAGTACAACCACCGCCGGTTATAATATGTGTCTGCGTATGTAATGTACGGGCCAGCGGACGGTGGACGATGAACGCCGAACGGTGGCCGGTGCTGGACTTGTCTCCTCCGTCGATTTGACCCATTCGTTATACACGGGATGCGCTCACCGTACGCTTACCTGAATGTATTACTTCCATCCTTCCTTCTACATTACGCTATAAAATAGGAGTCTACAAACGTGGCACGCGTGCCAAATTTGACACGCAAAGTATGTAGTTTACAGCAATAGTCGTAAAAGTAAATCAAAAACAGCAAAACTGTACGAAGACTATCAAATATATTTTAGGCCTCACAATGAAAGACATAGGCCCAGTTGCATAAAGCGTTGTTAAGTCTGACAATGTAGTTAACTATGCATCATGTCTTCAAGTGTTGCTGAAAGCATTGCTAAGTACACATTCGTTTTTATCATGACAATGTCTTTAGCTAACGGCTTGATTACCTGATGACAAGGTTGACAACTTTGTTGGGAAAAAAGAGACAAGCAGGGTTTTTAGTCGGTAGGCCAATGAAGGAGATTCCGACACTACCAGATTGGTGTCTATAAAAGATTTTCCCTGAATAATAAAAAAAGGTTTTCACTTTAAATTACACATTAAAATTAAATTAAATACATTTTTTTATAAATGATTTGCGCAGTTCGAGTATATCAGGGAGAGGCTAGGCCTGTGCTATGACCTGTCAGTTGCTTTAGGTGACGACAGAGTACTCATGGACAGGCTGATACTTTTCCTGAGAGAATCGAACTTACTGTTTTATGTGTGAAGTCTTGCACCTTATTTTAATGTGTTCTATTTCTAAACTGTGATATTCGATGGTAATTGGCCCCTTTACAGCCTCTTACCATCACCCTGAGTCTGTTCAAATTTTCGAACAGACTTTTATCTTATTTATTTGTGTTTGTCTGTGTAAGATTTCTTTTATTGAGAATGTGTAATTTTATTGATTTTATCTATCTATTAATTGTTTAATTTATTGTTTTTAATATGTAGTGTAGTCATTTAGATGGGCTGCGTTAGGCGCAAATAGCCTTTGTTGCTGTGCGCCAAATTTTTTTTAACTATAGTCCGTTCAAATGTGAGTATGCAGTATAGGACATATGGAGTAGTTTTTTTTCATACTATCTAATGGGTTTACACAATGACGCTATCCTTTTCTTGCTTGTCGACGTTGCCAGCTCTAAAACGCGCTGATCTGTGAAGACGCAGTATTCTACAAATGGTCATTTATTTTTGTTGAGTGTTATTTTTAGTTTTATAAAAGTTGATTTTTGTAAATCATACGAGTTTTTCATAATATTATAATTGACACATTTGGCACTTCTACAACATTTGGCAACACCGCTCCCATTTGCCATAAGAGCAATACTGCATTCTCACCTTTGAACGGACTATAACTAACTTTTAAAATGATTTCTTTTATTTTAAATACGAATCATCATTTCATCACAAGTCATTATTTCATCCTTATATTGGCTTTCCGGAAAGTCTGCAAAAAAAAAAACTCAACAGCTACTATCACCATTACAATCAATGAAGTAACTAGGGCCCCGCTAAGCATGCAAGAGTGGGGAAGGGGCAAGTTATTTAGGGGCCCAACAAACCTTTAAATAACATTATTTTGTGGTATTTTGCTTGGTCTCCCTAGTTAAGGTTGAATCCTGCAACCTGCTATCTCTTATGAAAACACACTTAAATGCATTTGTGGACTCGCTAATCCGTATGTGTTCAATGTGCGCAATGTGTTGGTGCTGTGTTGCATTTTGAATGTATTTTGCTCTTAACCAGCCTTCTGGCAAATGCAACAGCCAAAATTTAAGAGAAAGCGCTCGGTGTTTTTTGTAAATTATATATCATATCGATTATGTCATTACGAAAAATTAAATATCTTTTTTGTTGTCTATTTTAGAGGTTGAGCAAACCTATAATCGAAGCAAAACCCACCAATATGGTCGAGGTCTTCCCACTGGTCGACGGCTGTTGATTTTTTCTGCTCATATATTCTTTTCCATTCTGTCATCTTCCTCATCACGTGTTCTATCCACAGTAATCGTCTACCTTTCGGTTTCGTTGTGATACTTGTCCAAAAAACAAAGTACTATGTTGAATTTAAGCCACATTTTTTTAAAAATAAATAAGTTGATTAATGGTAAGGTGATTTTTTATCAAGATCGAATATATTCAATTAAAGCGAGAGCTGGTATTAGATGATACAATTAGATTGCAGAGTTTATAATTGCATGCTTATGATTACATGCATAATTGTCAAATTATACTTAGTAATTATCCTGCCACGCCATACGTACAAAGTACGACATTAAGCAGTTACCATTTAGTGTTTACATCATGTAAATAGCTGATAACTAATAAGCCAGAGACTCATTTCAATGTTATAGTTCATGGTTTCGATTCTAAATGTTAAGAGAAGAAGTAGGCGACTTTTCTGCTAAGGTTAGTGACTGAATTTTTGTGTGACATCTTTGTGATTGCTCTTTACCTGTTGACAAGTGTCATGGCCTCAGTCATTTAATAATATTCAGAGCCGCAATAAGGAAAACTTGCGCTAGGGGCAGAGCCGTGTTTTGGCGCTCTTAGCAAATAAAAACAAGGTTCTCACCTCTCAAGTATAATCCAAATGACGAACAAAAAAAAAAGGTCCTCACTTCTCAAAATCCAAGTGAAGAGCAAACAAAAAAAAAAGGTCCTCGCCTTCACAATGGCGCCCCTTAGTCAAGCCTGTCAGTGCCCTTTTCCTTAGTGCGCCCAGGGCCGTCTCCCCTCCGCCCCTCCCCCTTACTGCGGCTCTGATAATATTAGTCATTTCATGTGTTTTGTTTGAAATAGATATCAAATGAAATCTCTTAATGTGGATACAAACAAACAAATTTTTATTTTTGAAAAATCTATTTTTGCATGGAATTTTAGCCTAAAATATGTCAAAAAATTGTTGTCCCCACCCTGCTTCGTAGAGAGATTGATATAAATATCTGGTAAAAAAAATCTCAATAATCTACTTAGAGGGGAAACAGGAATTTTTTGTTAGTTTTTCAAAAAATATTGAGTTTCTTGTGGTGTTTTAAATGTATTGTATGGCATCAAAAGAAAACCCTTAAGGCGTAGATTAAGGAACGGAAAGTAGTTTTTTAAAATGTCTTTATATTAACAGGTTTTTTCCAAAAAGATACTAAAATATCAGCTGTAGCCATCACAGGACCGACCGCCATTACAAAGTAATTGTATAAAATACATTCTAGCAGCAGAGTAGTTATTACTGTAAAAGACAATAACATATTATATTACGTTGATAATTTCATGTGTATTTATAATTTACGATAACCATGGAAACGTACCAGCATACATACAAAAAAAAAATAATAATAAACAAAAAATGTCTCAAATAAAAGTTGTTAGTTATTGCTTTTATAGCAACTTTTGTTAAATACATTTTTTCGAAAAATTTTTCTGTTTTGAAATTAAGAGTTCATGTGTGTCAGCTTTGCCTACCATTGTCTGTCATAATACAACATATTGTTTTAATAATTTTAGTTTAATAAATCAAATAATATATTGTTAATAGTAAGAAATAAGTTTCTGAAATTGAAAAGAATTAAGCCTTTTATCAATATATTTGTTAATATTAATGTAGTGAAGACAGATACGAAGTATAAGTGGAAAATCACTCAAATGCTAAAATGTTTTATTTTTTAGCATCTGAGTGACTGAAAAGCCGAGTTTGCTTACTCGACTCCAGCATTAATTTTTTGAGGTTAAAAAAATCTTTAATTGTCCAGATTTAAAAAATAAGTATTCTTATAGTTTATTTTTTTCTGCGAGAGAATGTATTATTTTTATTTTTTATCCCACTGTTCAGATTTAATTCAATGTTAACTGCAACATCCCTTATCCAAATATCGTCTTCTGTCGTGCAGCGAACCTAATTTGTCGTAAACTCATTTGTGACTATACAGATGTAATTCATTGTACTGCTTTTGTCGTGCAACATTTGTCATTCGATGGACATATTTTGAGGTGCCGCTATATTTTTTCCATAATTTAATAAGAAATAAAAAAAAACGCAAACCACATTTTCATTCGAAAAAAAGAGAGCATGCGGGTGGGTTTTTCGAGGGTTTCGTAGGCAACCCTCCTACATAATTTATTCAACAACACATCAGTTTTTTTATTTCACACATTTTTGTTAGTCACTGGTTTTTCTTGTCTGTAAAATGGTCATCTGATTAAAGGGAAAAAGCTAGTTTCTAAATCCGATTGCCATCCGAAACGATTCCACTGTTTCCCATTTCTTTTCCGAGTGTAATTTGTTGCGAACACAAAGTAAAAGTGTAATATAGATGTCGCTAGCTGTACCATGACTAAATTAAAAGCCCCGCAGAGAGAACTAGGTTTGTCTCAAGACAACATTAACATGCTAGCTCACGCCACACCAAAATGGGAGGCGGACTATACACTGAGCTGATCGCATACTCAAAACAATATATGTCTGCTAAATGGTGGATACAGTGTCGTGCTTATTTCAGGTCATTTACTAACTAATTATATTTGTATTTGGCGGGAAATTGGATATTTTATTAACATTCGTGATCCTTAAAGTATAATTTGAGTATTATTAAAGAATGGTTTTCGCTCTTTGGTTTACTTTTCTTTGTTTTTGGGACTAATAAGTTTTTTTAGTAAAAAATAACATGAGAATAATTCGGTGGGTTTGTTGCAAAAAAATATCCTGAATCTAGATTTACAAAGAAATATAAAAAATTGGTTCGTTTCAAATATAAAATAGACAAGGCGCGCACTCCTAAGTTCCAACTCACGGGCTTGAACCCAATTAACACTTAAAAAACTCGTTTTTAAGGGACGCATTTTACGTGTAATTTGTAAGTATAACCAAAAAGCGCTTCAAACTAGCGTGGTTAACTAACTAAAACTAAGTTTTAATGACATAAATGAAGTACTTGCCTTGATTATTTAAATTTATCAATCTACTACTTTTTAGGGTTTTGTAGGTATAACGTCACTGATGTGTCTGTCTGTCCGTTTGTTCAGTAGCACAACTCTTTAACCCATATACATGAAAACTATAGAGTGATCAAAAAGCACATTATGTGAAAAATATAAACAAATATCAGAGGCGCATTAAGCGGTGGGCGGACTGGGTGGTCTGTGCGGCCGCCCGGGGCCCACGATGCCGGGGGGGGGGGCATCGAGGTATATATACAAATATGTCCATTCTGTTTAAAATGGTAGAGGGCCCATTTTAATTTTACCGCCCAGGGCCCCCAAGCTACTTAATCCGCCACTGACAAATATTTAAAGTAAAAATGATATTTTTTAAAAATATTGAGTATGGTATCAAATGAAACTGTAATTCGTGGATAAACCAACAAATTTTTATTTTTGGTAAATCAATTATATTTTATGGGTTTTTCCTCAAATATATTTCAAATGATAACCTTAAATGTGTGGATAAATAAGAAAATTTTTATTTATTAAAAATAGATTTTTTTTAAATTTTCCCTAAAAATATGTCAAAAAACTTTTGTCCCCTACCCTGTTTCCCACAAGGGTTCATCTTAAAATCTGAAGAAATTCTCAATATTTTATAGGAACCGGAATAGTACAAAAGAAATTTTTGATCAGATTAGTTTTTCGAAAAATAACGAATTTCTGTGTTGTTAAAAAAACAAATTATTTTTTTGAAAATTTATTTTGTGATATCAAAAGAAAGTTCTTAAGACGTAGATTAAGAAACAGAAAATAGTTTTTAATTGTTTCATTTTAAAATGTTTTTTAAAAAATATACTAAAAAATTATTGTCCCGCACCCTTTAACCCAAAAGGGTTACACTAAATATGTGAAAAAAATCTAAGTAATGAACATTAATATAACCTGGAAATGTACGAAAAGTATTTTTGATCAGATTGCATTTTTGGAAAAATTGCAGTTTTTGTGTTTTTGACAAAATTACTTTTATAATTCGTTGCTAAATTATGACTAATGATTTTATATATTGTATTTATGGCTAAGATAGTGCATGTATTCTTTTGAAATTAAAAATGTTAAAAAAAAGAATTTCAGCTGAGAATTGAGTTCATGTGTCTACTTATACGTCATGATTCAAGCTATTGTTTGAATTATTTTAGTTTTTTTATTTTAAGGTATCAAAGAGGAATAACTCATTTTTGCTGACAAGCAATTTTTGCTGAAAAGCAATTGCTTATCTCTGAGTTCAATAACCGGACAATATGATGTGTTCGTTATTAATTTTACAATTGTTATTTTATTTCGTGACTATTAACTAAGCTCTGATGAAGATTTAAAATAAAAATCGAAACGTTAGCGAAGTTAATAAATTTGTTTTTATTTTCTGACTGGTCCGAATCCCATTACCTTCAACTACAAGCTATTTATCAATATATTTCTTATTAATCAAATACATAAATTATCGCTGGGATTTTTTAATTTAAATATTAACGAAATTTTTGCAAATTATTTAAATTCAGTTTAAAATAATTAAATATAAGCTCTTAGTACTAAAATAACAAATAAAAATGCTTACCAAAAAACTATTGATTTTAATGTGATTATAGATAATATGCCTGGATGTTGTTTTAAAGAGTGTGTTTATAACGGCAGAAAAGGATCCAGCTTATTTAGGATTCCAGTGGCTTTAAACAAGAGGAACAAAATTTAGTCAATTTTATTGTTTGTAAGTTAGCAGGTTACATCAGGTTTGCTTCAGGTTGTCGGTACTATATAAAATAAAGAGGCCAGAGATAATGCTTAATTTCAAATACATTAGTAGTAAAATTCTATTTCATAACTCCGCGCTTTTTCCAACATAGTTCCTATCGTGGCTAATAGGTAGCAACACCATGTTCTGTGGCAGATCTGCAAGATGGAGGAGTTATATTAAAAAGGACAAAAGTCAACCCTTTTGCGATTACCCAAGAAGATAAACAAAGTACCCCTTGGCCTCAGAGTCCTCCTTAATATAGAAATAAACATAGTTAGTTTCATGAGGGCCGGATATTTTTCGTGATGTTAAACAGTCTTTAATTAAAGTCAGTTGTTCCCGGTTTAACAATTAAGTAACAGTTTTACAGTAAGAAATATTTAAAACAGCAGCTCATTATTAGTAACAGACACGTTAAGACATCTATTTACATTGAAATCGTCTTCATCCGAGTTGTACACTAGCGATTATATAAAGCTACTCGTACACTTTAGCGCTGGCATCACTTACAGAATGTCTAATTAAAAAGAATAAGTAAAAATTTGTTTAATACTGGAAATTTAACACGCACAGTGGCGTAGATTATCACGAAAAGGGGTAAGCAACTATGAGTCAAAAATCTGACTGGCAGTGTCCTAGAAAAAAAAAAAACGACGGCGCACTAAAGAAAAGGGCGCCACATTGCGAAGGTGAGGACCTTTTTTTTTTTGCTCATCAGTTAGATTTTAGGACCACCTTTTTTTTTTGGCAAGGGCGCCAAAACACTGTTTTGCCCCTAGTGCAAGTTTTCCTTGCTGCGGCTCTGCATTTACCTACACTCATACATACATATTTTATATATATTTAATTTATATAATTTTTTTTACTAATCTTCTTCATTTTCTATTATATATAAAAATTATACTTAAAATCAAATGTCCGCCATTTTTATCTTCATAAGAACTAAGTTATTACTTATAAACACCAGCATTTGGTAGTTACTATGATAGGAACTTTTATAGTAATTATGTATATTTTATGTTACTAAATATTGTAGTAACTTTTGTCTTGCGAAATACGAAATACCCCAAAGTTACTATAATAGTAACTGACCATTGTGATAAATTTAGTTACTATGATAATAGTAACTGAGTTGCAGAATTGGTCTGTATACTGTATTTGGAGTACATAAATCTTTCTTGGTTCGCATCGTAACCTACTGCATTCTATTTTGAATGACTGTATGTTTTATCGTCCAGAATCAGTTGATAAACATTGATGTTTACCTTAAAATTAATAAAGGAATTACTTAATCCTAAAATAAATCATTTCCTCGTCTTTATCAACTAGTTAATCCTTAAGGCAATTACCAATCCTCAAAGACGTTTCTAATCTACCGCTCCAATCTCCACATTCGCTTCCGTGTCAAGATATCGTCCTGTTTGACAGCGTGAGACTCCATCACATCACAAGGCCTGATACATCGTTGACAGTACTGAATCAGATCTAGTTGGCTGTGACTGACAGGTTAACAATTGAGGTTTGTTTATGTTCAATCATGCACAACATTTCATACTCTTTGTATATGCGTCGAATCTCTCAACATTTTGTAATCTAATCAAAATTATAATTATGATTTGATAGACGGCACACCATCATTATCATTGTTCGAGAATGACGGGCAGAATTTCAACGGATGCTGATGGAACAGTTCAGGTTTTGATTGTTGATGCTTTTTGTTATTCGAGTATTCAATTCTACGATTGATTGATTGATTGATTTTAATCACTAAAAATCAAATATATATAAAGAAATGCTTTTCCAAACGATTAGGCGGAACTAGATTTTCAAATCTTGCAATTTTTACTGATTCAATCAATCTGTAAAAGCTTTTGATCATTTTAAAATTCCAATTAGTTCCGCCTAATCGTTTGGAATAGCCTGTACATCAAGAAAAATTATCAAAAATATACAATTACATGTAGAGAATGTATAGGTCATGGTCATTTTTCAATATTTTTTTATCGATAGATCCCCTACATACGAGAAAATTCCTTTCCCGTCCCCCAAATAAAATGTTTTTTTATTGAATCAGATGCCAGAGAACATAAATACCAGAGCTGGAAATATTTGAATTAAAAGTATTTGAATTAATTTCTGGCATTTGAAATATTGTATTCCAAATACTTCAAAAAAAAAAGCTCTTGGTTTGGATTTACAAATACTTTTTCCGTGGTATTTCTATTTGATATTTGTTGTCTGAAAATGTCAGTATTTGAAATACTTTAAAATATTAGTAGTATTTTAAATATTTCCCACTGTGACAAATATTTTCCCAGTATTTCAAATATTTTTCTATTACTTCAAATATTTTCCTATACATATTTCAATATATCCCTAATATTTCAAATATTTCCTTTGTACATATTTCAAATATTTCCTAGTATTTTAAATATTTTCCTAGTAGGTATTTCAAATATTTCTCTAGTATTTCAAATATTTTTCTAATATTTCACATATTTTCCTAGTATTTCAAAAATTTCCCTATTATTTCAAATATTTCCAAATATTTAAAATATTTCCCTTCTATTTCAGATATTTCCCTATTATTTCAGATATTTTTCTAGTACATATTTCAAATATTTGAAATATTTCCCTAGTACATATTTCATATACCTATTTCCAAGGATTTCAAATATCTTTCTAATATTTCAAATATTTTCCTAGTATTTCAAACATTTCCCTGTTATTTCAAATATTTCCAATTATTTCAAATATTTCTATATTATTTCAAATATTTCCTATTATTTCAAACATTTCCGCTATTATTTCAAATAAATCCTATTATTTCAAATATCCTAGTGTTTCAAATAATTCCTAATATTTCAAATATTTCCTAATATTTCAAATATTTCTCTATTATTTCAAATATTTCGCTATTATTTAAAATATTTCCTATTAATTCAAATATTTCTCTAGTATTGCAAATACTTCCCTAGTACGTAATTATATATTTTCCTAGTATTCCAAATATTTCCCTAGTATTTCAAATATTTCCTAATATTTCAAATATTTCCTAGTATTTCAAATATTTCCCTAATATTTCAAATATTTTCCTATTATTTCAAATATTTTCCTATTATTTCAAATATTTTCCTATTATTTCAAATATTTCCTAATATTTTAGATATTTCCCTATTATTTCAAATATTTCCTATAATTTTAAATATTTCTTTATTATTTCAAATATTTCCCTATTATTTAAAGTATTTTCTACTAATTCAAATATGTCTCTAGTATTTCAAATATTTATATATGTCCCTATTATTTCACATATATCCCTAGTAGGTACATAATTATATATATTTCCTAGTATTCCAAATATTTCTCTAGTATTTTAAATATTTCCCTAGTATTTCAAATATTTCCTAATATTTCAAATATTTCCTAGTATTTCAAATATTTCCCTCATATTTCAAATATTTTCCTATTACTTACGATTCACGGACGCCTATGCCACAGCCCGCGGACCACTGGTTGAGAAACACTGGTACAGCCAATCCATCTTACGTAAGTTGGCGGCACCTTGTTTCATTACAGAAAAGAGAGAGAGGGAGAGAGAGAGAGACAGAGAGAGAAGGAGAGAATTGTTTCGTTGTTGAGATGTATCTGAACATCATTAGTAGTAGTTTGCATGTGTAATAAATGTGAATGATGCAGGGTGTTGGTTATCTCTGTGTGTGGTAATAAAGGCGGCAGGAAGTGTCCAGAGCAGAGCTGGCCGGAAGTGGCAAGCACGGTCGCGGATCTACATCATCTCTTCCATATCGATCAAGCCCGTTATCTATGTGTCCTTCTCCCATCATCAAGGAATCTCCGGCGAGCATTATCTCATCTGCAGACGGCCGATAAACCGACGTGCGCATGACTATAGACTAATTAATTTCCTTTCATCACTCCGACAATCCCTTTGTGCGCTTTATTTTCCTTTGACTGACAACGAGCACTAAGAAACGGAGAAGAGATATCGCAAACGGCTCTGGCCGTCTTTTCTTATCCCTAATTAGTTCTCTGTCGCGAAGACATACTGTTCTCACACCGCAACGGGCACGGGGAGGTTTGAATGGCTGGCAGGCACAGGAGACGCTCAACAGCTCAACCGCCGAGAAGGAAATTTGCTTGCTGTCATGTCCACGCGAGGCCGAGTCAGTTGTTGAGTAGGCGTCTCTTAGCTCGTCTTCATTCTCCGTGCTTTCTCCGTTGGCGATCGCTTGACATGCTGCTGCCGTCTACGGTCGTTCGCGCTGATATGATATATGTGAGTTGTGGAAAAGGCCCTGCGGATGTCTCCGGCCTGTCTGCTGTTGTTGTGCGCCGTCACAAAGACCCAAGCTGGCTGGAACGTCTTTGTGTGTCGCACGTGAAGTAGACAGCCATCGTGCACGCCTACGACACTATGTCATCTTCCTATGTCTCCGTCTGTCAGATGTACTTTGGTACATCCCGGCTCTATTCTATTCTGTTCTGTTACACGTTCTATTCTGTTCTGCCTCAGCTCTGACCTTCACAACAGATAACTCTTATCGTAAAAAATATAATTCAACATGAGACTAGATTCGTGCGACTGTTGAAATATTGTTACTGCGGACTTGATAAACTTTGACTTTTCTCCGTGATTTACGGATTGATATTACCTACTTTAAGTTAATATAAATGATTTCTCTGCATTCTCTGCAACAACACTATATATATATTACACATTTTTATAAATGTTTCTCTCCAGAAACTCTGAAAACATGTTCTACCAAAATATAAGGGCAAATCTGAAAATATGTGTCGTCTCTATTGACTGAGATAATCACAGGTAAAGTTTTTTTTTTTTACCAGTTAATAATTTCGCATTGTTGTATAATTTGGATGGATAAATTTGTATATTTTTCTATTCTATCTGAGAAAGACTATTGAAGGTTATTGTTACTATAGTGTATTAATACAAACTAGGAGGAGCGTTTTAAATTTTTCAAAAATCTATACCTGTGATTGACTGACAAATTTACACAGCCCAAAAATAACAGTTTTACTCCTCGTCACTGACGCGTCAGCTGATTGTGTGTGTTATTCTCGAATAATAGTTATAAAGTTATTATGGTGAATTAAATTTATTGTTGAGTACTTTGCCCACGAGATAAGGCCAGTGACGTCACATGCGCAGAAACCAGAATTTGTTTAGTCGTTTCGTTGCTAAGCAACGTACGTATATAGGAAAAATACCAAAACATCTAAAAAACATATCCCCCTAAAAATATAAACAAATATATGCTCATCGAAAAAAAAATAAATATTTTTTTACAATTCTGTGTAGGGTATCAAATGAAAGCCCTTGGTACGTGGATAAACGAACAAAATTTTATTTTTGCAAAATAAATTGTTTTGATGCGATTTTTGCAAAAATTGTGCAAAAAAAAAATGTGTCCCACACCCTGTAGCCCAGATGGTTTAAACTAAAAATCTGAAAAAATTCTAAGTAAGGTACATTGGTGTGAACCGGTATAGCACAACAGTAATTTTTGATCAGATTATGTTTTCGGAAAATAACGCATTTTTTGTGTTTTTAACTAAAATATGTAAAATATCGCTTCATAAGTTGCAAACTACTGTTCGATTTTCGTCAATTTTATTTTTTCTGTTCTTTTTTTTGCATTTTTATTTTGTTTAAATTATTTTGTCAAAATTCTAGTTATATTTTGGCAAATGTTGCATTTAATTTTTAAAAGCGTAAATTTAATAACCAGTGGGAAGTGTTGAAATTATAATTTAATTCTATGTTTGAATGTATATGAAATCAGAGGGGCGGAGTTTATAACTTAAACAACCAATGGAAGCCATAGGCGATATTTTCAAAATATGAATGAACCTTGCTATATAAAAAAAAAAATACTGCAAATATTTAGAAACCCAAATAATAGTATTAGGCATTCGAATTAAAATTAACAAAAAAAATATTTTAACATAAAATTTGTTTTAGCATCCCAAATAATCACCATTCACTTACTAAATACCTGCGAAACCCTGAAATGTGTGAAAATTCACACTTCACATCAATTTCTTTAATGACTATTGTTATATCAAGAAGCTTGTGGCCTGTGGATTCAACTTCTGCCTGATAATTTTCTGATCATGTGGATTCAACTTCATGACAAATAATTTGTGTAAAAAATATTTATACAAATTATTATTATTTATGTTATAAAATAGAATTTTCAAATTTTTCTCGTTGGTAAATAAATTAAAAAAGGAACATTTGTTATTGTGATCCGTAATGGTTGTAATTATTTCGTTATTCGTAAAAAAAAAGTCTAACAAATATCTTTCCCTTGTTGAAACAAACAACGTTTCTGACGAGAATTCATCCACGTCAGTTTTGATTGAAGGAGCTCGGTAGAAGAAATATTCCGTTCCGTGTAGTAACAGATGATGATGAGACCCATGGAGCAACCGCTGAGAAACAAAATGAGCCGCCATTGTGACACAGCAATTGTTATAATTAATGTGGATTCAGGTACAATGATAATGACTGAAACAGTCCTGCCAACGTTATATGTCATTGTGATTTCAACCATCGCTAACAGATCCACAAAAACAATTAAATCACACGGAAAATATTCGATTTAGAACAGTGCTTCTCTACCTAAAACTTATCGTAGACCAGAAAAATCGCATTTTTTACGCGGACCAGTTAAAGTATTATTTATAAAAAAATCTATTGCTCGTTTCTTCGGTTTGGGCGGAACTAGATTTTCAATTCTAGTAACTTTTACAGATTAAGCGAGACTTTTGATGATTTTTTTTAGGAAAAGCCCACCTCAAACCATAAAAAGTAAGACCATGACAACTTACAAAAATGAATATTCCACTTAGTTCCACCTAAACGTTTGGAATAGCCTATATTTATGCCCATACTGTTGAGTTCACCAATGACCTGAAAACCAAGGGTAGATTTTCTGCAAAGGCAAATGATCAATGCCCTCCCCCAAGAAACATTTTTCATTTTATATTTTTAAATCTTAACATTTAAAATTTCATTAAAATTTTCATGTCAGTTGCTTCAGAGCGCTTATTTTCGAAAGAAGGATCCACTGTATGCAGAGACAAAAAGGTTTCTGGGCAAAAGACTTACTAAACTGCTTTTTCTCTGTGTTTGCAATGAAGAAGAGTGGAGTGTTAAATTATATTTTAAACCTCACATACAATTTCAAAGGTGCAACCTACTGAAATCAAAATTTCCTCTTATTTTGTTTTTATAAAAGTGAACAGCATATATAGGCTATTTCATAGGCGGAAGTAGATTTTGAAATCTAGTAATTTTTATCTATTAATTCGGAATTTTGGTCATTTTGTTTAAGCTTTGTAAATCATACTCACATTGCAAATTCTAGATTAAATTGATTGTCATTATAAAATGTCCTTTTCATTGCATTTTAATTTTATCATTCTTAATAAAAATTTCCCATTTATTTATTTGTTTTGTCTTCAAAATATGTAAAAAAGTATTAAAATTTTTAATAAATGTCATTCGTTTCCATGGTTTCACTCACAGAACGGTTTCACTGTTGGAATTTTAAATTTTCACATTTTCAGAATAGATTTTATACTTTAATCTATTTATTATTGTAAAACAATTAAATTGTTATAAGAATAATATGTTTTTTACGTTTTATAGAAAATATATTCATTTTTCCTTTCGATACTTGAAAATATCGATATTTTGTTACAATACGATACTGGTATCGATACTTTTTATTCGATATTATCGATACCCAAATATCGATACTTTCTTAGTATCGCATATACCTATGTATAACTAAAAAGATCAGTGCCACTGCCGGTTTTACTTTTAACATTAGAACTGATTTCAATCACAAAACTATAGTTGAAATTTTTGACACACTGCACCAAAGGCTATTTGCGCCTAGACAGCCCAATAAATATCACGTAGTTGATCTGAACAATCACTAATTTGAAAACAAAACTATAAAACCGGTAAGTTTCTGTATTTTTGTATTTAAACTTGGATTGCCCCTCCAGTTACTTATTCCTAGAGCAGCGGTTCTTAAAGTGTGGTCCGCGTAGCCATTACTGGGGGTCCGCGAAACAATGTTGACATTAACTTTACATCCCCCAACTTTTCGCTTTTATTCAAATAACTTATTTAATAAAAATCCTACATGGTCAAGACTTTTTGTATTTGTTGTTATCTAACTATTTATTGACATAACTAAACAATAATTAGTAAAAATTTAATTATTTTTATTCAACTGCAAATTATTTACAGAAAACATATTATAATAAGATCTATTTTGACTAATATTTGACCAAAAAATGTTTGTATGAGTTTAACGTATTATAATTTTATGTTTTTATTCTATATGCTAATAAAAATGTTCATCTCTATAAATGCGCAAGACCATTTATTAAAATAACCATAGATACATTTTTACCAATATTTATTATAACGTAGTGCCTATGAGATTATTGAGCCAGAAATTAAGTCTCACGAACGACGTAAAATATCCAGGGTTGGGGTGGGGTCCGCAAAAAAAATGTTGTTCAAGAGGTGGTCCGCGGAGTACATAAGTTTAAGAACCTCTGTCCTAGAGCCGTTAGTACTGAAATCCATGGACGGTGAACTATATAAAGTGTAAATAGTGTAAATACTGTAAATAGTGTCAACTCTTCAGTGAATTTTGGGAAAGTTATAGAATGGATTAAAAGGTTTTTGCATTAAAACTTATGGAAAGTCATGTTTCAGCTAACTATAATTCGTTCTATGAATTACCTCATGGAACGAATTAAATTCGTTATTAATACTCATTTTAGTTTACAATAGGATTTTTACATGTGAACTTTGGGAACTACATTGCCGACATTCCATTAACCGAGTCTAGTTTTTATAACGCGGAACCAATTTATAGCGCAACTGCTGTATTTGATAAATCAAATCAGGTGTCGTATTAATTCAGATGCTTAGAGATACATGATCTGGCCAGTAATTTTCTCTCAGATATCTTACCGTGATATCAGATACACCTCGTATGATTCAGCGGGAAGAATGCAGAGAGCGCGTTTGCTAAATGTTTACGGCAATTGCTGGGTAGCTCCTGCACATATTCTATCCTTCCCGTTGATGTTCCGATGTACTTATACACGAGTATATACAAGAACAGGCTTGCACTAACAGCAATACTAGTAAGTATCGTAGTACATATACATGTATGTATATACCTACTTGAAACAATAACAATTTCTTCGTGGTCTCAGTTCTTACGTTTATAATATACGCCATCTCTTGTTTGTATTACTGCCCGGCTAAATGTAATTGTTCTGCTTCAGCAAGGGAGTACTCCAACTAACGTCAGAGAGTTGTTCTCCAAAGATAATTTAGTTTTATTTCCGTACCGACACTTCTACCGTATCGCAGATACGAACCTCAATTAATATTCATACGAAAAAGAAAAGAGTTAAATATTTACTTTAAAAATTCGGTTATTTTATCATAACTTCAACTGACATCTTCGCGAAAGTTAAAAACTACACCGTACCTTTTTACCAGGCGAGGGAATATGAGAAGAAAGAGGGGTGTTCTTAATTCGCGCCGATTATAAACATTATTACTATCCTATCTTAGCGTTGCAGCGAAGGTGTAAATTCGGGATCTAGCAGACGAAGAAGGAAATGGCTCCTAATATAGCCAACAAACAAAAAACTCAACTTAGTTGCAGTTTATGCAAATAATCTAGATGAGATTTTTCCCTTCCGTTGGCGAGGTCATAAAGTCTGGTGTTATCCTTTGCCGTATACGAAAACAGCTTTAGTTACCAACATTTCCTTATTAAATACCGAGAACTAATAAGAGAGGGAGATACGGACAGTGGCGCGACCGCGAACGCGCGGACATTATTTCACCTGGATAATAACGGATATGACGACCGCTTCGCACAGCTATGACAGCGCTAGGACAGCGCTAATAGAAGTTAAAATTGCAGACTAACGGACTGACAGATGGTCAGAGTGACGAGCAGACTGTCTGTCAGAACGATAGATTGATAGATGGCTAGAACGACAAACCAACAGACCGATAGACTAACAGACTAACAGACCGATGGACTCTCTTACCTAAAGGCTAAATGACAAGTGGCGAGAGGTTTGAGTTGATTTTTAAGTATTTCACTATTAGAAATCATTTATTCCCGCTTGATACCTTAAAACTAGCTCGCAGAAAAAGTGTAGCTCTATTTTAAGCTGTTAATTTTTACCGATGCCAACATATATAAGGGAGGTATTGTGATCATACCGATTTTGACATTTCGAGATTTCGATGGATCTCCACGAATTAAGGTCCGTACATAACGTTTTGACTATTTTTAGCATGATTTCTGTCGGTCTGTCTGTCCGTCCGTCTGTCTGTCCGTCTGTCTGTCCGTCTGTCTGTCTTCTGTCCGTCTGTCTGTGTACACAATTTCGGCTGAAAGGATTTTTATGAAACTTCATATTTAAACTTCTGCCATCAATGGCACGAGTTGATCAACTTTTGGTAAAAATCGGTTGACTAAAAATGGGAGTTTACTCGTGTCGATTTTAAGATTTTTGTGAATATTTCACAACAGAAAAATATCTCGAAAAAAATTATTATACAAAAGTTGCTATAAAAGCAATAACTAATAACTTTTATTTGAGACGTTTTTTGATAAAACGAAAAATTTCGAATAATTTCTGTAAAATTTTTCGAAATTTTTTCATATTTATATGTAACGTTTCCATGGTCATGATAAATAATATCTCTGTTAGAAAATATTAGGTCAAGTTATTTCTACTCTGCTGCTATAATGAAATTTATATAAGTACTTTATGATGGCGGTCGGTCCTGTGGTGGCCACAGCTGATTTTTTTATGACAGGTTTATACAAGCGACTGACGTATAATCCCCCACTACGCACGCAGCTGACTTGTTTTATTATTACCACTTAAACAATAACTGTGCAAATTTTCAAGTGGCTTGAAATGACTTTTGGATATCTTTTTTTTACAAGATGTGCATTTTCTCACGACCAGCCCTACCATGATTCTGGCGGCTGACGCTTGTTTCGATTATTAGCCATATCTAAACTATAAATTAAAAACAAAATTAAGCGGGATGAAAAGACCATCAAAAATGCAACGTTGTCTCCCGCACTATTAGTTATCATTTCCTTATTACTTAAAAACCGCGTTTACCTAAAAAATAGGTGTGATAGGACAGTGGCGCGACCGCGAAAGCGCGTAAATTATTTCACCTGGATAATGGGGGAGTATGACGACCGACGACCGTTCCGCCGAGCTATGACATCGCCCTGGCCCCGAGTACTCCGAAGAGTCGACTGTTCGTTCTCCGATATGAACCTCGGCACGGAATGGGCTCATTACACGAGGTGATCCTATACAGCATTTAGTTCTGACATTTCCAGTATTTATTCGCATAATAATACTTTGCTATGTCGTTAAGAATTATGTCCGTCTGCTGAGAAATAAATTACTTATAAAGATTTATGTAATGGAAAACATATATCATTATGAAATTACACCCAATTGTGGCAGAAAACGACTGGCTGAAGACAATGACAAATATATAATGTAGGGGGTTAAATGTCTAACCATTTGATCTGAAAAAGAACGATCAATAAAACAATTAGGGGGTCGCGAGGTGCCACAGAATAAGCAGAGGGTGATGATCTGGCCAGGGCTGTAACAAGAATACTCTCAACACAGTCCTCCGTCTATACTTTACAGGAACTAACACAATCAAAACAAATCTCTCTCTTCTTGGGCACCATTGGACGGGTTGATTATATGTGCCTCACTGATACAAAAGCTTCATTTTGCTTTGTAGGCAATAGATGTAGTAAAATTTAGGTTGTTTTCAAATTACAAACAATATAGTTTATTGAATTTCATCTCTCGGTCTTGCTGTCTTGTTGACTTTTAATTCTATTATGAATCTCTCGGTCTATTGAATTGAATTATAAATAAGTCCCGTTTTCATATACTAATTATATTTTTCAATAAAAAAAAATGTCATATTATATGTCAAGCATAGCCATAAAAAGGCATTTCTGCACCCGAGGCAAATAAAGGGATTTGGGGGCTAAGACTGGGTATAACCCACTGAGGTTACCATTTTCTTATACAAAACTAAGAAATAAAATTAGTATCAATCTATACATCAAATTTTGCACCGAATTTTTATTTATCTAATAGGATATTTTTAATTGTAGAAACATTTATTGTAAAAATATTATCGATCAATTACTTAAAAATAGACATCCGCGATATTGTTCTGTATTTTTTTAACTCTATTTCTGGGTTTCGATTTACTTTTATATTTATATAGTTTTGTGTAGAAATGTTCAAATAATACGTCAACATTATTTTCGACTTGATTACTTATACTTCAGAACCTTTGTCAAAAAATATTATACTTGATGATAATAGAATGCTACTTGGTACACGTATTCTTTAAGAAAATTAAATTATTTTTACCCGTAACACCTATTTTGAGAACCACATCAGATTCAAGATGGCGGCAAAAATAGACTACCAAGTACAATAACTATAAGTAGCTTTCACAGTAGACCAAAATAGCTACAAACATATTTAGAGAATGAAGCTTTAGCTACAATTTGCCTCATCGTACGCAAATATACGTCGATTGGTTTACAAGATGGCGTCGTTAATGCAATTTGCTTATTTACAATTACATAACAGTTTTTTCTACAATTAAAAATATCCTATTAGATAGATAAAAATTCGCTGCAAATTTTGATATATAGATTATTATTAATTTTATTTCCGATTATTAGTTTTGTATAAGAAACTATTGAGAACTATCGGGTTGTGTAAGAACCTTCCATGAAGCTGGATTTTTTATTACTTCGATACATTTTCCTTGTTTTGTCATTACTTCCATACATCTCATTTTATAACCCTCCCCCTCATGAAACTATTTTTGCGTCACTGAATAGAACTTTTGTTAATTTTCTTAAAAACAAAAACCATTTTTTTTTAATGATTTAAAAAAAGACTCATATTAAAAATGAGGATTGGAAAAGATTTTTTGATCTTATATTTTTGATACATATTTTATATATATATTTAATTTATATAATTTTCTTTACTAACCTTCTTCATTTTCTATTATATCTAAAAATTACACTTAAAATCAAATGTCCGTCATTTTTATCGTCATAAGAACTAAGTTATTACTTATAAACACCAGCATTTGGTAGTTTCTATGATAGGAACTTTTATAGTAACATGTTACTAAATATTGTAGTAACTTTTGTCTTACGGAATACGAAATACCCCAAAGTTACTATGATAGTAACTGACCTTGCTCATAGTGACAAATTTAGTTACTATGAACATAGTAACTGAGTTGCAGAATTGGTCTGATTGCGTAAAAAAAAAATCTGCAGTTTTCGGGTAGAAATAATTACATTTGTGTGGAATCCCTTACTAATCTCGTTAACTCTACCTGAGCTAGCGACCTTGTATTTGACGTATATAACACAGGTATATAACACGTAATAGTTGAATTCTATATTGCCATTATTATCATATTTGTCAATTTTCCTACCCAGTTTCGTGAATGCGGTCGCTTATACCTACCCTTAGTTATGTTAGAATCTCTCCTTAGAATCTTCAGAACTTCAAAAATCTTCTTTAGTACGGGTAATTTGAAATCATCATACGGGTCACTACTTGACTACATATTTTGTTTTAACTGAAATCAGATATTATCATTTTTGGCCTTTTGTGGCGTTTCTATAGGTTGCTTCCGAGCGGACAGTGGACAATTTTTTTAGCTACCATTGAGCCTGTAATTATTGTTTTCCGGGAGCCCGGAATTGTTGCCATCCCAAGGCCGAGGCCCGTTCCTAGCGGCCATGTTGATATGTATATTAGTCATCTTATTGTAATTTAAAATATTGAATAATTTGTGGCAAACATAACGATTCTCCTTATAAGCTCACAGACTGTGGTCAGAAAAATTAATTTGAATGATCACAACTATCAAATAAAATAATAATTCAGTTCAATTGTTTTTAAGAAATCAATAAACATTTTTACACAAAACTACGTAACTTATTTGTACCAAATACCCATAAATTAATAATTTGTACTACAGCCCTGTTCTAGTCCACCCCTTCCTCCACAACTTCTCATTTTCCGGATCTACATTGATATTTGTGACAAATGACAGGAGATTTGGAAAGAAGAAAACAAAAGAATCAACTAGTGATAAATTTTCGTCACATTATCTGTTGGTATCATTATTTCACGCCGTGTTCTAATATCCAACTCATCTTACCCCTTAATCCACCCGGGGAACTGTTGATAAAGTACACATCCCAAGCACGCCCTATTATCCAAAAAAACGTCCCTCCAGGGGACAGAATTTATAATAATTATATATGAAATTGATAATTTTGTATTTCGTTTCTGAAAATTATTACTCTTTATATCATGATTTTGTGAATAAATATGAAATTTATATTATTCATAATTATTATATCTATATTTTAAACGAACATTGAATGAAATTTTCATGTTTATTAGTATTTTTAAATTTATTAAACATATCATTAATCATTATTTATTTTATCAAATCGCTCCAGTTTTTAAATCACTCTGTAATTATCAAGTGTCAATAAAATATATCATAAATATGAAAAATAAATCAGAAAAATAATTTTGATAATACAAAAATTAAAAATTGATAATACAGAGTAAAACATAACGTTACAGAAAAATATAGATAAAGTCATGTCAAGGTAACTATGAAATTACGTCATACTTAACTAATTTAATTGCCAATCTTAGAATGTAAGGTAACTAACACGCAAGAATTATTCCGTTGATATGTTTGGCTTCCATAGGTTGCTAACCCTTTCCTACAAGCAATTAATACCACAGTTAATCCACAGTTAACTATTCCAGGTATATCATCATGCAGTTCCGACTAATTCAGGTATTTTTGATTAAATAAATCACTCAGTCACCGTATTGAACTCCACTAACTCAGTATCTCCACTTCAGTCCAATCACTTGTCCCACGCTGACGTTACATGCATTAAACTGACTTATTGACGACCTTAGCTGCTCCGCTGAACTGAATCAACCGATCGAATAAGACCGACTTTAGTAACTGTTCTTAAAGCCTCGGAGAGCTTCACTGTCTGAACACTATTGTAACGAATCGGAAAGTCGCGAGAGTTTATTTGAAAGAGGTTGCCATCTTTTTTATTTTGGGGATTTTAGTGGGGTACTTTAAAATAAACATATTTAAGAATTCAGATAATAAAATAAAATCAGAAACCTTACGTTACAGCACGTAACATTAGAAATATATTTTTAAATGGTTCATTGTTCAAGGAGATATTTTTGCAGAATTATTGCTTAATAACTTTGAACACTAGCATCTCCTTGAACAATGCTTAAACCCTTTTTCCTAGAAACACGATTAGATCTCTGTAAAGAGGAGGGGAGAAAGTAGTCGGTCCAGTTAGCGTTAAGATCTAAGTTGTTGAATTCTTAGAGCCTCTGTGTCGGCATTCTGGTGATCCATCCGATTCTATTTATTTTAATCTTTTTATTATTTTAATATCTATATTTTAATCGTTTAAACTAATTGTAAATATTAGTTTTAATAAATCAAATTCATTAATTTTACACCGTCTTTCTTAACGTGTGTAAACCTTCATCTTTAAGAACTTAAGTGAACAGCTAAGATCCAGACTAATTGCAAGAGCCTGATCAGTCGGTTTGTAAGTACTAATACATATCATTTAATACACATATCGTAATGCACCCTGGATAACACTCACGCCCGAACTTCTTAGTCAGAAATCTCATTTCAGTTTGAGATCAGACTTTATATGTATATCACAGGCTCGCTACCTAGTGGACAATAAATGGTACGTTGTAAAGACACGTATCAGGGCTCTCTACACTATTGCCCCTTCGGCTGACGGTCGTGTACCTTATAAACGGACCCTAAAACGTTCCAAAGATTTCTAGAACTTCGGGCAACTCAGTGTTCAAGGTTCTCCGTTCGCTTCAAGGCTACGGTATTCTTTGGCAGCGCCGTATTCTTAACAATATTTAAAATAAAATCCTAACCATGTCTTATTCTCAATAGTTGACCCTCGTAACAAAACTTTACGAAACCGTCGTGCTGGGCGTTATAGGGTTAAGTCATAACTATATTTTAGTATCCACTAATCCAAATTTTCTTCGACTCCGGTGTGTATAGCGTGGAGACCGCATCGTATCTTCAATCATCTTATTTGTGGATGGTTTAAGCGTACAAGCTGTTCGGGCTAATTGTTCTGTTTGTTTATAACTTAAGTTACAGCGGGTTATGTTCATGGTTATATAGCTACGGTCTACGGCTAGATGGTTACTACGTTAGACGGCTGTTCTGCACGCAACTTATGATAATATTTCATTTGATTAACGCGCGCGGCTTAATTTAATACGGACAAAAATGTTTACTATGCATACACACAACTAAATTATGGTTATTGGTTAATTATTATTTTCTATTTTGAATATTGCGAATAGAAAAATTAGAGATATATGTTTATATAGTTAATAGAGAGGTTTTATTAGATAGAGTTTAATTATATTACAGGGGTGTAATAGAAATATATTGGTGCAAAAGCAATATCGTCTTATTGATTATTATTATTTTTTTAATTAGGAATTTGATATGAAATGTTTACTTTTATATTTGTATATACAGTTTTAAATATTTATCATGCAAAATTAATATTTTCAAATTTTTATTTTCATAAAATAAAATAAAAATCTTTAAAAATATACGGTTTTATTTAAGATTAATATTTTATTCCATATATAAGTACAAAATTATAATACATAATAAAGGCAACTATTAGTATTAAATATACTGAAGGTATATTCGTATACTCCAACGGAGACCTTGGGCAGATAGACGAAGTCGAGGAAGACCACCTACTCGTTGGACTGACGACATTAAACGCATCGCTACGAATTGAATGCACGAAGTCCAAAACCGAACAAGATGGGAAATACCAAGGGAGGCCTATATCCAGCAGTGGATCGAAATGGCTGATTGATGATGATGATGATGATGATGATGATGATGATGATGATGATGACACTGAAAGTGAAATAAATTATTTTTCACAAATATCTTTCTCTACTGACAATAATGCAAGGTAAAGTAACCTTTTCTGTGATGTCGAGATCTTGAGGTAATTTTTGATCAAAAACTCCTTTTCCCTGATGCCGCAGTTATAGGCAGAGTTAAAAAAATTCTTAAAGTTATAAAAAATAGATATGTAGTGTGAATTTTTACACATTTCAGGGTTTTGTAGGTATTTAATAAGTGTAAGAAGCCAACAAGAAGCAGGATGTCTAGGACAATATTTTATTTATCATCACATTAAATTCAACAGTTTTTTGATGATCATTTTATTCATTATTTGAGTACAAAGAGAACTTTTATTTTTTACCCTTAATTTTAACAATTTGTGAAAATTACCACATAATAAAATTTAGATTAAAAAATCTCAGCGATTTTTTCAACATTTGCTTCGTATCTAAGTCTTCATTGAATTAATAAGAAATATATTGATAAATAGCTTATTTTTTTCAACTTTTTTTCAACTTTTTTTCAGCTTTTTTTTATAGTAAGAAATTTATTTCTTACTATAAACAATTTGTCATTTGATTTCACTTGTGTAAATTATTTTTTCCTCTTTAATAAGATACCTTAATAACAAAAAAATAAAGTAATTCAAACAATAGGTTGAATCATGATTCTACATGAAACTACTGTCATACGTCATGACGTATGACAGTAGTTGGAGCTTACACGCATGGATTCGAATATCAGCTGTTAATTTTTAATTTCAGAAGAAGAAATACTCTACCTTAACTATAAACATAAAAAATCAATAATATTATTATAGTAATAATTTAGCCATGAAATAAAAAAATAAAATAAAAAATAATAAAAATAATAATGTAATTAATTTTATCAAACACACAAAAACTGCAATATTTTCCAAAAAAGCAATATGATCAAAAATTCCATTCGTACGTTTCTGGTTCAGATTAATAGACATTACCTAAAATTTTCTCAGATTTTTGTTTAACGCCAATGGGTTAAAGGGTTCAAAATAATAATTTTTTTGTGCATTTTTGAAAAAAAAAGACGTTAAAATAAATAAATGTTAAAAAACTACTTCCGTTCCTTAAGATATTTCATTTGATACAACAATTTTTAAAAAAATAATTATTCTTGTCAACGACAAAAAAAAACGATATTTTTCGAAAAACTAATCTGATCAAAAATCCCTATTGAACTATTCTGGTTCCCAATTGTACATTCTTGAGATTTTAGAGATTAACTCCTCTGGGAAATAGAGTAGGGGACAAAAGTTTTTCGACCGTTGACGTTTTGGACCATGAGCCTCCATTTTCAAATTTCACTTTAAAATGCAAATGTTGCGGATATTGGCGGGCCACATGCGGCCCGCGGGACTCGGTTTGCCCCCGCTGATTTATAACAATATAATTTTGGATTTATTCCTATTAGATTTTAGATTTATTATTACTATGTTAATTATATTCTAATTATTATTAACATGAAAGAAACTGTGTTATTATTTTTTTACATATTTTTTTGTACATAAAAAAAGTTCCTCGGCATACTAGGTATGTTAAGTGGTTTCTCAGTGGAAAATATTGTGAAAACACGTACAAAACACTCAGAAAACTCAGAAAAAGTTGGCAACCCTACACATGAGTGACGTTATAAGGGTCTATTTGGTGGTCATACCTATAAATTTCTAAAAATGGGCGCCTACTAAAACACTATAAAAATTTGTTTACGGCACTCTTTATTTACGAATATGAATGTACATAGATTGAAAACATGGTCATGAAACCTGGAAACAGGAGACTTATGTATCATTTTCATGCTGGTGTTGGAAGCGTCGAACAAGAAATTCAACCAATAGGGTCGCTCTATTTTGAAAAAACCCGTACCATGGTGTCGTAGGCGCGGTGTCGCAAGTTCAGAAATTTCAACCCTAGCGCTGGCCGCACCGTCGAAACCATAGAAACAGATATATTTTTTCGGAATGGTGAGATCTTTAGCGAGACACTTATATTAATTTCGACTTTTACAATGCTGTCGGCAGTCATAATGTTTATTATTATGGATTCGGTTTCAAATATCTGGTCTGCAGAAATGTCATGCAGTGAGTATACTAATAATACACCCCTAAGCAGGGACCAACAGAATCTTCATTCTAAACTGTGATGTCAAGTAAAAAAGATTGTGTATTAAATTCTTTTCTTGTAATTGAAGTAACTGTCTGTGTTTTTTGTGTCTCATTTTTTGCAACAAGGTAAAATAATCTCCCTGTTGCCTTCTGTTTCTATGTATATATGGGACGTACCCACCATCGCTTTTCTTCATATCGCAATAAGTCTAAATATGCATAAAAAAGAGCTAGACGTCTCCTTCGATTTGATGACATATTTAATGAAATTGAATAACCGTTTACTCTAAATAATTGAATAAACTTTTAGGTTAGATTTGGGTTAGATACAAATGTTGTCAAAACCGAAAACGCGCACTTATCACGCTTCCAACCCCACCATGAAATTCGAACTTGTAAATATAACACCACGCCTCTCACCCCTGTCGCGTTTGACACTACCATGAAAATGATGCATTAGGCTCAACTTGGGCTGTCGCTCTAATGATGATGATATTTACGAATCGCCAGACATCGTTAACCATCTCGTCTCATCTGGATGGGAAGGATATCCCTCCCGTTAACCTAAACCTGAAATCTTCTAATTTAACTAGTTTGAAATTTAAACCATCAGTCTTGATATTTTATGATAAAACTTCCGTAATTCTACGGTCACCCTATATATGTGTAGCAATACACCGTAAGTTATCGGACACTAATGCCCCGTCCTTGTGGGCTCATAATGTGTGCGACCGATGTCCAGTCTTCTCTCCTACTGTAGTAAATACCTGGAGTACTTTGTCCCACAGGACGAACGTTCTAAGCCTCACTTCTATTGGAAATGTCTCTCGCACTTTACTACCGCGACACAAAACACAAGACTCTAGCCACTAGCCGCTAGCCGCTAGCCGACTGGAGACCAGAGACCAACTTGAGACCTACGTCCACTATATTTCAACGTGTTATTTCACGGCAGGATTGGGATGAATTCTAATCATTCTTTATCAAAGGATTTATTAAGATATTGACCAGGTAAAGGAAAAAGAAGGCATACACCCCTATTAACGACAGGGTGAATACCACAGATTACAAGTATCTCTTATAAAACTAATAAACTGAAATTACAGCGTTTCTTTATCTGTTGTTACTCGCTAGGATTCTTCTGATAATGCCTTGAAGGGATAATTCCCTTCACTTTCTCAAAATTATTTTTGAGCATTTACTTTAGTTGCTAATTGTAGTTTTTAAATGGCATAAGAACATTAAATGGCAATAAATAAAAATATATTGTACAATTTTTTTTGTTTTCCTTTTATTTGTCACAACTTTGGCTATTAAAATTACGTTTATAATTTGATATTTTCTTATTTAATATATTCAGATCAATTCTGTAAAAAGTTACTATAATAGTTACCGTGTAGTAACGTTACTACAAGATAACTTTTATAGTGACTTTAATAGTAACTTTTTTCGTATTCTGTAATATCCAACTGTTGTGACGTCGCTTTGAAAGTTATATCTTAGTGACAGTTACAGAGAAAAGAATGAAGTTAGTTACAGAAATGCAACACGCATGCGCATTGGTGGTATACAGATGACAGTTGAGGTTAAAAATATCAAAATATTGTATTGCTTACATTATTTTGTTGTTATATAATATATATTATGGTATACACATTTATAAAATATATAAAAATTACAAAATGAGTGAAGAAAAAAAAAAAAAAGGGGAATGCAAAGACAAATTCTCGACAATAGAACCAGTGGCGCAGGCGGGTAGGATTTGGGGGTTAGAGCCTCCCATGAAGCTGGATTTTTTATTACTTCGATGCATTTTCCTTGTTTTGTTATTACTTCCATACGTCTCATTTTATAACCCTCCCCTCTCATGAAACTATTTTTGCGTCACTGAATAGAATTTTTGTTATTTTTTTTTTTAACAAAAACTATTTTTTTAAATAATTAAAAAAAGACTCATATTAAAAATGAGGAATTGAAAAAGATTTTTTGATCTTTAATATATTTCATCTCCTGCAATATAAACATTTACCTATACTCATACATACATATTTTATATATATTTAATGTATATAATTTTCTTTACTAATCTTCTTCATTTTAAATTATATCTAAAAATTACACTTAAAATGAAATGTCCGCCATTTTTATCTTCATAAGAACTAAGTTATTACTTATAAACACTAGTATTTGGTAGTTACTATGATAAGAATTTTTATAGTAACATGTTACTAAATATTGTAGTAACTTTTATCTTATGGAATACGAAATACCCCAAAGTTACTAGGATAGTAACTGACCTTGCTCATACTGACAAACTGAGTTACTATGATCATAGTAACTGAGTTACAGAATTGATCTGATTGTCTATATAATAAGACATATATGCTTATAACTCATGATCAGGCATGTTCACAAAGAATAAAAAAGTTCAAACATGATAAGAATATCCAGACCTAGTACGCCCTATAATAAAAATTGTTTAGTTAGTGTTTTGTCTTTCAGTACTGCGGTTGTGTAATAATGAGTGCTATTTATGCAAAACGTTTTGAAGCGGTATTTTTACATACCCACACAAAAGGGCCAAAAATGTCCTTTTCAAGTGCAGAAAAATATATACACAATCACTACAATATCAGTAGACATTGTGAAGTATTGAGTGAAACGTTATAAAATTAATAAAAATGTTGACGATTTACCTAATCGTGGATTAAAAAAAGTGACCACTAAAAAACATATAATAATGTATGTATGTAATAAGATAAAGTCATTTTTAAAGTTTTTAAAAATAATCCTATGTTATCTTTACGTAAAAATCAGGCAATTTTGTTAAAAAAGAACATTAAGTTAAGTCTAATAACCATGAGAAGTCGTTTAATCGAAAATGGTATTAAATTCAGGAGCACCAAACAAAAACCATTGTTATCGGTGAAAAATGTCGAAAAACAACTCGTTTGGGCCAAGGATAATATTAATTTCTTATGTAAACTTGATGGAAAATCTCCAGATTAACTGCCGGGGATGAACTTTTCTGCCCTTTTTATTATTATTATTATTAAATATAATAGAACGAGAGCAGAGCTTGTGATTTCCATAATTGCAACAAAGAATATTTTTTCGAATTTACCTAATTTTTTTCTTTATCAATCTAGAAATATTTTTATTTGTATTCTCGTTACTGTTTTTCACAGTTTGACAAACTCCTGGCTCATAAGGTGGTAAGGTGACCAAGCTCGTCCCTGCGGACATTACGACGACGGAGACAGTTATTGTACGATATGGTGACTGTGCCACACATTCTATTGCCCCGTTCCCTGACCATATACCTACAGACATCTATACACACCGGCACTCACATACAAATAACTAACTAACGATCACCTTCTATCAGATATTTTAACAAGAAAGAGGTTAACAATAATATTCTTAGAATAAGGTTACAGTAGATTGTCTATCTAATATTGTATTTTTTATTGTACAAAAAATTGTATCGCTCTATAATTTAATAATAATAATAATATTTTTTTTTTCATGTTATTAAAAAATAAATTTTTTACACATGTCAAAAATTTCTAATTACATATTAGAAGTAATCTACCTCTCGATAAATATATATATATATCACATTATTTTGAGGTCACATTTGAAATACTCCTCTAGATCAGTGTTACTCAACAGGTGGTCCGCGGACCACTGATGGTCCGCAGAAAATTTTTAATAGTCCGCGAAAGTTCTTATAATCTGTCTCATTTTGTAATACGAAACTAAATCTGGTTACTTTGGTGACTGTTGTGATGTAAATAGACTTTTATGGAAACATGTGAACTTGTAAATCTGGCTTTTAAATGTTTGGTTAAGTTTTATTATATCGAGGTTATATTCACTCAAAAACTATATATGTCAGATAACAAATTGACATGTCAAAATTGTGATTGACATGTCAAAATTGCGATAGACATGCCATGGTGCCACTTCAGAATTACCACCCTAAGATGCTATTTTAAATATACAACATAAAAAATGAAATTTCACTCTTAGTTTCGTATTACAAAATGAGACAGATAATATATGTGTTTTTTGAAGATTTTTACTTGCCCGACCTTAATATATAAGGGGCAAGTATTGTAATCGCGAAAATTTTCGATGTCGAGATTTTGACTGATGACCACGTTTCATGGTCCAGGGAGTCCAAAAAACCTATTTTCGAAGTGCCGTCCGTATGTGTGTGTGTCTGTGTGTGTGTGTGTCTGTGTGTGTGTCTGTGTGTATACACGATAACTCAAAAACGGTTTAACTTAAAGAGTTCGTTCTGGTACTAAAAAAATCTCCTAATAATTGGGAAGAACCCTATTGTTTTTTATTAAAATCCTAAACCGGAAACGGAAGTTATTAACCATTAAAATTTAAAAAAAAAATCGTAACTAGTAAACCAAGCCTTGGAAAAAAAATTGTATAGGACATAATTGGATGTATTTTTTAAGATTTATCTAAATCTTTTTTTAAATTAAAAAAAAATATATGTAATTTTTTTTTATTATTATATTTTTTATGGGAGGGCAAGTCTAGCGGAGGTCTTCCTTCGCCACTGGTTTCCTTTATGAATTGGGATGACTTTGGTTAGCTTAAAAACGGAATAATATCTAATTATCAAACAACAATGTTCTTTAATTTTTTCAATATATTTATGGGTTTCAAATAACTTTTCGATAGTTTTATGTAAAAATGTTCAAATAATAAGTCAATATTTTTTTAGAAATGGTTATTTATAGTTTAAAACCGTTTATAGTTTCGTCAAAAAATATTATACTTGATGATAATCGAATATCGCCAACGGAGTGGCCGAGCGCATTAAGTCGTACGGTTTTAGACTGGTAACAGTCTGAACTGGGCGGTCGGTGGTTCGAGCCTTCTTCGTTGGTGATATTATTCGGGCGAGAATAATATGTTTACATTACTCTCATTTTCACAATCATTCACCCCTCATCCACATGTAAGAGCTCGCCCCCTGGCATCGGCGATTAGCCTCGTTGCAGAAATAGGCCGATGTAAAATAAAGAAAAAAAGATAATCGAATATCATTTGGTACACGTGTTCTTTACGCAATTTAAATCATTTTTACACAGCATCTATATTGACAACCGCTGCAGCAAAATTCACTGCATATTTTGATGTATAGGTTATTACTAATTTTATTTCAGATTGTTAATTTTGTATAAGAAATTTTTGAGAACTATATAGTTGTGCGCTCCCTTAAGAGGAATAATTGTGTAATAACTTTAGTTATAAAAAACAAGTCGCATCTATTTGCTTGATTATGATTTCATCGTATCATAATATAATAAATCTTTAATTGGCTTTTGGCGGCAGCGTTCTAGAATTAAAAATAATAAATGCCATTGAAAAAGTTGTGACATTCTGTTAAATTATTCGAAAGCATCGTTGAACAAGATAAAACAGCATTTAAAGTTTAGTTTTGAAGTAAGGTGTACATTTTTTATAGCAATCAGAAGAGAAGTGGTAGCGAGTGAATTCTAAAATTAACGAACTTCCCTGTCAGATCGTATTTGTTTGCGAAGATCAGGGCTTGAAAATTTAATGAAATGATTAAAAGGTTGGCTAAACCTGTCAGTAAACAGAATAAAATTTAATTAAGCTACATTTTGATGTAGATACTAATTTATTATAAATTTGAATTTCTAAACTTCGAGAAAAGGGGAAAAATTTTCAACGTTTTTCAAATTATGACACATTTTACATATAAAATTGAAAACAATATAATGTTTTCACTTATATAAGTAAACCAGATTTGGTTGTTTTCAGGGCCCTCCTAGGCCTTTGGGCACACAGATTTCGGGGCCCTTTTACAAAGTCATAAAAAAAGTGTAAGTGAAGTGATTACTCTTTTGAGAATTGGACTAACGTTAATGATGATGGTTTCTTCCGGGATTTCTGTTGTGCAAAATCTTCTATTATGTCCTCAAAGTCTAATTTTTGAAGGATATCACTTTCTACTCACATGATTAACAAATTACTAAGTCGTTCTTGTTACATAGTCGTTCGTAATTAATTTTTTATTCTTTTTAGCCGTGCAAATGAGCGCTCTCCACTACAATTGGTGACCATTAATCTCATCTGGTTTTGGATTTATTTAAATTTAGAAATTTTAACGGCAATTCTTAGTAAAATTGCACTAAAAATTGAACTTCTCTTTTTTCCGTGTAAACAATGACCTCGGCATTTTGAGGCCCCCATCAAGCCGGGGGCCTTGGGCTCGTGTCCCATGTGCCCTTATGGAAAAGACGGAACTGATTGTTTTGGTTACTTTTAGATTGTAATAAAGACTTAAAACGTCATTTAAACAATCATTTACATTGTAAATCGGACTTCACAATTTTGGGTTATGTTTGTATGATCTAAGGATATGACATATTAATAATGTCACATTTTAAATTATTTTTTGTAATACCAACATTACATACGATTTCAAAGGTACAAACTACTGGAATCAAAGTTCTTCTTAGTTTGCTTTTCAAAAGTGAAAACAGTAAATAGTATATTTTATTATGCAATTTAGCTGTTTCTTTGATTTAAGCGGAACTACATCTTGAATACTACAAGAAAACATTATTAACATATGCTGTTCCCTTTTATAAAAAAAAAAAAAAAACTAAGATGAAATTTTGATTTCAATAGTTTGCACCTTTGAAATTGTATGTCATGTTGGCATTAAAGAAATGGTAAAAAATGTCAATTTGACATAAGCCATAATAAAAAATTTATGTGAAGTGTGAATTTTCACACATTGCAGGGTTTTGCAGGTATATAATAAGTGAAGGCGGCATGCTGAGTGTGGAGGACCAATTTTGCTTTGTAGTAACCACGGCAAAATGAACGATCTTTTTAAAATAATTTATCGTCTGTTAATCTCAGAGCTTTAAAAACAAATTTTATGTTAAAATATTTTTTTGTTAATTTTAATTCGAATACCTAATATCATTATTTAGGTTTCTAAATAAGTGCAGTATTTTTTTTATATAACAAGGTTCATTAAGATTTTGAAAATTGCGCCTATGGCTTTCATTGGTTGTCTTAAATCATACGCTCCGCCCCTCTGGTTTCGTATAAATGACACATAGAATGAAAATATAATTTCAATTGGTTATTAAATTTACGCTCTTGAAAATTAAATTCAAAATTTGCTAAAATATAACTAGAATTTTAACAAATTAATTTAAACAAAATAAAAATTAAAAAAAAAAAAAAAATTGACCCCACAAGCCAGGAACTAACCTGTGTGGTGTATAACAAATCTGTGTAGTTGGCGCGCAACAGAGCCTCTAGACCAGTGCTTCTTAAACTTTTTAATGTCGCGGCTCCCCTGCAACTCAAATCAATAACCCACGGCCCCCCTAATTTTTGTTTTTGTAACCAAGATTAGTTAAAATATACACATACATATAGTTTTTTACGCTCAGATCATTCAATAATCTATGTATAATGAAGAATAATATTTATGTAGCATTAAAGTTAAAGCTACTTAACCCATTTTAAATAATAAAATAATTAAGTGTTATATTTGCGGCTCTTCGCGGCCCCCTTGTGGGAACACCACGGCCCCCTAGGGGGCCGCGGCCCACTACTTTAAGAAGCACCGCTCTAGACCACCACACGCTTAACAACTCAGCATGTTATATGAGTATAAGCTATATGCATCGTCAACCAAAAAACATAATCTGATCAAAAATTCCTGTTGTACTATTCCGGTTCACACCAATGTACATTACTTAGATTTTTTTCAGATTTTTAGTTTAAACCATCTGGGCTACAGGGTGTGGGACAAATTTTTTTTTGCACAATTTTGGCAAAAATCACTTCAAAATAATTTATTTTGCAAAAATAAAAATTTGATCGTTAATCCACGTACCAAGGGCTTTCATATGATACCCTACTCAGAATTTTAAAAAAATATATTTTTTTTCGATGAGCACATATTTGTTTATATTTTTAGGGGGATATGTTTTTTAGATGTTTTAGTATTTTTCCTATGTGCGGGTCAAAGAGTTGTATAAGCATGCCAAATTTCAACTCTCTAGCTTTGGCCGTTTGGCTACAATTTTTACCGAACAGACAGACAGACAGACAGACAGACAGACAGACAGTAATACACTATAAAAGTAAGCAAAATAACTAGAACTGGTTTGTCCTTACTCCTTACTAAAGTGAACACCATATACAACTTTATTTTATTATTTTAAGTATTAAAGAATAATTATTAAATTAAAATAAATATTAAACAAATTAAATGATAATATCAATGTTATTTGACAAATGTCAACTCACTTTTTAACGATTGAAGTGGACTTTTGGTAAACAAAATGACCAAAAACTTCATTTAACCCAGCGTTTCCCAAACTGTGCGCCGCGAAAACCCAGGATTTTTTTTTTGCTCTTCACTTGAATTTGGGAGGTGAGGACCTTTTTTTTACTTCATTTGCCAAGGGCGCCGAAAACATTGCTACTGCTCTGATTGAATGTATTGACTTGGGGCGCCGCGGGAAAATTTTAATACATTAAGGGCGCCCGGAACCGGAAAAGTTTGGGAACCACTGATTTAACCGATAAAAATTACTAGTTGTCAAAATCTAGTTCCGCTTAAACCAAAGAAACAGGCTACATAATATTAGGTATATATTTTAATTTTTATAATAAATGTCACCTAATAATAAATGCCAACATGAAACGTGAAATATTCTAGGCAAGTTTTATTTTCGTAACAACTTAAAAAATCGAAACTCCCGTTTAGGACCGTTTAAATCAAGGATATTAACTACAGAGGACTGGATGAATTTTTCAATACATAATTCGTGCTAATATATTGAAATACATTACAAAAACTTCAATCATTCAATTTTTATCATGTGCAAATAAAAATTGTAAACGCAACCAACAACAAAAACGAATTAATCGTAACAAATTCATAGGGAGCAATAAACAAAGAGACACAATGTAGTTAAATCATGAGAATTTATAATTTTGATTAAATTTTCAGGTCCAATATGTAATTAGGTAGGTTGAACATCCGCATGGCGTCGCTGAAGCTCTTTGAAAATGCAGAGCGGCACCCGGTATATACGAGCAACGCTATTACACAATAGGTATAATACAATTACAGCTGATGGCACCTAGTGTGAAGATAACCAAGTGACGTGCACATGCAAGGGACATTGAGGAACACACTTGCAGATAAACAGAAAGGATACAGACTTGTTAGTGTGTTTCTCACTCGGATGTTTGCTTCTGGTTTGCTATGGGCTCTTTCATAATATCAACGGAGACCTAGGGAATTTCTCTACACAATTGACAACTATCATTGTATCTACTTGGATTAATTTTTAATATTACTTTCATACATTGTAAATATTATATTATTTTTGGAATGTTCGTGAAATTTATTGGTTAATAAGTAAACTTTTTCAGTGGATTCGACACCTAAAGCTTCATTCAGAGTTCTATTGAGAAGTGACATTACCGTTGGCGGCGCTGTAATTCATGGCAAAATGGCTGAATTGTCTAGTATTCAGCTGTCAATATGCTAACAGGGAACAGGTTAATTTAAGCACAGTACATTTTTATTTTATGAAAATGTATCTATCGACGTTCTAACAAAAAATCAACACCAGAACATATGTAATAATTTCAAACAGTACTACAGTCGCGTAGTACAATATTTGACCACCAGACTGCGTATCCGAGCGTGTCAGTTCTCAATAAATTAGTTAACTTTTTTCTTTCATTCTATAATCATATCAAAATCAACAGATTTTTGATAATCATTTTTATTCGAAGCTTTTATTTGAGTACTAACTAAAAGCTTCCATTTAATTTGTTTAAAATATATTTAAATAATTTACGAATATTACGTTCATTAGAAAATATAAATTAAAAAATTCCAGCATTTTTTTTCTACACGCCTATGATCAGTGTTGCCACCTTTCAAATGTTGTTCACCCGGACATAAAAATTTTGCGAGCAAAAAAAATGTGAAATTAATCATTCCAATATCATAAATTAATGAAACATACATAAGTTTATTAATCTATATGCAATACATACATTTTTGATATAATATTAATATTCATATATGCTGTTCACTTTTGTAAAACAAACTAAGAGGAAATTTTGATTTCAATAGTTTGCACCTTTGAAATTGTATATCATGTTGATATTTAAAATATATAAGAAATGTCATGTTCTTAAAATGTCCTACAAATCTAAAGTCGGTTTTACAGCGTAAAGTATATTTTTAATTGACATTTAAAGTCAGTAATACACTATAAAAGTCACCAAAATAAGCAGCTCTGGTTTGTCCTTACAAAAGTGAACAGCATATATAAACATCATAAAATCACAAAATTTTATCAACAAAATAATTATTTTTTCACTTTAAAACTGTATTTCATATTGCCCCGTGTCGCTTCTAAAAGCTTCTTATTGCCTATTACAGTACTACGAAATTCATCAGATTTAATTTTTAAATTATTACAAATTAGAAGCTCTAATGAACGCTCAAAACTCACTCAAGTGACTATTACACAATTGGTTTAATATTAACATGTGGGACTCCCCTATCTGCCAACTCATTACTGCCAACGTAAAATATTGAAAAAAAGGAAATAAAATTTAAAAAATTAATAATGTATTTTAAAAAATAAATAATTATTGACGTTTTACTAAATTTTCTAAATTCCCGGACATTTTTGGGCTTCGCCCGGACACCCGGACACGTGGCGTAAAACCCGGACTGTCCGGGTCAAACCCGGACAGGTGGCAACACTGCCTATGATAGAGTTTATGAGTGCAAGCTCCTAAGGAATTCTCATCTTTTAATAATTTTTTATTATATTTTTAATATAAAAAAAGACATCATTGGTCATAATTTATCCATGAATTAAAAAAATAAATTTTGTCAAAAACACAAAAACTGTAATATTTTCCAAATCCAATCAAAAATTCCTCTCGTACGTTTCCGGCTCAGATCAATGTACGTTAATTTTAAAGATTTTAGTTTAACCCCCTTTGGTAAAATGGGGCGGGACAAGATTTTTTTTGGCATATTTTTGGCTAAAATCGTGTTTAGAAAAACGAATTTAAAAAACTCCTTTTCGTTACTTAATCTACGTCCTAATATCTTTTGATACCACAAAATAAATATTTTAAAAATTATTTTTTTATCGACATTTTTCGAAAAAGTAATCTGATCAAAAATTCCTGTTGAACTATTTCGGACATTACGTACATTATTGAAATTTTTAGATCAACCCCTCTGGGAAATAGAGTGGGGTATAAAAGTTTTTTTAAATATTTATGGCAAAAATCACATAAAAATATTGATTTAAAATATATATATATATATATGTTTATATGTCCACCCATTAAGAGTTTTATTTGATACCCCACTAAAAATTTTAAAAAAATATTTATTGTTTCATTAAATACATATTTGTTTTTTTGAACCCTATAGATTATTTTTTCTATATGGAAAACCGAAACTACAATAATGTACAGAAAAAGGAAATGGATATCGTTCATCAATTCCATCGTTTATCAAATTATTTTTTTCCTTCCCTGCTCTTTACTATTCTGTCCTCTTTCATCATCCACAGACCCATCCACTGTAATCGTCACCTCACCTTCTTAAATATATATTTAAGCTAAATTTCAGAATCCATACTATTCTTATTTTTCTTCTTGAAAAGGACAATAGAAACCAATGTAATACTTGTCCAATCCAATGTTTTGTAGCACAAAATAAAACCAGTGTTGCAGTTGTGTACAGAGGTGTCAGGTGAACTTGGTGTATTGAAAACCGTTTTACAGAAGTCTCCGTACAAATTCAAAGACTAGACTCGAGAAATATCCTTGTAAATATAAATTCCAGTGACAACTAAACTACTGTTTAGAACTTCCAATACTTCCGGATTGCGTATATAAAAATCTTTTGATTTAAGACACTGAAAACAAAAAAAATGTCGTTATTATGGTGGTACGATGGACGCACACTTTTTTTGGGGAGGCTCAGATGTCACAATTTTTATTTCGAGCCATACATAAGTAAAATAATAATAATAATAATAATCGATTCCCAACTGGAGTCAAACAAGGAGATGCAACCTCACCTTTACTGTTTAACCTCGTGCTGAAGATGGTGTTATGAAAACCCCATGATACCAACCACTATGGTCTACAGCTCAATGGGTACCACAATATTTTAGGCTATGCAAATGACCTGGATATTTCAAATAAGGTTGATGACGTAATATTCCTTACTAACCTTATTGATATAGAAGCTCATAGGACTCATCATCAGTAATGAAAAAAATTTATGTGAAGTGTGAATTTTCACACATTTCAGGGTTTCGCAGGTATTTAGTAAGTGAATGATGATTATTTGGGATGCCAAAACAAATTTTATGTTAAAATATTTTTTTATTAATTTTAATTCGAATGCCTAATACCATTATTTGGGTTTCTAAATATTTGCAGTATTTTTTTTCTTATATAGCAAGGTTCATAAATATTTTGAAAATTGCGCCTACGGCTTCCATTGTTTGTTTAAGTCATAAACTCCGCCCCTCTGATTTCGTATACATTCAAACATAGAATTAAATTATAATTTCAACACTTCCCACTGGTTATTAAATTTACGCTTTTAAAAATTAAATGCAACATTTGCCAAAATATAACTAGAATTTCGACAAAATAATTTAAACAAAATTAAAATGCAAAAAAAAACAGAAAAAATAAAAATTGACGGGAATCGAACAGTGGTTTGCAATTTACGAAGCGAGAACGTTACCACTAGACTACGGACGTTCACTCGTTTACTGTGTTAAATAGCGAAATAAATATTTTACACATTTTAGTTAAAAACACAAAAAAACCGTTATTTAAACATAATCTGATCAAAAATTCCTGTTGTACTATTCCGGTTCACACCAATGTACATTACTTAGAATTTTTTCAGATTTTTAGTTTAAACCATCTGGGCTACAGGATGTGGGACAAATTTTTTTTTGCACAATTTTGGCAAAAATCATAATAATTTCAAAATAATTCAAAATAAGTCAATTCAGTCAAAATAATTTATTTTGCAGAAATAAAATTTTGATCTTTAATCCACGTACCAAGGTCTTTCATTTGATACCCTACACAGAATTGTAAAAAAATATTTTTTTTTTCGATGAGCATATATTTGTTTATATTTTTAGGAGGATATGTTTTTTAGATGTTTTAGTATTTTTCCTATGTGCGGGTCAAAGAGTTGTATAATCATGCCAAATTTCAACTCTCTAGATTTAGCCGTTTGGCTACAATTTTTACCGAACAGACAGACAGACAGACGACAAAATGACGGTATAAGGGTTTTTTGGTCATACCTACAAAACCCTAAAAACCAAGTATCTTATTGTTAGTAGACGCAGTCATGAGAACAACATGACTGAGACAGAGACTGACTTAAAAATTAATGACAACACTTTTGAGAGAGTTTCTACTTTCAAATACCTGGGCACCATGATAAATCAGGTGAATATGATACAGCAGGAAATTACGAATAGAAATAAAACTGTTAATGCATCGTATTTTGCACTTGGTCCTCTCTTCAAAACGAAACTCTTATCTAGGAACACCAAGATCAAGTTATGCCAAGTTATAGTACGTCCCATACTTATGTATGGCTCGGAAATATGGGCCTTAACAAAGCGATATCAACAACAATTCATAGTTTTCGGAAATAATATATTACACAGAATCTTTGGTCCCATTCAAATTAATGGTGAATGGAGAATCTGTAAGAATAAATATATCCGAAAACTGTTCTCAAGGCCAAGTATCACCCAAGAACTGAGAGGCAGACGATTACAGTGGATAGGACATGTTATGAGGATGAGGGAGGACAGAATGGTTAGGAAGATATGGAAAACCTCGTAAGAGATGGAGAGATCAGCTCACCGAAGATCTAACAATTATTGGTATACAGGGTACTTGGCAAGACCTGTCAATGAATAAATTGAAATGGAGGACTTATGTGAGTGAGGCCAAAAGTCAACCTGACTGATAGTGTCCAAAGAAGAAGAAGAAGAATTGGTTCCCAATGCCTAGACAGGCGCATAGGGGTAGAGAAGGTAAGTTCTCCGTTTCTAGACCGCCGGTCATAGATATGAAAGCCACGTTGTCAGTCTGACGTTTCGACCGGTCCTATTATCCCTGCTCATTATAAGTATTGAATTCTTTCACTTCTAAATTTCAAGTGGAAACCTAAAAAAAAGTACTTCTTTCTAAATTTTAAGTGAAGACCTTAAAAAAAGGTCTTCACTTCTAAATATCAAGTGAAGACCTAAAAAAAAGGTCTTTACTTCTAAATTTCAAGTGAAGACCTAAAAAAAGGTACTTCTTTCTAAATTTTAAGTGAAGACCTTAAAAAAGGTCTTCACTTCTAAATTTCAAGTGAAGACCTAAAAAAAAGGTCTTCACTTCTAAATTTCAAGTGAAGACCTAAAAAAGGTACTTCTTTCTAAATTTTAAGTGAAGACCTTAAAAAAAGGTCTTAACTTCTAAATTTCAAGTGAAGACCTAAAAAAGGTACTTCTTTCTAAATTTTAAGTGAAGACCTTAAAAAAGGTCTTCACTTCTAAATTTCAAGTGAAGACCTAAAAAAAAAGGTCTTCACTTCTAAATTTCAAGTGAAGACCTAAAAAAGGTACTTCTTTCTAAATTTTAAGTGAAGACCTTAAAACAAGGTCTTCACTTCTAAATTTCAAGTGAAGACCTAAAAAAAAGGGTCCTTCCTTCTAAATTTCAAGTGACCACCTAAAAAAAAGAAGGTCTTCATTTCTAAATGCCAAGTGAAGACCTAACATAAAAAAAGGTACTTTAACCTTGTCGCGCCCTCTGGCATCAAGTGCCCTAATGGCTTGCTTACCTTGCTTACCGCGATCCTTCGGCCCTGTCTTTTAGGCTGAGTCAACCCCAGAGCTGACTACACAATATCGGGACACATAAGTAAAGATAAATATTGAAATGTGAACAAAAACTATTAGTTTAAAAAGATGTCAAATACAAACTAATAACAATTATTTCACATGACAAAACTTTTGAAATAAAAAATTTAAATGTTCATATTTGTGAATGAACAGAAATGGTCATAATCCAAAAAGCAGTAAAATGAATCATATTTCAATGATAATTAAAAGTAGAATAATTTCAGATTTTTTTCAGTCCATCGTGTAAACTTTTTATAAAAATGCCCTCAACATTTCAACAGCTGTTATCCGCTAATAGGCGGATTAAACATCGTCCGCATCCATTTGAATTATGTTCATTTTCATTTCTAGCAAATAAAATATGATTTACAGAAACAACTTGACAATATCGAATTGAAATTTGTTGTCTTATGAATAAATGGTCATTATCTGTCAAACAGTGATTTAATATTGTCAAATTAATTTTGTTAGATGAAATTTATTTATTATTGGTGATACTGGATATTACTTTTGTTAATTTATTGCACTAACAAATTAAAAAGTTAAATGAATTATTTACATTATAAATTATGTCTTTGTTCAACTCATTTCATATTATAAATTTTGTGATGAATTTTATAAATCACATTTTATTGCTCATAATTTGAATGATTCCGAAACTAATTAACATTACGCCATATTTTTTAATGTTATGGAAAGGCAGTGGCATACACAACATGTTGTCATGGGCGGGTACGCACTCAGAGCTTTTTCTTAGGGGTGACTTAGACATAGAAGGGGGTCAAATCCAAAGCGGTGTGTCACATTTTCAAAAATACTACATTGAAGTAATATTCAAAACGTGATTTGTCACAGTAAAGCAATTTTGAAATAATAGACCTGTATATTGATTTTTTAAATTATTTTTTTAATGAATATTAAGCAGATTTTATATACATTAGTTTATTTAATTTTGTAAATTTCGTTAAAATTTTGACAAAAAATAATTATTAATACTTTTACATATTGAAATTAACGTTATTGTGACGTAGCTACGGTTAATGGATGTTCTGCTTACTAGTATTCGATGTACGTTTATTACCTCACTCGAAGTTTGTTGTTTATATCATTTTATATTTTGATCATCTGTTTTAAAAATTAACGAAAATGAAAAAAGAATGGGACAATTTGAACAAATCAAGTTTTGCATGAACTTAGTGGACAAATAATGGTTTAAATGGACAAAACAGGAAGAAAATCTGATTTGAATATTTATTAACGAAATCAGGTTTACATTATTTTGTTTATTCTTTTTTTAAATATTAATATTTATTAATAACATTATTTAAATATGCAAACCACAAATTGAATTTTCCAAATAACCTCACAAAACCTCTTATTGACGATCTTCAACAGATGGAAGATCACAGTTCAATTCTTTGTACCACTTTAAAGTTCATTAAAAAATTAAAAGAATAAAAACGCATTTTGTAATTTTTGTCCGAGTGAAATTAGTGAAATAAAGATGGATATTTTTGTTTAATAGCAGATTTACAAAATATTTCGTTAAAGCGGGAAATTGTTAACCGAAGTACGCACATAAAAGTAACCTTTTCAGGTGTAACCTAATTTTGAATGAGACTTGATCATTTGGTTTAGTAAAACCTCAGTTCAATCATTAAAAAGGGAACTCGTTACAATTTAAAAAAATAAAATTCCGTTTAGTTCCGCATCAAGCTAAGAAACGAATTATATTAATTTGGATGGTATCTAATACCCCTATTCTGTACCAAATATATATATTAAAAGAGCCATCATACATTTTAAATCTGGCCAGATATGAATGTAATAAGGTAGGACAAAATATGACTTTGAATTTTAATCACCACCAATAGACAACATATTTATATCAAAATAGAGGTATAATAATAATAATAATATCATTTCATCATATTCATGTTCTAATTTTAATCTAATTTTAATAGTATAGTAAAACAATAAGACATAATTTTCAAAACGAGTCGCGAAGTGACGAATTTTTTTATGAGAAGTGCGGCAAAAATCCTTAAGTAACGAATTTTTTATACCATTCTTTTTTTTTTGCTTTTTCATGTCTTTTAAAATAATACACTTGTATTATTTAATCAAACAAAATTCTCGATTAGGGAATTTGCTGTGTGAATTTAGCGGTTTGCCGCCATGATTTGACAGTTTTATATTTTTCAAAGTAGCTATAATAATAAAAATATTAATTAGCTTCTAGTGCCAGTACAAAATAATTCCAATTATGTATTGTAAAATTTGCTGGTTATTGTACAAATTTTATGAAAAAAATATTTTTTCTGCGACCAAACTACAAATTATCACTTATAATACATTTATTAGTTAATTAATCTCGTACGATATTACGATTATTTGTTTATTCATTACGATACAATCAATTAGGTGATAATACTGTAATGAGTTAATAGTGTACGGGCACGGGCGAACAATAGCAAGTGTCGTCATGACAACCTCAAAAATCAGTTATAATTTAAATAAATAATTTACGAGAAGAAAAATCACGTATTTTGATTTATTAAATAATATTGGGGAGTAATGAAAAAGAAATATAATTAACTGATATTGTGGCAGCTGCGTCTATAACCTGTTAGAATTTGATTCCTGAAATATCAAAGGGAAAATATACAAATGCATATTATTTGTTCATTGATTGGCGTAAGAAGTATAAAAAGAATTTGGTGAGCTCTCAATGATATTTAAAGCTTCCACTTTATGGAAAAATTATTTTATGTTGAGAACATCTCTAAAAACTAATAATAACGTGAATATTTCCGATTATAGGAAGTTAAAGTCCTTTTTAATGCGAAAATCAGATGGATGTCAATCAAAAAAAATATTTTGGTATTTATTAAACATCGTAGAAAAAGTATAATATAAAACTCGCACAGAATGCTAATAACCCACTCGTATGAGTTTACAGCACTCGCCAAGGCTCGTGCTTTAAGCTTTCGTACTCGTGAGATATGAGTATCATTCTGTGCTCGTTGAACAATATACTCTAGTGTCATAATGAAGCTCATTGTAACACTCAATTCAGTTTTATAATGATGCTCTTATGAATACAGAATAGAAAAATAACTATTTTTCGTTCTGTTATTTTGTAACATTGACTTCGGTTTACATTATTGCGTCCTTCTTTAGTTGATAACGACCAACTACAGACGTTAGTAAAGGGGAGAGGGGCGGTTTAGGGTCTGATAACCACATTTTAAGCATATTTTTGTGAATTTTTTTTCAAATCTATGGTTAAATTTATTCATTTTCTAACTAAGTACATATATAAAGTATGTTTTGAAGAAGATACAAAAAAATTTTGAAGGCAAAATATGGCGAAATGAGCCAGCTGTGGCAAATCTTCTTAGACAGGGAAAAAAAAAATAGATTTTGCGGTGACCAGCATAACTCGTCACTGGATCATCTGAAATCAAAAATCCAAAAAGATTTTGTTAGTTTATGAGTTTGCCGAGGTAATGACGTTGAGTTTTTATTTTTATAATAATTTTTCAGTTTTTAGCGTTACTTAGAAGACAAAAAAAAATAATTCCCCCTAAAAAAAACCTAAAAATGAGTAGATTTGTGATTGTTAAATAAAAAAAAACATGAAAAACAAATATCTCAACGTCGTTACCTCGGCAAACTCATAGTTTGTCGGCAGTTATGCTGGTCACCGCAAAATCTAATTTTTTTCCCGGAGTCTGAGAACATCTGCCACAGCTGGCTCATTTCGCCATATTTTGCCTTCAAAATTTTTTTGTATCTTCTTCTAAACATACTTTATATTTGTACTTAGTATGAAAATGAATAAATTTAACCATAGATTTGAAAAAAATTCACAAAAATATGCTTAAAATGTGGTTATCAGACCCTAAACCCCCCTCCCCCCCTAAAGTCAGAATCACGTAAAACAATTCGAGAGCTTGTACAAAAATTAGGCGTTAGTCATCCAATAGTTCTAGATCACTTAAAACAGAATTTGAAGATAATAAACCGTAATTATTTTCCTACGAACCTGATAGTACTGTGAAGTATTATTGATCTAACTTCGTTAAGGTGTTTTTGTTTAATTTTGTACAAATTTTAGTAATCAAAATATATATTAACATAACCCTTTTCATTTAAACATAAAAACATTTATCCATCATTGGTGTCAAATCATAAAGATCCCTCTATTTTAATCATACTACATCATGGTTTTTGCGTGAGCGTAAGTAACAGTGCACATATCATGTAATTTTGTTATTATTACTATTTCTGTGTGATATAAAGGGGTAGTATGAAATTGGTACGTGCTTTGTCGTAACAACAACTAAAACAGAGTCTGTGAGACGGACAGGAGAGGACAAGTAGAGAAACCGGCCACGCCACAGACCAGAGCAGAGCAGAGCAGACAAGACAAGAGATGAACAAAGCTGGACTGATCATACGCGGATACCGGACTTTGATATGGACAATGGTCTACATCTCTTGATTAAAGACGTGACGCTATTTCAACGCCACGTCACGTTGCCTTTGTCTCCCTTCATTTTTACCCAAAAGTTATGTTTAGAAATTTTGTCAAGTTAACGTCCGAGCTAATTAAGATTTTAACTAACGTATATTCAACAGTGATATCATCCCAAAACAACACCTAAACACAAATCCACTTATCAAAATTTCATATTAATTTATATTATAATTAAGGGATCCAAAATATTTTTTTAACTAGGCTTTGTTTCAGGCATGAGCAAACTTTTACTAACTTGGGCTATATTATGTTTGATAGAAGTCATCACGGCCCAAAATACAAACGGATAGAGCTATGGGCCACATAAAGTACTTCGTGGGCCAGGTCTACCACGCGGGCCATAGTTATGCCATGCCTACTATCAGGGCCGGCTCAGAGGTCGGGACTTCGGGGATTTTTCCCGAGGCCCCGCGCTTAAAGGGGCTCCGCGCTTTCATATTTCTAACAAATATTAGTAGCTAGGACAAGTTTTTGACACCAAATGCAACGTTTTTTATAAGTCTAATGTGCATCATTCAATAAATTGATAAAATTATGTTCATGTATCATTTCTTCCTTTTTGGGAACGGGCCCCGCATATAATATTTTCCCGAGGCCCCGCAAAACCCACAGCCGGCTCTGCCTACTCTATGTGTTTGTAATTAAACCAGGGACTGAGAACGAAAAATACCGTTTCTGTTCTTTACGTCTATTATATTCCTCTTAAATCGGTTTAAAGAAAAATAAAAACCGGTTAAAATATGTTTTATTATATCCTATTATTAACAATTAAAAATTAAAAAAAATATATTTATTAATTAATATGTAATTGAAATTAATCAATTGGTATAAAGATAAAAATCAGCTGTGGCCACCGCAGGACCGACCGCTATCATGAAGTACTTGTATAAAATACGTTTTAGCAGCAGAGTAGAAATAACTTGGCCTAATATTTTCTAACAGAGATATTATTTATCATGACCATGGAAACGTTACATATAAGTATGAAAAAATTAAGACAATAAATTTCGAAAAATGTCACAAAAATTTTTCGTTTTATCAAAAAACGTCTCAAATAAAATTTATTAGTTATTGCATTTATAGCAACTTTTGTTAAATAAATTTTTTCGAAATATTTTATCTCAAAATCGGTACGAGTAAACTCCCATTTCTAGTCAACCGATTTGTACCAAAAGTTGATCAACTCGTGCCATTGATCGCAGAAGTTTAAATATGAAGTTTCATAAAAATCCTTTTACCCGAATTTGCTCTGCACGTGTACACAGACAGACAGACAACCAGACGGACAGACGGACAGACGGACAGACAGACAGACAGACCGACAGACATCATGCTAAAAATAGTCAAAACGTTATGTAGGGACCTCAATTCGTGGAGATCTATCGAAATCTCGAAATGTCAAAATTGGTATGATCACAATACCTCCCTTATATATGTTGGCGGTCGGTAAAAATGATAAATACATAATAATATTAAAAAAATAATAAGTAAAATAATGTAAACCTATGTTTGTTAATAATAATAATAATAATAATAATAGTTTATTTATTTAGCTAATGCTAGTAAGATCCATATTAACAAACATAAACATATAAACATTCAAATCAAATTTAATCCTTATTTTGTCAATTTAAACCATTATTTGTCCACTTAGTTCATGCAAAACGTGATTTTTGTCAAATTTAAATATCGATTTAATAACATATTTGAATTCATTGTTTGGGACCTTAAAAATAAGTAGGTCGTAAAATTAGGTTCCAAACTTGTTGCTAATTGGTTTGTTATGTTTTCTACAATAATTTCAAAACTGTATTACTGTGATAAATCATATTTTGAATGTTATCTTCTCAAATATTTTTAATATTAGCCCTGCCTACGAAATCCTGTAAACTATGAAAATTCACAGTTTATATATTTTTTCAAATAAACAGGTTTCGTCTCATAAATGTTTACGTAATTCCTGCTAATGATATAAAAATAAAATTTCCTTAACTTATTTAAGAGGATTAATTATTTTTTTAATCCCATACTAATTCATTTGTGGTGAACAAAACATCGATATAACATTAAAATGTCCTTCTTATAAATTCTAAGTTATTTGTTGTACGTGTTTTAACATTAACATTGAATATATTGGGTCTCGTGAAAGTGTAGTTATTTTTGGAAATTTCGGTATTAAATCAAAAACTATATCTCAAAAATGGTAAGAAATAGATACCTAAGGTTTAAATCTTTAAAAAATTTAGTTTTACGATGTTTTTTTTGTAATATTTGGTCCGTAATGACCTAAAACTAATTGGTAAAATTTTGATTTTATTTTGTAAATTTCAAAAATTCATATCTCAAAAATGGTAAGAGGTAGAGATTTGAGGTTTGAATTTTTGGAATTCTTACACCTTGTTTTGTCTAGAAAAAAATAATGTTTGGTCCGTAATAACCTAAAACTATTTAAAATTTTGATTTTTTTGTAATTTTAAAAATTCTTATCTCAAAAAAGGTAAGACATAGAGATTTGAGGTTTGAATTTTTGAAATTCTCATACCTTGTTTTGTTTAGAAAAAAATAATGTTTAGTCCGTAATGACCTAAAAAACTATTGAAAATTTTGATTTTTTTGTAATATTAAAAATTCATATCTCAAAAAAGGTAAGAAATAGAGACTTGAGGTTTGAATTTTTGGAATCCTCACATCTTGTTTTGTCTAGAAAAATATAATGTTTGGTCCGTAATGATCTAAAACTATTAAGGAAAATTTTGAAACTTTTAGTAATTTTAAAAATTCATATCTCAAAAAAGGTAAGAAATAGAGACTTGAGGTTTGAATTTTTGGAATTCTCACACCTTGTTTTGTCTAGAAAAATATAATGTTTGGTCCGTAATGACCTAAAACTATTAGGGAAAATTTTGATTCTTTTTGGAATTTTAAAAAATTCATATCTTAAAAGGTAAGAAATAGAGACTTGAGGTTTGAATTTTTGGAATTCTCACACCTTGTTTTGTCTAGAAAAAAATAATGTTTGGTCCGTAATGACCTAAAACTATTAGGAAAAATTTTGATTTTAATGGAATTTAAAAAAAAATCTTATCTCAGAAAAAGGTAAAAGATAGAGACTTGACGTTTAAATTTTGGGAATTCTCACATCTTATTTTGTCTAGAAAAAATTAATGTTTGGTCCGTAATGAACTAAAACTATTAGGGAAAAATTTGGAAAAAGTTTCAATTGTTTTTTTCGTTTTATCAAAAAATGTCTCAAATAAAGGTTGTTAGTTATAGCTTTTATAGCAACTTTTGTTCAATAATTCTTTTCGAAACATTTTTCTGTTGTGAAATATTCGCAAAAATCTTAAAACCGACACGATTAAACTCCCATTTTTAGTCAACCGATTTTTACCAAAAGTTGATCTACTTGTGCCATTGATGGCAGAAGCTTAAATATGAAGTTTAATAAAAATCCTTTCAGCCGAATTTGCTCTGCACGTGTACACAGACAGACAGACAGACGGACGGACGGACAGACAGACAGACGGACGGACAGACAGACAGACGGACCGTCGATTTTAAGATTTTTGCGAATATTTCACAACAGAAAAATATTTCGAAAAAATGTATTGAACAAAAGTTGCTATAAATGCAATAACTAATAACTTTTATTTGAGACGTTTTTTGATAAACCGAAAATTTTTAAAAATTTTTGTAAAATTTTTTAAAACTTTTCTTTCTCAATTTTTTCATACTTACATGTAACATTTCCATGGTTATGATAAATAATATCTCTATTAGAAAATATTAGGCCAAGTTATTTCTACTCTGCTGCTAGAATGTATTTTATACATTTACTTTATGATGGCAGTCGGTCCTGTGGTGGCCACAGCTGATTTTTTCAATAAATAGTTTTGTAAAACTGTTGTTACGAAGCTAGTTCTAATATTTTTTTCTGAATCCTCGTACGATATTACATAGTGTTTAATTGTAGATACAATAAAGCGTATTTATTTAGTAATAATCATATTTCACACGTAGTCTAGACCACAAAACACACTTAGAACAAAGTGAAATTAAAATTAACAAAACAATATTGATAAGCTCTGCGCAATTCTATTCTCGCATGGTATTAACTAAACATGAATATTCGCAACAAAACAGAATAGTTTGAAAACGGTTAATACAACAATGAATATTTAAATAAATCGATCATTGATGAATAATAGTAATCTAAACATAACCAACGAATATAACAGATATACAAATCATTATTTTATAATATAGGTGGTCGCTGGTTGGTATAGATCGCATCTATATTATACGGCGTTTTACCTTTATCAAATTTAAACCAACATTAGTTTATGAATAACGGGCACAATTTTAATACATGTCCGGCTACCATAATTCTGTACCGGTCTCAGGGGACGTCTAAGTACGGAGAGGGTGTGTATATCGACGCCCGACGTCGTGAACGGCCATTATATTTACACACTAATCAACTGGTTTATTTCTTTTATATTCCTCTAGACCAGCGTTTCTTAAGCTGCTTGTCCCTGTCCAAATAAGGGTCGCGTACGATGTTAAAATGATCACCATGGGTTTTAGTTTACTTAAGCGTCGCAGTTAAAATATTTTAGTCGCTCCTGAGGTGAAAAGTTTAAGAAACACTGTTCTAGACCAGTAGTCTTCAAAGTGTATGGAATACACATTCCCAGGGATACGGTTGTAACAGCCAAGATTTTTTTGAGAAATCTTTTTTTTGCCTCTACTGGGAATTGATCTCACGATCCCACAGTTCCAAAGATGAGTCGATACTTGGGGGTGTACAAAGGATATGTAATATCTCAAATGTGTATCAAAATAGAGGGAACACGATTTTTCTCGAAAACGTGACGTCTGAGCAGCGTGGGAAAAAAATTGATGGCCAAAGTTTACTCCAAGAATCGAATGGTAGTATTAAAGTACTGGATATCAAGGACAACTTTTACTCTTTAAATGGGAACGTATGTTTATCTTTGGATAAAGCTTTTAGGAGAAAACAACTTATACTTAAATATTTTTTAAATATCTTTTATGATTTACGAAAAAATATATTCTCTATTACTTGAAAATAAAGTATTTTTATTTACAAGTGTTTAAAATTTCTTCCATTTTGATTAAACACATTCGTATCCTTAGTCTTGAGCTATCTATAGCTCGGAGCATAAAAAAATAAATATTTCATCCCCCACCTCCTTCAGATTTTTATCTTCCGATATTGTGCAGTCAACTATGGGGTCGACTCAGCCTAAAGTATTAAATACTAAAAATAAGTATCTGTTTATGCAGGGATAATAGGACCGGTCGAAACGTCACACTGAGCGCGTGGCTTTCATATCTATGACTGGTGGTCTAGAAACGAAGCACTTTCTGCCTTTTCTGCTTTCAGTCTTTTCTGCCCCTATGCGACTATTTAGGCGTTCGGGAACCTATTATTTATTATTATTTATTAAATATTTCATGTACGCGAATGGTAAATTTGATCGCACAAACTGTAGGAGAACTGTATCAATCCCATAATGAAAAAAAGTAGGAGTTTGATACAGTATTTTTTCTACCACTGTCTGAAATTAGGAAAAAATAATATTTATACATACCTACATTTATCTACGGCTGTTTTTAATTAAAAAAAAAAAAAACTAACTTTGGGAGTTAAGAGATTGTTTTCAATGCACTCTTTGATTCTTCTTCGGACTGCACGGACATACATGCAGTCTTTGGAGATGGTTTTTTCGGACCCATGAATTCATGCAATTCTGTGGAGATAGTGGTGTAACCCCCATTAGCCGGTATATTGTTTCTGGAAAGCTTATGGTAAGTGTGAAATAATGAAACGCTTATAAGACTTTTTTTAACACTTTTTACATTGTTTAACAGTCACCTTAAACACGCATTTTATAAACAAGTGAATCAAATATTTTTTTATTTTATTTCACGTGTATGTCTTTTGATACTAAGGCAATTAGCCAGGATAATTTTAATTTTTCATGATGATAATTCCATACGTGAAAAGGATTCGAACCCGAGACCTTAGCAACGCAAGGCACGTGTGTTACCACTACGCTAAGTCAGTCGGCGAAAGAAATTTTAGAAAAAATGGTTTTATTCTTAATATATTTTTGACCAAGTAAGCTATGCAAACAAAAAATATCGCATTCTGACCAATTCTAGTAAGTGAAATGTTAAAACAATTTTATTTTATTTGAAAAATTAATTAAGACCTCAAAAAATGTCACAAACAATTTTAGAGCACTATTCCTTGCCTATTATTGAAAAATTGGCGTTTTACTCTACTGACAAATTTAACTTTATTTTAAATTTCTATTTTTAAATATTTTTTTAAATGTTGTTCCAAAAAAACATTAATAAAAACTGTACACATATAATAAATTATGAATTAGATTTTTAAAATTTCATAAAATATTTTATCAAACATATGACAGGTGACATACGACATTTGATTAAAATTTATACAATATTTTTTTGACCTATTAAAATAATTCAAAATTTATATGTTTGTGTTCACAAAATAATCACTCACAAAAATATGTTTTATTAACATGTATTATCAAGAGATTTTGTTGTATTTATGATACTTTTACAAATAATTACATTTACATGACATAATTTACAACATTTGTACAAGATATTAGAAATTTAAGAATAAAATAGTACCATTTTGCTATTTCTACGAGGGTCAATCAAATATAAACGAGCCTTTCTCGGCTGAGCGGCGGGAAAGTCAACAATGTGTGCTCTGGCGGTTGGGGTCCTCAGGTAAGGATTCGTAGAGAGAGAAAACCAGCCCAATCGGTTTATTTAATGTCAAATTTAGTAGCCCTTGCGAGGAATGTGAAGAGTGTGCCAGTCTGTTGCGCAACACATTATTATAAAGTTTCTAACCCATGAAAACGTGAAATTCACCGCAGTTCCAGTTCGGGCAAGATACCCTTTCATGGCCAAGGGTGAAATTTTGGTCCAACGAGTTCCAGCAATGCCGAGAACTAGTTGAAAATCAAAGTCATCCTCGCCGGCCTCGCACCATGGAACGGGATCGACGATTAACAGTGCTTGAAATTTCGGAGGAACTTGGTGTCGGCTATGGAAATGTCCAATAAATCTTCCGAAAGCACCTGGGCTTCAAAAAAATCTCATCACGTTGGGTTCCAAAGCTGCTGAGTGATAATCCTTCACAACAACGCCAGGTTCCACATAGCAAATCTAACGCAACATAAACTGGTGGATATGCACTGGCAAATGCTTGAACATCCACTTTATAGTCCAGACTTATGGCTATGCGATTACCACATCTTTGGGATCCTCAAAGGAGCACTTGGAGGCGAGCGATTTGAGAACAATGATCAAGTGAAAACGTTTGTGCACAACTGGTTAGATACCCGCCTAATTTCATTCTACGAAAACGGGATAAAGAAACTGCCCAAACATTGGGAAAAATGTATCCTAAAAGGAGGAGACTATGTGGAAAAATAATTTGTAGAAATGTATAAACATTTCTTGTAAAAAAAATTGTTAAAATAAAAGGCTCGTTTATATTTGATTGCCCCTCGTATATGGTTATACAACAATACTCCTCTGTAGACACTCCAAAATCAGGCTCTACCAAACTATAGTACGACCCATATCATGTCCACCTTGTTTGGTCTAACTGTTGTCGGTCATTATCTTCTCTGGTCCACTGCAGACAAAACATAAAGGATATGTGTAAATAAAGGCAAAAAAATAACGCTACTGACAGTGATCAAGAAGAAGTACAATAATGTTAGGAAGTGTGAATTTTCATGCTAGTTTATTATTAAATAATTTAAACGCAAAATTCAAAGTGTGGATGTCGCGTCTCCATTCTAATGTTTGAAATTTCTTGCTATTATCGAGAGCTAGGTTTTTTAACTGGTTTGCATAAGATATTCGAAAAGGATATGTTCCGGTTAATTAAAAGGTCAGGTTTCTTACAAATCTCTTTTGTACTTTTTCTATTTGATTTTTGTGGGACATTATTTTTGGGCTCCAGATTGTATTCGCGTACTCTAATTTAGGTCGAACTAGTGAACAGTACCACAGTAGAACCAGTAGGCCGACTCGTGTCGGAATCTTTGATCTTGGCGTACCACATTTTCGTGACCTCGAGCTACCTCGTCCTGACCAAAATTCTAAAGAACGATACAGACTATTACGCGTATGGATACGGACGAATAAGATTTATATGACAACTAACAAAAGAATTTTGCATTTTACGACTCTAAAATGAATTTATAAAATATTATACAAAAACTATTGAAAGTAGTATAATAATAAAGTAGGAAAATTACTTAAATATAAAATATTATTTAATATTTTTTAATTTATTCACTTCGCAAAACTGCGCGACCTAACCAGGATTCACACATGCGCATGAAAAATCTGGTACAGAAAAACGGTCGAGTGAAACTACTGAATATACTGTGACAGTACAGTAACCAAGTTGTAGATATCTTAAAACTACCACTGTTTCTTAGTATAAATCTTAAATTTTTTAAGGCACTATTCACTATATTGTCTATGTGGTCACTAAAATTAAAATCGTGTCTAAATAGTACACCTAAATCTTTCACTTTACTATCTCTAAGCAGGACTATATTGTCAATATGGTAATCGTGGGTTATTTTGTTTATATACGTGTAAAGGATATTTCTTTACATTCCTTGATGTTCATTTTGAGTTTATTTTTTTCGAACCAGTTCACGACACTATTTAAGTTTCTTTGCAACAACAGGCAGTCCTTTTTGTTGATTCCACGGAACAGCTTAAGATCGTCTGCACAGAACAAAAGACAATTAGGGACTATTTTAAGAAAATCGTATTAAATTAAAGAACTTTTAAAAAGTTACTATCTGTTATCTTTTGGTACCACACAATATATTTTTTTTATCTACGGGCATCAAATAATACATGCATTATATGTCCACCTGCAAATACATAAAACTGCTCATATTGCACGCCCTGTATAATATGACGCGCATGCATGTTCATCCGTGAATAATGAACACACAGCCTATCTTTGTAACTAGAATATTATTTATAAGTTAGAATAAATAAAACAATAAATAATAGTATTTTAAACATTGTTTTATGTTGTAATCAGCTGATAATGGACTGGTAGCCATCTTGATGACGTTCTGAAGTTTTACAATTGAGCTCATAAATTCTCTAATGATTAAACTATATTGCTGTAAGATGATTACAAATCTCGCCTACGGTTCGGATGGTAAACTTAATCTGCGTGCAATATAGCCTCCAAATAAAATACTATCTTAAATAATTATTTTTCAACGATGCAAAATTTAAAATTAAAATAAATATTAATCTGATCAAAAATTCCTTAAGAGTTCCTCCGATTAATATCAGTGTGCATTTTGAGAGGTTTTTCCGATTTTTAGTTCAGCCCCCCTGGAAAATATGATTGGGGATAAAGTTTTTATTTATACATCTTTGACTCGTTATTATATTTTTTCTTTTTTACAAAAATAAAATGTTGCTCGTTCCACACAAAGATTTTCCAATTTAAAAATACTTAGTTTTTCTTTAAATACATATTAAAGTAAACATTTCCGGTGAAATATTTTTTTTAAAATTTCAGTGTTATTCCTAAAGTGGGTTTTACACGATTCAATTAATTGATCAATTAATTGAAAAGTTGACATTCAATTAATTGATGTATGTAAAGCGTAAAAATTTCGTCAATTAATTGACAAAAAATTTGATCATCTTTGAAAATAGAACAAGTTCTAATATTTTCATTTTGATAAATACATATGTCAACATGTTTTACAGTTGGTACAGTCTGTTTCAAACGCTTAGGCGGAACTAAATGGGAATTTCGTTCTTTTATGTTGTCACGACAAGGGACCTTGCTTGGGTTATTTCATTTTCCACGTTGGAATGTCAAAATTTAAAATTACAAAAATGAAACCATGGAAACGAATGACCTATGTCAAAATTAAATTATTTTTTTATATATTTTAATGACAAAAAAATAAATAAATGGGAAATTTGTATTAAGAATTACACAAAAAATCAAAATATAAAGAAAATGACATTTTAAAATGATATTAACCTTAACCAAAAAGTGTTTATTGTAAGTATGATTTACAAAGCTTAAACAAAACGGCCGAAAAGCACGATTTAAGCGATGAAAGTAACTAAATTTCAAAATATAGTTCCGCCTAACCGTTTGGAACAGACTTTAATGTAAAAATTTTCAAAATATGATAAATGAATTGATGTGTGTAAAGTGTTGTTTTTGTTCCCAAGGTTACCAATAAATTTTTCAATTAATTGAAAAAAAACTTGATCAATTTGTTGATGGTGTTGATGTTGATGTTGAGGGTGAGTTGTATACCAAATTTCAACTCTTTGCAGCCATAATTTTTCCCGAACAGACATATAGACACATGACTGACTGTATAAGGTTTCTTGGTCATAAATACGAAATCCTAAAAAAGAAACTAATTAACAAAGTTACCTACTAACTGATCAACTAATCCCATGAAATCCAGTCATAAATAATGAATATATACAACCCGCTTTACACGCATATAATGTTAGTTGCCTATCACTTAACTTTTTTATAAAATTTTTACGATTTCCCGATCATTACATCATAAAACTATACTCACTGTCATAACCGTTAAAAAATTCGTCGAAACTCGTAAACAGACACAAAAAAGTACTTGCAATTTACTATAACTAACGAGTATGTAATAACATTTTCAGTGGATTTAGCCGTATAGAAAGCCACATAGTTTTAATCACACTACATCAACAGTTTTTGCCAATAGGTATAACTTCATATAGATACGCTTTGGATACATAAACAAGTAGACCTAACGTTAATTTTCGTTTTTATTAATAATTTATTTGTAATTTTGTTTCCTAAATTGTGGTCCAATGGAATAACTGACATATTATTATAGACTTTATGGTTTAAATCCTAATGAATGCAAATTAGAATTAATCTACATAAATAAAATTAGAGCTTTTTTGATTTGTTTGTCTTTGTACTTCGTTTCTGGGCGTTCAGATGATTATAAGACAATCAACACCAAAATATATATGTTAACCGGCAGGCGTGCAGGATTTTTTCTTGGGGGTGGGGGGTTAGAAGACAAAATTGTTTTACAGGCGCAGGGATGGGCCAGGGCCTTAATTTTTTCCGCTATACATACAACTCTTTCTAACACGGCCCGCGCATATCTTTATACAAGTCCTGACCAAAAGAACAAAAAGAACAATACCTTCAAAATTCAACTGAAGACCAAAACAGAAAAAAGTACTCGCTTCCAAAATGGAAATGATGACCAAAAAAAGTCCTCGTTTATAAAATTTAAGAAAAACTCATGAGCTAAGTGGAAGATTGAAAACTCAAGTGTGCTCCTTTAAACACTAAAAACACGTGATTTTTAAGTGCTGGGGAGGGGGGGGGGGCTCACTCAATGGTGATCTGTGTGTTACACGATGGGCACAAGGGTGGTGGCTTCCTCTCAAATAGATATTGGTGTGTGAGTAGGGTCTGTCCAATTTTGATTCTGGTGAGGATGATTTGGTGTTTCCTAGTGATTCCGCTGTTTAGGCTTGGGTTCTTGGGTCGTGATATATTCCAAGAATCTAATATTTTACTCTTATTCGCGACTGAAACTAACGTTGGCGGCGCTGCATACAACAGCTAATGGCGGACCAGAAGCGTATATGTCAGAAGTTTTTTCTTAATATTTATCTGTTCAAACAATATTTCGGCAAAAAAGCACTGTATTTAAGTCACTATATTTTAAAATACTTCTTAATTCACATAAACTGCAGCACAACACGCTACAAATATTATCCAAATATACGCTTCTGTTTAATTTAGCCAGTCAACACCAGATGTCTCACTTTTATTTGCAGTCGCGAATAGTAGCTTTTAAAGTCGTACGTTGGTGTTGGGATGACTGTTTCTTCTTTTTGAACCGCTTCTTTTGCTAGTTGGTCTGCGCGTTCGTTGCCACGTATATTTCGGTGTGATGGGACCCAGAGTAGAACAATGTTCTTCCATTGGCTGATATTCTCATGGATGTTGTCTTAAATTTGTTGGCTGTAGCTATTTGTAGTGTACATCTTTTTCATAGCATCTATTGTACTGAGTGAGTCGGTCTGGATGACGAATTTCTTAAAAGACTAGTGATGTTTGATCTAATTCGTCGCCTGGAGCATGGCGAAGGTTTCAGCGGTGAAGACGTTTGTTTTGTCTGGCAGGTGGTGTTTGGATTAATTTCTATCAGTTACTATTGCTGCACCAGTTTTGCTTTGTAGTCTGGCCCCGTCGGTGTAAATGCCAGTAAGATATGGATACCTGGATATAACCTCGTGATAGGAATTCAGGATGATTTGTGGGTATATATGTTTGTTGCATATATGTTTATCTGTCTGTTCATCTATCTGTCCGTCCAGTGCCAGAGTGACTTGGCACCGCTTATAATGAAGAAAGGAAAAACGTTAAAAAAAATCCAATTATTTTCTTATTATTCACGACTGAAGTAATTCAAGAGCTTTGTAAAAAATATATAAAGGAATTAATTCTTTAAATAATGTTTTATAATACTGAATTTCATTGAATTTTCACTTAAAACATATTCATTTAACCAATCAGGTACCCCTTCCGATAAATGAATTCTGAATGCGTCCATCTGTTAGTCTGTCTGCTTAAGCTGCGTACAGAGCTCTTAAATTAGACAATTAAAGACTGTGTCTAAATGACATATGCACTGTTGATTGTCACTACAAGTTTGTCATATGGTAACGCGAGCAATCGTTCAGAGTTCTAAATTTAAGGCGTTATACGTTATCAATTGTAGACAGTTTTCAAACTGTGTAGTTAGTGAATTGTTTTAATGAGACAGACATACAAACACATTGGCTATCTCATTCTACATCGTAGAGAACGTTTACATTGTATGCCTTTACATAACCTAACAAAATTTCATCGCGCAGATTACAACAAATCTCGCCCAAAAGTACAAACACGAACAGTAAATATGATCAATTTAGGTAATTAGGTTGGGATTAGTTAGTAAAAATCTAGGACAGCAGAATTAGGAAAACGATAATAGATAATAAACATTTTACGAAGCCGCAGTAGTTGGTTTAAAGACACACAAATGTTACTCTATTCGTAACGCAGTAATTTACATAGCTGTAAACCCTAGAAAACCCTGAATAAAATAAATTTTTGAACATTTGACAAACTATATTTTTTATTTAATTCGACCTATAACCCAAGAAAATATTAATTTTGTATATCTTTTATATTATCACGGAATTAGCCGAGTTTCCCTTACTCTCAGCATCAAAGTGTTAAAATATGAAAGTATTAAAATGAATTTGAAGAGCTCTTTTGATGATTAAAAATAAAACTTACATATAAAGAAAACTTATTTAACCTACTTTAACACAAAAATGTCGCAAAAAGTGAATGAAAACAACATTCTTTGCTTATTATCCCAATTTTCTACTAACATCCTAATAAAGTTATCTTTAATAAAACCCTAAAACTACAAAAAAATCAAAGAAATAATCCAACAGAATGCAATTCAACCCAACAGTCATTTTGAAAATAAATGCTTCGGCAATATTGTCAAGAAAAACTTTCGTAAAAGTTCTAAAAGTTTGAAAAGTATGGTACGCAGACGCCATTTAGTTCGTAATATTACTAAGAGATGGCGTTCGGATGGCAATGAAAGTTTAGATCGCGCCGAATGCCGAACCTCGGCGTTCTACGCGGTCTGGTTCACAGGATTTCATGTATCAGGCGCGAAGAACACACAGAAGGTGTTAAATAACTTAAATATTGGGATTGTAGCTGTTGAATTCTAATGTGATAACAATATTTGGAAAACGAATTGTAAACATCGTATTTGTTTACAGTTTTTTATTTTGAAGTTTGTAAATTTTTGTTTTAAAAACAGATTTAATTTAATATGTAAAATATTTGAATTGAGTACAATAATGGACAGTTGATAAGATAGGTAAGAAGAATGAAATAGGATAGAATGCTAAAGAGGATCTGGCCAAAAACAGAACCACTCTTGGTCCGTGGAAAATAAGTTTGTGAAACAAAAATTTCGGGGTTATGTTTATCATAATATAAGATAAATATAACCCCGAAATGATTGTCTTATCAGGGCCCGGACCCTCTCTTGGCGTCCCTGCTTACCCTTCATGAGGCCCGAGGTGTGCCAGTATTGCTAGGCCCCTTAATACAAACTTGAAACGAGTCAATACACAGAAACTAAATTTGTTTAACATTTGATAGCAAATGTAAAATAATCATAATAAAAATAGTTATATTATAAAATAGATTGATATAAAAAAGCATAAGGATTTGGAATAAAATACTGAAAAATGGAGATTCGGTTACTGCAGGCGCCCAAGAGCAAATAAGTGAAAAATTATCTGTTATCGTTTATCTGAAATATTTAAATTTAAGTAAAAAAAGATAGGATAATGTAGGCAATTGTCTAGATAAAAGATAACAGATAATAAAACTAGTATCTAGATATCTTTTCCAGTTGAAAGGGGCCTGGGCACAATCCCAGGGCCCCCGGCTTGATGGGGGCCTCAAAACGCTTAGGTCGTCGTTTACACGGAAAAAATAGTAGCTCAATTTTTAGCTAATTTTAATACAATTTTACTACTTTTATTAAAAAACCTTGCCAATGAATCGGCGGACTTGAGTATCTCAACCTTACATACTCTAAGAAAAGCAGATAAATTAGAAGACATTGTCCCGAATGTGGAAGTTGCTATAAGGATATTCCTTTGCTTAATGGTCACCAATTGACTACAATTGGTGACCAATTGTAGTACAATATCCACTAGGAGAGCGTTCATTTTCACGGCTATAAAGAATAAAAAATGAATTACGAACGACTATGTTACAAGAACGACTTACTAATTTTCAATCATGTGCATAGACAGTGATAACTTTCAAACATTAGACTTTGAGGACATAATAGAAGATTTTGCACAACAGAAATACCGGAAGAAACCATCATTATTAACGTAAGTCCAATTCTCAAAATAGTAATCACTTCACTTATATTTGATTTGTATAAAGCTAACCATAATAACCAGCGGTGTAGCCAAGATTTTTGTTTGGAGGGGGCACGAAAGACAAAATTATTCAAAATATAAATAATGTTCTTACTTGAAAATCCAAGTGAAGAGCAAAAAAAAGGTCCTCATCTCCCAAAATCCAAGTAATGAGCAAAAACAAAAAAGGTCCTCACTTCCCAAATTTCAAGTGAAGAGCAAAGAAAAGGCCTTCACCTCCAAAATACAAGTAATGACACAGAAACAAAAGGCCCTCACCTCCTTCTTTGGGTGGGGGGCTATTTAGATAATCCCAACACGGCAAGAACGTCGATAGCATATGCCTCAATATGCTATTCTTATCGAAAATGTTGTGTCTCACAATACTTGCAAATATTTATTTCGACGTTTTAAAGTCGGTAATTTTAATGTTATTGATCGACCATGCTGTGGAACGCCATAAAGATTGAAGGCTGATGATTTACGAAAAGCATTGAATGAAAATCTGTCGCAGATGTCTGTAAGATAAACTCTCGGCAAAGCTGGAGTTGATCGAGCAATTTCAAGACGACTGCATGATATGGAAAAGGATTAAATAATGTCAACCAGTTAGAACTTTCTACTGGCAGGGGAGTTTTTTATACTCACCACTTGGATTTTGGGAAACTATTTTCCTTTTTTAGCTCATCACTTGGATTTTGGGAACTGTGTTCTTTTTCTTTTGCTGATCAGTTTATGGTATCCGACTTTTTGACTTTTCAAATGTGAAAATTCTACGAACGATACGAGGGCGCCCTTTTGGATTGTGCATAAGGGCGTCATGTTTACTAGGGCTGTCTCCACCTGGGTTTAGAGTTCTTCAATTGGAAAGACTCAAAAGACGATCAGATGACAGAAAATTTAACAAGTATACAATATATAAGACTTGGCAGTGATCAAAGCGAAATGAAAAAATTGTAAGTAAAGCAAACAGTAAAAAAATAAATAGTATAAATTAAAATATTTGGTGAAAACTTTCAGATTTAATCATTTTTATTTTGATAGTCAAGTCTATTGACTATATCATTCTTATTCAATTTTTTTTATATAATTTATGACGTAAAAGAATTTTTATATGTCCCCAAATTTACGACTTATCCAATGTTCATAATTATAGTATATAGCATAATATATAACGATCTGTCAAAATTAATTAATATTCTACACATTAGATGCGGATTAGATAGAAAAACACATCCTGTTATTAATAAAATCAAAATTTATTTTAAAGTGTTGAAAAACAAATGTTTAAATATTATTAATATTCATAATTATGATGAAAAAAAAAAACTTATAGACTAAAGATGTTCAACCCGTATCCCGCAGAAATTTTTTTCAAGAAATTTAAACTTAAAGTAAGCATTTTTTTAATTATTTAACAGTGGCAGTGATAGCGGGGGGTCCGGATCCCCCCTCCCAATTTCTCTGGCCCCAGTTGGCCCATCCAGAGTTGCTTGGGGAAAAATTTTCTCGAAAATTTTAAATACGGACGTTGCCTCTTATATTAGGAAAAGGATTTTGGACATTGCACATTTGGCCTCTTATATTTGGACGAGGATTGCGCTAAGCTACCATCTGACAACTGACGCTTCTATCGTAAAGTTAGACTTTTTGGCGGTATACGTATTCGAAACGTTTTGACGTACGAGTGCTATATGTGTTTAGAGTAACTTGAAAAATTTCATCTCGGCTAAAAATGGAATTAAATCGTGAACATTTTCGAGCGATTATTTTTTACAACTTTGCATCCAACAACAGTGCATCGATGAACTTAATTCGACTTTTGGCACCATTTGGCGATGAAGCACCATCAAGGACTACTGTTTATCGATGGTTTGCCCACTTCAATCGTGGCCGTACTTTGCTTAAGGACAAATTTCGTGAAGGTCGTCCAAAATCGGTTGTTGTTTCGGCAAACATTGATGCTGTGCGACTTAGCGTGAGATTGTGGTATCCTTGGGCATTAGTGGGACCAGCATACATTCACTATTGCATGAACATTTGTCCATCAAAATTTGTTTTCGCGTTGGGTCCCACATAATTTGACAATCGCAGTGGAACAAACCTCAATCTGAGTGGAAAAAGTGCTTCGAAATTGGTTCAAATGCATGCCAAAGTGTATTGATCTTCATGGAGAATATTTTGAAAAACAATAGAGCCAATTTTGTTGATAAATAATTGTTTTGGATCTCAAATCCCGAAAGATAAAAGACAGTCCTCATATATATTTTTGCAAATGTTCTTTTGTATGACTTTCTAGCATGGAGTTTACCAGAACAGTCTTTCTGAAGACTCCAACAGTAGTAGGCCATCATGTGGCTATCTTATCTTCCTTGATATCTATCTTCCATAGTTTTATGTCCTGATGGAATCTTTTCCCCGGTTTTTCACTAAAATCACCTAGGTTTTCTGGTAAGTGGTCATAATACAACCGAGAATATTAAAGTTGAAAAGCATATTTTCCACTAATTCTCTGCCTTATGATTTCCAAGAAAATTTTGTACTACTTGAATAAATGAACACCAAGAATTAGATTCAGTCTCGTTCATTGATGGGGTTGGATTGGATTGTGGATCTTCAGTAGGTTGCCTTATCTGAGGACCATCAAATATTCTGGCTTTCAGTTTTTCAGAGTTAATTCCAGGAAATTTACGTGTCAAGTAGCCTATACAAAGTCCATCTCGATTTAAAGCCTTCAAAAATTTCTACATAAGCACAAACTTGATATGCAAGGGTGAAAATATAATTTTTTATCTTGCAACCAAAGTTTCGTTGACAAAGTTTTGTTTTTCTTGAATTATGACATTTCTTATTGGTAATCACCCAATTTCTATTAACCCAGTGTTGATCCTTAGCTCTGCTGTCCCAAAGACATAAAAAACAAGGATATTTTGTATATCCACTTTGCTGCCCAAGGAGGAAGTTTACCGTTTTTAGATAAAAAACTAAAATCAATTAGCCTGCATCTCAAAAACTAGAGCTGCTACGAAAAAGAGGTATTTTTGGAATCAGCACATCAAAAATATCCAAAATCAGTTCTTACTTTTCCGGCACCAAGAAAATAAAAATTATTTTGTTGGTCAGTGATTATAGATGTTATGTTATTTAAGATTAATTAACAGACAACGAAATTTTTCCAAAAACTTTTGTTACAAACGTTATTTAGTGTTGATAAACTGTTTTTAAGACTTATTTTAGAATCTGTATTAAATGATTCAGTCTGTTTCATTTAATAGCACATACTATCCAAAAATGCTTGTGTCCATGTTTATTTTGTAGGAAGGGAACTCATTCCCAAATCTGCGGAGCTGTCAGAGCATGTCAGGCTGTGTTGTCCTGCGTCCTGCGTCCTGCGTCCTACGTCCTGCCTCCACACAAAGCGGTCAGGTAGAACATGCGGTGACATTTCGCAGAGTGTCCTCACAATGTGTGTCATCATTGTTTGGTGTTAATTTGTCATATTATAAAGCTTTGTTCGACTACTGACATGTGACAAAGTTTCTATGGAATTATTGTTGTGTAAAGATAGTACTTGCCGACATACGCTCACTGGCCTGTCTGTTTACAACGCTGATTGTTGTTTCACTTCGATTGTGAAGATTTATTAATTATCTGTTAATTATATTCATTACTATGAATAATTATTAAACTACAACACATAGATGCAGGCCCGGCCCTAGAATTTTCTGCGCCATAAGCATATAAAGGTTGGGGCAACACTTGTGTTTACCTCGATTAATTCCTTAATAAAAAGTGTTATAAAAAATTAGAACTTGTTTGGGGCAACGGGGGTCAGACGATAACCGTATCAAAATCTTTTTTGCATTTGTTTTGCAAAACTATAGTAGGGTAACTGCAGCGAATTTCGACTACGCAGGTAATTTCGACTATCCTATTATTAATCTAAATAATTGCTGGCATATAGCGGTAGTATAACGTAACACTATGTTTATGTGAAAAACTAACCTCACTTTATTTTAAGCCACGTGTGAATGTCGTTAGACGAACTGTGTAGATATTTATATTATTTAGGTGTTAAAATATTTTTTTATTGGTTTTAATTAGCAGTTGTTTATCAACGGAAAGTTGAACAAAATATTTTGCATTGAATAAACTGATAAGAACTGATCCAAATACATATATATTAGCTGGTAAAATTTGATTTTCATAATATTTTGTCACAATATCACAGGCTAAATAAAACAGATTTGATTGCAGGTAATATCGACTACAGGAATGAAGCCACTACGGACTAGTCGATATTACATGCATGCATGTTTCACTTACCTAATTTGACGACAATTAAAATCACGTCTTACTAAAAGTCTCTATTATTATATTCTTTTACCTAAATAAAATGTAAAAGAGACAAGAAACGTTGATTATCTTAAAATTTTAGGGTAGTCGATATTAACATCACTTTTTTGAAATCAATATTTTTTTCATATTTTTTTTATGTCGAACTTAAGTTGTAATAACAGCTTGTTTCATCATGAAAATATTTAGCACCTAAAGATAAGTGAATGAGGTATCGATTGGGACCACTTTCCTACCAAAATATTGAATAGTACGTAAATTAAAAAATAAATAAATTTGGTAGTCGAAATTCGCTGCAGTTACCCTATATTATGTTACTAGGAGTAGAACGCGCTCTTTTTTGTGCTGAGCTCAAATGTTGCTGCCGAGGCGCAGCCGAGGCTTGCATATTGAGCGAAGCACAAAAAAGGCGTTCTACTCCGAGTGACATATACTATTTTTTCTTCAAGCGTAGTTATTAAAAATTTGCAACCATAAATACTTATGACTTTATAGTTTCAGATGCTATTGCTGCTAATTCCGGCGGTGTACATTGAATTGTTTGAGACATTTTTTAATTTTTGATCTTTATATTGTGTATTTTGTAACTAATCACAGAATGATCACATAATAATAATAAAGTAACTCACTAATAACGTAACTAACTTTTGAATTCACTACAAACCACGCCACAAACATATTAAATTGACAGATGTTTTGTTTATGGCGACTGCTGCCATCTGTTGATAACTATATGAACTATTTACTAGTATAAAAATGTTCACATTTTGTTACTAGTAAAAAAATGTATCATTTCTACCGAATGTATTGAACAATGTAATGTTAGCATTATAATCCGCTTGAAAAAAAAATAACTTTCTCAAATTACACTACACGTATTATTTTACATATTATTATAGAATTTTTTTCTCTATTCAACGGTGTAAAATTTGTATATCCTTACATACAATTTTTTTTGAGAAAATGGCATTTTGTGGTTTCAAAATTACGACTTGTTTGTTGGATAATAATGGAAATAAACGCATGCAATTGTTTCTAATAGGTAGATTACTGTTATGAGTCACTAATCACTTATTATTTTTTAAACCAAAAAAGTCGCTTTTTTCAAAAATTTTGTTATGTAAGGCTATAAGAGTTTTATACCGTTCAAAAAATAAAAAAATCTCTGTAATATTGTGCTAAGGCTTGTGTGTAGGCGTAGCTAGATTTTGAAATCTATGCTCTATGTCACCTTAGAAAAATGTGTGTAAGACGATAGGAGCCGTTTGTCCTTGCTTCGGATTGGTTTAAAAAGTCATCCCTATTCCACTGTTAAAATATTGTTTTTAGTCCAAGTTAACAGATGTTCAGTGTCGTACATTGGAAATACATATTATTTATATTATTTTATTTTTTTCGTATAATTTGTTATTATTTACATATTTAGACTTTTATTTATTTTCTTGGCGTAGATTTTATGGAGAAAATTCTCCATGTAATTTGTTTTTATGCAGTTATATATTTTTTAGATTATCTGACATATAAATATTTTTTGACACTTGACAATTAACAGATCAAGATAGAGGACTAATGTGAGGCCAAAGGACAGCTCAGCTGATAGTGCCCAAAGAAGAAATTATTGATATAATTTTTAGACCTTCATATATACATATATTTTTAATTTTTATTTACAATAAATATTTAAATAAGAAACTTTAGCTCTGAATATATATTTTTTGTCTTCAAAATATGGGAAAATGTATTAAAATTTTTGGCACATGTCATTAGTTTCCATGGTTTCACTGTTGGAATTTTAAATTTTCACATACCAAACCTGAAAAATTAAATAACCCAAGCAAGGTCCCTTTTCCTGACAACCTAAAAGAACGAAATTTCCATTTAGTTACATAGGCAAAATTACTAGATGGATACTCAATCCATTTTTGTTTGACCTAAATACAATGGACGACAACGCTTTATTAAAAGACGATCTTATCGCAATACGAGATAATGCACGTATTGAAATGGAATTTGAAAAACTGAACTTAGAACAGTTTTGGTGTACGCAGTTAGAACTTTATCCAGAATTGGCAAAAGCAGCATTAGAAACACTTTTAGCATTTGCCACCACTTACCTTCGTGATATGAGTTTTTTTATCACTTTTGCACATCAAAACAAAAGCAAAAATCGCTTAAATCCATCTGATGACTTACGCGTGGCTCTTTCAAAAAAATTGATGTGAAGTGTGAATTTTCACACATTTCTGGGTTTTGCAGGTATTTAGTAACTGAACGATGATTATTTGGGATGCCAAAACAAATTTTATGTCAAAATATTTTTTTATGAATTTTAATTCGAATGCCTAATACCATTATTTAAGTTTCTAAATATATGCAGTATTTTTTTTATATAGCAAAGTTCATTAAGATTTTGAAATTGCACCTATGGATTCCATTGGTTGCTTACATCATAAGTCCCGCCCTTTGATTTCGTCAAACATAGAATTAAATTATAATTTCAACACTTTCCACTGGTTATTAAATTTACGCTTTTAAAAATTAAATGCAACATTTACCAAATATAACTAGAATTTTAACAAAATAATTGAAACAAAATAAAAATGCAAAAAAAAAACAAAAAATAAAATCAACAGGATTCGAACCCTAGTTTGCAAGTTAAGTTATGTTATTAAGCGTACGACAAATCCAACCACGCCACGAGAGCTACTGATCTGGTTCGTTACACAACGTATTAAATAGTCATATTTTAGTTAAAAACACAAAAAATGCGTTATTTTCCGAAAACATAATCTGATCAAAAATTCCTGTTGTACTATTCCGGTACACACCAATGTACATTACTTACAATTTTTTCAGAATTTTAGTTTAAACCATCTGGGCTACAGGGTGTGGGACAAAAATTTTTTTGCACAATTTTGGCAAAAATCGCATCAAAATAATTTATTTTGCAAAAATAAATTTTGATCGTTAATCCACGTACTAAGGGCTTTCATTTGATACCGTACTCAGAATTTAAAAAAAATATTTTTTTTCGTTGAGCACATATTTGTTTATATTTTTAGAGGAATATGTTTTTTAGATGTTTTAGTATTTTTCCTATGTGCGGGTCAAAGAGTTGTATAAGCATGCCAAATTTCAACTCTCTAGATTTAGCCGTTTGGCTACAATTTTTACCGAACAGACAGACAGACAGACGACAAAATGACGGTATAAGGGTTTTTTGGTCATACCGTAGCCATTGAAATTAATATAGCCATTAGATATTGTTTTATATGTAATAATATAGTATGTATTGTAAATGTATTAATTTGTTTATACAATAAATGGGTGGTTTATACAATAAGGGGGTGCGAGAGCTTATTTTCAGATTCAAGGGGGTGCCGACTTTTAAAAAGGTTAAGAACCACTGTATTAGAACTTCAGTGGGACACTTATGTTCCAGTAGAATTGAAAGAATTTAAAGAGATATATGCCAATAAATCTGAGAATATTGAGCAGATAAAAAAAAAATATTCGTGATGTCATTGCTGTAGGTGTTAAAATGTGCGAAAATTTTAGTTAAATAAGCGCGACATTGATTCGCAGTTAGTGGCAACACTATAGCCAAGTCTCAATAAGAGATATATATTGAGAAAATAGCGGCATTTTTTTGTATTTCGATTTAAAAATCATGTTAATTTTGAGTAGCTGCTTGGAGAGCTTGCAACTATTTTTGCTGAAATTTAATATCTAGAAATAGTATATCGTCAGAGCTCGTTGAATATTATCTTTATAGACAATAGTACCTTTAAATATATTTAAAAAAATCTATTCATACCCTTTTTTTTTATTTTTTGAACCTTTTATGAAGCAACTTCTCAATCTAACATTTAATTACTAGTGTACAGTAATTAAATCATAAATTAAAAAGTTATTATTATTAAAAATGAAGCATGTAATTGGGCAGAACCTAATCAAAAAAGTTGAATGTATCGTTTTGGAATCACATTACTCGAAATGAGTTGAATGGACTTGAGTCTTTGATTGCCATACAATTTATCGGGCGTTCAATTAAGACATGACATACCAATAACCATACATCAACCAACCAATACCACTGATTTATTGTTTAACAGAATTATCGAAATCACCAATGGCTGAGTTGAGCAAACAAGCTTGCTTAAAACGCCATTATTGTTACTTATTGTTACTCGCTTATTCTAACTTAAAATATTACATGGGATAGGCTGTTTCTTATTATAGTGGTTCTTAACCTTCTCAAGTTCATGGTACACTTACCGACTGCCTTTATTTTGCCTTTATTTCCACATCAACAGATAATGAAATTATTATAAAAATAATGTTTACAATTTATTTTGTTTGACAAAAATTATTTCTTTGTAGCGCACCACTGTGTCCACTATACTTTATAAGAGCAAGTGTATTGAACATCCATATTCTATCTGTGTATACTTATTTCGAAAAATATTACATGTAAAATTTAAATAAACATACTTAGACCTAGGGATGCTAGTTAGTTAATTAAAATTCTTGGCGCACAACAGTGGCGGCGCTAGCTCTTAAAATCTGGGGGGAGCAAGAAATGTTTGAGAAAATTTTATGTGGCCAGGGAATATTTGAAATTATTTTTTTATCGTTTACGCATGAAAATACCTAAATGACCTAAAAAAATAACCTCACTTTAAAAATACATTTTTCTCCTAACAATTCTGGGGGGGGGGGACTGGTGGCCAGAGTAATTTTTGAGTAACTAATGGAACTGTGAACTGGCCTCCAAGATCGTGCGACTTAACAAAATTGGATTATTTTCTGTGGAGATATGTGAAGTCGCTAATCCATGCCGATAAACCAGAGGCGATGGACGACTTGGAAGCCAACATTCGCCGCGTTATTGCCGATATACGACTCCAGCTGCTCCAAAAAGTGGTCGAAAATTGGACTTCCAGATTGCGCTTTATTCAAGCCAGCGTGGCCCATATGTCCGAAATCATATTTAAACAGTAATGGCGTAAAATTATCTTTCCAATAAAGTCAATACCATAGCCATTATCACGATTTTTATGTGTTTTATTTCATTTTAGTTTAATACCTCAAAAAAAAAAAAAAAACACCCGTTATTAAAAACAATAAATTAAACAATAAATAAATAAAACATTACACTGGTCAACACATATTTTGCTGACTTACATCTAAGACTTGTTTCTTACTAATTTGGTGCTGCTGAACTCAAATATCACATCAGTTTTTGCGTATCACATCAGATTTTTGCTCTACAACAAATACATATTTTCGGCCAAATAATGCTTCTATTGTTTAATTTTAGACGTCGATACTGTAATTGGTACAAATTTGGCGAACAATAGGGACTAAATAATTAGAAAATATTCTTGAAATTTTATTTATAGTGAAAGAAAGAAAATGAGAACAGTTTTAATTACAATTTAATGCACTGGAGTGTTAAAATAAAAATTAAATAAGTAATTTTAATAAAATAATTTAAGGATTAAATGGTTGTTTGTAAGATCTTCTGGAGTGCACCATTCCCGATAAGTCTCTTTTAATACTCCAACACTAGTCAGCCATCATGTGAGTATCCCACCTTCCTTGATAACGTCTCTCCATCTCTTTTAAATGATGGAAACGTTCACCCTGTTCATCACTAACATCTCCAAGATTGACAGGAAATTTGTCAAGATGACTGTTTAAAAAATGAAGTTTCACGCTCATGTTGCACCCAAGATGATGATAATTTTCAATCAAATTTTCAACGAACTCCACATAGTTTTCGGCTTTTTTATTCCCAAGAAAATTTTTAATGAGCGCCACGAAAGACTGCCATGCATTCTTCTCCATATCATCCGTATGTACAGTGAAATGTGGATCATTCACTTATTTTCTAATTTGTGGTCCGTCAAAAATGCCAGCTTTTAGCTTCTCATTACTGAGACTTTGAAATGTTTCAGATATATATTTGAAACAGACACCATCTTTGTTCAACGCTTTATCAACGTCATACTAAGTACCTTACCCTTGACCTTACAACCCCCGCCGTTGTAAAAAGGTCTATAACAAGTACCTGCATGTAAGGCGTTCCTACGAAATATATTGGACAACAAGAACGAAATTAAAATTAAAGTAACATATATCAGAACGTGAAAAGGTGAAAAAAGTCAAAATACGATAGAACAAAAATTTGAAGTGATAGGCAGAAACTGTTAACATTTTTGAAATCAGCACCCCAAAATTAATTAATAACAAGTATCAGATCTAAGTCAGCAAAAAAAAGTTTAAATTTGTTGACCAGTGTTACATATACTCAATAAAAGAAACCTTGCACGAACACAAATAAATTAGATAAAAAGTCGGTTCGAAAAATTTAACAGACGCAGGGTGATGGTAAGAGGCTGTAAAGGGACCAGTTACCATCGAATATCAGAATGTAGAAATATAATACATTAAATAAGGCGCAAAACTTCATATATAAAACAATAAGTTCAATTCCCTCAGGAAGAATCAGCCTGTCTATGAGTACCCTGTCGTTATCTGATGATTCTATAGTTAAAAGTTACTATATTCCAAAATTTAGTGCCATTTAAACGTTTGGAATAGATTATTTTACATCGGCCTATTTCTGCTACGAGTCTAATCGCCGATGCCAGTAGGCGAGCTCCTACACCTGGATGAGGGGTGAATGATTGTAAAAATGGGAGTAATGTTAACATATTATTCTCGCCCGAATATTATTACCAACGGAGAATCGAACCAGTAACATCACAATTCAGACTGTTTAAACCAATCAAAACTGCGTGATCTAACGAGCTCGGCCACTCCGTTGGCTCGTTTGGAATAGACATATAGTCTTCAAACTCTCACGGTATTAAAAAGTTCAAAAATTAGCTACATACACATATATTTTTATTTGAAAATGTTCATTTTTGTTTTATTAAAGAGGAAAAATATCAGTAAATGAATGTAAAAGCATGTAGAAAACTTTGTGTAAAATGTCAGTGACATCTTGTTTTACCTGACCGTTAAATGTTCCCCACACAGAGCAGATTCTCCCCTGACACGGCCTGTAAAGCACTGCCTTTCGACACTTTTTGGGAGATTGTCATTTTATTCATTGTACAAGTGTACTTGAGGGCGCTTCTAGTGGTTCATTTAACTTTTGCAGGATTTAAAATGACTGTTTTGTAGAATGGACCAGTTAAAATACGTTTTATTTGAAGTTATAACTGTAATTACTTGTATATGAAACATTTTTCGTTTTACTTAGTTTTTATCCTCACTCACATATGTTCTCCATCCTATTCTGTTAAGAGTCAGGTTATTTTAGGTATCTTGTGGCCCAATTTTTGGTATATCTTCAATCAATTAATTTTAGAAGAGTCAAATTCATTTAAGAGCGTGATGTATAACCTGTTTCTTTAGTTTAAACGGAACTAGATTTTCAATTATAGTAATTTTTACCGATAAAGTGAGGCTTTTGAATATTTTGTTTATCAAAGGCTCATTTCAATCCTGAAAAAAAAAGTTCATGACAACTTAGAAAAATGAAAATTCTAAATTAGTTCCGCTTTGCTTGGAATGCGCTATAGCTAGGTTTTGCGCAACAACATGCATAAATTGAACAATTTATTAATAAAAAAATTGATCAATTTATTTTGAAAATGGAACAAGTTCTATTTTTCATCAATTTTTTAGGGAATTCTTGATATATTTTTATCTGTTTAATTATTTCCAACTGTTTAGTTGTAGCATATCCAAGAAATGTGTAGGTTATGTGTTTTGTTTTCAAATGTGACAGAACCGCAAACGTAAACCGACAAAAATAATTGATCAATTTATTGACAAACTGCGTAAAACCAATTTTAACCCAAAACTGGTTGCACGTTTTTAAATCTAAAAATTTTCTGGTTATTAGAAAACCATTGAACATAGAGACCATTTAAGTGTTTCAATTGAGACCAAACGCGTTTCCAGGAGAACTTACGGACTTGCCTCCTCTCCCTAATCTCTCAAAAAATACGTTTCTAAGGAACACATTTATTTTTTAATTAAATGTGCCCCCTCACTATAGGTCAGTCGCTGTAACAGCGCAGTTCGTCATTTTGCGTCATAACTTCAATGAGAAACTTAGTGGCGAAAAAATAACTAAATCGATTTTTGTTGCATATGAATAGGAGATACGCATAAAATTTATATTTCCTTAAAACTAATTTTTTTTTGATATTTTAATGTTAGTTATGTCACCTAACACAACAAAAATCACATTTTAATTAATATTATAGCCAAATTTTTTAATTAAAATATTGTAAATTTGAAAAAAGCCGACCACGCCGCGAAGGTTGCCGAGTAGATACGACTGAGACTGTAAGGGTTTGACGTCACAGATACAGACAAAACATAATGTTTACGTGTTTATATTGTATTGTTTGAGAGTTTTGTATTTGTTTTTAAACAATTTTTCACGCATTTATTATTAAAATAATTTATAAAATATATGTACTCACATTAAAATGGTCTTCACAAACATAAAGTTTACTTTTTTCTGAAATATCGGTTTTATTTCGCCTCATAGCTTTTCTGTTGTTTTTCGTCATCAGGTAATGATATAAATTATTTTTTTGGATTTCTAATTGAACTATTTGTGCACATTGGTACTAAACAATATTTTCGACTATGTTTCGAAGTACTGGGGCCTGGATCTTCCATATTTTATATATTTTAATATAAAATTTAATTCGGTAAACATGTATAAATTGTTTTTATAGAATTAAATTTTATTTTAATTAAAATCACTCTAACTTTACATAACCTATAAAAGTTATACAAACAAATAAGTTCACAACAGACTATGTACGCTAGGTAGACTAGTAGTGTCATGTGTCAGTTAGAAGGGTATTACGTCACACGTCGTTTTCGCGCGCTACATACATTTATGATTTTTTTAAGCCTTCAAATTAAAAAAAAAAAATTAAAAACTGTTTTTTATGTTTATATGCAACAAGAGGAATATAATAAAAAAAATTAAAAAAATCATGCCTATCCCCTATTATAGACTAATATTGCTCTTTACTCTTTTATTTTATTAAAACATACCTTTTGAAGTCATATTTAGTTTGTGGTCGATAGTCATTTTGAAGATTTACAAATTTTAAAAGTGTTTATTTAATATAGGGACATTTGTATTGGTATCCCTGAATAAAACGATGTTTACATTTGTCTTTTAATAATACGTCTGTTGTATTTTAATTTAATTTAATTTTTTAATTTTTTTTTAACCACAGAACAGTACTAAATGTTCCAATTACACTGTGGCTCACAAACATCCATGCCCAGGATTCGAACCCGGGACCTTGGGCTCGCGAAGCAGGAGCGCTACCTCTACGCTACCAAGGCCGACAAGGTTTGATACTGACTTGTGTTCAAATATCTAACTTATAGTAATTTCTAAAAACCTTTTCTATTTAGTTTGTTGTTTATTTAGCAGTTTTGGGTTTAGTTATATATTTTCTTATATAGTGCGTTCGAAGGTGAGTATGCAGTATAGCTCTTATGGCAAATGGGAGCGGTGTTGCCAAATGTTGTAAAAGTGTCAAATGTGTCAATTATAATAATATGAAAAACTCGTATTATTTACAAAAATCAACTCTGATAAAACTCAAAATAACACTCAACAAAAACAAATGGCCATTTGTAGAATACTGCGTCTTCACAGATCAGCGCGTTTTAGAGCTGGCAACGTCGACTAGCAAGATAAGGATAGCGTCATTGTGTAAACCCATTAGAGAGTATGAAAAAGAACTACTCCATATGCCCTGTACTGCAAACTCACCTTCGAACGCACTATAGATTTTCTTATTTGATTTTGTGTGTACTGCATAGTTTTTAGGTTATATTCAACTTACTTTTATTTTCTTTTCTTTGATCATCTTTTTTTTAGATCACATCAGTCCTTTGTAGGACTATTTTGCTTATTAGAATAGTTTATTTGTTTCTATTCTGTTCTTTTCTTATATTTTCATTTCGACACAAGTGACAGCGTACAAATATTACATTCGTTTAATAGATGAATGTAAACGTACTAAACCTGACGTCACATTTTTTTTGTGACGTTTCAAGTGACGCAACTGCACTGTTTCGCCGATTTCCCTATAGTAAACATTTTGGCTTCTAAGCTACCCTAAGAAAAAATTTCAGCTTCTGAGCCGCTACAACAAAAAATTCTAGCTGCGCGCCAAGTTGAGTGTATACCTAGTCTGGACTAGAAGTGATATACCAAGAAGAATTTAATTAGTTATTATTATTATTTTAAACTTTAGTGAGTTCGAATTAAATACCACGGTTTAATATTAAGTTAATTTAGTTTCCTCCTTCAGTTGTCAATCTTTGAATCCAATTCATTTTCTATTCCACGTAGTTTAGCGTATTCTTGTATTAATTCCTATATTTGAATATTGCATATTCATATTGTGATTTGTTGTTATGCATTAATGTCTTACCCCGTCAAGGTACAATCTTAGAGAAGCCCGCACCAAGATCTCTGGTATTTACTACTCAACTCTGTACGATACGTTTCTGATAATCTCATTATTTGCGCCTTGCCTTATAGGCAACCATTTCAACAAGCATGTATTTCATTGCCAACATAAGAACAATATTTGTAAAAAAATATTGGTGTTCGATTTACTTTCTAGTTTAATATATTGTTGAGACATAAAAGATGGATAGAGTGTCACATTTACCATTTTATGTACTAAATAATACTAAGTAAGGTGTTCTAAAAAGGAACAAGAAACAAAAAATAAAAGCACTGAAGATGGACTATCTAAGAAGGTGTTGTAAAATATCTCACCAAGACGAAGATTTGTTATTAAAAATGAAGATTATTGTGTCAAAATGAATACAAACCAGTGGCGGCTGATACATAGGAGCTGTACAACTTCAGCACCCCCAAAATTAAATACATTTAAACATTACAGACCTTAATGATTTTTTTCGCTCTCTATATCTCTTTAAATTTAATTCAAATCCGTCACTACTGTTGTGCGTCGTATGTAAAACAAATAGTTCGTCTAAACGTTAGGATATAGAAGGATTCGATGTGCTGCTTGCATTAGCAGCACCAATTGCTTATTGTATCGCGGTGATTGACATTGACTGGGGGGCATCGCCGAAATATAGGAAGTAGCAATTAACTTCTTGCTACACCATTGAAAATAAATAATTTAAAAGTATAACAACAAAAAAAAAAAAAACAAATTAAGAAAATTTTAGTAATACTAAGTTAATCTAAGTATGAAACAGGGGGCGTAGCTCAGATGGTAGAGCGCTCGCTTAGCATGCGAGAGGTACCGGGATCGATACCCGGCGCCTCCAACCTAAATTTTACTTCTTGAAAATACCTACAATTACACAAAAATTAAAGATGTTAATTATTAACAGAAGAAAACATACAAAAATTTACACTTTTGATATAAAATGTAAGATATAAATAGTTGGCATATCGAAAAAAATCGAACAAAAAATATCGATGATTTACTTCGATATTTCTAAAAAAAATAAAAAAAATAAATAAATAAATAAATACAAATAAATAGAATAAAATAAAAAAAAATAAATAAATAAAAAAAAATTATTTTATTCTATTTATTTGTATTTATTTATTTATTTATTATTTTTTTTAATTTTTACTATTTCATTTGACTTGTAGTTTCATTTTATTTATTTTTTATATTTTAAAGTCTATATTTTTAATTTTATATTTCTAATGTATTATTTATAAGCTGTTCACTTTTGTAAGAACACACTATGGTCTATTTCAAAGTAGAAAAATGTGTGTAAGAAGATAGGAGCTGTTTGTCCTTGCTTCGGATTGGTTTAGATCGTCATCCCTATTACACTGTAAAAATATTGTTTTTAGTCCAAGTTGACAGATGTTCAGTGTCGTACATTGGAAATATATATTATTTATATTATTTAATTTTTCTCATATATTTTGTCATTATTTACATATTTAGACTTTTATTTATATTCTTGGCGTAGATTTTATGGAGAAAATTCTCCATGTAATTTGTTTTTACGCAGTTATATATTTTTTAGGTTATCTGACATATAAATATTTTTTGACAGTTGACAATTAACCGATCAAGAAAGAGGACTAATGTGAGGCCAAAAGACAGCCCAGCTGATTGTGCCCAAAGAAGAAGTTATTGATATAATTTTTAGACCTTCATATATACATATATTTTTAATTTTTATTTACAATAATTATTTAAATAAGAAACTTTAGCTCTGAAGATATATTGTTTGTTTTATTGCTTTGTTTAAACTGTTTTAGCCAAATTTCTCTTTTTATATATAGTACATAATTTTTAAAATTAATATTTTTTTAACTTTTTCAAATTTCCCATTAAACTGAATTTATATCGTATAAATAACGTAAGTGCATTATCTGCCTTGTTTATTTCAATATCTTATTAACCTTTTTTATATTAAAAAAAAATCACTTGCTAACCCAGTTGCTACACCCATGCCTTAGCTGTAACTTATTTTAAATTTCCCGCTATACTGTATCTGATCAGTGTAAAACCTACTCGGTTCGCAGCGCTATCTACTTTTTTCTACTTTGAAATAGACCATAGTTCTGGTTGTTTTGGTTACTTTTATGGTGTGTTACTGACTTTAAATGTCAATTAAAAATATTCCTTACGCTGTAAAACCGACTTTAGGTTGATAAGGTTATGATCATTATAATTAAGATATCATTTTTCAATATGACATATGTCAAATGGATCAACATTTTAAAAAAGTGACATTTTTGAATACCAACATGACATACAGCTTCAAGGTGCAAACTATTGAAAACAAAATTCCCTCTTAGTTTGTTCTTACAAAAGTGAACCGTCTATATTTATTTATTTTATTTCACATTATACTTACTCAGATTCTACATTCTACATTATACTCTCATTTATGCTGTTATGTATTATATATTTATTATAGTTACACTACATTCTATTGTCATACACTTATTTTAATTATCCTATTGTAGCTCCGATGAAGAATATAACTTATTCGAAACTTGTCAGCTGATTTGATTAGTTTTCATTGCTGTCGGCAACCCGTACAACCTCCTCTTCCATTCATTCTTAATGTTCGTTATTTTTGTTTTTATTTAAGTTAACCTACTAAATGAAATCCCTGTTTCTGGAATCACATAGTGTAGATAGAGTTCAGTGAATATTGTGTTGTGAAGTAATGCAAGTGACATTCCGTCAGTGCTGAAGTGAATAGAGGCGCTGTGTGATGAGATGAGTCTTGGACAGACATCACGTCATTCCCAATGGCCGGAATGATGATTGCATTGCTGAGAGAGATCGCAAACGGCCTCCTTTTAGCACACTCTACAATCGCAATAGATTGTCTTTACGTGCTCCAACCTCCAACTCCTTACTTGTCAATCTTACGACAAAAACGTTTGTAGAATAGATATCATGATGGGAAGGCTGATTTTTTTATGTAATAAGGGTGTAAGGAAAGAATCAGAAAAAAACAGTGGCGCTTCTATTGCTATTTTCAAAGTTTCAAGATTTGTTACTGTTAAGCAGTGGCGGCGCTAGCTTTCAAAATTTGGGGGGCTAGCTGGTACCAGGAACTATTTAGTGGGGGTACACATTTTTTTTTTATCAATATTTTTATTTGCATTTTAATATTTTTCCAAGCATATATGAGGGGCTCAACTGAGGGCCACAACAGTGGCCCCTTCCCGGACCCCTCTAGTGCCACCGCTGCTGTTAATTAAGCCAGGTTTATTACAGGGATGGAGAGACCAGCTGAAAAATAAACTCGACTCCCAAGTTGATATTTTTGAAAACCGTCTCCGAGTCCCAGTTCCCTCCACTTGTAAATCGTACTTACATTAAATATTTTAGATTAGGGTGAGCTGTCATTATAAAAGATCATTTTCATGATATCTTGAGTTTTTGTCATTCTTAACTCAAATTTTTGAATATATTAGTAATAAATTTTTTTTATTTTTATCATGTCGCTATTTTCTTTTGACATTTAGCTTTTAGCTGCCAACATGAATCATAAAATAATCACGGAGCTCGTTACAACCTAAAAAAATTAAATTCCCGTTTATTTACTCTTAATCATAATAAAAAGAAAAACATAAAAATTGATATGTGTAAAAACAAAAAATCTTCACTGCCTCATCGTACGAGTAGTACTAATCAAATTAAAAACTGGAAAACATGGAAAACCGGTATTTAATATTTACAATTTCGTTTTCGTTCTTAAACAAAAAATAAATGTTGTTCTTGTTTCCGTTTTCAAAAATTTCTGGTATTATTTGTCTCATTTGGAAATAACTAATTGGGAAAGTTCATTTCAAAGTTATTTACGCGGACAATGTTTACCCCACGAGCCGTAGACGAGTATTGTAATCATCCGAGTGTGATATACCTACCCAGTATATGCGTATCAAATACAATATTTTATCTACAACTGTATAGTTTTACAATTAGAAAAATAGTAAATTCAATTTAAAAACACAGAAATTCTGAGCGTCAATTGGTTAACTTCAGAACCTACGTCATCAAGATGGCTACCGAATCTTCAGCTGATTGTAGTATACAACAATGTTTAAAATACTATAATTTTTTGTTTTATTTATTCTTACTTATAAATAATATTCTAGTTATAAAGTACGGCTCTATTTGGCGCAAATAGCCATCTTTGCTGAGCACCAAACATTTCAACTAACTAAAAACGAACTTGTCGTGTATAAAACGTTCATTATTCACGGCTGAGAACACATACGCGTGACATTATACACGGCGTGCAATATGAGTAGCTTTATGTATTTACAGTTGGACATATAATGCATTTATTATTTGATGGCCGTAGGTAAAATTGATGCTTAAAAATAAATTTAATTGCTTATTGCGATAAATTTTTTTGCTTTTAATTCTGTAAAATCATTGATAGCGATTTCATAATCTAAATTTTGACACAATTCGTTTTCAAACGATAATTATGTTAAATTATTATTAAATAATATTTTAAATAGTAGCTGCTTTCCTTTTACAAGTTAAAATGCTTGGCTAAGCTAAGAAGTCAAATGTCTTAGCAAGGGAAAGGGAGGAGGAAAAAACTTAGTTTATCTTAGCCAGTGTCTTATAAATGGAACGCTCTTACAACTTAGATTAACTTAGCTTAGCTTAGATTTCTTAAGTAAAGTGGTAAAAGGAAAGCGCCTAATAAAAACTTATAAGCAGTGTAAAATTAAATGTTCATTTTGACAGCAATGCGAGTTACTTTTTTACATGGCGTGTAATATAAGCAGCTTTATTTATTTACAGTTGGATACACAATACATTTATTATTTCATGGTCGTGCATATAGTAATTTAAACAATAAATTATAATTTGAATTTGTTACAAGCATTTAATTATAATCCCCAAAATATTTTGGAGGAATGGGAGGGGCAAAATTTTGCTCCAGGCCCCACAACCTTGCTCGGACCCCACCAGAGCCGCAGTAAGGAAAACTTGCGCTAGGGGCAAAACTGCGTTTTAGCGCCCTGGGCAAATAAATGTAAGTGATAAACAAAAACAAGATTCTCACCGCCCAAAATCTAGATGAAGAGCAAAAAAAAGGTCCTCACCTCCCAAATTCCAAAGTGAAGAGCAAAAAAAAACAGGTCCTCACCTCGTCAATTCCAAGTGAAGAGCAAAAAAAGGTCCTCACCTCCCAAATACCAAAGTAAAGAGCAAAAACCAGTGGCGAAGGGAAACCTCCGCTAGACTTGCCCTCCCATAAAAAAAAATATTTAAAAAAAATGTAAATTAAGCAAAAAAAAAAAATTAAATATTTAGATAAATCTTCAAAAATACATCAAATTATGTTCTATACAAATTTTTGTCCAAGGCTTGCTTTACTAGTTACGAATTAATTATTATGACCATGGAAACGTTACATATAAGTATGAAAAAATTGAGACTTGGAAAAATTTTAAATAATTTTACAAAAATTTTCGAAATTTTTCGTTTTATCAAAAAACGTCTCAAATAAAAGTTATTAGTTATTGCATTTATAGTAACTTTTGTTCAATAAATTTTTTCGAAATATTTTTCTGTTGCTAAATATTTGCAAAAATCTTAAAATCGACAGGAGTAAACTCCCATTTCTAGTCAACCGATTTTCATAAAAAACAATAGGGTTCTTCCCATTTAATAGGAGAATTTTTTAGTACCAGAACGAAAGTTAAACCGTTTTTGAGTTATCGTGTATACACACAGACACACAGACACACACACACACATACGGACGGCATTTCGAAAATAGGTTTTTTGGATTCCCTGGGCCATGAAACGTGGTCATCCGTCAAAATCTCGACATCGAAATTTTTCGCGATTACAATACTTGCCCCTTATATATTAAGGTCGGGCAAGTAAAAAGGAGGTCCTCACCTCCCAAAATTCCAAGTGAAGAGCAAAATAAAAAAAAGGTCCTCACTTTCGCAATGTGGCGCCCCTTAGTCAAGCTCATCGGCGCCCTTTTCCTTAGTGCGCTAGAGGCCATCCCCCCCTCCTTACTGCGGCTCTGGACCCCACATTGGCTAAAGTCGACCATGGTAGGAAAAGTGTCCTAATAGGTTGTTTATTCTTCCTAATAGATATCAACGAAAAATGCACATAAAAAACCAAATTGAATTATTTATTGTGCCAATCAACTAGCCAATAATTAACAAAAATATTTTTCACTGCACTAAAAATACATTTTAAATAAATTTATTTTTAATATTATTATTCGTGTACTTTTTATACACAGAATTTTTATAAAACATATTGCATTCTTGTAAAAAAAAAAAAACATCAAAAAATAACATGCCGGCCAATAATTTGCAGAAATAAATCCAGTTTATATAAAAATAAAATAATAAATAATCTCATTCGTTCTAAAATTTGCATGTTGACAAAATTACGCATCCGTCATACGGAAATATGAAACAGTTAAATAAAATCCTGGCCAACTTCAAACAGGATATAGAAAAATAATAAAACAAAACTAGACATTGTGTTAGAGTCCATTTGCGAGGACTGTGTTCGTGCAAAGTGCATCCTGTAAATGCAATAACACACTTTACACATATCGCCATGATGGAATGTTAACTGTTATTATGTGATCGTAGAAATTAATTAGTTCTAACGCAAAAATCGAGCATTATCGCAACGGTCGACGCAAGATAACAGTCTAACATCTATCGGATGATTAAGGATAGAGCATTGACGTCATATAAATAGACACAGCACGCTCTATGCCTTAGCATTGTTTGTTATGAAGCCAAGACCCTGCGGAGAAAAGGGGGAAATATCGATATTCGCACAAAATATCGGTATTCTTGTATATTTTTTACATTTAAATATATGCTGTTCACTTTTGTAGAAACAAACTATAGGCTATTCCAAACATTTAGGCGGAACTAATTTTTGAAATCTAGTAATTTTTATCAATTAATTCAGACTTTTGGTCATTTTGTTTAGGCTTTGAAAATCATGCTCACATTGCAAATTCTAGATTAAATCGATTGTCATTATAAAATGTCCTTTTCATTACATTTTAGTTTTTTGTCATTCTTAATAAAAATTTCCCATTTATTAATTTTTTTGTCTTCATAATATGGAAAAATGTATTAAAATATTTGACATATATCATTCGTTTCCATGGTTTCACTGTTAGAATTTTAATTTTTCACATACCAAACCTGAAACATGAAATAACCCAAGCAAGGTCCCTTTTCGTGACAGCCTAAAATAACGAAATTTCCATTTAGTTCCGCCTAATAGTTTGGAATAGCCTGTAAGACGAAATTTTGATTTCAATAATTTGCACTTTTGAAATTAACATGTTGGTATTAAAAAATTATAAAAAATGTCACTTTCTTAATAATGATCATAACCAATAAATCTAAAGTCGATTTTACATTGTAAGGAATATCTTTAATTGATATTTAAAGACCGTAATACACTATAAAAGTAACCAAAAAATCTGGTTTGTCCTTACAAAAGTGAACAGCATATATATATTTAATTAAGAGAGCTGTTAACAAGGATAATATTAGAAATTTGGTTGATATCTGGGTGAGTACCAACTGTAAAGTGATTGTCTGTCAATTGGCGACTTCTTTTCCCGCCAAGCCAACCAAAAAATATGTAATTTATATATCTTACATGTTACGTGTTAGTTATTTCGATATATTGAAAATATCGATATTTTTACTTCGATATATAGCGAATATCGATATCACACTTACGATGTATCGAATCGCGCATATATCGATATTCAAAAATAAATTCCCATCCCTAGCCCCGAGGAGTATAACAAGTTGCCTAATTTTCATTTATTTTATTCAGCTATTGCTAAGAAAATCGCCGACGCTGTATTGTATATGATTGTTTTGTTGTGTTATTTTTTTCTATTTTAGTATTTTACCTTTTCATCATCTTTAAATTTTTAATAATATTGCCGAAAATTGCATTTTAAGAGTTGCGTACTGTATTTCAACTACGTAGTATTTAAAATACTAAAAAGTAATGTTTAATTAAAATGTGACTTCCTTAAAAAAAAGTATTTGTGTTCAGTACTTCGAATATGTCAGAAAAGTATTTTCCCTAGCATTGATTATAGATATACATACATCTTTATAATTTGTGAGATAAATATTAATTTATCATGGAATAAATGATGTAATATATGTCCGGTTTAAAATTAGAAAGTGTCTGAAGCATTGCTATACAATATGATCGAGAACAAAAAGGTGTCTAGATAGGCATGGAAATCATTTATTTTTATATTAACAGAATTGTCCACTTTACATTTTAAATTCAGGGCCTACTAAACTTTTTTTCGATCATATTTTATTTTAAATGTATGTAATTTAGAAACCTACTAATTATCTTAAATATATACTAATAAATTCAGGTTAATTTAATATTATTTATGAAATTTATTTTATTAAAATTTGCAGTTTACAGTATTAAAAAAAATAAATTACTTTCAATTCTTATTGGCAAAACATTGATGTATACAAAACAAACTGTACAACTCCTCGGGGTAACCCCCGTTTCCCCGCCTAAAGAGGTGTTGGCTTCATAACAACTCGTCCTCGTTCAGACTCTATGTTATACTACCTCATTGGGATAGAGTGACGGGGTTACCACAGTTTTCACAACTTTCTCATACAAAACTAACAATCCAGTGTTGTAATAGATACATTTAAAACAATATCTAGATACAGATACAGGTACTTAAGAAAAATTGTATCTAGATACAGCTAGATACTCTTGAAAAAAAAAAAAACACTGAAAAATAAAAATACCGTATTTTTACCAAACAAACAGTGCATATTATTCAGTATTATACAGACTATTTAAAAATTGATGTTAAGTGTGAATATTCACACATTTCAGGGTTTCACAGGTATATAATAAGTGAAGGCGGCATGCTGAGTGTGTAGGACAAATTTTACTTTGTAGTAATCAAGGCAAAATGAACAAAATATAACTAGAATTTTGACAAAATAATTTCAACATAATAAAAATGCAAAAAAAAACAGAAAAAATAAAATTCACTCCGTACTCGAACTCGAAACCCTTCGTTTTCCAGCGCATTTTAGCTTACGACACCAGTGCTCTAACCATTACGCTATCGCACGCCTTGCATGTGGGTGTCTTACATTGGTATAACTTTTGTACTTTGTGAACCAAAAACCACAAAAAATGCGTTATTTTCCAAAAACATAATCTGATCAAAAATTCCAATTGTACTATTTCGGTTCACACCAATATACATTACTTAAAATTTTTTTAGATTTTTAGTTTAAACCATCTGGGCTACAGGGTGTGGGACAAAAAATTTTTTTTGCACAATTTTGGCAAAAATCGCATCATAATAATTTATTTTGCCAAAATAAAAATATGATCGTTAATCCACGTACTAAGGGCTTTCATTTGATACCATACTCAGAATTAAAAAAAAAAAAATTGTTTTCGATGAGCACATATTTGTTTATATTTTTAGGGGGATATGTTTTTTAGATTTTTCCTATGTGCGGGTCAAAGAGTTGTATAAGCATGCCAAATTTCAACTCTCTAGGTTTAGCCGTTTGGCTACAATTTTTACCGAACAGACAGACAGACAGACAGACAGACATACAGACAGACAGACAGACAGACAGACAGACAGACAGACAGACAGACAGACAGACAGACAGACAGACAGACAGACAGACAGACAGACAGACAGACAGACAGACAGACAGAGAGACAGACAGACAGACAGACGACAAAATGACGGTATAAGAGTTTTTTGGTCATACCTACAAAACCCTAAAAATGACCGTGACTTCAAAAAAGCCCACCAAATTCAAGGTAAAACACTATTCTACGGAATAATTTTGTACTAAATAACGTATGTATTATGTTAGTCATATGTGCCAACGTATAAGACTAATGTTAGCCTTATAGATACGCAGCTATGTTATTGTTAGGGGATGTTCCTTTCAATCAAATTTTAGCCAAATTAGAGCCAGACCTCAAGTGATAAATGCCTAAAAAAATATCAAAGTGTACTTTAAATCACTGGATACAATTTAAAGATCTTATTTGTCTTGTCCAAGGCCTCACAAAATCACGGTCCACTCCCAAATAGTTTTTTTGATAATCACTTTTATTCGGTATTTGAGAACTAAGAGCTTCCATTTAAGTTTTTTAAACAATTTAAATAATTTGCCAATTATCTCAGCGTTTTTGTCTGCATTTGCTTCGTATTTAAGTCTTCGTTTGATTAATAAGAAATATTTTACAGTGTGGAGTATAGTGTGGTGTGAGTAACTCAGTTCGTAACTATTGAAAAATATATTATTTTTTTAAATATTTTTATTTCCAAAAAAATACACGCACTATCTTAGCTATAAATACAAAAAATCCATAACATTACTAGTCATAATTTAACCATGAATTAAAAAAATAATACATTTTTTCAAAAACACAAAAACTGCCATATTTCTGATCAAAAATTCCTCTCGTACGATTCCGGCTCAGATCAATATACATTATCTATAATTGTTTAACCCTTTTTGGTATAAGGGTACGGGACAAGAACTTTTGCACATTTTAAATCCTGTTAAACGAAACGAATTTCAGAAAACTATCTATTGTTCCGTAATCTACGTCTTAAGAGCTTTCTTTTGATACCACACAATAATTTTTTTTAAATATATTTTTTTTTATCAACAGAAAAAAATCCACATTTTTCAAAAAATTTATCTGACAAAAATTCCTGTTGAACTAAGTTCATTACGGAGATTTTTCAAAAATAAAAATTTATTTGTTAATCCACGCATTAAGAGGTTTCATTTGGTATGCCAATCAAAATTTTAAAAAAATATATTTTATTTTATTTTATACATATTTGTTTATATTTATCCCGCGCTGAATTTTTTTGAACTCTATAGTTTTCCTATATGTGGGTCAAAAAGTTGTACAAGTATGCCAGATTTTAACTTTCTATGTTCAGCCGTTTGGTCACAATTTTTACCGTACAGACAGACAGACAGACAGACAGACACATGAGTGACGTTATAAGGGTTTGTTGCTGCTCATACCTACAAAACCCTAAAAATATCAAAAATTCATTTAAAAAAAATACTTCATGGTCAACCATATTAAAAAATTATCAAAGATTTGTATATTGATTTCTCGTCAGTGGATCTTTTTTGAAATGGCGAAAGTGGAAGTTACATATATACACTCTGTTCCAAACGGTTAGGCGGAACTAAGTGGGAATTTTGTTCTTTTAAGTTGTCACGAGAAGGGACCTGGCTTGGGTTATTTAATTTTTCACGTAGGAATGTCAAAATTTTAAATTTCAACAATGAAACCATGGAAACGAATGACATATGTCAAAATTAAATTATTTTTTTTAGGTATTTTAATGACAAAAAAATAAATAAATGGGAAATTTGTATTAAGAATGACACAAAAAATCAAAATATAAAGAAAATGACATTTTAAAATGATATTAACTTTAATCAAAAAATGTTTATTGAAAGTATGATGTACAAAGCTTAAACAAAACGGCCGAAAAGCACGATTTAAACGATGAAAGTAACTAGATTGCAAAATCTAGTTCCGCTTAACCGTTTGGAACAGACTTTATTTTTTGCATGTTAAATCGCTATGACCAATGTGTGTGTTCATCAGCCTGAAATTTTTTCTTTATTTTTTTTTAGTGGGGCCTCATAAATTTATACCACAAGAGACCTCCAGCGGACTTAGAACGCCACTGCTATCGTCCATGTCCCCGAATCCAATGATTTTCTCTCCGCGTCCCGCGTTAAGATCCGGAGAATAATAATTAAGATTCGCCCGGTCTTAGTCCATTCCGAGTAATAAAGCAATTACAAACATAGAAGCGAGAGAAGATGAATGGTAGATGGCGTCATCGCATCTCAGAATTGTTAAGAACGAAGGAAGGAAATTGTCGCAAAAGAATCTACAAACGCGTGCCGATTCCTTCGACCGCGAATCCTAATTGGGCGGATAACTCCGTCCGCTCGATCGGTCCGTGCGTCCAACGTTTTGTTTCTCATCCCTTCAGATACTTGGAAATTCAAAATGGGCTTTTTATTTATTTCCTTTTCCTCAGCGAGAAACGGAGCTGTATATAATTTATCTGATGTATTGTAGCGATGTCTAATAAATTAAATATCTTGATGTTGTTGTGCTGAAGCAATGTTCTGGCCAGAGAGGCAGGAGGCAGTAGCTTAGAGTGGTCCACACATTTCCATTAAAAAGTTAAAAAAAAAATCGTGACGGCCGGCCGTTACAAGAGAAGCAACGTTGTTGAAAACTTTGTAATTTACGACATTTTTAGATAATAAAATATAAAGCCCCGATGATCGGTATCACATTTCCATTTGACTATAACTTATCGCAGTTTTTTGTTATGTGGGTATTTTCAATAGTGAATCCCGGAGAATCAATGAACCATAATGAAGACCATAAATAAAGAGTAAATGGCGAATGGCCGACAGGCGAGGATTTTATGAACATCCCAGGAAACAATATGACAACACGTAAATTACGAAATTAGACAGAGAGGAAAGAGTTATTTTGAAATGTGTATGGGTATTGATTTTGCACGATTGAAATACCGCTGCATTTGCATCAGGGTTGCGGAAAATGTCGCGCGGCTGTCGGACGCGCGGTCACTCTCGCGGCTTCCAGCGGCTCTCGCTCCTGCGACCGCATGCCGGTCCACCGGACACCCCTGCTCGATGCGATGTTCGATGCCGTTAAATTATTCTCATCTCATAATTAGGACACATATAATTCAGACTCAATCATTTTTGGCATGCAACGTTCGCGGACGCACGAACATTAAACAGAATTATGACTAGTAATTACGGTTTGTGAGTAATGTCATTCATTACCAAACACAATAAATAATAAACACATTATAATGCATGCATACTGTATTCTTGATTAACAAAAACGATATATTTCTATTATGTCGAGCGCTGTGGCGCTTGTCAATAATTCCATGGTGTGTTTTAACGCGTCACGCGTTCTATACACCGAGTGCGGTCACCTTTCTTCCGGGAAGAACAAGAGCGCAGATCTGGCTCGGAAGACGCGGTGCTGATAAATGGAGCTTACCGATATCGCGATATTATCTGTTATATGAGTTATAAATACCCACGGATGTGAACTAAAGTAAAATTTAAATTTATAGCTACTTTATTCCGGGCCTTCATTTTATAATTGGTAACTGACATTGATATAAATTTAGGGACCGTGACTGAAATTGCGTCGTATCTTAAATCTGCCTGTATATCATAGTTTTAATGTGACTCCGCAGTGCGAAGCGCGGCTCGAACGCAGATTTCCTCATCTCAACACGCACAATTCTCTCTACGCACGACTCCATGTTTGTCTATAAATCCTCAACTCTGCTTCCCCATCTCGCACACCCCTTCCTTTATTGCTTTTATAGTTAAAAAGAGACGGGTGCATTTGGTGTCGTGTCAGCGGCGTCCCTTCCGCCGGGGGTCCGGTGCGTGTGTTTGCGGGGTGGTTGGTGCGGTCGCTTGACCGGACATGTCGTACGAGATGCCGCGGTGTCGGAGCGCTCGGTATCGGAGCGCTCGGTCTCGCGACGCTAGCTCACCGAGAAGACGAGCGGTGCCCGACCGCTCCCGCCTTCACCCGCCACAGTGGAAGCGGCACATTCTCACCCCACGCCAGCCACCAGCAAGCAGTAGCAGCATCGTCCGATAAGCCGTTATTCCGTCGTCCTGGCCCCGCTACACAAAGGCCTAATTAGCCATAAACTCCCTGATTTATAACGGCACAGAAAATGCAAATATGAAATATGAAAATGAAGATGGGTGTAATAAAAGTGATATACGAGGCTCCGCAGAGCCATTTGTGAAGGCGCCATGAGTCACTCGTCAGTTTTATGTGCGAACGTCCATCATTCTTTTGACAGGCTTCATTGCCGGAGAGCGCGGGCGAGCCCATTCCACGGCGACGCTCGCTCCGTACCGGGGTTGGGGGCAACCAAACCCCCGCACGGGGACCGGGGACGCCGCCGCCGGGGACCGTTAAGTATTCCGCATCAAATTCACACATAACGAATTATAACTCCCAGGGAAAAACACGGAGAAAAATTAAAATTCTCGCAACAACAGACAACGGCTGTTTGAGAGCTGCTCTGTCGATCATCGCATCTCTGTCCGAGTGTGGAAGGAGGATGTAGGAGGACGGTGGATTGCGGATGACAGTGCACGGTGAAGAGCAAGTGACACGCATTCATTGCGCAGTCCGAGAGCATCGTGAGTGTCATTCTGGCGCAGACAGGTTCCTCGAGGGAAGCTTTGTTCCTGCATTCAGACATCCTGAAATAATTATTTTTCTTAACTCTTCTTTTATGCATTCAGCGCGCAGGAGAACGACTTCTTGGCTCGAGTAAACATAACAAGAAACAGGAGGGAGATGGAAATCGAGCGCGGCACGATCCGTTTCTTTTCTCATTCTTATACAAACTTCTCGCCATCTAATTTTCAGTTAATCTCACTGAAACAAGAATTAACGATGCCGTTTGCAAGCATATGAAGGCTCTCATTTCACACGCGGCCATCCGTACAGCGCGCTCGCTCGGCGGTGAGCTTCGGCGAGCGGGGGCATTGGGGGACGAGAAGGGAAAGGGTGCCCGCCGCCGGATGAGCCAGGATCAGAGACAGCCCGGCTCTGTGACTGCGTGTGTTTGCGAGGGCGACCAAACTTTAACCCATTAACATTATAATACACTTAGTAAGAAGAAGGCAAACAAGGTGCGAGCAGCCAGGACCTCAGTTACAGTCGGATATGCTCGCGTTTATGGCTTCCCGGATCTCGAACTTGTAATTCGAGTTCTGAATCTGCCGTTTATGATAAAGAAGTAAAGTATATAGGCCTCTGTCTGTTCAAATCCCGCAAGAATTAAAGGATTCCACGGCGTATTCCCCCAACTAACACGTCGCTTCTTCCCATCTTAACACCTTAACCGGCGCAGCAGTAAAAGTAAGAAGCGGCGGTGCGGTGAAGAGCACGGTGAGCGGTTACAACATCAGTCGAACGGATGTGAAGTTTTGAAATAAATGATGAGCGGCAGAGATGGGCCCGAGGCCATGTTCCGTTGAGTGGCCGAGTCTGTAAACGTCTGTCAGCGCGTCTATAACCGATCCATCTGTCACAGAGGTTATCAGTGACAAGTGACAGAGCGCTATCAATTAACGCGCTCCCGCCTGATACGCTGCTTCGGCTCGGCGTTCATCGTGCTCACGGTGATGGCTGTCCGTTGCCCGTTGACCGAGATGGGCGCTCGCTCTCCGACACCGTGCTTTGCATGCAAACTCGACCCACGGCAGTTAACTTGAGTGCGCGCAAACAAAAAGAGGAAACGTTGATTAATTTTGTAACGGCTTTACATTACGGAGCATGTATACAAAATCAAATGCCTGAAGAGAATTGTAGTATTAAATATTAAAATCAATTGTGGGTGAAAGTTTTGCACGGCGTGTCATTCACAGCCACGGCCTCGTACGTTGAGAATCGCGCGTGTTTTCTGATGAAATTCCGCGCCTGTCATTATGTAATATGCGGGAGAGCGTGGAGAACGTAGGTGGCTGGCGAGTGGCGAGTGGCTAGCAGGTGTATGCACGGTGTCTCGTTGACGCGCGGTCTCCGTGAAAGAGAACGCGAGAAGGCAAACGACTGGCGATGCTGAATTGTGAACGCCAGAGGGATGAAGAGAGTCGGTACGAGGAAATTACTGATACGCGGCTGCCTGTCTGATACCGACAATTCTGGAAATTACACTAGAGAAAATACACAAGGGTATGCTAGCAAACAGGTAATTAACAAGTTTGATGGTTTTGCTTGTCTGCCACGAGTTTAAATTAAAATTGAAATGTTGACCTAAATGAAATTCAGAATAATAAATATGCGTGCAGAGAGCGAGCTCTCAGATCTTTGCAGTGACGCGACGAAAAGTCCTCGGGCTCGAGATAGCTTTGACGTACGCCGGATATACTGGGGTTGGGGTCGATCGGAGGATCGGGGCAAAGAACGTACTCGTGTCGCCCCCTCCTAACAGCCCTGACCGGCCGCTTGTCCCGCGACGACACGTGAGAAATGCACTCGAAAGTGTTGAATAATGCACGAAGTTGTGCCGAATGATTCTCGGCTGTCGGCAGGCCACAGCCGACATGTCCATCGTTTCCGAACATCCGGTAAACAAGGAAGTGCGGCGAGCACGGACTGGCGTCACTAACGTCTCGGACGCGCCAGCCACCTCGTTACGGCCACCGTCATTACAAATTGGAGCAAAGTGAGGACGCGTCAAGTCGCATTGTCTGAGGAATCATGCATACAAAGGCCCGTCTATTCATCACCGCACACCGGCCTCCGGGCCGCATTAATTGGAGACGTCGTGTTGTGTGTGTATCAATTGTTCGTTGCAGCGAAGATACGGGGCGGCGCTGCCCCCGGGGACTGACGGCCGGTCACTGCTGGAGGCGGCGGGGACGGACGAGTACATAAGAGGAGACGGCACGACACAAGACGAGACGTGCCGGAGTGACAGCAAGGCGACTACTAATCGATACCTCATGCAGCTGTAGCTGTCCGCAGTGACGTCACGCTGCCAGTCACCGGCTGCCATCTCGGATCTCTTCTTTACTCCAGTTCGCTGCATCACAATACACAGTCATCTCTCGAACGTTATTGCATCGGGTTCGAGAACCGTATAACACCGTATCCCGGTCCTCTCCACTACTGCATCTCCCTGCTCCGCACTCCTCTCGCCATCGGATCATCGACCTTCGTGCTTCGCTTCCTCACTTTATTAAAATCTCCCTTTGATTAATATGATCGGCCCAAATATTAATTACTTACGGGTCAACTAATCCACCGAAGATAATATATGGAGCACGTACATATACGTACAAACCGCAGTGGCTGCAAGGACGATCCAACTTTCCGAGTGGCGACGAACGGTGCGATGCCACTCAAGTCCGACCGGAGCGCCCGCTTAATTAGAAAAACGACCGTTTAATTCCGGGACACCGACACAACAATCAAACTCAAACAACCCGCTCAACAAAAAAATATACTCTCTCGTCCGCTCAGATTGATTATATTTTCATTTGTTTTAAAGTAGCTACAGAGATAACGACACGACCAGACAAAAATCGGCTTTAAAAAAGCTCATCAAACAAAATGAACGGTGAAAAATAGGGTGATGATAGAATTTATTGCGTTACCGGTGTCAGTTCGGCATCCATATTAACGAGAGTTGTAGCACGCCGCAACGTTTGCAGAAATGCAAATCTGAGTTTATCATTGACCGGATTAAAACAAATCGCGCGGAGCATCAGTCATCATAATATGGCGACTGCATCATCATGAGGCGGGCGTGCGGTACTGGCGGGGATCAAGCGTCCGTGGGTCGAGCGCCGACCGCAGGGACCGACGCTATTTTAACCCTATTGAATGGTGATCATATACAGTGGCGGAATCCCCCTGGTCACGACTATTTCGTTCTGTCGAGCTCAACATTACACTCGTAAACTAGATGTTTATTCCCGCAAAAACCGCATCGGGTCGCAAATCGACAGAGCGAGCGCCACACATCAGCATCAGCGGTGATACCACACACCGGCCGCCAGCTCCAACTGCTGCCGGCGCGTCAACCTCACTGACGCGGGATCAATCTATCAGATACACATCGACCATCCACCATCCGCCATCCGCCAAAGCTGCTGGCACGTTTGAATTATTTGATCGTTCCGTTGTTTTATGTTATTGTGTTTTCTACAAAATATGGTCGGATCACATGCTGATTATATTGATTATTACGACATGACGAGTGATCTATGGCCCGCTTCCTCTTTCTCACATGCAACACCGCAATCACTCGCTTACCACCTCTCACCACCGCTTACCGGCTCCCCTGCATCTCGCGGCTTTTTGCATCGTTCCGCCCCTCGCCCCGCGCCCCGTATCCCACCTTCCGATCACAGCTAATCAACGAAATATGTTCCGAGAGTAAGTATTAATTGCGTTTAATGTTCGGCGGTGCGGCAGCACCGTATAGCATAGGTGTAATCCGTTCTAAATCCATTATGTCGTATGAATTATGCCGCAATAACTAATAAATATATTTATTCGGTTATGCAGTGGTAAATGGTAATTACACTCGGGCAGAGTGTCGATGAGTAACACGCCTGTACATCTGCCAAGCGGCACTGCCATAATTTCGCGGCTATTTTCAAGCCCGTGTTTCAAGTTGCGATGTTAATCCAGGTCTCATTTGAATAGAGAACGACTATAATTAAACCGTCTGTTAAATACGTCCGTTCAAATATCAACTGTAAGCCGCGTTCGATCAAAGTGCATATTTTATTTACGTGCTGGAGGTGTTACTGCAGCCGGATCACTTCGGAGAGCGGTAACAAGCTCGAGTCGGACGGATTGCGAACGATACATGACGGACTCTCGGGGGCTGTTTGATTCACCGTGACAACTGCGACCGACAGACGCTTCACGATGAATCCTCGACAGTCGGCAAATAAAGCGCGAGAGGCACGAGCATCAGACGGGTGCTCTTTCCGGCAGAGACGTGAGACGAGAGGATCGTGCATGCAGAAGGTACGGCCCGTGTCGCCCGGACACCCTGTGACTGATGTATAGCGGCAACTCGGTCACATTTCACGACCACCTAATGACCAAACAAAATGGGACTTTTAAAAAGGCCACATTCTTCTAAAACGCGGGGAATTCTGTGAAGTAAATTGATAGCGCGGGCGAATAAAATGCCACGGAACGACCAAACGAAGATGTTTATCTGAGAGTCACGGTGCAATTTTGTTACAAAAAACTGTGCATTAAAGTCGGGGATGTCTCCAAAGTGGCCGTGAAACAAGTCAGCTTGTATCTCTATAAAATCACCGCCTGAATTTAAGACTCTTTTCGCTTCTCAGAACATGTAACTGCAACCCACAGAAAAAATATGTTTTAAACTGGAAATCTAATTCAGTACATCACAAAAAAAAAAAAAAAATGATGTGAAGTGTGAATTTTCACACATTTCAGGGTTTCGCATGTATTTAGTAACTGAATGATGATTATTTGGGATGCCAAAACAAATTTTATCTCAAAATATTTTTTTATGATTTTTAATTCGAATGCCTAATACCATTATTTAAGTGTCTAAATATGTGCAGTATTTTTTTTTTTTTTTATATAGCAAGGTTCATTAAGATTTTGAAAATTGCGCCTATGGCTTCCATTGGTTGCTTAAATCATAAACCCCGTCCTCTGATTTCGTATATATTCAAACATAGAATTAAATTATAATTTCAACACTTCCCACTGGTTATTAAATTTACGCTTTTAAAAATTAAATGCAAAATTTACCATAATATAACTAGAATTTTGACAAAATAATTTAAACAAAGTAAAATTGAAAAAAAACAGAAAAATTAAAATTGACAGGAATCGAACTCTAGTATTCAAATTACAAAGTGACGACACAACGCACTACGCTACGAGCGCTTACTTATCTACTATGTTACATAACGAATTAAATATTTAACGTATTTTAGTTAAAAACACAAAAAATGCGTTATTTTCCGAAAACATAATCTGATCAAAAATTCCTGTTGTACTATTCCGATTCACACCAATGTACATTACTTAGAATTTTTTCAGATTTTTAGTTTAAACCATCTGGGCTACAGGGTGTGGGACAAAATTTTTTTTTTGCACAATTTTGGCAAAAATCGCGTCAAAATAATTTATTTTGCAAAAATAAAATTTTGTTCGTTAATCCACGTACTAAGGGACTTTTTTTTTCGATGAGCACATATTTGTTTATATTTTTAGGGGGATATGTTTTTTAGATGTTTTAGTATTTTTCCTATGTGTGGGTCCAAGAGTTGTATAAGCATGCCAAATTTCAACTCTTTATGTTTATAATATCTTTGAATTTTTTTTTTTTTGCAATGATCCAATATTAATACGGACACCTTTATTTTGGACGTTTGCCATTGCTGATAGTACTAGGCTAGAATAGTACAATATAATGAGTATTAGTATCAAAAAGATATAATACTTCAAGAGTATATAAAAAAATTAATAAAATCGGACGTTTCGGAAACTGCTCAACAATCTGTTTCCGTCTTCAGCGATCACGAGAAGTGATGAGGTAAGTCTAGGTTTAGCCGTTTGGCTACAATTTTTACCGAACAAACACACAGACAGATATACAGACAGACAGACGACAAAATGATGGTATAAGGGTTTTTTGGTCATACCTACAAAACCCTAAAAATCATTACAACATAAAATATGATTCAAAATTTCAAATTAATAAATTTTAACTTAGCACACGCCCATTTCAAATGAAATGTTAAGAACTGCTTTCAGATGATAACACGAGAAACTAATAAATCAACAAGTGCAAGAAAGCGAGAGACAGAACCGTCTCAGGAAATATACGGCGGCGGGCTTTCATCTGCGACCGAACAGAAATTATTTTAATGACTATTCTGTATTTGCGATATCCTCTGATCAGCCACCGAGTAGAGATCATTCGGTGGACAGGAACATATCGCTCCGTGCAGCTCATTACTGCATCGCGAACTAGCGTGGATACAAGCCGTCAGCGCGCGCGTTCTGTTCGTGACGTACCTAGGTCAAGCTCCGTGCCGGGTGTCAGTCCACAGTGATTGAAGGTAATGAGAATTAAACACATTTAAAACGTTAAACTCGCTTAAACGGCTGCCCGAAGCTCAGCTCCGCGCCAGCCACGCCATGACAAATACGACAGAATTATTAACCTCTGCTGAACCGCGTTATGATACATCACGCTGCACTTATGCGTGTAATCAATCTGTCAAAATATTCGTACATGCGGTAGATATAACATCGCAAATCGCACAACGCTCGCTTCTACATTCTCTGTCCAAATACCTTTTACACAATTAAATAATGGTGCGAGGGCTATGCTAACGAGCCGTGTTTGGTTTGATGTGTCTCATTGAAAATTCAAACACTTCCAATCCGGTCTGATCACACACACTCGCTGTCTGCTCGTCACTCAGCTTATCGAGCCCTTTCAAACCAATCACCCTACTCGACACATTTCTCAACCTATATTTTATTGCTCGCATATTTAATTCGAGTGATCGGCCGCTGTATAAAACAGATTATTTAGACAATTTTACATGATTCCTTTTATAAAATTTTAAATATAAACTGCTAATAAAAAATAAATACAATATGATCAAAAAAAGTGTCGGGTTGGCCTTGAATTTTATTTTTAGTTGGTAATTTAATGCTGTTTATCGTTTTATTTATTTTTGTTGCGCATGATCATACTATGTATTTTCAATAATTATAATACAAATATATCTTTTTAACCACAAAGTTGGACGTCAAATGTCTCAAAAGATACATGAGAATGATATTGTCAACCTAATTTAAAAATAAATAAGTTCCATGGTTATCTAGACCAGTGTTTCTCAACCAAAAACGTACCGTGGACCAGTATAATATAGAATTTTATAACGCGGACCACTAATAATAATTGTTGGTTCATTTTTTGCAAGAAAACTATATTTAAAGTGCTACTTAATACATTTATTTTATTTGTAGAAAATCACAAAAAGTTTACAGAAAATAAACAAAATATAAATTATTTACATAAAAAATGTATAAAAATAAAAAAAACTGTAAAAAACACATATCAAAACTTTCGCTATAATTTTTCTGGGGACCACTGGTGGTCCGCGGACCACCTGTTGAGAAACACTGATCAAGACCTTTTTTTCTCGTCATCTATACCAGTGTTACACAACCGCCAATCCGCGAGATTTTTTGCCGGTCCACAGTATTATGTTTATGTGCAAGTTTATAAAACAAAATATTATGTTAATTTATAAAATACAATAATAATTACTTTCCACAATAAACTATACCTATATCAAAAATATGATGTTAGTAGTAGGTACAATTTATTACCTTTAGTCTTGAAAGGGTTAAAAATAATTGTTGTAATCAGTGCAATAAAAAATATAAAACTATTGTGATACACATTACTTTTTAAACTTGCCGGTCAGCGAATTTTTTCTAGGTCGCTTGTCAGTTCGCCATGAAAACAGGTTGGGAAACGCTGATCTATACTAATATATAAATTAGTTCGTTTGTGACCACTCAAATGTATATATGTCCCCTCCCAACTAAAGAACGGTTGGACTGGAAAAATATCCAGCTTGTTTATAGCATCATTTATGGTAAAATAGGCCAATTTTTATGATTTATCAGGGTCCCTTTTTTAAATATTTAAAACCAAGCATAATGTTAAAAATCATAAGGTTACAATTCCTTTAAAAACTATTAAATGCTTAAAACTCTGAAACTATTGATCCTACGAAAATCTGGTCTACACCAACGTGTTCAGAAAATCTTTCCGCAGACTTAAATCTCTTGTTTATGCATTAAAACTTCATAATTTTTATAATATACAATTGTAGTGAGGGTAACAAGCGCCGTTGATTTATCGTTTATGGTAAAATAGGCCTGTTTTTATGACTCACAGGATCCCTGAATTTTTTTTAAAATAATTAAAATTAAGCAAAATGTTTCAAATTATATGGTAAAAATTCCCTAAAAACATAAATACTTAATAGTCTGTAACTATTTATCCTACGAAAATCTAGTTTGCACCAACGTGTTCAGAAAATCTTTCCGCAAGCTGAAGCCTCTTTTCTATGCCTTAAAACTCCATCATTTTGTGAAAAAAGTAAAAACATTCAGGCGGCTCTGTCTGAGATTCGCATGTTTAGTGCATGCTCACGAAGTACAGGCAGTGTATGATAGGCACGGGACGTAGAGACGCAAAGAGGGAGTTGAAGCTTGGGTATGACAACGGGCATGCCAACTAGTGCTGTAAGTCAACTTTCAGCGCTGTCCAACCACCGCAACCGAGTTTTGTGCAACATGGCTTTAGTACTGATATGAATTGATAGCAAATTAAGTCGATATTTTTGTATTCGGCACATGCCATTTGACTCTTTGGCAAAATGCGATGACATTCAAATAAAAATTAACATTTAAAAAATACTGTGATGATACCACAAGTTCAAGAATCTCACACTTGTCAAAATATTTGTTTCTCTGAATGTTTACTGAAAAACGAAAGATATAAATCAGTTATTTTTAGAAATTTGGAAATTGGCTCGTCATCTAAACGGGGTATTTGCGTGATATTTATTTCCCAGTATTGTTTGTTCATTATACAGGACCGCGATGTGATATTCAGCTTATTGAAAAATCGAGGTGGGAGGTGTAGAGTGGATTATTTGGAGTTGAATGAGTGATGGGTGGCATGCTGGGTTGGGACGGGCCCGGCGCGGTCCGTTGACGGATCTAGTGCCCCGCAGATGATGGATTCATGTGTTACATCCTCCGCACCATGCCATGCCGCTCTCATTTCTTCAACACACAATTTACATCACAGCCGACAGATTGATATCTTCCATACGAAAACAAATTTCACAGGAATTAAAATAAACGCCGCAATATGGGATAGGTGGTAACAGTAGGATTTACAGCAACGCCGTGTCAAATATCTGACGTGAATTAGGTGTTATTTTGTACGATCCGTCCAGCATGTTTATTTTTAGACAGTGTTGCTGACTTCTTCACGTATACATGTGTGAGAACTGATGCCATGAATCTGTAATGCTTCTGGCCCAATTTATGTTTTCTCGGTTAGTGGATTGATTCCTTTTTATTTGCGGCGCGCCGAGCCATTCGTCTATAGTACGATGGAGTGTTCGGTGGCGGCGAAGACTATAAAACAGGCAGTCATCGCTAGCCCGCAGCCGGCAATAACACGTCGTTCGTAGGGTGTCAAGTGGCGAGTTGCGTGGCCTCTAAAATTCCCCCCGGCCTCGAGACATTTCAAACAGATCCACGAGAGATATTCCGAAGTCGGTCAACCGTCGACCGTCGTTGCGCTGTTTCGTGAATACATCTCGCGAATGTTTTATATGGCGAGGCATTAGTAGGAGTAGAAGTCGGTCGGGAATGGACTCGGCGCTATAAATTAAACGAAATGAAAGACAAATCGCGGTCGGTGTGTCTGGGGCTGTGATTGGTGCCTCCCATCAGGCGCCAGTCCTGTGATGAACAGCTCCCGTTGGCAGTCGTAGACGCGGCGGCCGCTCCTCGCACTACGACACATACGTACACGTCCGAGCGCCGGCCACAAACTAACTGCTCCGACACCGCACAGACCCGATCATCATTTATGCCTATATATGCCTTTTCCAACTTACACATACACTTTTTATCGACTTGTTTATCACCTCGCCTCGCTGTCGTCTCATCTCATCTCATCCATTTCATTTACATTTAAATTTAGAACGACGAGGTAACAACATAACGTAAACTCGGATCATTCAGTCTGTTGTCCTTACACTCCGCGTTCGCCGTAGTAAATCTATTAATAACGGAATCAATCGATCACACTTCAACGAGTGGTCGTCTGGACTGTTTGGTCGGTGGCACAAACTACAAACGCATTCTTTCCGTCCACCAAACATACGATTGCCACACCGGAATAAATGACGTTCTCATATTTCTGTTTGTCATAACGAACTTTTGATTTATTCCGAGTGAAAAAATTGAAATGTAGCAGTTTGAGTTGTGCAAGCGAGAGTGCGAACAGTACATGAAGTGTAGTTGGAACTGGCAGCTACACAGGCACGTAGGTGGTTAAAGTGGTGTAAAAAAAGGCCAGTGTCACATCGCAACAGTCGAGCACGTCTTTGCTAAACAGAAGCTGTCAGTCTAGAGAGTTCGCCTGTTAAACAGATCTGTACCCCCGGTACGGGGGTGGTCGTTCGGGTTGCAGTCAGTCACGGACGTGTAAGTAGGTGAACGACGTCAGGCGCGAATGTATATACCTGTCACGTCAAACGGGTCAGGTCGCCATGCCAACCGACTTGAGAAACGGTCACTTTCGGTTGGACGTTGCTATGACGACCGGTTGTGAACGTGTGCCTCACCTAGCACACTGCATTGCCGGTGACGCTGGCACCGTTTGAAAGATGCGAGGATTTCGTTTCTTGGAGTTAAAGTCCCGCGGCTGATAGGGGAAACTGACCAAGTACAGCGGGATCCCCTGCTGCCGTCCAGAAGAGTAATCGAACATAAAATAGTGCACATGTTTCACAGTTAACGGCTGGCCGTCGGCAGTTCATTCTAATGATGCCGTCATTAATGTGCATCAATCAGACGGTAGCGCGGACCATTGTCAGTTAGCAGGAGCTGCCGGAGACAAATCGATACAAATGCGGAGGCGTGTGGAGACGTTGAAAGAGAGCGAGTGTCGGACAGAGCCGCGGGACGAAGCGAGACGGTAGCGCGGTAGAACGGCGGGATGAACATTGATTGAATGACTGACAGGTGTTCCTGCCTGGGCCGATCGATATGGTCGCCGCCGCTCGTCTCCGTCCCCTAGACAGCCACCCCCTGCTGGCGCATCAGTTGCACTCGCCGCCTCGTAACACGACAATGAATCACTTTCTATGTGTTCTCTTCCGTTCCGTTCCATGTCTCAGACGACCAAGGTTGACGTTCTCATAAACACCAAATCACTAAAACTTTAATCCGTTTTTGCTCCGCGCTTTATTTTTATTTCTTTTCACTTGAACTGACTAGATCTCCAACTCAAAATATTCCATTACATTTAAAAATTATTTACATGGTATATCACCCCTTTTTTCTTTCACAAACGAGATATTTGAACAAATTGAAAAAAATGATCATCAAAGTCTACCCAAAGAATCGAATGGTAGTACTGAAACTTTTCGGGACCAACCGCAAGTACAAGATATCAAAGACAACTTTGATTTTTTAAATGGTAACTTATGTCGAGTTGGGTATCTTTGGACAGAACTTCTGAAAAGAAAGAACTATTATTTAAACATTTTTTTAATATCTTTTACGATTTAAGAAAAACTATTAAAAACACCTATTACACATACATACGAATTTATTGCTAATTATGTGGTACATAAATATTAGAGAGGTTCGTTGGTCTTAAAAAAAATCTCATTTCTTGTAGTTCAAGAAAGGTTTTCCGAGCGTAAAAATAAAAAATAATGTAGTAAAATAGAACGTAAAAAGTAAAATATATAAGAAATGTTTAAGCTAAAGTTATTTCTTTTCTAAAGCCCTTTCCAAAGATACCCAATTCAATACATAACATTTAAAAAATCAAAGTTGTCCTTGATTTTCTTGATATCCTCTACTTCCGGTTTGTTCTGGAACATTTCAATACTACCATTCGATTCTTTGGGTATATGTGATGAATTTTTTTCTCAACTTGCTCCCACGTCGGGTTTTTGAGAAAAGAAAAGGGTTGGAAATGAACTTTAAGTTTTATTTTTACTCCCCACTCTCACCAATGTTCCCGAAACTTATCTTTGCCATGACCTCGTCCACTTCGTCCCGCCAGGATATTCTAGTCCTTCTTCCTATGGGACTCCATTCAGTGATGCGATTAACCCATCTTCTAATATATAACATCAGTTTCTATATCCATTCTATATTTAATTTATTCATTCCTTGCTCTCTATATTCCTTATACCTTGAACAGGAGTCGGCAGACGGAGATTCGCGAGCCGCATGCGGCTCTTTGAGGATATTCATGTGGCTCTTCACTATTAATGGTCTATACCAGGGGTCGGCAACCTGCGGTTCTGTTAGAAAATTTTGGGGCTCTTTGAAAATTGGCTGGTTTTTATTTTAATATAATTTATTTTTTAATTTTCAACTTTCTGCCTGTAAAAAGGGAATACTGCATATTGCCTTTTAGACGAAATAATTTGTTTCGAAAAAAGTAATGTGTATTTGTGAATGTTTTACGTGCAGAAACATTTTTACATTTTATTAATTTACAAAAAGGACAATAACAACGTTATTAATGCAAAATTTTTTGCACAAACTATTGTTAAAATGCAAGAAGCTTTTGGAGAAAGATTTTAGAAAATATAAAGCTACACTAGCTTTTTTGACAAAACCGATTGAAGCAGATATGCAGCAATTTATCACCATTCCCATTGATTAATCGGGTCCAATTTGAACTTCAATTAATGAGTTTGAAATCCAAAGATTTATGGAATAATATATTCTTAAAACTTAATTCTGAACTGGAAAGTTTAGAAAGAGAAAAGTGATTTTTTTCTTCCCTGCATAAGTGGACCGAAATTCACAATCTTCAAAATGTAGATAAAATTGTTTTCGAAGCTTGGAACCGTCTTCCAGAATCGTTCAGTCATTTAAAAAATTATGCTTTTGGACTATTGACAATTTTCGGATCGACATATTACTGTGAGCAAGTCTTTTCACATACGAAATTAATAAAGAATCATTTAAGAAGTAATCTTACTGACCTGAAACCAGGGCCGGATCAGAGGTCGGGACTTCGGGGATTTTTCCCGAGGCCCCGCGCTTAATGGGAGATATTTCTAACAATTATTAGTAGCTAGGGCAAGTTTTTAACACCAAATGCATTATTTTCCCGAGGCCTCTCGAAACTTTAGTGCTGCCTTAAGTTAAAGATTACTGAAGATTCACCAAATATTGAAGTCTTATCGAACACTATGCAGGAGCAATCATCCCATTAAAAAAATTATTATATTGTAATATACTGGCAAGTGCAATAGGTATCGCAAACTAAACGCATAAGTAAATATTAATTTATTGTAATACTTGATTTATTTTAAAACAAATAAACAATTTTTACGTTTTTTTTTTTTTTTCTTAAATATAGCATATATATTTTAGCGGTTCTTCCATGTTATTTTTTTTCAGTATAGATTTGGCTCTTTGTCACCGAAAAGTTGCCGACCCCCAGTCTATACTAGTAAATGTTGAAAAAGCGTTATACTATTTAATTATTTTATTTATTTATTTATTTATTTATTTATTTATTTAATATTTAATAAAATTTTTATGCCGGCCTCACGACCTCAGTTGTGACCGACCTATCGGGAACTCTCCCGGTGTCCTGCTGGCCTAGTCCGCCACTGTGCAAGTTGTCTTTTGTACATCCAATCTTTGTTCATCTGGTTGAAAGTTATTTCGTGATACTTAGCCAAGTTATTTGAATATTTTCGTACTGTTTAAAACTATGCAATATACCTCTCTTTCCAAGTTTTACTAGTACAATATAATTTATTACTTTCCAATATGCAAACAAGATCATATTACTATTTATTATTACATGTTGTAATATACTAACAAAATAAAAAATACATCGTTTTTAAAATAAACGGTAAACATATATCTTTATATCAACTCATATTTTTAAATTTAAATTCTTTTTTATGTTTAACAAATCGCTAAATACAAATAGTCTGAATTTATCTTCCGGTAAATGCAAATATAAAATATTATTACACAAAACACTCTTTCTCTTTCTCTCTCTCTCTCTCGAAGCCAGTTTACAGATTAATGGCAAAACCTATGAGATCCTTTGTGCTTTTAAATAGGCGCGCTCCCAGGAATTTTACTTGGGGGGGGGGGGAGGCTCAGAAGACAAAATTGGTTTTAAAAAGGTAGGAACAGGGCAATTATTTGGCAACAAGTGCTGGCCTAAAGCACTTGTATCTAAAAGCACCTTGTGTCTAAAATTCAAGTGTATTCCTTAAAACCACGTATTTTTCGAGTTCGGGGGGGGGGGCTCAAGCTCATGATCCCCCCTCCGGGTGCGCGCTCTCTTTTAAATATCTCATTGTTTCGTGGGATTAAATTTATTTTAAATTAGCCTAAACATTTCACTACTAGATAAAGCATCCTCTAGTGTAGGCCCGGGCAAATAGCGGCCCACGAAGCATATTATAAATTATTGTGTCCTGCAAAAATATTACTCTCTGTCCAATATTCTTTCAAATTTTCATTCTTTCCAATTTTCTTTTCAATTTTTACCGACCGCTAACATATATAAGGAAGGTATTGTGATAATACCGATTTTGACATTTCGAGATTTCGATGGATCTCCACGAATTAAGTTATATAACGTTTTGACTATTTTTAGCATGATGTCTGTCGGTCTGTTTGTCTGTCTGTCTGTCAGTCCGTGTACACGTGCAGAGCAAATTCGACTAAAAGGATTTTTCGCGGGTAAAAAACATGTTTTCTAATTTTAAATATTGTTTTTGTTACGAAGGATGTTTTATAAATTTTAAAAGATATTTTTAAATCAAAACGTGTATTTATTATACAAATTAAAGAAAAAAATCAGCTGTGGCCACCGCAGGACTTACCGCCATCACAAAGTACTTGTTTAATTTATGATGTTTTATCAAAAAACGTCTCAAATAAAAGTTATTAGTTATTGCATTTATAGCAACTTTTATTAAATAAATCTTTTCGAAATATTTTTCTGTTGCTAAATATTCGCAAAAATCTTAAAATCGACACGAGTAAACTCCCATTATAATCAACCGATTTTTACTGAAAGTTGATCAACTCATGCCATTGATGTCAAAAGCTTAAATATGCAGTTTCATAAAAATCCTTTCAGCCGAATTTGCTCTGCACGTGTACACAGACAGACAGACGGACGGACAGACAGACCGACAGACATCATGCATAAAGTAGTCAAAACGTTATGTAGGGACTTCAATTCGTGGAGATCCATCGAAATCTCGAAATGTCAAAATCGGTATGATCACAATACCTCCCTTATATACGGAGGATTATTTAATGGCGAGACGACGTCACTGGAAATTTTAATAATTTGCCGTTTCATACACTTCGTAGCAGGCGATTATGCGCGCATGCGCATAATCTTTTTTTCTTCATAATCAAATTTTCTTCAAGGTTATTATAGTCATAGTATTCAGCTAGGAGGCACGTAAAATTCGTTGACGTCGTCTCGCCATTAAATAATCACTCTGTATGTTGGCGGTCGGTAAAAATATTACATGATCATTTTACAATAAACAAAATACAATATGTTTATATATACGAGTAGTAAGAGAAGATTTGAATCTCATAGTATGGAAATTGTATTACAATTAATTATTTAAATATACAGAGACTGAGTAAAAACATTGCTCAATCAAATAATTCTTAAATTTACGTTTAAACATTTTACAATTAGATATGAGTTTCAAATCTTCCCCTGCACTATATCTTCCACTGTGTTATTCTGATATGACATAAAATAAAACACATGAACAATAATTGCTTTGTATGTATGCATTTATGAAGAGGACATTTAAGACATGTGCGTGCGTGTGTGTTGACACCGACTTGTCACTTGTAGACGTGTGCGTGTGTGTGGGTTAAATAAGAGCATAAAGATGACAGGGACAGAAGACACATGTAATGGTGTGAGTGTGTTGATGCATGTATGTTTGTATGTGTGTTAGTTGGCGAGAGAATCAGCGACGCATGTCACGTAAAGCTTGTAAACCCTCGCGTGCCGAACTGACGAGTTGCAAATAAAAAGCAGAGAAAAGTGAGTGAGAAAGAAAGAGTGGGTTATTCTAGAGACCCGAACCGCACGACAACTAACTCGTCTTCTCTTGTTGCGTATAAATCTCAACCGTAGAGCAAAACCTCGTGACAAGTAACAGTTCCGGACGAGTTTGTCCAATGAGATTGTCTTTTCTAGTCGGCTCAGCAAGTTACGCCCGCAGTTGATGGTGGTGTCCACCTCGTTGAAATACTGCTTGACGCCCCTCCCGATAAGCCGTTTAATTAAAATGCTGTCTACTACAGGATTGATGTAAGAAGACTGCCCCTTTGCGCGAGAGATCCAAACCAGAGATCCGAGTTCATCCGTTGCCGTGGCTCAGCTCTAACGCTGGGAAACGTTCCACCAGATCACTGACTTATGGCACTATGTCTAATATATAATAGCGAGGGCGGTCTCTTAATGTATTCCAACATTCAGTTACGGCCAAGAACCGCGACTACTGCCATCTTTACCAATTCTAACCCGACCACCATTAGACAACATCAATTTCAACAACTAACTGAATTAATTTTTTTCAACAAAAAGAAAAAAACAGAATAAAAGAACAATAAAATTCTACAGATAAACCACAGAATAAGATAAAACTGTATTGTCAACAGTGGTCGGCATATTTTATTATTTTTTTTAACCACGAGGGCTTAAAGTAGAGCAGGGGTGTCCAACACACAGCCCGCGGACCGTATCCGACACGATACTAAGTTTTAAATGGCTTCAAGTGTTTTTCTAAATGTCTCTTCCCTCTGTTCTTAACCCTTCACAATTCAGTTAACTAATGTAACAAAAGTCTTTAATTTTTTTTACAAAAATCTAACCTAGAATATAATGGGGTAGTCAAACACCACACCATACCAATTATGTGAATAAAAATCAGTTAGTTAGTTAAAATTTTTGGCGCACAGCAACAAAGGCTGTTTGTGCCTTGAATAAAAATCACTGTAGCTGTTGAAGGTTAAGTGTTTTTTTCTAAATTTCTATTTTCCCTTGTCATAGTGATTTTCTGAATTTTTATCCTCCTTGTTCTCAAGGTAATTTCCGAATTTCTTGCCCCCTTCCTTTTCAAATGTTATTCTGAATTTAGCCCCCTACGTTCTTAAGTGATTTTCTGAATTTCTACCCCCTTATATTTAGAGATATTAAGATTTTGTCCTCCCCTCGTCTTCAAAAGATTTTCTGAATTTCTCTCCCCCCTCTTTTTAAAATGTTATTTTAAATTATTCCCCTACGTTTTTAAGTGATTTTATGAATTTCTACCCCCTGATTCTGAAATGATTTTCTGAATTTCTTTCCCCCGTCCTTTTCAAACGTCATTCTGAATTTGTCCTCATACGTTCTTAAATAATTTTCTGAATTTATACTCCTGGTTCTCGACAGATTTTCTGAATTTCTACCCACCCCACTGGTTCTCAAGTAATTTTTAGAATTTCTCCTCTCCTCGTCTTCAATAAATTTTCTGAATTCCCATTTCCTTTTCAAATGTTATTCGGAATTTATCTCCCTCCGTTCTGAAGTGATTTAAAAAAAATTTCCCCCCTTGTCTTCAAGAGATTTTCTGAATTTCTATCCCCGCCTCGTTCTCAAGTTATTTTCTGAAATTTTCACCCTCCTTGTTCTCAAATATTATTCTGAATTTATCCCCCTAAGTTTTTAAGTGATTTTCTGAAATTCTACCTCCCTCTCCTCAAAATATTTTCTGAATTTCTTTTCTTCCTGGTTCTCAAGTGATTTTAAGAATTTCTCCCCCTCATCTTCAAGAAATTTTCTGAATTTCTATTCCCGGTTCGTTCTCAAGCGATTTTCTGAAATTTTCTCCTCCCTCGTTCTCAAATGCTATCCTGAATTTATCCCCTACGTTCTTAAGTGATTTTTTGAATTTCTACCCCCCTGTCCTCAAGAGGTATTCTGAATTTCTCTCCCCCCTGGCTCTCAAGTGATTTTAAGAATTTTTGCTCCCCTTGTCTTCAAGATATTTTCTGAAATTCTATCCCCCCTTTGTTCTCAAGTGATTTACTGAATTTTTCTCCCTCCTCGTTCTCAAATATTATTCTGAATTTATCCCCCTTCGTTCTTAAATATTTTTTTTAAATTTCTACCTACTCTCCTCAAGAGCTGTTATGAATTTCTATTCCCCATTGCTCTGAGGTGATTTTAAGAATTTGTCCCTCTCGTCAGATTTTCTGAATTTGTATGCCCCCTCGTTCTCGTAATTTTTTTAATTTCTCTCCTCGCCTCTGTCTGCAACAGATTTGCTGAATTTTAATCCCCCGGCCTGTCCTTGTAATGTTTTTGACCCCGGTCCAACTTAAACCCGCTACCGTTTTATAGTAAAATGCCGCAGTATTAATTCCAATTTGCGAAAATACCTCGGGACATGAACTTTTTTGGCAGGGCACCGTTCTCTGTACATTTTTACCCACCATAAGTATTCTTAAGAAACAAAATGTACACCGTATGAAAACCACAGAAATATATGGAAAGATCATATATTACTTGTTGATTCTGTTGTATTATTTTTACTTACCGAGCTTAATATATAAGGGGCAAGTATTGTTTTTTTAATTCGATACTATTTTTGAATTATTTACAAATACCCTTTATTTCCAAATTTTACATTTTCTTGCGTGTACAGTGTAGAATCCTCTTAATATCTGTGTATAGTTAGATACTCAGCTGTTGAATTGATGAAAGTTTAATCTCATTTCATTTTTCCATAAGTAAACTTTTTCCTTGGTTCTTTAAAGTTCACCTTTTTCATTTTCCATCAAGATGCGCTGATGAAAAATCTGTAAAAAGTGACGTATCTTTCATTTTTGGTGAATTTCTTCATTCATATCTCATTTTGTTGGTCGCGTTTGTTCCTTCGTTAGACAATGAGTTGATCAACGCTTCGGTTCGATGACAGCTCGGTAATTCACAGCCACCAGACATCGTTCATCTCCGGCTTGGCTCGGTTTTGATCTTCATCTGTCATTTCCTTAATGAGATCTTGCTCCAATCTGCTTCGTGGCAACTTCAATCTCTCATTACTATGAATATTCTTTGATAGTTGTATTTCTAATTATCTTTATTTTTGGAAACCCAATTTACATCAATCTTGAAGTATTTTTGATTAGAAATCTCAAGTGAGGACGCCCTGTGTTCCAAGTTAAAATTACTTTTATGAGATACGATGTAAGCTTATATTTAGCAACGTCATTTTAATAATGACAAACCCTCCAATCCATTTTTATCTTTAGATGATTTTATATCATATAATACCATTAGATACATTTTATATTAGCAAGTTTTCTCAACACAATAACTAAAAAAATAAAATAAAATATGTGAAGTGTGAATTTTCATACATTTCAGGGTTTTGTGGATATTTAAAAAGTATAAGATGTATAAAAGTATAGAGAGCAAACAAAAGTATGTGACGTCATCAAAAGAACTGCTCGTCTTAAATTAAGTTGGGCTGGACATGTGGCTAGACTTCAAGATGGACAAAGCAGATCCTAGACTGGAGACCCAAAGATACCAACAGAAGCAGAGAAAGACCTCCAAATAGGTGGACGGACGACACAAAGAGAGTTGAGGGGTACTGAAAATTTAAGGCACAAGATCGGTCCCAATGGAAAAGGCATGGAGAGGCCTAGGTTCAACAGTGGACAAAAAAGGTTGATTAATAATGAAGAAGTCAACAGAATGCTGGATTAGGACAATATTTTTTTATAATCACATCAAAATCAGTAGTTTTTTTATGATCATTTTTATTCGTTATTTGACTGCTGAGAAATTCTATTCAATTTTTTAAACTAAATTTAAATAATTTACGAGAATTTTGTCACAATAAAATTTAAGTTAGAAAATCCCACCGTTTTTTTCAGCATATTCTTGTTATCTAAGTCTTCATTAAATTAATAAGAAATATATTGATAAATAGCTTCATATTTTTTCAATTTCATAAACGTATTTCTCACTATTAACAATGTGCTTTTTGATTTATAAGTATTTTACTACTATAAATGATTAATTCCTCTTTGATACTTATACAAGACGTACAACAGCAAGCGGAGCTTACACACATGAACTCGATTCTCAGCTGTTAAAAGATATTTTATTTTTTAAAAAAGACACTATTTTAGCCATATATACAAAATATCGTTAGCATTATTTGCAATAATTATGCTATGAATTAAAATAATAATTAATTTTGTCAAAAATCAAAAAAACTGCAATATTTTCCGGTTTAGATCAATGTACATTACTAAGATTTTTTCAGATGTTTATTTTAACCCGTTTGCGTTAAAGGTTGCGGCAACTTTTTTGAAAAAAATCGTGTTAAAATTAAAAAAAATGTAAAAATATAATTTAGATTCCTTAATCTACGTATTATGAACTTTCTTTTGATACCACAAAATACATTTTAAAAAATCAGCTGTGGCCACCACAGGACCGACCGCCATCTTAAAGTACTTATATAAAATACATTCTAGCAGCAGAGTAGAAATAACTTGGCCTAACATTTTCTAACAGAGATATTATTTATCATGACCATGGAAACGTTACATATAAGTATGAAAAAATTGAGACAAAAATTATTCAAAATTTTTCGTTTTATCAAAAAGCGTCTCGAATCAAAGTTATTAATTATTACTTTTGTAGCAACATCTGTTCAATAAATTTTTTCGAAATATTTTTCTGTTGTGAAATATTTATAAAAATCTTAAAATCGACACGTGTAAACTCCGATTTTTAGTCAACCGATTTTTACCAAAAATTGATCAACTTGTGTGCCATTGATGGCAGAAGCTTAAATATGAAGTTTCATAAAAATCCTTTCAGCCGAATTTGCTCTGCACGTGTACACAGACGGACAGACAGATAGACGGACAGACAGACGGACAGACAGACAGACGGACGGACAGACAGACTGACAGACATCATGCTAAAAATAGTCAAAACGTTATGTAGGGACCTCAATTCGTGGAGATCCATCGAAATCTCGAAATGTCAAAATCGGTATGATCACAATACCTCCCCTATATATGTTGGCGGTCGGTAATAATAATTTATATAATAAATAATCGGGAACAAAAAAAAAAAAAAATCGATATTTTTCGAAAAAATCCCATTAGTGTACATCGTTGAGAAATTTTTCAGATTTTTAAACTAACCCTTTCGAGAAACAGGGTATGGGAAAAATAAAATCGTGTAAAATTATTGGTTTTTTTTTTTTAAATTTTGCTTGTTTATTTACGCGTCAAGAAGTTTTATTTGATATCCAACCAAACTTTAAAAAAAATATTTATTTGAAGTCTCAGTATCTTTCGTATATGTGAGATAAAGAACAGTATATGCGTGTCAAATTTCAACTCTCTAGAACTAGCTGTTTTGTCACAATTTCTACCATACAGACAGACAGACCGGCACATGAGTGAGAGTATGCTGTTTTTTTTTTTTTTGTCATACCTATAATACCCTAAAAACAGGAATTCACTCGTTGCGCCATACCTGGTAACCGAATAGGAGAAACAGCGACTTGATAAGATATAGCTGTCATTTGTGAATTGACTTTACCCTGAATGTTTCTCTTTTTATTCCTTTAAATTTTATAACAGTTTTTATAATTATGTTTTCATAATCACGTCGATATTTTAGATGAGCCAAAAGAGTAGTGTGCTAAAATTTTGTTTCAAACTTGTAAAAACGGCGACAGAAACACATGAACTTTTAAACAGCTTTTGGAGAACATGCACCGAGTTAAACTGTGTGTTTTAAGTGGCTCGGGCGTTTTAAAAATAACAGAAATTCAATCAAAGATAATGAAAGATCTAATGATAGAGAACTAACTAACCTCTTTAAATAGAGACAAAGAGAATGAGGATTTTAAAAATTAGGATCATTAGTTTCTCTCACATTCTTAAAACTAACTATCAATCAAAAGACATTTTTTTAATTTAATATTATAAATCAAGTAATCGATTTTAGTGAACTTAAATTTTCTTCTGGATAAAAATAGTCACCTTTGTCGAATTAATTGCTATTTATCCTTCGTATGTTGCTATTTCCCCTGAAATATAACAGAGATAATCTAAATGTACCATTAAATACCATTTAATGGGGGGATGTGACATTACCGCACCCCTGACTGAGGGGAGAATTTTCTATACAAAACAATGGAACAAAGAGGGCACAAATATAGGAATAAGTTGTGAAGGAAAAAATCAATTCAATCACTAGAAAAATATTTAATATTTTCTAAAAGTATAATAAAAAACTGACTTAAGTGTGAATAACTAGTGATATGCCGGATCACATAAAAACCAGATCAGTTTTTTTTTTTTTTTTTTAGTGGGGTATCAAGTGAAACTTCTTAATGCGCGGATAAAAAATCAATTTTTATTTTTGAAAAATTAATTTTTTATGGTTATTTTGAACTTATGGTTAATTTATCCTTCCCAGAGGATTTTTCGAATTGATCTAAAAATCTCGATTTGATCTAAAATTTTTTCGATTTGATCTAAAAATCTCAGTTACATACATTGATGAGAATAGTTCTACAGCAGTTTTTGGTCAGATTAGTATTTCGAAAAATATAGATTTTTTTGTCTTTGAAAAAAATAATAATTTTTTTAGCATATATTGCTTTAGCAAGATTGAATACCAGTCGGCCAGTGGGAAGACCTCGCAAGTGATGGAGAGATCAGCTAACCGAAGATCTAACAAGTATTGGTATACAGGGTATTTGGCAAGACCTGACAATGAATAGATCAAGATGGAGGACTTATGTTAAGCCAAAAGTCAACCTGACTGATATTTTGTGGTATCAAGAGAAAGCTCATAATACGTAGATGAAGAAACAGAATATAGTTTTTTAAAATTTCTTCACTTCTGTACTAAAAAACTAACTGCTAAATAACTAAATATCTAAATAACTAAAAAAATTACTATCCCGTACCCTTTAACCCAAAGGAGTTAAACTAAATATCTGAAAAAAATTTAAGTAATATACTTATATTGATCTGAGCAGGAAACATAGGAAAGAATTTTTTTATTAGATTGCGTTTCTGGAAAATACTGCAATTTATGTGCTTTTGACATTTTTTTTTTTTTAATTCACGGCTAAATTATGGTTAATAATGTTATGGATTTTTTGTATTTATGGCTAAGGTAGTGTAGATCTTCTACTGAAATTAAAAATATAATAAAAACAAATTAACAACTGAGAATCGAGATCATGTGTTTAAACGCATTGTTTGCAACTCATTGTTTGAATTATTTTAGTTTTTTGTTTTTACACTATCAAAAAGGAATAAATCATTTATATTAGCGAAATTCTTATAAATCAAATAACACATTATTAATAGTGAGAAATACGTTTCTAAAATTGGAAAAAAAATAAGCCATTTATCGATATGTTTCTTAATAATTTAATAAAGACTCAGATACGAAGCAAATGCGGAATAAATCGCTAGTATTGTGAATTTAAAATTTATTGTGACGAAATTTTAGCAAATTATTTAAATTAAATTTAAAAAAATTAAATGTAAGCTCTTAATACTCAAATAACGAATAAAAATGATTATCAAAAAACTGTTGATTTTGATGTGATTGTAGAAGAAATATTGTCCAAGACATCCAGCATTCTGTTGGCTTATTAAATAAAATAAATAAATAAATAATAGTAGTAATAGGTATCTAACGCCTGGACTAGCGTATAGGGGCAGATACGGTAAGTTCCCCGTTTCTAGAACGCCGGCCATAGATATTAAACCCACGTAGTTAGTGTGACGTTTCGACCGGTCCTATTATCACTGTGTAAACAGGGATAATTTTACACTTAATAAATACAAAACCCTGAAATGTGTGAAAATTCACATAAAAAATTTTAAGGTTTCGTAAACCTGCAACCAAAGCAGAAGCCCTCATTACTTGGTCCATTCTGCACACATGTTATATTTTATTGTATACTATAAATTTTTGAATTTTTGTAACAAACAGTAACAAGTAGATTTTTTTTTTTCTACATAAGTCAAAAAGTACGTAAGTTGGGATCCGTCTATAATTTTCTATCTTTGCCTACAAAGCCTAATGGAACCTTTTATGTCCGTAATGTCCACCACTGGTAATTATCAATATGTATTTATGTTTGATAAAACCACAAACCATATGCATCAATTCATGAAAACCATAATTCGTCATGTTCTACACAATCTTAACCGCAACAGCATTGGTAGTGTCTAGAATTACGTTCCTATGTAGTATTAACCACTTGAACCAGCCACAATCTTGCACTTTCTCAGAAGCTTCGACATTCCAAGGAATTCAATGCCAGTTGATTTTATAAATGGCTGATAATTTACACTAAGATCTTTGGTTTTTTGTTCAAGTTTTTGCTGTTTTTTTAGTGTAGACAACTTAACTCACTTAGGTGTAACGCTTGTTGCATATCCTAATAGTTATACACAAAAATATAGTGGAATGTGTATAAGAATGTCGTTAATATATTAATGACTTCAAGAATAACTGCCTATTACGTTAACATAACTATATTATTATTATTATTTTATTTATTTTACATCGGCCTATTTCTGCAACAAGGCTAATCGCCGATGCCAGTAGACGAGCTCCTACACCTGGATGAGGGGTGAATGATTGTGAAAATGGGAGTAATGTAAACATTGTACACTCATACCTCGCTTTACGGCCTAGATACGTTCCGGAAAAGTTGGCCGCAAAGCGAAAAGCCGTATAACGAATCAATTCCGAATTCTCAAAACCAAGATCATTTGCTAGGTTCAATATGGTTTGTCGAAGTTCAGAAATAGAATCAACTTAAGGATCATTTTTATTCTTTCTGGCCATATTTTTTTCACTTTTATTATTTTTTTGGCTGTTTAACGAAACATTTTGGGCCGTATATCGAAAAAGTGCCATAATTAAAGAAGGCCGTTATAGCGAAAAGCCGTATAAAGAGCGGCCGTATAGCGAGGTATGAGTGTACTATCGCCCGAATAATACCACCAACGGAGAATTGAACCAGCAACCTCACAATTTAGACTGTTTTAACCAGTAAGAACTATAAGATTTAACGAGCTCGGCCACTCCGTTGGCAACATAACTATACTAACGTATAAATACAAGTCGGATTTTTTATTTTGTCATCACAAGTAATTCATCACAAGTAATTGTCTATTATGTTTACATAATACGTATGAAACTTACGTGTTTTAAGTAAATTAAAATACAATATAATAGTAAACTAGTAAATAAAAGTGTTGGAAATAGGAAAAAATAATGCAGAATTATTTTTTCAGCTCGCATATATCCAGTTCAGGCAAGTACCGGGGGGGGGGGGGGTCAGGAAACACTAATTTTCTCTACACGCCAAGGAGTTGATAACAAATATTAAGTTAGAAACACATTCCTCGGGTGAGTTCGGATCAACGAAGTAATCTGATTGGTTCTTTGTTAAATTGGGATTTTCAGCTGTGAATTAGAATACAGTTTTTATATTTTTAAATCCATTGCTTACCATTATGTAACGGCCAGGATTTATTGATCGCACTGTATTTATGACTGGTAAGATTCATAGGAACTTTATCTTTCAAATTCAAGTACTGACCTAAAAAAAACAAAAGCTCCTCGTTTCCAAAATACAAGTAATGACCTAAGAGAATGGTCCTCGCTTCAAAAATATAAGTGATGACCTCAAAACAAAAAGAATTTTGCTTCATAAATACAAGCGATGACCTAAAAAAAGGGTCCTCCCTTCAAAACAACAAGCGAAAACCTCCCCAATGACATTGACCTAAAAAAAAAGGACTAATGAAATCATGTGAAGGAATGAAAAAGTGTTTTTCTTCAAGCGGATTATAATGCTAATATTACATTGTTCAATACATTCGGTAGAAATGATACATTTTTTTACTAGTAACAAAATATGAACATTTTTATACTAGTAAATAGTTCATATAGTTATCAACAGATGGCACTGATGGCAGCAGTCGCCATAAACAAAATATATGTCAATTTAATATGTTTGTAGCGTGGTTTTTAGTGAATTCAGAAATTAATTACGTTATTAGTGAGTTACTTTATTATTATTATGTGATCATTCTGTGATTAGTTACAAAATACACAATATAAAGATCAAAAATTAAAAAATGTCTGAACCAATTCAATGTACCCCGCCGGAATTAGCAGCAATAGCATCTGAAACTATAAAGTCATAAGTATTTATGGTTGCAAATTTTTAATACCTACGCTTGAAGAAAAAATAGTATATGTCACTCGGAGTAGAACGCCTATTTTGTGCTTCGCTCAATATGCAAGCCTCGGCTGCGCCTCGGCAGGAACATTTGAGCTCAGCACAGAAAAGAGCGCGTTCTACTCCTAGTAACATAATATACTATTCTTAAAAAATCTGTTTTTTAGTGATAGGGGGGGCTCAAGCTCCTGCACCTTCCCCCTGGATGCGTGCCTGATGTACACAGATTAAAAATATGTTCATGAAACCTGGAAACAGGACAACAAAGCTCATCTCGGACTATCACGCCAATGATGAAGAGTTAAATAAACTCTAAATTAAATTTATGATACAAATTACAAAGATTTTTCTAATATGAGGGGTACGATTTAGGGAATGAGCTGCCTGGTGGTACGCAAATCAAAAAAAGGTTGAGAACCATTGCTCTATATGAATGAAATCTTTGCTTCGATGTTTTAACCTGCCCGCATTATCCTATGAAATAATAGGGCATAATTCAGTAAGTGGAAGGTGAAATAACTTTTCATAATCATTATAAAATCCAGTTTACAAGAAAGCAATTTTCTTTAAGCATAAATATCTTAGCATCGATTTATTTAGTAGTGTCCAAAGTCTCGCTTAACATCGAGTCCAGTAGATTTAGTATTATGGTCACAGCATGGTCCTTAAGTATCTGACGAGGGCTGTCCAATCTCTACATTCCAACCTTATATTCGCAACATGATTTCTCTATATGTTCTCATTAAGTATGCACAACTTTTAACTTGTGAATCTATAAATTATGGTTTTTATATACAGCATACAATCTAATAATATAGTTTATGTTGAGTCGAAACAATAAAATCGTTGAATTATTATATTCTGATATTTTTCGTAACACTCATATAAAAAATAAAGTACTTGTTTATAATGTACATGTGTATATTTGAATTATTAATAAATTAAGGGCTTTCAGAACACTGCTTCATAAACTTCTTTGCACTTGGAATCCAGTACAAATATAATACAGGTATCGAAAGAGAAGCAGAATGCCATCTCTCCTATACATACAAGGCATTGATTTGCAACTTAAAGGTCGCGACCCAAAAGTGGATTGTAGAATTATTTGTAGTGGACCGTTCAGTCGAAAATTTGGTGCATTGATAGCTCTAGGCCAGGGGTTCTTAAACTTATGTAGTCCGAGGACCCCCTCTTGAACAACATTTTTTTTGCGGACCTCATCCTCACCCTAGTCATTTTACGTCGTTCTTGAGACTTAATTTCTTACTCAGTAATCTCATAGGCACTACGTTATAATGAATATTGGTAAAAATGTATCGCTGGTTTTTTTAATAAATGGTCTTGCGCATTTATAGAGATGAACATTTTTTTTTAGCATTACGAATAAAAAACATAAAATGAATAAAAATAGTAAAAAGAATTTGAAAAGTTACAAATTATAATACGTTAAGCTCATACAAACATTTCTTGGTCAAATATTGATCAAAATAGATCTTATTATAATATGTTTTCTGTAAATAATTTGCAGTTAAATAAAATAATTAAATGTTTCCTAATTATTGTTTAGTTATGTCAATAACTAGTTAGGTAACTACAAATACAAAAAGTCTTGACCATGTAGGATTTTTATTAAATGAGTTATTTGAATAAAAGCGAAAAGTTGGGGGATGTAAAGTTAATGTCAAAATTGTTTCGCGGACCACAGTTTAAGAACCGCTGCTCTAGGCAGAACAGTGCGAAGAAAAATCTGCGCCTGGGGCAAAGCCTGAATTTGACGCCCCTCCTAACCCCCGAAACGTCCGACGTAGTGACGATATTCGTGCCTCATAGATAAGGCGCCCGGGGCCATTAGCCCCTTCACCCCCTATTTTCACGGCTCGAGCTCTAGGAGTCCTACCCCCTAGTGCAATTTTGTGAATTTAGACAATTAGAATTAGTGTGAATTTTGACACTTTTCATGGTTTTGTAGATATTTAGTGAGTGAGAACAAATTGTGGGTACATATAAAAATTAAAAATTTCGACAATTTTTGAAAGAATAATCCACGTGCTTCCATCTAGATACAACAACTGTAGTTTAGATGCGCTTGTATCAAGACAACTATAGCAATCCAGTTATATTCAATCAGATAAATATTGTAAGCCCGGTGTTGCAAAAAATTCGATAACTTTCAAAATAATCATCAGTTCAAAAATTCCTGTGGCACTATTCCGTTTCACATTAATGTGCATTACTAAGAGTTTTACATTAATCCCCCTTGGTTAAAGGGTGCGGGACAAGAGTTCTTTAGCACATTTTCGGAAAAAATCGTGATTAAAATAAAAAGAATTAAAAAACTACTTTTCATTCCTTAATCTACGTCTTATTGCGAGATAAGTTTTTTTCAATATCACACAATAAATTACAAAAAAATATTTTTCTTAGCGACATAAAAAAAATCGATATTTTTCGAAAAACTAATCAAAATTCCAGTTGATCTATTTCGGTACCCATCAATGTACATTATTAAGAATTTTTTTCAGATATTTAAACCAACCCCTTTGAAAAATAAGTTGGCGAAAAAAGTTTTTTACGCATTACATAAAAATTACGAGAATTACATAAAAGAAATTGATTTTTCAAAAATTTGGCAGTTTATCCATGAGGTTTCATTTCATACACCACTTTTTTTAAATATTATTTTTTTCATTAAATACATATTTGTTTATATTTATACCGCGATGTGTTTTTGAACTCTCTACAGTTTTCCAGTATGTACGTTAAAGAGTTGTACAATCAGGGTTGGATTGGCCCGGCGGGACACCGGTGGCCCGAATCCGATTGACCCGGTTCAATTCGTCAATTGGCCCGAAATTTTGCTCTTCACTTTGAATTTGGAGAGGTGAGGAGGACCTTTTTTTTTTTTTTTTGCTCTTCACTTGGATTTGGGAGGAATTTTTTTGGCCACCCTATATATAGTGGCCCGACTTCCTCCAGATTTCCCGGTACACATTTTAATCCCAGTCCAACCCTGTGTACAATCCTGCCATATTTCAACTTTCTAGGTTCAGCCGTTTGATTTCTATTGCACAAACAAACAGACAGAAAGGCATAAAAGTGACGTTATAAGGGTATTTTGGTTATATCTACTAAACTCTAAAAAGGGAAAAGGAAACCAAGTGATGACAAAAAAAGAAGAAGACCGAACCAAGTGTTGACAAAAAAGATGTCCCCAAATCATTTATTTCAGCGCCACATTAAAAAAGCGCTCCGATGCTTCGTATTATCTGTTTACCCTGTAGTGCCGGCGGCACTGTGTGCAAATCTACTGCGTGGGCTTCATCCGCCCGTGTGCAAACACTCAAAACACCGACGCCCCAAATTAAAGAACTTCGTTCATGGAAACATCGTTCCATATCAAGTGATAAACAAAACCAGTGGCGAAGGGAGACCTCCGCTAGGCAAGTCTAGCGGAGGTCTCCCATAAAAAAAATACATATATATTTTTTTTTAATTTAAAAAAATATTTAGGTAAATCTTCAAAAATACATCAAATTATGTCCTATACAATTTTTTGTCCAAGGCTTGGTTTACTAGTTACGAATTTTTTAAAATTTTAAAGTTTAATAACTTCCGTTTCCGGTTTCGGATTTTAATAAAAAACAATAGGGTTCTTCCCAATTATTAGGATAAATTTTTAGTACCAGAACGAACTCTTTAAGTTAAACCGTTTTTGAGTTGTCGTGTATACACACAGACACACAGACACACAGACACACAGACACACAGACACACACACAGACACACACAGACACACACACAGACACACACACAGACACACACACATACGGACGGCACTTCGAAAATAGATTTTTTGGATTCCCTGGACCATGAAACGTGGTCATCCGTCAAAATCTCGACATCGAAAATTTTCGCGATTACAATACTTGCCCCTTATATATTAAGGTCGGGCAAGTAAAAAGGAAACATCATTTCAAAAGTACGGAGCAAAAGAGCAATAGATCTGTCTGTATGCGGCGGACAGAGGCTATCTACCTTCTATAACTGCGGGCCATATTCTGTCTAACAGAAGCCGTCAAGAGCTAGGTGAGAAAAATAAAAACAAAACCCAAATTAGCTGCTGAGCAAGAAAACGGAGACCCAAACTGGTTGATAAGCAAAAAAGTTAAGAAATCCAAAAGTTCAGACGAATAAAGAAAAAAAGTACGTCGCGGGCGGATATTTTCCAGTGCCCCATATAAATTTTATTGAAGTTTTGTATAGAGTAAGGAATGGTATCAAGTCCACGAGATCCTTTTACCGCGCTGTGAAGAGTGAATTGACGTCTGACCACAATTGCTGACATTTGAAAGGTGGTTCATGACACAGCGATACTACTACAGTCATTAATCTTGTTCTTAATATCAGCAGCACAGATCAATACACAAATATTCTTATTTCTTTCATTTCAAATGGCTTTTATTAATTACTTTAATTTGAAATTTAACTTAGATTATTTCGGGGAGGTCTATGATATTGATGACCATGACCAGTCCATGGTCATTTTAAAAACATCTTTTGTAAAGTCTCCCAAATTTTTAATACTGATATTATAAATATAATAATACCTCGATTAATACGAACTACGCGCTATTGCCAATCAGGACATATTTTAGAGCGATAGTACCAATTTGATACAACCAGGTCCAGTGCAGAAAAGTTTTCTAGAAATTTTCTACAGCAACATTTATACGTCGGAAACTTATATTTATTTATTCATTTCAAGCGTTATAAGCAATAAGCCTAAATAGCTCAATAATATACAAATATAAAGTACATACTTAAACAAAACAGAATAAAATTTTCCAATATATTAACTAATTGAGTTACTCTATTTTTAAAAACATTAAATGATGAATTAAATATATCGACATCATTGCAATTGATGGAATTGAATAATTTCGATAACCTATTAGTAGAAGTATTGCATCCATAGTTGGTTGAATGTTGCTTTTCTTGTAATAAGTTAAGGTTCCTCGTTGTTCTAGTAGGAGCTCTAAGGTGGAAGCTTGAAAGGATGTCAGGTGCATAAGTTACTCCATTAAGTACTTTGTACACCAACATATATGGTATATATGCCAATATATATATCATAATACGAGTGGAAATTTATAATCAATCAATCAATTGACTTTTACAACTCTTAGGCCCGGTTTTTCCACCTTCAGATAAGTACCAGGTACCTATCTGACAGATAACGTTATTTGTTACTTCATCTGCTGAGTAAATGTCATCCCTTCTTTCTATACAAATGTATCTATCGGATAGTTATCTAACGGATAATAAGACTGACGTACTGGATTCACTGACTGGTATTGACATTTATTCAGCAGATGAAGTTACAAATAACCTTATCTGTCAGATAGTTACCTGGAACTTTATCTGAAGGTGGAAAGACCGGGCCTTAGGGTTTTTGCCGACTCCACAAACTCTCTCCACCTTCCGCAGTTACAGGCTAATTTTCTCCAATTATGGGCTTTATGCACATTATCCACCTTTTTCGAGGTTCTCTTGGTCTGTTTGTACCTGGAACGCTATCAAATACTCTTCTCACTGGCGTGTTGTTGGGCATTCTGGTTCCATATTCCATCCTGTTGAACAGGACCAAAAATTTTCCGTAGAATCTTGTATTGAAAGATTCTCAGCCGTTGGTCTTGTTCTTGTGTAAGTGTCCAAGATTCACTTCCATATGTCAGTATGGGTCGAAGAAGACTCTTTATTTTATTAATTTATAGGTATTAATATATTTAAAGTTTTCTCCCAAGTCTCACATTTAAAATAAAGATTAATAAATGCCTCGGACATTCATCCCTCGTGCTGTACAAAGTGGCGTCCCTCAAGGTTCAGTTTTTGTACCTCTGCAATTCCTAATATATGTACCTATTCCTAATATATGGCAGATCTTGATGGTATTATAAAATCGCAACGTTCCTTTTTTTTTTTGTTTGTGACTAAAAACTTTTCAACATTAACACTCCTAAGGATGTTACTTTACTCCCTAGGAATTATAGGTTTCCAATCTCTTTTTAGAACTTGTTGGAAATAATTTAACTTTTTTAACATTTGTAAACAAATAACTAACAACAAAAGAAATTTCTTAACAGAGCCGTCATTTTATAATTAACTAGAACAGACTTTAGATAGATAACAATTTGGTGCAAAATTTGATGTATAGATTGCTACTAATTTTATTTTAGATTGTTAGTTTTGTATAAAAAACTTGTAATCTCTAGCATTATAAGTAGCGTTGTCAATTTACTTAATTATTGAGGAGACGCATTTAAAGAACATGTTAATCTTAAAATTACTGTAAAGGCTTTGAAATCTATTTAATAATTGCATAAACTTAAGAGTATATTCATTTATTACAATTTGGAATGTAAGCCTTTACACTAATTTTACGACTAACGCGTTCTTTATTTTTATACTATTTTTTATATTATTTTTTTATATTATTTTTATGGCCTTTGCTGCTAAGGCAATTGGATACAATAATTAATTAATTATCTAGGACAATACTCATTTTTCATGATTCAAAATTCCATGCCTGAACAGGATTCGAACCTGAGTCCATAGCAACGCAGGGCACGTATGTTCTTAAGAAAAATGACTTAACACCCTTTTCCTTGTCATCGCAGTTATTATTGTCAAATTAGAGCCTTACAGTATAAATACTTTCTATAAAAAAATTATAAACGTAAATATCCATCTAAACAAATTCTCTACCACTATCGGGTCTCGCAAAGGATACTTTTAATCGGGCACTGCATTTTCTAAGATCACCCCTGTTGCCATTTACCGAGATATTATGTGAATGAAGCCTAAATTCAATTGACAACACCGAGTAAGTGAGGGCTATATAATTTATTTTGTATTTTTGTTGTATCTAGAAATTAAATCCAATATTATTAATTCAATATTAAAATTTTCATCATCGGACAAGAAAATAATTTCTTAAAATTTATTAACCAAACATTAACATTTCAACATCATTCAAAATACATAAATTTCCTATAAATTCAAATAAATCACAGGTTCAACATCTAATTATAACTTCAACATATTGCACAAACTAACAATATTACAAAATATTAACGTTATCTTTTTAAGAAGGAAGCAGATCTTTGGTTCGAGTCCAAATTGCTTTTGTCATCTTATGAACTAGTGACGGAAATCTGTCTTTGCTTTTTCAGTCGATTTTAATAATAATACGTGGATATTTCAAGAACAAATGTATTTCTCACATGTACGTATTGTCATGGTACTTGTATACCTTTTAAACTTTTATTCGAGGATCACTCTAGTTTATTGAGAATAAAACACATGAAATACATATTTTTTCGAATTTTTAACATTAATAATAATAAAAATTCAATTGAAAATACTAGGTAGGTTTCATTAATATATTAGTGAAACCTACCTCCTGTTTTAATTGAATTTTTATTTAACATATTTCACCTAGGAATAACGGAAAACACCATCCAATCAGTAATAATAATATTGGGTTGTTACAAATCTGTTCGTTTTTTTTTTTTCACCTTTTTCAATAAAATATACATTCTAAAAAAAACTTTTATTATCAAATGTCCATTATTTTCTATCACTTTGGACAAACGCTCAGGCAATTTCATCTCTCCAGAAGGTTCCGTCTTTGCTCTCGAAAAATCAAGTGCATTCCAATCACGTTCAGTACTTCGCTAGTGTCTTCCGAGAGTGGTTGTATGACTGAGAGCTGGCGTTTAAATTTTGTAAATTGGTGAAACGTGTTTTTTGCTGTGTTGATATATTTTTCACACATATCCAGACGTTGATTGCTCCAGTGCAGAGCATGTGGCAAGTGGGCACATTGTTCTTGTGCTGAAGAAGATGATAACGATGAGGAATGCACTCACGGGAGTTCATTCTGCGCCAAATTTTAGCTGATTGCCCATTATACCTCGCCAGTGCTCATTCTGCCCCGACACCAGGGCAAAATTAGCACAAGGAAGCTTTTTTTATATCGTCATAACTTTTATTTTTGTATTTTTCTAAGTTTTTTTACTATCTGTAATAAACAATAAATCATCTTACGAAGAAAAGTATTTCAAATTTTTTTACGATATTCCTTAATATTTTATTTAAGATATTCCTTAAGGCGCCCATTATGCCCTGGCTTCCATACATTTGGAAAAAATACTGAGATAGTACTACTATCTGAAACTTATCAAGTTTTACATAAATATGACGATTGCTCCGGTCGCCCATACGCCAAGATATTCTTGTTGATAATTCACACTTTATATCAATTTTTTTAAGGTGTATTTGTTTGAAGTTCGGCCCTGAATCGGGCCAGGTCGAATTCCTTTAAGTTTCTCTCAATTCTTGAAACGAACGATTTTCGTAAACATATTTCCCTAGCGTCGCCGCTTTGAACTAATGCTCGTATAACGTGAAGTCGTTTCACTAGTCGTAGACGGAATATTGCCACCCCCCATCAATTCAGAATGACTTTCGAATGGTTATGTTAACACGTCATATGGATAATTCAATGTATCTTTCCTCAGACGCGCGTCTTTTTTCCTTTCTACCCTATATTGTATTTTTAATTTCGTATCGTTTCTTTGCGGTGAGCGGTGAAAGAGTAAGAACTTGTCCCAGAGATACTGAATATTTTAAATGTCATGTAGTGACCCTTCTATTTACAAGACTCTCGCGACATCTAGTTGAGGATTTTGTTACTATTGTGTGAGTGTGTTATATCTATAAAACTTTATACATATTTTCCCCCTCTTTACGAACTTAACTCGTTCATAAAAAATACTTAAGCCGAAATTTCGTATAACAAAGATGTATTTCAAACGTTTAATTGGCGGTCAGCGTAACGTAGTGGTATCACACGTGCCCTGCGTTGTTAAGGTCTCGGGTTTGAATCCTGTTCAAGCATGGAATTTTCATTATGAAAAATTAGAATTGTCCTGGCTAATTGCCTTAGGAGCAAAGGCCATAAACGTGAAAAAAAAACTTTTAAGCAGAACTGTAACGGCTCCAGGCAAACCGCTAACTGATGTAGAATTTCGAGCGCACCACACAAAGCTATAGGATAATACCGTAGACACGACGGACGTTTGACTACAGTGTCTAAGCGTTTATTCCACAGACATATGTTACTAACCATTGTGCTGATGGACAAATGATTCTCTGGGTGCCCAGGTGCTGAAAAAAAACTTCTTTGAGATGCCAAATGATGCATATGTTCATTTGGCATCTCAAAGAAGTTTTTTTTCAGTCGAGCAAGAACACCAGACCCTTTTATAAGTGATAAAAATCACGAAATATATTTATAGTGAATGTTACTGTGAGAGTTTATTTATATTATTTAATTTAACATTTGCTAATAAATAATTATATTTCCAATAGACGAAAATATAGCAACAGCGGTTTTGTACACCCGAATAACGTGATCCGCCCCTGTAGCCCAGATGGTTTAAACTAAAAATCTGAAAAAATGTTCAGTATTTGTGTAAACCGGAATAGTATTTGTGTGAACAGGAATTTTTGATCAGATTATGTTTTCGGAAAATACCGCATTTTTTGTGTTTTTTGCTTGACCATGTAAAATATTTAATAACTTATGTCACACAGTAAACCAGCATGTTTTGATAGTGTAATGGTTAGCGTTCTCGAGTTCTAATGTGCAAACTAGGGTTCGTCTCGAGGCAATTTTATTTATTCTGTTTTTTTTTGCATTTTTATTTTGTTTAAATTATTTTTTTCAAAACTCTAGTTATGACTGCAAACAACCAATGGAAGCCATAGGCGCAATTTTCAAAATCTTAATGAACCTTGCTATATAAAAAAATACTGCACATATTTAGAAACCTAAATAATAGTATTAGGCATTCGAATTAAAATTAATAAAAAAAAAAATTAACATAAAATTTGTTTTGGCACTCCAAATAATCATCATTCACTTACTAAATACCTGCGAAACCCTGAAATGTGTGAAAATTTACACTTTACATCAATTTTTTATATCTACAATTAGGCGGACAGAAATTTACGATTTATTTATATGTTTTCAGTGTTCGGATCCGCATAATTTGAAGCGGTTTTTGTTTTATTGATGTTAATATATTTTTGTCCAGTTGTCAGTCATTCCTTTCTGGTCTTTTGTCAATCCGTTCCTTTGTTTTTTACTGCCATTTTGATGTCTATCTGTCAAGCAGGCTATCTCATCAATTTGGCAAACTACTCATCCGTTGGACTGTCAATTTTTTGTGCTGTCACTCTTTCAACTTTATCAGATTTGGATCAATTCATCATTTGGCAAGAATAGAAGACAACTTTTCAAAAATAATATTGTAGGTAATTACTCATATGTGGGTCAGAACAAAATTAGCTATATTTTATTATTAAATACAGCATGTGGATAACAGAAACAAAACTTAAATTTTTTTTAGAACAGGTTATACCAAGTAATTTTGGATCTTACAACTCACAGTAAACTTTATTCATCTCACCCTTGGCATGCTTCATCCAATGGTTCTTAACCGATGTTCCTCGAAACACTAGTATTCTGTGAACTTGTCACACGAATTCCAGGACATTATGATTGAATCGCCTCTTATATGGGGGAAGATTGCACTATTCCTATTAAATATTACCGCACTGGTTCCTAAATTGCACCACCCATATTTTCTTAGAAAATATTGTGTGTATAAGCTGTTCACTTTTGTAAGAACAAACTAAGAGGGAATTTTGTTTTCAATAGTTTGCACCTTTGAAGCTGAATGTCATGTTGGTGTTAAAAAATGTCGATCCATTTGACATATGTCATAATGAAAAATAATATCTTAATTATAATGGTCATAACCTTATCAACCTAAAGTCGGTTTTACAGCGAAAGGAATATTTTTAATTGACATTTAAAGTCAGTAACACACCATAAAAGTAACCAAAATAACCAGATCTACAGTCTGTTCCAAACGGTTAGGCGGAACTAAATGGGAATTTTGTTCTTTTAGGTTGTCACGAGAAGGGACCTGCTAGGGTTGTTTCATTTTTCACGTTGGAATGTCAAAATTTAAAATTCCAACAATGAAACCATGGAAACGAAGTATTTATGTCAAAATTAAATTATTTTTTTTATATATTTTAATGACAAAAATATAAATAATTGGGAAATTTGTAATAAGAATGACACAAAAAATTAACATATAAAGAAAATGACATTTTAAAATGATGAAAAAAATCACCAAAAAATGTTTATAAGCGGTTCACTTTTGTAAGAACAAACTAAAAGGAAATTTTGTTTTCAATAGTTTGCACCTTTGAAGCTGTATGTCATGTTGGTATTGAAAAATGTCACTTTTATAAAATGTCTATCCATTTGACATATGTCATAATGAAAAATGATATCTTAATTATAATGATCATAACCTTATCAACCTAAAGTCGGTTTTACAGTATAAGGAATATTTTTAATTGACATTTAAAGTCAGTAACACACCATAAAAGTAACCAAAATAACCAGATCTAGTGTGTTCTTATAAAAGTGAACAGCTTATATTGTAAGTATGATTTACAAAGCTTAATCAAAACGGCCGAAAAGCACGATTTAAACGATGAAAGTAACTAGATTGCAAAATCTAGTTCCGCTTAACCGTTTGGAACAGACTGAAGTGTGTTCTTACAAAAGTGAACAGCTTATATAATATGTTTCATTTTGTAATACGTAACTAAGAGGAAAACTTATTTTTTTATGTTGCATATTTATAAAATTATCTTAAGGTGGTAATTCTGAAATAGCACCTTAATAGCAAAATATTTGACATGTCAATCAAAATTTTGACATGTCAATCGCAATTTTGACATGTCAATTTGGTATCTGACATATGTAGTTTTGGAGTGAATATAATCAAATACAGTCTGTTCCAAACGGTTAAGCGGAACTAAATGGGAATTTAGTTCTTTTAGGTTGTCACGAGAAGGGACCTTGCTTGGGTTATTTCATTTTTCATGTTGGGATGTCAAAATTTAAAATTCCAACAATGAATTCATGGAAACGAATGACATATGTCAAAATTAAATATTTTTTTTAGATATTTTAATGACAAAAAAATAAATAAATGGGAAATTTGTATTAAGAATGACACAAAAAATCAAAATATAAAGAAAATGACATTTTAAAATGATATTAACCTTAACCAAAAAATGTTTATTGTAAGTATGATTTACAAAGCTTAAACAAAACGGCCGAAAGGCACGATTTAAACGATGAAAGTAACTAGATTGCAAAATCTAGTTCCGCTTAACCGTTTGGAACAGACTGTATGTAATTAATAAAAAAATAAATACATTTTTAAAATTTTGAGTGGCATATCAAATGAAACCTCTTAGTGAGTAGACCAATAAGCAAATTTTTATTTTTGAAAATTCAATTTTTTTTATGGGATTTTCTCCAAAAATATATCAAAACTTTTGTCCCCCACTTTATCCCCCAGAGGCGTTGATCTAAAAATCTGAAAAAAAATCTCCATAATGAACATTGATGGGAACGGAACTAGTTCACCAGGAATTTTTGATCAGATTAGTTTTTCGAAAAATGTCGATTTTTTTGTGTCGCCGATAAAAAAATATTTTTTTTTAAAAATGTATTGTGTGGTATCAAACGAAAAGTAGATTTTTAAAATTCGTTTTTTTAATACGATTTTAGCCAAAAATATGCTAAAAAAAGTTCTTTTCCTACCTTCTTTTACCCAAAGAGGTTAAACTAAAAATTTGAAAAAATCATAGGTAATGTACATTGATCTGAGCCGGAAACGTACGAGAGGTATTTTTGATTCGATTGCGTTTTTAAAAAATATGGAATAGTTTGTGTTTTTGATAAAAATTATTTATTTTTTTAATTCATGGCTAAATTATGGCTAGTAATGTTGTTGATTTTTTTGTATTTATGGCTAAGATAGTGTGTGTTTTTTATGAAATTAAAAATATAACAGCTGAGGACCGAGTTTTTAACACCACACCAACACATTGTTAATAGAACAAATATTTGTAGACACCCAGTATTATGTTGGCTTCTTACACTTATTAAATACCTATAAAACCCTGAAATGTGTGAAAATTCACAATTCACATCATTTTTTTTTTTTATTTCAATTGGATGCATATTTGTGTAGTTAGGAGGGGATAACCTAGACTAAAATCTTCACCTTCCCCTACATGTTAATAGTGTTCCGTAAATAATTTTCTATAGTTAAAAGTATTCCGTTACTTCGAAAAGGTTAAGAACCACTGATTTATTCTATAAATTTTACAACGAAATACTTATAAATGAAAGTCTTATGTCATTGTCGATTAGTGATATATAACAATAATAAAACGATAACAAAAGAAATACTTTTAAATATTTTTCTTACAATGTCATCTTTAATAGTAGCAAATAATGACAAATCTAATTTAACAAGGCCAAAACATTCAAACATGTAACAAATTATGATATAAAAAACTACAATTCAACAATCCAGTCACAATAAAATGTCATGTTTGGAGATTTTAATCAAAATAATCAGAGCCGTAGTGACAATATTTAACGTGACAGCCCAAAACGCCGGTCGCCATAGAGTAGTGGTCAGCGTATCTGACGCCTAACCATAGGGGCTCGGGTTCGAATCCCAGTAATGGCATGGATGTTTTTATTTATTGTAAAATTACTAATATATCCAAAATAAATAACTTATACTGGTTGGAGGCCATCAGTAGCGAAATTTAACTAAACCAGTGGCGAAGGGAGACCTCCGCTAGACTTGCCCTCCCATAAAATAATAATAATAATAATACAAAAAAAATAAAATAAAATAAAAAAAAAGGTTTAGGTAAACCTTCAAAAATACATCAAATTATGTTTTATACAAATTTTTGTTTTCCAAGGCTTGGTTTACTAGTTATGAATTATTTAAAATTTTAAAGTTTTTTAAAATTTAAGGTTCTTCCCAATTATTAGGAGAATTTTTTAGGATCAGAACGAACTCTTTAAGTTAAACCGTTTTTGAGTTATCGTGTATACACACAGACACACATACGGACGGCACTTCGAAAATAGGTTTTTTGGATTCCCTGGACCATGAAACGTGGTCATCCGTCAAAATCTCGACATCGAAAATTTTCGCGAATACAATACTTGCCCCTTATATATTAAGGTCGGGCAAGTAAAAATTGTGCATTTAAAATATTAATGTATGTGTTTAGTCTCATTTATAATTATTTTAAACAAATCTGTTTCTTATCTAATAATTCTTAATGACCATATTTCTTAATGAGCATTATCAGAGTTCGCCATCTTGTTTAGTATTGACATGTGATTTTGCAAGTGGCATTTGCATTTTTTCTGACGTTATTAGTTATTTTTAAGTGGTAAAAGTGCAGAAACTACTTCAAAAGGCGTGCCATAGTTTGGACTTTGTTGTTTGGACTTCATGGCGACCAAAATTGGAGCGATTGGAAAGGTATTTGTAGAAATTTTTGTTAATTTTATAATATAAGTCATTGTTATGTACGATCTGCTTCTATGTATGTACAATATGGAAGCACATACATATGTACATATATATGTTTATGTAGGTATATACAGTAGGTACATATATTTTTTATATACAGGGTGTTTGTTTGAAACGGGACACCCCGAAAATCTCTTTTATTTGTAAAGATACATAAAATCTTCAGAACAAAAGTTAAACTAGACAAAATGGCCTATCTAAAGGTTACTATAAGAATTCTGAGGCACTTCCGGTTTCACCGGAAATGATGTCAACTTTTGATCTAGCATAGGGAATCGATAATTTTAATTTTTTTTTCCTAAAAGTACATTAAATTAGCTTTACAATGACACCAAAAAGTTATATTTTTATGTTAACCATTTCAAAATGGCGACCATTTATTTACAAAATAATAATCAACATAAGTTGAACGTAGCAAACTTTGAAAACAATAAAAAAAGAAACAAAATATCTCTAAAATAAACTGTTATAACTAGTTATTATATGAAATAACATGAAATAACTTAAATTTTAATTTTTCAATTAAATGTTTTATAAATAACTAGATCGCCTGATCTCACGTCATTGGATTTTTTCGTTTGGGGGTATTTAAAATATAGAGTGTATCGGACATCACCAACGACGATAGAAGATTTAGAAGAAAGGGTTAGAAGTGCAAACCGGGATATCCAAGAGTGTACTCTTATAAGGGCGATGGAAGGGTTTTTATTAAAAAGGAGAAAATGTGTGGACAATAATGGTAGTTTGATCGAACATTTGTAATTTTTTTTTTTTTGTAAAATAATTGTAAAAAGTAATAGTTTTTTTTTTTTTTTTCTAAATAGTCAAATAGTTTATTTTAGAGATATTTTGTTTCTTTTTTTTATTGTTTTCAAAGCTTGCTACGTTCAACTTTGTAAAACTTATGTAGATTATTATTTTGTAAATAAATGGTCGCCATTTTGAAATGGTTTTTGAAATGTCATATTTTTATGGTTTTGAAAAACATAAAAATATGATTTTTTGGTGTCATTGTAAAGCTAATTTAATGTACTTTTAGGAAAAAAATATAAAATTATCGATTCCCTATGCTAGATCAAAAGTTGACATCATTTCCGGTGAAACCGGAAGTGCCTCAGAATTCTTATAGTAACCTTTAGATGGGCCTTTTTGTCTAGTTTAACTTTTAGTCTGAAGAATTTTTGTATTATAAATAAAGGAGATTTTCGGGGTGCCCCGTTTCAAACAAACACCCTGCATATAGGCAAGTAAAAAGAAAAACGCCATTTTTAACATTTTAATTTTAATTTAACATTATTAACTAGAAAATAAATGTTTATCCTCAGCAGGGATCGTTCCCATACCCGCCACGTGGACAGCATTGTTCGTATATGACATCTATATCTAAGTTTTGGCCTTGCACCCCCCCCCCCCGAATAATTTCTGCGGGTGCCTATGCCCCAATATCCCCTACTCTAAATTCAAAACAACCAGTGATCAATTCTTCTTACAACCTTCTTCAGACTTGATTTAATGTATCTAAAATGACGTTATTAATACAAATGCTTGTAATTTTGTCCAGGTATCTAAGAAGGAGAATTAAGTTCGCATGCTGTGGGTAGAAACGCTTGCCGCATCCTCAGGACTCGGGAGATTAAACGTTGCGACTTTAATCTATATTGAATTAAACATAACCTTTAACACATAGAGGCTTGTCCTGTCCCTACTCTATCCCGGCTACCTAACGTTCTCTCGTCTTACCATTCTCTCTGATCTGAATAACATAATGTTATCGTTAAGGGACACCAAGAAAATTTAAAATGTAACAAGGAATTCGAAACGAAGTACATATGCATGAAACCTATAACTATTTCAAATTTAACTTTCAATTATTTATTTGGGATGGTGTTGAAAAATTAAACACACATTCGAGTATAAGATAACATCAGATAAGTTGGACAGAATTGAAGTTATATTTCTAGGTGTTCGTACCCTAATGCTTACCATCGTCGTTTTGATTGTCAATTGCGAGATCTCACGCACAAGTTGAAACTCTTATGCCGGGTTTACATTGGTAGAGTAACAGAGCTAGTAACTAGCGCAAGTAACTAGCAACTAGTCACTATCCCTGTGTAAACAGTTGACATTGTGGCTAGTAGAGTACTAGCTGCCAGTAGTTGGGCTAGGATAGCAGCTAGCTCGTCGACGTATTTACTAGCTACTATCTTTGCCACTAGTACACAAAATTGATACATATGAAATTGGCGCCAAGTGGTAACCTGTCATAACAAATAGAAAACAACACATATCAAATATGTTATTATTTGTTTACATAAATTTTGTAACATTGATGTATTATATGATGATTTCTTTTCAATTTAACAATACCATGTGATATATGGTATTTCAACCTTTTCAAACTCTTTTAAAAATATTTATTTTTATTAAAAACATTTATTTAATATACATTTATTTTTCTTATAAGGGTTTTTCGGTGGTCTTACTTACAAAACCCTAAAAAACCTTAATAATTGAAAACCTAAAATGTGTGTAAATTCATTCTTCACATTTGTTAATAATTTTATGCAAAACACAATACAGACAGGAAATTTGTTGTAAAATTTTATGGTCATATTCAAAAGGGATTAAACCATAAATGGGTCTAATGCTTTAATCTTTGCCAAAAATACATTTTAAACTTTTTTTAATTTTGGAACAAGGGCTCGGAGGTGGGGCTAACCAAAATTCCTAGAACACATGGAAATATGGGACATTTTACGAATTGTGTAATTATTCAGTCATTGCAAATATTTCTTTTGAAGTGTTCGCATCTCCAATCCAACATTTTTGGTGTGCCAAAGTTTTCACTTATTTTTTTCACTATTTTTTCTTTTTTGTATTGTGCTATTGCTGTAACACCGTCTATAAGAGTTTTGTAAACGTAAGTAATATTTATATTTGACACGTACATAATTGTTATCTATTCTTAATATTATAGCCGTAGCTTAGCTAAAGACATTATAACTAGTTTTACATAATTTTTAGAGTAATATAATTTGAAATGATGTAATACAAAATATCATTTTTTAATGGCATCAAGTCGGCGACGATGTATATTCATATTCATAAACTATTTTTTGCAAAAAGATAATTTCACAACAAATTCACAGTGAAGATGTCAAATGTGTTTTGACACTTACTATCCAGAAAATAAGATATGTATGTCAATTGCGTATGAACATCTACTATCCTGAAAATAAGATAGTAGAGTAAAGCGCCTAGTACTTGCGCTAGTTACTAGCTCTGTTACTCTACCAATGTAAACCCGGCATTAATTTAGTACAGGGGTCGGTAACCGGCGACGCGTGGAACGAATGCGGCCAGACCAACGATTTTATGAGGCCTACAAATAAAAAAATATAATATTTGTTACTTTTCTTATAAATTAGTTTGCGTCTCGTGCAATTCTTAACAACTGTAGCTCTAGTTATTTCGAGACAAAAATTGGTCTAAAGCAAGGGTGTATATTGAGTCCACTACTCTTTACAGTAGTGCTGGATACAGCCATTAAAAACGTCAGAAAAGAAATCAGAAAATACCCAGTAGGTCATTGGATAATTAAACAAGTTACCATCTCAGAACTATGTTATGCAGACGACTAGGTTCTCATCGCTAAAACGGAAAAAAGTTTACAGGATAACCTCAATACCTAAAACGGAAAAAAGTTTACAGGATAACCTCAATACCTATAGTTATTGGGTCAGTAGAATAAATATGAAAATAAGCTGTGAGGAAACAAAAAGCATGATCATAAGTACAAGACCGGAAAAATACCTGATAAAATTAACAGGAAAAATGGATCCAGCAATTCATATATTTAGGATCTGCTTTTTTCAGCAGACGGAAAAATAGGCCGAGAAATAAGTTGAGTCTAAATGTAGATTTATTATTAAAATCAAGACCGAAACACACCCCTAGAATAAAAAGATTGAGATGCTTTATGGCATATATTTGAATCCTGATTTTACTCTATCATCATCAAATTAAGTGAAAATATCTCCAGCCTTTTATGAATCTCGGACAGACAGACAACAATTGATTTTTTTGCGGATATTGTCTTATAATCATCTGAAACGTGTGGAAAAATATGGCCGAAAAAATAGATAAACAATCAGAAAAAAAAACAGATAGGGCCTCCAATTTTATTAATATAGAAATAAATAAATAACTAATAGTTTCGAAACTCTTAGATAGGCGTATTGGGGTAGAGAAGGTAAGTTCTCCGTTTCTATACCGCCGGCCATATACAGTATTGGCCATAAAGATTGCAACTTTTAACATCTTTCAATTTTTCAAATTTTAATAATAATATTGGAAAATAAATACTCTTAATTCTATAATTTAATCATATTTTGTTTGTTACATCAATCAACAATCAAATAATTTGATTTACAGATTAATAATAAATTATTTCTTCATTTTTGCTTGGACAAAAATATTGCAACTACTTGAATTTTCTTGTTATATGCAGATTTTATCCATAAATAATATGTTGTGCACAAGTAATATTTCAGTTTATATTTGTCAATCATGGATCGAAGTAAAACTGTTTCAAGTGAAATTAGAAACTTCATAATTTCTGGTTTTAAAGACGGGCTGCTGCAAAATGTGATTACACAAAATTTAAATGTTCATAAATCTACTGTGTCGCGAATTATAAAACGATTTTGAGAAGAAGGTACGTTTGAAGTTTCAAAAATTCCAGGACGGCCACGAAAAACTACAAAACGAACTGATAAAAAAATTATTTATTTATCTACCAATAACCTCTTTCTGTCATCGGAGAAAATTTTGGGCCTTTTGCCACAAATGGATCAAGAAAACATCTCAACAAGAACTATTCGCAGAAGATTAGTTAGTGAGGATCTTTTTAGTCGCCTTTCTGCTAAAAAACCACTTCTATCCAAAAAGAATGTGAAGGCCCGATTAAAATTTGCTAAAAATCATATTGACTGGACTGTGGATCAATGGAAAAAAGTTATTTTTAGTGATGAATCTAAGTTCAATTTGTTTAAAAGTGATGGTGTAAGTTACGTTAGGAGGCCTGCTAATAAAAGATTTGTTCAAAAATACACCTTGCCAACAGTTAAACATGGCGGAGGCGGTGTTATGATATGGGGCTGTTTCTCGGGATATGGTATGGGTCCTCTATACCACATTGAAGGAATAATGGATCGATTTAAATATATAGACGTCCTTCAAAATGTTATGGAACCTTATTCTGATGAGTTCATGCCTTTAAAACATATTTTTCAGCATGATTATGACCCAAAACATTCTTCGAAGTTGGTAAAAAAATGGTTCGAGGATTCAAAAATTAACGTAATAACTTGGCCGTCACAGTCACCCGATTTAAATCCAATAAAAAACCTTTGGGAGATTGTCAACAGAAAGATTAGAAACAAAACGCATTCAAATATTGAAGAATTGTTTAAAGCTTTGCAGGGTGCCTGGTCTAATATTGATAATGAAATGATCACGAAATTATTAGAATCAATGGCGAAAAGATGTCGGGAAGTTATAAATACTGGTGGTTACTATACAAAATATTAAAAATGATCTGTTAATAATAATTTATTTTCTTAATTAAAAAAAAAAAGATTTTTTTAAGAGTAGTTGCTATCTTTATGTCCAGGTAAAAATAATAAATACTATAAAAAAAAAATAGAATTTACTATTAAAATTTAATTTTTTACTATAATATATGTAGAGGATTGTTAAAGGTAAGAATTACATTTTTTTAATTTTAAAAATATTGAATAGAATAAAAATAAAATAGGATTATCAAAAGTTGCTATCTTTATGGCCAATACTGTATATGAAAGCCATGTGGTCAGTGTGACATTTCGACCTGTCCTATTATCCCTGTATAATCAGGGACTCATTAATATAAATACACTATTTTTGACCTTGTTTATGGGGATATTTCTGGTATCCCATGGAGTCCATCCTTGGATGCAATCCTGTTTGTCCATATCTTTGATTTCCTTCCTGTTGCTTCCTTGACTTCATCTTTTGTATTGTTCACATGGGGTACTTAGATGATTTAGGTTTTCATCTTATGATACTGTAGGGCCATCTAGTTGGATCGTATCTGGTGATATGTCCTGCCACATCACATTGCATCTGGCACCTGCGCAATAACTCGCTATCACAAAAGTATATACGGACATACCTCGTATAATCTCCATGCACAATTTTCATGATGACACGCTATGTAAAGGTGTTAATTGCCTTGTTCCACGTTCTAGAATATTCAATAAAAGGTACAAATTTAAATATCCAATTTTTTCGATTGGACACAAATTCCAGTGTGTATCTGCGAAATATCCTATAAGGTGAAAATCATTCAGGTCTGAAATATTGTTTCATCAGTAACATAGCAAGTCAAACAGACAAATAAAACCATTGGAACCGTGAAATGTGATTACTTAAATTCGTATAGAACGTAATATTTCGAACGTCACACACAAAATATGACTTTTGATCGCGCGTTCATCCCGTGAGATTTGCTTTCAATGCGAAACAGTTCGAGTTTATTAGAATATAACTAGGAGAGGAATCAGAGGCGTATCTGAGGTATGGCACATTTGGCACGTGCCTTGGGCACCTCTTCAAGGGGGCGCTTCGCAGCACTGAATAGTTTCTTTTTCATAATAGTCTAAAACGTCAAAAAAAAGTATAGAATATAATAATTGTAGAGAAAAGTACAGAATAATTGGAGAGAAATTTTGTTTTTTCTTACGTGAATTCGATAGGTACCAATGATGGTTTAAAACAGGAGTTGATAAGCAGGCCCCTTTGAGGCATCAAAATACTCGGGGCACTAGGCCCGGGCCACGCTAATGACATAGGTATATATAGGGATGGGAATTTATTTTTGAATATCGATATATGCGCGATTCGATACATCGTAAGTGTGATATCGATATTCGATATATATCGAAGTAAAAATATCGATATTTTCGATATATCGAAATAACTAACACGTAACATGTAAGATATATAAATTACATATTTTTTGGTTGGCTTGGCGGGAAAAGAAGTCGCCAATTGACAGACAATCACTTTACAGTTGGTACTCACCCAAATACCAACCAACTTTCTAATATTATCCTTGTTAACAGCTCTCTTAATTAAATATATATATGCTGTTCACTTTTGTAAGGACAAACCAGATCTTTTGGTTACATTTATAGTGTATTACGGTCTTTAAATATCAATTAAAAATATTCCTTACACTGTAAAACCGACTTTAGATTTATTGGTTATGATCATTATTAAGAAAGTGACATTTTTTATAATTTTTTAATACCAACATGTCAATTTCAAAGGAGCAAATTATTGAAATTAAAATGTCGTCTTACAGGCTATTCCAAACGATTAGGCGGAAATTTCGTTATTTTAGGCTGTCACGAAAAGGGACCTTGCTTGGGTTATTTCATGTTTCAGGTTTGGTATGTGAAAAATTAAAATTCGAACAGTGAAACCATGGAAACGAATGACATATGTCAAATATTTTAATACATTTTTCCATATTTTGAAGACAAAAAAATTAATAAATGGGAAATTTTTATTAAGAATGACAAAAAACTAAAATGTAATGAAAAGGACATTTTATAATGACAATCAATTTAATCTAGAATTTGCAATGTGAGCATGATTTTCAAAGCCTAAACAAAATGACCAAAAGTCTGAATTAATTGATAAAAATTACTAGATTTCAAAAATTAGTTCCGCCTAAACGTTTGGAATAGCCTATAGTTTGTTCCTACAAAAGTGAACAGCATATATTTAAATGTAAAAAATATACAAGAATACCGATATTTTGTGCGAATATCGATATTTTGCGCGATATATCGCATTTCAAATATCGATATAAAAATATCGATATATTTTTCTAAAGTATCGATATTTTCGATATATCGATATATCGTTCCCATCCCTAGCTATATATGACTTTGGACAGTGTTCACAATTTCTCGATGTGATATTAGATGGCACTAGTATCGCACAGAATACATACAGCGCCACAGTTTCAATATTCAGCCACATGAGTTTTGAATTTTAAGTGTGCTTTGAATTTAAAACTCTATTTTTTTTAATTTTCTGACATTTAAGTGATATAGACAACTATGTTAGTTACAATTGAGTGAAATATTAAAGTTTTAATACAAACATTTTGTGTTTTTGCAAAAATTGTTCATAATATTCATTACACATTTTTATTGTTGTGGTATGTAGATATAAAATAAAAATATAAAAAATATTTTATATTTAGTTTTATATGTTCTATAATGTACTCCGATCATAATAAAATAAAATAAAAAAAAATAAAATATTTGTTCACCTTAAGTATCGGAATTTATTGTTAAACATACAAATTTTTTCTTGGACATAAATTTTTTTGATCTGTTTAGCAAAATTTTATGTTAAACAATAAATGTGTACATGTTTAACAAATGTAGAATTAATATTAAGAATGAGAGTACATGCTGATGCATTAAAATTTCGCGGTTCCACGGTTTTAGTTCCGGATGTGTTGGTAGAGTGCAATACGGTCAAAATTTTTAACATGGTTATGTCGTTTCTTTAGTTTGTTCTGTGGCCCGGGCTTATACGTAAATCGGGCAATGGATGTTTAGGGATAATCGGATATCCAAAGTATAAGAGTAAGTAAAATATAATATATATAAATTGGGTTATAAAGGAATCAAGCCTGTGGTCACAAGCATTAAATTGTTTGTATTGGCTATTCCAAACGGTTAAGCGGAACTAGATTTTGCAATCTAGTTACTTTCATCTTTTGAATCGTGCTTTTTGGCCGTTTTGTTTAAGCTTTGTCTTCAAATCATACTTGCAATAAACATTTTTTGGTTAAGGTTAATATTATTTGTGTGTCACTCTTAATACAAATTTCCCATTTATCTATTTTTAGTATCGTTAAAATATGTAAAAAAAAATATTTTTGACATATGTCATTCGTTTCCATGGTTTCATTGTTGGAATTTTAAATTTTGACCATAGATAAAGAAGGAAATAGATGCGAAACTGCCGTTATATTTTTTTAAACCAAATTAGCGCTGTAGTTCTTGGGTTATGGAACTAAAATTGGTAGGGGAGGAAAGGGTTGGGTTTTCGCGGGTATTTCAAATGCTTCAGTGGATATAGTTGTAAGCATAATTAAATGTTATTATTAAATGAAACAATTGTTATGATTTATTTAGTCTATTTTTAATAATATTAACGACAACAATATTAAAAATACACAAAATAAATCATAACAATTGTATCATTTAATAATAACATTTAATTATGTTTACAATTAAGAACAAGCAGTTAGGAATTATACAGAAACAGAAAAACAATAACTAGCAGAAATAATTATTTATTAAGTAGAGTAACGTATAACATAATATTTACTAATACTTAATATTTATGGACACTTCCATGGACAAGGCATCCAATTTTGGATTTCCAATGTTCCTCATCTACGTTTTATACAATTCTGGAGCCACACGTGTCTTCGGGTTTGGAAAGTGATATCTTGTAGGTTCACTACTATCACATCTCAAAACAAAGCATTTAACACCAATTTTTCGAATTAAACAATGAAATTACAAAATTACAGAAGACGATTTTGACACTAATTACAGATTTTGACGCTAATGACAGAAGCCGTAACTGGCAACATCCTGTCATGCACGTAGCTATAGCGACTGGTAGCGACTGGGGCGCTATTCGTGTTGGGTTATGGAACGAAATATGGTTTTCGTTTTGCCATTAGAGTTTCACCACTTGATTTTGACATTTCAATGTGAGAAATGAAATAACCCAAGCAAGGTCCCTCTTCGTGACAAAGAAATTCCCATTTAATTCCGCCTAAACGTTTGGAATAGCCTGTACCTGCTGTTTTCCGTTAAGCAATTTGTGTAAAAATATTTATACAAATTACAGGTTCAACTTAGCCGTTCGTAACTGCCTATAAACTGTAGGAGCCTTTCTGTGTACGCTAAAAAATGAAAGAAATATTGACCATATTACTCCTGAATGTACACAGATTGAAAATTTGGATTTTTGATGATCATGAAACCATCTGTCGATACAGGAGTCATTTTCCATCGATACGCCCCTGAGAAGAACACTGGCACACTGCTCTGTGTTTGTATGTTTGTGTGTGTGTGAGGAGGAAAGAGTGAGATTCTCGTACGATAACAAACGAAAGGTTGCGATAAGTTAGGCCGGCCGCGATCAAAGTTCTGAGATTGCTTCAAAGATTTGTCCGTCAGAAGCGTTCGGTGACAAAGCGCGATTTAGTCATGGTTGGAAAAACAACGTCTTTCTTGACTTTACGCCCGGCCTGTTAGATTTTGCCGCTACAGAACAAATCAACGTGTTTTCAACCAGCGTATATCGACAACCATTTCTGTATAATAACGAAATATTTTCTATATTATACACGAAAAAACTACTACTCAACATGAGAGAATCGTCATCGGTAAAGTTATTCATTTTTAGGGTTTTGTAGGTATGACCAAAAAACCCTTATACCGTCATTTTGTCGTCTGTCTGTCTGTCTGTCTGTCTGTCTGTCGTCTGTCTGTCTGTCTGTTCGGTAAAAATTGTAACCAAACGGCTAAACCTAGAAAGTTGAAATTTGGCATGCTTATACAACTCGTTGACCCGCACATAGTAAAAATACCAAAACATCTAAAAAACATACCCCCCTAAAAATATAAACAAATATGTGCTCATCGAAAAAAAAATATATTTTTTTAAAATTCTGAGCAGGGTATCAAATGAAAGCCCTTAGTATGTGGATTAACGATCAAAATTTTATTTTTGCAACAATTTTTTTGTCCCACACCCTGTAGCCCAGATGATTTAAACTAAAAATCTGAAAAAATTCTAAGTAATGTACATTTATGTGAACCGGAATAGTTCAACAGGAATTTTTGATCAGATTATGTTTTCAGAAAATAACGCATTTTTTGTGTTTTTTGCGTAACCATGTAAACTATTTAATAATATTATGTAGCACAGTAGACAGAGCGCTTCGATGGTGTAATGGTTACTATACAAGCGTTCTAATCTGCAAACTCGAGTTCAAATCGGCCGCGAGGCAATTCATTTTTTCTGTTTTTTTTTGCATTTTTATTTTGTTTAAATTACTTTTTCAATATTCTAGTTATATTTGGGCAAATATTGCATTTAATTTTTAAAAGCGTAAATTTAATAACCAGTGCAAATTGTTGAAATTGATTACTATTGGACTTACAACCAAGTAACTTAAAATATAACGTAACTATAAATATATAATACCATGGATACAAGTTAAAAAAAATGAAATATATAAAATATATGTTATGTCATGTGTTATAATGTCTGTATCATATTAGTGCCTAAATATATTACTGCTATACTGCTATTTATATTCCTACAAATAGACGAAAACAGAAGGGCGGAGCTTATGACTAAAACAACCAATGGAAGCCATAGGCGCAATTTTCAAAATCTTATTAAACCTTGTTATATAAAAAAAATACTGCACATATTTAGAAACCTACATAATGGTATTAGGAATTCGAATTAAAATTAACAAAAAAAAATATATTTTAACATAAAATTGGTTTTGGCATCCCAAATAATCATCATTCACTTACTAAATACCTGCAAAACCCTGAAATGTGTGAAAATTCACACTTCACATCAATTTTGTTATGAAAATATTAATCCAATAGTTAGTATTAACAAGTTACAAATGACAACTAACAACAAGTTATGAAGCAAAATAAGAATGTTCTATTGTTATCGTCCAAAGCACTCTTCTTGCAACGAGATTTGAATAAAATTAAAAGAAATATAATTTCATTCTTCCTAATTATTTTGTGATGCTTACATCTTATTACAGCTTATTATAAATAAATGAAAAAATAATAAGAATAAAAAAGTTATAAAGACTTAATTTTTAACATTTATTTCATCTTAATAAAATTGGTATGAAACATTGGGAGTATATTTATTTTACTTCGGATTTACTTGTTTAATCAAGTGTTAATATTAGGTTTACCATAGTGCCTCCTACTAATGTATGTCACAGGTACATTAAAAAATACAGGGGATCACATTTTAAAAAAGTATTTCTTGTCAAAAATATTTGTTGAGCAAAAATATGTTTTCAATCAAATTTTTTAGCACTCCTTGTATCTTGCGCCCCAGGCAACTGACTGCCTTGACACCCCCTTAATCCGGCCCTGTGTCTTATTAATAATTTTTGTAATTCCCTTCTAATTTGTCTGAATTTTATTTTATTTACGTGCAATATTTTTTTGTATTTTCATTTTTATGTTCCTAAATTGTATTTTGTTTTCGTTTTTGACAATAAAATTTTTAATTAAGCTCTATTTCTTTTGTATTATAAGTTTAATTTTATAATTGAAAAATAATAATAAAAAGGGAATTTAGTAAATAAAATTAAACTAAAATTTATACCGGTAGATATTTGATGTTAAACTCGATTTTAACTTGTTATTCAAACCGGAACCGAATCGAAACTGAAACGGGATCTTTGGCCCATGAAGCAGGGTCGCTACCTCTACGCTCTCATTAAAACAGCGCACTACTATACGTTTGGAAAGCAGACGACAGCCGACAACGCATAGGCTATTAAATTTAGAGCTGTGAACGGTCGCTTGCGTTACCATATGACAAACTTGTAGTGACAATCAACAGCGAACAACTCATAGCGTATAGTCTATTAATTTTAAAGCTGTGAACGAAGCTCAGTCGGGATTCAAATCTGGGTTATTTGGTACTCAAAGCAGGGCAGCTCTGTACTACCCATATACTTTATATGTTGAAATAAAAATTGAATTGGTTTGAGAGATATGAAGATATATGTGAAGTGAAAGAGTTTGACAATAACAGTCTTTCGATATTAATAGCGCTGCAATAGGTCGGTGTGGTTGCAGCCGTTTGAAGCAATCATTGATTTTCCTTGATTGTCCCAAGCAGTGGTCACTTGGTGAGCAAGACACGTTCATTTTCGTCTCATCCCGGTTTACTGCCGTGGTACAAGTTGTGCTTGACCGGCAGGACGGCAATTGCCGGTGAGTTATATGCGAGGGGACGCATCAACAACAATTCGACCAACGATCCAACTCGCTGCCACCTTAATTTCAAGTCTGTCTGTAATTAAAGAGCGCGGATACTGCCGGGGTTAAATTGAATTCGGTCCGATGACCATCCGATGTTCCTATTTCGTCATCATAACCTATAAAACCACCAATATCTTTCTCTCTCTTATACAGGGTGATTCAGGACGAAACTGCCAAACTTAAAAGGTGTGTTCTCGAATTATTTTAACAATAATCATAGATTACATTGGACAAAATTAAAAAGGTATAGCATGCTAAAGAAAACTGCATTAATAATTGACAGCTTTAGCTAACCGGCGTAGAATGCTGCTATCCAAATTAGGAACACAGCTCAAATCAACGAGGTAGTATAATATAGAGACTAAACGAGGGCGATGTGTTGTGAAGCCAACACCCTCTTAGGCGGGGAGCGGGAAGGTACCCCGAGGAGTTGTGCGTGTTGCTAACATCCAATGACGTCATATAAACCATACGCCATAAAACCTCATTGCTAGCATCAATGTTTTGCCGAAAAGAATTGCAAGTAAAAATATGTTTTTTTAAAACAGTAAACTGCAAATTGTAATAAAATAAATTTCATAAATAATATTAAATTAACCTTAATTTATTAGTATATTTTTAAGATAATTAGTAGTTTTATTTATTTTTTTAATTTCACGTTTATGGTCTTTGATACTTAGGCAATTATTCAAATACAGTGACGCACCCAGCGGGGGGCCCGGGGGCTTAGGCCTTTTTACGTGGATTAACGATCAAAATTTTATTTTTTCAAAATAAATTATTTTGACGCGATTTTTGCCAAAATTGTGCTTAAAATTTTTGGTCCCACATCCTGTAGCCCAGATGGTTTAAACTAAAAATCTGAAAAATTTCTGAGTAATGTACATTGGTGTGAACCGGAATAGAACAACAGGAATTTTTGATCAGATTATGTTTTCGGAAAGTAACGCATTTTTTGTGTTTTTAACTAAAATATGTTAAATATTTAATTCGCTATATAACACAGTAGATAAGTAAGCGCTCGTAGCGTAGTGCGTAGCGTTCTGGCTTCGTAATTTGCAAACTAGAGTTCGATTCTTGTCAATTTTAATTTTTCTGTTTTTTTTTGCATTTTTATTTTGTTTAAATTGTTTTGTCAAAATTCTAGTTATATTTTGGTAAATGTTGCATTTAATTTTTAAAAGTGTAAATTTAATAACCAGTGGGAAGTGTTGAAATTATAATTTAATTCTATGTTTGAATGTATACGAAATCAGAGGGCGGGGCTTATGATTTAAGTAAGCATTGGAAGCCATAGGCGCAATTTTCAAAATCTTAATGAACCTTGCTATATAAAAAAAAATACTGCACATATTTAGAAACTTAAATAATGGTATTAGGCATTGGAATTATAATTCATAAAAAAATATTTTGACATAAAATTTGTTTTGACATCCCAAATAATCATTCAGTTCCTAAATACCTGCGAAACCCTGAAATGTGTGAAAATTCACACTTAACATAAATTTTTTTCTACAAATTTCATCCTTGACGACCTAATACAAATCAATTTGGCGATGGGAGAAATCAGCGATATGAAGTACGAATTGGTACAGCCTATTCACCAGATTTGACTTACTCATACTTTGATCTGTTCTAAAACCTCAAGAGATTCGTGAGTGAAGAGCATTTTTTATCAAATGAAGAGGTGATAGCAGCTGTTGAGGGTTATTTTCCATACTTTTCGGAAATCCAGTATAGGGATGGGAAAATGACTTTGGAGCAGCGCCTGAATAAACATATTAATGTGAAGAGAGATCATAATATAAATTTTATTTTTAATTGAAAAACCAAATCTTTCACTATGGTGCTGAGAATTTATTGAGCAGTCCTCGTACCACAACTTTTATGGTCCGCGATCAAGAGATATTTCGAGAGCAGTGCAATGATAATTTTGTGTGGATTTAAAATATGAAACTGAAACTTGCAAACATATCATTTAATTCGTTCTAGATTCGTAGATACGAGTAAACAGTAATAATTTTATTCAAAAGAGAGAAGTTCTTCTTAATGTAGTAACAAATCTTAAGATTTGGCAAAAACATCTATCGTTACATGTGACAGATCGCGATTATTGAAATATAAGTTGGCAATAAAAAAATCACAAGAACTGCAATAAAAACTATCGGAATCAAAGTCGATAGCTTCTCGTGATTTGAATACTCCATAGCGTGGTTCTAGCTTCGCTTCTCGGATAACTAATCTCGTAAAACCATTTATTGTTGATGTATTGGAGAGCCGGCGTCGGAAAGCAAAACATCAGATGTATGCAGGACATGTAACGACGCCGCGTATTCATCAAATCTGTGTATCGGGGAAATTGTAATTCTCTATCTGCTGCTACTAATGGCCGGCGAACGGCGGCGGAGAGACGTACGTGTGTGGGAGAGACGCCACAGTATCGGTGACTCGGTGTTCCCGTTGCCGCTCCCGATCCTGGTCTTACACCCTTTGTCTTCATCGCCCTCAATCACAAGCCAATTAGCGAAACTGGTTTTTCATATAATGTTGGCGCGAGTATCGCTTTGTCGCGTCCATAATTTAAATAGTCCTCGACTGTTATTGTTAATATCGGAGAGGCATGGGGTGGATTTAGTGGGGGAAGGACGAGGGACGGACATCGGGAGACGGCGATAAACGGACGGAATCCCCGGAGCCGGAGTCATTAGCACGCGCGGACCCCGCTCGGACGCCGTATGTGTGCGAGTGTGTTTGTGCTTTCCAGCTTTATGTCCACATATAAATCATTATAATATGTAATATAATTTTAGCAAAGGTCAGATTGTCCGAGAGTCCTGTCAGTTTTTTCACGGGCAGATGGACTTTATTCCGGAGGTGGCGGACGATAAATCTGGAATGAACCCTTTGTGACCGTCCAAAGAGAGCGAGCGATTCCCATAGCGACGTCTTTCAGGGAGACCAAAGTCCGCCAGATAAACACGCACGCGGACACAAAAACCTGACACTCGCATATATAGCGATGTCATCATCCATTACCCGAGTACAAGTCCGTCGCTTCCATTGTTCCTCGGCTCACCTGATTTAATGCGGCAGCTGAAGGCGAGCGGGCGGAGCGGGTGGCGATCCGTAGGGTGGTATGGCACAAACACACACACACACACCGCCCGAGGACCTCCGCTATCCGCTCCACTATCGTGTGTGTGTGCACATACGTACGGAGACGAAGACGACCCGATCGGGAGACGAGATAGACACTGCTGGTGGGGTTGACGAGAGCCACAGCGGTCTCCCAGACCGGCCGTCCATCTTGGCGTGTCGCGCTCCAGGTCCTTATCAGCGGACGTCCAGTGAACTAGTGGACCGTCTCCTCCTACCCTTAATTACGAACTAGTGGCACAGAGGCCGTGATGTCACACATTGCTCTGTCTCTGCCGCCGGTCGTTACTGGCATCTCGCAACGCTCCCGCGCTCCCAATGGCCGAGATTAGCATCGCGCTCGGCTCCCAGAGATTATGCCGCCTCTTGCTCGATATTTACGACCGTCACCAGGCCATCCCTATAAGTCGTAGCAGCTATACCAGTCGTTCTCTGCGGCCAACGGTCTCTGCTTACCGGCTACTTGTACTACATTGCCGGCCGGCCGGATAGACGACTCGGCGAAAATTAACGAAGCGGAGACCGGAGATCGGAGAACGAACGTTTTTAAGAAATATAACAATTGCGCCACATTTTAATTATATGAGCTCGGCACGCCCCGAGATGGAACATACATTCTAGTCTGAGAGCACCACGTCGTTCTACGGCGCTCGAGCTCTTATCGGGCGCACAGACGTTCTGCCATCGCGGGAATGTCTTCCCGGTAATTTGGTAGAACAAGTGAACAAACGAAACGTCACTAAATTACACCGCAGATAATCTAAACGGCTCTGAGTTATTCAGTCTGCACTTGTGCATGTACTCTCGATACTGTCACGTGCTCTATCTCACCTGTGGTGTCCCCCCGTCACCCCATCATCCCGTGCACGACGCTCGGCGCCCGCCAATAAATACCCGCTGCTCAGGGAAGCTCCTTTACATTATCACCTCGTCATACTCGCGAGCGTCTCCTTCCCCAAACCGCTACCGTGTCTCTCTATAGCCGACATTATAGACACAGATTGACGGGCAAACAACGGGCGAGGTTGGTGCGGTGAGGGGAGAACCCGCGGCGCGAGAAGAAACACACATGACATGACGTGAGTAGTCGCGAGGAGATCGCACCCGTAACCGCAACCGACTGCTGGCTGTCCATCACGGACGCCGGCTGACTGACTAATGGTGTCAATATTTATACGAAGCTATCCAGACGACATGTTGATGGCGATGCACGCACCTACGGACTGTCTATTTGTCTAACATCATCCGCTGAGTCGCACCATCTGCTCCTACATTCGCACTCAACTTAGATCGATATCTAATGATACACACGCCGCCATCAGCGTCGCGATGCATTGCCGCAATTGCTCGCCGCACACGTGTTTATACTACTAGCCTTTCAAACAAACAGTCTGGTCCTCAGCGGCAGTGATACACCAGTAACTGGGTCGGCCGCCGTCTCTGCTTACTTAAATCGCCGGTCTGTCACGGCAGCAACAAGACGTTAAGGTACACAACGCTGCACGTCCGCATTCGCGTCCTTCGCAACAGAGACAAGTGAATATAAACAAGTGTCTACAAAAACCCACATGTGATACTTGTACCTCCGTATGAGGGACGTCTTCGTGTTCGACCAGCTCCAGTAATTGATTATTATTAATTAAGTAAAACTGAATGTGACTAATGGCACGGCATTAACGACCACTAAATCAAAGCTCGAGTTTAATTTGCTTAATCAACACTCGAAATAAAAATAAAACTGTTGTAGATGATTCGAGTCCGCTGGTCTCGCGGCTCGCACTGATGGAAACATTTATTTTTAAATGGAACCTATGAAATCCGAGAGTAATGAAGATATAGTGCGTACAGGACTGAGATTAAAACGGAACCGGCGGCCAGTGACACTGATGAACGGGGACTGTGGCGAACACTGAGCTGTACAAATTAACACGTAAGACTTACGTAACGACGTGCATATAAACGTCAATGTTCAAACAAACACGGGATACCCACCGGGCAACAAATTATCGGACAACGCGGACGCACCATGAGAGAATCCCCGCAACAATAAACTTCCTCCCGCGTCTCCCACTCTCACCACTTAACATGCATTCTCACCAAACACCGACATATTCCTGTTTAACGTCTCGCGCTGTTAAGATGACTTACAATTACACATTACAATTTGTTTATTTGAGTCGCGACACATAACTCATCGGCTTATCTGCAACGAACGTGTGCCATTGTTCATCATTCTGGTGTTTGTGTGAAAGAGAAACAGCGGTTCCGGACACAATGAAGTCTTTTACGAAGACAAGTACCGAGTGTCAAATTGGTAAATGGACATGTGTATCGGAGGTGAGGTTGTAACGCGATCCGCCGCTCCGAAATATGTATCTGTCGCGACGAACGGACGTCCACTAAATCTTTAACGTACGTGTCCCTGAAGAGGAGGGTAGGGACCGGTCGAGAGCTAGCCCGTGCCGTCCGCCGTACGGCTCTAATGAAGCCAAATAAGGTAACCGATCCTTGCGGAAGTAGTGGCAATGCACCGGCCGTACGCTATGGCCTAACGCTGCCACCAGAGATTACCGACCGTGATAAAGTGGTCCGGTGTCGGGATACAACTGCTGATAACACTGATTAAGTAAATTAAAATGAACTCATCCCATCGGCATCGATGCATAATTTAAAAAGGAACTTAACTTGACCCGAAACACAAAGTCATCCTCGATGAAAAGATTTTAAACAAGGAACGATACACGAATTGATCGATATCCTATTTACGAGAACAATAAACAATAACCTTTTAGACACGGATAAAAAAAGTAACCGGTTGACAGTGTCATGTGACGCACGATCGAACGTCTGATTGGCACATCAAAGTGGAACGCTCAAGGAATGACGACTCTTATTAAGAAATCCTAATTAAGAATCGATCCGAGGACCGATCATAACTCATCTCCTCTGACATGTTTTTATACGGTGACTATACTTTTTTAAATGATCACTTTTTTATAACCTGTAATTTATGTACTGAAAGTTATTATCAATCTGAGAAATTAAAAAGTGAAATAACACGCCGGATGGATTGAGGAGTGAAGTGAAGAAGCCGGCCCGGCCGCTTAAATCCAAACGCAGTTTTAATAAAACGCGCCATTTGAAATCGTGGCGAGCCTAGGGATATATCAAACGGCATGAAGATGTCCATACCCCAGACGAGCACAATACACTGCAAGATTTAGCAACTTATATACCGGGTGAAGTATTTAAGGAGCAACATACATGTTTCACATATAATGTTAATGAAGTGAGTTATTTCATTTGCAACATGGTATACACACCTAATTAGTGACATGTTTTATAGAGAGAAGTAGGAAAATGTAACTACAAGCGTTGTCTTTTATATTTCGTTTGAGATCAAAAACAATTATTTATTCACAAAAGTGGCTTTATTATTTTTCTAAATATTCTCCATGAAGATCAATATACTTTTGCATGCGTTTGAACCAATTGAAAAGCATTTTTTCCACTCCGATTGAAGCATTTTCCACTCCGATTGTCAAATTATTTCAAATACTTTTTAAAAGTATTTGAAATACTAGGAAAATATTTGAAATACTAGGAAACATTTGAAATAATATGAAAATATTTGAAATACCAGGAAATATTTGAAATATGTACTAGGGAAATATTTGAAATAGTGGGAAATTATTTGAAATATTAGGAAATGTTTGAAATAAGCTGCGTTCAGAGCTCTTTAAATTAGTTGACTGTGTACTGTGCATTATGGATAAGTTTAGTAGATAGTTTTAACATTTAAGGCAGCGATTACAGCTCTGGAAATTAGTGCATTACGAATAGTGCGACATCTAGACACACAAATTTCGCACTATTCGTCGAAACCAACCTATGTCGAAACCAACTACGGTGGCTTCTTAAAATGTTTATTATCTATTATCATTTTCCTAATTCTGCTATCTTAGATTTTTACTAACTAAACCTAACCTAATTACCTAAATACCTAAATTGATCATATTTACTGTTGCAGCTCTGCTATGGTCTATTTCAAATTAGAAAAAAGTAGATAGCGCTGCCAACCGAGTACAATTTACACTGGAAAAATACAGTATAGCGGGAAATTTAAAATAAGTTACAACTAGGGCATGGGCGTAGTAACTGGGTTAGCAAGTGATTTTTTTTTTAATATAAAAAAGGTTAATAAGATATTGAAATAAACAAGGCAGATAATACACTTACGTTATTTATACGACATAAATTCAGTTTAATGGGAAATTTGAAAAAGTTAAAGTTACTATATATAAAAAGAGATTTGGCTAAAATAGTTTAAATAAAACAAACAATATATCTTCAGAGCTAAAGTTTCTTATTTAAATATTTATTGTAAATAAAAATTAAAAATATATGTATATATGAAGGTCTAAAAATTATATCAATAACTTCTTTTTTGGGCACTATCAGCTGGGCTGTCTTTTGGCCTCACATTAGTCCTCTATCTTGATCTGTTAATTGTCAAGTGTCAAAACATATTTATATGTCAGATAACCTAAAAAATATATAACTGCGTAAAAACAAATTACATGGAGAATTTTCTCCATAAAATCTACGCCAAGAATATAAATAAAAGTCTAAATATGTAAATAATAACAAAACATACGAAAATAATAAAATAATATAAATAATTTATATTTCCAATGTACGACAGTGAACATCTGTCAACTTGGACTAAAAACAATATTTTAACAGCGTAATAGAGATGACGTTCTAAAACAATCCGAAGCAAGGACAAACAGCTCCTATCTTCTTATACACATTTTTACGACGGCCCCTACCGCACTAAGGAAAAGGGCGCCAACGAGCTTGACTAATAGGGCGCCACATTGCGAAGGTGAGGACCTTTTTTTTTGCTCATCACTTGGATTTTGGGAGGTGAGGACCTTTTTTTGCTCATCACTTGGGTTTTGGAAAGTGAGGACCACCTTTTTTTGCCAAGAGCGCCAAAACACAGTTTTGCCCCTAGCGCAAGTTTTCCTTACTGTGGCTCTGGAATACCTATTTGAAATATTAAGACATCTATTGAAGTTTTTGATCATTTTGTTCAGGAAAAGTCAACTTCCATATATAAAAAAATAGCTAACGACAACTTATAAAAATGAAAATTCTGGTTAGTTCCGCCTAATCGTTTGGAATAGACGGTATTTGAAATATTGACTAAGAAAATATTTGAAATATTAGGAAATATTGGAAATATTAGGAAATATTTGAAATATTAGGAAATATTTGAAATATTAGGAAATATTTGAAATATTAGGAAATATTTGAAATATTAGGAAATATTTGAAATATTAGGAAACATTGAAATATTAGGAAATATTTGAAATATTAGGAAATATTTTAAATAATAGGGAAATATTTTAAATATTAGGGAAATAAAAAAATATTTACTAAGGAAATATTTGAAATACTAGAAAAATTATTGCAATACTAGAGAAATATTTGAAATACTAGAAAAATTATTGCAATACTAGAGAAATATTTGAAATGCTAGGAAATATTTCAAATACCGACATTTTCAGACGGTTTTACAGAACTGGTGTTTGGATTAAAGCAGCCGGGTCCGCATAGCGCATATATGATGATATGGAGATATGTTCATACAAATACAACTAGTACCACTCTTGACTTTCATGGAGCTAGTAAAATTTATCGTTAAACTTATTCATTCTCCACGTATATGCATACATAACAACAAATCTAATGCCGTATTAGTGACATGCGGAACAGTAATGGTTTATGGCCAGGCTTAAATCAAATCAGAATAAGATCGCGGTAGTCACGTTCGACATTTCCCCTTCTCACCCCGCCAGCACCCGACCCTGTTATGACCACGACTCCCACGCCCTCCACCAGCGAAATAATGTACAATACAAAGTTCACCACGGTTTTACAAATGTACACAAACATGATTAATAATTGTATCAGAATGTCATTCTGATCTTTATGGCTAGTAATATATTTGCAGTAGATTTTCATAACTTTCTATGCAACTTCATTGTGCTTTATGCACTTGAACCTAAAGAAAAAACACTCATGACTTATTGCTATCATAAATTTTATATTTACAATCAAACAGGTACCGTAACTCAGTTGTTTTATTAAACTATATATTAAGTATCCTGAATTATGTTTAAAACTATGGTTAGACTTCCGTAAGCTTTTGTAACGATGTGATGAGTTCATAGTAACAAAATATTTTTTCTACGGCCTTTAAGAAATACGCTTACTTGTCAACTTATTTCAGTCAAGTTTATTTCCGTACTAGTGTGGAAATGGACTTCATAACAGCACTAGTATGATAGTGAACTTCCCATCCGTACTAGCGTGTAAATGAAATTTTATCTTCTTAGCGTTCTTATTACTAATGGCTCATTTTCCTTACACGTTTCGTACAAAATGTTTTGCACGGCTGTGTAAAAGGCTACAATAACTAGTAAAAATACCAGAGAGGAACAGAAAGGAAGATTTTACGCATGGGGGGAGATGAAAAAGGAGTATTATTGGAGATGCGAAGTGGATGCGACAGAGGTGGAAAGGAGAAGAAAAGAAGGGATAAGCGTGATTGAGGAGGTGTGGAGGAGGGATAAGGAATTGGGTGAGCAATAAAGGACAGTCAGAATAGACAAATCAAGGAGCGCAGGAAGATATAAGGAGGTCAGAACTATAGGGGTACCAAGCTACTTGAAGGGAGAAAGAGGAAGGTCCGGAGGTAGGGTTAGGAGGATTGTGAGGCTAAGGTGCGGGAATGAAGAGAGAAGAAATAGATATTGGAGAAAACTGGAGGATAAGATGTGCAGGATGTGCGGAGAGGAGGCAGAAGATATAGAGCACCTTGCGAAGGGGTGTAGGGAGATGACAGTGTGGTCGGGGAACACATTAGACCTGTTGCACGAAGATGGAAGGGTGGAGAGGTGGGCGAGGGAATTAGAGGCAAGAAGGATTGAGATTGGGGAAGGATAACAGGAAGGGGTAAAGGAAGGAAGAAAGAGGCCCTTTGACACAAATTTATAATCCTATTGTTTCTAAAATTTAAGGGTTGTTAAACTTGTTTGTTAGTTAATTTTCAACGTTCATAGCGTGCATACAATATGGCTCTTTGGCGACCATTTGATTTTGAAGAAATTCCTAATTTCTGTAGTGAAAATAGTGAATCTGTGCAAGGTGATTTGGAGTACGAAAATGTGGACGTTGACGTTGAATGCAAAATGTGGACGTGACTACTAAAGAAAAATGTCATTTGTCAGAAGATTGCAAAGTTCTGATACTGAACGTTTATAAAAAGTTTCGGAAGGTAACGACAAACTAATGCTTAGAACTGCGGAATTAACTAGTGTTCCATACAGAACAATTCAACGTATCATTGTTCGTGGCGAAAATCAGCAGCGAAAACGACCTGATATACAAGTTTTCAAGAAAATAGATAGTTTTATGTCTAAAACAATAATAAATAATATATTATGTATGACTTTTATTCGAAAAATATAGTGCCGACTGTGAATCTTTTAATAAAAAAGTTTGAAGGAGATGGAATAGAATTTCCATACAAAGTCAGCCATATTTATGATTATTTGAAGTTGCTAGGATTTATTTTTATTGCAAAAAAAGAATGATTTTTGTTTGTGCAAATTTGAAGTATTTAATACCCAGCAAACATTTTTATACGGGCCAGTACTGGTAAAGCACATACTCCCCGGCATTGAAAGTAATGGGCCAGTACCCCGGTGTCCCCGTGGCCGTTACTGGCCCATTGATGTATCAGTTGCCGGCCCAGCAACGGTAAAGTGCAAAATAATCGCATTAGTTGCAAGATTTATTTCTGATGGTTTTAAGTAAAAAGTATGAGTGAAGAAGAGTGCTTATAAAATGCTGGTAAAGTACTTCGTATAGGCGGAATGCGAAATACAAATGTTAAGTACATTATTAATACTGGCGTTGCACTTACTTTTGGTGCCAGTAATTTACCATCATAAAAGCAGTTTGCCTGCATTCGGCCGTTAGTTGAATGTTTGCTGGGTATGGACTATAAAGACTTTAAAATAAAACGATTTTTAAACATGCCTATATTTATAATTCAAATATAGCCAGTCTTAAGCCTGATAAAAATGTGAGTATATACAGTTCATTCTAAATACCATATAAGAAAACACGTTTATTTTAAATAATTATTGCGGTCCTGGCAACTATTATTAACAGAACCATAAACTCAGCAGGTATAATGGTTATACTGTCAGTAATTATTGGAATCAATAATTGAGTGTGGCCATTTCATTTTGAAAATACTATAACCCTAGAAATAATGTACTTTTATCTTGAGGAAAATTAATATTATTGAAAATCTTCATGGTTAAGGTAGTTCTCTTATCTTCCATAATGAAAATGTTCGTGACAAGCATTTGTAAAGTAAATGCAAGTAACAAGTATGACAGACAGACGACAATAATTTCATTAAAACCATCTAATATCTGGTTACATTTTGTTAAAAGTATGTTAACTGTTGTTGAGAGCGTAGTGCAAGGATAAGAAGTCAAGTTAGGGTAGATGACATTGATGTACTTAATTATATCTTTGTAGTTTTACCTGTTTTGTCATCCGCTAGAGGTAGACACCATGACTAGTATTTCAGGAATCTGCAAAACTAGGAGTCATTTTCAATTCAGTGTCTGTTTTTCAAAGAAGTTTGTTTTGAAATATGAATGTTCAATTTAATGTGACATTCTTTTCCTGCTGTACAAGAAGTTGTTCATAAATCGTTTATTATGGCAAGAGGAATTCGATTAATTCTTCATGCTCTGAATTTATAATGACTAGTGAAGTTTAGTGTTTTCTGAATAATTCTCTGTATTTATTGAAGGGAGACATGCCATGGATTAATTTCAATATTTCTCATTTGATAATTATACACGGCTTTCATATATTATATCGACTCTTACTCATATATTAAGATAGAAAACATAGGCGCACCGTTAGGAGCAGTAAATATATTAAATGTACAAATTAATTCGGTGCTTTTTAAAGAAATTGAACGTTTATTTACAGAAAAAATACGGAGAGATCAAACAAATTTATGATCATAAGAACGCATGTATTTTATTTTATGTTCACGAACCTTACTTTCAATCTGACATAATGAAAAGACAATGCAAATAGTTCCATCAAAATTATCCGTTTGAAAATTCATGGATTCCCATGATTTCTCGGTACCTTTTAATCTTCATTTGTAACGGTTTTTAAGTAGGGGAAGCCGGGGCATAACGGGCACCTTAAGGATTATCTTTAATTAAAAAAGGTGCAAATACTAAATTACATTAATATATCATTCTTCAGTTTATATTACTATATATAAAGAAAAGTTACATCCTAGCAGTAATAATTAATTAAAATAAGTCTTAATTTATTTGACTTATTGTACATATTATTTAAGCTATATAGAAATATATATTTTTTATTAGATAAAAATACGATTTTGCCTGAATAGAAAAGTTGCTATCAAAAAATGTGTTAACAGTAAGTATTTTATGAAAGCTGGCTGTTAGATTCGATCAAATTTCCTGACTATCTCACAATCGAATGAGAGGGTAAGTTACCCTTATTGAGAGCAGAAAAGATTTATCTTCAACCACCTTATAGGTCCCTGCAGGATATCAATATTTTCATCCTTTCTTGTTGACTGAAAGACCAATAATAAATTACGCTAATCTACACCTAATATATTATAATATTATTTATTACCTTTTTATGTCAAAAAAATAGATAAAAATATATTTATGCCCTTAAAAACATCTCCTTTTCTCTCTCGACCGCAGACAGTTGAGTTGACTTTAGATCTCACGCAATAATCCTAAATCTTGTTCAGCGTCGGAATATTCTAAGTATCTTATATGTCCTATTTCAGTCATCCTCATTACATATCACATCCACTGTAATCGTCTGCCTCTCATGTGATACTATAGGCTTTGATTTTTTTTTAATTTGATTTTTCAAAAACCTTATAAAAAACGAAAGTAGGACACAACGCTCACAACGTTAAAGTCAAATATATAAAACGATAATATAATTTGCAATTGACTATTAGACGATGGGAAACACAGAAATTTGCAGCACTGCCATCTGTTGGTAAGTTCCGCACTAAATAACATTATACATGTGCAACTTTAAACATTTCTGTGCATGCGTACACTTTACACTGTGACAACTCCGTTATTATTAATCTTTGATGTACAGTGTTTTAAATACATTATGATTCTACGTGAAATGCTCTAATTTGTCATTCTAAAATAATTGATACATCACTATAAAACTCCGATGTTATGCACCCGCAAGTGCATGATAGTTATATCCAGAGCCGCAGTAAGGGGGGGGGGGGGACCGAAGGGGCGACGGCCCTGGGAAAATGGCGATGACGGGCTTGACTAAGGGGCGCCATTGCGAGGGCGAGGACCTTTTTTTTTGCTCGTCACTTGGAATTTGAGAGGTGAGGACCTTTTTTTTCTCATCACTTGAATTTTGAGAGATGAGAACCTTTTTTATTTGCCAAGGGCGCCAAAACACGGCTCTGCCCCTAGCGCAAGTTTTCCTTACTGTGGCACTGGTTATATCCTCTCGCGGACTTTTTTTAATTCTAGTTAAGATACATTTTTTATCTACATTATATCGATATATTTCTTGAGGTTTAGCCTACGTCGGGGGTCGGCAGACGGCTCTTTAAGAACATTTATGTGGCTCTTTAAATTAAGTTGATAAGGAATAAAATTTAGAAAATATTCAAAAAGTCATGTATTAAAACAAAATTATGGCTCTTTGAAATGTTTCCAGATGCCGTAAAGAGTGACTATGGCTCTTTAGCCTCTAAAGTTTGCCGACCCTGGCCTACGGAATCAATTTAAACTGCACGGAGAGTGAAAAAATATGATTTACCCCCAAAATGCCCCCTAGGGGGTCATGGACGAAGTTCGAACCTTCACTAAAACCTTCCTCGGATTATTTTACCTCCCTGTACTATTGTATATCTAGCTGTATAGCTAACTCAAAAGTAAGGATTCGAAACTGTTTAAATCAAAATGGAAGGCACTTTGAACACTTGTAATAAATTACTTTAGTTTCAAGTCGTTATAGAGAATACAATTTTTCGTAAACCGTAAAAGATATTAAAAGAAATCCTATTTAAAAAATTAAAGTTTTCCTTGATATCTTCTCCTTCCCGATTGTTTCAATACTACCATTCGATTCTTTGGATACATTTTGGTCACCAATATTATTTCCCACCTTGCTCATCGTCGCGTTTTCGAGATAAACCGTATTCCCTCTATGCTGATGCACCCTGTATAGAGACTTCCTTAAATCAATTAAAAATATTATTTTTTTACTGAGACTAGAGTTGAAATAATTTTTTCGTATATTTCGCTTTAGTGTCCTTCTGTATTTAAAGAGGCCCCTGCAACTAAAATATGAGGCCTTTTGGAACATGAAGCCGTAAACTGAATCAAGCTTAATATACCAGCACTGGATGTAGTACCCTATCAGACCAATTTTGTAACTCAGTTACTATGATCATTGTCACTAAATTTGTCACTATGAGCAAGGTGAGTTACTATCATGAATGAAAGTCATTATACTTTTTATAATATTTTAAATTGCAGTAACGTTACTACACAGCAAATTTTTACAGAATTGATCTGTATATCTCAACGCTATTTCTTTCTTTGTGCTTTATTTTGAGAAAGCAATTTTTATAAAATTAATACGCTCTAAAAAATTTTATCGCATTGTTGATCATAAATAACATTTTTGATTTTAGAATGTTTGTATTTCATCACATTTGTCGTGCTAAGAAAACATTTTACTTTGTTGCTTAGACAAATTTATTAGTAAACTTGAATAAACTTGTTTTTATGATCATAGTTAGAGTACTTATACCATAAAAAAATTAGATTAATGTAGGAGAATTTTGAGTAAATGTCAAAACCTTTAAAAGAGTTTATATCTTTAAATAACTAAATACAATGATAAATATAGGCGCGCACTCAGCACCCAGCGCACCCAGCGCACCCAGCTTATTATTTTTTCTTTAAGATTTCGCGGCTCAGTTGGCAAATTTTGCGGCACACTAATGTGCCGCGGCATACCCTTTGGGAAACACTGCTCTAGATGGACGCACGCGAATTATTCTTTTAATTATTGTAATTTATGATTTTTAATATGTGCCCATGGTTTGTTATCAGTTACTAAATACCTGCAAAACCCTGAAATGTGTGAAAATTCCCACTTCACATCAATTTTCAGTATTAACGAACTGTCACTGGAATAGACCTCGGTAAAACGTAAGTATATGTGCAAATGACCCAACACTTTCGGTCAAAAGCAACTACGGTCGATGTATATTAGACCAAATGTTACAGGAAGTAATTAATCGATGTATTTTTGAATGTGTTGGATGAATCTCTTCCTATATCGTTTATTTTCATATACAAAATAAAATAATCATACCATACATTTGTTTAATGACTTTCTAAATAACAAAGATATATGATAGACAGAAAAACATAATTTACTTAAATGATATCTCTAAATTTGGTCCGGTGAACTATGGGAGTAATATTTCTTTTTAATAAGGCTTTACCTTTTTCCTTTGATGTTTGATATATTACTAAATATTACTTTGATGGGAAACAAGGATAAAATAAATTATAGAGAGATAAGAGACATATTTTCAAGGAATATTATCAGTGAAACTAAATAAAAAAATATATTAAAACAGGATATAGTTCATCATTTCTGTCAGGCGTAACTCGGCAACTTTTTCTACACTTAAATTTGATAAACTGATGAATTACCACCGATAAAGTTTAGGGACCCCTTGTATAGAGTGACAGAGTGGTGTAAAATTTATTCAGGGATGTAATTGTACCTTATTTCCTAGAAGATGACGCGAGTAACTTTGTTACTGTGAACGGAGACCGCTACCGTGATGTAATCGAGAACTTGCTGTAACCAGGGCCTTCTTAACACTAGCAACGGCCCCCGGGCACAGTATGTACAGAGCCCCCACCCAGGGCGCACGCAGACTCTTTTTCTGGGCGGAGAGATATTTTTTATGGGAGGGGGGGGGGGCAAAATATAAACGCATATTTTGAAAACTATGAAAAATATAAAATCATTTGTTTAATATTACCGCTAAATAATACAAATACAATTTTCGTCCTTCTTTATTAATTTTTTGGCCCTGGCGTATGAGTTTAGAATAAAATAATAATTATAAAAGCGCCTTGTTATAAAATAATAAGGTGCAAGGGCCCCTTTTAGTGCAGGGGCCCTGGGCAGTGCCCGGGCGGTCCCATACGTTAACGCGTCACTGTCTGTAACATAAATTAGATGAACTGAATTTGGTGAACATGTGATTTTAGAAACATATTACTGCGGTTAACTTTATTACTGTGAAGAGTGACCGCTACCGTGACATAATCGAGAACTTTCTATCACATCAACTAGATGAACTGAGTTTGGAAAACATATAGTTTTAGCAATATGAAACTAAATGTCACACAGAACAAGCCAAAATCAAAATTTTGATTATGATGTTCCTAAACCGATTAATCTGTAGAAGCGATGACATCGACTGGCCCCCAAGATCCCCAGATTTAACCGTAAGGGGACTTTTCTTTAGAGTTATCTTAAAGGACGTACCTATACTAACAACTCAACGTCGATTGAACAACTAAAGAACAATATTCGAGCAGAAATATTGAAATATCGTCTGAAATTTGTATAATTGATATGAAAAATCAGTGACGGCTTTTTGTTTGATTTGCAGGTTTCGCAACCTCCAAAAACAAAACGTAAAATATATTATAACTTAATATATTCATATGTAATAGTATATTATGTTACTAGGAGTAGAACGCGCTCTTTTTCTACTCCAAGTGACATATACTATTTTTTCTTCAAGCGTATGTATTAAAAATTTGCAACCATAAATACTTATGACTTTATAGTTTCAGATGCTATTGCTGCTAATTCCGGCGGTGTACATTGAATTGGTTGAGACATTTTTTTAATTTTTGATCTTTATATTGTGTTTTTTTAACTAATCACTGAATGATCACAGAATAATAATAAAGTAACTAACTAATAACGTAACTAATTTCTGAATTCACTACAAACCACGCTACGAACATATTAAATTGACAGATGTTTTCTTTATGGCGACTGCTGCCATCAGTGCCATCTGTTGATAACTATATGAACTATTTACTAGTATAAAAATGTTCACATTTTGTTACTAGTAAAAAAATGTATCATTTCTACCGAATGTATTGAACAATGTAATGTTAGCATTATAATCCGCTTGAAGAAAAAAATATTTATTGTTTTGTATTTATTGTAGGAGTTATTTAAAATACAATAGATGTTTTAAAGTTATTAACCGCCGTCTAATTGTCAACCATAAAGAAATATACGTTTTTTTTTTAATGCTGATTACGAAAACATCATTTTATTGCACGCTATAAAAGCGGAGTATCCTAGCCTGATGGGGATAAAAGGGAAGATACTTATCTATAGATTTAGAAAAGGAAAAGCTAGAAAAAACGCCAGGTATGCATTGTAAAGAAGGTAAATCTAACCTTTGGGATTGAGAGAGAAACGTGAGGGGTGTTAATAGTAAGATAAAGTTGGTAGAATGCCTACTAGCAATCACAGGCACAATCTAGTCTTTTAAAAGTAACACTAAATAAATCCCTAATTATATTAATGCAAATAGCCTTCGTGGCTGTGTGCCAAAACAATTATAACTAACTAATAACATTAACTATAGTTTTAATAACTTATATTTTGGCATATCTACACCGAAGAAACTTTGTTATCAGGGTCATTCTGAGCAATTTTGGTGCCTGAGGCAAACAATATTAACGACGCCCTCATAAATATATATATATATATATATATATATATATATATATATATATATATATATATATATATATATATATATACAATTTCATTTTGAAAAAAAAATATTAATTTCTTAATTGTAAAGATGAAAACATGGAAGCGCGCCACAAGTGGCCCATTCGCCCTTTTCTATATTTCAAAATTCATATTGATTTCATGAAGATCAATCATAAATTGCGCCCCTTATTTCAGTTTTGTTGCCAACAAAGAGGATGCGGGTGCCTCCTAATTGTTATTCAACACTGTCGTATGACTAACAGTTTATAAGTTTCAGGGACATAAGTTTGTCAGTCGACTCTATTTCTAGTGTGGATTCAGACTATATATTCACTGGTTGATCCTATAATTGAATTACTAAACAAATAACTTTCTACCTGACTGACCGTGTGAACGCGACGGTTATATAACCATACTACATTATTTTGAAACAATCTGAAAGCGTAGGGTGACCAGACGTACCAATTTTAAGAGTAGGTGCATGTACTTTTTTACTTTTTTGAATGCACTCTTTTATTATTAGTACTGTGGTACCTTGTCTTACGAACTTAATTTTTCCTGACCGCGGTTTCTATCTTGGAAAGTATGTGCCTTAAAACCCTATATCTTATGGGAAATCAATTAATCCATTTCCAGATTCAAAATTAAAAAAATAAAATAATTAAAAAACTATTCTCAACTAAAGGAAGAAAATGCTAAGAAATGGAGAAGGAGGGAGATGGAAAAAACGATAACTTTCGAAATAATTCTGATCAAAAATTCCTGTAGTAGGTACTATATCGATTGTCATTAATATGCATTACTCAGAATTTTTTCAGGTTTTTAGATTAACCCCCTGAGCTAGAAGGTGCGGGACAATAGAATTTTTGGCACATTTTTGGCACAAATCGTATTAAAATATTAAAATAAAAAACTAGATTTCATTCTTTAATCTACGTCTTAAAAAAATAATTATTAATTTCAACGACACAAAAAGATATTTTTCTAAAAACTAATTTCATCAAATATTCCTGTGGAAATATTTTAGTTTCAATAGACGTACATTATTGTTTTTTTTTAGTTATATAATCAACCTCTCTGAGAAATAGGGTGGGGGACAAAAGTTTTTAGACACAAAAGTCCAAAAAAAAAAAAAAAAATTTACAAAAATTAAATTATATTTGTTTATCCACGCATTTTTATTTGATACCCCCAAAATATTTAAATAAAAATTTATTTTTTATTTTAATACATATTTGTTTATGTTTTGGACATCTTTTCTACTGAACAAACAGACAAACAGACAGACAGACTGACACATGAGTGACGTTATAAGGATTTTTGGTCATATCGACAAAACCCTAAAAAGGTAATTTAATTCAAGTGTACTCCTTTTTGTATTACATGATCAGGAAGGAACCTATTTGGTAAAAATTTATAGGTGCCAATTCTACAATTTTTTCTTATTTATATGTAACGTTTCCATGGTCATGATAATTAATTCGTAACAAGTGAACCAAGCCTTGGACAAAAATTTGTATAGAACATAATTTGATGTATTTTTGAAGATTTATACAAATATTTAAAAAAAAAAAAAAAATTGAAATTTTTTTTTTTTTTTTTTGGTAGTGCATGTCTAGCAGAGGTTTCCCTTCGCCACTGGTTGTAATACAATCTTGAAATCAATAACATAAAATACAAAAATATTTAAAAGTTGATAAAGGCTGGGTAGACGGACATAATCATAAAATGCACAAGGTAGATAGATGTATGGTACGTATGTAGAGTACGTAGGTATATTATCTTTGCTGTTACATTACTCCGAGTCCTGATGTCTGATGTAGTAAGACAGTGCAACATTAGAAGCGACATGACAGCTACCTTTGAAATTCTCTCGTTGCTCTTGAGAGACAAGAAACTGATACAGTCTGCCAGAAGACTAGCTACAGCTTCACATTGCGACGTGTCAACTTTGACATCAATGTGTAGTCTTATGTCTTGTCTACGTCAATAAAGTACCCTGAATTAGTCGCAGTATACAGAGCCAGAGACTTCCCACTCTATTCTGTATTCGCTAACATAAATGGAATCACATTCCGGAATCTACAATGAAGAATGTTTTTCAATTTTCTTTCTTATTATAATTTGGCGTCTATCAAACAAGACAAGCCTGCAACTCAGTTTACCGTAACAAATTATAACTCTTTCTCTTCTTGGGAACTGTCACTCGAGTTGACTTTAAGTCTTACATCCTACATCCTGTTAAGTGTCAGGTCTTTCCAGCAAAACAGGGATGAAAGAGCAGTAAGGTCCAATGAAATGAAAATATTATAAATATAAAATAATCCTACAGCAAAATCATTTATGCATTTTACAATATATTAGGTCGCAGTGGTACAGGATTTTTTTTTTTTTGGAGGGGGCACGGAAGACAGAATTATTTAAATTATAAATTTATAAATAATGTTCTAAAAAAGTCGTCATCTCCAAAAATCCAAGTGATGAGCAAAAAAAATGTCCTCATCTCCAAAATCCAAGTGATGAGCAAAAAAAATGTCCTCATCTCCAAAATCCAAGTGATGAGCAAAAAAAATGTCCTCATCTCCAAAATCCAAGTGATGAGCAAAAAAAATGTCCTCATCTCCAAAATCCAAGTGATGAGCAAAAAAAATGTCCTCATCTCCAAAATCCAAGTGATGAGCAAAAAAAGTCCTCATTTCCAAACCTCCAAAATACAAGAGATGACAGAAAAACAAAAGGTCCTCACATCTTTCCTGGGGGGGGGGGTCGATGTTTGGCTCCGCTACTGTTAGGTCGTCAAGGATGAAATTTGTAGAAAAAAGGCAATGTTGGTTGATAACTTACAAATATAAGGAATTATTTTATTCATCAAAGTATGCACCCATATTGTTTATACACTTTTGCCATTTAAGCGGCAGGTTGTTCAGGCCGGTGGTGTAAAACCCTGGCGGACGAGAATCAATGAATTCCTGGAAGGCCAGTTTTACAGCATTATCGGAATTAAACTGTTTTCCCATTAAAAAGTTGTCAAAATCGCGGAAAATGTGGTAGTCAGTGAGGGCTAGATCTGGTGAGTATGGAGGATGATGAAGAAGTTCCAACTCCAATTCCTGTAGTTTTGCCCCAGTCATTTGTACAGTGTGTGGTCTAGCGTTATCCTACAATAAGATAGTCGATCTGTTGACCAATCTAGGCTATTATTTTTTAAGTTTTTGCATCATTTCGTCCAGTTGGTTGCAGTATATTTCTGCTGGATCGATGAGCCAGGTTTTTTTTTTTTGTTTTTAAGTTACCTGTACGAAATTTGGCGTACCAATTTGGTATTGTCTGCTGCGTAGTAACACTAGAGCCAAATACACTATTAATGTTTCGCGCAGTCTGCGATGCCGTAGTTCCACGTAAGAACTATACTTCATAATAGTGCGAATTTCTGACCGTTCCATTTTCAACTAAATTAATTTAAAAAAAAAGTTTTTGATATTTTTTAGAGCATACAATGATTTCTTTAAATAGGCGAGATGTGTAACTTTCAAAAAAAACAGAATGGTAAAATATTAAGCCAATGTCAAATAATAAGCTGTTAAAGTTGGCAATATTATTAACCACAAATTTAATCCTTGACGACCTGATAGTTTTAGGCAAAAATCGACCTTGACATAATTTCAACCTTGTCCTAAGGGTAAAAATCAATTTTAGACAGTTAAATATTATTTTCCAAATGATCTAGTCGATTTTGGCTTCTTCGTAAGTATGATAAGCCAAACTAGTATATCAAGCACATTCTGAGCGCAAAAGGACAAAGTTGTTCTTAAAATAATTATTGATTAGGGCAAAACCTGTAGTATGCTAACGATGTTGCCGAATGATGACGCGCACAACAACAAACATTAACGCGAAGCACGCAATAATAAACATAGAAATTATCTAACTGCCTCGCAAACTGTAAATAATCTCGTTCTATTTTCTTTTTCTTCGTTATATTTTAAAACCGTTTTTGCAATTCGAAAATTTGTATCGCAGGGAATAGGAACGCATGTGAACAGTAATACAAAGTAAATTTTTAGAATTCCATTTCTCATGTTACTGATACCAAGATAGTTTTATGATACCGAAGTTGTCCAATTTGAGTTTTAAAATCAATAAATTCAATTTCAAATGTGAATTAAATTTTTTAGTGTTGCTGAATAAAATGATGTTGGATTAAGTGTATGAACTTAGGTATCGGTGTGAAGTATACGCTATGTCTATCAATAATTATAGGTTAGCGAGCGATAATTCAACGCGTGTCCGCATCTATCACGTACGTGACGTTTCACCGCACGAAATTACACCTGATTTTCTGCTTACTGTATCGCACAACCGAACTAAATCCAGAAATTGCAACGATATAAATATGAGCAGCGTCAAACATAATGCCATGATATCGTTTAATATCCCAGTACAATATTTATATCCATAATGTGAAGTCATTTTTAAAGAATGTTTAGAGAAGATAAAGTGAATACATAAGCGACAGAAAATAGAGTCACCTAGTAAATCTAGGCGAGTAAATAATGGACATGAGGCGTGAGAGTGTCTTCACTAGACGTTCCACTCGATGCAGTGTTCTCGCCAGCTTGAGACATTGTTTTACATAAGTACGCTGCGTTATTCTTCGTCCAAATGTCCGCCCACGTTTAGAAACGCATGTGCAGATTTTACATTTCCGCTATCGTTCAACTGCATCTGAACGAACACGGCCGGTAACAATGATTTCCCAGCGTTCAAAGATTGCATATCCAATGTGCGGAGAAGTTGCTAGAGATTGTTCCGTAACGCATTGTTGCATTGTGCCTTCATAACATAAAAATCGAAACGTTATTAATTAAAAGGGGTGTTACTTGTAAAGCAAGCACATCGGTGTTATTGTGAAAGCAACCGACAGATATCTATTCTGTACTCACAGACAAATGTATTATGTGTACCTCCCATCACTCGCTCGGTATAAATCTTTGGAATGTCAAAATGAGAACGCCCAATCGCGGCAGACATAAATTACTTATAACACAATTTATTTACAAACTTCAGACAGCGTATAACGCTAACGCAACCTGTGAAATGTAGCTTCCACGCAGCGTCGCAACCGTTGCATTGAGATCCGCACCGATCCATTGTTGACGGCCGCGAAAAATCTTGTCGAATCACAGCTTTTCCACACATACACCTGCGACTGGATTCAAGAATTTTGATTAAATTTAGTTAAATTAACGAGTGAAATTTCTAATCAGTAATTAAATGCGGAGAGAATGACAGATGGGAGGGCAGATGCCAGTATTTTATGTCGCTCACAGTCTATAATTAGCGAGCAATAAATTAGAATGTCCGATAAAGGCGCGAGTGTGAATCACAAGAAAGGGTCAGCCACAATACACATTTATACATCGAACACGTATAAGTCAATGCCAATGTTTGACAGCGCTGTTAATGTTGATGCCAACCCACGGCCGTGGCCGCGGCACCGACCAGCGACCGATCGCCGGACGGGCTCTCACTTATTACTCTCGGCCCAGTCCGCTCACGGGCTCGGTAATTATAAATACCAAATAAATTAAATCTCACGGTGTCAGATAAAGCTCGCGTCTGCACAGCTCTGTCCGTCTCACCCTCCCGTTCAAAACTTACACGCCAGCTTCATTTGTAAAAATCAACAGCGATTCTGATTCGCGACGACGGCCGCTCGACTGTTTACCGTCGACGCGCTGACGATAACATCTGTAATTAAATACAGAAGTAGCTGACATTATAACTTTGTTAGGCTTTTTGATTTGTGAGCCTCGCTAGTCGAGCTGAATCCGAAGAGCTTCCTACTAATTGCTAATTGCGTGAAGGAAACACGTGACAAGTCATAAATGAACTGAGCCGGCGATGACAGCCTCCCCCCATATACGGTCAGGCAGTGCGTGGTGTGGTGAGAGGAAGGAGGGTGAAGAGAGGAACAGATGAGGGGACTACACGTCAAACTGCGAACGAAGATGAGTGTGGAGGAAGAGAAACGGCCAAAGCCGAGCTAATGGCAACTTTTACATTCCGACACACCTGAGATCGCCGTCCACGGTGTTGAAAGCGTCGACTCCTCACCGAGTTACGCGATTTAGCAGCAACCAGTTACACGCAGTAAAGTAAAGCACTATATACCTGCGTTACATCAACCTACATAAACGTCAACGTGCAATAAAAGCGACGCAGAAGCACGGCAATATAAAGCCGGAGCACAGCCGTATAGCTGTAGTCGTAGCCTACATAAACTAGTGGGCATTAAGTACTCAAGCTCCGGGGGCGGGTGATAAAAGCTCATTATATCTCCGAAAAGTCCTCGTTGTGTTATCCGGCGGACAAGCCGCTGCCCGAGGCATACGCTGCTAAGTGCATGTCTTATTTAACTATTAATGAAGCAGGAAAAGTGGCGATGGTTCACCACGATCGCGAAAACACGCTGACAATTTAAAACCGTCTGCTGTGGGAGCGAGGGGAATAAGAGGTGGTAGCATACAAGCGTCAAGAGTTGTCGGTTCTCGTGCGGCCCGATCGCGTCTGAAGAGAGACTTCTGGTGCGACAAGCAAGGCTAGAAATTGACCTGTTATCGTGGATGGAGCCGGCGACGGGGAAAATTGGTTATTCGGAGAGGAAAAGCTGTGGTCCGCGTGCGGGACGGAAGGGACCCTCCTTGTTCCGGTAGGAAGGACATCACTTGTGCGAGGATATAGCGGCCGGCCACTCGAGTGCGGAACTGGCACGACACTCCTGGCGAGATTGGATTCCCAGCTCGACAAATACTTAGCGGCATCGGCCGATGGTGCTGGCCATGACAATTTATGAAACTTCAACACGGAAATTCCATCGATCGTACTCGGTACTCCGTGCTGTTAGCTCCTGTGCATCATATTGTAGTGGATGAGGGTCTCGCGATATTTACACATACGCGTGCATGGCCACTTGTCATCGGCGGTAAACCGTTTAGTGTCAGTCCTGAGTTGCACAAGGCACACAACAAGCACATCCATCAGTGGCTGTGATCGGGTCAGCAGTCACCGCTGTCTGCCGCACGCCGCTCTAGGTACACACACAAACATGCATGCGGAAGGATGTACGGGGATGACGGGCCCGTGGAGTGTATGTGTCTGTGAGTGTGTGTGTTTGGAGTGTGGAGTGCCGCCCGCTGCATGCGGCAGCAACAGGTCGCGATGCGCTCGTGAATCACTGTTTGCGCAATAATCCATCAAAGTTGCTCCTCGCGAGCGGGCGAAGCGAGGGCGACAGAAGTGTGCCGCCGTCATCGCTACACATCCGCCGCGGCTGCTGAGCTAATCGTCTCTCGCTCCGGTGTCGAGACTTCTCTGTTCCTAGTCCTGCCCCAGTTGATAACCCGACGGCCACGGATCCCGGATCAAACGAAGACAGGTCCACCACCGACACCGCCACAATACCCATGCCGTGTCGCAAGACATCGGTCTAATTTATGTTACTCGCTCGTAATATATTCAGACGTTAGCCTTTAATGTCTGGAGTAGCTGGCAGAAGCCAGTGCGGTAGACACCGGGATGTTTGACTATGGATCAGACTTAAGCCGCCATGACTCGGAACGAATCCAAACGCACGGGCCTGACAGGCACGAGGCGACATCCCGCGCACACTTAATCCGTATAATGGCAAAGCGGTAGCGGTGATTACTTTAATTGGCTGAATCTTAGTTTGTCGGCGGAGAGCTGATATCCCCGCGCACGACTCTAGGTAGCGTGTGCCGCTCGCGCGTCAAGACTCACGGTTCTCTCGATGAGCGTCGCCCCACGCGCCCACAGCCGCAAGCAGTCAGCCCCGTACGTATGAGGGAGAGAGAGATTGATGAACGCTAATGTTTAACTTGATAGTTGGTGTATAATCCAAACCATAATGCTGTAGAATGTATTCATTACTTCACATTAACCCGGAAAGATATTTGTTACGGAAGCTCGTTTAGAATCTGATCACAATACTCATCCCCCGTTACTCGGTTGGTTTATAGCGCGGAATCACTGCCAACTGAGCTTCACATACGTGACATTATCCACCAGTAACGGGAGGTAAAGTTTTAACGGACTAACGTTTGTCTCCGCCGTCGGAAATATACCGACGTCATGAAAATCTATCCGGGTAAGTTTTTACCGACTGGCATGTTTACGAAGTGAGCGTTGAACGTAGAGCTTTCCTAAGACTCCCGAATCCTTTTTGACAAGGATTCAGTTTTGCAGGGTGGCCAGCGAATGGCCGGTGCGTGCGATGCGGATGCCCTCAAAGGGTTTAAATCACAATAAATTGACGCGAGAGTTAAGGCAGATGAAGAGTTATACAGGCTGATACGTGTGGATTAGGGAGACGGGCGAACTGGCGGCCGGGTCATTGTATGTGTATCACTGCTCGCCACCAGACGGAAGGGAGGTAAATTGAGATGGAAATGGGGAGGGGAGTGAAGAAGAGAAGCCGGTGCCGAGCGACTCAGGGAGGGATTGCTCGAGTGATAGGGCAAGAGTCTCATCAGTACTCACGGCTGAAGGTGAGACCCTTGGGGCCAAGTCAGAGGCCACGGTCCATCTGCTCCCGATGGTCCAACTGGGAATCGTATACATTCCTTCTTCGTCTCGGCCCGGCTCCAACCAAATAACTCACATTTAATATAGCCGTCATCATGTATTACTTTGATATGGGTTCACGTCTTGCAAAACAGTCCACCACCGCCGCCAAGTCGCAAACGCTAATTAGTATTAATTGCGCGAATGCATCAACTCCGTAATCATCCTAATGAAAAACTGTCTTTCACAGTGTGGTGGCTTGTGACCAGCCAACCGCCAGCCCGTACCTCATTAATTAAACACACTTCATCTATCCACATACGCACGCCGACTATTCTCTCTGCATCTATCCGCGATCGCGACTCCTCCTCGTTCATTATTGTTCCGCTTTTACACATGAAAGAGTTCGATAAAATGCTAGATAATAAATTAATAAACTCAGCGGGTAACATGTTAAATAGAGTTTTCACAATGGCTTGTAAAAAGAAAAAAAAATGTAGGCAAATTTAGGGGCGGTAATACAAAAATAATGAAATGTACGAATCGAATCATCATGTTCATGATTGTAAATCGTGATTAGGGGGAAATGTGGCGGTGTCGGTAGCGGGTGTAACTGTCGACGAGGGGTATGAGAGTTGGAGCGCGGAGTAAAGAGTCCGGTCGTGGTCCGGAGCGCGCTCTCGCTGACCACAGTGCCGCGTGGTGGCAGCCGTTGTAAACGGCCGTCACGTGAGCAGCTCCCGGAAAAAGCACATGTGCAGTAAACGAGTATAATCACCAGCCGGAACCTTATAAACAAAATTGCACCGGACAAAAATTAACCATAGTTAAATGGGTTCTGTAAATGAGGCTAAGCGAAAAGTACGCGCCGGATAATAGCCTAGTGGACAGAGGTCATTCCATGACTTCCAATTTCAAAATCACGCCGCCTGATAATTAGCAAGCCCCCTTATTGCCTCGTATATACTGCGAATGTATTTAATGAAAAGTCTAATTCCGGTGTACGGCGCTAGTAACCCCCCGCGTCCTAACACCCGCACCCTAAAACCCTCTCTCGTTCCGTCCGATACTTGCAAAAGTGTTAATTAATTTAATAGTGATAACGTTTTCCAGCCGGCACTAAGGGATTTTATTTTTTTACAACGAATTACCATTTGTTGTAATTTGTATATGCGCATGATATAAAGAGCAATTCAAATTTTCATAAAAGTAAAACGGGCACGGCGTCTAATGATCGCATTACACTTAGAATTATGTAGGTATCCGAGCGTGCAATGGGCGGCGAGCAGAATTATCTTATAATTGGGTTTATGAAAAATGATGATCGTTAAAAATATCATGACACATCTCAATGGTTGGCAAGTGTGAGATATACCCTATGCGATATTTATGGCGACCTTCACGGTGGAGGCTGTACTCCGTCGGCCATACGCGAACCGATCGCGGGGTACCCGACAACTCTACAATTGCCGGCCTATCCCATCAACTACATGAAATTTAATTAAGCATTTTTAGGAATAAACGCAGCTTGTTGCAGCTATTTTATAACTGGCTATGCACTCCAACATTTATGCCTGATATGTGATACATTCGGTCTCTAATGAAGTATGCACATGTAAATAACATTATTGTGTCATATTTCCAACATCAATTTGCGATTTAAATTAATAATTGTTATTTAAATATTTATGCAGATGATATGAATATCTCAAATAACATTGAAGACGTAGTTACCTGGCAACTTCAAATATCAAAAAGTTGGACTCAACATCATGAAAAAACTGAATATATCATTATCAACAGACCTAGTCATGAAAAGAAAACTAGCTTACCAAATGATAAATCTTTTGGAAAAGTTTGGAACTTCAAATATCTGAGAAATCTAATTCAACAAGAAATTAAAAAGATAATTTCATCTTGCTGAAAAAGTTATTCATTTTACTGCGTTGTCTTCTTTTCAATACAAGACTAATAAGATTAATAAGACTAATAAGATTCTAATGAAATAATAATATTAATAATAATAAATTCAATGTCGAATTTTTAGTCTCGTTCAAATAATGATAAAGGCCGACCGGCATAGCTTAGTGGTTATACAATGCTCTGCACAATACTTTATCTGCTCTTGATAAAGTATCGGGTTCGGATCCAGAGTCACAGGGTGGGGGGCGACGGTCCCGGGAGCACTAAGGAAAGGGGCGCAAGTTATGGGCGAGGACTTTTTTTTTGCTCATCATTTGGATTTTGAAAGGTGAGGACCTTTTTTGTTTTGCACATCACTTGGATTTTGGGAGGTGAGGACTTTTTTTTTTGCTCATCACTTGGATTTTGAGAGTCGAGGACCTATTTTTTTGCCAAGGGTGCCAAAAAAATTGCTACGACTCTGCCCCTAGCGCAAGTTTTTCTTACTGCGGCTCTATTCGAATCCCATTCAGGTATGGAACTTTCAACATGAAAAATTAGATTATCGTGGCTAATTGCCTTAGAGGCAAAGGACAATAGGCAGAAATAAATAATAATAATAAGGCATTAATGAAGATGATCCTATGCTGTTTAACAGTTAAAGAGGAAGTTCAACATTTCCCGGTAATAATCTTTCTATGGAAAGATTTTTACCGGCGCTTATGGCGCTTGCTAACTTGCTAACTTGACATTTTGGTAATTTAAAAAGTGCGCTTGATCTGGTAGATTTAACGGGAGCTAAAAAGTTGATATTTGAAATAAATGTTTGGGAATCGATTAAATTATTAATTTTAACTAATTAACTAATTAAATAATTAACTATTTTAAAAGGAAATATCATATCGGTCTGGTATCTTCTGTTTTTTTAAGATTCATAATTAAGTAATTGCAAAGTATTTAAGTAAGTAGAGTAGCCAATATTTAATTTGTAACAAACTGTAGACATGAATTTTTTCTGAACAGATTCTATTAAATTAATATTTTTATCATACATTGGATTCCAAATGACTGAGCAATATTCTAATTGAGATCTAACTATGGAATTAAATAACAATGTTAAAGTTTCCTTCGTGTGAAATTAATTAATTAATTTAATTTTTTTTAATTTTAGGAGCGTTGGAATGAATGTATCACTCTTGAAGGAGAGTATGTTGATGAATAAAGTCGAATTTCTAAAAAAAAAATAATGTTTTTCTTAGTTAGACCGGAGACTTATTGAGCGCCGTGGTATGCTTAAGCGGCGTCCACACTATGCCGCAGTTTGCCAGTTGGCAATACCAGCAGTAATGTAGACGTGACCGTTGGCACATGCCATCGTGCCAGCGGCATGCCAACGAGAATCGCTCGAGTGTCGGTCTCCTTCAAAGAAAGCCGATAAAAACGGTGAGTGGGGACGTGCCAACTGGCATCACGCGGCTTTAGGCTTAAATTCAGGTTGTGATTCAGACGCATATGAGCAACGTTGTTTATAGATGGAGCGGACAAACGAAGAAGTGTTTAATTTGATCGATTTATACCGGGATCGTCCTGTTTTGTGGGACTGTCGTTTAAAGGACTATAAAGACAGGAATAAGAGATGTGACGCTCTATTGGAAATTGCGGTTAGTTTTGGAGTACAAAAAGAAGAAATTGATAGAAAAATCAAAAACTTGGTGTGTCATTTTTCGCGCGAAATAAAAAAAGAGAGGGAAGGTAATAAGTCCGGTGCGTGATCTACTTTGAAGACTTGGACGTACCCAAAACAGTCGTTTGCGCCGTTTGCGTATTTTTTCTTCACTGTCAAGTATGATAACAGCAGCTGAAGCAATTAGTAAATCTTCCTCGGTGAACATTGTGCGACTAAACTAAATGCCAACACAGATGTGGACGTTTATACAGCCACTGGCTTTGCCAGCTGGCCTTGCCAACTGGCAAACTGCGGCATAGTGGGGATGCGCCTTTATATGCAAAGTAATTCGAATGTATCCATATGATATCCGTTTAAGATCCACTTAAATTAAGGCAAAATTAAGACCTTAGCCCAAAACCGCACTATATAGAGACATTTTATTGAGGCTCTTTGCTCTTCTTGAGGAGTTGTTGGAAATAATACTAGGGAGTAATCCACTTAATCCACCACTGCATTCTCATCACTTGTCCTAATCGCTGTCAGTATAGAACCTAAATTAGTTAGTTTCGCTATAACTCTAAATTGATACTTTGATAACATCCTGTCATGTTCCTTACCGCAAGGAAGGTCGTCAAATTTCAATGCCATAAAATAATTGTGTACAAATAAAACGTGTTCGTGCCAGATGAAAGCGAGCATTTATATGTAAGAATGAGAGAGATAAAGGAAATCTCTATAACGCATTTGTGATAAGGACTAAGGACTAAGAGGTAAGGAAGATAGGATGGTATTCCAGAGCCTATATATGCGCGATATATTTTAGATTAATTAAAGGAACATCATATTATCAACACGAAGGATCTTCGCCGTCGTAATAACTTTATAATTTAGTGCAGTTTACAGGAGAAATGGTCGGATCCGAGTTACATCCTTTAGCGTTACCCTCTCGTCTCTCGTCCTTCGTGAGAGTTTCTCAAGTGAGGGGTTAGGGGTGCAAACACCTAGTTCTTGTCTCGCACTTCTTCACAGAGGAGACAACAATTTGGATACCATAGACGTACGTCAACAAATCAAATTAGCCTCTAATAATTATTTTACAAAAAATATAATTTTACACTGGATCTCTCATCCAAATTACTGAAGAAGCCACAAAAATACAGTGGACAGAATATGCGATGTGGCGGAAAAAACAGAATGATAAAGAAGAATTTGGACTTATATTTAGCCTCTGAACAATAAATTTGTTATTTTTTTAGTCTAAGTTTACTATTAAGGATTAGTTTAACTTACTTTGTTTTTCTCTCTCTCTCTCTCTCTCTCTCTCTCTCTCTCTCTCTCTCTCTCTGTCTCTCTCTTTGTTTACTTTTTTTATATGTATTTTATTCTTGCACATATTAATAATTGTACATTATTTAGAGCTATACAAATCTTATGACATCTGCTCTTAGTTGTATGGATCTCTTGTCCGAGCTTAGAAATCTGTATCCCGGGTATAAAGTTAAGCTTGTCGCCCTGATAGTTTGTGTTTTGGGTGGTATGAAAGCCTCCTATCGAAGGGAAAATCGAGTCCATTCCCGCCTGCAGATCTTCTGCCAACTCTTTGATCTGCAGGATACAGAAACCAGTACTGCTCGGGTCACTCCGCATTGTGCGGGCATTGGATCTGGCGTAATTTCCGCGGCTGCATATCGCCAGGATTTGGGATGCAGTCATGTGTATTTAGCTCCACTAGTCTCTAGTATGACGCGGCTCAAAAGGTTGCTGAAGTTTGAGATTAGTGGACGCTTGTCAAGACCTGACAAACCCCATAATAATAAATAATAAAAGAACTGAGACGGCCTATAAAAGGCCTCATTGACAGAAGGTACGTAAGTCTCGGTATATAAGGTACTTTGAAACTTGATACTTAATACAGCAAGATGGATACAAGTTTAAAAAATATTATGAAGCAAAAAAAATAATATCTTATTCCATAGGAAAGTTATTAATTATTAAATATTAAACCGTCTCAAACGCCGCCATTTAGGGACGTAGCTGGACACAGGAGTGTCTTAGATTAATATGTGGCGAAATGACGGCAATGATACCCATTATGTTTTCATTTTCGTTAATTTTAAAACTGTTGATCAAAATATAAAATGATATAACCAACAAATTTTTTGTTTGACAATATTAGCAAAATATAACATGAATGCATGAATATTCATGTTTACGAGAGTGAGATAATAAACGTACGTCCAATCCTAATAAGCTGAACATCCACTAGCGGTAGCTATAGTCTATTTCTTTTGATTTAAGAGGAACTAGATTTTGAAAACCACAAACATTTAACGTGCCGATCAACGTAGCGTAGCACTGTCTTACCTAGCGTTGCTAAGGTTTCGGGTTCGAATCCCGTTCAAGCATGGAATTTTTAAAACTTACGATTGTCCTGGTTAATTGCCAAAGTAACAAAGGCCATTAAAATAAAAAATAAAATAAAAACTTTTGACGTTTAAATGACGCTTTTGATCATTTTGTTTAGCAAAAGCCCACTTCAATAGTTAAAAAGTCAGCTCCTATAACTTACAAAATAAAAATTTCATTTAGTTCCGCTTACAGGTTTAGAATAGCCTATACGTCACAAAGGCGTCAAGTATTAAATGTAAAAGTATTAGTAATTATTTTTTGACTAAATAATAACGAAATTTACAAAATTAAATATACCAATGTATATAATGTTTAAAAAAATTCTCTGTAGACCTATTGCACACTTAACATTTTTTAAAATTGCATTCAAGTCCTTCTAGATGCCTTTTTTTCGAACTCACTGTATAATCTCCATGTTTCTTAGCCACCCATTTACTAAGATAAAATAAATATTAAATATCAAGTCTTTTTTTAAATTTAATTTAATGGCCTTTGCTGCTGTGACAGTTAGCCCGGACAATTTTTATTTGTGAACTCGAGACCTTAGCAACGCAGAGCACATGTGTTACCACTACGCTACGCCGGTCGGCAAATGGAGTCTTAATAACTTATTATAAATAAATAATAAATAATAAAAAAGATACAAGTTGTTTCATTTTGTAATACATAACTAGATCTGATGATTTTGGTGACTTTTGTGGTGTAAGGACTTTGACGTATCCGTGTAAACCAATACTATTTTACGTAACTTTCCTGTTAGTTACGTATTACAAAATGAGACAGATAATATTAAGATTTGATTTTTAACACTGAATTCATCTTAGTAAAATATGTGGCTATAAATTCTGGAGATTATATTTGTTTTATTGGGGACACACTTGTTTAATCGAGTCTTTTATTTTTATAATAACTTTTAGTTGAGTTTGGGCCCATAGTGCCCTTATGATTTGTTAAATAATATTTGATATTCGAAAAATATAAGGGAGGGCATTTAAAAAAGTATTTTTTTGTAACGACTCGTTTATTTGATATTTTTCCAATTTAATTTTCTTATTGTAGAGTAAAATACTTCATGTTTCCTAATTTAATCCACTTCGTATCTCTTATAATAAATATCTATAATACAGTTAGCAATGCTTAAAGAGTTCCTTAAAACACCCTTTATTATGGGGCCCGATTTAGTCCGGTGGTCCATCAAATTTTTAGGTGGCCTAACATCTTTTCTGATGTCTCCATATTTATTACTTCGTTAGCTTCTTGCTTCTTATTTAAGAATTGATATTTTGTTCCCGGTTCCTACGCCTCTGCTGGTTGGTTTTAGTTAGTCATTATCGTATATTATAAACTTGATAATATAGAGAGCCAGTATTTTAGCGAATTCGGTATAGGATCTAGTTGATATCGACTTATTCTCAAAGTGATAATGGCGTCCGATAAGAAACCCCCGTAAGAGGAACTCAACTTAGATCAAAGGTTAAGTAACATTAACAGAAATTGACGGTTTTGTCGAATTATGTATTGAGGTAGAAACTATAGTTCGTATTTTAGTAGATAAGCATCTATCCTATTCTTGAATATTTCCTGTCAGAATTATGAAGGTATGCTAAGATCTTTAATTAAAATAATTTTAGTTTTAGAATTATGTTTTTATATAAATAACGTATGATATTCAAAGTATAGGGATGGGATTAAAGTGTATATTATAAAGTTGTTTATTGTGAACAGCCCACGAGAAGATAAAGATTTTAATATTCTTGAGAACAGAGGCGCCACTACAACATTTTAGCGCTACGATAAACTATCAAGGTTTTTAGCGACTTCAATTGATGACAGATAATTGAATTTTAAAAAGCGCAAAAGAAAATGGATTTGTCATACACCTAGACAGGCAAGTAACCAAATATTTTAAAGATCAGACGCCAAAATTTGTTCCTAGAGAAGCTCAGGAGTCAACATTTTTCTTGGAGAGATCACGTTCAATTACTGCAAAATGTGTCCCTTAAAAATGTGTTTTTTAAAAGCTTGGTGGGGCCACAAGCCTTTGAGCCCCCAAGGTGCGCGCCTGCGCTTGACGAAAACCAGACTAAAACGCAAGAAGATCATCGGATTGTAATCCACAGGGGATAAGGAAAAATATATAGTCCTTTTCTATCACCGTTTAACCTAAATTACTCGCCGGCAAGTAAAGACGGGCGTGAGTGAGCGTATTGCAACTAGCTCATCGAGTGTCGATTACACAAAGCTATTAAAACTCGCTTACTCGCTCAGTAGAGGTTTATTGTTGAATTTCGTTGTTTTCCATTTGGGTTTTTTTTTAAATTATTTTTATTTAAAATGCAGTGGAACAGAAACAATATTTTTTTTCTCGTCTTGCTACCCAGGCTTTTATGCCGCACTTTTCTAAATTTCCTTTTTTCTTTTTCTCCAAAAAAATAAAATAAAATAAAATAAATAATAGCTTCCCAACGTCTAGATGTGGTGCATAGAAGGAAAATTCTCCGTTTCTATACCGCCGGTCATAGAAATAAAAGCCACATGGTCAGTGTTACGTTTCAACCGATCCTATTATCCCCTGTATAAACAGGTACTCAATTCAGATCCAGACGTAATAAAACAACAATTCTCTCGAGATTTCGACGACTATTAAACACTATCGTCATTTTTCTGACCAAATATATTACACATAGTGATTTCAATAGCCAGAGCGCAAAATATCGACTGAATATAGAGTAAAGTAGTTCAGTATTCACTTTACTCGCTGGAACAAGGCGAGCGACGAATTAACCAGACAGCGATAACACTGTGCGAGTTTGGTAGCAGCGAGTAAATTCGCAAGCAAGTAACTAGTAACTCGTCCAGCGTAATTGAGCCTTTTCAGCAATCCAAAAGGAATCCATTGGAACGAATAAACGAACTCCTCGAGCACTATAGCTTTAAAGGCGCGCGTCAAGGCTCTTCATCCTTGCATCCTTGCGGTAATATTTTGAGATTTTAACACGAAAATAAGTCACCTTACTTAATCAATCAACATATTCACCGGATTTGGCTCCGTGTGGTTTTTTTTTTAGCCAGATGAGGCAGCTAGTTTATGCATTTTTTTCTTAAGGCTGTGAAAATTCTTATTTCATTTTTTGCCTTTTTCGAATTTTCTAAAAAACTAGTATATTAGTTAATAATATTATTGTAACAAAAAGTTCGTGATGCCATCTTTTTTGTGCCTCAATTGATAATTGTTTTTATGTTTGTGTGTGCCCCAAGTGTTTTTTTTTAGCTCCGCCACTGGAGTATTTTGCTTCTTAGAAACTTTAAAAGTATCGAACGCTCCTGCCTAGCACGCATTCAGTTTTATGCCTATATGAGAATATGATAATAGATTTATTTTAAATAGAATAATATAGCTAGCCATCTAGCGGCTTCCTTTGATATTACACTATAATTATAAAATTAACTAACATTATTATATTAAATATAAACTAACATTATCATTATGGAGGAAACTTGAATATCTAATTAAATATAGTCAGTTAACTTTTGATCAATTACTTAATAATTTGCCCCTAAAGATATTTGATTTTTATTCATTAATATTACGATAGATTAATTTAAAACTAGTAACTTTTAACAAGTGAATCGGACGTTTGGCCGTTTTGTTTAAGCTTTATAAATCATATTTACTTTGAAAATTCTAGGTTAAGTTAGCAAGTCATTATAAAATGTATTTTCATTATATATTGATTTTTTTGTCATTCTTAATACAAAATAACATTTCTTAAATTTTTTTGTCCTCCAAAAATGTAAAAATTTATTATATATTCTATTTTTTATATAAAGTGTCACTCGGTTCCCTTTTTGTCGTTTTGAATTTTTTCTGCCAACATGAAATATGAAATAACCCCTAGAAAAACCTTGTGCGCAAAATTCTGAAGTCAGCAAAAAATCTCGACTCCGAATCCAACTCCGACTGCAACTCCAACTTACTGCAATAATAAATTTCAAAAAAAAAACTCAGAAACTATTTAATAATATAATTCTAAATTCAATTAATTCTTAAAAATAATTATAGTAGGTAGTATATAGTAAAAAATGTCATCTCATAATTATAATTTCGCTCTACTTTGATTTACCTATAAATACAAAATTATGCACACAGTGAAATAAAATTTATTTATTTATTTATTTAATCAGTGACTACAGATTTGTACAGTAGTGCACAAGTCCAGTTACATAGTACTGGGGGAAAAAATACAATATAATTATTATAACAATAATATAGAAATACTAATAATGAATAAAATAAAGAATAAAATAATAAAATATAATATAACTAGTCTAATTTATTTTTATATTAACAAACTTTCTGTGGTTGTCGTAAAAGATATCTACATCTCTATCAGAGACTTGTTTGTTTACTAGACTCAGCATTTTATTCAGTGGTGACATAGATTCTGAAATTTTGAAAAAAAATGATCATTTTTAATTCTGAATCTTATGTCAGAGACTCGAATATTTAAACCGAATAAGTTCTGGCGCATCTAGTTTATTATTAAATAATTTAAACGCGAAATTCAAAGTGTGGATGTCGCGTCTCCAAAATAAATAAGTTAGTTAAATTTATTGGCGCACAGCATCTGAGACTATTAGCGCTCAACATAGCTCATTGACTTAATCTAAAATAAAATTAATGAATATAAAGAAACAATTCAATAAAAATAAACATATTTTGCTCTTAAAAATTGGTTTGAATAAGTTTGAATTATTAAAGAGAAATAATATATATTTTTTTGTTAGCTAAAGCTTAAATGTGTAAGTCGGAGTAGGAGTCCAGAATTTTGTACCGACTCCCAGAGGCACCACAAGTGCGACCCATAAGCTCGCCTGTAGCCCGCCTCCATCTTTTGAAAATCGAAAATACGGAAATCCACTGCACATTCACTGGAAATATTACCGAAAATTTCGAACACTAATTTTTCTGTGCTAACAATTTATGAAAATTTAACTCAAATATTATAAAATTTGCCATCCCTAAATTCTGCCACCGGGTCCGATACACCTCTTGCAGCCCTCGGGTTCTAAAAGTTACTAACTCCTCGACTCCTTCGACTTAGATTCCAAAGCTCTGCTAGTGTGTGTCTATTAAGAATAAATAAGACTAAATTTAATACAACAAAAAGTTTAGTTTATTATTGCACATCAAATCATGCATAAACCTTTTAAATATTCCTTAACTCATTTGTAAAACTTCATAATTGATATATTTAGATATACGTATGATTTTGAATAATTGTTGTAGCGTACGCTATTTTTAATTCTCTCCCTAAATGCATATTGGCAGAAGCGTTTAGAATTCATTGAATTTTTCGCGTCTCGTTATTTTTTGGGGCAGTATGCAACAGGTGTACGGGTATGAAGAGTGAAGAGAACTTGGAGTGTTCACTGGGTCGAGTTAGCTCTGTTCGCCCCTAAACTTTTTTATTCGTCCTGAATGAAGTGAACTTGTGGATGAGAGGGGATAGGGGATAGGGGATGTTTTGGTTGCGGAAGAGAAAAATTGGAGGACTTGTCAGAACAGAGTGCATAGGCCAAAAAAACCAGAGAGGGTTAGTGAAGAGGAAAAGGATGGCATGTTTTTCTCTTTCTTTTGAGAATTCCTTCGCTTTTAAGATACGTTTGTAAATATTTTCACGGTTTCGAGTTGCTGTATTAAGAATTTATTTACGTATATTGGATCTTGTTTCTAACCCAGCAAACATTTTTATCCGGACCAGTACTGGTAAAGCACATACTCGCCGGCATTGAAAGTAATGGGCCAGTGCTGGCATTTCGTACTGGGCCAGTACCCCGGTGTCCCGTGGCCCTTAGCTGGTCCATTGATGTATCAGTTGCTGGCCCAGCAACGGTAAAGTGCATTGAAAGTAATGGGCCAGTGCTGGCATTTCGCACTGGGCCAGTGCTGGCATTTCGCATTGGTCCAGTGCTGGCATTTTGCACTGGGCCAGTACCCCGGTGTCCCCGTGGCCGTTAGCTGGCCCAGCAACGGTAAAGTGCAAAATAATCGCATTAGTTGCAAGATTTATTTCTGACAGACTAGTGCTTATATTATACCCACTCTCTAGTGTTTCAAATGTAATATATGTGTACTTACCCAGTATTAAAATAAATTAATGGTTAGGTGCAAAATAAATACTCATTTGGCCATTTTCACCATCGTTGAATAAATTTATTTAACAAGTAAAGTTGACAATATCGCATCGGTTTTAAACTATTAATGAAGAAATTAACATTGCTGTCAATAGAATGATGCGATATTGTTAACTTAAGTTGTTAAATAAATTTATTCAACGATGGTAAAACTAGCCGATTGTAAATTGAATTAACAGTTATAATTTATTGATTTATTTATAAATATTAAATAAATATAATTTCAGGAATAACAGGAATTAGTTTCTTTAATTTATTAATTTAATGAAGAATTTTAAGAAAATGGTTTTCTGCCATTTCGGTCAAACCAATTTCATCCTAAAGATAAGGGGTGACTAATAATTTTCGCCAATATTCGTCTTGTATTATCTACCACATCTTTTCCCCCTGACTTGAAGAGTGCCAACCTAAAGAAATCATACTTGTTAAAATAAATTCAATAAACAAATTTTATAAGCATTAATGCTATAAGCTGTTCACTTTTGTAAGAACAAACTAGATCTGGTTATTTTGGTGATTTTTATAGTGTATTACTGACTTTTAGAAACTTGGTTATATTGTAAAAAAAGCTTTACAGTTTTGGATTAAGTTTGTATTATTTTAGGTTAGTATTATATTTACAAAATATTTAAGATGTCACTATTCAAAATGAAATATGACAAATTATATTTTTTAAATGACATATTTATAATCTTGTATCAGATTTATTAATAATTGAAAATTTTATTACATGAAAAAACTATGATTGAACTAAACTAAAAATTAAACAATTTAATATGAAATAGTTTGTGTAAACTACGTCCTTAAATCTAACAAAACACACACAAATCACAATAAAAAACTGTATAATGGTCACAATCAACAACTATTCAAATACACATCTTTAAAAACTATTCACCAACACGTCCGAACTTATACTAACAGAATATCACTTGTACCGACCCTCGAAGGCCACGCCATTAGGGTGTTTTATGACTAAGAACGGTCAGACTTTTCAAATTATTACATTAAAAAAAAGTTATAAACATAAGCACTGGCCCGCTAGAAATAACCTTGGATTAATACAAATAAGGAATGCTTATAAAATGCTGGTAAAGTACTTCGTATAGGCAGAGTGCGAAATACAAATGTGAAGTACATTATTAATACTGGCGTTGCACTTACTTCTGGTGCCAGCAATGTACCAGCGTAAAAGCAGTTTGCCGGCGTTCGGCCGTTAGTTCAATGTTTGCTGGGAAGTTTACATTTTCTGATTAGTTATGAATATTTAACAGTAAACAATTGCTAACATTTTTACATGAATATAATTTATTTTGATATGAATATTTAGTTATTATATTTATAATCATAAAAGGGTATCTTAGACCAAGTAAGTTATAGGTCAATCATTTAATCAACGCAGTTGGTCATTTTGTGTCATAACTTCAATGACAAACTTAGAGCCGAAAAAATAACTAAATCGATTTTTTTTTGCATGTGAAATTTAGACTAATATTGCTCTTCACTCTTTTATTTTACTAAAACATACCTTTTGAAGTCATATTTAGTTTGTGTTCGATAGTCATTTTGAAGATTTACAAATTTTAAAAGTGTTTATTTAATATAGGGACATTTGTATCGCTAAATAAAACGATGTTTAGATTCAGAGCCGCAGTAAGGAAAACGCGCTAGGGGCAAAACTGCGTTTTGGCGCCTTTGGCAAATAAATGTAAGTGATAAGCAAAAACAAGATTCTCACCGCCCAAAATGTAGATGATGAGCAAAAAAAAAGGTCCTCACCTCCCAAAATCCAAGTGAAGAGTAAAAAAAAGGACCTCACCTCCCAAAATCCAAGTGAAGAGCAAAAAAAAAGGTCCTCGCTTTCGCAATGTGGCGCCCCTTAGTCAAGCTCATCGGCGCCCTTTTCCTTAGTGCGCTAGGGGCCGTCGCCCCCTCCGCCCCCCCCCTTACTGCGGCTCTGTTTACATTTGACATTTTATAATACGCTCTGATGTGTCTTGATACTTGTGTTCACATATCTAACTTAAATATTTATATATTTTCGTTATATATTTTCTTATAGATTTTCTTATTTGATTTTGTGTGTACTGCATAGTTTTTAGGTTATATTCAACTTTATTTTATTTTCTTTTCTTTGATCATATTTTTGGATCACATCAGTCCTTTGTAGGACTATTTTGCCTGTTAGAATAGTTTATTTGTTTCTATTCTGTTCTTATTCTTATATTTTCATTTTATTTCGATACAAGTGACAGCGTACAAATATTACATTCGTTAAATAGATAAATGTAAACGTACTAAACCTGACGTCATATTTTTTTGTGACGTTTCAAGTGACGCAACTGCACTGTTTCGCCGATTTCCCTATACAGCGCAGTTCGTCATTTTGCGTCATAATGACGAACTGCGCTGTTTCAGCGACTGAGCTATACATCATTAACTTTCATCAACACTTGTGGCATTTGGCCTCAATTCTCGGAAAGGACACACGCCGCGGCCCTGCCTACACACCATTAACAAAATCAATATAAAATATCAAACAAATATTCCCAACCTCATCAAATTCTTCATCAAATATTCCTAGACCATTTTGCTGAGTGTACATATTTAAACCAACATATTTGCAATAATATATAGGTATTAATATTTCATAAATTCACCTTAAAAACATGTTTTAAATAGAAATGAAATCGGCTTTGTTTTGAAAAGTATGAATACAGAAGCTAAAGTTCTGAGTCAGTAAGTTCTATTTATTTCTGTGACATTATCGTAACATAGAATTGACGTCGTAAACGTGCTATTGATTTCCTGTCACTCTTATATTTTAATTTCTCTCTTTAGAGATTTGATTGTAAAAAATCACAGACAGTTCATGTACCTTTATACACATATTGATTCTTCTTTTAACCGACGATATCAACTGTATTAAAATACTTGAAATTGTTTCTTTTGACACAAAACTCAAATTAAATTCTAAAATATATGTTATAGATTCTTGGAAATTGAATCCAAAATGTATGGTGATTATACCTAAAAATGAGAATCTATAAGACCTGCATTTGAAACTAAATACAACTAGTAGAACAGGAGTTGAACAGGAGTTGAACAGGAGTAGAACAGGAGTTGATCCTATGTTCTGCTTAGGAGCAGGCCTGTAGCTGCAAACGTTAAATCTTTTGTACTTGTTATTTGACCATTGTGCAAGGGCACGGACGAGAGTTCAATTCCTGCTTAGCCATTCGCAACCAGCTATAAACTGTAGGTGCCTTTCTGTGTACGCTAAAAATGGACGTGTTACTGGCCATATTACTCCTGAATGTACACAGATTGAAAATATGGTCATGAAACCTGGAAACAGGAGGCCTTTCGCCCCAATAATGATGATGTTCTTATGGGGTTTTTGTCAATATAATGGCCAAAAACTTTTGTCCCCCACCCTGTCTCCCAGAGGGGTTGAACTACACATCTGAAAAAAATCTCAATAATGTACATTGATAGGAACCGAAATAGTTCAACTAGAAATTTTGATCAAATTGGCTTTTTGCAAAATATTGAATTTTTGTGTGGTCGAAAAATTTTTTTGTTTTTAATTTATTGTGTGGTATCAAAAGAAAGCTCTTAAGACGTAGATAAAGGAGCGAAAAGTAATTTTTTATTTTAATACGATTAAAGTACTCAAAAATTCTAAGTATTATATTGCTATGAACCGGAAACGTACGAGAGGATTATTTTATTTGATTTCGATTTCGGAAAATATTACAGTTTTTGTGTTATTGAAAAAAAAAGCAAAAATAATAATTTAAATTTTATTGTTGGGATATTAAATGGAAGCTCTTTAAGTGCAGATTAAAGAATGATAATTGATTTTTGAAATACATTTCATTTTGACTAAATTTTGCCAAGTATGAAGATTTTCGTTTAATATCTTAGCTGAAATTTCAAAAATATGTAAGGTCAAAAATATGTTAATTTGGCAAGAAAACGTACGTAAATATATTTTGCAAATATTAACTAGGAAAATAAATAAATAACTGTCCGGTTGCTGGGATTCCATTTCTAGTAGAGAATCTGTTAGTTTTTCATATAGTCGCAATATAAACAATGTCTCTGTAGGCGTTATGCTCTTGCGTGACAAAAGATCGCCCGCAGTGTTGCCAGGTCTGGATTTGAATGATATTTTTGCAATTATATAAAAAAAAGATGCGTTAAAATATATATTCTGGTCTTATTAGAGATATATGATACACGGTAGAAAAAATCTAACTGCAACCTTCTTGTGCCTATTGATTTAAAGAATTTAAAACCCTTGTAATTGTGTTATGTAGTGACAGGGGATCATCGTTTGGCCTTCTAATAATCATTATTCACTGTCTAAATACCTACAAAATCCTGAAATGTGCGAAAATTCGCACTTTACGTCAATTTTTTTCCATTCAGGTCATCTGCCACAACACAAACAGTCTGTAACCGGGCGCCCGTGAATTCGACCGCTCAGGTGCGGGGCCATCTCTTGCATCCCTGTCAGCTATGGCCCTGTGTTGCTATTAGTACTTTCTGTTAAATATAGCGAACTTTTTTGAACATAAGTTCAGTAGAAATGTTTGCAGGATGCATTGAATAATTTGTGATAAATGTATAAATGTTGTAATGTAGCATGTTATATTTATAGAGGTACATATCTCTTTAGATCTGAATATATTATTAAAACACTCTTTACTTACAATATACGGAAACATGAATATTTAACATGGCGAGATTTGAAATATATGTTCTGCGCAAAACTGCATTAACCATCACGTACAGATGCAAACAATAAATCCATCGATGAAATAAATAAATAATAATCAGACCGTGTTCATTTTACTACTATTACATAGTTGCTAAATCATAGTCGCCGCTAACAACAATTTTAAAACCAAAATACTCTCACTTCAAATTTAAAATTGGGATATTTAAACAACCATATTAAGAAAAGATATAGTAACCTGACCATGTAAAATTCAAAATGCTAGCTAGTAGAACTTATTACCAAAGAAAAATAATATGTGAAAAGATCAGTCGGCAGACGAAGAATATCCTGGTTACGGAACACACGAGATTGCATTTCTAACACTACAACATAAAACCGTTATTAAAATACGAGGGTCGTCTCAAAAGTATATTACACTATTTTTTTGTTTTTTAATCCGTGTGTTTGGCGGGAAAAGTCTGGGTCTCTCAGGGAATTTGCGTCTGGGTGTAGTGGAAGCACTGTAAAATTTCTATGCGCGTGCGTCGATCGATCCGGCAGTCAGGCTCCAGCCACTTTGGAAACTCCACTTGCTCCTACAGCCGATTGCGAAGTTCGTGGTGTTATTCGTTTTTTGACAGCAAAAAATAAAAATGCTAAAAATGGTTGATTTGTGTTACAAAAATTAATTCGTGCCTAGCTGTAAAAATTTCGAAAAGTCAAAATTTGTATGACTACAGTACCTCCCTATCTATATGTGACGGTCGGTAAAAAAATAGTGAAACCTCAAGCATGATAATTAGAGAGGGAAGATTGTTAGGCCAGGTGGAATAGTAGTAATAAATATGATTAATTATTTGACGCCAACGTTTGATTATTTGCCGGCTTTCATTGCATTTATTTTTCATTGCGCTTTTTTTTTTACTTAGCTACTATTTTTGGATTTAGCTACTATGGCCATTATCCAGAAGATGCATTTTATTTTTGAAAAATCCATGCCATAACCGGGATTCGAACCCGAATCCTCATGGTCTAGAAGTTAAGGCATCGCTACACTAACCACTACGCCATGGTGACCGGCGTTCATTGCGCTTCATAATGATGATATCCAAGTATGATATCCACTGTATTCATTAAAATATCATATAGAACAGGGGTCGGCAACCTTTTTTACGTTGCGGGCCACATTCCGTAATTTTTTTTTTATTCTGCATCGCGGGTGACAATCAGTAACGTTTTTTTTCTTTTTTACTGGGCTATACTTTCTTCATAATTTCCATTTTTTACGATCTTTTTTTTTTTTATTTAAAAAGTTTAACGGCACTTCAGTTACACGACTATTAGTGCCCAAGTCTTATAGTATTACATAATGTGCATATTGATATATTTATAATTGATTATATAATTTGGTGGATTTTATATAGTTCAAAACATTTTTTACTGTGTCATAAGAATTTTCAAGAGTTTTTTGTAGATTGTCCTGGATCTTACACTGTTGTCTCTGAGCACTGTATTTAGTACACTGTAACAAGATGTGTTCCACTGTAATTGGCACGTTACACTGATCGCAGATTTCTTGGTTTATTCTTTCGAATAAGTACTTATGGGTTAAGCGGGTATGTCCAATCCGTAGGCGAGTGATGACGATCTGGTCTTTTTTGTTTCCGAAGTGTTTCCAGTTTGTTGTTTCCTGTTTAATTGTTCTTAATTTGTTATTAGTTGTAAGTCTCCAATCTGTATTCCATTTTGTAGCGAAGGCTACAAATTTTTACGATCTTACCCAGCAAACATTGAACTAACGGCCGAATGCCGGTAAACTGCTTTTACGCTGGTACATTGCTGGCACCAAAAGTAAGTGCAACGCCAGTATTAATAATGTACTTCACATTTGTATTTCGCACTCCGCCTATACGAAGTACTTTACCAGCATTTTATAAGCATTCCTTATTTGTATTAATCCAAGATTATTTCTAGCGGGCCAGTGCTTATGTTCATAACTTTTTTTGAATGTAATAATTTGAAAAGTCTGATCGTTCTTAGTCATAAAACACCCTAACGGCGTGGCCTTCGAGGGTCGGTACAAGTGATATTCTGTGAGTACAAGTTTGGACGTGTTGGTGAACAGTTTATCAGGATGTGTATTTGAATAGTTATTGATTGTGAGCATTATACAGTTTTTTATTGTGATTTGTGTGTGTTTTGTTAGATTTAAGGACGTAGTTTACACAAACTTCTTCATATTAAATTATTTAATATTTAGTTTAGTTCAATCATAGTTTTTTTCATGTAATAAAATTTTCAATTATTAATAAATCTGATACAAGATTATAAATATGTCATTTAAAAAATATAATTTGTCATATTTCATTTTGAATAGTGACATCTTAAATATTTTGTAAATATAATACTAACCTAAAATAATACAAACTTAATCCAAAACTGTAAAGCTTTTTTTACAATATAACCAAGTTTCTAAAAGTCAGTAATACACTATAAAAATCACCAAAATAACCAGATCTAGTTTGTTCTTACAAAAGTGAACAGCTTATAGCATTAATGCTTATAAAATTTGTTTATTGAATTTATTTTAACAAGTATGATTTCTTTAGGTTGGCACTCTTCAAGTCAGGGGGAAAAGATGTGGTAGATAATACAAGACGAATATTGGCGAAAATTATTAGTCACCCCTTATCTTTAGGATGAAATTGGTTTGACCGAAATGGCAGAAAACCATTTTCTTAAAATTCTTCATTAAATTAATAAATTAAATAAACTAATTCCTGTTATTCCTGAAATTATATTTATTTAATATTTATAATTAAATCAATAAATTATAACTGTTAATTCAATTTACAATCGGCCAGTTTTACCATCGTTGAATAAATTTATTTAACAACTTAAGTTAACAATATCGCATCATTCTATTGACAGCAATGTTAATTTCTTCATTAATAGTTTAAAACCGATGCGATATTGTCAACTTTACTTGTTAAATAAATTTATTCAACGATGGTGAAAATGGCCAATGAGTATTTATTTTGCACCTAACCATTAATTTATTTTAATACTGGGTAAGTACACATATATTACATTTGAAACACTAGAGAGTGGGTATAATATAAGCACTAGTCTGTCAGAAATAAATCTTGCAACTAATGCGATTATTTTGCACTTTACCGTTGCTGGGCCAGCAACTGATACATCAATGGGCCAGCTAACGGCCACGGGGACACCGGGGTACTGGCCCAGTGCAAAATGCCAGCACTGGACCAATGCGAAATGCCAGCACTGGCCCAGTGCGAAATGCCAGCACTGGCCCATTATTTTCAATGCACTTTACCGTTGCTGGGCCAGCAACTGATACATCAATGGACCAGCTAAGGGCCACGGGACACCGGGGTACTGGCCCAGTACGAAATGCCAGCACTGGCCCATTACTTTCAATGCCGGCGAGTATGTGCTTTACCAGTACTGGTCCGGATAAAAATGTTTGCTGGGTAAGTTCTTGTTTATGCCGGTTTACACCTATTTGCGTCGACATAAATACGCCGTGTGCAAGAAGCCTAAAGCACCGCGGTGCTAGGGGTTTGCTACGCGGGATAAGAAAAGAAATCATTATATTTTCTTATTGGTGGGTCACATAAAGTTGTTCGGCGGGCCGCATTCATTCCACGGACCGCCGGTTGCCGACCCCTGACATAGGGAATCAGGCAACCTGTAACTGTGGATAGAACATGTAAAGTACAATATGGTAAATACTGTTGACAATGCTCAAAAGGTTGTGACAGACACTATGTCACATAAGCTTACGATGAAAAATTCAAAAGTACATTTTATGCAAGAATCAGTGTTGTAATGTATCTAGGTATTTGTATCTAAATACAGTAACTAGATACTGTGCAAGTATCTAGTTACTGCATCTAGGTGCATTTTAAAATATGTATCTGTATCTGTATCTAGATATTTAAATCAGTATCTACCCAGCAAACATTTTTATCCGGACCAGTACTGGTAAAGCACATACTCGCCGGCACTGAAAGTAATGGGCCAGTGCTGGCATTTCGTACTGGGCCAGTACCCCGGTGTCCCGTGGCCCTTAGCTGGTCCATTGATGTATCAGTTGCTGGCCCAGCAACGGTAAAGTGCATTGAAAGTAATGGGCCAGTGCTGGCATTTCGCACTGGGCCAGTGCTGGCATTTCGCATTGGTCCAGTGCTGGCATTTTGCACTGGGCCAGTACCCCGGTGTCCCCGTGGCCGTTAGCTAGCCCATTGATGTATCAGTTGCTGGCCCAGCAACGGTAAAGTGCAAAATAATCGCATTAGTTGCAAGATTTATTTCTGACAGACTAGTGCTTATATTATACCCACTCTCTAGTGTTTCAAATGTAATATATGTGTACTTACCCAGTATTAAAATAAATTAATGGTTAGGTGCAAAATAAATACTCATTTGGCCATTTTCACCATCGTTGAATAAATTTATTTAATAAGTAAAGTTGACAATATCGCATCGGTTTTAAACTATTAATGAAGAAATTAACATTGCTGTCAATAGAATGATGCGATATTGTTAACTTAAGTTGTTAAATAAATTTATTCAACGATGATAAAACTAGCCGATTGTAAATTGAATTAACAGTTATAATTTATTGATTTATTTATAAATATTAAATAAATATAATTTCAGGAATAACAGGAATTAGTTTATTTAATTTATTAATTTAATGAAGAATTTTAAGAAAATGGTTTTCTGCCATTTCGGTCAAACCAATTTCATCCTAAAGATAAGGGGTGACTAATAATTTTCGCCAATATTCGTCTTGTATTATCTACCACATCTTTTCCCCCTGACTTGAAGAATGCCAACCTAAAGAAATCATACTTGTTAAAATAAATTCAATAAACAAATTTTATAAGCATTAATGCTATAAGCTGTTCACTTTTGTAAGAACAAACTAGATCTGGTTATTTTGGTGATTTTTATAGTGTATTACTGACTTTTAGAAACTTGGTTATATTGTAAAAAAAGCTTTACAGTTTTGGATTAAGTTTGTATTATTTTAGGTTAGTATTATATTTACAAAATATTTAAGATGTCACTATTCAAAATGAAATATGACAAATTATATTTTTTAAATGACATATTTATAATCTTGTATCAGATTTATTAATAATTGAAAATTTTATTACATGAAAGAAACTATGATTGAACTAAACTAAAAATTAAACAATTTAATATGAAATAGTTTGTGTAAACTACGTCCTTAAATCTAACAAAACACACACAAATCACAATAAAAAACTGTATAATGCTCACAATCAATAACTATTCAAATACACATCTTTAAAAACTGTTCACCAACACGTCCCAACTCGTACTCACAGAATATCACTTGTACCGACCCTCGAAGGCCACGCCATTAGGGTGTTTTATGACTAAGAACGGTCAGACTTTTCAAATTATTACATTCAAAAAAAGTTATAAACATAAGCACTGGCCCGCTAGAAATAATCTTGGATTAATACAAATAAGGAATGCTTATAAAATGCTGGAAAAGTACTTCGTATAGGCGGAGTGCGAAATACAAATGTGAAGTACATTATTAATACTGGCGTTGCACTTACTTTTGGTGCCAGCAATGTACCAGCGTAAAAGCAGTTTGCCGGCGTTCGGCCGTTAGTTCAATGTTTGCTGGGTAAGTATCTGTATTTCAGGTACTTTTTTCAGATACTTTCCTATTTTGTCTTTTTCAAGGTCTTTTATTTTAAAATAGGAAAATTTAGGAAAAAAATAAAAGTATGTTTTCCAAAATTTAATTAATTATATATAGAACTTGTATTTTATCATAATTCTCAAACTTATAATTTATTTATTTATTTAATTTATATTTATCTATAAAATTTTAATAAAGTGTAATTGTATTTCCAGCTCTGAATAAATTTAAAAAAATAATAAATAAAAAAAAAATTAAATAATTTTATTAACAACCCAGCAAACATTGAACTAACGGCCGAACGCCGGCAAACTGCTTTTACGCTGGTACATTGCTGGCACCAGAAGTAAGTGCAACGCCAGTATTAATAATGTACTTCACATTTGTATTTCGCACTCTGCCTATACGAAGTACTTTACCAGCATTTTATAAGCATTCCTTATTTGTATTAATCCAAGGTTATTTCTAGCGGGCCAGTGCTTATGTTTATAACTTTTTTTGAATGTAATAATTTGAAAAGTCTGACCGTTCTTAGTCATAAAACACCCTAATGGCGTGGCCTTCGAGGGTCGGTACAAGTGATATTCTGTTAGTATAAGTTCGGACGTGTTGGTGAATAGTTTTTAAAGATGTGTATTTGAATAGTTATTGATTGTGACCATTATACAGTTTTTTATTGTGATTTGTGTGTGTTTTGTTAGATTTAAGGACGTAGTTTACACAAACTATTTCATATTAAATTGTTTAATTTTTAGTTTAGTTCAATCATAGTTTTTTCATGTAATAAAATTTTCAATTATTAATAAATCTGATACAAGATTATAAATATGTCATTTAAAAAATATAATTTGTCATATTTCATTTTGAATAGTGACATCTTAAATATTTTGTAAATATAATACTAACCTAAAATAATACAAACTTAATCCAAAACTGTAAAGCTTTTTTTACAATATAACCAAGTTTCTAAAAGTCAGTAATACACTATAAAAATCACCAAAATAACCAGATCTAGTTTGTTCTTACAAAAGTGAACAGCTTATAGCATTAATGCTTATAAAATTTGTTTATTGAATTTATTTTAACAAGTATGATTTCTTTAGGTTGGCACTCTTCAAGTCAGGGGGAAAAGATGTGGTAGATAATACAAGACGAATATTGGCGAAAATTATTAGTCACCCCTTATCTTTAGGATGAAATTGGTTTGACCGAAATGGCAGAAAACCATTTTCTTAAAATTCTTCATTAAATTAATAAATTAAATAAACTAATTCCTGTTATTCCTGAAATTATATTTATTTAATATTTATAAATAAATCAATAAATTATAACTGTTAATTCAATTTACAATCGGCTAGTTTTACCATCGTTGAATAAATTTATTTAACAACTTAAGTTAACAATATCGCATCATTCTATTGACAGCAATGTTAATTTCTTCATTAATAGTTTAAAACCGATGCGATATTGTCAACTTTACTTGTTAAATAAATTTATTCAACGATGGTGAAAATGGCCAAATGAGTATTTATTTTCCACCTAACCATTAATTTATTTTAATACTGGGTAAGTACACATATATTACATTTGAAACACTAGAGAGTGGGTATAATATAAGCACTAGTCTGTCAGAAATAAATCTTGCAACTAATGCGATTATTTTGCACTTTACCGTTGCTGGGCCAGCAACTGATACATCAATGGGCCAGCTAACGGCCACGGGGACACCGGGGTACTGGCCCAGTGCAAAATGCCAGCACTGGACCAATGCGAAATGCCAGCACTGGCCCAGTGCGAAATGCCAGCACTGGCCCATTACTTTCAATGCACTTTACCGTTGCTGGGCCAGCAACTGATACATCAATGGACCAGCTAAGGGCCACGGGACACCGGGGTACTGGCCCAGTACGAAATGCCAGCACTGGCCCATTACTTTCAATGCCGGCGAGTATGTGCTTTACCAGTACTGGTCCGGATAAAAATGTTTGCTGGGAACGGTTAAGTAAAACAACCATTAACGCTACGTCCAACCCCCAGAGATTATTAGTTTCTTATACAAAACTAACAATCTGAAATAACATTAGTGCCAATCTATACATCAAATTTTGCACAGAATTTTTATCTATCTAATAAGATATTTTTGATTGTAGAAAAAATTATTGTAAAAATGTTATTGCTAAATAACTTAATAATAGGTATTACACAACAATGTTCTGTAATTTTTTAAATATATTTGTGGGTTTTAAATAATTTTTATATTTATATAGTTTTGTGTAGAAATGTTCAAATAATACGTTAACATTTTTTTCGACATGATTGTTTATAGTTTAGAGCCTTCGTCGAAAAATATTATACTTGATGATAATGAAATGCCACTTGGTACAAGTATTCTTTACATAAAATGAAACATTTTTATTCGCAGCACCTATATTGAGAACCGCGGTATATTCGAGGTGGCGGCAAAAGTAGATTACCAAGTACAATAACTATAAGTAATTTTCACAATAGAACAAATTATCTCCAAACATATTTGTAGAATGAAGCTTTAGCTACAATTTGCCGCATGGTACACAAATATACATCGAATGGTTTACAAGATGGCGTCTATAACGCAAGTTGTTTATTTACAATTACATGACAGTTTTTTTGTTAATTAAAAATATCCTATTAGATAGATAAAAAGTCGCTGAAAATTTTGATGTATAGATTGTTACTAATTTAATTTCAGGTTGTTAGTTTTGTATAGGAAACTGTACGGTTGTGCGCACCCTTTTAAGTAATTATCTAATCTAAGAATAATAAATAAAATTGTTGTTTTATTTTTGTCATCCTAAATACTCATTTAATAATCAGTAATTTATTAGCGAACAAAAAATGTTCGAGATATCCGCTGAAATTGGAATAAAAAAGTGATTTTTTTAAAGATTACATAGGTATATAGTTAGTTAATATTTCTGACACACAGCTTCAAAGGCTATTTGTGTTTATTTTAAGAGTAATAATAGTGCATAACTTATTTTTTATTGTGAACAAATATATTCCTTGCTCTAGTTATTTCTTTTTTTTTTTTTGTGGTGTTTTCATTTTTCCGAAAGTATCTTAAAAGTATCTTGAAGTATCTAGATACATTGTAAAAAAAAAATGTATCTGTATCTAGATACTTTTTAAAATTTGTATCTGTAACTGCATCTAGATACATTTTTCCTCAAGTATCTGTATCTGTATCTAGATATATTTTCAAATGTATCTATTACAACACTGGCAAGAATAACTTTGTAGGATATTGTTTGTTTGACTGTAACAGACAGACGATTACAGTGTTTCGATAAAAATAAATGAATGCAACAATCAGAAATGGATTTAAAGTTATATCATTACATTTAACTGGAATTAATCTTAAAGTGAGGTAATAAAAATATGTCCATTTGTGGACAGAAAGTAATTTCTTATCATTTCATAAATCTTGGATTTCTCGACTCAAGTATATATCAAATCAAGTACATTACCATAAAGTAATGTCAGACAGTATCAATAAATTACAATAATTAATTACATTTACCGATAATTGCATTCGTATTCAAGTGATTGATTATCTTACAATTTCGCAATAAATAAAAATAATTTTAACAATTTTTCATTTGACATTTTCTATTCAAAACTTATAACTATGCAGTATAATAAGAGTCTAAAATTAAAAACTAGGTCGAATGTAATTTGCAATCGATCAAGCTGCCTGACACATTTCAAGTAAAGCGACATGAATCACACAACCGATTGATAAGCGACAGTGATTGAAAGTGTGCTATGCTTCCTTGACAATTTAGTCACGATTCTACTAAATCAGGTTACATGTTTTAACTACAACAGCGCCACTATACGTACCTGCAACAACTCTAACTTTTCCAACAATCAACTTGGAACGAAGATTGTATCCATTATCGATGTTCCCTCATCTGAGTAGGCCATGATATTTTGTTCTGAGGTTGTAGTATAAAATTTGACATTATGAAAATTCACTGCTGTAGAGAAGTACAGGAAGCACAGATGCCTTGTTCATCATTATCTTAGTTTTAAGCTGTAAATCTCGGAACCTCCATATAGATGTTCTTAGAGCATGGAAGGCCTCGTATGCAGCGGATAACTCTAAAAACTTGGATATCCAGCCAACGTTGTCTCACAACTCTTCCAACAAAAAAACAAGAATTGAGAGAGAAGAAACTCTTGAAATTCCTACTTGAACAAATACTATAAGAACGATTGAACCTTCCAGGGAGACAGCCTGATGGTGATTCTCTCATGAACTGAAAAGTATAGACTGTGTAGACCAATGTTTCTCAACCGGTGGTTCGCAGACCACTGGCAGTCCTTAGCAAAATTTTAGTGAAAAATTTTAGGGTTTAAATGATTATATTTGAGATTTTTTGTTAATTTTTTTATGATCTTTTGTTCATTTTCTGTGATTTTTGTTCATTTTTTAGTGATTTTTTATTACTGAGATATTATATAGATGTAGTCTGCATATATAACAAATTTGTTTAATAGTAATTTATTTTTTGTGATCCGCGGTATAAAATTAAATATTTTACTGGTCCGTGGTACGCTTCCGGTTGAGAAACGCTGGTATAGACTGTAAACTGTAAAAAATGTAATTAGTGTACCTAATGAATCTTCAACTTGTCCTCCTTTTGGGAATATTGTGGAAAAGATTAAAAGGTTTTTGCATTGAAACTTCGGAAAAACATTATCCGGATAAGGAATAATTCGTACTACGAAACACCTCGTGGAACGAATTAAATTCGTTAGCCGAGGTACTATTGTACAATGAAAAAATTTGATCTACAATTTCTTTGTTTATGACAGAGTTGCAATACAATTTGCTAGAAATTATTTCAGATGGACAGTTCGAATTGCCCTAGTTTATTGCAAAAGGTCATACCTCTGTTGTCCGTCGTGCAATCCGTACGATAACCAATCCGTTTTACAATTTAATTACTCGAGGCATATTTCTCAAACTCGAGAAATACAGGCTTTATTGTTTTTCCATATTTGTTTGTTGATTTAATGTTCAAATGCAAGATAGTTTTAGTATGTTTCAATTTGTTGCTGTTTTCATAATAAAGGAAAACAGGGAATTGAAAGAGAGCAAGAAAAAGGAAATAGATATAGAAAATAAACTTTAATTTAAACACTAATTTCTAGTTTAAATATCAATATCTGGAATCAGGCGCGCACCCAGAATTTTTTCTTGGGTGGGAAGCTTAGAAAACAAAATTGTTTTACATGGGCAGGGATGAACTGGAACCTAAATTTTTGATCGGACTAAAAAACGTCCAAAAACCAAAAAGGACTTTACGTTCCAAATTCAAGTGATGACCTAAAAGGGCCTTCGTTTTCAAATACAAGTGATAACCTAAAAACCAAAGGTCCTCCCTTCCAAAATACAAGTGATGACAAAAAAAATATGCCATAAGCTCTAAAATTCAAGTGAAAGAATAAAATCCTTCAGTGTATTACTTAAAAACACTAAAAACATGTGTTTTTGTGGCTTGGGGTAGCTCAAGCCCCCCCCCCAAGGGTTTGCATCTGTCTGAAATATATCCGCATGTGCTAACCAGATTTTTTTTATTGTGAATAAAATTAACCAAGAAGTGTGAATTTTCACACATTTCAGGATTTCGTAGGCATCTATAATCTGTTTTTTAATTAGGAGGAGTCATTTCAAATAGTCGCGCTAAAATAACAGCTTGCGATTGACTAGAACCAAGACAATTTTACACAATGAAAATTTTTGTAAAAATTTAATCTCTTATAGCCCGTTGCTAAAGTAAGAATTATCCCTAACTCAAGTTAAAATCATTTGTTTTTGTATGTTGTAGCATACAAAAACGAAATGATTTTAACTTGAGTTAGAGAAAACTCTTACGTTAGCAACCCGCTATTAATAACATAATAAGTAACAAACTGCAATTCTCTGAATTTTTTAAATTTTTGTGTGTTTCAAATAACTTACATACCCTACTTTAGTCGTAAAATTAACAGAAGGTATACTGTACACTACATATATCGTCAAAAGCAGGAGATATACGGTCTCGGATAATATTTAACGCATTTTGGAAAAATATCTACAATCGACAACACATAGTGCATTAAATTTAGAGCTATGAACGGTCGCTTGCGTTATCATATGACAAACTTTTTAGTGATAATCAACAGTGCACAAGTCATAGCGAATAGACTTGTCTATAGCAGTGTTTCTCAAAGGTTCGACAGTTGCGGACCACTTTTAGAATTCCACACTAACCGCGGACCACCAACTTTAGGAAAAGCATTATTTTTGCATAAAGGCCCATTATTAATACTAATGAAATTTTGTGTGCGCGGACCACCAAGAACTGACCCGCGGATCACCTGTTGAGAAACACTGGTCTATAGAACAGTGAACGCAGCTTAAAGCAGCGCGACAGCAATGTGTCAGTAAATATTCTATTTTCTTACTGTTGGGCCGCATTTGTTCCACGGGCCGCGAGTTGCCAACCCCTGGTTTGGACGATTTTGTATTGAACCCTTCTTTGTTCGAGAGAGAAATTGTCATTACTATCAGGTACAATAACCATGTATAAAGAATGCAAAACGAGAAAGGAATAAAAAGAGGAGAGGTGGAGTGTTCCATAGATCACGCAGAGCTAGACTTCTAGAATAATCATGTGAACTATTATCGTCGATTGTAGTAAATTTATTCTTACAGCAACCAATTTAGAGCAGTGAAAATTCAAAGTGAGTAACATGGAATAAGTACAGAGAAAGAGAGAGATATATATAATCGAAGAGAAGTTTCTGTGCTCTCCTTGAGTGAAACCGTTAAATTTATATCGTTTCGTTGGTTACTGTTGTTTCGCATTGCATTAAATCATTGTGTTTTGCGTTTATCTGTCCTCAACTTCGGCGTCCATCACTTGTAGCTCCTCCTACCGAGCCAGACTGCAATAGAATGGCAAATACTGCTGTGCCATTCTTGTCTTTTGCGCCACCCGAGAACGTCACATAGTAATTTTCATAATTCGGCCGTCTGTATTCTCTCTAGTCGCGCGGCCCGATCGAACGGCGTCGGAATGGTCCAAGTGACACAAACAAAACAGCCCCCTTCTCTCCATCAGAACAGACAGAGACGCAGTGCCGGATTAAGGGACATGGAAGCAGGGCTCAAGCATGGACACTATTGTCCAAGGGGCGCCAAAACATCAGAACAATAACACAAATTAAAAATAAATACAAATCTATATAAATAAGTGTGAAAGTATATCTGTCTGTACGGGCATCACGCCAAAATGAACGAACCGATTTTCTCGAAATTTTCAACACACCTCAAGGTGAATCTGGGGAAGCTTATATTCTATATTTCATAACAGAATTTTATTTTAAAGAAATAGTTTAGAATGACGAGAAAAAAAAATTTTTTTTTTCGGTATCTTTCAAACTGTTCATCCTAATCACTTCCGATTTTTACCGACCGCCAATATGTATAAGGGAGGTATTTTGATTTTGACATTTCGAGATTTCGATGGATCTCCAATATTGATTTCCTCGAATTGAGGCCCCTACATCACGTTTTGACTATTTTTAGCATGATGTCTGTCGGTCTGTCTGTCGGTCTGTCTGTCGGTCTGTCTGTCGGTCCGTGTACACGTGCAGAGCAAATTCGGCTAAAAGGATTTTTATGAAACTTCATATTTAAGCTTCTGACATCAATGGCACGAGTTGATCAACTTTTGGTAAAAATCGGTTAACTAGAAATGGGAGTTTACTCGTGTCGGTTATAAGATTTTTGCGAATATTTCACAACAGAGAAATATTTCGAAAAAAAATGTTTAATAAAACTTGCTATAAAGGCAATAATTAACAACTTTTATTTGAGACTTTTTTGATAAAGCAGCATAAATTAAATTCTAACCATATAACTCCGTACACAGATTGGAAATATGGTCACGAAACCTGAAAACAAGAAAACTAGGTTCACCCCGAGCAATCCCGCTAATGATGATGATGAAACACGAACATCCACCATCTTTAAAAGACGGGGCGGGGAGTGGGCCAAAAGGCCATTTGCGGCCCGCTTTTATCTCGAAAATTTCGAATTTTTAAGGGTGTTTCCAATAGAAAAAAAATGTTTTGCTTTCTTACCTCCCGAAGAATAACTCATAGGTGCGCGCCTGGTTTTTACAGTAGAATTTTTGACCATTAAATGAAAAGTATTGAAGCGTAGATTAACAAAAAATTATTTTAAGAAAATCTTTTATTTTGGCTCGAATTTAGCCAAAAAAGAATGTCCTTTCACTTATTAAATATCTACGAGCTCTTGAAATGTGTGAAAATTCCCACTTCACATTAATAACTTTGTAACATACTTTTTTAATTAGTATTTATTAAATTAATAAAAATTTTAAACTTTTTCTTTTCAAAATTCATTTATTGACAAAAGCGGCAGAAAATATCCTGTCCAGGGCGATGAAATTAGTGTTGAATCCAAAGGGGTACCCAGCCAAATATCCCCCTGACCCCTCCCCCAACTCATAGAAAATTTTATCTATAAAACTTACCTATAGTGCGTTCAAAGGTGAGTTTGCAGTATAGCTCTTATGGCAAATGGGAGCGGTGTTGCCAAATGTTGTAAAAGTGTCAAATGTGTCAAATATAATAATATGAAAAACTCGTATGATTTACAAAAATCAACTCTTATAAAACTCAAAATAACACTCAACAAAAACAAATTGCCATTTGTAGAACACTGCGTCTTTACAGATTAGCGCGTTTTAGAGCTGGCAACTTCGATAAGCAAGAAAAGGATAGCGTCATTGTGTAAACCCATTAGAGAGTATGAAAAAGAACTACTCCATATGCCCTGTACTGCAAACTCACCTTTGAACGCACTATAATCTACCCCATGTAGTACTCGTATCATGTAGTACTCTTGGAGTCTCGACGTCTGGATTCAACACTGGTTAAAATTGCTCGGTTCGGCCCTGCAGAGACGGCATCTGATCTCTTACCCGTCCTTCTAACCGTCCAGCAAGCCACACTTTACTGGACAGACACACACAGACTGCAAACTTTAAATTATTGATTAATTTATTGGGAAACATACTTTCTTCTACACATCCATGTACGAGGAATAGGCGTGAACTATTATTTACGATCTCATGTATCCTTAGGATAGAACACAGAAGAATATATATATTTTACAAACATGGAAAGTTTACAATAATTTGCATCTTATAATTAAACTACATAAATAGCAGGACCCCATTTCGGCGTCTCTATAATATGACGGTTTTGAATTATATCCCTGTTAATTATAGTATATTTGACTGTTAATCCTAAGCATTAAGGACTTCCATTTAATTCCCTACATGAAATATACAAAAATGTTTTTAAAAAACTTTCCTAAGTCGAATCATCATAGTTCACTGAAAAAATTCGAGATATAGAAAATTCGAGTTACAGAAATAACAACAAAATTAGTAGCGTATTTTTCGGACCATAGACGCACCTTTTTACACAGAAAAATCGACTCACAATTGAGATGCGTCTTATGGTCCGAAAATACAGGTGCGTTGTTTCAAAAGTATGCGATATTAGTGTGGAATCAATTCGGAGCGCATAAAACAGAATCAACCATGAAAATATAATAGAAATGAATACAGAATTAGTAATTTCTGTAGGCCTTAGAAGTCAACGACAACCCTTGGGTCGATTAATAAACCATTTAATAATTTTATGCGGGAAGAGTGGAACAAACGAAGATAAAGCCAAATCACGATGTTACAGCAACGGATAAACGGACGACAATTTCAAAAGTACCTGGGTAAAAAAATCATGGGAAGCTGTAAAAGAAAAGACGATTATAAAGTCTTTTAAGAAATTCGGTATAAGCAACGCATTGGATAGTATAGAAGATGACTTGGTTTTTGAAGAGATTGACTACAATAGTTCAGACGAAAATAATACGAACAATGACATTAACGAGACGAGTGATAGTACAGAGAGTGAAGATGAACAGAATGTTGCTGGTACAAGTTATTGTAATAATAAATATTCTTTCTAAAAATTGTCTCATAAATTTGGGGTGCGTCTTACCGTCCGGTGCATCTTATGGGCCGAAAAATACGGTAATTAACGCTTTTATATGAATTTATTGACAGTAAATATATAAAAGGTGTATAAATTAAGTAACCGGACTGGCAGCATAGCGTTTAATCTGGCAACATTTAGGACGCGGGATTGGAGGGACGGCAGCTGAACATGTGATACACCTTCAGTACCAGTTTGAACTCGCTAGAGTAATTTTGTTGTCCGTACCGATTTTTTTCGTGAAACAGTTTTTTCTAGTGCGTTCTAAAAATGAGTTACATTCATTTCAAGCAACGGTGTGCTATCTGGTTTTGCTTCAGACTTGGGTACAGTGCAACAAAAACTTTTGCAAATCTTCAGCAGGCCTACGGAGACAGTGTTTTGTCAAGGACCCAGGTTTTTGGTGGTTTAAGGCATTTTCAGAAGGAAGAGAGTTGATTAAAGATGAATCACGCAGTGGTTTCAAGAACCGATGAAAATGTCGACAGAATCCGGGATCTTGTGCGTTCAGATCGGCGGTTGACAGTCAGAAAGATCGGGGAAAAGTTGAATTTGACTCACACTACCGTACATCAGATTTTGACCAATGAATTGGGGATGAGAAAAATCAGTAATCAAAATCTTGTCACACATCAATTTTAATAAACGAATTTTTGGCCAGTAAAAACATTCCTGTGGCCCCTCAGCCTCCTTATTCGCCTGACGTCGCAAGGACTCAACAAGGAACGTCATTTTGGGACACTCGAAAACATTCAATCCTCCGTAACCGAGCAGCTGAAAGCTATTCAAGTATCCGAATTCCAGCACTGCTATGAGGATTGGAAGAACCGTCTCCAGCGCTGTGTGGCTTTCCAAGGAAGTATAGAGAACGTCTAAGAGAACGCATTCACGCGAAAGTGTAGAGAAATCCACAAATATGACAATAATAGCCAGATGTAATTCTATTACCTGTATTATACTCGTCAAATACAAGGCCGCTAGCTCAGGTAGAGTTAACGAGATTAGCAGGGATTCCACATAAAGGTTTATAAAGCGGAAAATTTTTATTTACACATTTTATATTTGACCTACGATTTGAATCTACAAAACTTCAAATTCAATTTTGACAGGGGAAAAGGTTCGGCATCACTGGCCTAGCGCATAAATACAGGTATAACTCGATATACGCCAGTTTGATTTAAGCTGATTCACTTTTCTGCCTGAATTAACTATTGTACGCCTGGGATTCCCCGATCTGATCGGCTGGGATTCTCCGATCCGATCGAGAAAGTACCGCAACAACTGGACTGGACGGCACTCCTATATCCCTCGAAGATTATGCCAAATCTAGCGCACGTGCAGAGGCGGACTTTGGCCTAGACAAACTAGGCAATTGTTTAGGGCCCGTATTTTTTTGGGGCCGCAAGACGATTTTATTATACATTTTTTCTATTATTTTATGATTTTTTTAACTAGTAAGGCCCGCAATGAGAACTTTGCTACGGCCCCGATGTTCCTTAGTCCGTCACTGCGCACGTGCTATTCGAAGAGACCATAGAAATGCCGCTTTCTGTATCCTGCAAATTAGAGAGGTAGCAAACTATTATTATTATAACGTTGTAATAAATAGCTGGTAAACCGCGACAATTGGATAAAATTGAAAGAAGAAGTGCTCTTTGCAAATCTATCCATATCTGGTTTAAAAGCTTCTTGGATATTCCTATGAAAGTCTAACTTTCCCACTGATTCACTTTTGGTAATTTTCTCTTTATGATAAGCGTTTGAAACCTAAACCATTGTATATGAGGCGGCGTGTTATATTTATTTATCAAATTCATTTCTAAATTTTAATAAATAAAAAAATGATTTAGAACGCAACCAGTTTCACACACGTGTATTACAGGCAATATACCCTTTGTTCGTTCTCCGCTGTTGTATTCTGTGCGTTATTTTAATTAGAATCGACGTTAAGTTTTTATGATTGGATCGTATCGTCCTGTAATGTGAACGTATGTTAATGTGACGCTGTAATTATCAGTAATTAAGAGAGCAATAATGAAAGGCGGTCCGAGTATTGGCGGTCGTCCCCCGCGAGTGTGAGCGCTGTGTGCGGTTATATCTGGAACACATGATCACGGTGTGAACTTATATTAAATTCCCCCGGTGCAAAGTAAGGTCGCGGGTAATCAAAGAATATTGTTAATTCCGAAGCCAGAACGACGCACACAGACAAACATCGCCCATTGCCCATCGTACGCCTATTAACTCAAACATATATCCTACAAAATGAAAGTCGTAAGAGATTTTCATCAGAATTTTTAATAAAGTGCAAAATGAAACTGCACTAAAAACACAGCCGTTGATATAAATCTGTTTAACAATACTCCGTACCCCGAACAAAGACGTGGAAATGATAAAACTTTTGTGCGCACTGTTATAGTTTACAATAAAATTATTTTTAACGAGCGAAATCTTCCAGAATACAATTCTGTAGCCGTGTCGTCGTCCGCAGATCCAGACACGATGTGATAATTCAAATTTACGGTTGCGTGTGCATCTTGTGCGTCGTCAACTAATTGTGAACAGTGTTTGCCAAGCAATAAGTAAAGTACAGATCGCAAGAACAAACTGAGGCGTCCGAGGAACCTCGTAAATAACAGGACGGGTGGCTTTTACCGACCGCCGAGGAACAAGACGATGCAGACCGACGCCCGACGCCGGTCAGCAGTCTTGAAGATGCCCATCCGCGTCTCTCATAACAAATGGCATCTGAGTTTCTAAGGATTAAATTTGATCAGTGTGGACATCAAGATTCATTGCGCCATTACGGCTATGATCTACGATCGCTTTTAGAGCGAATCTTCTACATTTCACTAACATCACTGTTTATAGCTTCCGATATATGTGGCTGACGATCCCCGCAACGTCCCGCGCGTGCACGCAGAGTCGCGCGTTTATACCCACTCGGTTTTTTCCTTTTGTTTTATTATGGTAATTAATCACTAATGTTTACGAGCGCTCATGTGAATCATTAAAACAACGCACTCACACAGATAGATAGACAGATAGATGTATCGGATACGAACGGATAGATCGATGGGATGATGGAGCGGAGGGAATTGACGATAAACCGTGCGAGATTGATCGATAACGACAAGTGTGCATGTTCACAATTTGTAGTGTGCGGGGGCAGGGATTTGTAGTGCGCGGGGCAGAGCGGGAACGAGAGTCACTCGACCGTCCAGAGGAGAGGAGTTCCCGCACCAGGTCTGGAGAAGAGAGAGGTAGTTAATTACATTACAATTTTAATTAGTAGATACCGAGCGATCTGCGGCAGGGTCACACAGATATAATCGATGAGCAGCATTCTGAGCTCGTGTTCCGTTACAGGAAGATTTTTGCTTTGTCATGATAGTCCCCGGCCCTCAACCTCCCGTATACCGTAGTACGGTACAACACAGCGATAAGCTGTTAGTTATAGTTGCAGTTATGATTTAAACGTTGCCTTAATGGGGCAATAAATACTGCGGTTTCAATACAGCACGACGATCACAGGACCGGCAATACATTAGAAGGAAAATGGAAGAGCGTCATCTCCACCCCACAGTAGACCGCCGCCACCGGTACCGCAACTGCCGCCGATACATGGAATATCTTCACCGGAGACAAGATATATGGTCGCGGCCGCGGAGACGACTGCGGGGACGGGACGTCTCTGCGTTTCACGGAATGTACGTGTGTGGAACGCGCGTGCTCGGCCGTCTCCTGCTAGACCATTCATTGAAGGCTGACGACATTCATTGGCGCGACGGTCAGCGAGGGATAGTGTACAGGCACGCGGCGGCCGGTGATCGGACGGCCGAGCGCGCCGAGGGCTTTACTCAAGAGCCGGCCGACTCTCCTACCCCGACGCCTAATGAAATATTTCCGTCGCGGGGTATTGTTTTATCGGAATAAATAATTACAGGATGGGAATGCCGTACCTGTTCCACTTGCAGGTATTGTGCCATTACAATGCGGCTCATATATCTCCCAAACTTATTTTTGAAATTTGAATTTCGCCGGCTTTGACACGGAATGTTATCGATAATATTAATAGCCTCCCTTCTTTTCCTTCCCTTCGTCATCATTTTCAAAGCGGGCGACCGGGCCGTGAAACACTTTATCGTTGTCACCTTTGATACATGGCAGGCAGAATGAAAAAATCACACTCGCACACAGATACACAGACACACACACACTTATCTGCAAGTTCGTAAATAACAAATACAGAAATTACGGGAGCTCTATCTCTTTCAGTCGACACGCCAGCAGCGAACGGCACCTTGGAGAGCGGGAAATAACTTACGGTTTTTGCTTCGGCGGAGTGTCGGCTGCGATCCGGTAGTGTGTCGCTCTTTTGACGGGGTGGTGCGCGGGCGGTTTAGCGCTCATGTTCAAGAAGAGCAGCATACGTCCGCGCCACTCGAGGGAGATACACACAGAACATTAACAGGGCGAGATTCCTTTCTCCGGCAACGGCTATTCTCAAAATTCGGAATGATTTGTGCGCCACGGCGCGACGGGTCCACCACCCACCCGTCTCTCCCGCGCACGGCACAACGCTGGGAAAGTGCAATTTACAGATAAACTCGGGAGGGGCAATGATTTACGTCTGAAAGCTTGATAAACTCATATTCCCTGCTTGAGTGAGTAATATCTGCATAAAACCTTGAATAGGATTACAAATGTTCATAAATTGTGTGTGCCATAATTCAGTCAAGTCAGCCATCCGGGGCGAGCGTGTCGGCGGGGGGCGAGGGAGGCAGCCGACAAGTGGAGTCGTTGCCGGGAGGGGGAGGACGGACGCCTCCGTATCGCGAGTCTCGCGGCGCTCGGATCCGCGCGTCTCCTACCTACTCACCCACCGTGACAGGGGCCTCGGAATCAACGGTCACTCGGTCGGACCTCTGCCAAAAAACAGGGACGGCCAGGTCTCACAGCGCACTGGAGAACCGACGAGCAGGTCGTCGAAATGAATGCAGAGATGTGCCTCGGTGATTTATGGCACGAGTGCTCGTGATTTGTGGAACGCAAACCGTAGACCCGTTCTGTTAATCGCCGTTTTAATTGCTACTTCCAGTTAATTCGGGATTGAAAATCCATCTGTTTAGATGATGGACTGCCCGTCCAGGCGTTTCATTTCTTTATTTTGCCGACCGTCCGTGAGCTTATTGTATATTTATTAGAGTACATTCGATGTAACCACGCCTAGCCATACATCCATCTTCAGTCTGCGCCGCGACCCCCTATAATTAACTCCGAGAATAGAATTATAACCGTTTGGTTCGTAGCGATCGATCCACTAGCGGCTGCGGCTGTCAACCGCTCTCAACAACACACGCGTCCCGTTCCGGCCCGTACGACTTTTTGCATTCCGTGCACCAACATATTCGTACAGAGCCTGCGGCCCACAGCGGTAAACGACTTGATTTCATCGCTCAACCGGGGTACAAGGTATTTCTCGCGTCAATCTCGCGTGGACTACCGGGTAGACGGACATACGGACAGGCAGACGGTAAGACTTGAGCTTGCAACGTTCGCTTGCATACACACATATGTCTTGAAAGACAGGGGGATGGACTGAGAGATATTACACGTTCGATTCAAAGTAACCGACCTCAATGATGGATGTAATCGTGCAACGCACGGCCTCTTCAATCGATTCTTCATTATCAAGCTGCACCGACACACACAGGGAATAAACGCAGCTTATGACACAGTTCGTTCACATTAAATACATCACCGGGCGTCAAACAAATACATAAATACGCCCACTCGGTGCGGTACGATGCAGGCCCACGCGGCGAGCGGAGCCGCGAATAAACCAGCATCCATGACAGTTGCGTGTCCCGGCCGGCAGCCGATAAATCAGCACAACCCAAGAACGCTCTTTCGGCTCAGGAATAATTACCGAGGCGCGACCCCGAGGACGTCTCGCATGTACTCGACACCGCTCCAACACTTAAACAATCACACTTGCACACAACTTTATCATCCAGTATCCACTATACACATTCACTTCAAAAATACAAACTAAAAATTAATGCGAAGTGTGAATTTTCACACATTTTAGGGTTTTGTAAGTGGTATCAAATTACATATGAAAAATATTGGTACATATGAAAAATCATAAATTTCGATAATTTTTAACCCTCTATTGCATTTTGTTACCATTTGGGAACATAAAAGTTTAAATTTTTATAGATGTTTCTTATGCAATATCCATCCATGGCTATCATACTGTGACTGTAATTGTATTTTCATCAAAATATTTTTTTTATTAACACATATAATTACTTGATTTTGTTCATAATGTTTTCAATTGGGCACTATTCTTTTTTTGAAAAAAAAAATGTAATTAAATTTTTTTAAATATTAACATAAATATTTTCAATACACGGACAATTCTTTTGTAAAAAAGCAATTTTTGGTACACTTATTAAAAAATAATAATAATTCATGCAATAGAGGGTTAAAAAGAATAATCTACATATTTCCATCTAGAGACTTACAAGCATACTTGAGATACGCTCGCATCAAGACCCAGTTATAACTGCCCTGTTATCCAGTCAGTCAGATAAATATTGTAAGTACGGCATTCGATATTTTTAGAAACATTTATCAGATCAAAAATCTCTATTGTACTATTCCGGTTCACATTAATGTGCTGTAATATCATCTTTTTCAGATTTTTAATTAAATTAGATTTTTGTATTTTAGGGCACATTTTTGGTAAAAATCTTGAAAAATAAAGAAATTTTAAAAAACTACTTTTTTAAATCTACGTCTTAAAATCCGGAGCCGCCGCCCGTAGGCATGATTTAATTGAGCGCCCCTAAGTAGGGCGCAATTAGTTTTTTTCGAGATCTTCCCTTCTAAATTTGAAGTGAAGAAGTGAAGACCTAAAAAAAATGGTCCTCTACCTTCTAAATTTCAAGTGAAGACCTAAAAAAAAGGTCCTCACTCCTAAAATTACATTTACCCTACCTTATATTCATTTGGCCATTTAGCGCCCTTTCAAATCTCACTTCAGCGCCCCCCTCGCAGTGGCGTCCGTCAGCGCCGGCTCTGTTAAGAGCTTTCTTTTGATAAAACAATCCATTTAAAAACAAAATAGTTTTTCCACAACACAAAAAATTTGATTTGATAATTTGATCAAAAATTCCTGTTTAACTATCTCGGTTCTAATCAATGTACATTACTGAGAATTTTTTCAGATTTTTAAATAAGCTTAGGAAAAAAAAGTCTTTTTTAGACACATTTTTGATGAAATACCCATGAAAAAAATATTTTCCAAAACTAAAAATTTATTAATTTATTCACGCATTATGTGGTTTTATTTGAAAATCCACTCAAATTTAAAAAAAAACATAGTTTTTCCTATAATACATGTTTGTAAAACTTGTATTCTCCCGGTGTTTTCAACAGTTTTCCTATATTTGGGTCAAAAAGTTGTAAAAGCATGCCACATTTCAACTTTTTAAGTCTAGCCGTTTGGTCACAATTTCTACCGAACAGACAGAAAGACAGACAGACAAAAAAACAGACAAATAGCCACACGAGTGACGTTATAAGGGTTTTGTGGTCATACCTACAAAATCCTAAAAACATCGAAGTCTGTTTATACTGCATGATATAGAAGGAATTTTCCCATTCATTTAAAAAAGAAGTTGACGAAGTTTAATTTGAGTCTTTTACACCAGCCTTTCTCAACCGGGTGTTCGCGGACCCGTAGGAGTCATGTCAAAGGAATTCGTATGAAGTGCAATATTGATTTTTCCTCGTTAGATACTAATGCCTATTCAAAACAAAAAATCATAGTGAATAATTATAAACAGATTACAACATTTTTCTTAATTAATACATCTACATAAATTTGTCTTTAATATAGTAAGTTGTTTGACAATTGGTTTTAGTTTTGACAATATATGGTTCTTCGTCTTCTTCTCTGCACCAACATGGTGAAAGAATACAACACATTTTTAACTGTTCAATGAAATGTTCCAATGAATTGAATATTCTAGGCTCTACCTAAAAAAAATATATATTTAAATGATTACCTATACGATATCGTAAAATTATTTCTTCGTTTTGATTTTTATGTTTCTATGAATTAAAAGTAATAAAAATATAAATAAACTTACTGGTGTAGAATATAAGTAAGACAGATTGCTCTTTGAAATTTTATACACTGCTATTGACTGTCAAATTATCAAATATATAACAAAAAATGTCACTAAAACGTCAAAAAGAAAAAAACAAAATATATTGTCACTGTGCGTTAGTTGTTACTATTGGAGAATAATAATGCCTCGTTTAACGATAGGAGTTCGTTTCTGAAAATGAAAGATAAAAGATTTGTCTTCTTATTCTAAACAATTTTTGTAATTTAAGTTTTTATTGAAATTACACTGATTTTTCCTTAAAGAGACCAATTCTTAAAATTCGCAAATTATCGCCGGACGTTTAAGTGTAAAGATAAACACACGCATCAGTTTATACCAGTGGTTGCCAAACTTTTTCGGTTCCCGACGCCCTTAATGCCCTTAATCAGAAAATTTCTGCCGCGCCCCAAGTCAAATCATTGGTCTAACTAACGAAGTTGGAGGAATATTCGAATTTTTTCGCGGCGCCGAGACGCACGTTTTAGGAATCACTGGTTTATATAAAAGTGCTCAAATAAGTAAAACAAGCGTGTCACCGTAACAGCGACAGTGGATTAAAAGTTCATATTTTAATTGTCGCGGCGACAACGCTTTGTCGTCCTTGGTAGCGTAGAGATAGCGCTCCTGCCTCACGAGCCAAAGGTCCCGGGTTCGAATCCCGGTCAGGGCATGGATGTTTGTGAGCCACAGTGTAATTGGGACATTTAGTCCTGTTCTATAGTTAAAAAAAAATAACGGAGTGCAAAGGGTTGATGGGTGGATAAGCAAGCATTTTTTTTTTCAAAAATCATTTTTTTGTATTTTTGCCAAAAATATGTCAAAAACTTTTGTCCCCCAACCTATTTCTTAGAGGGGTTGATTTAAAAATATAAATATATAATGTTCATTGATGGGAACCGAATAGTTCAAAAGGCTTTTTTTTTGTGTCGTCAGACAATAAAAAAGCTCTTAAGACGTAGATTAAGGAACGGAAAGTAGTTTTTTAGAATTTTTTATTATTTTTTCCAAAAATTTTCTAAAAAATATTGTCCTGCACATTTTAACGCAAGGGGGTTAAACCAAAAATCTGAAAAAAAGTACATTGATCTAAGCCGGAAACATACAAGGGCAATTTTTCGTTTTTGGAAAATATTTTAATAAATAATATTTTAATAATAAAGTTTTTGTGTTTCTGACAATAATTTTTTTACACTGTATATAGATTTTTTAATTTTTAGCTAAATAATGGCTAATAATATTGTCGATTGTTAGTATTTTTGGCTACGGTAGTGTATGACTTTTTTTTAAATTAAAAATATATACATTTTAACAGCTGGGAATAGAATTTATGTGTGTAAGCTCTACCTTCTGTTATGTGTTAAGGTATCAAAGGGGAATAAACCATTAATAGTAGTAAAATTCTTATAAATTAAATAGCATATTATTAATAGTGAAAAATATGTTGAAAACAAAAAATTAAGCCATCAATATGTTTCTTATTAATTTAATAAAGACTTAGATGCGAAGCAAATACAGAAAAAAGCATTGCGATTTTTTAATTTAAAATTTCCAAAATTATTATCTATTTATTATCAAACTATATGACTACCTATAGAAGGTACCACTTCACTCAATAAGTCTCCAGTCTGACATATATATGGCAACACTGTTGACAGACCCATATGATTTCTGAATAGTACGAACCTTCAAACGATACGTGTGAAAATTTCATGACATTCTGACAATTAGTTTAGAGGTTTCAGTGGTTTTAGTGAATCCAGTTTTGTAATTTTCAAAAGAATGGATAAAAAAGAATTTCGTGTGTTGATTAAACATTGTTTTTTGATGGGAAAAAATACTGTTGAAGCCAAAGAGTGGCTGGATAAGCGTAATAAAGACTCTGCACCAGGCAAATCAACTATTACTGATTGGTATGCTGAATTTAAATCAATTAATTCATTTTAATTTTTTTTAATTTTAGGAGCGTTGGAATGAATGTATCACTCTTGAAAGAGAGTATGTTGATGAATAAAGTCGAATTTCTTAAAAAAATGTTTTTCTTAGTTAGACCGGAGACTTATTGAGCGACGTGGTAAGCTTATATGCAAAGTAATTCGAATGTATCCATATGATATCCGTTTAAAATCCACCTAAATTAAGGCAAAATTAAGACATTAGCCCAAAACCGCACTATATAGAGATATTTTATTGAGGCTCTTTGCTCTTCTTGAGGAGTTGTTGGAAATAATACTAGGGAGTAATCCATTTAATCCACCACTGCATTCTCATCACTTGTCCTAATCGCTGTCAGTATAGAACCTAAATTAGTTAGTTTCGCTATAACTCTAAATTGATACTTTGATAACATCCTGTCATGTTCCTTACCGCAAGGAAGGTCGTCAAATTTCAATGCCATAAAATAAATGTGTACAAATAAAACGTGTTCGTGCCAGATGAAAGCGAGCATTTATATGTAAGAATGAGAAGAAAATTTCTAAAAAAAAAAATGTTTTTCTTAGTTAGACCGGAGACTTATTGCCCGCACTGCTCGAATTCCAGGGTCCCTGGTACCCCGAAAATTATTTATATTTTACATAAATTAACGGAGGGGTATGGGGCACCCTAAATTTTGTTTGGTCCGGCCCCTTTTGAATCTCTCTCAGGGGCTGGGTACTATGGCCTACATTTCGTAAATAAAAAAATGAATGATGCTCTAATGAATATCAATCTAATTCTAGCTAAAAATTGATACTAAGTGAACTTATTGTTACATTTGTTTCAAATATTGAAAGATAACCAAAGAATGAATCATCCTGTATATGTCCTATTTCATATTCCCTTGAGCATTGAAAGATTTGTATGCGCTTCCTCAATAACAGTTCTGCATTCAAGTGCAAACAGGTATGACAGAGTTATCCTACTCGAGTCGCGAACTTGGCTAGCAGGCGATCTTCACTCTATGTGGGAGTATGACTGTATATCTGTTATTTATCGAGTCCTCGACTCTATGGACAGTACTGATAGATTGCTTAATTACCTCAGGTAACAAATTATACAATAGACAATGATGTGTAGGGAAAATAATCACAGTTAATTGACCTGCTCTTCGCTCAAACATCACTGAAAAAATACAGTCATTTATAGTATCTATTTTTTATCGCCATTGAGATCTCATAAAATATAAGAGACTAGCTGAAATGCTCATTGTTTCACCCAAACTTCATCTCTCCCTTCGAGTCCCTACGTCTTGTGGCTAAAAAATTTAAATCTTGGATGATGAACTTCGATCTGGAAGGCCCTATAAAGGAATAATTTATTATGAGATGTTAAAACCGGGGCAAAGTGTTAATTCTGATCTCTACTGTGAACAATTGGATCGACTGAATCAGAATTTGGCCAGAAATCGGCCAGAAATTGTGAATAGAAGAGAAGTTATTCTTCAAGGCGACAATGCCTGACCTTATTCATCAAAAAAATACACGTGAAAAAATTTCCGAGCTTGATTGGGAGGTTCTAACATACCCACCCTACTCACCAGACATTTCTCCCTCCGACTATCACTTATTTCGGTCACTGGAACACTTTTTAAGAAACAAGACACTTAGAAATATGAACCATGTTAAAATGAGCCTTGAACAATTTTTTCCTTCAAAAAATCAAGAATTTTATAAATCGGGAATATTTTGTCTTCCTTATAAATAGCAGAGTGTTATAGATCACAATGGTAACTATTTTACTCAATAAAGTACATTTTTTCTTTCGATTGGGACATTAGAATACAATTATACCATAATTGTGACAATATATCCAGCCATTTTTACGTGAATTTGGGACAGACAGACAGACGGATATTGTCTTATAATCATCTGAGATATGTAGAAATCAAATAGGAGGCAGAAAAATAAAATTACAGATATTTATATTTATATAAATGCAGATATAAGTAAGCAGATGTTAGTAGTTTTAAGTAAAATAATCTGTTGTATCGATTAGGGTTTTAAGGAGCTTGTTAGGTTAGGTTGATCGACTCCTGACGGTAACTGTTAGAGACATGGTGCCCTCACGCGATATCCTGCAGTTGTCACGAAACAAGTGTCCATACGAGCCAAACTGTTGACAGGCAATGACAGCAGCGTATCTGGAGCGACAATAACCAGTGATGTAGATGAGTTCCGACCTCGTCTCGCCAGTTTTATATGTCTGCGTCAGTTTGGCACTACTCGAAGACGAGCCAAACTTATATACACATGATGTATTTATATTGTTTTGGACTGGTTTCTGAAGAATGTCATAGATGTCGCCTGGCGCTTGATCTTAAACATAAAATAAACTGGATCATTTTAAAGGTTTTGTAGGTATGACCAAACACACTTATAACGTCACCAGTGGCGGTTTATATATAAGAGCTGCACCCCCCAAAATTAAGACGATTATGATTTTATTTCGCTTTCTCTCTTTCTCTCTCTCTCTCTCTCTTTCAATTTAGTTAATTTATAAATTAAAAACCGTCATTATTCTTGTGCGTCATTCGTAAAACAAACAGTTCCTGTACTTTTGCATCGTCAATTACTTGCTTAATTGCATTGCGGCGATTGGCATTGAGTAGGGGTAACAGCGGAATACAAGAGGTATACCTCCTATCAGAGGTGCACACGTTTACAGTTAAAAGCTTGCGAAGTGCACGTTTGACTACAGATATGATATCTTTGGTTTTTTTTATGGTTTTATTTATTAATTTATTTTTTTAAATTATATTATAAAATGTAATATCTATATGTTTTGTATGATTTTATTTATAAACCTGTATATAGTTTAAAAAAAAATGTATGTCCATCTTAACATTTTCTTTCATAAAAGAAAATCTCTAGATTAAAATCTCTCGCTAGAGGTTTCCATGAGTCGGCAATGAACGTCACTCGTGTGTCTGTCTGTCCCTTTTGTAGAAATTGTGGCTAAACGGCCAGAAATGCGTCTAAAATCTTTTGTCCCTCCACCCAATTTCCCAGAAGGGTTGATCTAAAAACCTGAAAAAATCTCAATGTACATAGTTGGTAACCGAATTAACAGGAATTTTCGAACAAAGTAGTTTTTCAGAAAACATCAAATTATTTTGTGTTTACATAAATAATTAATTTTTTTTAAATTAGTTGTATGGTATCAGAAGAAATCTCTTCAGGCGTAGTTTAATAAAAAATAGTTTCTAAATTTCTCTGTTTTAACACGATTTTTGCTAAAAATCTGCAAAAAAAAACTCTTGTTCCGTACTCTATACTGCAAGGTTAACGAGGTTACTCTTAAACTGTGAAAAACTCTTAGTAATGCACATTAATGTGCACCGGAATAGTACAACAGAAAATTTTGATTTGATAATTATTTCAAAAGTTTTCTGTATTTATGGCTAAGATAGTGTGTCTTTTTATGAAATTAAAAACTAATAAAAAAAAAATTAACAGCTGAGGACCAGTTTTGAACACCACACCAACACATTATTAATGGAACAAATATTCGTAGACACCCAGTATTATGTTGGCTTCTTACACTTATTAAATACCTACAAAACCCTTAAATATGTGAAAATTTACACTTCACATCAATTTTTTGTGTAAATATTCGTTGTATGTAAGGTGTAATAGTGTATCAGATTTACTAAAATATACATGTCATATTTATCTAAGTCTTCCATATGCAGATGGTGTTTTAAATATTACCAGACAGGTATTGTAATGGTAAGTATGAGCCCCGCAGTTACATTTGATCAGGACATAGGGAATTATAAGGTACGGTGGCGCAGTGCAGTGGCAGACGATGGAAACTGCATTCCAGCCGACATGCTGAGGTGTCCCATTCATAACAGTCCAGGCTCTGAAAAATGTCCACCCAGGTGCGTTCCATCAACTTCCCTCACAACAACTGGACAACACTACAGATTTATAGACAAATATAAATATACCAAGCATAAGTTTTTGTTTTATGCATTAAAAAAGCAAGAAGCAGAAGAAGAATTCATCACACTATTAGAGGAAATATTGCTCACTTTAGGTCCTTTTTCAATATAAGGCGAGGTATAAGGCAATTTTTGGTTGAAAGAGGAAGAAAGAACTTGTAGAATGCTTAGGGAAGACAAAGAGACAATTGAACATTTGTTGGAAGAATGTGGAGAAATAAGAAGTAGACTGAAAACGAGAAAGGAAATTTTGGGGAAAACAGAAAGAGGTTATGAATGGATGAAAAAAGTGAAAAAACAGAAGAGAGGAAATTAAGGAAAGGAGTCAGAGACAGCAATAAAAAGAGAAGGAAAACAGATTTTAAGCCGAAAGGCGAAAATTACATAATTATTATTTATTTATTGTAAACTAGTTCCTAACATAATGTAAATATAAAATATTTAATAATGAAAAATATATATTTATTTATAAGGCAAGAAGATCCTTCAGGACATTAAATTGGGAAAAAACGGGATTTAATATAGACGGCGAAAATTTAAGCAATTTAAGATTTGCTGATGACGTTATCCTAAAAGCGAAGAAGAACTTCAGCGTATGATAACAATACTAAACGAAGCAGGTAAAGAATCAGATGGGGAGACGAAATCAGAAGTACAGCTGGCCAAGGCGCGCACCTAGGGAGGCTTGAGCCCCTCCCCCAAAAGCTCAACAGTGACTCATACGTAGCCTTTGTCAAAATACAAGTTATGACTTTTTTTAAATTATTACTTGTATTTTGGAGGTTAGAATCTTTTTTTAGGTCATCACTAGTATTTTGGAAGTGGGAACCATTTTTTTTAAGTGGTCACTTGTATTTTGGAAAATATAGTGCTTTTGGTCAGCAGTTGTTGCCAAGTAATTTCTTGATTCCTACTCTTTTAAAACAATATTGTCTTCTGAGCAAAATTTAAACACTAAAAATTTAACCAAACTGAAAATGATCTTTTACACTTATGAATTTTTTGCTGTGTAGGTGTCTGGACAGAAGACAATACTATAAATATGTGAAAGACTAAAATTAAACTATTGAACAGATTCTTACAATTCTGAAGTGTATAAATCATGTACCAACCTCGCCGCTGACGAGACCTATGTTATCGCAACAATTTCTGGAAAGCATGGATATCGTTTTCCCCGTGCGCACTTATTTTAGTATAACTTGGAACTACTGAACGAATTTTAATAAAACTCCGAAAACCTGACCAAAAGATGTAGCTACAGATGGAAAAAAATGCATGAAAATAAGATTAACAGTGGCCGGGTCTGGGTCAAATATAAACCGAAAACAATATTTTGTCTGAAAACTATTTCTAATTTATCTATATGATATCTATCTAAGCAGGGCCGTAACTAGGTCTAGATCATCGATATTCAAACTGCGTTACCGAAATCCCAAGGTTCCTTTTCAAATAATTTAGAAAGTATCATTTTTTAATTGAGTCTGCCGCATTTTTCTTTCTTATCTCGGGAAGCGGCGTAATTACAATACTTGGGGCACCTCGTATCCCCCTTGTATTGTTATTTAAAAAATGAAATTAATTATATATAGTTGATAAAACTTTAATTTTCTTATAACTTAATTTTTTTGATTCTGTTAATAATCCTTCACGAGCGGTATTTACTCCACTGTTCGGTAAGTTTTCAGTTGAGAATCACTGGTGTCTCTACACCTTTATAAAAACAAATTCTTTCTGTAAAATTTTTGTCTTGAATATCTCTAAAATTGTCCATTTAAAATTTCTGAGTCATTCCTTAAGAGTTTGTTTTTTTCTGGTAGGAACAGTCCGCTGATTGACTCGCAAAGTTAAACGTTGTTGACGGGCGAAACATGATGGCACGTCTTGTGCTCGGACAGCACGCGAAGGGTTTGGTCTGTCACAAAAACGACTTCTCAGCCACAATATATTGTCTTCAGACAACAGCCCTAATGGACAGGAATTTCACTAAAGAACTATATCTAATATTATAAAATGAGAAATATAAAACTTTATAAAATGAAAGGGGTTTAGAGTACATTGATTTAACTTTATAATGTTTTTAGTTGTGATTTAGCAAAAATTGTTTGTCCAAAAATAAACTGTCACTTGAAAATTATTATTTTCTGTTTGACAAGTTTTGGCTTGAATTCAAAACAATTAGTTTTTTTACAATGCAAAAAGTTAAAAACACTTTGTTAAATTCATAGAAATTATTTCACAGATGGTGAAAAGTTTTTAGACTAACAAATTCACGAATAATTCACAAACCTCCACACACATTTTTATCAATATCTTATTAAATATGGATTTTTGTTATTGTTATAATTAAGTTTATAATACTATCATAAAAAATAAATATAGTATGTTATTTAGCAAGCATATAATTGGGGATATATTTCACGAAGATGACGTTTACCACCCGAGCCGTAGCGTAGGCCTGAACATCGGTTCAATAGGTTCAAAGTTATAATGAAATTTGTGCGCGCTGGTAAAACGAAGTCCATGTTTTTCATTCATATTTAACACATTTTCTTGAAATTAGTAACGACAGTAAGTTTTATCAGCGGCAGATTTTAAAGAATTTTAAAATTCTGTTAAGTAGTTCTAAAGTTATAAAAATATTTGTGTGCGCGGGTAACTAAAATCCATATTTTCGATTTATTATTTGACCCATACTCGACTACTGTTGATCCTATTTTCATGCGTTTAAAAATACTCAAGGTGGAGTAAATTTTACTCTCATGTTTAAATTAATGTTTAATTGAGCATCACATTACTTGCTGGTGTATTTCGAACGATCTAGTATGTACTAATCTATTACAGTAAAATTAATTTAATCAAAGACAACGGGTGAGTGTTTTTGAACTCAACTATGTCAGGGGCTTAATTTTTTTTTTTTTTTTTTTTTTTTATTTATTTGACCTCGGATATTGCATCCATAGTCACTTATATTTACTACAGCCTTAATCATTTACTAAAGCATTTACTCAGGGGCTTAATGAACATTCGTTTTTTATCCGAGGATCTGGATGCAAATAATCCGTATCCGTATTTGTATCTGCGGATCAGGCTTCTATGTGATCCAGTAGATCTCTACCAAATACTTGATAAGATTTGAGTGAAGCCAAAAGTTAACCAAAATTTGTTATTATTATTATTATCTTAACAAGTTAATTGTTTAATCAGAAATTTCAGCTAACCATAGATCAAGGTGTGACCTATGTATATATATGTAGCTGATAGCAAGTAGCTTCAATAAATTATAAAGTTACTTGGTTTAAATATATATATATATATATATATATATATATATATATATATATATATATATATATATATATATATATATATATATGAATTATGATTTTTATGTTTTTTTAAAAAACTAAAAACTTAAAATAAAATATTATATATTTCCCAATTTATATATTGTAAGACTCTTGCTATTTTCAAGACTTACATATATATATATGTATACTGTTGTACACTATTTATTTATATTTTTTAAATAGTTAATTTAGCAAAATGTGGATTCAAGCATAAAGTTCAGCATATTATATTAGTGTAACCAATTTTAGTCCAATTTTCTGTGTTATGAACTCAATGAATTGTAAATTAAACATATGTTTTACTAATCAGTTACAAAACATTGTTCGGTCTATTCATATATGTGTACTAGGCTCTATTACACACCGTTCCACGAATCGATAATTGAAAAAAATATTGAATTAAATATAATAACAATAAACAAAATACACTCGCACGCTAGTGTTATACGAGTGGAAAAATGTTAATGTCATTTGCGAGAAATCTATTAGAATGCATTTTTTACGATTATTATACAAGCGCATTATATAAGTACTCCATTTTTGTCGTTTATTACATATAAACTGTTCAATCTTGAAATCTTGGATGGTGGAAAATATTATTTCATTGTTAGACGGACTTCTAGTAGCCCGGATTTGTCCCCAATCGAAACATTGTGGAATAAAAGAAATTACGAAATCGCCCTGCAAGGACTAGGAGTGGGGTCATTCCTAGGTTGTTGGCTGCCCAGGTGCAAAAACAATATCGACGCCCTTATTAACTAAATATTATTTAATTAAGAATTTGATATATAATGTTTACTTTCATATGTAGACACAAAGTTTTAAATATTTATCATGCAAAATAAACATTTTCTTATTTTTATTTAAATTAAATAAAGATCTTTAAAAATAATTTTATTTAAGATGAATATTTTATTCTATTATAGTAAATTAATTTTTTTATAATTGGTAGAACTTTTATGATTCGTGTAAAAAAAATTACGCAAGCATCTTTATACTATTTACTATTTTTTAGTTGAAAATAGCGTAAAAATATTCCATATTTATTGTAGTTTTAAAAAAATATTATACTTGTATAAAATCCATCTAACTTGTGTTCCAATTTTTATTTAACATATATTATTGAAATTTAAATACAAAAAATAAAAAAAATTTAATTCATGTGTCGCGGGGAACGAACGTTGTATACGTTCGGTGTGATACTTCGGCTAACGAAAGACTTTTCTAACGAATAATTGAGCCAACGAATATTTTGCTTCGTAAGTTATTTTGTTCGAAAATTCCAAAACTATTTCAGAGGAATCTTAAGGAAGAAGGAAATCCATTCAACAGGAGAAATTCTTCACATCTTCTCCAGCAAACCCTCCCCCCTGGCAGCGGCCTTGGTATGATTATTACAAAATAAGGAATAAAATGTTCTTCTAAATTATAGTAGAAAATAAATTTCTAATACAAATAAAAGCATTTAAAAATTTATCACTCGGAACTGAACCGAAAACCGAAAAAAAACGTTATTTTTGCCGGAACGAAAACCGGAACCGTACTGATTTTTTTGAAATTTACTATTAAGTTAAATTTTAATTTAATTTACTTAAATGTTTCTAATTGTTTGACTATAAAATTCCCATCAACAAAGAAACTGGTAAAATCAGTTCAAATTAGTTTCCTAGTTTTAATATAAACTTGGTGGTGCCTCCCCCCTCGTTTTTATAGTTTGTTAAATTCACCCCCCCCCCCCCCGGGCTGTTACACTAGTTCCTACAGTTTACCAGGGTTTCCTACGAAACCCTGAAAATTCACACTTCAGATCAATTATTTAATATGTGAGTGCTTTTTTTAATTTTCATTAAATTAAATTGATATTAATTTCTTTTATCATAAATTACTCATCAATACTGCATTCCAAAAATTAAAAAAATTAACAATTTTGATTGCACAAAATCAAAAGATTACTCATTAGATAATGGGAAAAATGTTAATTCTTCCAACTTTCTAGAAATTAGGTGAGAACACATGTCAACATTTTCCTTTAAACGAAAAATATTTCTTATAGAAATGACTTGTTCATCAAACGTGTATATTTAATCAGTCCATTATATGTTCCATCTGCTACTCAATTATTAACGTTGTCGTTGAAGGTGTATCTTTTTAACGTGTATTTAAGTTGAAGATCGTCGCATCTGGGCTCAACAGCGAGTGCTTTAGATCCGCGCGTCACACCGAATAACCCGTGATGTGAACAAGCTAATTGCCTCTCCTGTCCTGTCCTTTATTATATACAGGGTGAGGAAGTAATTTAAGGTGAGTGTTGTAAAGCGTTTTAACGCAAAAATTTTTGATGATGTATGTAATAATTTATTTACCTTGTAAAGCGACGTTTAAACTTTAGAAGAGTAGGGTATTTATGTCGCTTACACCTTGAAGCTGTGTAATATCTAATAACAGTGGTTCTCAACCTCTTTCACCTTGTAATATTCAGTGACGCGGCCATGGCATTCCTTGAAGAAGAGTTAATACGATTATTTTATATTATAACTAACTATTTAATTCGTTATTATTGACTTCGTCGTTATTATTGAAATTGTAGCAACTTTGGGGTTTGAAATATTAGATTCTTTTTTAGACAAAATATATATTTTAACTAAAACTTTTAAGAAAATGTAAATAACTATGTACCTTTATGAGAATACAGATTGCCCAGTAACCATTTTTAGGATTTTGTAGGTATGACCAAAAAACCCTTATACCGTCACTTTGTCGTCTGTCTGTCTATCTGTCTGTTCGGTAAAAATTGTAGCCAAACGGCTAACCCTAGAGAGTTGAAATTTGGCATGCTTATACAACTCTTTGACCCGCGCATAGTAAAAATACTAAAACATCTAAAAATATATCCCCCTAAAAATATAAACAAATATATACTATTGGAAAAAAAAAAATGCCTACACTGTGCAAAAAATATTTTGTCCACACCCTGTAGCCCAGATGGTTTAAACTAAAAATCTGAAAAAATTCTAAGTAATGTATATTGGTGTGAACTAAAATAGTACAACAGGAATTTTTGATCAGATTATGTTTTCGGAAAATAACGCATTTTTTGTGTTTTTTGGTTGACGATGTACAAAAGTTATAGTTATGTAACACACTATATTAGAAGGCATATCCTGGTCTAATGGTTAGCTTGCTCGCTTGCTACCCACCATACTAGGGTTCGCTCCCGGCAGAGGAGACAATTTTATTTTTTGTTTTTTTTTTCCATTTTTATTTTGTTTAAATTATTTTTTCAAAATTCTAGTTATATTTTGGCAAATGTTGCAATTAATTTTTAAGAGTGTAAATTTAATAACCAATTGGAATTGTTGGAATTATATTTTCATTTTATGTGTCATGTATACGAAACCAGAGGGGCGGTGCATATGACTTAAAACAACTAATGGAAGCCATAGGTGCAATTTTCAAAATCTTAATGAACCTTCTTGCTATATAAAAAATAATACTGCACATATTTAGAAACCTAAATAATGTGTATTAGGTATTCGAATTAATATTTTAACATAAAATTAGTTTTTAAAGGTCTTAGATTAACAGACGATAAATTTATTTAAAAATATCGTTCATTTTGCCGTGATTATTACAAAGCAAAATTTGTCCTCAGCATGCCGCCCTCACTTATTATATACCTGCGAAACCCTGCAGTGTGTGAAAATTCACACTTCACATCAATTTTTTATGATATGACTAAAAACTTGTAACTTTGGAATTGCTAAACGCATTTAATTCTTTCAATTCTGGTTAGTGTTTAAATTGTGTACCAAGTTTGCTACTTAAGAAATATATGTTGCCACTGACAATTTCAAGAAAATGCCTTAAATATAAATAGAAAAGATTTATTTTGTATTGCCCGCGCGCAAAAATATCGTTATATATTTGGAACTACTAAACTGATTTTAAATATTCTGTCAATTATGATTAGTGTCTAAATAGTGTAACAACTTTGCTGCTCACGATACTTATGTTATCGCTGATTATTTTAAGAAAATACACTAAATATGAACGGAATACCTGGATTTAGTTTTACCCGCTGTCACAAACATATTTATAATTTTGGAACTACTGAACCGATTTTAATAAAACAACCGCAAACCTGACTAGATGATGTAGCTGCAAATAGAAAGAAACCGCATGAAAAACGGACCAGCAGTTCTCGAGTGAAAATCGCACATACAGACAGACAGACAGACAGAGTGAGCGAAGTTGACTTTTATATATACCTATATAAAGACGTGATAACTAGAGTTCGGATTATATGCTCTTTGCATATTTTTGCAAATATCATCATATTTTCGAGAATTTAAAAATTGTTGGGACTCAGAAACCTTAATTAGAACTGAAATAAACAATAAGACAAAGTGGCTCACCTGTTTCAAATAGTGTGTTGCGACTATTTTTCTTTTTACTTACTTTGTATTCCTTGCATCGACATAAAAATTAATAACACCCTGTGCAGCAGCCGATCTGTAGTGTTGTTTGAGGTGCGGAGCGAAGGGATTATCATTACACGTGTCGTCATTAAAGAGTGAATTCGCACCTGAAACTCCTCATTCCATCTCTGTTCCTCGTATATCTCTCAGACGACGTAAAATTGGCTTATATTTAGACGAAGGCTTCTTTTACAATCAAGATTTATAATACGGCCCTAATGAAAGCTGCGCGTTAAAAAGACATGGGGCTTGCTTGTCAGCGTCCGCTCGTTCCGCGAGTTTTATGGCTGAAACCGTGTTAAATATTAAAGCAGCCCTCCTGTACGCATTGCGATAAGTACACGTGCTGTGTGCAGTTTGGTCATCTCCCGTGGCGCAAGGTACACAACCAGAGCGTCACCCGCCTGCTCAGCCACTGATAGCGTCCCGTCCTGATGCCCACTTGAAATATGACCCTCGCCAGTATACGGCCGTCGCCGTACCAGCACACATCATCACGTACGTACGCACACTCGCTCCTCATCACGACAATATCGTCCATTACCGCGACGCTCGTTACCGACGTGTCAGCTTCACTGCAGATATTCCACATTTTCCGACTCTGCACTCAACAACTTTCCATTCCTTGCATTTCACAACTTCTCTTCCTGGTGACAAAGACGTCATTCGCCCTCATCTCGAGACGAATCTACGGGTCCAATCTGGCGCGGAGAGCTTCAGAAACCATTCTCTCTAGGGCCGCCACCCTTACCCCCCTCTCCCACGTTTACTTATATGTCTTTTGTTTCTGGATAGTTCTTTATTGTTCTTTTCTGATGCGATTGAAGATCCTCTGCTGGTGACTTTTTGAAGTGGCCAACTAAAGCGCTGACCGGAATGGGCCACAGTCGCGGCGCACCGCATACCCGCCGCTTTCTTGAGGACTCTATACGCTAACTCGTAACGTCGGATGAAAGTTTCCCCGATGTACACCACTCGCCGCCTCTGCCTCTGCCCCTGTCGCCTCTCGCTCCGGAATTGGAGCAAAAGTTTCGTCATTCCAAGATGACACGAGTGGTCTTTATAGCCTCCCATTCACCTCCCAAACACCCGACTCTGTCGACGACGACTGTATTGATAAAAGTGTCTGCAATACGTCGCACTTTTCTTAGTTTCCGAGATATAACCAAACACTGGCCGCGCGTTTGCTCGTGCTGATTGCTGGGGAATCATTTGCTGAAATAAAAGGAGAATGCGACGCGGATTGGATATTTTGTCAGCTTGTGTGAGATGCGAACACTCGATTTTTCGTAACTCTTGTCGTAACTTTAAAAGCATATAAAGAAAAAAAAGTAACAGTCATAGAACAGTTTGAACTTTTGATATTTCCATCACTGAAAGCTGCATGCTGTGGCAATTTCCAACAACTGCCATCATTCATGGCGGCGACTCGCCCGTCTGTTCGCGCCATTGTGTAATGACAATTTAATTTTCTTGCCAAAGTGGAGGCGAACTGAGGAGAATTCGCCCTCGGGACGTATGTCGTGCGTGAGCGTGACAACTCTTTCGCTAATACGGGAATGATGCGACCACTCGTCCGTCACTCGACGTGACGTCCCCCAGGTGAGGCTGGCAGCGCGCGCTCTCGATCGCACCGCGTGCAAACACACGAGGTATTCTACCCGGGAACACGGCGCTCGCACGCTAACAAACGACCGGGCGGGCTGACCGGTCCCAGTTCATCATGATGATTGATGTATACGTAACGCTGTAATTAAAACTAGTTCGGAATATTTAAATATATTCAAATGTGTGTACGGTAATTAGCATTTGTTCATGTAGTATCCAGGTAATGCATGTACCTGAGAGCGCACTACCATATACCGCTTATTATCGCCTATTGATTTATATCCGTGTAAACGTCGGACACCTGGCCCCTGATGCTTATACACCTATATTGTAAATAGTATATAAGTACAACGTAAATATGTATAAAAAGTTTTAAAATAATTCACCTCCATTGTATTTATTTATTTATTTATTTGTTTATTTTACATCAGCCTATTTCTGCAACGAGGCTAATCGCCCATGCCAGGAGCGAGCTCTTACACCTAGATAAGGGGTGAATGATTGTGAAATGGAGTAATGTAAACATATTATTCTCGTCCGAATAATATCACCGCCGGAGAATCGAACTACCAACCACACAATCCAGACTGCTTTCAACCAGTCCAAACTGCTGCGATTAATGCGCTCGGCCACTCCGTCGGCACCTCCATTGTATCTTTGATGCTTTTTTTTAAATTAATATGTCAAGATATATACCAATATACAGTGGCGTAATTTCATTTGTTGATCCTCTGCAGAAATATCTTTAGTTTCAAGGGGCCTAGGAAAAAAATTGTATTATGTTCAATGTATCCTGCAGACAGAATAGAAATGCAAAAACACTGAAAATTAAATACGACGGATTATTATTTTTTTTAAATGGTGTAGTAATTGGTGGATTATTTGCTGGAGCAGGATATTAAATGCATTTTTCGCTAAGCGAAATCGATTAATAAATTCTTTCTCATTCCACTGGTTCATATGATTTGGTCTAACACGAACTATGTACGGACGTTCTAAATACTCCACAATTTCTTCATCATCGTCTGCTAGCAAATATTCTAAATCAGAATACATGATTTCCTTCTTTAAAAATAAATGTAAATTATCTAAAAATAATCGACAATATTTTTTTTATTTCAATATAAATTAGTAGATTAATAAATTAACACAATAAAATAGTACACATAATGGAAATAGGTGTATGTAATATGTATATAAAGTGTAGGTATGTCTAATATGTACATAATAATAGGTATTATTATGTACATATTTTTATATATTTTACGTATATATGCTTATATTATGTACATACATTTATTAATAAAATGTTTTTTGACACCTATCTGTCAAAATCTGTCTTTTTATCCAATGGATAACATTTATCAGTACCTACACGGTGGAAATAACTTATCCTGAAAATTGTGGCGCAGCCAAGCCCCCCCCCCCCAAGAAAGAGGTGAGGACCTTTTGTCTTGTACTTTGGAGGGGGGGACCTTTTTTTGCTCATTACTTGGATTTCGGAGGTGAGGACCTTTTTTTTGCTCATCACTTGGATTTTGGAGGTGAAGAACTCTTTTTTTTTAAAGTGAGAACAGTATTTATAATTTAAATAACTGTAGCTTCCGGCCCCCATCAAAAAAAAAAAAAAAAAACCTGGCCCTACTGCCTGTGGATAATCTAGTTACTCTATAGATAAATAATTGGAAATACGCAAAAAATCGTTTATTCCCTTGATAACTACTTATCAAAAAACATGTACAAATGAAAAAATACCGATTTTTTTGACCATGTCTCGATTTTTTAAGGTCAATACCCCGATTGGTTTGTCAAGAGTTGGTCACCCTATTCGTGAAGTCAGCCCGTCACTCTGGTGAATTTCTGGTGTCCGGTCGTCGAGTCATCCATCGGTAACTTGTGTTGGTTCGTTCCGTTTCGTTTACGGCCCTTACATAGAGTCCGATATATGTGCTCCGTCTTTATGCCAGCTGACAGTTCGGACCGCGTAAATCAATTTTCAATTATAGCCACAGTATGTAGGGGGCCTGGGTATTATTATACCTCACACTCATATTTATAAATCAACGATATAAGAGGAATAGAGAAAGAGAATGTTGCAATTTATGATACGTTTCCATAGTCTCGCGCACTCTTACATTGGCATGCCGTACAAACTGCTACGTATATATGAGCTTAGGTCGACATTTTCCTCTGCTCGGGCACTAATAAATCTGAAAGTCTTTTGAATCATCACTGGCAACGAGTCGCGATCTCGCTCCCGAGGCCTGCTACCACCGTGCTGCTGCAATGCGACCGTACGCTCGTACACATAACGTACATTTACCGGCATTCCTCTATCTACAACTCACTACTCGCTACCTGATAGATACGACAACACCTCTAACAATCACACGTATGAATATCTAATTAGAGTTTATCCTATGATTTATTTAATATTCGTATTCTCGAAACATGTCAGAATTCCGATGAGTCAGAATTTGATTCATTATTTATTAGACAGACGGCGATAAAATAATGCATTTTTCAAATTTTATTCGATTCATTCTGCTGTCTTTCCATGAACGTTCAAAAGCTAGCCATAAACAATAAATATATATGTGATTGAACATAGCATATGAGTTTATATACAACCCTGCCATTTCAGCAAATTTCAGTTTCTTTTATATTTTACTGCTTCACTACGTGCAAACACTTTTACTATTTTGGAAGTTTATAGAAAAATTCACTTTTAAATAGTATCACGACTAAATTTCTATTTCACGATTTGTTTTTATTTTTTGTAGTGTTTCGACATAATTACTATTAACCAACTAAATTAGTTGGTTAAAATTTGTTAGTCCAGGGCGGATCTGTAAAAATACTACGTCATGTGGATGTTGAGAGGGGGCACGCTAATTTTTGCAGAAATTGCTTCGAAATAACTCACATAACAATAATTGAGTTATCCTCCCCGCCAAAAAGTTCGGGAACATTGTTTAAAAATTGAAAATATTAAAAAACTAAGAAAAAAATCATTTTTTTTCTTCTTTTTGAGCCCATAGCTGTGAAATTAATCATTTCTGAGAAAAGTTATGAGGAAAAAAAAGTTTCGTAATTAAATTTCCTACAAGATAGAATTATTTAGAAATTTCAAAAATTGTTAAACTTTCTGCAAAATTGCAATAACTGCTGAAAAAAACAATAAAAAACATGTGTTTGCATTTTACTTTTTTTAATTACTTGTATTGTACTTAGGACCTCCAAATTTCACCCTGTAAAACTTTATGATATGATAAAACAACACTGTAAATTTCATTAGGATCGGTTCGATAGGTTTTGCAAAATAATTTTGCAATCCAGGATTTGCAAAAAAAAATTGATATTTTGCAAAATATTGCAGGACGCAAAGTAAAGCAGATAGAAGGTTGAATTTTTTTTACATTTTATACAAGTCATTAAAAAAAGTAAAATGCAAACACATGTTTTTTAGTGTTTTTTTCAGCAGTTATTGCTATTTTGCAGAAAGTTTAACAATTTTTGAAATTTCTAAATAATCATATCTTGTAAAAAATTTAATTACGAAACTTTTATTTCCTTATAACTTTTCTCAGAAATTAATAATTTCACAGCTATGGGCTCAAAAAGAAGAAAAAAAATGATTTTTTTTCTTAATTTTTTAATATTTTCAATTTTTAAACAATGTTCCCGAACTTTTTGGCGGGGAGGATAACTCAATTATTATTATGTGAGTTATTTCGAAGCAATTTCTGCAAAAATTAGCGTGCCCCCTCTCAACATCCATCTCAAAACAGATCCGCCCTGGACTATGTGGCGCACTTCAACGATAGCGATTTGCGCTTGAGATGACTAAGGAACCTCTATGCTGTACGTCTTCTGTTTCGCACAAACCAGGGACGTTCCTAGCAGAGGTACTAAAGGTGACCCGCACCTGGAAGGCTGAACTCTGGGGAGGTCGGATACAGGCCATTTATGTTGTGGCAAATGACCTTACTGAAACTATTTAACAAGCGCCCACCTGGGGGGGAGTTTCAGGGGCTTAATCCCTCCCCCAGATGAAAAAACACGTGCATTTAGTCTTTTTAAGAAATACAAATGAAAACTAGAGCTTTTTTTAGTCAACACTTGTATTTTAGAAGGGGGACATTTTTTTTGAGCTTATCATTTTTATTTTGAAAGTGAGGTCTTGTTTCTTTTTAGCTCATTATTTTATTTTGGAAGTGAAGAAATTTTATTTTTACTTGAACTATTTAACGAAATATGTTTTAGGGAAATATTTCCTACTTATACAAAGGGCCCTCTTAGGCCATGGGCCCGTGCATGGCGCATGTGCACAGAGTTTGGGGCCCTTTTAGAAAGTAAAAAAAAATGTGAATAAAAACATCCGAATGTACTTTTATTTAGTGACTTTATTGGTTATTATGGTTAGCTTTGTGTTACAAATCAAATATAAGTGAAGTGATTACTATTTTAAGAATTGGACTTACGTTAATGATGATGGTTTCTTCCGGGATTTCTGTTGTGCAAAATCTTCTATTATGTCCTCAAAGTCTAATTTTTGAAGGATATCACGTTCTATGCACATGATTGACAAATTAGTAAGTCGTTCTTGTAACATAGTCGTTCATTATTATTATTATTTCAATATTTATTCTTTAAAATTGAGTTGTTTGTTTAAATTTATTGAATATTTTTTTCTAACAAAAATAGAAATTATTCATATTCCTTAGTTTGTATATTTTACTATCTATAACAGTGTTTCTCAACCAAAACGCACAGCGGACCAGTATAATATATAATTTTCTAACACGGACTACTAATAATAATTGTTGGTTAATTTTTTGCAAAAAAAACAAATATATTTGATGTGCTACTAAATACATTTATTTCATTTGTGGAAATTCACAAAAAGTTTACAGAAAATAAACAAAATATAAATTATTTACATAAAAAAATGTGCATATATTTTTTTTCTTTCGCGGACCACTAATTTTTTTTTGGGGACCACAGCTGGTCCGCGGACCACATCTTGAGAAACACTGATCTATAGTATATTATATGGTATAATAATGGTTAGTAAATTTTACTATACTACCGAGTAAAAACAACTAGACAATAAAATTAATTTTAAATAATTTTTTTATATATTTTAAGTTATTCAAATATTTGTATACATTTTATTGGATTAATTAAGAAATTTTACGTTATGTATTTTTTTGAATTTTTTTTAGGTTTAGTAAAATTTTATTCACAGTTTAAAAAATATTTAAACTGTTAAAAATTTTTTATTTGATTTGGTTTTCGATTTACATTATATTTAGAAATTTTAACAGCAATTCTTAGGCCCGGTTTTTCCACCTTCAGATAAAGTTCCAGGTAACTATCTGATAGATAAGGTTATTTGTAACTTCATCTGCTGAATAAATGTCATCCCTTCTTTCTATACAAATGTATCTATCGGATAGTTATCTAACAGATAATGAGACTGACGTATTGGATTCACTGACTGGTATTGACATTTATTCAGCAGATGAAGTTATAAATAACCTTATCTGTCAGATAGTTACCTGAAACTTTATCTGAAGGTGGAAAGACCGGGCCTTAGTAAAATTGCACTAAAAATTGAGCTCCTCTTTTTTTTTACGTGTAAACAACGACCTCGGCATTTTGTGGCCCTCATCAAGCCGGGGGCCCTGGGCTCGTGCCTCATGTGCCCTTATGGGAAAGACGGAACTGCCCTTCATTACTTTAGAGTACATAATATACAATGAATTAACTCTTCATTTTCTAATTTTTCTGTAGCTTTAAAGATTTTTTTAACTTTGTAACTGTAGCCTCAGGAGAAAGGAGTTTTTCTAAATTTAAATTAATCAAAAATTACCTCAGGTTATAGATGTCAGAGGAAATGCTAATAAATGTTGTATTATTGTCAATAGAGAAAGATATTTGCGAGATATTGGGTTTAATAATAAATATATTATTAAATCCAATTTCCCTTCAATTCTAGTTGTTGTCTTTGTTATGTATTGTAGTTTTGTATTTATATATAGAATAAAATATAGATCTTAAGTAAAACCGTTTATTTTTAAGAATCTTTATTTTATTTTATTATTAGTTTTTGCGCCTTTTGGATCTAGAGAGCTGAAATTTGGCATGCTTATTCAATTCAAAATCAAAATCTTTACAAGACAAATATGTTCTTTAAAAACATGTTTTTGCGTGCTTGGGGGGGGGTCAAGCCCGTAAGCTGCCTCCTTGGGTGTGAGCCTGGTCCCAGACAAACAACAATTGTGTTTTGTGAACGTCTTTACAATTTCTTTTTTTCTTTAAATTTCAGTAATTAGAATATTGCGAAAAGTGATATTTTTCGAGTAAATTAAATTGTGTATAGGCATAAAATATTCCAAATTCGTAGTTGGTTCAACATTCAGTACATATCCTAGAGTCATTTCACTTTTAACTGCTCCACGATTAAACTGACGGACCCTGAATTATTAAACGAGCGTGCAAAATCAAATTCTCTACTCGAACCAAACGTGAAATGATTAATATAATTATGACATATGTATTTCTTACACTCAACCGACTTATGAATACAGTTTCGCGTCAAAACATTTCACATGCTGGGTTCGTTCTTGATGATATTACAGTCAACATGTCCATTCTCCAGGTCTTCGCAAAATACTTTCACGTCCACGTTGATGTTAAATAAAATTGAACGTCAGCAGGGCTGGATTTCCCTATAGGCTAAGTAGGTTTAAGACTAGGGCCTCTTAAGTCCAGAGGGCTTCAATATTCAAAAAGATGTATATGTACTAAAAAAATATATACAGTATTGGCCATAAAGATTACAACTTTTAACATCTTTCAATTTTTCAAATTTTAATAATAATATTGGAAAATAAATACTCTTAATTCTATAATTTAATCATATTTTGTTTGTTACATCAATCAATAATCAAATAATCTGACTTACAGATTAATAATAAATTATTTCTTCATTTTTGCTTGGACAAAAATATTGCAACTACTTGAATTTTCTTGTTATATGCAGATTTTATCCATAAATAATATGTTGTGCACAAGTAATATTTCAGTTTATATTTGTCAATCATGGCTCGTAGTAAAACTGTTTCTAGTGAAATTAGAAACTTCATAATTTCTGGTTTTAAAGACGGGCTGCTGCAAAATGTGATTTCACAAAATTTAAATGTTCATAAATCTACTGTGTCGCGAATTATAAAACGATTTTGAGAAGAAGGTACGTTTGAAGTTTCAAAAATTCCAGGACGGCCACGAAAATCTACAAAAGGAACTGATTTATTTATCTACAAATAACCCCTTTCTGTCATCGGAGAAATTTTTGGGCCTTTTGCCACAAATGGATCAAGAAAACATCTCAACAAGAACTATTCGCAGAAGATTAGTTAGTGAGGATCTTTTTAGTCGCCTTCCTACTAAAAAACCACTTCTATCCAAAAAGAATTTGAAGGCCCGATTAAAATTTGCTAAAAATCATATTGATTGGACTGTGGATCAATCGAAAAAAGTTATTTTTAGTGATGAATCTAAGTTCAATTTGTTTAAAAGTGATGGTGTAAGTTACGTTAGGAGGCCTGCTAATAAAAGATTTGTTCAAAAATACACCTTGCAAACAGTTAAACATGGCGGAGGTGGTGTGATGGTATGGGGCTGTTTCTCGGGATATGGTATGGGTCCTCTATACCACATTGAAGGAATAATGGATCGATTTAAATATATAGACATCCTTCAAAATGTTATGGAACCTTATTCTGATGAGTTCATGCCTTTAAAACATATTTTTCAGCATGATAATGACACAAAACATTCTTCGAAGTTGGTAAAAAAATGGTTCGATGATTCAAAAATTAACGTAATGACTTGGCCGTCACAGTCACCCGATTTAAATCCAATAAAAAACCTTTGGGAGATTGTCAACAGAAAGATTAGAAACAAAACACATTCAAATATTGAAGAATTGTTTAAAGCTTTGCAGGGTGCCTGGTCTAATATTGATAATGAAATGATCACGAAATTATTAGAATCAATGGCGAAAAGATGTCGGGAAGTTATAAATAGTGGTGGTTACTATACAAAATATTAAAAATGATCTGTTAATAATAATTCATTTTCTTAATTAATAAAAAAAAAGATTTTTTTAAGAGTAGTTGCTATCTTTATGTCCAGGTAAAAATAATAAATACTATAAAAAAAAAATAGAATTTACTATTAAAATTTAATTTTTTACTATAATATATGTAGAGGACTGTTAAAGGTAAGAATTACATTTTTTAATTTTAAAAGATTGAATAGAATAAAAATAAAATAGGATTATCAAAAGTTGCTATCTTTATGGCCAATACTGTATGTATATATGCTATAACTCAAGAAACACAGACCATGCGAAGGGTGTTATAATTCACCCTGAATCTAGTTTTTCCCTTTATAAGTTAACTAGGGCAAATACGTTTTTGAACATGTTTATGGGTAGCAAAAAGTTGATATCTCATTGGGCCTAAGAGATATTGAGGAATCCGTAAAAAAAGCATTTCACCCCTTTAGAAGAACTCCTTCAGTCTTATGCATACCTCTTCCAAATAATGCATAAAGAAAAAATACAGATGGCTTTACCTAACATAATAAACGGAATAATTTTTGCTTTTTTTTTGTTTTATCATGATACTCAGATATTTGAAGATATGAACTCTTTCAGCAAGTTTATTTTTTACCTACAAGCTAGTCTTTTTGTCATCTGTGTCTACTAATAATGCGATATTTATTTTTTCATTAGTGACGTGTCCGATATCAATAAGTAGAGTCAGATATATTACGACAGCAAGAAAAGCAATAAACAAGTAATCAAATCCGAAGCAGAAGCAATCACAGTCGCTAGTCGTGCTACTTGTGGTGAGACGCTAATTTTCTCCTTCGCTAATTGTAATTGAGACACTTGTCTCACGTTCACACCTGTCTTAACTGCTGACTTTTAACACTTATTCACACAAAAATATATTACACCTGAAAGAAATAAAATTAACCTAAGTTAAAGAATAACTAAAAATATATTTATGTAGGTTATAAAAACCCCTCTTTCCACGGTTTTTTAAGGCGACGGACGATTGTGGATTGGTCGACTTGAAGTCTTCTGCCAGTAGCTTTGTTGTCATGCTATCGTCCTCTTCCACGGCTGACAAAAGTACCTGATCATCGAAATCCGATGGCCGTCTTCTTCCTTCAACAGAATAAAAACAGAAGAATATTTTTATAATTATTACATAAAGCAAGCGCCATTTTTCAACACAAAATAATAACAAAAAAAATCGTCGTTAATTTTGCATCAACTCTTTGACCCACATATAAAAAAACTATAGGGAGTTAAAAGAAAACATATCGCGGGAAAAATATACATTTTTATTTTTGAAAAACACATTTTTATTTTTGAAAAATCTAATAGGAGATTAGTTTTTCGAAAAATATCGAATGATTTGTGTCGTTGAAAAAAATAACTATTTATTTTTAATTTATTGTTGGTATTAAATGAAAGCTCTTCAGAAGAAGATTAAGGAACGCAAAGTAGTTTTTTAAAATATCATAATTTTAATACGATTTTTCCCAAAAATGAGCTTAGTGTGCTTTGTTTTTGTTTTGTCAAGATCAAAGAAACGGAAAAAACATTAGAATTAAAATCGCTGAAAGTGCAACGCAAGGCTAGTTACTGAAGAGTGATGATTGGTTCACATATAATGTGGTTTTTAAAGAAATATTTGAAAAAAGTGTAGGTGTATAAAGGTTTGTGGTTGACTGATATATATATGGTACTAGATATTAGCTGTGCTAATTTAATTGATGAATAAAATTAATAAAATACTTTCGCAGATATTCTGTGACTGGTTAGCAAGTACCAAAATATTGTAGTTATAATAATTATATAGTTATAATAGCCTCTATAAAAATAGAATATAAAAACAGTAATTTTAATTACGCATATAATTATTTCTACTATTACTAAATGTTACTTTTATAAATTTTTTATTCTACTTAAAAGAGATTTGTAACAAATTCTGGAAACCAATTTTCTGAAAGATAATATCAAAATTCCTGAAAACAAAGCTTTTATTAAAACAATTGCAAGCCATTAATCTTAAAATCTGATGTAAACCATAACCTTAAAATTATAGGTATCCATAAATTGATCAACAATGTAAGTTAAATAGAGTACACCGTATTTTAAAATGATATATTGATCAAGTGTGCAGAAGTATTTTCCGCACATCTTTTACGAAAAACTCTCTCAGGAACAAAATAAAGTATATTATTAATTAATGTGCTAAATTATTATTAAAAACCAAAACTATACTATACCCTATATTTATGTATAGCTTCGAAACATGGTGCAGAGTGGAGTGAGTTCGACAACACCATGTAAAAACAAATATTGCGCTAAATCTTGGCCTTCTTAATTACTTAATCCGTCATATTTTATTACATTACGGCAAGATTATTACATATTCCTTTTACTCCTGTAAATTTTTAAAAATAATAAAATAGCAATAGAATGATTGCGGCAAACAATGGTTATAACCCTAACGTAGTTAATAAAAGGTGCGTTCGGCATAACTGTGCAGTGTTAACTCTGTGTCGTGCAAGTTTTTTGTCTCGTGACCACTATGCACACTGTGCAAGAAAGTCAATGACGAACGCCTTGTTCAGATTTTGCAATTATTCTTGTTATTCTAACCTTTTTTTTGTAAACTAATAAATTAAGTGTGTTTGATTACAAGAAGTCAGTCTCCTGCTACTAGTTTTTTACGATAATATAAAAATGACGCAAGAAGGTTTTGGGATGCTTTTAAGTAATATAAAAGAAATTTTATTTGATGAGGAAGACAATTCAGAAGAATTTTCCAAACCAGAAAATATTTTGGATAAAGTGTTTGAATATGCAGAGAGTACTGTTCCAAACATGACTACAAGAAAATCAATTTAAAGTACATTTCCGCTTGTATCTAGAAAATATTAAGTATCTTTGAGAGTATTTACATGTTCCATCATGAGGTTCATGTCTGTACTATTTATTTTGTAAATGCTGCAGGCATAAACAATGATATCTTGATTGTTTTCACTCATATTGTTTTGTAGAAATAATAACTTGTATTTTTACCGCGAAAAACATTATTGCACAGATTGCCGCACGATGCAAACTTGTGGCGACTGTGCCACACAAACTGCACTGCACGATATTTGCCGAACGATCTTCGTGCAGCACAGAGCACACAGAAACTTTATGCCAAACGTTGCTTGTGTAAATTATGCAGAATTTGTAGATTATTAGCTTATACCGAACGCACCTAAAATCTTCAAGAGACAAAAACGTCAATTACTTAATAAAGAAATACATCCTGATGTTAATCAAGCAGATTCTTCTACAACTATAGAAAAATCAATTATATAGGTTACTAGCTGCCTCACCCGGCTTCTTGCCGATGACTAAACCTATGTTGTCGCTGATAATTCGAAGAAAATTCGTTAGATATGAACTGAAAACATGGATTTCCTTTCATCCGCGCGCACATATTTCTTATAACTTTGGAACTACTGAACCGATTTTAATAAAACATAGCCTAAAACCTGACCAGATGATGCAGCTACAGATAGAAAAAACCGCATTAAAATTAGATCAACTGTTCTGAGTGAAAAGCACACATGAGGACAGACAGACAGACAGACAGACGTTACCTTGAATATATATAGAAGATAGATAAGTAGAAGATGTTCAACCTAGAGGTTATATCTATGACTATTAGCTGCTGAAATTTTTTGAAAAATATCCTGACACCGGCATAACTCGTATTAAAGTTGCAGTTCCTGAAATTTTATTATAGTTTAGTTGGAACATAGAAAAGCCACAAGAATTAAGACATCCCAGAACTGTGAGGCGATTATCATACAAGAGGCAGATTATTGCTGTGGATAGACCACATGATGAAGATGAAAAAATGCTAGTATATAGTGTTGGAAGGAGATCTTAAAGATCAAACCAGAAATAACAGAAGATTTAGCGAGTATTAGTATATTAAATACTCGGAATCACTAGAACAAAATATAAATATTTATGCCAAAAGTCCTTCGAATGACAGTACCAAAAGAGAGAGGGATAGAATAATAATAATCTTATTAAATGAAGAATCATATTCTAAGAGTTTCCATTATGTCAAAACAGGTTGTTTTGTCTGGATCTGTATTAGAGCATCGGGTTCTAATCGATCTCTCTAGATAAAGTATGATGTCCTTAACATTTAAAATATAACTCTGACGTTCTGACGTCATTTATGTCAGACCCAGCGGATCATTTTCTCTTAAAAGAAAATTGAATTAAAGGTTGTATAAGTCTTCTTGTCACTGCATCGCGAAAAAATTATTTTCAAACAGATTCAATTGTTTATATTTAACAGATAATTCAAAACAAACAATAAATGATAAGACTTGATTAAATCACTTGCTATTACATCAGTGATGACGACTCGCGACATGGGTAATGCTCGTGATATTTTTATGACACACTGATCTTGTTCGAAAATATTAAAATTTTGTTACATATGTGTGATATATTATGAAATCTGGAAACAGGAGGCCTATTGTGATAAATTGCTACTCTCAGGGCATAAGTTGTGAAGTCCACTCTTTTCAATATTGAGATTGGAACAGTTTTGTAAACATTCTTGTTTTAGAATAAGGTCAAAAGAGAATTATGCCTATAATATGTCAATGTGCAAATGTGATTGAAAAGGTATAATAGCAAATTTTAGAAATTGCGCTTGCGAAGACAAGTTTATATATATATATATATATATATATATATATATATAAGAATATGAAATTATTTTGAATTAACAGTATAAAGTTATTTTAAGAATGAAAATTGATATCAAAAATACAACCTCCCCGGGAATCGAACCCGCATCCTAGAGATTATATATATATATCAGAGATGGGCGTCTACGCGTAAACATGAATTTTTTACGTCTACGTGTAAATTTACCGTAGACAGTGTAGAGAAGTGTAGACTGTGTAGACACGTACAATCTAGCGTAGAATAATGAAAAGTGAGGTTATGTAACGTTTAAAAAATAAAATACCGCCAGTTTTAAGTAGAAGAAGAAGTAAAGAACTCAAATTTAATATTTTTGACAGCTTCCTGATCCTTCCTGATTAAAACAACTGCTAACTTTTAATTTTTATTTTACTTTAATAGTTCATACAGACAGAAACCAAGTAATTTATATAGTCCATAACAACATACGATTTGTGAGATAACATTTTTGGAAACAATATATGTAATTAGAACTACATAAAATTGAAATAAACATAAACATTAAAGTAAATTTAAACTATTACCATTCTATTATTTCAAATATTACATTTAAATGTACTGCGCATGTACAGTTTACATTCTACATTCGACACGTAAACAAAGGCATATTCTACTTGACATGTTTACGCGTAAAATCTACATTAGTCTACATCATGTATTCTACGCGCCCATCACTGATATATATATATGCCTTTAATCTCAAATAGTATTTTTAAAACGTACTTGTTACCTTATGTCCTGACAGTAGTGATATATAAAGGCGAATGGGAACAGAATAAGTACTTAGACTATACCAGGAATGGTCAAACTACGGCCCGCCCCCTCCCGCCTCGTCCCGCGAGGTCTATTTATGTGGCCCACGTTTTTACTCCACAATTACAAAATTTTAAACCCCAAAATTGCATAAAAATGCAATTTACCAATTTACCAATTTACCTATTTACCAATCAAATTGATCCTTCTGTAAATCAAATTCATCATTTTGCTAATCAAACTCACCTTTTTGCAGAAAAAAATAAACCTCTTGCAAATGAAATTTAACTTTTTGCAAATCAATTTCAACCTTCTACAAATCATAACATTCATGAGAAAATAATGGAGCCTGTACATGTCAAATTAGTGGTTCACTGAATTTCGTTTTAGTCGTACAAGCATGATTAACGCTAAGCACCTGGGACGTCCGAAATAGGTCACATCTGAGATGGTGAATAAAATTCATGCTATCGTGTTGGATGACCGCCGAGTGAAGATACTCGAAGTAGCTAAGATGGTAAACATCTCAGACAAACATGTGTTTAATATCCTACACGAACATTTGGTAATGAAAAGCTATAGGCAAGAAGGATGCTACGTCTGCTCACAGTGGATCAAAAACGGAATTGCGTATTTCGAAGCAATGTTTGGTCGTGTACATGCGCTATCCAAGTGAGTTTTGTGGACGTTTAATAACCGTTGATGAAACATGAAACAATCTACCCAGCATAAATGAAAGAACAGTCAAAACAGAGGATTTCTCCTGGCGAACATGATCTGAAGCCGGTGAAAAGGGTTCCCTCGGTTGGAATGATTATGGCGACTATTTTCTGAGATTCGCAATGTAGAATTTTCAACAACTATCTGTAAAAGTGAAAATGATCACAGGACAATATTATCCAATAATTTATCGGATGGATTACACGCTGAATTGATGAAAAAAGTCACTCTTTTGGAGAAGAAAAAAGTACTGTTCCACCATGAAAATGGATCGTTGCAATTGCGTACAAGTGAGTTACGTCCGCAATTGCAAGGATGAAATTAGTCGAATTGCGTACAAACTGCTCCCTCAACCACACTATTCTTCCAAAGAGAGCCCCCCACGGCTCCTTTCTCTTTCCAAACATGTAGAAATGACTGGCTGGAAAAAAAATTGCATCATTCGAGGAGATCATCGGTGAATCACAGAGTTCGATAAATCGTACTTTTTGGAAGGCTTAAAGAAGAGACTATATTGAAAAATAAGTTGCATTATTGTAAAAATCTTTCGTTTCGAAGTTACTGTCTTATCAAACACCCCCTGATCTTTGTTTTATTTATATTTATAAATTTATATTATAAGATATTTAATTGAAAAAAAAAACCTTAAATAGGTTTTTCTCTTCTACTGTACTTACATTTCACAAGATATTGCGATAAATGCAAAGATTTTAATTTAAATCTGCGTCCATTTTGATACACCAGTGACAAATTTTTGCCAGCCCTGCCTTAGACACTTTTCTGATAATTTAATTATTGTAATTTTATTATTGGATAGAATGTGACACTTTATTTGGCGATGAGTCAAAAACTTTATAATATTCAGAACATGAGAAGACTCGCGTACGTGATTACATTGTTGTGCAAGATGCGAAATTGGCCAGGCGTGTGGCTTTGATTTGTAATTGGTTAGGTATAAATGGAAATAAATGCATCTAGCTAGTATTAGTATACACTATCCTACAAACTCTTCTACAGTGGTGGATGGGGGGGGGGTTGCAACCGGGGGCTCTCCAATATTGTATGGACTCCAAATTATTTAATTACTAAATTAGTACAATTAAAAAATTATTGAAGAATTTGCGTGGATACACAGCATTTATATCCAGGCGCATATCAAAAGCCAATATTTCTCCATCTTGGGAGAGGGTCAGAAAACAAATTATTTACTTGGGGGCTCGCATTCCATTTGAAGAAAAATGGGTCCCTTAAAAACGTATTTTCGTAGTTGGGGGCTCAAATCCGTGAAAAAAAAAAGAAATAGTGTTAATGTTATTTTGATGCTTAAATAACTACAAAAATAAATTAAAAACTAAACAATTTACTTTTTACTTTTTATCAGGGATATTCTATCAGACTGAATCGAGGAGTTGAAGCTTTTTGGAGGAGCCGGGAGCCGAGAGTTGGAAAAACTATCGACTCCCGACTCTCTGATTCAATTTTTATCAAGGATGATAACAAACCGAAAACGAAAACAAAATAACGATATTACCAAATTTGCTTAAAAAACGGGAACGAAAACAACATTTGTTTTTTTTTTTTTGCAAGAATGAAATCGATATTGGAAATATTCAACACCAGTTTTAACCGATTTTACTCCAGTTGTTCTCCAGTTTGAATACTTTTTAAATAATGCAATACCGACCTAATATAATTTTTAATACAAATTATAAATAAAAATTGAATCGAATAATTAGCGATATGCTGTTCTGAATCTTACTTATTTATTTATTATAAACATAAAATCCAATAATACAGTCCAAACAGGGCCGGAAACAGAAAAAGCGGGGACCGATGAAAGATGCTCGATGCTCTTCTTCTAAAAAAAAACACATTCAAAATATTTGTATTTTACAATATTGCACTTATTATTTGTACATATTAGTCGCACTAATAATTTATGAATAATTATAATTAATATTTAACAAAATAATATAAATAGCTAAAAAAATCTATAAATACCTATTTCATAACGACCACTGCTCATAGAAAACCTATTGTTATGATATCTCATTCTGATATCATGACGCTTCTGAAATCATGAAATCAAAACAGTACTGAAATCATGACACGACCCAGATGCCCATAGAACGTTTTAGACTGTATGCAAAAGTGCCTTATTGAGATGCGGATATAATTTCAAACTGTTTAATCGGTATGAAGACAAAAGTTTAATTAAAACGACTAGGATGGACTGGAGCCAATGAAATAAACTATGCACAAAGAGATTTTCGTATTGTGCCAGTAGGTAGTAGAATTGAGGTAGACCAAAGCTTAGGTGGGTTGATTGTGTAACACAGGATGCTCGGTCTATCGGTGTACACAACAGGAGAACAATAACACAAAATCGGAAGGAATGATGGAAGACGATTGAGATGACTATGGCTTTCAAGGGCCTTGAAGGCCGTACCAGTAATGATGACTAATTCCTTCGGGCATGTTTTATTGTAAAATTGTTAATTATCTCGTCATAATTTAGGTTTCTTGCCAACTCGGACTCGATTGATAAAATTGCCAATGAAGAGAATCGCTCCTGACTTATGCAAGATCGTAATTTTTTTTTTCAGTTTTGAAAACGATCTCTCTGCCGGTGCAACTGTTACTGGAATTGTCAGTATTTCTTTCAAAACAGTTACAAAATTGGGACACAATTCAGATAAATTGTTCTTGTAAATATATTCTAAAATTTCTAAAATTTTATTTCTAGGCGACACTACCCGACGACACATTTTAATTTCATAAAAAAGATCTGTACAATCAATGTCGTCTTTTAAACACAAATTTGCAATATTTAAGCAGATCGTCATTTTTGTATATTGTCTGAATTGTACAAAAAGCCAAATAAATTTTCGTGATGGTAAATTTCGAATCTTGTTTTAAGTGATAAAATTGCATTGTCGATTGCACTGTCGAAAAACACAAATGTCGGTACTGGCTATATTGTTTATACATATTTAGTAGAAATAAGTCCAAATCATTTCATATTTTGTATCAAGGTAAACTGCAAATATGAAAGGAATCGATATATTCATTCTACAAAAAAAAAAAAAAAAACTCGGGTCGAGCGGGGCCTTCGGAAGCGCGGGGTCATGTGCGGTCGCACCATTCGCACCGCCCTCTGGCCGGCCCTGAGTACAAAGTACATATTTAAATGGTAGGTGATATAAGAAGTAAATAATAATCACTACTCAACAAATTTGAACTTTTTGTCGGGTAAAATTAGCTGTTTTGGAATAAGCATGACCTACTGATAACGAAAATGGTGATTAAGAAGTGGCGACCAAAATCATTGTCTCCAAGCAGTCATTAAAAAAACATAATAAAACCATTTAATTAAAGTTGTGGAACCCCAGGGTTCCGCGGAACGCAGGTTGTATACCACTGATCTAATACTTTATCTCGCAATCCATATGTCCAAAGGTAACAAAGTGCCCAATATCTACACAAGACAAGAATGATTTCTGTATTGAACCTACAAAAGTCTTCATCCTAAACTACAGTTCATCCGAACTGGTTGTAGCGAGTTCGAATAGTTCAGCAGTGGACCTAATCCCTTATCTTAGAATCAAGACGTCAAGAGGCAACAAAGTGCCCCATGTCCAAACAAGAGAACAATGATTTCTGCATTTAAAAATATCTTAAGCACATGCCATATAGCTATCGTATTTAGGTAATATTGTTGAACATAACCGTTGACACAAGCATTGTATTCAAATGTGCACGGTGGCCTGTGGAAGCGTGACTTGCCCTGTCCACGCTGTGTGATATCTATGGGAGTGCGGTGTTCGAATTGCTACAGCAAGTCTGATACCACTATTTGTTTATTATAGCCCCATTGTGCGAGCGCAATATTAGAATAAAAATATGCTGTGCTTTATTTACCCACTGATCTTTTAAGCTATGTATTTTTTTGTGAAGTCTCTTGTTTATGACCTAAATCAGAATACCTTTATGTTTATTATATTTAATGCAGGGCTCTGAATATTTTTCATAAATTAGGGGAGTTTATTTTACAGAATTTTTATTTTATTTTATATAATTTTCTGTAAATTACTTTGTGGAAAATGGAATTTAAGTATATTTATACAATGTAATGCGAAGTGTAAAATTTTTTATAAATTATTAATAAAAAGAAAACAAAAAGTTACTGCTTGCTATAACTTACTAATGTTTTAGACCCGAGTTCGATTCCTGTAACTTTCATTGAACATATAAAAAGAGTTATGGTTCTCTATTTTTGGGTAGTGCCACTCATGTAAAGTTTTGACTGCACTGACAAAGGTCGTTCTCCAGATCTGGTAACCGTTTTTAGTGAAGGTAAAATTTTCAAAAAAGTAGCGTTACCTATATTAACATACGGCTCGGAGTCATATGGCTACCACGGAAGCAATGCAAAGCAGAGTAAGAAGCTCTGAAATGAGATTCTTGAGAAAAATCGAAGAGAACACCCAATTTCACTGATTTAAGAACTCGACTTTCAGATAAAAGCTAATCACGAAACCTGTAGATTGAAGAAGAACAGGTACGATGCTAAGGGCATGTAAATAGGATGAACGACGGAAATAAATAGAATCATGGAAGCGAGAATATCCAGGAGAAATCATAGAAGAAGGCCAAGGAAATTATGAAGTAAAGAACTAATGAATGCGGTTGGAAAAAGTGGCATAAATTGAAGGAACGCTATAGTCTTGACTTTACCAGAAACTCGAACTCAAACACAGCCTGGAACTTAACGATAACAAAGGCAAAATGATTAAGTAAGTAACTGTCAACTGTTGCTAAGCATCTTGTTTATCAATACTTACTAGATATTCATTTGTTCTATTATTTGCTTCTGTTGCTCTGTTTTATTCTGTAATGTGCCAGAACTATTGAAAATTAAATTCTTTGGACAAAATTGAATCATCTACAAACTGGACATGATCGTTGTGCTATCCTCCTAAAGAAATGGGATTATTCTCCACATGAAAGTACCGTCAATAATCCATCTTAAACAATCCACAGTATTCTTGCCCTTTCTACAGATTTTCGACGACATAAGCAATACCTTATACTCTTCACTGGCTCAATAGTTTGGACATTGTTTTGTAGAATTTTGATGTGGTATGTTATTGTTATGTATATATATATATATATATATATACATATTAATCTGTTAAGATTCTAGTGAGTATTGAAGGATCTGTTCAAATATGGCCAAAAGCGAGACATCTTTATCTGCTCAAAGAATCTCTCTCGTCTTTTGAATTTTACCAGATGCCATGTTGTAGGGCAATGATCACTAAACCATAATATAAACTACTAGTAGCTACCGTGAAGATTTTTTTTTTTTTAAAGAATCATTACAAATTAAATCTAAGTGTATCATGGAAAATTTTCAAGAAGAGGGTCCTTCATTCGAAACATTTCAATGTGGTTTGTCGCTAAAAAGTGTTGCAACAACTGTAAAATTTGTATGGCCTTTTGTCTCAACACAAAAGTATCTAATTTTGGTTTTAATAGCGCTCCTGGGTCTCTCCTAGATGCTATTATATTGCAAAAAAAAAAACACTTTCTATCAATACGCAGTTTTTAATACATTGAACTCTTAATTATAATTTTTCCGGGGCCCGGGCTTGGAATTATTGTTTTACCGGGGCCCGGGCCGGAAATTTTTGTTTTATTCTGGCCCGGATCTGCTTTCCGTCCCCTGGATAGCTCTGACGAAAATAAAAAGAAGATGGCATCGATGATGCTGATAAAGAAGAAATAAAAAAGAAGAAACAGTTGACTTAATCAAATTTTGAAAATTCCCGAGATCATTTTAAAGCTCTGACAATATTCTAAACGTTTCTTATTTCATTTTATAGCGAGGTTATAAATTTAAATTGGGGTGCAATTTTTCTTGTATCCGATAAAAACAAAAGAATAATAGAGATTCCTTTTTGTAGCAGTAGAAGGGAAGTCATTAACGACCCCTTTTATCCGTCCTCATAACAAAACTGCGACGCCAACCCTCGTAAAAATAATTTGCCTAAGAATAACAGATTATTTCACTATGTAAAGTTAGGAATGATTTGTAGATGACGGCTACAAAGAGCAATTCGTTATGAGTCGCAGAGCATATATTTCCATTGTTGGTTTTTGGATCGTCTCATGACATACATACATCACACATGTAAATAAAGGATTTTTACGAGCTCCTGAAAAAATTGTCAAGTTTATTTGGGGAAAATTACATAAATCTTAGGTCATTACCATATGTAACGCAAAGGTAACATTGTAACAAGCTTTTTGAATCGGTATTCCATTTAAAACATTTACTTATGAATATGTTTGAAACATAATGAGGGTGACAATATGATGTACCTACTCCTAGAATAGGGGTGTGTTATCACTAGATCAGAAGCGTCAACAGTGGGAAAAACCAAAAGTCGTAAAATTCTCATTTTTTTTAAATTTTATTTACTTTTAGAAAAGGCTTAGTAACGAAAAACAAAAAATTTATGTGTAATGCGAATTTTAACACATTTCAGGATTATGTAGGTAATTTATGTGCGGTAACAAATTGTGGGTTCATTTTAAAAATCAAGTATTTCGATAACTTTTCAAAGAATTACGCACGTGCTTCCATCTAGAGACAAAAACCGTAGTTGAGGTGTATTAAGATCTAGCTATAGCTGTACACAGGGATAGACTGGCCATTTGAAATTTGAGAAAAATTAAATTTCCGGTGTGCCGAAGGGGTTTTGGAGGGATTTAGGCCCACTCTAGTGTAGTATTTCTTGCAAATGGGTCAGTAACCTCCCGGTGATAAAATTTTCAGTCAGATAAATATTGTCAGCACGGTTCGAAAAATTCGATATATTTCGAAATAATTATCAGATCAAAAACTAATGTGGTGCTATTCAGGTTTACATTAATATGCATTACTCAGATTTTTTCAGATTTAAAGGGTGTGGAACTTTTTGGAGGATTTTTTAGCACTTTTTTAACAATATCGTATTAAATTAGACATTTTAAAAATTACTTTCCGTTCCTTCATCTACGTCTGATAAGCTTTTATTTGATACCACACAATAATTTTATCTACGACCATCAAATAATAAATACATTATGTGTCCAACTGTAAATACATGTTTTTTCTAAAATATCTAAAACATAAGAATTCTAAAATTTAATACAGCAAGACATTATCTTTTGACATACAATAGAAAATGTTTTGAATTCTAAAAAATTTACTTGTTCAATTGTTCCTTCAAATAATATAAAAATCCAATCCAAGTTTTATACTTAATTTTAAATAAACATTTAAGTAGAATTGTATTCGTGTACTAAGTGTAATGAGATTTTGTTTGGAGTTGTCGAAAGTTGAGATTGTTAGAATGTGACGCAATCAAAACACATCATGTTCAATATGCAGAGGGCTCTCGCATCGCTACATATTTACTAATTATGATATTTTAGTGCATCACACTCTGTCAACATATTTTTTTACCATACGTTGAAAAAATGAACATGGTATTGCAAAATATGGGCAATAAGATACGAAAACTAAATTTGTCACTGCGTGTAACACTATAAGATAATGGTCGGCAAACTCAATAAGTATGACTTGACAAATCTTAATGAATCATAGTCAAAAAGTCACCCGCCTTCGGTAAATTCCGATAAAATTCAAAATTAAATAAATATTTGGGGGACTATGGTATCGCTACCTCTATTTAAACTTGAAATACTTCACTTATTGTTTCTTATTTTCTTCTTATAATATTAAACACCTAATTTGTTTGTATTTTCTGAGTAATTTCAGAAACTATATTTCTAAAACTGATTTGAAAAATTCTTTCAGTGGTGTATAGCTTAGACCTTCCTGAGTGTTACAGACTATATTAGTGTTACTCAACCAGGGAGGTGCGACCCACTGGAGTGTAGCAAAAGCAAATTAATGAACAAATTTGAAAAATTCTTTCAGTGGTCGATACCTTCGACCATCCTGAGTGACAAGTCATATCAGAGTAACGTCAAAACAATCATGCATTCATGATAGTTCCGCAGGACACAAGAGAAAGGCTACAAGGCGTGCTTTTCTCCTTGAGTAGTGTAAATAATAAGTAAATAATTAAGAATTGCCTTTAACATAAAAAATTCTCCATATTTTATCTGGTTTTATATTTAAGTAATAATTTTTTGTGAAAAACTAAAACTTGATATGACGTCAGGATTCGCCATTCTACCTAAATCGCCCCTTAAAATCAAAAGCCGCGTTTTTTTTTTTTTTCGCAGCCCTGTGTAATTATTTTTTGCCAAAATCATAAAGAGATTTACAAAATTAAATATGCCAATGTGTATAAAACTGGTTAATATTCAAAACAAAAAAATAAATAAATAAATAAATAAAATTAAATAAAAATACTTTACAGGTCCATTGTATAGTTTTTCAATATAGATATTCTATGTGAAAGTCGAAAACTATAGTCAAAATAGTGGTTATTTTTTAAACTATTTCGTTAGCTTTATAATTTTTTGTTAATTTGCTCAGTTATTTCAACAATTTAATTAGGTCAATATAAAATAATTACCAAATAATTTCCAATTATAATTTCAAATTTATTTTCATATTTTCTGTCCGTAAAAATGTCTGAAAATTTACACAGAATTTACTGATAAATATTATTGTATTTATCATAATTAATTATAAAATAACTACGCAATAAATATTTGCAATAAAATAGTGTAATATTTTGACGAATAATATCAAATAAATAAATTGATAAATTTCTGTTCATTACCGTGTTCATAATTTAATTGGACATTCATTAATTCAAGTCACTAACCAACCTTTGTTTCCTTTACAATTTATTTTCTTGGCACGCTCTGTCATGGACGATGCAATTTAAATATGGATGCCAAAAATAAAATCATTTCACTCACAATTTCATACTCAGATGACATTCTCTCAATAATATATAATTGCAGCATAAATAATAATTAGTTTATACAGAAAAAAATTGTATGGTATGAAAAGAGTCTTCGTCTAAGACGTCAACGTAAGAAAGGAAAGAAAGAAACGTAAGAAACGAATTTTTGATAAGATTGCGTTTTTAGAAAATATTGCAATATTTGTGTTTTTGACAAAATTAATTAATTTTAATTCATGGCTAAATTATAACTAATAATTTTGTAAATTTTTTGTACGTATGGCTAAAGTAAAGATTTTTAAATTTAAATTTTATGAGAAATTTTCGAAAATAATTTAAATTTTGTTTAAAAAATCCAAGAATTAAAAAAAAAAAGAAAAACTGCAATATTTTCCAAAATGAAATCTGATTTTGTTCAACACAATAATTTTTCGAAAAACTAATATAATGATCAAAAATTGCTGTTGAAATATTTCGGTTCTCATCAACGTACATTATTGAGATTTTTTTAGAATATTATTATTATTATAATTGTACAGTAATCTGTACAGTTACTGGCTAAATAAATAAATAAATAAATAAATAAATAAATAAATAAATAAATAAATAAATAAATAAATACATACATAAATAAATAAATAAATAAATAAATAGATAAATAAATAAATAAATATATAAATAAATAAATGAAATAAATAAATAAATATTTATCTCGCGATGTGACTTTTGAATTCTCTATAGTTTTCTTATATGTGGATCAAAGAGTTGTACCAGGATGCCTATAATTTCAACCAGAGGCGGATTAAACGGTGGGCGGACTGGGCGGCCGCCCGGGGCCCACCTAGCCGGGGGGGCCACTGAGGCCTATATACAAATATTCCTTTACAAAATAATGTACAAACATATTTACCGCCCAGGGCCCCCAAGCAACTTAATTCGCCACTGATTTCAACTTTCTATGTTCAGCCGTCTGGTTACAATTTCTAACGGACAGACAGATAGAAAGACAGACTGAGAGACAGAGAGACAGACACATGAGTGACGTTATAATGGTTTTTTGGTGGTCATACCTACAAAACCCTAATAAGTGTAAGCAGGGCTGGCGCTAGGATTTGCGAGGCCATGTGCGAGAAGAGCCGCGGGACCTGCTGTTCAGATCCAAGTGAGGAGCAAAAAAAAAAAGGTCCTCATCTCCATGCGCGGGGCCTATTGTTGAACCGCGGGGCCTGTTGTTGAACCGCGAGACCTGCTGGTCAGATCCAAGTGAGGAGCAAAAAAAAAGGTCCTCATATCCATGCGCGGGGCCTGTTGTTGAACCGCGGGGCCTGCTGTTGACCGCGGGGCCATGTGCGGCTGCACATGCTGCACATGCCTCGCGCCGGCCCTGAGTGTAAGGATGTATAAACGAACACGTCTGATCTAAATAAATATTAAGTTTAAATAATGTTTCGTAGCAGTAATATAATAAATATATCACTAATTACAGCTGGAAGAGTCCAATATACAATATAATTACGAATGTTAATTCGAGTTGAGAAACACGTCTCTATAAGAGCTCACGGGCAGAGATATTTCTCGGACAGAGCTGGTATCTATCTCCGCTCTGATTTGATATTGAGATACATTTAGCACCATTAATAATGAAGCATGCATTTAATTAGTACAGCTGCTTCAACTATATTCAAGATTCATGAGTCGTGCGAGACCAGCATTCAACATTCGCCAGGTAAGATGGCCAGGGGCTAAATGTCATAAATATGGACGCCATTGTCATGCCATTTTTCTAGGGGAGAACAAGATTTATGTGTTGGGAATACTGAATTTGATTCCAACTCAAGAATTTTTTAATGATATGTTTGTGATATATAGAAAATATATTTGATTTTACGTTATTTATGTGACATCTCGATGAATAACTTTATTAGGTTTTTGTTACGAATTCAAAGGTCTTTTTATTTTATTTAGGGAAAATTTTACTTTTGTATTTTTAAACAGAAAGAGAAATTGATATATTTCAGAGAAATAACGGAATATAATTCAACTAAAACGCTGCATTTACTTTATAAACTACAATTTAAGGGCTCATATAATATTTTTTCAAATAAGGGGCATTAAACTTAAATATATAAAAATCCGTTCATCCAAATTCGCTTTACACGTGTCTAACAGAACGATAGACTGACAGATAGACACACAGACTGATAGAAATCATGCTAAAATATTCTAAACCTTATGTACAGACCTTCTTGGGCTCCCTTCTACATGTGGTGACCGGTAAAAATCTGCGTCCTAAATAAGTGTTCAAAACTGTAATTTAAGGGATTATTTTGAAATCTTCCAATATATTACAGCAGCGCTTCTCAAACCAAAAAACTCAATGGGGACTGGCCATATATTTTTTTGTGCGGTCCAATAAACTCTTTTCTTAGTTGATTCCGTTTTACTCTATCACGTGTCCAATCTTTCCAGAAATCCGTTAAATTATTCAAAATTAATGTTTTTTTTTTCTTCCACGTTTTCTTTGTTTGGACTTAGTGGTGTAGCAACAGGGAGAGGGCGTTATTTATCCCTTTTAATCATAAGTACTAGCGTAGAAGGCGTTACTTTCTGTTTTTAGCAAAATCTCAAAATTGTCCCGGTTTGAGAAAAAAATATTATTGTAAGTCTAAGTATATATATTTTATCTACGGCCATCATATAATAAATGCTTTATATGTCAAATTGTAAAAACATAAAGCTGCTCATATTGCACGCCGTGTATAATGGTACGCACATGCGTGGTCATCCGTAAATAATGAACGTTTTATACACGGCAATACTATACAACGTACTATAATCATTAATTTAGAGACTGATTTAGAGAATGATTTGGACTTGTAAGATTTTTTTTTATCTTAAACATTATTTAATTTAAGATTTATTTTATTGTAATGTTTTAAATACTAATTGTAATGTTTTAAATTTAATTATAAGTTCTATAAATTAATTGTATTTATAATAAAAATAAAGTTTATTTTGATGATATCTTATGTTTATTTCTTGTTACAATTGTGTCATTACATGGTGTAATGTAATTTATACCTGATACATCTCTGGCTAGTTTATGGGTACAAACAAGGGATTAGAGTTATTTGTAATTACCACCCACTGTGTTTAGGACCATAAGTAGATAGTCACTTCAACTTATCGTGAAACAAACTATACCTCTTAAAACAAAATGCAAAAGCTCTACAGCAACATTACTGACCTGAAGTCAGTCTAGCCAGTGCCGTAGCTAGGGCTCCGCAGGGCTTGCGGTATGTGGGGACCGAGAATGTTGGAGCCCAAGTTATAAAAATGTCTGTATATTTGTGATCGTGGTATCATTTTCGGGGAAGAGGGGGGCATATTTCTAAATCTATTCTATTATCTCTATTATTATCATATTTGAAATTACGCCACTGAGCATGGCAGGTAGACAATTTTTTTGGAAATATTTAACAGCCTGTTCTCTTTTTCGAGACCATTCAAAGTAATCTGATGATGGACAAATGTTGATGATGATCACAATTTCATGGAAAAACATTAATTTAATATTTTAAATATTACAAATCGTTTGAAATAATTTTCCGAAACTATATGTTCAGCCTACACTGTTATGTAATAAACAATATTTTTTAAATATCGACACATTTGATTATAGTTTAATTATTACAATAGAGTCATATATTGTTAATGACAAGATAAATATTGTATTTAATAATTAATTAATTACTTTCAATGTATAAATTAAGTTGTGTAGGTGTTGCATTGTCAATTTACTGGAAATCTTCTTTCAGTAAGATCCTTTATGATATTTATTATAATCTTTTATAATTTATAGACCATAAGGTGAATTAAAATATTTGATGTGAAGTGTGAATTTTCACATATTTCAGGGTATTTAATAAGCCATGAATGCAGGATGTCTAGGACAATATTTTTTCTATAATCACCATTTAATCATAATCAACATTTTGAATCAAGACATATAATAGTAGGCAGAGCTTACACACATGAACTCGATTCTCAGTTGTTTTTTTTTTTAATTTCAATTGAAGGCATATACTACTTTGGCCATAAATACAAAAAAAAACATAACATTATTAGTCATAATTTACCAATTGAAAAAAATAATTAATTTAGACAAAATCACAAAAATTGCAATATTTTCCAAAAACGTAATCTGATCAAAAATTCCTTTCGTAAGTTTCCGGTTTAGATCAATGTAAATTACTTAGAATTTTTTCAGATTTTTAGTTTAACCCCTTTAGGTCAAAGAGCGTGGGACGTAATTTTTGGAAACAAACGTGTTAAAATAAAGAAATATTAAAAAATCTACTTGCTGTTCCGTAATCTACGTCTTAAGGGCTTTCTTTTGGTACCACGCAATAAATTTTTCAACGTTGTTCCGTTCCAATGCCAATTTATTTATCATATTGTTTATTTTTCTTTTTTTTTTTTAATCGCTCAATAATTTGACTTTCTGATTCATGACATTTTCGATTTACAGCCTTTCCGTGAACTCGTTATACCATGAGTTCAAAAAGAAATTACATAAGTGTTGGCTATGGAAAAATAAAATAATGTCTACTCCAAGCTTTATATAAAAATAAATAACTTATGAGAACAACAACAGTGATGACAGTTAATTAATTCTAAAGCTTGCAGTAGACATTATTTTATTTTTCCATAGCTAACCCTTATGTAATTTCTTTTTGAATTCATAGTATAACACGTAATAATCAGTTTCAACTGTAGTTCATAACTTTTCTATCGTTTGCAGACGCGCAAACAGAAAATTCGTCTGGGGGGTGGGGTCCATTTCGAAAAAATATCTGTAGAATAACACAAATTCATTACTGATTGTTTACGGAGAGGAGTGGGATTATATATTAATTTAATTTTGATGATAATTTAATTTTTATTAATAAAAAGCGTGATTTTTTATTTCAATTGCTTAGTTTTTATTAAATAAGTATATGATTGTTTCGTTTATGGGGGTGGGGGTTTGAACCCGAGAACTAGAGGTCTGCACGGGCCTATTTTGGACCACCTTACCCGGTCCGGCCCGTTATGTATCCAGTCCGGCTCGGCACGAGCCCGAAAATATTAATACAATTATTGCATCTAACTGGCCCGAACCCGACAAAATTTTAAATTCGGCCCGAATAAACCTCGTTAAAAAAATATATGATACAAAAATTGCTTACAATTTGTAATAATTATAAAACTAGAATTCTAAAAAAATATATATTTTTTAACGAAGGTTTAAAAATATATTATTTAAAGGTATTATTGTTCTTATCCGGCCCGAGCCCGAATATAATACATGTCAGTTGGTAATATTTGGGCCCACGGGCCAAGCCCAAGCCCGTGCAGATCTCTACCGAGAACCACCCCCTTGTGCGCCCCTGATCGTTTGTAAACTTAAAATAGAAACTATTGGTTGGATTGAAATTAAAAAGAGAAATTTTCAAATAATAAACAGAAGGATATCGTAAATTTAGGAAAGAATAATAAATAAACATTTGATATAGTATTGGCTGTCGAATGATTTGTGTATGACGAGAGTGGTACAACAAGTAATCCGTCATAAAGACAGTGATCGTCCGCCCATCCGTCTGTCATCCATGTCGGATCGGCAGGTTTGCGAGGTTCAATCCGCCCTGGTCGTGCTCCATCACAAAACGTCGACCGTTGATTCACAAATACATAATACATTGGTTATGTGTATTTGTGTGAGAGACCATTAAAAAAGCGCGTTTGATTTACAAAACCATAAAATTGATTTATTACCTTTAATGCATACTGCGTTAGGTAAAATACAAAAGGATTCCACAACATAAATCCTTTAGATCTTTGTAGCAAGCTGTCATGTTGTCATGTGACATTGAACTAAATGTTAACGTCAGCAAACAGGACTACACTTGTGATTGGTCCAAAGTGTTAGGGATGTTTTTGATTGTTTGTTGTTAATATATCAACTTGATTCATTGCAACTGGTTTTATTGTTTTTCTAAAGACTCTGCTGATTCCTACTGCGAACGACTTTTCAAGATTACAGGTTCGTATCTCACGAGATTATCTCCTCGCATCCACCGACATTTTAAATACGTATCTCTGACCACTACATTACCCCACCTTACCCCACTCTCCTCCCTTCGCCCCTCTACCCAATACTGAATACAGACACATGCCACCCGACAAATTTATATGTTGCTGTCTTTTTATTCCTGCCTTCTTTGACTTTTAAATTTTGTCTATTCATTATTTTTTGATGCGGATACCAACAAGGTGAAAAATGTTTTCCTAGATTTTAACTATACTTCATAATCTTTGTTGTGTTCAATCTTTTCGCTTATATACACAGATGCTGTACGCCAAAAATTTTAACTAGCTTTTTACTTTTAACACCAAAAAAGAAGGAAATTTTTAACAAAAGAATATAGTGATGATCAGAGCCGCCGGGAGACATTTACGGGCACAATTAATATGTTAATCAGGCCCAGATAGAGGGGGGGCTAGGGGGCCATATGGCCCGGGCCCTGGGGGCACCAGGAGCCCTGGCACCTCGTAAATTATTTATATTTTACATAAATAAATGAAAGGATATGGGACCCCTGAAATGTTTGGCCCGGGCACCATTGAAACTCTTCCAGGGCCTAATGTTAATTGTCATTAATTGCAATAGAGGATCTATATTTTAAAATCGATAGTAGTGACAGTGGCCATCAGTTGAACTATTCGGACAAACACTTGCTTTCCTGATACTGTTTAAATGTTAACTGTTCATAAACGAATTTACTATACTCTATCTCCGAAAGACAGTAATAAAATTTATTATTTGTAAAAAGTTATTGTATTATCACACAGAAGCGGTAAAACAAAAGCGACAAAATATGAATAGTTCGAAACGAAATATTGTTAAAAAAAACCGAGTGTGCCGCACATATTATATGGGAATACGAACTAGGGTTAAGCACAATAGACCATAAAAATTTGACCCTAAATTTTGAGGAAAAATATGGTCACAGGGGTGTGTTTAATGATATGATAAATATGGTCACAGGCGTGCGTTAAATAAAATGATAAATAGTAATATAGAAATACACAAAACCAATTTAAACGTGTTTAAAATGTGCACGCCACTGGTAACTGCCTGACAAAATGATTTATTACTATCAGTCTTTCAGAGATAGAGTATAATAAATATTAATAAAATTTCATATATAATTTATTATTATTATTATTATTATTATGAGGTTTGTCAGGTCTTGACAAGCGTCCACTAATCGCAAACTTCAGCAACCTTTTGAGCCGCGTCATACTAGAGACTAGTGGAGCTAAATACACACGGCTGCATCCCAAACCCTGGCGATATGCAGACGCGGAAATTACCAGATCTAGTGCCCGCACCATGCGGAGTGACCTAAGTAGCACTGCTTTCTGCATCTTGCAGATCAAAGAGGTGGCAGAAGAATGGACTCAATTTCCCTTCGATACGAGGCTTTTGTACCACCTAAAACACCAACTATCTTTTTATTATTATTATTATTATGGGGTTTGTCAGGTCTTGACAAGCGTCCACTAATCTCAAACTTCAGCAACCTTTTGAGCCGCATCATACTAAGCGATTAAGTTAGGCATTTGATCACTTTGTTTAGCAAAAGCCCACTTCAAACCTTAAAAACAGAGCCTATGACAACTTAGGAAAATGAAAATTTCAATTAGTTCCGCTTAAATATTTGGAATTGACTTCCGCCATTTACAATCTATTTAGGTGGTTTGCTATGGAACCCCATTTCTGGGCATGGGCCTCCTCCATTAATCTCCATATCTCTCTATCCACTGCAGTCCTTTTCCATAGTTTGCCTCCTTGATTTTTGAATTCGTCTTACCACTTGGTTCTCTGCCTTCCTCTGCGTCTTTTTTTTTCAACATTGGAAACCAATTTGTTGACTCTGTAGTCCATCTGTTATCTTCTCTTCGGATTGTGTGTCCTACCCATTTCCATTTTAATTTCTTTGATTTCTGTACTACATCCATGAAGCTGGTTCTTTCTCTGATTGTTGTTGTCCTTACTTTGTCTTTTAATGTTATTTTCAACACAACTCTTTCCATTTTTCTTTGGCCTGTTTGAAGTTTTTGAGTTTGCTTCTTTGAAGTTGGTCATGTCTGGCATCCATAGTTAAGTACAGGAATTGCGCAGGTATTAAAAGTTTTTCTTTTTATATCCTTTGAGAAATTGCCTTGGAATATTCCTCCCAGAGACCAGAACTTTTTCTATCCTAGGGATATTCTTCGATGTATTTCTTTTTCCTGGTGGTTTCTGAAAGTTATTAGGTATCCTAGGTAGATTGCTTCGACGACACAGCTTATACATCTTCCGTCGAGTAATACGTCTTCTTTTGGGTCATTTGTAAGGATTTTTGTTTTGTTTTCGTTTACTTCTAGACTCACTTCAGAGCTATGTGTTTTGATTAAATAATTTTGCATTAATCTTGGATTACTCCATTTATTTTTAATCCAAAATTCCTATTTCCCTCGAATAATCAATATGCTGATTCTGATATTTCTTTAATTGAATATTTAAAATATACTTTTTTTGTTTTCATTGATAAATGAAACAATTTTATGCTCTGCAAATTTAATCATTTTCCAATGTAGCTACAAGTATCTATTTGTAAAGGAAATTAACTTTGACAAACTTGAAATCATATTTAGGGTTGAACCCTTCTGTTTTGTGTCTGTCAATTCAAAGGGCTGTGCTATAACTTTCACTTAAGAAACTTATATTCAATACTGATAATGCCTAATTTTTTTTCGAGTGAATTTTTAAAAGCTCTGTCAAGGTATAATTTTTCTAGAAAACCTACAGAAAAAATTATATTAAAATTTCTATAAAGGGGAGAAAAGATATTTGTCATTCAGTATTTTTGAAAATAAATAATGGTCAGCACGTGACTTTTTAGTCAATCTCCTTTTTCTTATTGTCCGTACGTCACTCACACAATCCCTCCATCTTAATCTGTAAAGTATTAGGTATATCCAGGTATCTTGTATACCAATACTCGTTAGGTCTTTTATCAAATATATCCATTTTAATGAGACCTTACCATAAGATCATAAACAGTAATCAATTGGGTAACGACATCGCAGCCGGTATATTTCTTTGTTCTTCTAAGATGCTAAATCTTTTCATGTTAAACGAAAATAAATATATGAAATCACATAGCATATTATCGGGACCAGAATATATTTCTTGAACTAATTTCTCGTGTAAACATTTTTATATTAAAATATCAAATTACATTTTTTCGTTAATCCATGCGATAAAACCTTTCATTTGATACACTCAGAACCGCAATAAGGAAAACTTGCGCTAGGGGCAGAGCCGTGTTTTGGGGCCCATGGCAAATAAAAACAAGGTTCTCAACTCCCAAAATCCAAATGACGAGCAAACAAAAAAAAAGGTCCTCACCTCGCAAAATCCAAATGATCCAATACAATGGCGCCCCTTAGCAAGGCCATCAGAGCCCTTTTCCTTGGTGCGCTAGGGGCCGTTGCCCCCTCCACCCCCCCTTAATGCGGCTCTGGATACACTACCCAAAATATATTTTAAAAAAATGCGGAAAAATTACTGAAAATATATTCATATATGTACAATCATCAAATTAGTCCAAAAATATTCAATGAAATACCCAGTGAAATCAAGAAGAGAATGTTCATTTGTTACCCATAAAAAACCTACCAATAGTATGTACGGATAATAGGGCCGGTCGAAACGTCACACTGACCACGTGGCTTTAATATCTCTGACCGGCGGTCTAGAAACGGATAACTTACCTTCTCTGCCCCTTATACGCCTATCTAGGCGTTGGGAAAGTTTTATTTTATTTTTTAATAGTATGCAAACATTCACAAGAATCGAACCCAAATCGCCCAGGTGTGCAATCTTTCATCAACACATGGAATTTGGATCCAAGTGAAGACAAAAAAAATCAGATGTGGCCACCACAGGACCGATCGCCATCACAAAGTACTTGTATAAAATACATCCTAGCAGCAGAGTAGAAATAACTTGGCCTAATATTTTCTAACAGATATCATAACCATGGAAACGTTACATATAAGTATGGAAAAATAGATACTTATATGTAGAAAAACTTTCTCGTTTTATCAAAAAATGTTTCAAATAAAAGTTGTTAATTATTGCTCTTTTAGCAACTTTTGTTAAATAAATTTTTTCGAAATATAATTTCTGTTGTAATATTCGCAAAAATCTTAAAATCGACACGAGCAAACTCCCATTTCTAGTCAACCCATTTTTACCAAAAGTTGATCAACTCGTGCCATTGATGTCAAAAGCTTAAATATGAAATTTCATAAAAATCCTTTTAGCCGAATTTGCTCTGCACGTATACACTGACAGACAGACGAACAGACAGACAGACAGACGAACAGACAGACAGACAGACAGACAGACAGACAGACAGACAGACAGACGGATGGACGGACAGACAGACCGACAGACATCATGCTAAAAATAATCAAAACGTTATGTAGGGACCTCAATTCGTTTAGATCCATCGAAATCTCGAAATGTCAAAATCGGTATGATCACAATACCTCCCTTATATATGTTGGCGGTCGATAAAAACATATTTTACAACTGTGTAACTGCACCCTTATTTTTCAAAATAGCATCAATTCCTCGTTGCATGGTGTCTACAAGTTTGTGACAATCCAGCTGTGAGAAAGAGTTCCGTATTTTGTGTTCAAATTTACTTGAAATAAAACAAAAATATATTTGAAATTAATTGAAGTTTCCAAAAATTACATGAATTATTCCATTAAATTTGGTTTTTGACGTTTATTTAAACTTTTGTAAAAATTATCGATAAAATAGATTCGGGCGAACTTAAGTGATTTTGGGCTCGTATATGTTGGCAATCGGTAAAAAACGGACGACCAAAGGAAAAGGAAGCCGGATCCAAGTGATGAAAAAAAAGAGGAGACTAAGAGAAAAAATTAGAAAGACGAATCCAAGTGATGATAAAAAAGGGCACCCCGATGCGTTGCATGGTCTGCTTACCGTGTAGAGCCAGTCCTACAGAATGTATTACCCTTTCGTTACCTGGTAATTATAAGAAATAAGTAGCAAGAGAAACTGATCTAGTTATGACAATAGTGTAATAATCACTTGTAGCATTCTCACAATTGTTGTGTAAGTTATCAGTGTATTTTTGAATGCAGCTGCATCAAGGAGTGGCCATTCTCACAATCGCACCAGAAATATGGTATTTGTAAGTAACTTCCTGGAAAACGGTTGTAAAACAAGGCGATAGTTGATGTAAGAAATGTATTGTTAGGCGAAGCTCGCAACAGGTAGAGCGTGCTGTGTTAACTAGCGTTAACATAACCTAGACTTCCGTTCCTCTACCTTGTGTTATGTTATAAACTCCACTAATATAATGTTGGATAGTGCACGCGACTTGTTACCTACTTTTCTGCCCACTTTGTTTCCGAACACCGAGCTGTAACTTTCAGTAAAAACACAGCTTTACATGGGGTTGCTTCTACCGTATTATGTGCTCGAGCTACTATCATTAGTTAACTTATCATCTAGTTTGCGTTTCTACTAAGCTGTAATTTGCTAAATTGAGCTTTGTTACATTTTTATCCTAACATCTAAACATGTTGACGAGGCCTAATTGATTATAATAGCGATTTTATAATAATTTGATTTATTGTTTTAATATTGTTATAATATGAATACCTAGGGTGACCATCCGTCCCGGTTTTCGGTCAATTGTCCCGGTGTCCCGAAAACTGTTCTCGGGACGCCGGATTGTCCCGGTTTTTGAATCTTTTTGCTTTTCACTGTGAATCTGAGAGGTGAGGACCTTTTTTTTTTGCTCTTCACTTGGATCTGGGAGGAAACAAAGACCTTCTTTTTTTTTTCCTGTGTCCCGGTTTTCCTTCACTGAAATCTGGTCACCCTATGAATACCCAATGTGGTATAGTCTATTCCAAAACGTTTAAGCAACTAGATTTTGAAATCTAGAAACTTTAAATTAATAATTCTGTTTAACAAAAGCTTGATTTAATCTTTAAAAAGACAGCTCGTGGCAATTTAAAAAAAAAATCCATATAGTTCCGCTTAAACTAGAGAAATGAACTAGGTCAGAAAATCTGAAAAACTTTGGAGCACATTCAGATGAACCGCAGTAGTAGTGGCGGCACTAGCTCTTGATGAAAAAAAAAGGTCCTCATCTCTAAAATATAAGTGATGACTTAAAAAAATGGTCCTCACTTCTAAAATACAACTGATGACTTAAGAAAGAAGATCCTCACTTCTAAATATAAGTGCTGACCTAAAAAAAAGGTCCTCACTTCTAAAATACAAGTGATAACAAAAAAAGGTCGTCATCTGTAAATTACAAGTGATGATCCTTGTTGCGGGCCTAATAAATTTTTTCCGAGCATGTGGGGGGGGCAACTGGGGCCAGAGCAATTTTGAGGGGGTTCCTTCCCCCGCTAGCGCTACCACTGCGCAATAGTGTACCAAATAGCATTTATATCCAAGAAATACAATGTGTACGATTTTTATTTGAAATTAAATTATTTTTTTCATTTTGAAAAATTATTGACGTAATTTCTAAAAATCATTGGCGCCCGCACTTGCTCCTTCCTTTAGTCTAAACTTTCAATTTTTTTATTCCAAACACTTATGCAAACACGGATGATAGTTTATACGGTTTGAGTATGTTAAAATTACAAACATTTTATTTTATAGAAAAAATCATTAGGTAATAGGTCTTCATATTTTGCATTGCATATTTTGCACATATTTGCAAAGTTTCTAATAAAATTCGTTTGTTTAAATTGTTTTGTAATATAATTTTGTAAACTTATTATTGTTTATCTTATTTTAACCCTAAAACTTTTCTAAGAACAGATTCAAAATAATTTTAATTAACTTTAATATGAAAAAGTCATCATCAGTTTAAATTTCCTATTTCCAGGTTTCATAATCATATTTTCAGTCTGTGTACATTCAGAAATAATATGGTCAGTATTACGTCCACTTTATAGCGTACATTTTTATTCATAATACATTATCTTTGTACATAAAAATCATTTTCTGTTTGTTTGTTTGTCTGTCCTTTATGTAAAGCCAAAGGAATGAACCGATTTTCACCAAATTTCGTACAGGGGGGTAAAATAATCCGAGGAAGGTTTTAGTGAGGGTTCCAACGTCGTTCATGTCCCCCTAGGGAGCGTTATGGGGGGAAACCATCATTTTTCACTCTCCGTGCAATTTAAATTGACTTCATAGGCTAAACCTTAAGATATATATCGATATAATGTAGACAAAAGATGTAGATCTTAAGTAGATCTAAAAGAAAGTCCGGGAGAGCATATACCTATCAGGCACCGATATCTTGTATTGGGCAATTTTCTGTGTTTAAACGTAATAATTTTTTTATTTTAAAGTTTGTGGGTGCATAATATCCGAGTTTTATAATGATGTATCAATTATTTTAGAATAACAAATTAGAGCATTTCACGTAGAATCATAATGTATTAAACACTATACATCAAAGATTAAGTGTATGCATGCACAGAAATGTTTAAAGATGTGCAGGTATGTCGCTAGTTGGTGCGGAACTTACCAATAGATGCCAGTACCTAAGATTTCTGTATTTCCCATCATCTAATAGTTAATTGCAAATTATATTATCGTTTTGTGTATTTAATTCTAACATTGTGAGCGTTATGTTTTACTTTCTTCATTTTAAAGTAGTGAAATGCCGTAGCGAAGAACGGGTACACACACTTGTTATTAATAAAAATATCTGTATGATATCCGCAACAAAATCAACGGTTACGGATTCGGATGCGTATATGTTTGCGGATATGCGTTGATACGGATACGGATAACTGATACTGATAAATCTCTAATGTGAATATCGAATATACGGATGCGGTCCAGATACGGATATCGAAAAACTTATCCGTGGGCTCTAATTATAAATTCGCGGAACACATGTAACAAATTCATGGAAAACTTGTGTTCTGAGGAACATCGTTTAAGTACCACTGCCTCAGAAGCTTGTTAATACCAGGTATGTAGACATAAGATTTTATGAGACATTTTTTTTCTAAATTCTCTTTCCCTTTCGCGTTAGTTGTATAATCGTCGTTGATGCGATAAAGGATAGAAAAGAAACAGTTCATTGTAAAATACCGTAGCAAGCAGTAAAGGAGGATTCACATCTCCTACGAGATTTGTGTCTCCTGAGTTTGCGATGGTTGATCTCTGAAGAATTTAGTAGTGAGTCCGCCCGTATGCTGCGATATCTACAGGAGTCGGAACGACATCTAACGCCAATCCCCGACCAAATCTAATTCAAGATAGGTTTCTTCACTCTTCTAATGGCACAACTACGCTGAACAACACTCACTTCCATGTCCTTCTAAATCCTAAATCAGGGCTGGAGGAATTTACACAAAACCGTTTTAACATCTGTATTAAATTTGCTTAAAAATTATTTAAAGGAAAGCAAAACAGTATAGTACTCACAACTTTCTTATACACCTTATTAACACAACTTTAAATTTTATACAACTAACAATCTGAAATAAAATTTGTATTAGTCTATATACCAAAAAATCAGCGAATTTTTATCTGTCTAAAGCCGCATTCAGAGCTCTTTGAAATTAACACGTTGTTATGGATTGTTTTAACGAGGTCAATTGGTATGATCGGACATGCTCGTGCTTTGTCGTTGCTATACTACTGTTGAGCGATATAGTACGAGCTTGTCCGATCATACCAATTGCCCTCGTTAAAACAATCTATAGCAACACAACGTGTTAATTTCAAAAAGCTCTGAATGCGGCTTAAATCTGCTTTCACAGCTTCAAAATTAGTAGACTGTACGCTATACGTTGTGGATAAATTATTATACTGTTTTAACGATTAATGACAGCGTTCACAGCTATGAAAATCAATGCGTATGAATGTTGTGACCAAGGCTTCGAACCGTTATATTTTTCGTTTCGGTTTTTGTTCCGGTTCAATTAAAAAAATATATATCAGTTCGGTTCCGGTTTTCGTTCCAGCTAAAATAACGTTTTTTTTTCGGTTTTCGGTTCAGTTCCAAGTGATAAATTTTTAAATGCTTTTATTTGTATTAGAAATTTATTTTCTACTATAATTTAGAAGAACGTTATTCCTTATATTCTAATAATCATATCAATGTCGCTGCCAGGGGGGTTCTGGGAGTTTAAAATGTATTTTATATTTTGGTTTACTCCCATAAATATTATCTGAATCGAAATAAACCGATATTTTTTTTCGGTTCAGCTCCGGTTTTTGTTCCACAAAAATAACGGTTTTTTTAATGAAGACTTAGATACCAAGTAAATGCAGAAAAAATCGCCAGGATTTTGTAATTTATATTTTCTTATGACGTAATATTCGCAAATTATTTAAATTTATTTATATAAAAATGTCTTAGACATCCAGCATTGTGTTTACTTTTTACACTTAAATACCTACAAAACCATGAAACGTGTAAAAATTCATATTTTACATTACAGTTTTTACCGACCGTCAACATATATAAGGGAGGTATTGTGATCATACCGATTTTGACATTTCGAGATTTCGATGGATCTCCACGAATTGAGGTCCCTACATAACGTTTTGACTATTTTTAGCATGATGTCTGTCGGTCTGTCTGTCCGTCCGTCCGTCTGTCTGTCTGTCTGTCTATCTGTGTACACGTGCAGAGCAAATTCGCTGAAAGGATTTTTATGAAATTTTATATTTAAGCTTCTGCCATCAATGGCACGAGTTGATCAACTTTTGGTAAAAATCAGTTGACTAAAAATGCAATAACTAAAAACTTTTATTTCATAAATTTTTTGATAAAACGAAAAAAAATTGAAAAATGTTTCAAAATTTTTTCTGTCTCAATTTTTTCATACTTATATGTAACGTTTCCATGGTCATGATAAATAATCATATCAATTCTGTAAAAAGTTACTGTGTAATAACGTTACTACAAGATAAAATATTATAAAAAGTATAATGCCTTTCATTCATGATAGTAACTGACCTTACTCATAGTGACATATTTAGTTACTATTTTCATAGTAACTGAGTTACAGAATTGGTCTGAATATCTCTGTTAGAAAATATTGGGGAAGTTATTTCTACTCTGCTGCTAGAATGTATTTTATGCAAGTACTTTATGATGGCGGTCGGTCCTGTGGTGGCCACAGCTGATTTTTTAATTTACTGTGATGCCTTTTAGAAAATAATTTATTTTTTGTGTTTGGTTTATGAGGAAATATGTCAATATAACAATTAAAGGCCCGTGCCACCCGGATGTTCAGGGTTTGCACCGCACATGAGCGGCATTTCGAACGTTTTTTTTTTTAACCATGAGTTGATTTTGGAATGATGACTTATGGTCCTTCGCTCTGCCCCTTCCCATAATCCCGGGCTACCAGACTAGAGCCTTGTCAGCCTTCCCTCTTTATGGGTGCTATGATTGTAACCCCAATATGAAAATGAATATGTTAGCCCTTATTCTGAGTGCATATTCCCTTGATTCGCCATCCCTGTTCTACGGTTATAACTCAGCTAGCATCTCGACATATCCTTTTCTTAAATCGCTCCACGGTGAATAAAGCTGTAAAGCCGACAGAGCACTAAAACTGCTTCTTATTATCTAAATGGGCGTCACAATATTTGCCCGTGCCCGTACTATAGTGGCTAGTTATAAATCACTAAGATTTCAAACGGCACCGCGATTATTTGAGAGACAAATAGATTTAACTTGAAGATAAAGCAAACTTTATTCGATAATGAATGAGAACAACTAGAATACCGCTACTAAATTCTCCATAATTTACAACCAACACTTATTACCAGATTGTTCCTAAACTATTTTTATCAATCAGATTGATTGAACGCTCTCTTCAAAACTTCAAATAATAATAATTGATGTGTTGCGATTATAGACAACTTCTGCCAACTTATTGACCTGCAGCAAGCAGAAGACAATATTTCTTGGATCATTCCGTATTCCTCGGGTTCTGGATTTGACCTAATTTCTACCGCATATCGCCAGGGCTTGGGATACAGTTTGTGTTTACCAGGGCTTCGAACCGGAACTGAACCGAAAACCGTTATTTTTGTCGGAACAAAAACCGGAACTGAACCGAAAAAAAATATCGGTTTATTTCGGTTCAGATAATGGTTATGTGAGTGAATATAAATTACATTTTATTTAACATTATTTTTTAAACTGATGAGCAGAAAACAATCGTAATTTTTCTGACAAGTAAAAAAGAAATTGCGATTCTATTATTTCAGGGGAGGGGGGAACGCCCAGAACCCCCCCCCTGGCAGCAGCCTTGGTATGATTATTACAAAATAAAGAATAAAATGTTCTTCTAAATTATAGTAGAAAATAAATTTCTAATACAAATAAAAGCATTTAAAAATTTATCACTCAGAACTGAAACGAAAACCGAAAAAAAAACGTTTTTTTTGCCGAAACGAAAAAAAACGAAATCCGGAACCAAACTGATATATATTTTTTTAATTGAACCGGAAAGAAAACCGAAACGAAAAAATAACGATTCGAAGCCTTGTAATAAATTTTAAAAAACATTTTAAAATTTTTATATTTAAAAATGCTGTGCACTGTCGGGATCCATTTATTGTTTATACATTTATTGTTAAAATACAGAACTACGCAACAGCAATTTAGTTTCGCGTAAACGTTTAAAATAGCCTATAATGCTAATACTGGTTAGCAAAATTATTATAAATTAAAAAAATAATTTTTAAATTTTTATATTTAAATTGCTGTGTATTGTCGTGGACCATTTATTGTTTACGCAATACAGAACTACGCAAAAAAATCCACATTAAAATTTTCATTAGCGAAACTAATTAAGAGGATTAATTTGCTTAAGCCTTTATTTGATAATATTGGTAGACATTACGTCATTAATCCTTCCAAATATTTCTCGTTCACAAACGTTTATGAAACGTTCAACGTAACGTTCAAGTAACAACACATGTTGACCAGTGCGTTTTTTGTATAAAATACCCTTAAATTAATAACTACCTTAAGCGCTAGTAGCCATAAATGCTGTGTGTGAACATTTTTACCAGTTTTATAAAAAGTAAAATTTGAAAAAGTGCAATAGTGATGAAACAAGTTGAGTGTCTATTGAAGGGTTAAGGAGGGACATCCTGTACTGAGTCGACATCCCTTGGGAGCTAATAGCCAAAGATGCTGCACACCATTTTCTCAAAATTAAAAAATTCTGTGGATTTAAATTTTTTTGTAAGTATTGTACAGGTAAATTTTATGTTTTTTCGATTGAATATTTTTAATAGCTCTAAGTATGTATGTTCCTTGGGCGCTAATAGCAGAAAATGCTACACACCATTTTCTTAAATTTACAAAAATTCTGTGGATTTAAATTTTTTTGTAAGTATTGTGAATTTTTGGAATGTTTTTACGTCTCAATATTTTTAACAGCTCTAAGTAAGTTTGTATGTTCTTTGGGCGCTAATAGCCTAAAGTGCAGTACACCATTTTTTCAAATTTCAAAAATTCTGTGAAATTTAAATGTTTTCTAAGTATTGTGAAGATAAATTTTTGGAATGTTTTTTCCATTCAATATTTTTAATAGCTCTAAGTAAGTTCGTATGTTCTTTGGGAGCTACTAGCCAAAGATGCAGCATACCATTTTTTCAAATTTAAAAAAAATCTGGATTTTAAATATTGTTCTACGCCATTTTTCCAGTTACAGAAAAATTAATGCGATCTTTTTACGCCAAGATTTGTTAGTATATAATAAGTGATTTTTTTTGGCACATTTTTTTGTCAAGAAATTTCTCAAAAAATTGGATTTTTTGATATTTTTTTAAAATCTGTACCTCAGATTTTATTATATACTTGATTCAAAAATTTTTAAAAATGTTTTTCGAAAATATTTCTAAATTTTTTTGGAATATTTTTCGATTCAATATTTTTAACACAATAGTGAATCTATACGTCTTTTGGGCGCTAATAGCCTAAGCTGCTGTACACCATTTTTACCAGTTGCTGAAAAATATGTGATTTTTTTACGCCAGGTTTTGTAAGTATATTATTAAGTGATTTTTTTCGGCACATTTTTTGTCAAGAAATTTCTCAAAAAAATTGATTTTTTTGAATCTGTAACTGTAACTGTTTTATTTTGTTTTTTTTATTTTTATGGCCATTGCTGCTTTGGCAATTAGCCAGGACAATTATTTTTTGAAAAAGTCCATGCCTGAACGGGATTCGAACCCGAGACCTTAGCAACGCAGAGCATATGTGTTACCACTACGCTACGCCGGTCGACTTTTTTATAATTGACTTAAAAAAATTAAAAATTATTTTTCAAAAATATATATTTCTATATTTTTTTGGAATATTTTTCAATTCAATATTTTTAATACAATTAAGTAAATCTATACGTCATTCGGGCGCTAATAGCCTAAATTGGTGTATAAGTTGCTTAGTATGACATGCTCCCTAAAAAACAAAAAAGAGGGATCTATGGATGCCTAGGAAATTTTTTAGTAAAATTTGGGTGGGCCAAATACAAGTGAAGACCTAAAAAAAGGTCCTCACTTCTAAAATACATTTTTCTCCAAACAATTTTGGGAGGGGGGGGGGGCAAATGGGGGTCAGTAATGTGGCGGGCTCCGGACCCCCGCTAGCGCCGCCACTGGACTGGAGTCACCCCCTCAAGAACTCAAAAAACTCTTTTAGTGTTTCTAAGAAATACACTTGAATTCTACAGCTCATGAGCTTTCAATATTATTATAGTCATCATTTGTATTTGGGAAGTAAGGACTTTTTTTAGGTCTTCACTCGTAGTTTGGAAGTGAGAACCTTTTTTTTAGGTCAACACTTGCATTTTGAAAAATAAAGCAATTTTGGCCAGCACTAGTTGCCGTCATTTCCCGATGCCTACCCATTTAAAACAATATCGTCTTCTTGACCCCCCCCCCATTCCTGGATGAGCGCCTGCTACAAGTTATGATATACAATGACTCAATCTGCTGCGTAAATTGGAGGATTCATTTGCTAGTTTAACGCGGCTATTGGCATTGGGGGTAACAGCAGAATACCTACTCTTGGCGCTGCAAACGTTTGCAGTTAAAAACTTGTGAAGTGGATGTTTGACTACAGATAATTTTCTACTTTAATATTTCATTGTTTTTTAAATTCTTTTAAAATTAAATTAATTTTTAAATAATTTGAAGAACTGAAGAAAGATATAACAAACGCAAAAATAAAAATGCAAAATATCGCACGGTATGTATAGAACATAAAAAGTTAATTTTCTTCTTCATACTTGACTAATACATATTAAATCATAAAGTGTAAGATTTCTATACTTCATATGGTTTTTCTTGTAAAAGTACATGTAGTTAAAAAAATTATATCTCTCTTAATAATGATTTTCTTTCCCGATAGAAAATCTCAATTATAATTCTGATTGCGGCCTCCATTAAACGTTTCCACGAGCTGCCACTGCACTCTAGTATTGTAATAGTATATTCTGTAACAAGGTTGGAATGAGAAAATTCGATGCGAGTGGAACATTCCGAGCGTGAGGAACCAACTTTTCTCTTCCAACCGAGTCACAGACCCTACTTTCTCCACGACCACCAGAAATAAAAAAAAATAATAACAAATAATTATTTTAACAAACATTTTATCTTAACAAATAATTTATATTACATAACAAATTAATCAATTAATTAAACTATTTTTTTAATTTATTATTTGTTTAATTTTAATTTAATTTTCCGCACATCGGCCACTATTTTAGGTTAGGAAGTTATGTTGCATTTATTTAATGTAAACGTTGCATATATCTTAATGTAACCCTACAAAAACAAAAGACAAAAAGTATGGAATAGTTATTCCATAACAAGTGATGGAATGAAATACACGCAAAATGCATAAGAAGATAAGTGCTTTAGAATAACATTCCAACTCTTGTGTTAGAATATTAACTTTCTGTGGTCAAAATTGGTTTTAGAATTAGTAAATTCTATAGTGGTCGTGGAGAAAAAATATTATGGATCGTCAGACACGCGTATAGCCTCTCCGATTGCTGAGCTATGACTGATGAAGTAGCGCGGAATAGCAATTTTTACATCGCGTTCTTATATTCGAGTCTCTTAATTTTCTTCTACATACTTGACTAATACTTGTTAAATCATAAAACGTGAACATCTACCATCTTTCAAAGATAGAAGTAGACCAAAGGGACATTTGTGGCTCACTTTCATCGTTTCATCTTGAAAATATCGAATTTTTAAAGTTGTCAATAAAAAAAAATTGTTTTGCCTTCGGAGCCACCCCTGAGAAAAAATTCTTGGTGCATGTCTAACAAGCGCCAACATATTTATTATTATTATTTTAATTTGTCGTTTGTTTCTTGAGCTGTCGTTAGGCTCGGGCAACCGAAAAACTTGTCCTCATGCACTATACGATTTTGTGAAGAATTAATAAAAATAACTCAAAGTTGTCAGTGCATGGTTATTAATCTTATTTTTTTAAATTATACTTAAGCTCATAGGGTTAACCCTTTTATTTATTTATTTTTAAGATATACAAAATTAATGTGTATTTTTGAAGGGCCCGCATTTTATCTTAGTCCCCGGGCCCTGCGATTGTTGGTGGTCCTGTATGTTTCTGTAAAACTTTTGGCCACAGAATAAAAATCACTAAAAATACTAATTTTTTTGTTTTAATTTTCTTAAATTTTTAAATTGTGTTTTGAATGTGTTAATTTTTCGGGAAAGAAAACAACGTAACGCCCTTGATTTAATAAAACGTATGTCTATCTTCGCGTGACATTTTCGTATCTGCACAGTTTCAGCTGAGTTAGCTGAAAATTCATTAGATTTATCTTAATGGCCCTAATGCTTCAGGAATTACTTCACCTTAATTATTTCAACAAAATTATAGACGCATTTCTTTATAAACACTGTCTTTTAAATCTAAAACATCAACTTTAATTACAAGAAAACCCTGGTTTAACAGATCAGTATGGAGAACCTGTGCGAAAAAAGACTGAAGTCAACACAATTGACAGTGTTCAAAGAAGGAGAAGGCTACAACTATAACGTTCTGGATGTCTTAAAAATTTAGTGCGTTAAACGAGATCATTTTAACATTAATTGAATAAGGATTAATACTTTTATCTGAAAATTTTAACACCGCTATAATATTACAAATCTGTCCGAGTTATAAACAGCGTGAGGACATTGCTAGGGGAAGCGAAATTAGTGCAATAAAAGCGGCAAATTATATTTGATGTTGGTTTGATAATTTGCCGCTTTGACGTAATGTGATCATACCGATTTTGACATTTCGAGATTTCGATGGATCTCCACGAATTGAGGTACCTACATAACGTTTTGACTATTTTTAGCATGATGTCTGTCGGTCTGTCTGTATACACGTGCAGAGCAAATTCGGCTAAGAGGATTTTTATGAAACTTCATATTTAAGCTTTCGACATCAATGGCACGAGTTGGTCAACTAGAAATGGGAGTCAGTTTTAAGATTTTTGCGAATATTTAGCAACATAAAAATATTTCGAAAAAATGTATTTAACAAAAGTTGCTATAAAAGCAATAACTAACAACTTTTATTTGAGATATTTTTTGATAAAACTTTTTGAAAAATTTTTCAAAGTTTCCAAGTAATCTATATTTTTATACTTATATGTAATGTTTCCATGGTTATGATAAATAATATCTCTGTTAGAAAATATTAGGCCAAGTTATTTTTACTTTGCTGCTAGAATGTATTTTCTACAAGTACTTTGTGATGGCGGTCGATCATGTGGTGGCCACTGCTGATTTTTTTTATGATATCTCGATGAAGTATCTATTTTTTTATACTTATATGTAACGTTTCCATGGTTATGATAAATAATATATCTGTTAGAAAATATTAGGGCAAGTTATTTTTATTTTGCTGCTAGAATGTATTTTATACAAGTACTTTGTGATGGCGGTCGATCCTGTGGTGGCCACAGCTGATTTTTTTTATGATATCTCGATGGAGGAATATGATCTTCTCTTAAGTGTATTGTTTTTTTCTTCTTCTTATTTTGTCGCTGCTAACGATCAGTGTGTCTTATGTGGTTCACTATATGTTGATTTAGAGATTATTTTTGAATTCTCAGAGAAATTTTCTCAACAAATCAAATTTTGCTTATTGTCAAACTCATAATTTCGAACAAAATATTTTAGATTCGCCCACAACGAAAGTTTCTAAATACTGTTTTCTGTATTAAAAGAACTTTAATTTGTTAATAAATACGAAATAAATCAAGACATGTTTTTAGAAAACTAATGAATAATTGATTTGAACTATAATTTTTTATTGGCATAAAATAATAAAGTGCCACAGAATAACTTCTATCAATTGATTGTAATTTAAAAACATTAGAAAAATTGTTTTTGAGTTAACTTTTTTGAGGAAAATACAGTCTTTCAAATGGTCACTATTATTCAGAAGGATGCCCTTTTTTCATAGCGCTCTTTTTTAATGGGACACTTTTTTAAAGGGCGCTATTTTTTAGAGCGGCTTTATTTATTTTACATGGGGCACTTTTCTTAAAAAGGAAATCTCTTTTTTCAGGACATTTTTTTTTCCAGAGAGGCGCTCTTTTTTCATATTTGCGCCATTAACCACGAGGAGCAGGGGCTCAAAGGCCCTAGTCTTAACCTTAGCACTCTCTTACATTTGGCTACGGCCGACTGTCCGGTCAAAACACCCCTTAATCGGGCACTGAGTGTTATTGTTTAATATTTAACATATTTTGTTCCGAATAGGCTGTTAATCTACTGACGCTGCATGGAATTCTAACATTACAGCTTTCTATGTACGATTTTTTCTTACATGTCCTATTGCGTTTAAGGACATTTGTATTTCAAAGAATAGCACGGGCTCGGTCCAGCTCTCGGGGCGCGTATTTTCAGTTAAATATATTAAATTTGGGCCCGGGCCGGGTGAAAACAATTATTGCAAATTGCTAAATATTTTGAAACATACGTATTATCCTACCCCAAGGAAATGATAATCCGTAGGAAATGTAAATGCTTAGACTTTGGGGTAAATTAAAATATATATTTTTATAATAATGATTTGTAAACTAAATTTTTCATCATTTTAATATTATTATTTAACTCGCCGGGTTCATTCAGGCCGAGATAAAAATGTGTTCAGGAGCAGTAATTTTGAAAAAATTTAGGGTTCAAGTTGGGTTGCTAAAATAACGGGCCGGGCCGGGTAAAATCTAAAATATTAGGCCCGTACAGATCTAAAAAATATATTTTAGGTATCTGTATTTTTCTGTATATTTCATGTTTTCTTAATTTTACTTACCTTAGTGATACTTATTAAAAATAATTGAAATATTTTACCTACCTTGGAAATAACACCATTTTGTGACAACTGCAGTGCTATTTTTGATTAAAATAGTTATTTTGGATAAATAAACAAGGATTATTTATATTGTGAAATAATTAAAAAAACTGTACATGAAAATAGCAGTGTCAATTGATAGAATGGCAGTTGGCAGTCCTGAAATATAGGTTGGGTCAATCCACTGAATATAGTGAATAGAAATGAAACACCGTTAAATTATAACATACATATTTATTTGAGCATCTCATTGCATTTGAATTACAACGAAATTAAATAAAATTTGTTTTGGTAAACCAAGAAGAGCTTTTGCCTTTTATTTACTCGAGCTATATAGCGTATACATTTTTGTATTATTCGGTAAAGTACAATTATGAATTATCGTTAAATATTAATTTAAAAATTCTTTTGGAAGAATTAGATATTAAGAGATATACGTATACGAATGTTTGTTTATTTGTAATTTTACACAGTACTCAATAAATACGTAATGAAAACATTGGGGAACCACTCAGCTACATTTATATTCTTTGTAAACTTTAAAATGTAGGGACTTTTGTAATTTCATCTCGTCTCAACAACAAATGTTACTCCACTAAACAATGAATATTTCGACTATAGGCAGAGAACGTAAGAACACGGGATGAAAATGAAAAGAGAACATCACAACTGCGCGACCGAGCGAACGGTCGCGCGTCTCGTAAGTACTACCATCGGCCGGCCGCAACTTCCACCCCAGAACTCACCGCCGACAGGCCGATCACCCTCACGCGTATACACACTAGCAATACTGACTATACTGTAGTAATACTATCATAATTATACTTATATACAATCTTGTTTCTCTCTAAGTGACTTGTATTCGTATAACAATAGTTGAATCACCCCAAATTTGTATTACGGTTTTCTTTAAATTATATTTAAATATTATCACTATGCTATCTAATATCTTTTTTATTACTATCGGTTGCTGTAGCAAGATATGGTAGCATCACATTGTACATTATGTACGGAGTGGCCGCTAGGCGGCTCCCAGCGCCACGTCTTGTCAGTGACTAAGTTGACAAACTAAAGACTATGTACACTTTTTACAAGAAATAGGAATGATGCATTGAGGAGGCTTATCACTTGCACTAGCCCTTTAGGGCTCGAGGACTTATATACACATCAGTGTCTATGATAGCGTTCACACTCGCGAGCAATTACACATACTTGCTTGAGAGTTGCTTCGCGAGTTCCGTATACTTGAGAAATTTAGAGTGAGGGCTTTCTTCATAACCCCCTGCCGCAGGCGGGCTCTTACTACTAGGCCTGCTACCACCCGCGCCGCCGCTGCTGCCGCTTGACGCCGCACCACTACCTGAACTCTTAGGTGGCGCTGAAGACCCACCACCACTGCTTCCCGCGGTCGGTTGACTCTTTAACGTCACCGGGTCGGGAATAACACCGTCTTTAACAAAGTGCATTTTAGACAAATGATGACGGTACGCTCCTTTGGATATAAAGGGAGTGTCACAGAAAGCACATTTCATAATAGAATCAGATGTCATAACAGCATCGTTACAAGCCCAACTGAAGGCTAGTATCGCTCCCGGTGTTGTGCTGGAACTGGATGTTGCGCCCGGCGTACTCACGGACACGTTAGAACCCACTGTTGATGAAGATGCACTCGCTCTGTTATTGTGATGTGTTTCAGTCTTGTCGCATAATTTTTGTAAAGCGGCTAAAGGGTGACTGCTCGCACGTCGGCCTGTTGAGCCCGTGCCTTCTGATGAATTGTTAATACCCGACAAACTATCAAACATGGAAGACAATGCTCCCAAACTTCCACCCGTCTTTTTCTCTGAACCATTTGTACTGCGCGGAGTTCCTGAACGATCACTGCTCGCAGGACTACATGTACTGTTGCGGCAAGGACTACTCGTTACACCCGGTTCTAATGAAGGTGTTGGTTGTCTCGGACTCATCATGGGGCTAGGAGCACCCACACTACTCCCACGTTTGACACCATTACCTCCATCATCATCACCAGCTTCCTCACCTCGACTCTCTGTTGATATTCTCGGAGCATTGATACCTCCGTTACTATGATAACTACTACGTTCATCTTCATCACCTTCTTCAAATTCTTCTCTTTTTATATTTGTTTCTGAATGGTGATTACTTCCAGAGAGCCGACCATCTTCGTCAATTTCTCTTTTAATTGGAAGTCGACCATCTTCATCTACTTCTCTTTTGATTTCACGATCTGGAGATTCTGCCGGTGCGATTTTGTCAGATGATGGTGTATGCACACGTTTGTCAGGTGTTGTTCTGGGAGTAGAGGTCATTTGTGGACCCGGAGGATCCATTTTTCTGTCGGGTGTAAGTGAGTCTACGCGACTGCTACCGCGTTCTGATATTGAACTAGACTCGCTACCGCTTCTTTCACGTCTTCCGTAGTGGTTTTGTTGATGGTGATAACTTCGGAGAATGTTCATGGTTTGAGGGTCAACTAGAGGTTTAGTGTAGTCAACACTCTCGTCGATGCCGAGACGTTTCAATATACTAGAGCCGATGGGTGCGTTACTGGGAGTGCCCGGTGCACCGGGAAAGCCGGCGGTATTTTGTCTGCCACGCGAGTCAAAACTTTTCTCAATGAGTTTTTCAATGGCATTAAGTACGGATGGAGAGGAGCTGTTACCCTCGGGCGCCGCGGAGTCCTTGCTGGCTGCCGAGCTGAGATCTGTGGCGGATGACGGAGATCGATGTTGTCTGGAGACAGGTGATGAACTCTCGTCGTTAACGCTCTTCCTGTTCTCACGGTTCCCCACTTGACTCGCGATTAATGGATTTTCAGGTGGAATAATGTTGTTTGACAGCAGTGCATTTTTCAAGAAGTTTCTCTGACTGCTACTGATGCTACCGCCGCCCACACATTGACGAATATGATCAACAAATATCGATGTTTCGATTTTATCTCCGCACTTCTCACAAGTAATCCTACCGGCGCCTGTTGGATCTCTGGATTTACTAGCGAGCAGGCTCGTATCACCGTTCTTGAACTCGTGCTGTGCGCGTTCTAATTCTAACAACTTGCGTACCGGAAGAGATTTCTTACGTTTCTCCCGCGTCTGTCTGCGCCTGCCGCCGCTCTCTGTTATCGAGCGCATGATGTGCTCTTTGTAATGCGAGTTCTTTACCATGTGATTACTCAGTTCTTTTAGTGAACTGAACGCCTGATCGCAGACTTTGCACGTGAGTACGGCACTCACGTGACTGCTCGTGCCGCTCGCAGCGCCACCTGCTGCGCCCACGCCGCCTGGTCCACCCCCGCCACCCTTAGCATCGTCTGATGACTTCCACGAGATGATCTGTTCCTGCGATATGATGTTGGTGTAGTGCTGCGTTTGTTGCATATGACTCGTCATCTCGGCTAGCGAGCGGAAACTCTGACCGCACCACATACACTTGAGTATTTGGCGCGTCTGTTCGGCTCCTTTCCCCAGCCACACGTCCTGGCCGCGCACTAGCTTCCTTGGCAACGGCATAGTCTCCTTGATCAGCAGGTTCAGGTCGGATTTGTTATTCGAGTTGGAGGAGACGGAGGTAGGTATACTCATACTGTTGGAAATTGAGGAGGGAGAGGATATCGGGGGTTGGGGCGGTGGGATGCTGGATGGTTGCATTGATGGGACGGGAACGTTGACGCCGCAGTGCTTGGCTTCTTTCATGTGAGTGGTCATAGCGGCGAGGCTAGGGAAACTCTGCTTGCACCACACGCACTTGAGCACGTCTTTGGCTTGTTCGGCGCCCTTATTCAGCCAGTGTGACTGCCACGCGCTATGTCTGCTGCTGGCAGAATTGGGAGCTGCTCCGCTGTTAGCCATGCTTCTGAACAAATCTTCACCGCCGAGTTTACTTAGCTCACTCATTTTCTCTAGCGCTTTAGTAGCGTCGCTCGGCGTCGGAGTTCCTTGTTTCATTTTACCGTTCCATAACACGTTGTCGGCTGGACCGGAATGATTTCCGAGATGATTTGTTTTGGGTGAGAGACTGCTGGCGGCTGCTACCGCAGCAGCGAAGTACGGCAAATGCGAGGCGGATACTGGGGAGGGCCACTGAGGTAGCACGGATTTAAAATCTGCGGCTCGCGTTTTGCGTGAAGGCGGTTGCGCTGCAGGTTCTTCGGCACCTCGTTTCCTACTGCTGCTACACGAGAGATCAAGCGGACTATTAATTCCGGTCTCCGAGCCGGGGGTAGGTGTCACAGGTTTACTCAGATTCATAACATCACTATCAGAGTCCATAGGTTCGGATGTTTTAACTCCACGCTTCGTGCTAAAGTCTAATATCCCTGCGTCAGGGTCCATCGGCGATGGCATTGACACTGAGTTAGGGGAGGAGGGTGGTCGCACGACCGAAAGCGCGATACCTGGCGGCGAGGAGGACGAGGTGACGAGGGGAGACACCGGTCCACGAGCGTAGGCGGGCAGCGGTGATGTCATCATCAGTCTGTGAGAGTGTTGTGCGGCGGCCGCGGCTGCCCCCAGGTATGCGGCCATCGCAGCGGAATTCGGAGGCAGTAGAGCAGCGGCGGCCGCTGGGGGAAGGGTAGCGGGCAGCGCCACCCCTACCGGGCTGAGAGCCGCTCCTGACAGTGCCATGCTGCGTATCATACCGCTGCGGTCCGAGTACATGGATTCACCGGACGGACAGCGCGGTGGCACCGAAGACTCCGTGGATTCTCTGGACTGGCAGCGCGGACTCAACTCTCTGTAAAAGAAGCGATACATTAGTGATGTTTATTACATGTCGGCACACATTAATGTCGTACAGTTACTACCGCGGATGAAATAAGTGAAACGGTGAGTGCGTATTTAGCGTTTCGGCTGCTGTGAGCTGCCGGCGGCGTGCACTGATACTAACTAGCGCACACCGAGGCTCTTACGATGTTTGCCGTGTCGGTCCGGGCTCGGAATAAAAGTGTTTGTTCTGTGTTGATTTACGATAATAGCAGGCCGTCACAGCTAAGTATTGCCTTCTCTTCTCAGGCTGTCGACAGAGGCACTGCTAGGAGAAGGGTCGGGCGCTAGAGGGGGCAACAGTGCACTGTGCAAGGGTGGGGGAGAACAGAGATCATAGCGCCGCACGCACATATCTCTGCGAGGGTAAACATCACACGCACACATGTATTTAACTACGGTAGATATGAAATCTCACCTTTCAGGCAAATGATTGTGAAGGAGAGCGGCGGGTTCCTGGTCGGGACCGTCCGTCAGCGAGGTGGGAGTGCTTGGAGAAGGGGGCCTCTCCATGGCTGTCGGCGAGATACTTGGACGCGGCTCGTGCTCCGGATCCTGTCCGGGCGCTGGAGATGATGCCGATCGAGGAGACATGGATCCCACCGACGCGTCGTCTCCCTCCATCTTGTCGGAGTTATCAGGAGAGCCATCTTCACCGCCTTCGCCTCCTTCCCCTGTAAAACAAACAAACAAACAACTCAGTTAAATTCATGTTACAATTGTTACAACTCTCAATCGTACACAGTTACGAGCAGATACACTTTTCATTTCCTGGCCGATTCAGTGCGAGCGACGTCTGACAACCCGCCCCGAACCTCGTAATTAGCGCAGCTCGAGGGGGTTAATTTTAATTAGAAGTAACGTTATCTGATTTCAGAGCACACCTTGCGAAACCGTGTCACAACCGACAACAGTAATACAATCAAAAATAACTGCTTGCTAGCAAAAAATTAATAATTATTGTTTGTCACCGAGGCACGTTTCGTACCGAGAAATATTTACATAATCTGTTTAATTTCACTTGAGATTGCGCAACGCGGTGTCTGCCAACTGAAAAATTTATCATTCAACACCTATGGTGTTTAACACGAGTAAGAAATGTTAGCAGAGAAAATAAATACGCGTGCGCGCCTATACGACCGCACTATCTGTTCTAATATCGCGGTAACTAAATCAAATGCGACACCTTTAACAAAAGACTGATGAGAAAGGTAACCATCGAGGATACTTTATATAAAAGAATAAAGAAGGCGGCCAACAAACGGTTAAGCTAGTGCGGAGCGGATTGCAGTGTTTGGAGATCGGGGTCCGGGGGTAGACTCTAATTAATGGTTTGTCGAATCGCCCTTGTCACCTCGCTCGAACACCTCTCACCTACACATTCGAACCGAGCACAGCCGAGCTTCGCGCCGATCGCGGAAACCAACTGCTCCTTTCTATGAAATATAAGTCATAATGTAATGTCGCAATGCTAATTTATGATCGCCATGTTTGAGAATAATGTATTTAATCAGTCATTCCCACATCAGATGACACATCGGCTCAGGTTCACCTTGAACTATCACGTTTCTAATGTCTTACATGATTTTATTAATTCCAGATTGATGCATGACTATCAATCAAACGGTTTGGATATCTACAGTACCAAATATATAATTACTGAATGGAATGAATAAGACGAAAATATTCCGACAAGATGTAAACAGACAGAAATAAAAAGAGAATCCAATCAATACTGCAGACAGTTCCAAGACTATGCCGCCCCTGATTATGGATCTCATTGTGGCGGCGGTTGTCAATCAAAATCTGCGAACTTCATTAGCGAACTTTCATGGAAGGAATAGCGGACGAGACGGGAGGTACAGCGCGGACAATACGTGGCATTGTCTGCAGTTGCGATCGAGATGCGCGATAAATTAGAATAAATAGTTTTCGAGAAGCGAAACGAAGAACAAGAGAGGCATATCTACATGAAACGTTCTTTGATTGCACTCCCTGTTTTGAAATTTGAGAAACCGACTGTGATTGCATTTCTATATTGTTAAAGAATACACAATCGTCACTACCCGCATACTTCCAACCCTTTCTTACTTCTCGACTATTCAGATAGTTTTTACGCAAGAAAAGAGCTTTCCCGACATCTGTGTCTCTCACATTGTCACTGTCGTATTGACTGCAGCAGTGTTAACACATAAAGAGCATCTTGAAATAATATCGCAGGCAAGTAACTCGTGCAAATGAGCAAAACATGATTCGATAAAATCCGAGAAAAGGCGGAGTAACGCATCTCGCTGACCAATGATTTTGCCGCTTAGTACAGCATGTAGATACAGCAGCTTTACTGAAACTAATTACGCTGATTTATGTAGCCATTGTTCATTGTTGCTCCGTGTTTGGACAGGACGGAGACATACGTGCACGCCCCTCTGATAGGAGGTGCGGGTCGCGGGTGTGACGGGAGAGAGACGATGGTACCGGAGACCACCGGAGCGACAGGAGACGGATGCTCCTGCTGACGAGAAGACGCGCAACAAGAAGACCGGTTCGCGGACACGCCTACTAACTTGCGACACATCACATGTGACGAAACAATCACTGCGTGTACTCACATCCACATCCGCCGAGGGTAACATACATGTCCATGTAACGTGCTCGTCGGTTGATATCTACGGTTTGTTTTATGGATTTACAGTTGGCATCGTTATATAGCCGCACCGTGTAACTCCAGTGGAATGTTTATAATGGTCGCGAATAAAAAGCCTCGTCGAAGATGTTATCAACAAATTGTTCATGTTAAGGGGCAGTTTACACGTGGTCACATCTGTAAAGCACGGTGTATCTGTGCTCGCGTTGGTGGCTTGTCGATCGGTTGCTGCCGCTCTACGGAGCCGAGTGGCTTACGATAATCTACCATCGGAAGGCAGCACGATATTCGCATCGCGCCACAAACCGACCGTTAATCTAATAAATTGGTGTGATCAGATCGAGAACATGATTTTTGAGACGACGGCTACATTAATTAACAACAATCAGATATCAACAAACTCGTTAGATGCGAACCAGCAGCGGGATCAGATCAGCGCGCTGCTCTTTACAGTTTCTTGGAATTAATTGCGAACCACAGCGGAGAGTAGGGCGAAAGAGCGGGAGTCGGCTAAAGATTACAACAGAGTGACAGTTGATGACACACACGGAGCGGCGCGTATCCAGATAAGGGCGAGTCGTGCTGTACTGTGTCCGACTCCGTGAGATACAGATGCGGACAACGAATGCAGATGCAAATCCTTATACGCTGCAACGAATACGGCAGCCGTGGACGCGGCCGCAGCCAGCAGACAACAAGAAATGTATGTTCAAATGAAAGACAATGGTCTATAAATCAGGTAGGGGGAATATGGCTTCTCCGTAATAATATAGGAATATAAACGTTTTATATTGCTCTCGACGCTCGACGGCGCGCAGACTCGCTTCTAAATGCAATCTCCTGAGCGGCTCACTCCCTGCACTTTCCTCTCTATATACAAACTTATTAGCGCTATTATGCCTCGAGCCAATTAACCAAATTGCCAAGCCCGAGTCCGCAATGTTCGCTCTGTTCCACCGCCGCTTCTTTACTTCTTCTCCGGCGCTCACCACTCACCGGGGCTATGGACGAGCAATTCACCTTATGGGCGTCTGTCTACCATCCGAGAATAAAACCCTGTTTATTCAACACACTTTAATCAGGTTAAAACAAATACCACAAGACGTGACAGGTGCGGTGTGCGGGGCACGGGACATACAACACACCACCCCCACACATATCATTAGGATATATCACGGTTATACTTGAGATTAATCATTAAAGTGAGGAGGCACGCTTTCTCTGCAATGTGATTGGCAGTGGTCGAGTGGCAGTGGCCGAATACTAATTATCAATTAGCGGGAAGCCCGCGGCATCTCGGCACACGAGCGGACTAGCAGTGCAGCTCCGTCGCGGCGACATGCAAGGGTAGCGGTGCACCGGTACGCGACCCGAGTGTTAATAATGGTTAACGTGGAATTACTTGTAGCCGGTAGCGGTGTAAGACGGAGAGCATAAGCACTAAAGCGACGCTGTGCAGTGTCCGCCGTTACGTGCTGCACGTCACATAACCTGCGGCGATATTGGTCTGGTGCGGTCTGACACCGCGCTCGTTACATCCATCTGCCGAGATGAGATTGTCCGAAGAGTGCGAACTACCATCCCGCTACAACAATTTGCCAGTCTATTTGCAGCGCAGAATTACAACACGGTATTAAACGGAATCACTTACCACGTGAAACTTCATGTATCGCGCGGGAGATGCACAATACACGATGCACAGAGCACGGTGCACCTCGTCACACGTTAAACATTACGACACTTCCCTCGACGGACACGGCTCGTTTTCACATCTGATACGTTCTCTGCCGCCGTTAAATGTTATTAATGACGATTTATAAATTTCGTTATCTAGTTTGTAGGAGTTAATTTTTATAAATTATCGATGACGTTCATGTTGCATCTAACTACCCACTTTCAAGATAACGACATCACGGACCGGTCGCCAGTACAAGCAACGCTTCTAAATTATAATACTTGATGGCCATCAAGTCAGTAGGAAGAAACTATAAACTTGTAATGTACCTAGAGTATGGTACGATAGATATTGTGTGTGTATATGTGTATACGCGCGCACGTTTAGAATTACAGCCGCAGTTTATATGAGAGCGTGTGCGAGATATCAGATCGAGAGGTACATGATTCGAGAAGCTGACACGGCGATGGCACATAGCTGCCAGGAGATTAGCACAGTTTACAATACAGTGCGCTGCGTGATCACGCCGTGCATTGAGAAGCCGGCGTGCACGGTGGCCGCATGGAAAACGGCCTCTCACAGTGAGACATGGACGCCATTACACGGACGTGAGTCGAATGTCCCATGTGATGAGCCCTTTGTACGCCGCCCGCGAACCCTTTCAATCCCTCGCATCGCAGCACACACTACCAACCCTGCTTACTAACGGCGTTAATATCATGACCAGCGTTTATCCTAAAAAACCGACACAAAAGAAATCATTTACTGACAAATAAGCCATTTAAAAAACTCAAATGTAGTAACGGAAACATTTCATTTCAATTTTACAAAAAGCCTGTTACCAATAATGTCACATATCTGAGATGACAAATTGATAAACAAAAGTATTAGCACAGTGTATTCAATTATAAATTGATGCCCATTTAATCGGTTGATGCGGCGTGCAAGCTTTCAGCCGGCGGGCCGCCACCGAGTGCTCTCTCACCCACACGATCGTCCGGCGTATATGTGCACACACGCACACAGAAGCGAGACACACAGGCCGCAGCACACGACCCGCGACAATTTGTCACCGTGTCGAGTCGGCACTCAGTGGCTCGGTAATTCGTCGGTTATGTAATCACGGCCACCACTTGGCAGCCTGAGCTAATTGTATTCAGTGCCGATCATCAACTAGCCGTGCCGGGGGCAGTCGAGAGCGCCCCGTGTCCGATCGTCATGATCCGACAGACAAATAGCAGGTGGCGTGCACTGTTGTTTGTTATTGTTCTCACGCCCGCATCCGGGTTTAATAGTTGCGCGCGGACGTCAGTTTGGCGGATCGTGAGGTGCCACTCTCTTAATATCCGGCTTGCGGTCTTGACGAGCACGTATCTCACCCCGTAATGTAGGTGGGTGGTGGATGGTGGATGCCTCTTGTCCGTTATGTATCGGATGGAGGGAGAGAAGAAAGAACCCCGCAACGCGATGACCACTCGTCTGAAAGTTCATTAGTGTGATACGAGGCGAGCGAGTTGTGTCGTGCCCTCAGGTTCGATTAGCTCAAGACGATACTGTGTGGAAAATAAGATTTCTCACCTCTGACTCGTGGAAGTAGTTTCCGCAACACCATCAGACCAAATGGCCGAACAGATCACTCCCGCAACTGTATCACGAGTTGGCTCTTTCGGTTCCCAGTAGAGCAACCTCAGCGCCAGCAATAATCAGTGACTCTGTCTTGCATACTAACACGGCGGGCGGGTGGAAGTTCCCGGTCGTACTCGCACTACACACACTGACACAGGCACAGGTACGGGCGTCTGTCGCAGTGGCACGAGGGAGATTCGAGTGTTGACTGCCCCGCCGCTATCATACATCTGCCGGCTCAAGTGGAGGGAAATAATTTAGTATTATAAAAGTGGCAAAGAGTGCCCGGAGAGCGCAGAGAGCGGTGGAACGTTGACGAGGCGTGAGAGGCCCCACAGTCATAAGGAGATGCGATGAACAAAGAGCAGCATGGTCGGAGATAGACAGAGTGACAGCTTTCATTGTGGTCTCGCGGCCTCTGACTGACAGTTGAATTGCTTGTTTCAGCGACTCCGGGCAGGTGAGGCGTGGTACAGTACTACATTAACTGCTGCCGCAACCCTCGTCCCGCGAGCACCGGCCCAAAGATCCGCTAATTACTCCGCGACCCACTCACAGATCGCGTGCATCCGTCTTTAACGAGTGTTCTTAACAAACGCCTCCGAAC